>CM028134.1:468052500-469302500 GCA_016271365.2 Neoceratodus forsteri | reverse complement strand
GACGTGGTCTATCCAGACTTTGGCAAGGCTTTCAACACTGTGCTTTACAGGAGACCGATTTATGAAAATGAGCAGCCTAGGGGTGGAATCCCAAGTGGTGAACTGAGTTACAAACTGATTAATGGATAGACAACAAAGGGTGGTGGTTAATGGCACTCACTCTAATGATGGGAGAGTGACCAGAAGGGTGTTGCAGGGCTCAGTACTGGGACCTGTCTTCTTAAGTGACCTTGCAGATGAACTGGAAGGGAGGGTATGCCTTCTTGTAGTTGATACTAAAATATGTAATAGGTTGGACAATAAGGAAGAGGTGGAAAGAATGCAACGGGATCTTGGGAAACTCAAGGAGTGGTCAAGAGTTTGGCAGTTGAGGTTCAATGCCAAAAAGTGCAAAATCGTGCATCTAGGGCATAGGAACCCAAAAATTGAGTATCGGATTTGGGGGGGGTACTGTCAGTCACTAAGCAGGAAAGAAATCTTGGGAGTATCATATCTGATGACCTCAGAGTGGCAGGGCAGTGTGACAAAGCAGTGGGATGCATAGGGAAGGGTATCTTCAGCAGAAGGAGGGTGTTGCCACTGTATCACTCGCTGTTGAGACCCCACCTGAATATTGTGTCTAGTTCTGGAGGCCACACTTCTGAAAGGAGAGACATGAGGGAGGCAGTCCAGAGAAAGGCAACTAAAATTGTGCAGGGTTGCATCAAGAGCCCTATGAAGAGAATGAGGGATCTCAACCTGCACACCCTGGAAGACAGAAGAGTATGAAGGGACATGCTACAGACCTACAAGTACTTAACTGGAGTGAACAGGGTGCAGGAGGGGAGTCCCTTTCAAATAAGGAAGAGTACCAGAACCAGAGGACATGCGATGAAGCTGGGGTGAATTTAAGAGGAATGTGAGGAAGTACTGCTTCACTGAAAGAGTGGAGGTTACCTGGAATAGACTGCCAGAGGAAGTGGTGGAGGTGAAAACAGTAGGGGGCTTCAAGCATGTGTGGGACAGACATAGGGGCATATTAGGAAATGGGCAAGGAGGAGGGAGGGTCACCAGAGACTAGGGTCTGTGGAGACAGATTAGGCAGGGATCATCTGGGCAGACTGGGTGGGCCAAGCAGTCCTTTGCTGCCACCAAATTCTAGGTTTCCTATGCTAACCCTGAATCCAATGATTTTGTCTCTGGAACTTGGTTTTGCTCTCTTGATCTTCAAGATGCAAACTTCCACATTTCTAAACAGTCTAAGTATTGTTTCTAATGTATAGTGGACAGAAACCTCTATCAGTTTTGTGCCTTGCCATTTAGCCTGTCCTTGGCTCCCAGGGTGTCCACCAATGGCTTGTCAGTTGAGGCCACTTTCCTAAGATGCAAGGGTGTTGAGGTATTCCACTACCTTGACTGGCTTCTCAAAGGCATTTTTGGTGCAGGATGTGGAATGCACCAGGGACCCAGCAGTCTAGACATTCTAGGTGCTGAGTCTACTTATCAACCTGGTCAAAGCAAAGCTCACTCCAAAGCAGATGATTGAGTTCATAGAGACAAGTATACTTGTTTCAAGCCAAAGTGCACCGACTGCCATGCAGGGTGGAGTGTCTGTTATCTTTCGATCATTTTGAGTTGGACAATCATGTCCATCACTGGATGCCCTCAAGCTCCTGAACTTTAATGATCTGTACCTTGACCATGGCTCATTGTGCCCATCAGCACATGAAAATCATCTGGTGGAAACTGGTGCCCATTGTCCCAAATGCACTCAGTGCTGGACCTGTCAGTTCAGGTGGCCAGCTGATGCTGGACACCATCCTGTAGTTGATATCTCTGCCAGATCTCTTGGAGGTAATCCCATTTGTGTGTCCAGAGCACTCAAGCTACATTGACAACAGATGCCTTCCTAGTGGATTGGGGAGAAACCTGCAGTACCCAAAGGTGTATGGCATCTGGTCACCAAGCAAGTCCTGAATGCACTTCAGTCTGCTGGAACTCCATGCAGTATGCTTAGTGTTGAAGTTTGCACCACTGGTCAAGGGCAAGGTTCAAAAACAACACAACCACATACCTGAGCAAACAGGGTGGCACACACTCCTTTTAACTGTGTCTGGAGGGGCTGTGGGTATGGTCCTTGGCTCACTCACTACAAATGGACCTCATGGTGGACCATGTAGCAGAAGCACACATCCATATTGCAGATAACCCTCTGTCACATGGGGAGATCTCCCATGAGTGGTCACTCACTCGCAGGTGGTATCTTAGGTGTTCTCAGTTTGGAGAACACAGTCCATGAACATGTTTTCCTCCTGGGGAAGAGAGGAAGTTGTTATTTTGTGCCTGTCCCCCTTTGCAGGGTACCTTGCCAGAGAATGTGTTTGCCCGATCTTGGATAGGTCTTCTATATACCTTCCCTCCTTTTTTTTCTAATCCACATAGTGATCATCAAGGTTGGAGGGACTGGGCATACTTAATACTGATAGCTCCAGACTGGTCTTGCCAGATCTTACTTCGAGGGCATCTCTTGCAGCAAACCACCACCAGTAGGACTATAACCACCATGCACTAGGACCATATTGAAAGTTTATAGCTAGAAGTCTACCAGAGGGGGCCGCCCACCTCCAATGTCAGCCAATCCTATAAAGACGGGCAGCCCCCATACCCTCCTCAGTTCTTTCCTGCCATCGATCAATGCATGTCGGATTGCATGAACTGCTTCAGGTACAGTTGACCACCATTTTCCCATGTTTATTGCATTTTATTATTTTTCAATTTCTTTCAGGTTTAACATCGTCATTTCATTGTTCTCGCCTGACAGTTTGTCTTCTCAGCCTTCTTCATCATCTGACCGCTCCATCAAGTGTGCCTAAGCAAAAAAATCCTGAACAAGGATGGCTATGCTGCCTGCGTCTTCAGGCTCAGACTACGACATCCAAGCCTGCAAGGCCTGCCAGAAGTTCAACCCAGCCACCCGCATACATCACCAGAAGATCCTGAAGAATTATCTTCTTAAGCAAAAAGGTCACCTCAATGAAAGGGGAGCTGCAGGCCAGAAGCTCCTTTCTGTCCCTGGCCCATTCCTTGGGGTCTTTGTCTTTGAAATCCCAGGATAAGGCCTCTGGGAAGCACAAGCACCAGGGACAAAGACTGGGAACAACCTCGGTCCATCTCCCACTCACGGTCACCTCACAGGAAGCCTTTGACCATACTTGGGTTTTCCTCCTTCGGAGGGTTGACATCCTCAGCCCTGCATGCCCTAACTCCCACAGGGCTACCGGTGACCCAGCCACATGCCCGGGTCTCCCTTGTGGGCGGCGTCTCCTCGGGTCAAGGTACTCTGTATCCTCTTTCCCAGCCCCTGCTATTTCAGTCCTTATTCTCTGCGGGCACACAGTCATGAAGCTCAGCCAGAGTCTTTCTGACCGGCGCAGGTGTGGTGGTCACCAGTCTACCAGTGGTTGCCCCTCCAACACCCGCACCTGTGGTGACGATCTCATCCTCTGGGACTGTCGCTGGTTCTGTTCCTTCTTCTCAGGGAAGATGCTGCAGGACACCGGTGCTTCCCAAAGCCTGGTCTCTCCTCAGTCTTCTGGGGGGATCACCCTCCACTCTGGCACCCATCTCCCTACGGCCGACTCCTCCTGAGTCTGCACCCATTCTTTATCCACTGCAGCCTTCTGGACCTATGCTGGCCCTGCTGGTGCCAGGTCTTCTGCAGCCAGCACCTGCTGGGCCTGTACTGGCCTCACAGCCAGCACCTGTCCTGACGCTACCTGCTCCTACGAGACCTGTGCCTGGCCTACCACAACCTGCACCCATAGACCTGCAGCCTAGGTACCCTACACCAGCACCTGTCTACCCATATCCTGTGCTGGCAGGACCTGCGCTGGGTTATCCATACCCAAAGCCTCGGGGACCTGTGCCGGTATACCCCTACGCGATGCCAGGGGGACCAGCACCAGCTCCAGCCCCAGTTGATTACCATGGCCTGATCTCAGCCTTGTAGTCTTTCATGCAGATGCAGGCTCCCACCATGAGGGCACTGGCTCCAGCCGCCCCAAGAGCCCCCTTCAGTGCCCCTTTGGACCCATGTTAGGTCGGGCTGTAGTGTTCCCCACTTCCCCCCGGGGTAGGCCTGATGCTGAGTCTTCCGGACACTGCAAGTCATCAGCCTGAGGACAGCGACAACAGGGATGATGTAGAGGAGAGCATCAGTAGTGAGAAACATAGAAACATAGACTTTGACGGCAGATAAGGACCACTTGGCCCACCCTGTCTGCCCATTTCCCTTCTTATTAGATAAGCTGCAGATTCTAGTTAACCAACAGCCTACTTCCTGCAACCCCTCACTACAATTGCCTTATGTCTGTCCCATGCATGTTTGAATTCCCCCACTGTTTTAGACCCAACAACCTCTCCAGGAAGGCGGTTCCATGCGTCCACCACACTCTCCGTGAAAAAAAAAATTCCTCACATTACCCCTGAGCCGTCCCCCCTCTATCTTTAAATTGTGCCACCTTGTTCTAACATCTCTTTTTCTGAAAGATGGTACCATCCTGGACTTTGTTGATTCCCTTGAGGTACTTAAAAGTTTCTATCACGTCCCCCCTGGCCCTCCATTCATCAAGGGTATACATATTAAGCACTCTCAGTCTCTCTTCATATAGTTTCTGATGCAGACCCTGCACCATTTTAGTTGCCCTCTTCTGGACTGCTTCCATCCTGTCTATGTCCTTGCGTAGATGGGGTCTCCAAAACTGCACACAGTATTCCAGATGGGGTCTCACCAACTGTCTGTACAGAGGGATAACCACTTCCCTTTTTATGTTTGCTTGCACGCATGTGCAAGAAACACAGTGCCATCATCCGAGTTTTCAGAGGTGTGTCACCCCCTCTTCCAATTCAGTCAGTGTGTTGGCAGGTGCGGCCCCAGTCCACCAATGCATGCTGGAGCTGTCTATGACAGCTTCAAAATGCAGTGGCATACAGTCGAAAGGGGGAGCTAAGCTTCAGTGAGCAGCGATCAGATATCACCTGCTCATACGCAGCTCCCCACACACACACAAACACATGCCACGCATACTGTGTGTGCCCCACTGCGCACGTATAGCCAATGGGGTGCCCAGTCCCCCATCGGCTGTGCTGCGCCCCCAAAGCTCTTCCACATGGCACGCTGGTGCCCACCCGTGGCAACTAACTACAGTGTAGCCGACGGGTGCCAATCCCCATCGGCTCCACTGTCCTCCCCGCCCAGAGTACAGGGTGCCACGCTGGGAGCCCACCCCAGCGTGGCAATAAGTGCTATGGCCGGCCAGAAGTGCCCAATCTCCATCGGCTCCACACCCCCAACCAGCCATCCTTGTACCATGCTGGAGCCCACCTAGCGTGGCAAGCGTCCAGCGTAATCAATTTAAAAACAAAACAACCTGTAAATTAAAGCGGTCCCCGCGGTCGCCGCCCACAACCCGCACCCACCCACTGCGTGCCTGTCTCCCCACCTCTCACCCCATACCTACCCCGGAGTCCAGTGCAGCGATCTTGTGGACCGGGAACACGCCTGCACTCTTCAAAGCCGACCTTGAACTGAGGAAATGCCGGTAAGCTGTATAATGGGATAGATAGGGTTTTCAACTTTGTTGCATAGCTCAGGCATTTTTGGAATTTTTCACCAAATTTTCAACATAGGGTTTTTGGGACCCCTTCTCAGGAATGCTGTCACTGTCATGGCGTTATTCAGGCCGAAGGGTGGTTACGCAAGTCACTGTCACGAAATCACCTTTGGACTGATTAATGAAACCACTGCCAATGTTCATAAGGTGGGCTCTCAAGAAGCCTATTTTGAAAAAATTCAGGAAAAAATTCCAAAAATGATTGTTTTTGACGAGTTGCTTTTGTGAAAGTTCCTACGCACGCTCGTAAGTTCGCGAATTTTCAATATTTTCACTCCAGATTTTCAACATTTCCATTTTACCACACCTTCTTATGAGTAGTACAGCTGTCGTTTTTCACTTCTCACCCAAAACGTGTTTCCGCCCATGTAGCGCACAATGGCGCAGTCGGTGTACGAAATCAATGTACGGGACAAATTAAGAAAGTCAAAGTGATTCTGTTCATGAGCAGAGGTCTTAAAATTGCTATTTTGAAAATTTGGTGAAAAAATTCCTAAAAATGACTGTTTTACAAGCGTGCGTTGCGCAGTTCCTATGCATGCTTGTAAGTTTGCAAATTTAATATTTTCACTCCATATTTTCAACATTGCCATTTTATTACACTTCCTTATGAACAGTACAGCTGCCATTTTTCATATGTCGCCCAAAATGTGTTTTCGCACATGTAGCACACAATGGTGCTGTTGGTGTGCGAAAGCAACATTTGGGACAGATTAAGAAAATCACAGTTACACTGTTCATGAGCAGAGGTCTTAAAATGGCTATGTTGAAAATTTGGTGACAAACGTCCATAAAGTGACTGTGTTACAAGTGAGCATTGCGCAGTTTCCACGCACCCTCGTAAGTTCATGACTTTGTAATATTTTAAGTCCAGATTTTCACCAGTGACATTTTTGCACACTTCCTTATGTAGAACAGTACAGCTGCCATTTTTCATAACATGGTCGAAGTGTGTTTTCACACTTTCAGCGCAGAGATGTGGTCGCTGTGGAAATCATTGTTGGGACAGATAAAGAAAATCACAGTGACACTGTTCATGATTGGGGGCACCAAAATGCCTGAGTTGACAATCTGCTGTAAAAAAAATCCCCAACCTAATTATATTACGGGTGTGCGTTGCATAGTTTCTATATATGCTCGTGACTTCACCATTTTTTTAATATTTTTACTGCAGATTTGCAACATTGCCATTTTTTACACCTCCCCATGAACAGTACAGCTGTCATTTTTTACATCCTGTTCGGAATGTTTTTGCACCTGTGGTGCTAAATGCCGTAGTCGCTGTGCATAAGCAGCTTTCGGCTAACAAACTGATATTCCCCCTGTTCATGAGGTGGGGTCACAAAAAAAACATGTTGAAAATTTGGAGTGAAAATACCAACGAATGCCTGAGGTATTAGGGTTTCCAACCATAACGCCCAACCCTGTAGAGAATGACAGGCATCAGGGTGTGACTTGGGATTCTTGCCTGTAATGCTCATACCATTCCACCCTGCAGCCAGTGAGAGGCATCGAGGTATGCCTTGGACTCTTGACCACAAAGTTCACCCATTCTCCCATATGCACCCATCTCACCATATTTCCTAATGGAATGGGGTGCACATAAGGGCCAAAGACCCCAAGGAACACCGTGACACTTGTCAGTGTCTGCAGGGTGGGGTGTGGTGAAATGGCATGGCCGTTATGCCTGATGACCCAAAGGCACACCCCAATGCATGTCACTCTCTGCAGGGTGGTGGTGGGGTTGGCTTCAGTTCAGTACTTCACTGCCATTCCTATTACACAGCTCTGTAACTTCTACACTACCACTGCCAATGCCAGCAAGCAAACATTCGGCATTGACAAATGCTTGTTCTACTTGTGATGCCCCGTCCTTTGCATCCCAGTATCCCCCTGGCTCTCCTTACTGACTTCTCACATTGCTTACCCACCTTTAGATCATCTGATATGACTACCTCCAAGTCCTTTTCCATTTTTGTTATTGTTAGTACCTCCCCTGCTATTGTGTACTCTTCTCCTGGGTTTTTGTTTCCCAGGTGCATTACTTTGCACTTCTTTGCATTGAATCTAAGTTGCCGTATGTCTGACCATTCCTCCAACCTTGCCAAGTCCCTTCTCATCCTTTCTACCCCCCCCTTGTGTATCAACTCTGTTACAGATCTTTGTGTCATCTTCAAAGAGGCATACCTTTCCCTCCAGACCCTCTGCAATGTCACCTATAAAGATGTTAAAGAGGACTGGCTCAGTACTGAGCCCTGAGGTACTCCACTAGTAACCCCTTTCTTCGGAATGTATTTCCATTCACTAGTACCTTCTGTGTCCTGTTGTGCAGTCAGTTTGCTGCAGGCTACCACCCTGGGACCCTCCCAGGCTGGCTAACTTGATTATTAGTCTTTTATGCGGGACTGTGTCAGATGCCTTGCTAAAGTCTAGGTAGGCCATATCCATAGCCCCTCCCTGGTCTATTACTTTGGTCACCCAGTCAAAGAAATCAATTAGATTCATTTGACATGACCTTCCTGCTGTAAATCCATGCTGCTTTGGGTCTTGTGCCCTGCTGGCCTCTAGGTACTCAACAGTTCTTTCTTTCAGAAGTGATTCCATCATTTTCCCTACCACTGAGGTCAAACTTACAGGTCTGTAGTTTACTGCTTCTGCTTACACCCACTTATGTGAGAGGGGAATCCATCTGCCCTCCTCCAGTCCTCAGGTACCACCCCATCCTCCATGATTTGTTAAAAGCGTGGTCAGTGGTGTCACTAGGTCCTCCTTAATTCTTTTAGGATTCTGGGGTGAATCCCATCAGGCCCCATTGTTTGTCCACCTTGAGTTTTAGGAGTTCTTTCAGGACTCTTTCTTCTGTAAATGGACTGGTGTCAACCCCTACCAGAGTGCTTCTGTTGTCTGGTTTAGGTAACTCCTCCTCATCTTCTTTTGTGAATACTGAGCAAAAGTATTCATTCAGTATCTCTGCCTTTTCTGTCTCCCTCTGCCCACCTCCCTCTCCTTTATTAATCTTCACTATTCCTCCCTTAACTTTCTATATGCTCCCTAATGTACCCATAGAAGGTTTCACTCTCTTAACTGGTGTGGCTATTTTTTCCTCGGTTTGAGCCTTTGCTGTTCTGACTGCTTTCCCACTTCTTTCTGCTTTAATTGATACAGTTCCTGTCGTGCTCCTTTTGTGATTCCTTATACTTTTGAATGCAGCCTTTTTCTCCTTAACCTTCCCTGCCACCTCTTTTGAGAACCATAGTGTTTTTTTACTCCGCTTTGTTTTCTTTATTTGTTTCACACAAAGGCTTGTTGCTTCTATGATAGCAGTTTTGATTTTTCTCCATTGTTCTTCCACCCCTCCTTTTTGGCCATCTGCTAGTGCATTCCTCAGGTATTCATCCATTTTGCCAAAGTCGGCCCTTCTAAAGTCCAGTATCCTTGTTTTTGTATGGCTTGTCTCCATGGTTGTGTTTATTGTGAAGCACACTGTGCAGTGGTCACTTGTTCCCAGATGTCTACTGACTTCTAAATTTGTGATCCTCTCTCCATTTGAGAGTACCAGGTCTAGTATTACTCCCTCCCGAGTGGGTTCCAACACTAGCTGTCTAAGGTCTGCCCCCTGCAGGGCATCGAGAATGACCCTGCTCTTGGATGTGGCTGCAGTACATGTCATCCGGTTAACATCTGGCATATTCAGGTCCCCCATCAACAGTATCTCCCCCTTTTTAGCCCTTTTGAGAATGTCCTCCATCATTTTCTTGTCCGTTTCCTCCCCTTGAGACGGGGGTCTATATACAACCCCTGTGCGTATTGTGATGCCATTCCCTGTCTCAAAGGTGACCCAGAGTGCCTCTTGTCCTCCCCCTTTACTTTTTAGTTCTGTAGCTTTGATCCCTTCCCTTACGTATAGAGTTACTCCACCTCCTCTTTTCCCCTCCCTGTCCCTTCTGTAGACTGTGTACCCCGGTATGTTGACATCCCAGTCATGGTTCTCCATGTACCATGTTTCCATGACTGCCACAATATCCAATTTTTCATTTTCCATCAGGGCTACTAGCTCAGGAAGCTTGTTTCCCACACTACGGGCATTGGTACTCATTGCCCTCCATTTAATTTTGGCTTTATCCTTTTTTCCCCCATCCCTGCTGTTATTGCCCTTGTCTATTTTTCCATTTACCCCCTGTCCTGCCCTCTGTTGAGCTCTGTACCTCAGTGTTTGCCTTACTACCTGCCATGTTTTGCGGGGGGAGGCTTGAAATTTCCTGCCTCTTATCAGCACCTCCCCCCTTGGCTAGTTTAAAAGCTTGCCAAGGAAGCATTTAACCTGTCACTTAGGAGCTTGGCTCCCTTCGTGGACAGATGCAGACCATTGTGCCAGTATAGACCTTCATCTCTCCAGGTGTACCCCCAGTCCCCAATGAAGCCAAAGCCCTGTGCTCTGCACCAGTTTTGCAACCATTCATTAAACTGCATGGTGTGCAGTACCCTAGCCTCACCCCTGCCATGGACTGGCAGCACCTCTGAGAAGGTAACCATGCTTGCTACCTGTCTGAGGCCCCTCCCCAACTCCACAAATTCATCCTGCACTGCACTGATTACATGCCTAGCCAGGTCATTTGTCCCAAGGTGGACAATGATATCTAGTTCCCTCTCCTGTGATGCTGCTTCTGCAATTGTGAGGATTCGCTTCTTGTCCCTCCAAGCCATGGCACCAGGCAGGCACCTTACTTCCCTCTCCTCTCCCTTCCCCAGTTCTACCCCCCTAACAATTGAGTCCCCTATCAGAAGCTGTTTCCTTCCCCTGTGGTGTCTCTTGCCACCCTTTTGTGGGTCTCCCTTGTGGATGTCCTCAGCATTCTTCTTGGTCTCCAATGAGGGTGCCATCATAGAGGAACCTTGCTCTGCCAGACTGGCGTATGATTTGTGTAGAGGTACAACTAGGGGGCTTTGCCTCTGTTCCACCACCCACACCCTCCCAGAACCCATTGTGGTCCAACTGCTCTTCATACTTGGCAACCTCTGAGGCAGTGGTTGTGGCAGTGGTGCTCTTTGGGTGGGGGGGAGGCCTCCTTAGTCCTTGCCAGTTCAGCCTGAAGGTGGGCAATCTCCTCCCTCAGAGCTGACAGTTGCCTGCAAATAGGACAGCAGCGCAGTTTCCAGAATGTCTCCCAGAAAACTGCTGCCCCACAGCCAGTGCATTGCACCACTCCCCACAGGTCTCATATACAATATGTAATATATATAATTTTTTTTTTTTTTTTGGTGGTGTGTACTTACCCTTTTTGCACTGTGATGGGTTATTAAGAATATGACAGTTCTGCTCCAAGACCTGTTGAGGAAGTGATGTCAGAACTTTGGCTACAAAGGAAATGCCACATCTGGGAGAGTGGGGTGTGGGGACGGGGGGTGGGTAGTCCACAACCACAGGTGACTGTTAGAAACAATCAAATACACCACTGCTTCACCACCCTGGTGAGTACTGCCCTTTATAGTAATTCAACTAACCTCCAGTAACTTATTTAAAAGTAATTTAACTATCACAAACTCCTACGCACCAGTAAACCATTTAAAAATAGTTTATGTCCCAAAATCCTAGTAGTCAATCCAGCTACCCCCAAGGGACAACCAAAATGCAGTATTCAAACCCTTGTGAAGTTACTTCCAAGATAAGCAGAGTTTGCAAGCTCCTTTTTCAACTCCTCAGCCACCTGTAAATTTAAATAGTTTTCCTCTCTTCCCCCCTGACTCCTCGGAAGGGGAAGATGCACTAAGTAATGTTCCAAAATCCCCCCTTCCCCAATGACCCTACCTTTATGGCCATCATGAAGCACATTCAAGCCACTATGGGATGGGAGACAAGAGGAGCAGGACCTGGATCGGCGTCAATTGGCTGTCTACCTGCAACAGCCCAATGCCCCTCCTATCATTGACTCCTGTGAGGATGCCACCTGGGCTGCCTGGAACCACCCCCACATGGTCTAGTGGTATCCAGCAAGGTGGACAGACTTTACCATGCCCTGGCTAGTAAGCCATATTTTGAGGAACAGCCCAAGGCGGATTCGTTCTTCATCAGTGCTGCATACAGCTGCATCAAGAGGCCCAAACAGTTAGGCTCCCCCCCCAGACAAGGAGTCTCACCAGCTGGACCAGATGGGCAAACGTGCCTGCATCTCTGCCACTGGCCATCCAGGCCATCATTTACTTGTCCCATATAGTGCAGTTTCAGAACCTATTATAGGACCAGGCTAGAAACGCTGTCCTAGATATGTTGAATGACCTGTCCAAGCAGCAGACCCTCCAAGTCCTCTGGACAAGCTTGGATGTTGATACCCACATCCTGAGGGCTGCCTATGATGTGAATGCCTCAGGCCCGGCAGCAGCTGTGGGCATCTGTATGAGACATCACTCCTGGCTACAGGTCTCTGGCTTCACCAAGGATGTCCAGTCCATCATCATGGATGCCCCTTTCAGGGGTCTCAGACCTTTTGAGGAGATGTCCAGAATCTCATCTCAGAACTGAAGACCTCGGGACAGACCCTCAAATCCATCTACTCTATGTATCATACCCAGACTAAGTTGGGACAGAGGGCTCCCATTTGTCGCTCGTGCCTGCTGGAAGGCCCAAACCCCTCCCAAGGCTCGGCACAAGCACAAGGTGGGGGCAGCTGTCCCCACCCCTTCCCCACTGCCACCTGTAGCACCCAAGGGGCAGCTGCAGCCTCCATGGCTGCTGCTCCTGACTCCTTGATAGACCACCTACCTCCAATAGAACTTCAGGAGGTGGTCACAGGGGGTCACTTCTTCCTTCACCTGGACAGGTGGAGGGAGACAACTACAGACAACTGGATGCTGCAGCTCATCAAGAATGGCCACATGCTAGAGTTCATAGAGTGGCCTCTAGAAAATCCTCTGGGTCAGTTCTCGTACTCTCCTGATCATGTTCCCCTCATCAGGGAGAAAATTCAGGCCTTACTTCGAAAAAAGGCCATAGAACCAGTCCCGCAGCCTCAGCAAGGCAGGGGATTCTACTCCTACTTCTTCCTGGTCCCAAAGCAGGCAGCAGATCTTTGGTCCATCCTGGACTAGAGCCAGCCGAACCTGTTTAGTACAAATGGTTCAGCAAGGTTACCCTTCAGGGTTTGCTGCCCCTGCTACATCAAGGGGCTGGCTGGATCTGCTCTCTGAATAAGCAGGATGACTACCTGCATATCAAGATCTTTGCACCCCCCCCCCCGGCGCTACCTCTGTTTCAAATTCTGCCACAGACCCGCAAACTGTTCCAGGCATTGGAGCATCACTATCAACATGCTGAAATTCTTCCTTATTCCCTGCCAACATTTCCAGTATATAGAGGCAGTCCTGGACATGGCCCAGGGAATGGCTTTCCTGCCTTCAGGCAGATCAGAGCATCTGATGGCCCAAGCCCGTCTTTTTTTATTCCAACTGTTATGTTTCAGCAAGGGCCTTCCTACATCTTTTGGGCCTCATGTCCACTGCAATTGCCACAGTTCCCATGACCCGTCTGCACATGAGAGTCCTTCAGTGGATGCTGCAAGTCCAGTGGGACCAACACACAGACGCCTCGGGTCAGCTAGTTATGGTCTTCAGTGCAGTTTGGAGAGTACTGTGGTGGTGGCTGGAGCCCACCAACCTGCTCTGGGGAAGTCCCTTCTATATTCCTTCCCCTTAGCAGGTCCTGATGGCAGATGCCTCGAATCTCGGCTAGAGGGGGGTCTCACCTGGGGTCCACCAAACTCAGGGTACGTGGACTGAGGTGGAGAGGATACTCCATAAATGTTCTGGAGATGCAAGCAGCCTTGTATGCCCTGCAGGCCTTTCAGACTCTGCTATCCCTAGGTCACCTCTTGATTCAGACAGACAACATGTGCATGGTTTATTAAATAAACAAGTTGGGGGGGTGACTCATCCCTATTCCCAGTGCAGGGAAGCAATGAGAGTCTGGTATTCGATCATAGCACATGGGCTGGTGCTCTGGACATCTATGTTCCTGGCATCCAAAACGTCCTGGCGGACAGCCTAGGCCAGTCTGTCCAGAGCCCACGAGCGGGAGCTTCTGTTTCCGGTGGTTGAAGACCTCTTCCACAGATGGGGTAGTCCAGAGTTGGACTTTTTTGCATCCACACACAATGCAAAACTGCCACTGTTTTCGCTAGATCCAGGACCTGGAGTTTTCTGGTGAGAGGCATTGTCCCCCTCTTGAAAAGGGAGGTTCCTCTACACCTTCCATCCCTTTCCACTCCTTCAGAGGGTCCTGCTCAAGCTTCAGATGGAAGAGGCCACCATGATCCTGATTGCCCCCTTCTGGCCTCATCCAATCTGATTCCCCTTGCTTCATCAGCTGGCTGTGGAACCTCTGGTTTCCCTGCCCTTATGCGCAGGTTTGCTGTCCCAGGAGCAGGGCACCTGATCCATTTGGACCTCAAGTCTCTACATCTCCATGCATGGCTCCTGAGGGCATAGCCATCTCCTAGTTTGGGGTGTCTCCTAGAGTGGCAGCTGTCCTGGTGGTGACCAGGAAGCCCTCTACCAGGGCCACTTACTCTATGAAATGGAAGCACTTTGCTCTTTGGGCTGCATCACACCAGTTGGATACCTTCACCTGTCCAGTGGATCAGGTGCTGGAGTACCTACTGTTCCTTTCAGACTCGGGCCTGCAGTACTCCTCAATTAAGGTCCAACTTTGTGCCATCTCTGCGTACCATGTACCTGTTGAGGGTCATTCTGTGGCTCAGCTGGATGTGTCTTGCACCTTCTTGAAGGGTATTCTGTATTTGAAGCCTCCAATCTGTGATCCTGTCCCGGCTTGGGACCTCAGTTTAGTTCTGGAAAAGCTTATGCTGCCTCCCTTTGAACCGTCTGCATCTTGCGAGCTGCACTTTCTCTCATGGAAAGCATTATTTCTAGTTGTCATTACATCCACTTGGATTTTCTTGCTTCAGGCCCTGATGTGTATGAAGCCTTATTTGATTTTTCACAAAAACGCGGTGTCTTTGCGAACCAACCCTTAGTTCTAGGGACATGGATATGTTGTTCATCCACACTGTCTGGCAGGTTCCTTGCCACTTTAAAACTTGCCGGAAGGTCTTCAAGCTGGCTCCTCCCACCCACCCGGGTGGTAAAACTCTCGGCTCCGGCCCATGACGCCAGATCTTCCTTACCGCTTGGAAGTTCAGGTTCCCTCCTTAGCGCTCTGCGTTTAGACTGGATCCAAACTCTTCAGTTAACCCGAAACTAATTTTAAAGTTTACTAGACTTCGGTCTGTTTCTTCCTTTGTGGCTGCGATGGACAAATTGACTCCCGGTTTTCGGCGGTGCCCATGCGGGCAGAAGATGTCTAGGACCGATCCGCACTCCACATGCGTCTACTGCCTTGGGCTTGACCACGATCCGCAGGCCTGCGATTTGTGCAAGTCCTTCTCAGCAAATTGTCCTCGAAGACCGTGCTGCCAGGGTCCAACTTGGGCGCCCCGAGAGACGTGTTCCACCAGTGAAGTTGAAGCAGGCCCGTTGTGTGGTTTCTGTGGCGGCTGGCTCGGCTGAGCAACTTGAACAGATGATCGCCCTCGAGAAGGAGGCAGCCCAGGCCACATCTTCGTCTTCCTCAGTCACGGCATTTATCACGCTCTCCTTGGGCTCCTCCTATAGGGCTTCTTTTAAGGAGCTTTGCCAATCCCTCTCTACAAAAGGTGAGGGTCCATTGGGACACTCCTCTTGGTCCAAGAAGAAGGACTCGAATGGTAAGTCCCACTGTCAGCGTTTGTGGAAGCGGGAGAGGTCCCCTTCCCCGGACAGTCGACTTTCGACTTTGGTTGAGGTTGTGGCTAAGGCCGCTGGCTTCACAGTGTCCCCGTCAGGTCAACTGGCCGAGACACCCGTTGACGTGGTCGAGATTTTTCTCGAGCCGTCAGACGGGCTGTTGACTGGAAAAGCCAACAACCCTTCTTCACCAGTTCCCCCGGTGGAACCCGAGGACTTGCCTGTGCCTCCTGTGCCGGAGTCCCCGGTTAAGGCTCCCAAGCTGAGGGAGGAATGGGTTTCCCCCGCTCCCTCCCAGACCCACACTCGGAAACACCGACGGTCTCGGTCTCAGACCTCTTCTCGGTCCTGCTGATCCCGCCGACACCGGCGGTCTCGGTCTTGGCACCGAGGAAAGTGGCGGTGCCACTCGTCCTCGTCTTCTTCTCCCCTCCTCAGAAAGGCTTGGCTGGAAATGCGCGATGCTTACGGAGGACTTAATGTGGCAGCTGCTCCTGACCAGGAACAAGCCAACGCCGTCACCTTTCCCGGCCATTAAGTGGCTGTCACCTGAAAGGCCAAAACAACCCCTTGCGGTGGTCGGGGAGTCCAAACCGGGGCCGGTTGTTCGGCCAAAACCAGCTGCCCCACCGATTGTGGTGAAGCCCCCACCTCCACAACCTAAATCTGGGGCTCCGACCAAAGATTCTTGGTTGGGTCAGGGACTGCCCCACTGGTTGTTGGTCACCCTCACTCCCAACTGTCCTTGGCAGTTGGAGGGTGGCTCAGGCCCTAGGCAGCTATTCACAGACTCCTCGGAGTCTGATGACGACTCTTCCCTGTTCTCCAGGCCCCTTGACCTGGAGTCCTCCGGGGCACAGTCAATGGATGAGAGCCCATCCTCGTTCATGGGTTTGCTTCGGCTCATCTCAGAGTCCACTGGGATGCAGCTTGAGCCCGTATCCAAGCGGGCCAAGTATCCCCTCACGGAGATACTAGACCGAGGGGATTCTCCCACGGAGGCCTTTCCGGTGGCTGAAGCCATTGTTGGCCCAGCCTTGGAGTTATGGCAGTGGCCAGCTTCTTGTCCTACTCCTTCAGCCAGGATGGCCAGGAAGTACGTGGTCCCCACAGGGTCACTGTCTGGTTTTTCGGAGCACCCCTCTGCGGAGGGGTTGGTTACCGATAGTGTTTTCCGGTGTTCCGGGAACACCAGGGACATGGACAAGCCCCCCGACAAAGAGTCCAAAAAGCTGGACTACGCAGGGTGTAAAGTGTACGCTGCATCCTCCCTCGGCCTCCATCAGGCCAGTTCGGCCATACTGATGGCGCACTTCTCCCACACCCTTATGGGCTCCCTGGCTGAGGTGATCCCTCATCTCCCGGATGACCGCCACACTACGGTCAAGCAGGTGCAGGATCAGGGAAGGGCAGTGGTGAAACAGCAGCTCCAAACAGCTCTCGATATTGGGGAGTCCTGTGCCCGGTCAGTAGCGGCTGCAGTGGCCATGTGCTGCAGAGCTTGGCTGCGGATCTCCACCTTCACTGTGGATACCCAGCACAAGCTGGCAGATGTCCCCTTCCTGGGTACTGCCTTGTTTGGGCCTGGGGTGGAAGGCCACCTCCAGAGAATTGAGAAGTCCAATGCTACCTTGGACTCAGTCACGTCTGCCCAGAAGGACAAAGGCCGCCAGCAGCAGCATAAGCCCTTTCACCCTTCTTCTCCTGCGGCACGTCCGGCCCAGCAACACCAGTATCAGGGCCAGCAGGCTTGTACTTGGCACCCCAAAGCCAAGCCTGCAGCTTCCTCTAGCAGGAAGCTGGGAGGAAAAGGCCCAGGAGGTCCCTCGGCCAGACCTTCCTCCAAGCCTGCCCAGTGATGGGTTGAGGGGTGTTGCCCCCAGCCATGTCGCTTCCCCCTGGGTTCCCCCCATGAGGGGGACTGCTCTGCCACTTTCTTTCTGCCTGGTCCACAATCACCATGGACCACTGGGTGTTGGAAGTGGTAGGAAAAGTTCTGCCTCTGGAGTTCGAGCAGGCTCCGCCCTTCTGAGCCGTCGCCCCACGGGGGGCTACAGGGTCCGCAGCCTCTCTGTCGGCCCGTCGAGCCGACATTGCCCTGCTCCTCCAGAAGGAGGTGATCAGGGAGGTGGTGGATCCTCCACCAGACCCAGGGTTTGTGTCCAGGTACTTCCTGGTCCCGGAACGGACGGGGGGCTGGTGCCCCTTTCTGGACCTGCATGACCTGAACAGGTTCCTAAGGTCTCGAACCTTCAGGATGGTCACTCTGGCTCAGATCATTCCATCCTTGGAACGAGGGATGTGGTTCTGTTCTCTGGACCTCCAGGATATGTTCTTTCACGTCCCAATCCATCCGTCCCACCAGCGATTCCTCCGCTTCAGAGCAGAGGGGTCCCTCTACGAGTTCCGGGCCATGCCCTTTGGCCTTTCTCTAGCTCCCAGGGTCTTCACCAAATGCATGGCAGTGGTGACATCATTCCTGCGGCGCCAAAGGGTCCAGGTGTACCCTTACCTGGATGACTGGCTGATTGCGGCCTCCTCCCGACCGGAGGTGGAGCGGTCCAGGGATCTGGCCTTCCAGGTTTGCTCTCAGGTTGGCCTCCTCAACGAGGCCAAGTCGGAACTAGTGCCAAAGCAGGTGATCCAATTCATCGAGGCAGAGCTCGACTCTCTGCGAGCCAGAGCACGGCGCCCAGTGGACAGGGCCAAGGTTCTTTCCTCCTTTGCCCAATCATTTCAGGTTGGGCAATTGCACCCTGCCCGGGACTTCCTGCACCTCCTGGGCCTCATGGCGGCCTGCACCAGTGTGGTCCATTGGGCCCATTGGCACATGCATCCCCTACAATGGGGACTGGCCAGCCAATGGTCACAGCGCTCCGGGCCTTTAAACCAGCCAGTGACAGTGACCAAGGAGATATGGAACGCTCTCCAGTGGTGGATCATTCCAGCTCATCTGCAGGAAGGCATCCCGTTAGTCCGCCCCGAGCCAATGGTCTCTCTATCGACCGACACCTCTCTGATGGGTTGGGGTGCCCATCTGGGGGAGCGCAGAGTGCATAGCCTCTGGTCCCCTTGGGAGTCCCGATGCCACATCAACCAGCTGGAGCTTCGAGCAGTTCATATAGCCCTCACCACCTTCGCTCCATTTGTATGGGGTCAAGTGGTCCAGGTCCAAACAGACAATACCACGACCATGTACTACCTAAACCACCAGGGCAGGACACGCTTCATGCTTCTGTGCAGGGACGCTCTCCGCACTTGGTCCCTCACGCGCAGCCTGGAGGTGGATCTCCTAGCCATCCATTTGGCAGGAGCCTCCAACATTCTGGCCAATGCCCTAAGCTGGATAGGAGCTGCGTCCCACGAGTGGTCTCTGCTGCCGGAGGTAGTACAAGATCTGTTCTCCCACTGGGGCACGCCTCAGGTGGACCTGTCTGCCTCCAGGGAGAATGCGAAGCTGAGGCTGTTTCATGCCCGCCCCCCTCAGCAGGGCTCGCTGCAGGGGGATGTCTTCTCAAGGCCGTGGACCCTGGGCCTCTTTTATGCCTTTCCCTCATTTTCCTTGATCCACAAGGTGCTTCTCAAGGTGAGGAGAGACAAGGCGCAGGTGATTCTGGTAGCCCCAGACTGGGCCCGCTAGTTCTGGTATCCAGATCACCTCAGCCTCAGCTCCAGGCTCCCGAGGCGGCTTCCAGCCCACCCAGACCTGATCTCAGTCAACCAGGGGAAGGTATTCCATCCGGACCTTCAATCCTTGCAGCTGACAGCCTGGTTTCTGAGCGGCTAGAGTTCCAGGTTTTGGGTCTTTCCGACGAGGTCCTCAACGTCGTTGAGGCATCCCGTAAGGAGTCGACAAAGAAATGCTATTTTATTTTATTTTATTGAAATCTAGGATTACAAATACCTCTGAGCAGAAACTGCTCATTTACAAAGGTTCCACGTCGAAGGAATGGGGGGTATACATACATACAAAGGTCAACATAATAATACATAGTTACACAATAAAAAGAAGTAAGAGACTGAGGTTTAGGAAATTCCAGTAATTCAAAATGTGCCCAGTGTTAGCTAGCATGACATACTAGCCAAGGACAATCTTAGAAATAAGCACTGCAGGGGAGAGGGAAGGGGGTATGCAGGCAGGAAGGCCATTGTCGGAGGGTAGAGAGTGAGGGTAAGAGCTCTAAAGGGAGGGGAGGGATAAAAGTCAGAAAATGCTCCGGGGGGGGAGGAAAGGGAGAGGGGACAAGGGGGTAGGCACGTAGAAGGGGGCAAGGCGGAGAAAGGTAGCTGTCAAGACTGAAGTGGAGGGCAGTGAGCAGTGGGCCTCTGATTAGGTGAGGCAGTCACAGCGACTAGTTGAAATGAGATGAAGTCGGAGTTGTCTCTTAAAAGAGCCAAGAGCAGCAGCAGTAAGAGTTTCTTTGTTGAGAGTATTGTACCATATGGTGTCAGGGCAAGGGGTTGGACCCTTCCTCCTGTTCCTTGGCAAGCATTCTGGACTACCTGTGGTCCCTTTCTCAGTTAGAGCTTCGGCCGACGACCCTTAAGGTGCACCTGGCAGCCATCTCTGCTTACCGGGCGCGGGCCAGGAAGCAGTCAGTGGCGCAGGAGAAGGTGGTTGGGCGCTTTTTCAAAGGCCTTGATCACATATCCCCTCCGGTGCAAGAACCTCCACCTCCGTGGGATCTCCTGCTGGTATTGGCTAAGCTCATGGGCAAACCATTCGAACCGATGCACAGGTGTGACATCTCTCACCTGTCGTAGAAGACCGCCTTCTTGGTGGCTATCACATCAGCCAGGAGGATGGGAGAGCTCCAGGCACTTTCCATTGAGTTTCCTTATCTGGTCTCCCACAGGGACAAGCTTGTCCTGTGCCCCTACCCGAAATTCCTTCCGAAGGTGGTGTCGGAGTTTCACCTTAACCAGGTGTTCACTCTGCCGGTGTTCTACCCCAATCACACCTCGGAGGCTGAATATAGGCTCCATAGTTTGGACCCTAGAAGAGCGTTCTAACTATAAGGAGCGGACGGCTGAAGTTCGGGGAGAGGTTCACCAGCTGTTTGTCACCTATGCTGAAGCTGCACCTGGCAGATCTGCAGCCAAGCGGACGATAGGCAGGTGGGTCACCTCCTGCATAGATCTCTGCTACAGGTTGGTGGGCATGAAGCCTCCCAAAAGGATAAGAGCTCATTCTACCCGCCACACCGCTGCTTCGGTGGCTGTTTCCAGGGACGTCCCTATCCAGGAAATCTGCAGGGCTGCTACCTGGAAGTCAGCACACACCTTTATTACCCATTACCACATCGACCATGAGTCACGCTGGGATGCTGGTTTTGGGACCTCGGTTCTCCAGTCCTTATTCCTTAAGTAGGGGTGTGCGCCTTGCCTCCCTCCTCCCAGAGAACTGCTAGGAGTCTGCCAGACAGTGTGGATGAACAACATATCCATATCCCTAGAAATACAGGTTACTCACCTGTAACAGGAGTTCTAGGAATGGTGTATGTTGTTCATCCACACGACCCACCTGGCCTCCCCGACTTCTCGACGCACAACCTGGCTTCCAGTGGACTAGATCTGGCGTCATGGGGTGGAGCCGAGAGTTTTACCACCTGGGTGGGTGGGAGGAGCCAGCTTGAAGACCTTACAGCAAGATTTAAAGCAGCAAGGAACCTTCCAGACAGTGTGGAGGAACAACACATACCATTCCTAGAACTCCTGTTACAGGTGAGTAACCTGTATTTTCTTTCTAAGGTGGTGTCGGAGTTTACTTTGAATCAATCCATCCACCTACCTGTTTATTTTCTGGAGCATTCCAATCAAGGAGAGGCATTGCTCCATACCTTGGATGCACATAGAATCCTGCAGTACTATACACACTGCACTAAAGACTCCAGGAAGTCCAATCACTTGTTTGTTTCATTCTACCCAGGAAAAGAGGGTGCCCCGGTGTCCAAACAGTGCCTAAGTGGTTAACTAATTGCATTGTGTATTGCTACTGGAAGTACAGTAAAGAACTTCTGGACACAGTTAAGGGCCATTCCACCAGTGGCATAGCCACATCAGTAGCTTGTTTCAGGAATGTATCAGCTGCTAACATTTGCACTGCTGCTACCTGAAGCACTGTCCACACCTTCACCAGACATTACAGTATGGACATCGCCTCTAGGTATAGGGCCAACTTCAGCCTCACTATACTTCAGGGCCTCCTTTCATAGGCCATCAATTTTGCCTCCACCCGGACTTCTTGTCTCTAGTAGTCAGTATTGCTTGGGACTCCGTCCTACTGGTGATGGCCTGCAGCAAGTGATACCCTCGAAGTAAGATAGTACAGTTATGTAAGAACTTACCGTAACAGTAAATCTTCAAAAGGATCTCTTGCAGCAGGCCCTTCTTTTCCCCTTTCCCGTCTTTCTCTCCTTTTCCATAGGGGCAAGCCTTCTGCTTCTCATTTCTATATGCTTTTGGGTTACCGTGGAATCCTCCTTGGTTCCCCCAGAGAGCATCTGGCTTTTGGTCTCCAGTGGGAGAACTGAGAAGAGTATGGGGGTTCCTTACCTTTATTCGATTGGCTCACAGAGGCGGCCCCCTCTGGCACACTGCTAGCTAGAAAGTTTCTGTGTGGTCCTAGTGCCTAACATTATAGTCTTACTGGGGATGGCCTGCTGCAAGAAATCCTGTCGAAGATCTACTGTTAAGGTAAATTCTTATGTAACTGTATTTCTTGTACCAGGATCATCTCAGCACCAGGCCACTGCAGTGGTTTCCAGTCTCTCCAGACCTACTCAAGAGATCTGAGGGAATGAGTAGGAATCCAGGTCTGCAGTGCCTATACCTGTTACCTGGTTCTTGAGCAGCTAGAGTTTCAAGCCCTTGGACATTTTGAGGGCATTCTCAGGGTTCTGGAGACATCTTGGAAGTAGTCAACTAGTAAAACATACGGTTAAGTGCAAGAAGTTCTCATTCTGGCACACACAGTACTCTCCTGTTCGATGAAGCACTTAGTTGACTACCTCTTGTCCCTATCCCAGTCAGGGCTGTGAGCTACATCCCTTAAGGTGCACCTGGCTACCATCTTGGTATACCAGGTGAAGGCCAGTGTTCTGATGGTGGCTTGACAGTAAAAGGTTGTCCTCTTTTTTCAAGGGGCTGCACCATCTGTCCCCTGTGATGCGTGAACTTCCTCCACTGTGGGAATTACTGCTCATGCTATCCCAGCTTATGGAACAAGTGTCTGCTGTCACATTTGTCATGGAAGGCCACATTTTTAATCCCCATCACTGTGGCAAGAAGGGAGTGAGTGAACTCAAGCCTCTATCTGTGGAGTCACTGGATCTAGTTATACACAAGCTTATTCACCACCAACATGCAAAATTCCAAATGTCATCTGAAATGGGCATTGATAGAGCCAGTGTTCATTTCAAAGCCTCGTGCTTTGGATGCCGAGCCGATGCTCCACAGATTTGATATCGGCCAAGCCCTGCTCCATTACCATGAGTGTGTGGGATAATTTTGTGATGAGGCTCACAAGCTGTTTTTACCTTTTCTGAAGTCTCTCTAGGCAGACTGGCACCCAAACAATTGACACGTGGATCACATCCTGCATTGCTCTTTGTTTACAAGTTGGCTGGGATGGAGCCTTCTAAAAGATGAAGGAAACACTCCACCAGATAAACTGCTACCTCTGCTGCTGCTGACAGGTATATCCCAAATGCTGAAATTTGTAGGTCTGCTACTTTTTCTAAGACATACACATTCATAACCCATTACAGCATCAATGTACCCTGTTGCCAAGATGTTGCTTTTGGGTCCTTCCGTCTCTGTTCATTTAAACATTTGGAGGGGAGAGAGAGCTTATCTCCTCCTGAGGATTGTGAGTCTTTCTAAGTGTGGATAGTGAACTGAATCTAGGTAGCTAGAATAGGTTACTTACTTGTAGCCATAGTTCTACGACTAGTAATCAGATCACATCCACACAACCCACCTAACCTCCCTTGGCAAGGCTTGCTTTCAGTATTTGTTTCTGGCATAGTGACCTGAGCAGTGGGTGTGGAGCTAGATGTTAGGAAGAGTCAAGGTTGAAGACTACTCCAGTGACTAAGCATGCACAGTGGAAGACTGCCTAAGTGTGAATGTTGACTGAATAGTAGTACTACATCTACGGTTACAAGTAAGTAACCTGTTCTTATTTTTCCTAGTATGACCTTGCCCTGTGAAAAGAGGCTACAGATCTTAGGGATGGCCTTACTGCAGAACACCAGAGACCCACATCATCAGTTGTGATTTGGCAGCAGCAAAGCACCACTTGCTGGAATTGTTGACAGAAAGGAGACAGTAAGCAGCCAGCTTAAACCTAGATGAGTATATTTATAAATTTCTAAGGAGGTGGATACAGTTAACTATCCACACTTTGGCAGTTCCACTGGAACATGCTGATTTGTCAGACATCTTTGGGCTAAGCTCCTTCCACCACCCAAGCGTATATCCTCCAGCTCCTCCTCATGATACCAGATCTTTCCACTGGAAGGCACAGGTCTACTCCTTCACAGCTCTGCTGTATTCGAGGAGTTCCATTGAGTTTGATGCTTTTGTTCAAAACCTTCAACTTATTTTGCAGTCTTCAATATTTCTACTATTTCCAGCTCTGCCTCTTGATGAAGATCGAATTTCAGCATGGAAGAATGGAAGCAACACGGATTTAAAGTCTGCGGTAAGTGCTGGCAGAAAGTCAGTAACAGACCCCCATGCATCCTTCCTCTACTGCTTGGGAGGGCAGCACAATATGGTGGGCTACATCTTTTGCCAGTCAATGCTCCTAGTGTTGCTGGAAGATCATCAGACCAGACTTGCCCTCAGTTGAGTCTCGGAGGGGGATCCCAAGGAGTGAACAAAGGGCTGCAATAACGTTTCAGAGGCTGCCAGGTCAGCTTCCCCACTTGTGTTCCTTGAGGAGAAGGCAGTTGCAGCCATGGTGAGTTCCTTATTGGTCTCAGCACTGCTCCCAGCTGGGGACAACATTGGGAGAGTCCTTCACAGAAGATTTCCATGAAATGTGTTTGGTCCTCCAAACCTCTAGGGAGAGCCCTTCATACTAGGACATAATGCACAGGTGCCCTTGGCACAGGTCGTGGGATCTGGAGTGATCGAAGTTCTCCTGCTCCCTTGACTCCCCTGACCACACAACTTTAGTTGAACACTCAACTTTGATCAGGCTGCTTCAGTCAAGGGCCAAGTCAAGAGCTCCTCAGTACCCCTATTGAGCTTGTCAACCTCAACACCAGTCGAGCAGGCAATCGAGATTTTCCTCCAGCCTATTGACTGGTTGTTATTGGAGCTCAACAATAAGTCAATCTCCTAGACCCCGGACCTCCAGGTACTCATGCAGGAGGATGTGGCTCGGTCGGTGTCCCTAACTGGGGTTACTCTGGGACCAGCCTCAGCTGGTGGTCTTACCTCCAAAGCTGCTGATAATGAATGCAGCTCAGCATGTGGTTTACCATGACCCTTCAGAAGACTCTCCTTGATGTTGGCCCCCAGGTTGTCGGTCAAGGTTGAGGTTCTGCTCATGCTCTCAGACCCTCTTGACCCTGAGGCACCACTGTCTGCACTTCTCAACCCCCTTATCCTTGTACAAGGAGAGGCACTGCCACAAGATTTGGTGGCAGTATGAGGAGCTCATCTGGCAACAGTGGGCCATTGCAGGATCTACCCTCTGGATCTTTGGTCATCTGGCAACTGCCAGTCATACCTATGCCAGTCTCCAACATCTGCTTCTCAACCCCTGAGGGTGGAGTTACCACCACTGCAGTCCTTGTTGGGAGCTCCCATAAAGGACTCTCGTGCTGCAGCTGGCTTGCCAGGCCAGCTGTTGGTGATCACCCAGTCTGAGGACAGCAAGGCGTTCCACAGTGGTAAACAGTCGAGGGCCATTTTGAGGGGTCATCCATGCCTTCATCGAGGAGCCACACATTTGAGCATGCCTCAGTCAAGGAAGCATCCACTGACCATGACTGGTCAGCGTCTTTTGGGGATTTACTTCTTCTCATGTTATAGTCCATGAGTGTGCCCTTGGAGCCAGTTCAGAAGAGGTTTAAATAGTCCTTTAATGACATCCTGGACAGGGATGATTCCCTGGGGTTGCCTTTCCTGTAGCTGAGGCCATCTTGGGACTGGCCCTGGAGCTTTGGCAGAATCCTACTTGGCACCCTCCATCCATCTGGTCCACAAGTATGTGGTCCATACAGGGTTCCTTTTGGGGTTCTCAGCCCACCCTTCAGATGAAGAGTTGGTCTCTAACTCAGCCTCCCAATGTCTGGTGGCCAAGGGGACATAGACAAGTCCCCAGACCAAGAGTCTAAGAAGCTTGACCATGCAGCAAGGAGGGTGTATGGTACTTTGTCCTTGGGCTTCCATCAAGTGAGCTACACCATAATAATGGCCAACTTTGGCCACTACCTGTTGGCAGTGCTGTATGATGTCCTCCCTCACCTTCCTGCTATCAGCTCATGGTGAAGTTGGTCAGAGACCGGGTTCAAGCGCTGGCTAAACACCAGCTGTAGATTGCTCCAGACATGGGCAACTCTTGTGCCCGTGCCAAGGCATCAGCAATCAAGCTGCATTGCAGGGCCTAGCTGCGGCTTTCCACCTTTGTGGTGTATGTCAAGCATAAACTGACCAATGTCCCATTTCTGTGCACCAACCTATTTGGGTGGAGGGTCATCTCACTTGGATTGAGAAATCCCATGCTTCCCTAGATTCTTTGGTGTGATTTCATAAGGACCCAAAGACTCAGAAGCCTAAGAAAAAAGACTTCCAGTATAGGTCCTTTCTTCTTTGACAGTAGCCTCAGCAGGGCCAATATCAGGCCTGGCGTTTGAAGGCCAAGTTCAATGACCGGGGCCAAAAAGTGAGGGAGGGGAAGTGGTGCCCTTCTGGTCCCAGTGGCTGGTGACCCCTTTAGAGCTGCCCAGTGATGGGTCATATAGGTGTCATCCTCCCACTTGTCCAGTCTCTGACCCAGCTTCTAGTGGGGGTTTCACTGCACCACTTCTGGCCACATTTGTCGGTCATTACTATAGACAAGTGAGTACTAGAGGTGGTGGGCAGAGAGTTGCCTCTAAACTTTGAAGCTCTCCTGCCTTATTGACTCCATGCTCCTCAGGAGTCCAGGGTGTTGCAGAACACACTGTCCACCCTCAGGGAAAATGTCATGTAGCTCCTTGCAAAAGGACCCACTGACAAAGATCAGACCTTGGTTGAATTGCTGGGGAGTTAGTTTGGGGGTTGTAACATTTGATATCTATACTGTAGTTTAGATGTTATTTTGAATAAAGAATTGCTTTCAAAATACTGGAATTTTGGGCTGGCAGTGTAGCCTAGAGGTTAGAGGAACGAGGTGTGAATAAACTTTGTACATCCAGCAGACAAGACCTGAGTTTGATTCTCACAACCTCCACTTGCATACTGTGTGACTCTGAGCAAGTCGCGTAACCTCCCAGTGCTCCCAGGTCGCCCCTGAAAACAGGCAGTTGTGCCTAGTGGGCCTTACCTGGTTACCAAAGACAAAAAAAAATAAAAATGAATTGTGAGCTATTTAACATCCTAACCAGGGTCCCAGAGTGCTGAGTGACTTTGGACTGATCCTTGCAAAAGGAGCAAGAGCCCGTGTCCGAGACACCCTAGGAAGTCTGGGGTACGTGTCCAGGTACTTTCTGGTCCCAGAATGGATGGAGGCTGCTGCCCCATACTGGATCTGCATGACCTAAAGCAGTTCATGCCAATGCACAAGTTCTGGATGGTCATACTGAGCCAGATTATACTGTCCCTGAAGCAGGGCATGTGGTTCTGCTCCCTGGATCTTTAGAACACGTTCTTCCACATCCCAGTCTGTCCCACCAGCAGTACTTATGGTTCCAAAGGGGTCCTGTATCCATTCCAGATCATGCCTTCAGCCTCTTATCTGTGCCCAGAGTCTTCACCAGGTGCATAGCAGTGGTAACAGCCTTCCTGTGATGCAAGGGCATCAGAGTGTATCCTTACGTGGACAACTGGCTGATAGCTGGGCCAACCAAGGAGGCCATCAAGCGGTTCAGAGTTTGAGCCCTCCAGACTTGCAGAAACTTTGGCCTGTTGGTCAACCCAGACAAGTTTGAACTGATCCCCTTGCAGGTGATCAAGTTCATTACAGCAGAGGTAGACTCTCTGGGGGCCAAGACCCATCTCCCTGTGGTCCGGGCTCAAGACATCACCTCCTTTGCCCGATCATTTCAGTTCTGGCTCTTGCACCCTGCCCAGGATTTCCTGAGGCTGCTGGGGTGCATGGCATCCACCACCAGGGTGGCCTGTTGGCATGTTGGTGGAGGCGCCACTGGTAGTGGGAGCTGGGCCGCCAATGGTCTGGGCACCTAGATCATTTGGACCAGCAAGTCCTTGTGACTCGGTTGCTGTGGGATGCCATCCATTGATGGCTGGCCTCACAACATCTGGAGGAAGGAATTTCATCCACGCAGAGCTGACTGTCATACTCATGATGGATGTATCTCTGGTGGGGTGGGAAACGCACCTGAAAGAGCACAGGCCCATGAGTTCTGGTCACCCTAGGAGTCCCATCACAACATTAACTTGCTGGAACTTTGTGCAGTGCGGCTGACTTTCATGGAATTTGCTGTTCTGAACAGGGGTCCGGTCATGCAGGTCCAGATGGACAGTACCATGATCATGTTCTACCCGAATAGGCAGGGCATAATGCATTCTCTTCCACTGTGTCTGGAGGCTCTCCACACATGGACATTTGTACACAGCTTTTGTGCAGATGATCCGTATCATGGTAGTTCATGATCAGTTGGCAGATGCTCTTAGCCAGGTGAGAGGGAATCAGGTGAGTGATCCCCACATCAGCAAGTGGTATGCCACCTGTTCTTCCAGTGTGACATCCCTCTGGTCAACTTGTTTGCCTCTTGGGAGAACAGAAAACTGTTGTTTTGTTCCCATTCCAACAGTCCAGGACACTGGGGGATAGCTTTGTGAGGCCTTGGACCCCGGGCCTAATGTATGCCTTCCCTCACTTCCCCTTGATCCACAAGATGGTGGTCAGTGCCCAGGACGACAAGGCACAGATTATCTTGATCGCTCTAGACTGGCATATGCTCCAAACAATGCAGCAGTTGGGAAAACAACAAAACGAGAGATTGTTTAAATACCAAAGTAAGTACTTTATTAGTGCAGAATAACTGCAGTTATAGAATTCACAGCTCACAGCTCGAGCTACTGCCAACTTTGCCCCACCAGCTATTCATAACATGCTGAAACTGTGCCTGGCAGATCAGCAGCTAAGCGGAAGATTGGCAGGTGGATTACATCCTGCATTGATCTTTGCTATGGGTTGGCTGGTAGAGAACCTCCCAAAAGGCTCAGGGCTCATTCCACCAGACATACCTTGGTGGCTGCCTCTGGGGACATCCCCATACAGGAGATCTGTAGGGCTGCTACCTGGAGGAAAGCACACAGTTCTAGGAGTGGTATACAGTTCACATCCACACAACCCACCTGGTCTCCCCTGGCAAGTGGCACACGAATCCCTACTCCCATCGTGCAAAGATCTGTTATCACGGGGTGGACCCGGAGGATATACTGCCCAGGTGGTGGGAGGAGCTTAACTTCAAGATGTCTGACAAATCAGCCTATTTCACTGGACCTGCCGAAATTAACTGTATATCACTCCTAGAATTATGGTTACAGGTGAGTAACCTTTATTGTCTCTCCATACTTAACATAGCAGTGTAAATAGGTAGGTGGAGGAGAGAGATTTTTAGTCAGAGTTGTAGAGCATGTTTTTCTTTCAGTCTGTAACAGGTGGTGTGGGGAACCTACTGTAGCTCAGGAAATTAATATTGGATTAGTAGTTTAAGAAAGCCCTGTGAATCAGGTGTGTGATTGGGGAGAGAAGCTGCCAGAGGCTTAGTAGGGACAGGCAATTGGAGGACATCAGGAGGTAGAAAGAGGAGCTAAAATTAGTAACACCCAGCATGTCCCATTGCATGAGTGGGACAGAGCAGGAGTCGAGCTTCTGTTTTGAGGCCTTCTGCAGGACATCCATAGTCTGCAGGACACTGCAGGGGGAGGACACCAGACCAAGGTAGGGAGGTAACACAGCACTGGATACTGTTTACAACAGCTAGGGGGGAAGATAACTACAGATTGTAGCCATACTACAAGTTGGAAAGGAGTAGTACACAGCCAGAATAATGTAGGTAAAGGAAGGAGCATAAAAAAAGGGAAGGCAAGGGACAACCTATCTGGGGTATAGTAACAGATTAGTTTCAGTTAAGCATAAGGGAGAGGTAAGCATACAATAGAAGTAG
This sequence comes from Neoceratodus forsteri, assembly GCA_016271365.2. Classification (NCBI taxonomy): domain Eukaryota; kingdom Metazoa; phylum Chordata; order Ceratodontiformes; family Ceratodontidae; genus Neoceratodus; species Neoceratodus forsteri. The sequence goes on along the minus strand of CM028134.1, from coordinate 469,272,718 downwards.
CAAAGTGACAAGGGTACAGAGAAGTTTGAATTGACACTAGACAATAGAAGCAGCGATCATGGGAGTGGAGCAGTATAATTGATGTGGCGCCTCAATCTGTCAGCTTACCTTTTGGAGACTGAGGTACTGCCCCATTTGCACTCATCTCTCTGGGTTGCGGAAGGAGGTTGCTAGACTCTGAGCCAAAGTGGCAAGGGTATGGAGGACCTTCTGCCTCAGCAAGGGGTCACCAAGTCTGTCGCCACTCCCTCAGAGGATGCCTAGGCAGAGCAGATGGAGCGCGGTGGGTTCTGGGAGGATGAGGTGACTTGATGGGGTGCACACTCCTCAGCCTATACCGTTACAGAATTTCTTCACCATCCTGGTGAGATGGGCAATTCAGCGAAGACGCGCGTTGCAGTGGGAAGAGAGGAAGACGTCCCCAGCCAAGGAGGAAGCAGCTTGTGGTGAGGGATTTTATTGTTAGGAGGATAGCCCTGGGAGCAAGGGGAGGAAAGGAGAAAGAAGTGAAGTGCTTGAGAGGCATTTTGGCTTGGTGTGATGGAGAGTATATCCAGAGAGATCATGCACCTAAGGCACAGGAACCCAGGTGCTGAGTACATAATGGGGGAGAGGTACTGATAGTCACTAAACAGGAAACAGACTTTGCAGTTATCATATCTGATGATCTTAAGGTGGCAGAGCAGTGTGACGAAGCAGTGGATAGGGCTAGTGGGATGCTGGGTGCTTAGGGAATGGTATATCAGGCAGGAAGAAGGAGGTGGTGTTGCCACTGTATCACAGGGCAACTAAAATGATGCTAGAGCTCCATGAGAAGCCCTACGAGGAGAAACCAAGGCATCTCAACATGTATGTCCTGGAAGAGTGGCGAGCGAGAGGTGACATGATAGATGCCTACTGGTACCTCACAAGGGTGATTTAGGTTTAAGAGGGGAGTGTCTTTCAAATGAGAAGGACCACCAGGACCAGGGGGCATACGATAAAGTGTGGGGGGGGGGAGTGTAAGAGAGATGTGATGAATTTTTTTTACTGAATAGGTGGTAGTCTGGAACAAACTACCAGCAGAAGTGGTGGAGGAAAAAACAGTGTGGGGCTTCAAGCATGTGTGGGATAGACACAGGGGTGTATTAGAAAACAAGCAGGGAGGAGAGAGGGTTGCCAGAGACCTGTTTGGGTCTGCGGAGACAGATTAGCCAGGGAACATCTGGGCAGACTGGATGGGCCAAACATTCCTTTTCTGTTGACAGTTTCTTTTTCTACAGTTAGCCATGGATCAAACTGAAGTTAGCTAGAGGTGTATGGCCATGGGAGTAGGTCTGTGGGGAGCTGCTTGCTCTCCTCAAACTTTAAAGGCAATTTAGCACGGTGTGCTGGATCTTACATTCAATGGGTCTGTGCTGTTCACCCCCCGGGTGGAGGCCATACCGAAGGAGATTTAGGGGCAATGAAGTAAGCCTTGATCTGCGTGTAGCCAGAGCAATGTTAGGCACCCCCAGCAGCAGCTCTTCCTAGTCCTTTTAAGCTGGAAATAGGGACAATGGGAAAGAACAATTCCTGCCACAACCGCTATGGACAAGGCAAGGGTGATGCCCTGGTAGAGTTGGCACCGAAAAAGACATACCAATTTCCTTATTTAGTGATTGTCAGGGCACCATCAGCCATCATCGCCAGTCCTTCCACGACTGCCTGGTTGCAGGGGGCAGATTAACAAAATTTTTGCCTCAGTGATCACAGATAACAGACCTATGGGTGCTGGAGATCATAGATTGTAGTCGCTCTTTGGACTTTGCGGTAGCTTACCCTAATTAACTAGAACATCTGCAGGTGTCTTCACTTCAACTTTCTGCAATCAGCATGTAGTGGTTTACTAAGTCATCAAGGCGTATGTGTCCATATGCTTCTTGGTCATGAAAGAGGATAGGTTGTTGGCATTGTATGAAAGCATTTCTGCATACAAAACCATAAAAGAATGCTTTCACACTAGACAGTTATGTTCAGAATGTTATTTTTTCCTACTAAACATGCATAAAATGGCACACATTTTTAATAATTCAAAAACAGCTCAACCTAGGAAAATAAAAATTACAGAGGAATGCACCTTGTGCCATCACTCCTGAAAGCTTCAAGTTTCAAATCAAAACTTTTTTCAGGAGAGCAAAAAAAAAGTTTTGAGCATTTGCACCTCCATAACCTTGTCCCGGCTAAAAAGATTGTCACGAGACTAACAGGATCCAGAAATTCTGGCACCAACTTTTTGCCTGCCAAATTTCAGTCAATTCGGTTGAATGAGGGCTGAGTTAAGGTGCATAAATTGGGGTTTAACATTAATGTGCTCACTCATCCCTAATATACAGGCAGTACCGCACCTGCATAATATATATGGGATATGACATGGGCTGTCTTAAGATATCACTTTTATCTTCATGAGAGAAAATAGAAATGTAAACAATGGTGGCAGAAAAAGACATAGAACCTGATTCATGAATGGGCTGCATCTGCCACAAGTCCCTGGTGCGCCGAACATATGGTGCAGGGGGCTTGTGTCAGACATTTGGCGCCAATCGCAGATCTGGATTGAGTGCGCCAGTCACAGCAAGTTAGACCGGCTCCCCCTGGTCTAACTTTTGCATCCAAGGGAGATCCATATTACGGGGCTTGCACCAAACCTTTGGAGCAAGCTGCGAAAAATGTGGAAAAGGTTGCAAATGTGCCAACCTTTTTTGAATTGGGCTGCACTGCACTAAAGGGCATTGGCACAGCTGCACTAAACATTGTGGATGATGCAGGACTTGGTGCAAGCCCTTCATCAGCCTTCTAAAATCAGGCCCATAAGGTCCATCTAGTCTGCCTGGAGTTCCCTGTCTCCCCCGGGATCTGTTGCCCATAAGGGGTTATATTCCTCCCAGTCCACCCCCTGCTCCCTTTCCTACTGCTACTGACCTGAGCAACCACCAAACCCTTAACTTCATGTTTGAAACCATTTACGGTCCCCCCACTCAGCACCCACCATACTACACTCCCCCAGAGATACTCTCTCACTTACAGAGGGCCACTCGGCATGAATCCACTCACACCAAAAAAGACCTCTTCCTCCTCCTTGAAGTGCGACCGCAAACTAAAGAAGCAGAGTGCCAGCAATGTATTTTCAATGGGTTTTGAACTTCAACTCATAACTTCATTTTTTAAAAATATTTCTGTCCAAATTTTCAACATGGTCTTTTAGGGACCCAACCTCATGAACCATGTAAGTGACATTTTTCAAATGCAGGCTACAAGTTGATTTCACAGTTATTCCATAAAATCTCCTTTTGGGTGAGATGTGAACATTTTTACCTACTGGGTTCATGAAATTGGGTTATAAATGACTATGTTTAAAATGTGGGGTCAAAATATTAAAGTTATTAATGTAGATTGACATTTTTTAATGTTGACTCATAGCTTTGGTCATTTTCAGTATTTTGACTCGAAACATAGAATTTGTCGGCAGATAAGGACCCCTTGTCCAATGTAGTCAGCCCAGTTTTCCCTGCCTACTGTGCCACTGCAGTCCCTGCTCGATTTCCGGTCATCTCCTCCCCTTGCCTTACTACCTAGCATTCCCTGTATCTGTCCCATGCGTGCTTGAATCATGTTGCAATTTTGGCACCCACCACCTTCAGCGGAAGGCTGTTCCAGGTGTCCACCACCTTCTCCATAAAGAGTATTTCCTCCATTTCTTCTAGGTCCCCATTTTGCAGCTTGATAAGAAGACTAAGGAGAAGCTGCCTGAAGCTCACCCTCCAAGCAAGGTACGGATTGGAACTCTGAATTTTGGCATCTACCCCTGCAGGAATCTCAATTGTCACTGTTTGCCAGTGTTTCTCACACTATGTGCAGCAATCCAGAAGTCTTCTAGGAACTGCTGCCCCCCCCAACTTCACAGTGTAGTGTGACCCATTGTCCTCCAGCTTCTTTTTCTATGGAAAATGCTATTTTCCTGTACCTTAGTAATACCTGTTAGGTATTTGAATGTTTCTCATATCCCTCCCCCCCCCCTTTCCTCTAGAGAGTACATATTTAGTTCCTTGAGACTCTCCTCGTAAGGCTTTTGATGCAGGCCCTGTACCATTTTGGTAGCCCTCTTCTGTACCTCCTCCATCTTATCAATGTCATTCCAGGGGTGGGGCCTCCAGAACTGGACACAGTACTCAAGGTGGGATCTTACCAGTGATCTGTACAGGAGTAATATTACCTCCTTCTTCCTACTGGTGATACCCATCCCTCTGCACCCGAGCATCCTGCTTGCCTTCCCCACTGCCTAATCACACTACTGTGCAATGTTCAGGTCATCAGAAATGATTACGCCCAGGTCACTTTCCTGTGTGGTAGTTGCCAGTACTTCCCCTCCAAATTGATATGCAGCCCTCCCGGGCTTCTGAGCCCCAAGTGCATGATGTTGCCATTTTTTGTATTGAAACCCAGCTGCCAAACCCTTGATCATTCTTGTAACTTTTTTTCAAATCATCCCTCATTTCCACCCCATGCCCCCAGTGTGTCTACTCTGTTGCAGATTTTTGTGTCATCCACGAACAGGCATATTTTCCCTTCTAGCCCGTATGCAATGTTGCTAATAAAGACATTAAAGAGGTCTAGTACTGGGCCCTGAGGCATCCCTCTGGTCACCTTGCCTTCTCCAGAGTGGACACCATTTACCACCATCCTCTGACTCATGTTGCTTGACCAACTTCTTACCCAGTTTATAAGTTTTTGACCCACTCCCAGACAGGCCAGCTTGTTCACCAGTCTTCTATGTGGAACGGTGCCGAAGGCCTTACTGAAATCCAGGTAGGTCACATCTACCGCTCCTCCCTGAACCACTACCTTGGTCACTCAGTGAAAGAACACAATCAGGTTTGTCTGACAAGACCTCCCCCCGTGAAACTGTGTTGCCTTGCATCTTGTAATCTGCTGGTTACAAGGTATTTCACTATCCTTTCCTTCAGTAGTGTTTCCATTACTTTACCCACTACTGAAGTCAGGCTGACAGGTCTGTAATTTCCCACCTCCTCCCTGTTCCCAATCTTATGAAGTGGAACCACATCTGCCTTCCTCCAGTCCCTCGGAACCTCCCCTGTATATAGTGATAAGTTGAGCAGAGTTGTCAGAGGTGCAGCCAGCCCATCTTTGAGTTCCTTCAGTATCCTGGGGTGCACCCCACCAGGTCCCACTGACTTGTCTACTTTTAATTGTGCTAATACCTTGAGGATTTTCTCCTCTATAGAAGGACTGCTGTCCGCCTCCCTACCATTTATGCTCTTGTCCCTTGTCTTTGGCCCATCACCTATCCCTTCTGCTGTAAATACTGAACAAAAGTATTTGTTCAATATGTCTGTCTTCTTTTGGTTCTTCTCCTCGCAAACCCCTTCTTCCCCTTTTATCCTTACTATTCCCCCTTTGGTCTTCCTCTTCTCGATGATAAAGAAAGTTTTATCCCCTTCTTTTACTGATTGGGCAATATTCTCCTCTGTTTGTGCCTTTGTGCATCTAACTGCATTCCCTGCCTCCCCTTTGTTTCTCCTGGTAGTTTTTCCTGTCATTCTCCTTCTGTGTCTTTTTGTACTTTCTAAATGCTAGGTTTTTGCTTTAGCGTTTTCTGCTTTGTCTTTAGAGAACCATAGCGGTTCCTTTTTTCTTTTGCCGTTGTTAACCTGTCTGACTCAAGAGATTTGTTGCTTTTTCAGTGTCCACCTTTATTTTTGACCGTAGTTCCTCGATTTCTCCCCAGATCCTCTATCCATGCCAGTGCGTCCCTGAGGCATTCTCCCATTTTCCTGAAATTGGCCCTCCTGAGGTCCAGGACCCTTGTCTTAGTGCAGCTCAGTTCTGGCCTATCCCTTGTATTAAACCACACTGTACGGCGATCACTGGACCCCAGGTTGTCACCCACCGTGACATCAGCAACACTGTCCTGGTTTGTCAGTACCAGGTCCATAAACTTCATCATATGGAATGCAAACACATAGCAGAAAGAATGAAATAAGTGCTTTAGCAGGGATTTGAATCCAGGCCACCAGGAATACCATTCAGGCTGCACTACCAGCTGTGCCACCAAGGTGACTGGAACCCTGGAACTCCCAGAAGCACCTTACTCTTTCACTAATGGGCAGTGTATCAGCACATATTGGCACTGTGTTGTTAACCACGGTGAAAGCAGGTGGGGAATATACAGGTGGTAGTTGAAGAGAGAGCCAGGAAATGGATACCGGTTGCCAACGTTGTGTGTGCTGAAGTGCTGGTCAGGCAGGGATGCCACAGTTCTTGGGATGTGGAGAAAGAGATGGGAAGTTCTTAACTGATGTGCAGTTGTGGCAGGCAGGGAAAATCAGGAGCATTACTGGGGGCTACAATTTAATGAAAGTTATGCTGGATATTGTAAATTTTATAAACACTGTAGATTGAGGAGAAGGTGAAAATGATTGCTGTGGGCCACCGAGGAAATGAATCTCGGTAGCAGGAGCCGGCGCACAAGTGAGCAGCTGCATTATGATTGTGCTGCTCACACTGCCAGCTGCTGCCAATGGGGATCTACAGTGAAGAGATTTCTCTTGATGGGGACCTTGAGTGAGAGTATTTCGATATTCTTTTTTAGTGTAGCAAATGTTACTGAATTTTCCACGTACACTTACATATCTCTCAGTTTATACAGAATCGTTCTTTGTCTTAAAGTCCAAATGAACACGGCATCTAACTGGGGCAAGCCCCATGGATATATACTTTAAATACTAGGGTGAATAGTACATTAAATACACATATTATGAATGTAGTTATTTAGTCTTGGAGGTAACCAAAAGGTGTTATGAGCAAAAACAGAAATATGATGTGTACCTCCTACCAATACATACCAATATCAGTGAGAAACTATGCAACTTAAAACCCTTCTAATACAATTCATTCCTAAAACCAACTATTTTAAAAAAAGAAGAACGTATAAGGGAACAGAGCAACATGCATTACAGTTTGTGAACATGTGGGAATATTCCCATATGAATGATATTTGCAGGGTCTATCCATTCGACTGCAAACCAAGGTGGTTGAGATTTCCAAGATTATGACCACCTCCAAGGTCATTTCCGACTGCTAACCTGTACCTGTATGCCAGTTGCTGTATTACAACTGTCCTGCAGACCTTATCCTTCTTGCACCACTAACTATTATTTACCATAAATTTGATCAGCATGCATTTGTACCCTGCCTAATGCAAGCCTGTGAGACATATGTTTCCTTCTTCCTACTGTTATGTGTAATATAGCTTTGAGAAATGTTAGAGACAGTACAGCTTTAAGAGAATATGCAGTTCCTCTATGTGTGCCTATGTGTGAGGTACTTATTTTTGGCTACCAAACACAACACCTACCACCCTATTGCAATTCACTCATTACCTCAACATTAGTTGGAAGGGGATCACCTACAACTCAGACTTCAACCTTTGTACTAAATAGACCCGGTACCTGGTAGAGCTGTCCACTGACCTTTCTGCTCCCCCCTTGTCTCACATGGTATCCTCCAGAGGAGCACTTATTGGATGGAACCAAGGCCCCCAGGTATCCTCGAACCTACACCCTTTTGCCTCACACCTTGCACAAGACTCCGGTATGAGGCCGAGCAGACACCCCCACTGACCATTTCATGATAGTGGACTGTTCTGTTTGTTGCCACATTATGAAGATCTGTCGCATAATTTCCATAGCCAAATGGTGTGTCAGCTGCTTAATTTGTGTATTTGCTTCAACATACAGAATGGGTGCCCCTAGTATCCAGAAGTCTGGGTATCAGGGATGCTACTACCTGTAATGTCCCTAGTCTTCTTGATAATCTCTCCCCAAAATGATTGCAATGGGGGGCACTGCCACAATATGTAGACTTTTTCTCCTGGGATCTGACAGCACCTCCAGCACTCATTTGGCACTTGAAAACCAATTCTCACCAACTTGGCCAGGGTCCTGTGCTAGTGCCCCAACATGTTCTTTTGGATGAGTTGTAGTTTGGGATCAGGTGACTCTGAGTGGGCCCTCCTCCAGCATTGTTCCCATTGGTCCACTGTGACATGCACAGAGCTCTCCTGGTTCCATTTGACTCTCTGAGCCTCCCAACAGGGAAGGTGGTGGTCTTTTATGATCTTATAGAAACAATGCCATCCCCTTCTGGGCTGATGTGGTATACCCTCCACTACAGAGGTCATATCCCACACACTGCAGCCTCAGTCAAAGGGAAAGACAATAAGTCACCTACTCTTCAGGAATGGAAGAATGAATGTTTTGAGATTATGAGACTTGTAAGGAGGGCCCATTTTATGGTGGATCAAGGGTACAGTTTTAAGTCTAAATAGGACTTTCGTTTTACTGTTATCTCATTGCTGTCTTTCTTCTCTTTCTTTGTCTTCTTCATTTGCTACTTTTTGTTCTGTACTTTTTTCTTCTACTGTAAAAAGAGAAGGGGAAACATTAAGCAGGCATTAATATGTTGTGTTAGATTTTAGTATTTCATGCATTCTCAAGTAATTGAGATTACAAGAACAGATGTGGAAAATATGCTTTGGTACATGTCTTGGCTTATTTTATTATTTTTTTAATTTTTTTTTTTAGCCATTTCTTTATATTACTGGCTTCTTTTTCCGGAGGGAGCCTCCAGCCCAGTTCCCTGATGTCCACCATCTGGCACTGACCCAGCCCCAGGGCTTACCTCCCTTGGAAGGGCCGGCAGGGTTCCCCAACCCCCACCGGAGACCGGATTCAAAGGGCCAGTGCTGTGGCTGGCTGGTAATGGAGCCTGGGAGGTGCCCTCCACCATTCTGCTGTGGCAATTGGTTTTTCTGGCATTTCTCCCCTGGAGCCGAATGACGCCTGCAGAGTGGAGCATGCATGTGTCTGCACGTGCTCCCTCCAAGCATCTGCCCCGACTTCTCCCCTGTCTACAGTGGGGCAGCCATGTCTCCCAGCCTCTGCTATGGAGAAGACAGGCACCGACAACTGGGAACCCCTCTCCCCGGAGAAGGAGAGCAGCATATCGGACACTCAATCCTTCTCTGCCCCTGCTGATCCCTGGTGGCGTTGCGCGAGGTAAGACGTCCAGTGCCTCAGCCCTGAGCACCATTGGGCTGTCTTATTTTATGTTTTTAGATTAATTCTAATAGTTATATAAATTTGGTTAGCTATTTATTTATTTATATATTATAGCATATGCCTGAGCTGCAAGAAACACCAGTGGTCTGAGGCTGGGAGGTTAAACTCATCTCTTAGTTGGGCAAAGGACTTCAGCGTGTCCTGCTGTCCTTCCACCTGGGTGGTTACTGAGGGTTAGGATTCCCTTAGCCTGCCATCCCAGCCAGTTCAGAGGCTGACCTCCCACTCGGATCTTGGGGTTATGCAAAGTGTTTCCATCTGGCCCAGGTAAGTATCATGCCACCTCTTGAGCTTCATTATGCTTCTCCATGTCCCCTGAGAGTACTTAACAGTGGGACTAAGTCTTGCTTTACATTGAAACAGATCCAGGAGTACCAGCCTCATGGGAGAGATTACAGATAAAGCTTGTTCCACATGTGCCCAGAGCGGAACTGTCACCAGATCTCTTGCTAACCAAGCTATTGCCTGCTTGGTTCCATGTGATGTGTGACATGTTCATGACCATGGGAGGTTACATCCCTCCTGGCAAGAAGGTGTCCTATGAATCTTTTTTACTGAACTGCGGCAGTTTCCCTTTCCACATGAAGGTAGCTATAAGCCTATCTATCCTGTTCCAAATCTTCAGCAACCTGGGGTGTGTCAGCGTCTTAAAAGTGGCTATCTTCTCTGGTAGTGATAAGGACAGTTTTTTTCCACCTGTCTGTGTCCTGGAAGAGGTCACTTAGCAGAAAGGTGAGGTTAGCTGTGGCCAGGTCTTGCCACCTCGGGGTAATGGTCATAGCCAAATACTGGATACTTTGCAGGGCCCATTTCAAGGATCTACTTTCAACCTGAGCAATATCCTGCATGCAGCCCTTAAGTATCTTAGTTTTGGGTCAATTGACCCAAAGTCCTGAGAGACCACTAAAGTCTGAGAGGATTCCTAATGCCTGGGGGAGAAATTTCTTTACATTTGAGAGTGTGTGGAGAAGGTTGTCTGTATATACTGCAACAGGATCTTGGAGATTTTATCTCCCAGTCTAATTCCTGTGATTTCCTCAGCTTGTTGTATTTGTGGCCCTAAGGGGCTCTATTGCAACTAGGAAAAACAAGGGGAAGAGAGAACAGCCTTGCCTTGTGCCTTGGTGGAGTGTGAAGGAGGAGAAGAGCCCATTGGTGAGGACCATAGCTTTCGTTGAAGCATAAAGTACTCTTACCCAGTTAACGAAGTCTGGTCTGATCCCCATTCTGTGTATTGCCTCAAATAAATAGTCCCACTCCACAGAGTCGAAGGCCTTTTCTGCATCTGTGGTGATCATGGCTGATGAGGCCAATCCCTGTTGAGTCTGTTCCAGTATATTCATCAGAAACCTGAGGTTATCCACCCCTTGCCTGCCTTTCACAAATCCAGTTTGGGATTTGTGGATAATAAATGGAAGCTTATTCCAGTCTAGTGGCATCGCCGTGGCCAGGATTGTGACCTCCATGCTCAAAAGGGATATGGAACTGTAACTAGTACACAGAGCCCTATCCTTCTGGGTCTTTGGGAAGACTGTGATGACTCCTTGCTGCATGGAAGAGGAGAGGATGCCCTTCTGATGTGCTCCCTGAAACAAATCATTCAAGTGAGGTGTTAAGATGGTGCAAAATGTCTGAAAGAACTCTGCAGAGAGTCTTTACAGACCTAGGGCTTTCCCTCTTTCCAGTGACCAGATGGCTGTTGAGGTTTTCTGCATTGAGAGTGGGCCTTTCCAACTAAGTGGCCACATCTGGGGGGATCTGGAGAAGGTTGAGACTGCTCAAAAAATGATCCACCTCCCTTCCTGGGGGGGGGGAGGGGGCTGAGATGTTTACAGAGTCATATAGAACTCCAGAAAGGTGGAGTTGATTTGGGTGGGGTTGGATGAAATGGAGCCATCTTCCATCTGGATGTGGGGGATCAGGGCCTCTCCCTCTTTCACCCTATAGGCCAGAAGCTTGCCTGCATTCTCATCCTATTCCCAATAGTGTTGTCGCTGAAGAAAGGCACAGTTTCTGCCTTCTGAGTATGTATTGTATTGAGGTCATACTTTAGCAGGGTAATGGAATGAAGGTCTGCCTCCAATCTAGTGGTCTGACCATAATACTTTTCTTCAGCATCCCTCAGGTGCAATGTAAAAGGTTCTACTTCTTTCTTCTGCTTTTGTTTTTGTGGGCTGCATAGATAATGATGAGACCCCGAATAAATGCCTTGAATGCGTCCCACACTACTGACTCAGCCATACCTGGCACGGCATTCAAATCAAAATAGGCTTAGATTTCCTTGGTAACACACTTCACAAAGTCTCCCTTCTGGAGTAATAGAGGATTAATCCTCCACCTCGGGGACTTAGCTATTGCGTCGGACAATACCAGGGTGATTGTCTCTGTAGAATGGTCCAACAACACTATAGGTTGTATGGTCAAGCTCACCACCTGTGTGCAGATTGTGAGCTTACCAGGAAGTAATCCAGTCTGCTGCAGGTGGAGTGATGGAGGGAATGAAAAGGTATAGTCTATGGCTGTGGGGTGTCTCCATTGCCAGATGTCTACCAACCCATGTTCCTGACACACTTTCAGAAGGGCCATATGAGCCATCTTATGAGCTGGCTCTCCAGAAAATCTGGAAGTGCTGTCTAGAATCGAATGCTAAACTGAAATCCCTCAGGTCACCACCACAGGGTGTTGGGACCTCACCTCCTGTAACTGCTGTGCCAGTGTCCAAAAAAATTGAGTGTCATCCACACTGGGGGTGTACACATTGGCTATTACAATAGGCCAAGGCTGAACTCTACCATTGAGTATCACCCATCTCCCCCTCCTTTTCCTTGATTTCTGTCAATTTGAATTGTGTTTCCTTTCCTAATCAGGATAGACATGCTTTCTGGTGCTAAACGTGCTGGACTACTCCATCCTTACCCAGCCCCAAGCAAGCTTTGCCACTTCCATCCAAAAATAGGTGGATCTCCTGTAACAGAACAAAGTTACATTTGGCTGCTCTAAGATAGGTCAGTATCTTTTTCCTTTTAATAGGGCGGTTAATGCCCTGCATGTTCCAGAACACTAATTTTAGCTCTGTCATAGGAGACCCACCTCTAGAAATCGGCATGCAAGCATAATCAACATAAATGGATAGATCTTACTACTATCTCATGTCAGACCTCCGGTATCGACCACCTCATTCAGTCCATGTTGTTCCTCCTTCTGAGAGCTCCTTGCCGTGGCTGTGGTGAAAGGTGGGAAGGTCTGGGAAAAGCAAAGCTGTGCATTAATAATGAGATTTTCCCTAGAAGTTATGTATGCTAGAGACTGTTGGTCACAGGACTGGTTAACATTGTGAGTTACTACTACTACATAAGTTAACAAACAAAACATTTCTGTAAGGGAAACAGCAAATTTAAAACAATACATGAACCATGTGACAGCTGGGAGGATGGTCTTGATCTGAACCAGTGAGAAAATCCTTGCCTAACTCCCACTGTGGCACAATGCACCACTGATACCATGCTGGCATCTCCCACTTTGGCACAATGATCCTAGGCTCTTGCCCTGCTACTGCCTTCCTTAGCCACCCAACTTGCCCCCATCATCGGAGGCCTTCCAGTCAAAAAAAGCATCCAGTTCCTAAGGTGGAGAACCTAAGGAGATGTATTATTTACCCTGGTAGTGGAGATATAGTGATAAAGATGAATAAAGAATTTGAGTATGTGTCTAGGGGGGGTGGTCCTACTTTGCCCTAAATTCTCTGAGACTGCCTCAGTACCAAGTTATGAGAGGGAGTGGTGCCACAGAACCAGTGGGGGGCATTCTCGAGTTTCATGCTGGTACCTAATCAAGAGTGTGCTAACCAGACATCATGGTAGTTGAGGCAGGGTTGGGGAGGGGTTGAGCGCCCCCTCATGCCAGGGTGGGTGGTTCGGGATCCATACTGTTGCTTTGGGAGCTGGGGATGATGGGGGTGGAATGACTGCTTCTGCTTATCCACTGCTGCAGATAAGCTATGATCTTTTTTGAGGATATCTCTTTCATCAGGCCACACCTATGGAACTATAGCCAACAGGCACTAGGACCATATAGAAACTTTTTGCCAGCAGTCCACTAGGGGCTGCCCACAATGACGTTCTACATTGGCACCCACATATAAAACATAGGCAGCCCCTTCCCTCCTCAGTTCTTTTTCTGCTGTTGACCATACTCGTTGGACGCTGCATGGAGATGCTGCTGCTCTTTTTGATCCCTATTCAGTGCATTCAGTGTATTTCTCTATTTAGTTTGCTATCACTTTTCATAAGTGATACCCAGCGTCATGTATGTAGTCTAAAAACATGCTATGCTCTTTAGATACTGTGAATGCAGTGAAAAGATTTACTCAGGTGACTTGCATGAGGTTTGTGTGCTGCCTCAGCACGATCCATGACGTTAAGGCCTGTCAGATTTGCCTTAAGTTCAACACTGCTACCCAGCGATGCAGAAAGAATGCCTTGGAGATTCATCTATTGAAACAGCAGGTAGCAGGATGGAGAAAGAGCTCCAGTAAGAGCTCTACTGAGTCACCGGCACACTCCTCGAGCTCTCATTCATTGAAGTCCCAGGAGAAGTTCTGGACAACATAAGCACAAGCAACAGGAGAGGGAGAGGAGCAAAGACAAGACAAGACCTCCCTGAGAATGCTGTAGGTCGCACCTCCATCCCAGCATGACCATTTCTGCTTTGTTAACCACCCCAACAGTGATGCAACCAGCTACCCAGACTGTTGACCCCTCCAAGTTGAGACAGGCAAGAATGCCACCAGACCTAACATGGCTGGTGCAGTGGTGTCAACGTTGGGGATGGTGTCTCCCCTGTCAACATCACTGAGCATGCCTGCAGTTCAAGCAAGCACTGACGTGCAAGTGGTGCTTTCATTCTTAGTGGACATGTTGCAATGCCTTGCGATTTCCTCCTCCTATGATAGGAGCAGCATCAACGGGGCATCTTTGGCAAGCTCCAGCACCAACATCTGTGAGGTCGACATGCCACTTACCTTCTAGGCCATCGACAACCTCTTCGTTTCCTCTCTGAGGCCTACAGAACCTGTTGATGAGGATCAGGAATATAACCCTGACCTCATCAGGTTAGGCTGAGAAGGCAGTATAGCGCAGTGGTTAAGGGCACTGAGCTGGAAACTGGGGTTTGAATCCCATCAGCCCCCATTTGCATACTGTGTGACCCTGAGCAAGTCACTTAACTTCCTTGTGCTCCCAGGTCGCACCTGGAAACAAACTCCGGCTAAGTGTGCCTTTCCTAGTTAAACAATTTCCCCTTTCATCATGCGAGAGGAAGAGGAGAAGAAAGAGTGGAGAGCTCTTATAAGAGGTCCAGCTCCACCATCTCCACAGGGAGTGAGGACTTCATAGTGTATATATCTAGGTCCCCTCTTGAAGACCCTTCATTCATCTCCATGATAAAGCAACTCCAATGTGCCATGCAGTTTGAATCTGAGAAACAGGACATCACCAAAATAAATTTGGTGGAGTTCCTAGAACTGCCTGACTCCCCATCTATTATTATTCATCCTCTTATACCTTCTCTGGAGGATGCCATTCTGGCTGCCTGGGACAAACCAAATATGATACCTGCCATGCCTAGGAAGGCAGATAAAATATACCAGACCCCATCAGGCAAGCCCTTTTTTCTATGCCAACCTGAGGTTGATTCAGTTGTAATAAATGCAGCCCATGATAGATCTAAAGTGCCTAAACATCTCAGTTCTCTCCCTTCTGACAAGGGGTCTAGGAGACTAGGTGTTCTGGGGAAGAGAACCTTTGCTTCTGCTATGTTGGGCCTGAGGATTGCAAATTATCAGTCCAATATGGTAAAATACCAGAATACTCTCTGGAGGAAGGCCAAGACAGTGGCCCAAGACCTACCATCGGGTACTTCTAAGCAGGAGCTATTAAAGGCTCTTCAGGCAGGGGAAGACGTAGGTAAGCATCTTTTACGCTTTACCTATGACATGTCTGATACTTCTGCCAGGGTAGCAGCTTTTGGGGTTCGTCTGAGGAGACATTCCTGGTTGAGGGTGGCAGGATTTCCCAATGATGTGCAACAATCCGTCCTAAATGCCCCATTTAGAAGATACATGATGTTTGGAGCAGACGTTCAGGATATCCTCTCAAATCTGCAAGCCTTGAGCAGGACCCTAAAATTAGTGCATTCTCTCTACCACACACAATCAAGAAGTAGGCAGAGAGTGCCTTTTTAACCAGCCAGCAACAGACACCATTCAGGGGCCAGACAACAAAGTAAAAGCAGAGGAGGATTGGCTTTGTCTGCCCCAGGACCTACCCCAGGTGCCTACTCAAAAGCCCCTAGAGGTGGGGGGGGGTGTTGCAGCCGTAATATCTGCCTCTGGATGACTCCTTCATAGACCCCTAACCACCAGTACCTTCGGGGGTGGTTGTAGGGGGTCGCCTTTCCCTCTGCCTGGACCAGTGGAGGAAGATTACATCAGATGCCTGGGTCCTGCAGATAATTGAACAGGGCCATGCTCTAGAGCTTCTGGAATTACCTCCAGACCATCCACCAATACATTCTTCCTATCCTCCAGAACACATACCAGTGCTGCTAGAGGAAGTTCATACCATGATCCAGAAAAGGGCTATAGAACTAGTTCCTTGGGAACAAAGGAACATGGGGTTCTATTCTTGCTACTTTCTAGTCCCAAAATGTACAGGAGATTTGAGGCCCATTCTAGACCTAAGAGATCTTAACCTGTTTATTCAATACAGGAAGTTCAGAATGGTCACTCTGCAAAGGCCTGCTGCCACTACTACAAGTAGGAGACTGGATCTGTTCCCTGGACATGCAGGATTCTTACCTGTATATCAAGATCTGCCCCCTCACTGGAAGTACAGCAGGTTCCTTTTCCAGGGGGAACACTATCAGTCCAGGGTATTTCCCTTTGGCTTATCATCTGCATCATGGGTCTTTACCAGATTCTTAGCAATAGTGGCAGCAGCCCTCAGGACAGAAGAACTATATGGCTTCCCCTACCTAGATAACTGGCTGCTCAAAGCCCACTCAAAAGAGCAGCTTCATCAGACTCTAGCATGCACCAGGCAGCTGTTTGATGCCCATGGTATCATGCTCAGTGTGCCAAAATTGGTCTTGTCCCCTGTCAGTGTCTACAGTACATAGGAGCAGTCTTGTATGTAGCCCAAGGCTTAGCCTACCTACCCCAGGACAGGGCCAAATGTCTGATTGCACAGACTCAGATGGTATACAATAAGAGGTATGTCACAGCCATTCCTGAGACTATTAGTCCTGATGGCAGCAGCCGTTGTTACGGTACCACTGGCCAGACTGCATACAAGGATTCCCCAATGGACTTTAAGGGTTCAATGGAATCAATGCACAGACAACTTAGAACAGAAGGTTCTAAGAACCTCTCCTGTCTGGAAGGTACGCTGTGGTGGATGGAATCCAGTCATTTATTGAAAGGGGTTCCTTTCTAGATAACCCCCCTCATCAGATTCTCACTAGAGATGCCTCAGAGATGGGCTAGGATGTACATTTGGGGCCTCATCAGACACAGGGAACATGAACCAGAGTGGAGAGCACCCTCCACATAAACGTCTTAGAAATGAGGGCTGTTCTGTATGGCCTACAAGCCTTCCAGACCCATCTATCCCTGGGACCTCTGCTAGTACAAACAGACAGCATCAGTGTGATGCATTATGCCAACAAGCAGGGGGGAACTCACTCCTACCCTCATGCAAGGAAGCAATGAGGGTTTGGTATTGGGCTCTAGAACATGGTCTAGAACTGTCAGCAGTTCATGTTTCAGGCGCCCAAAACATCTTGGCAGACAGGCTAAGCAGGTCACAATCCAGAATGCATGTTTGGGAGTTGTTGACCTTGGTGACAGAACTGTTCAACAGGTGGGGTTGCCCAGAGTTGGACATTTTTGTGTCCCTACACATTGCAAAACTGCCACTTTTTTGCTCGCTTGTTCCAGGGCCTGAAGTTTTCTGGCAAGATGCATTGTCCCTCTCTTGGAAGGGAAGATTCCTTTATTCCTTCCCTCCTTTTTCTCTAATTCAGTGGAGCTAATGAAGCTCCAAATGGAGGGAGCAACGTTAATACTCCTTGCTCCTCTTTGGCCTCATCAGATCTGGTTCCCCTTATTGCAGCAATTGGTGGTGGAATCACCAGTACCTCTGCCACTGCACAAGGGCCTACTGTCCCAGGACCAGAAACCCTGGTCCTCCGGACTCCAAGTCACTCCATCTACATGCATGGCTCCTGAAGACATAGCCATTGTTAGTTTTGGGGTGTCTCAAAAAGTGTCTGATGTTCTGGGGTCTGCTAGGGAACCTTCCACCTGGAAAACATATTCCTTGAAGTGGAAGTGGCTTGCTTTGTGAGTCACGTCTCATCAACTGGATTATATTACCTGCCCAATAAATCAGGTTCTAGAGTATTTGCTGTCCTTATCGGATGCAGGTTTGCAGTATTCTTCTATCAAAGTGAACTTGGCGGCTATTTCAGCCTTTTGTGTGCCTATAGAGGCTTGTACAGTTGCTCAGTTGGAGGTGGCACGTATGTTTTTGAGAGGCATACTGCACTTGAAGCCTCCTATCCTGACCTGGCTTGGGACCTGAATTTTGTGTTAGAAAAGCTTACTTTGGCTCCTTTTCAGCCAGCCGCGACTTATGGCCTTCACAGTATTGGAATTACATTTTATGAGCTTTAGGATCTGGGGGGGCCCATAAGGGTGCTATCTTTAAATTGAGCCCCCCCGTCCTCTTATAAGTCAATGGCAGTGATGTGTGAGCTACCGGGGCTCACTTCAGAGCTACCGGGGCACAGCCCTGGGGAGCTCCTGTAATTCCAACACAGGGCCTACGCTTTCTGTCTTGGAAAGTGTTATTTTTAGCTGCTATTACTTCTGCTCGAATTCTAAGTTTCTTCCTAAGGTGGTTTATGAGTTCACTTTAAATCAAACCATCCACCTGCTAGTTTATTTTCCTGAGCATGCCAATCCAGGGGAAGCATTGCTCCATACTTTAGATGTACTGTACATAGAATACTCAGGTACTATATACACCACACGAAGGTCTGCAGGAAGTTCTCACAGCTTTTTGTTTCCTTTGCCCCGGGAAAAAGGCCCACCTGTTTCTAAACAATGTTTGTCAAAATGGTTGGTCAATTGTATTACTTTTTATTATAGGAAGTACGGTAAGGAACTTCCTGGTGTTGTTGGAGGCCATTCCACAAGGGGCATGGTCACGTCTGTTGCTTGTTTGAAAAATGTGTTAACTGCAGACATCTGTGCAGCTGCCACCTGGAGTACTGTCCACACCTTCACCAAACATTACAGTTTGTACATTGCCTCTTGGAAAAGGGCAGGTTTTGGACCAACTGTACTTCAAGGCCTCCTTTCTTAGACCTGTAGACTCCAGCCACCCAGACTGTTTTGTTGTCAGTACTGCTTGGTACTTGTTCCATAAGTGTGGCCGGATGAAAGAGATATGCTCAAAAAAGAACTGTTATGTACTTACCGTAACAGTAGATCTTCAAGAGAATCTCTTTCATCAGACAATGCCATCCCACCCTCAGTCCCTCTTGGATTCTGAGCTCTATAACTCCTG
Source organism: Neoceratodus forsteri (assembly GCA_016271365.2). NCBI lineage: Eukaryota > Metazoa > Chordata > Ceratodontiformes > Ceratodontidae > Neoceratodus > Neoceratodus forsteri. Next base: position 469,253,928 of record CM028134.1, on the reverse strand, counting down.
TCTCATTCTCCAGGATAGGCTACCTGCTGCTCCAACCTCATCTGGTAGGCAGAACTATAAGTTCTCTCCTGGTTCCCTAGAGGGAGGTCCTCTGAGCATGATTTCTGGCAGGGAACTGAGGAGATAACGGCTGCCCACATTTGTATGATAGTGCTGATGTAGGATGTTGTCGTGGGCAGCCCCTAGCAGACTGCTTGCAAAAATTGCTTCCATATGGTCCTAGTGCCTGGTGGCTATAGTTCCACAGGTGTGGTCTGATGAAAGGACGACTCTTGAAGATCTGCTGTTATGGTAAATATGTAACTGTTCTTTATGTGGTCCCAGGTGCACTCTAGTAAGTCTGCCACTAACTCCCTCACCACCAGCTAGTAGCCCCTGGATATGCTTCTCACCTTTTCTATGCCAGTCCTCGAGGGCCATGCTGGATTGAGTCGTGATCGTCATGACACTGGAACAAGTGGATTACCTGGATCCAGCAATGGGAGTTGGGGGGGGTACTTTACTCAATATTACAACAGGGGGTGGGAGGGAGTGTGGTAGTATCAACATTTCAACATTCAGTCTTCAATTAGCCAAACAAAGAGGCTCTCCCCCACTGACCATACCACATCACCCACTGTGCTCATTCAGCAGACAGAAGAGTTTAAACCCCTACCTCTCCACACCACATCAGCCTCTGGTCACTTTCCCAGCTGAACCATCCACCTTGTCTTTGGGGTCTAATTCCTTATTGATATAAATATATAACCTCTAGCTGTGTGCAATATGATTGATTAATCCATGAGTTGTTTTATTTGGGGTTGTTTTATATTTGTATTTGTTTTTCTGTGTCATTATATTTTATGGTTGTTTTATGTGAATTCTCTACTCTGTACTGGCAACATGGGCCTCTAGGAATGGATGCCATAAACAAATAAAATCTACTATTACTACTACTACTACTACTACTTGCTTGGTGATGCAGATGCATCTGAATTGGTGGTGGAAGTGGTCTAGGGCAATGAGAGGGCTTTCTGGTATATGGTCTGCTAGGGGATCCCATATGCCCCATTGCCTGGCAGTTTATGTGACTGTTTGTACGGTCTTTCTGTCTCCTCACATTTTGCCCAACAAAGGCAGCTACCTCTGTGGGGAGTGGAGAGAGTGCTATTTCTGGGCCTACATAATTTGCAGTGTTGCTAGATATTGTAGGGAATACAAGATGTTTGCCTGAGTCAAGTCTGTTTTAACCCCTACATAGCCTTTATGCCATTCTGCCAAGTCATGTGAAAAATCCTCAAACAGGTAAACCCTGTGTCCATTCAAATAGAGGGGTCCTTTTTCTCGCACTCTTCAGAGGATAAACTCCTTGACACTGTACCTCAGAAGATAAACTAAGATTTGATGGGGGGGGTTGCTCCATGATTAGGCTTCTGTGCCAGTGATCTATGAGCCTGCTCCACTTCTAGTAGGTAGTCCTAACAGTGGTCAGTGCACTGCAGCATGAGGGATCGCACAAAAGAGTTCATGTCAGGGCCCTACGAGCCTTCTGGGATCCCCACTATCCTAATGTTATTGCAGTGACCTCTGTTCTCTAGGTCGTTGACTCTGGCCCATAGCTGGCTCATCTGCTGTACAAGCTTTGTTGTTCTGTCTCCTTGGGCTGCTGCTTTGGACTGATCTGCATCGCATATAACTCCATGTTGGCTATTTGAATTTCCATGGCCTCCACATGCTGCTTGATTTCTGATACCGACTGGCGGCTGGCTGGGATGTCAGCTGTCAAGGTCCTTAGCATCATTTCTATTTCAGAAAGGTTCAAGTTTCCATCTGTGGTTTGAGGAACTGCCCCTTTGGTCTGTTACAAGATTGTCACCATTCTTGCTGTCTTGAGCTGAGTTGAGCAAGTCCATTCAAACACTCTGCAATTTCAGACAAGCTGGTGGATCATGAAGAATGAAACTGATATCAATCTGATCCCCCAATGGTAAGGTAACTGACCCACGGTACTTTACAGCTTGTAGATGACTGAAGGAAGTGGATTTAGAAAAGGGCTAGTCAGAGCTTGGTATCTAAATGGCCATCTCGGATGGTGGCTCACTAACATTCCCCTAATATTTTGATATTCTCACTCTAGATGGGGAGAAAGGAAAAATATAAAAATATCTGTAATTAAGTGCTGTAAAATATCCTCACAGGTGTTGCACAAATATTATAGAGATGCAGTTGCACCCGTATAGTTATGGTTGAGTAGGCTGTTTAATGTTTTAACCACAGTTTTTGCACCTTAATAACTTTAGTGTAGTTTGACAAAATAACACAAAATTTGGCTAGCGCAGTCAGGGTGTCAGTCTCTCAAGATGTGAAACATTTTGTGACGACATCTTGTTTGGTTTTCAAGATATGCAGCGCAAAAAAAAAACAATATTTAACATTGTGTTATTTTATGCGCTCACCTATAGCCTAGATTGTGTGGAATTTGCTCATGACATTTTCAGAACAGAAGGGTCCTGTGCCAAGTTTGTGCCTTTTGGAGGTTTGGCAAAAAAAAATATTATGGGACTTCAGAGTTATAAGGATTTTTGAGTTAACTGACAAATGCAAATGTTAAAAAAAAAAAAAGAACCCTAACTTGAGTGCATATTTTCATGATGTTCTTGTCGTGTGGAAAATGCCGATTGTGACGTCCACAGTTTTATTTTTTTTTTGACTCACAAACATTGACTATACTGTACATAAAAATAATATATTTTTAAAAAACAAACACCTGAACCTAGCTTAACTGGACCCATTCAGCTACATTCTGGTGTATGGTTTTTGAAAAAATTGCCAGAAATACCTTTTCTGGGCACCCCAACATCCAAGATGCCCAGCTTAGCAAGAGGAGCCATTCACCAGCATTCTCCATAACAGAATAGTGGGTCTTTCTTGAATGCTGAAGCTGTAGCTGGAGTTGTGGTGCTGGCTTCAGTTCAAGCAGTGAACTGGCAACCTGGTCTCTTTGCCTGTCTCTCTGTCTTAAGCAGACCGGGGTACCCACCCTTGGTACTACTTCTTTCTCCCCCCTCCTCTCCAGATCGGCTGCCTGCCCTTCCCAATGTTTATATATTTATGTAAGTATACTGGGGTGCCAATCCCTGGTACTGATTCAGTTTATCCACCCCCACCTTCAGGTTACCCTCCCCCTTTCTAGTATATATGTGGCAGCACCAGGGTGCTCACCTATGTGCTGACACACACTAGCCAGACACTGGGATGCCCAATCCCCAGTGTTGGCATATCCCCTGAAATAAAGAAAACTGTCCCTTGATGGTTTTTTTACCCTGTAAATCAGAAAATGGTCCTTTGCTGATCTGCCCCCCCAACACAGCCAACCCCGACCTCCTACTCTGCACCCACCATCCCCCACACCCCCACATACCCTCACTTACCTGAATACACGGTGGAGATCCACTCTCCAATTGAAGACATGTCTTGCTACTGAAATGGGTGACTGGAATATGAGAAAATCCAGTAAATAACAGTTTAATGTATTTCAATGGGGTTTGAATTTTGAGTCATAACTGCAATTTTTACGTACTGCATTATGACCCCAAGTTTTCAATGCAGCCTTTTTGGGACATCATCTTATGACCAATGGTGGTGGAATTATGCAAATCTGGCCCAAAATGAAATTTCATGATCACTCTCTGAAATCACCTTATGGGTGGATTTGAACATTTTCATGCCATTGTTCATGAAGTGGGGTGCTAAGAAGGCCATGTTAAAAATGTGGAGTCAAAATATGCAAAAATGGCAAAGTAATGAGTGTACATTGAAAGTTTGCTATGCACACTCATAACTTTGGTATAAATGTTCAACATAGCCATTTTGACAACTGTAATTTTTCAAATCCAGGACAAAATGTGTTTTTGCACCCCTGGCACCGAATGACATTTTGGTGGGGATTTGAACATTTTCACCTACCTGGTTCATGAGGTGGGTTAATAAGACAGGTATGCTGAAAATTTGACATTGTAATATTTCAACTTTCTCTCATAAGTTTGCTAATTTTTGATATTTTGACTCCAAACTTTCAACATAACCATTTTTTCACACCACCTCATAAACAAGATACAGTAGGTGTCACTTTTTACATCCTGGATTAGATGTGTTTTTGCACTTCTGGTGCAAAATGACGTTTAGGCCAATATACTACAAATGCCATATGTCATATTTATTAGCAGAGTTATAAAACAACTACCATGAAAATCTGGGGTAAAAATTAAAAAAAAAACATAATTATTGAGAAACGTGTGTGTGGTGCCAGTCATGACTCAAGTAGGTACAGTATGCTTTGGTATTCTGTCCCAGTGACCTGAGTTCAGGGGTGAGCTAAGTGACCCAGCTGGATAGGGTGAGTATGGAGGGATGGCACTCTTATGTGACCATCCCAGCCAGGGAATGAAAGATGCAGGGTTGCTGCATGGGCCCAGGTATGATCCAGTGAAAACAACCCTTTGTTTGGCATAGGGCTCTACACATCTCCCCCTGTGGGTGGCAGAGTGCCCTGTGCATTGACTGACCGATGGACTCTTTGCCCCATGTGTCTGTATCTTGCCCACCTGGAAGCACAGAGAAAAGTAGACCCTGCATGTCTGCAGCCCGCTAGACAGCCCCATGATTTATTGGCATCTGTCATAATAGGAATCATACTAGGAGTTGTAAGACAACAGAAGGTGTAAGCCCATGTAAGTTGTCCCCACTATTCAGTGGAGGTAACTGAGATTACCAACTGAAATATGTTTGTCCAACCTGACCTTGAATCTATTGAAACAAGGTGCTCCAACAACTTCAACTGGCAACTTGTTCCATAGTCTGATTGCTCTTGATTTAAAGCTATTCCTCCATACTTAAGTCCTACTCTGTGATTTAAGTAACTGCTGATCATGCCCTCCTAAGCTATACTTTTGCTCCCTGTATCTGAGGTACAGGTCTTTCCTCAGTGCTTCTTGGTTTAGGATTTTATATAACAATAGTAGATCTCCCTGTGCACGTCTAACTTCTAAGGCCATAGTCCAAGTTTTTTAAGCCTAGCCTCGAAGGACACATGCTTAAGCCCTGAAATTAGTAAGTGATCTTTGTGGTTTTTCAACCATGGCTTTATCTTTCCTTAAGAATGGGCTCCAACTAGAAGAGCAATAGTCCAAATGTGGCTTGATGTATGCTTTATATAATGGTAGTAATACACCTTCATGTTGGGAGTAAAAGCTCCTACGAATACAGTTTATGAGATAGATTGCCCTGTTAGCAGCAGTTCTGCTATGCACTCCACTTTTCAAATCTTTCCCAATGTGTACCCCCAAATCCCTTTCACAAACTGATTTTTGTATTCTAACTCCCTGTATATAATAATCATGTTGGGTGTTCTCTCTCCCCATATGCATGATTTTATATTTATTGAAACTAAAGTCCATTTTATTCCTCTCTGCCCATTCACTTATTAATAATATATCCTGCCCTAGCATGAATCTATCATCAAAAGTGTCCACCACTCCCTCAAGTTTCACATCATCCGCAAATTTATTTAGTTTATTTCCACTGTTAATGTTTAGGTTACTTATGAAGATGTTGAACAACAGAGGTCCCAGTATGGACCCCTGCGGCACACCACTGGTAACCTCCACCTCCTCAGAAACATATCCTAGTATTCTTACTGTCTGTGTCCTTTCCATTAACCAATGTTTAATCCAATTGATTATGGTACAATCAATGCCCAATCTAACTAAATTAGAGAACAAAATCCCATGTGACACCTTATCAAAAGCTCTGCTGAAATCTTGCCTTGGAGCCGTACCTTGTGCTTCAGACAGGAAGCTACTTGCTTAGGGGATGGGGTGAGCATTAGGGTTCACAACTCCATGGAAGACCCCACCACTGATTCTCCAAGACTTCAGAGACCCAAAACCCTAATGTTTTTTTTCCTTTTGCTACTTGGGTGTTGAGGGTGGGGAGTTAGGATTAGAGACCTTAATGTCACATTTCCCTACTTTTGTGGCATTAAGCTGAACCCTAACTGGTGCATTAACACAGGTCTTTTTGCAAAGAATATACATATACACAATGGGGAAGGGGACATGGCCTTCTTTTGTTACATCAGAGAGAGAGAGAGAGAGAGGAGAAATGAAAGAGGGCATTATAAAGCTGAAATTGGGAGAAGAGTGGGTGAAGGACAGTAAAAGAAAGGCAGCAATATTAAATGAATACTTCTGCTCAGTATTGTCAAAGAAAAGGAGAAGCCACTCACACAGGGGCAGGTAGACAAAGGCAGAGAAGAGGGAACAAAGACATGTCCAGAACCCATTACTATAGACAGGGTCATTAAAAGGTTACTAGTCCTGAAGATAGATAAAACTGCAGAGCCTGATTGGGTACACCCTCGGTTGCTCAAGAAAATGGCACAGGTACTGGTGGTACCCCAAGCTGACCTTTACAACAGCTTCCTAGAGTCAAGAGTTATGCCTAGTGAATGGAGAACTACAGATGTGGTGCCTCTTACATAAACGTGGGGGTTGGAATGAGCTGAGGAGCTATGAGACAGCTATTTTGACTTTGACAGTTGACAAACTGATGGAAACCATTCTAAAGGAGTGGCTGGTAGGATTTCATTAGGCAAAAGGGCTGCAAGACAACAGGAAGCCCAGGTTTGTTGCAGAGAAGTCATGTCAAACTAACCTGATGGACTTCTTTGACTGTCAGGATGGCCGTAGATGAGGTCCAGGCACTAGGCCTACTGTGCCTGGACTTTATTAAGGCCTTTGTCTCTGTCCCTCACAGAAGATTAATTAAAAGGCTTAGAAACTTTGGAGTGGGAGACAAAATTACCAGGTGAGTGTGTAGCTGGCTGAGGGAGAGAGAACACAGAGGATGATGGTTAGTGGGAAGCACTCAGGCATGAAGGAAGTCACACGTGCTGTCCTGAAGGGATCGGTGCTCAGGTTGGTGCTGTTCAATGTATTCATCAGTGATATGAGAGATGGCATCAAGGGTAACATCTGCCTCTTTGTAGATGACACCATGATTTGTGATAGGGTCAACAGTGAGGAGGGGATCTGGGCATGATGGATGACCTGGAAAGGCTAGAGAGGAGGTCCAGAATTTGTCAACTGGGTTTCAATCCTAAGATGTGCAAGGTCATGCACCTGGAGAGAAAAAAACTAGACGGGAGGCTGAGTGTGGGTTTGGGGGACGGCCATCATGGTGGCAGAAGGGAAAAGGATTTCAGGGTAGCAGTTTCAAACACCCTCCAACCATTTGCTCACTGCATTAAGGCAGTGGTTAAAGTTAAAAAAAATGCTGGGTAGCATAGATAGGCTATTCAGTGGCAGGAGGAAGGAGGTTATACTGCCCTTGTACAGAATCCTGGTGCGGCTTCACTTAGAGTACTGTGTCTAGTTCTGGAACTGCTATCTGAAAAAGGACACAGACAAGCTGGAGGCAGTACTGAGAAGGACAAAACACATGATTCAGGGGCAGCAGGGCAATACATGTGAGCAGAGACTGGAGAGCATAAACATACACCCAGGAGACCAGGAGGGAGGACATGATAAGACCTTCTAGTACTTGAGGAGGATTAACAAAGTGGACTCTAGCAAACTGTTCAGGCTCAGTGGGAATCAGAACATAAGGGGAAATGGCATCAGAATAGTGGGGGTGGTGGTAGGTTCAAAAGGGATACTAGGAAGAACTACTTTACAGATAGGGTGGTGGAAGGGGGAAAAGCTGCCAGAGATGGTTCTTAATGCAAACACCATGGAGAGCTTCAAGAGGGGGTGGGAAAAGAATAAGGGATAGGAGAGGGGATAAGGAGACATGAACCTATAAGGGTTAAGTACCCATACTGGGCAGACTTCATAGACTACAAGGTCTCAATCTGCTGGCACAATTCAGTGTTTCCTTTTTTATAATTCATATGAAAGGAACTAAATCTAGTTAATGGTGCAGCCTTTTTAGTTTGTTTGCTTTTTTGTGCATCCAAAGTAAAAGGTCACTGGCTATCTTGTTGAAGAAGGAGTTTAGGCCCATCTCTGCCCCTGCAGAGTGGAATCACATGAGCTAGACTTATAAATTTCAGGAACTGAGAATCTGAATTGTGTAGGTCCCTGAAGGTTGCACGAAGGGAACGGTCAATCCTGTCTTTAATAACAACACAGCAACCAAATTTCAACTCTTTGATCCCTGATTTTAGGAACACTGACTTTGATCAAATGGTAGTATTAATCAAAGATCAGCTGAAAAACATAAATGAGACAGAGCAGAAAAAAGTGGATGGATATTAAAGAGGCAGTATTTGAGGCAACTCAGGACTGCATTAAACTTATAACTAAGGTGAGGAGTGCAGTATAAGAAACCAATATGGCTAGTTCAATAAGTACAGTAACGGAAGCAATAAGGGAAAAAAGAAGAGATTTAAGAGCTTACTAAAGGGAGCAGAATGGGGCCAACACTAAGAAAAGAGATAAATGCAAGCAGCTGATTAGGATGGTGAAAGCAAAGATAGCTAAGGAAAAGCAAACAGAGCTAAGGATGGAAGGGGTTAAGGAAAATGATGCTGTAGGTCTTTCTTCAGGTGCATTAGAGAAAAAGAAAAAGGATAACATAGAAAGGATGAAGAAAGATGTGGTGAGGTGAAGGTTGATGTAATGAAAGCAAGCATACTTAATAAGTAAACATGTTTACTATGGAAGCCACAGGAAAAACACTGGAAATGTAAGTTAAAATTTGAGGGCATGGATAGCAGCATTTTAGTGATGGGATGGATAACTGAGGGAAGAGTACTATAGGACCTAAAGATAACCAAGTCCCCAGGACTAGACAGGATTCACCCAAGGATGCTGAGGGAGGCATGGCAGCCCTGTTAGCACTCTTGGTAGACTTATTCAATGAATCACTAGCAACAGGACTGGATAGACTGGACAGTGGCAAACGTCACCATACACAAGTGTAGGGATAGGAAGGACCAGAGTAATTATTGGCCAGTGAGCCTAATGTCTAGTAAGTAAGCTACTGGAGATAATTGTTAAAGAACAGATAGTTGAATTCCTGGAGGTAGATGGGCTTATAGCTAGGAATCATCTTCAGGAGGGGTTCACGAGGGGCAGGTTGTGTCAAATGAAACTTGATTGTTTGCTTTTTTTTAAATTTGGTGACACAAATAATTGATACAGACCATGCAGTTGACATAATTTATTTAGACTTCAGCAAAGTCTTTGATTCAGTGCTGCATAGGTGGCTAGTGAAGAAGTTAGGTGACTCCGGTTTTGGGACAAGTTAACTAGTTGGATTGGGAATTGGTTGACTGCTGGTACCTATAGAGGGATCCAGAATGGAAAGTTTTCTGATGTCAGTAAAGTGACTAGTTGGGCGCCTCAGGGGTCATTCCTGAGACCACTGCTGGTTAAAGTGATTTTCCGATCCTAAGGTACCACTTTCCGGATATGGTAACTTAGTTTGGCGTAAGTCCCATTCTATAATTGTTAAACTTTTATTTTCAATCTATATTTATGTATAAGGGATTGTAGTTTGGCCCTACAAGGTGGCCAGCCAATCCCTTCCACTTCCTGATTGATGACCATGCCCCCACACTCAGGCACATTATGACGTGCAGCAATGGAGAGCACAGGGATGTGCCCCATTGAAATGAATGGGATTCAATTTTCCTTCCTATTTAGTACCTTATGATGGCCAGTTGGAGATTAATGAACGCCACTGTTTGAATAACAAGGCCCTTGTTAGTCAAGTGGTGACCTTCATTAATCTCCAGCTCATTGAGGAGAGCTGGCTGGTGCACGAATGGAGTTTTAAGTTTTATCTACATCCTGAGAGGTGAATGGAATGATTAGGAATTGGTTTCACTATAAATACCAGACTACCAACACAAGTGTCACCCTCAGCAGATGTTGTGGCAAGGGGACACTAAAGGTTCTTTAAATGGGTGGAGGGAAACACCCAACAAGGAGAGGCAGGAGTCATCCACAGAGGTTCGATGCTGAATGGCTTTATTTAGGCAACAGGAGAAGGATGACACGGTCACAAGGAAAGAGGAGTAGCAGTGGTAAAAGCATACAAAACACTATGCATGAGTTACTATAAGATGATTTAAAATATACTGTTGCTTCACAGGAATTACTATAAAAGAATCTAAGAGGTGCACCTTGGCCTAAAGTCACTATGCTCTATGCTAAGCTTAGCACTCTAGATGATCACAATTGATCAGTTAGTGGCCCAGAGGGCTCTTGCAGTACTGAAGAACACAGAAGGGTTACAATAAATTCTGGAAGACATAAAACATTTGAGTCCATTTCTGGTGATGGTCTTCATGTGCACAAGCTGGTGGTGAGGTGGAAGAGAAAAAAAGGGGATGAGAACAAAGGGTCCTGGTTGTAACACAGAAACTGGCACTTCAGTATGGGCCTAGGAGAGGCCACTGGAATTTATGAGAGGATTGGCAAAATACACATTGATGCCGGTGCTCTATCAAGATGCCTACATGGTGTCACCTAGAATGAGGACTGGATCAGAATATCTGAAGCAACTGCGCAAGCCTTATGTAAAAAGTACAACACTGATGAGCAACCATAACTGGCAAATCCAAACCACTTTGTTGATAGTTTGGGCACTGCTGATCAATGTTTGCCTGCAGCCTACTATAGTTTCACAGTTCTTGAGAAATCTTCACTGCCACATTTACTGGGTTTACTAGGTATTTATGGACAAAAGAAGGCCGAGGCCCATCGAGATTGTCCCCCCATCCCTGTGTATTTTGCCCTGAAGCCAACTGTCTGACCAGTTTTGAACTGGTTCAAAGTTGTAAGATTGACCAGTTCTTGGGAGAGGGTGTTCTAGATTTTGGCTGCCCTAATAGTAAAGAAATTATCCCACTTATTTGTTTTTGCTTTATCGATTTGGATTTGTTTGTTGTGTCGCCTGGGTACTATGCGTCTGGTTGATAGTACTAAACCATGTTGATACATGTGTGCTGGAGACATGAATATTTTAAATAGGTACACAATATCTTCCTTTGTCCTACTTGTAGTGAGTGTAACCCTGTTTCATCAAGTCTTTGGGGGTAGTCCAGGGATGACAAACGTGGGACCATTTTTGTGGGGTGTGTCTGTACTTTTTCTAGACATTGTATATTTGTTTTGAAGTAGGGGTTCCAAAAGGGGGATCCATAATCCAAAAGTGGTCATACATAAGACCTATAAATAGGTATTATGCACTGTTCTGTTCTGGTGATGAAAGTACATTTTATTTTTTTGAGCAAACCATTTGCAGAATGAACAATTTTTACACAATGATCTGAAGAGGAACGTTTTTTATTTATTATAACACCAAGGTCTCTTTCTTTATTGAATTCTTTAAGGGGAGTGTTATTAAGATGGTAAGTTTGTAGGTGGTTGTTTTTCCCAAAATGGAGTAGTACACATTTGTCTATATTAAACTGCATAGAATTTGTTTGTGCCCAGAGTTCAATATTTTTTAGGTCTAAAGTTAGAGTTTGTGCGTGTTCTGTACTATCTATTCGTCCTCCCAGTTTGGTTCATCTGCAAATTTTAGTAATAAGTTACCAGAGTTTGTCTGCATATCACTAATGACAATAGTAGATAGAGTGGGACCAAGCACCGATCCTTGGGGGGCTCCACTGGTGACTGGCCCAGGGTCAGAAAGGAAAATACTGATCCTTACCCTTTGGGTCCTGCTGGATAGCCAGGTATTGACCCACTGTACCAATCTGAGAATCTTAGAGCTGATAATTTTTTGAATAGTAGCCCATGTGAAACCTTATCGAAAACCCGACTGAAGTCTAGGAGAATAACATCCATAGGGATGTTAATATCAGTGTTTTGACTTATATGGTTGTAAAATGTGATTAAATTTGATGTACAGGAGTCATTTGTTCTAAAGCCGTGTTGGGACTAGTCACTGATACTGAGCATTTCTGTCTCTTTGTCTCAATAAGATTTTATGATTTTTTACAGGATCTTACAAAGGAGAGAAGTTAAACTTATAGGGCGATAGTTTTGGGCTTGGGATCTGTCCTCCTTTCTGAATATAGGTGTAACAATCGCTTGTTGCCAGTCTTCAGGTATGCTGCTTTCTTTCAATGATTTGTTAAAGATAATCAATAGGGGATATGCAATTTCCTCAATGGTCTCTAGCAGCATTCTGGCACTAATGTTATCTGGTCCATGGCTAGTGTTTTTTTTTTTTCAAGATTTTAGGGCAGAAACAACCTTGTCTCTAGTCATAGTATAACTATGGGTATTGTTACCTGGGCAGGTCTTACATTGAGAATCTGGTTTTGAAAAAACTGAGCAAAAATAATTAAATAAGTGATTTGCTATGTCTGTTTCAGATGTGAGGGTAATACCTGAACTGATTATGGGTCCAACTGCTTTTGTATTCAATTTTTTTTATTCAGATAAGAAAATAATAGTTTTTCGTGATTTTTACTATGAGCCAATCTAAATTCTAGATTGAGTTTGGATTTTTTAATTAGATTTTTTAAGATGGATACGGTTTGTTTGTACATGGTGTAGATTTTTGTTTTGTTTAGGGGGCCACAGATTTTTAGTTTGTGAAAAAGTTTTTGTTTTTCATAAATTTGGGTCATGATAGATTTATTCATCTATACTGGAATTTTACCTTTTTTGTTGTATTTTTTTTTTTTTTTTGTGGGAACATAAGTATCTTCTAACTAAGAGAAAACAGTTAGGAAAACTGACCAGGCTTCCTTAGTTGTACAATCTTTGAAGAGGGTGTCCCATTCTATTTTATCCAAGGATGACCTTATATTACTGAAATCAGCTTTATCGTAGTTTTTAAATAATGAGTAATTTATCAAGGGTTTAGACCTATAAAATTTTGTAAACATAATAGAATTATGATCACTAGTACCCAAGAGTGCCAGAATTTCTGGTTTGGATATTTTTTCACCGATGTTTGTAATAAGAAGGTCCAGGATATTATTTTCTCTTGTTGGTCGATTAACCAGTTGATCAAGTCCTAGGTTTATAAGGCTAGTGATCATTAATTTTTCATGTTAGTTTGATCCTACCAGTGAATGACAATTTATGTTGGGCATGTTAAAATCTCCTAAAATTATGACATCCGCCAGGTCAGCAAGTTTAGAGATATCTTGTAGTAGCTGAGTAGTATAACTAAAGTCGGCTGGGGGTGATAACAGTTGCCTAGTATGATGTGGGGTAAATCTTCTAGATTAATTTTTAATCATAGTGTTTCTGTTGTAAATTAATGATGACATTCATATGATAGAATATGTTGTTGGACATAGTTGCAAACTCGACCCCCTGCTTGCTCTATACAATCTTTGTGATAGAGTTTGTATCCTGGTATTTCCCTCATCCAGGTAGAAGATGGATCCCACCAGGTTTCCGTTACAGCAATTATATCTATTTTAAGATCTAGACAAATGGCTATGAGTTCAGCCAGTTTAATAGGGTCTAGAGATCTTGAGTTTAGTGAAAGAATTTTACAGTGGCTGGGCTTGGATTCTGGTTTATTTAGAGCATTGGGAGTGTTCCCATTCCCCCCGTTTCAGTAGTTTAAACATTTTTCCATATGGGACAAGTTGCTTCTTCTAAGTATAGTACTGCCCCTCCTGCTGAGGTGTAACCCATCTCAACTATATAGGGATGGTTTATCAGAAAATTCTTACCAATGGGTGATGCAACAGATGTTTTGTTGCAAGCATCATTTCCTCAGCCATTCATTAAACAGTTTCATTTTTGGTTTTATAAATGGTGGCTCTAGGAATTAGTAGGATCTCTGAGAAGCTTACTATGCACCCTTTGTCTACATGTAAGTTATTTAGTGCTATGTAATCTTGTTTTAACCCTTCAAAAGTAATTGAGTCAATGCCATGTGTTCCTGCATGAATAACTACAACAAGATTCTGCTCTGCATTCTTTAGAATATTATGGGTCATGGAAGTGATGTCTGCTACTTTTGCTCCCTTGAAACTGGAGTTTGTATGGTTTTCCTTGTCATGGTTGCAGATTATTCTGTCTATATGTTTAGTGATAGAATCCCCCCAAGACAAATACCTGTCTTGGGTTTTTGTTGGGGAATGTAGGAACAGAGTTTTGGGTTTGTAAGGTAATGTCATGCTGTGTAGGTAGCATTTTACCCTTTAATTTAGCAACTTTAGGGTTTGGCTTATTTGCCAAGGACATGGGATCTTGTGAGGTGACTACCTCATTTGTTAAGTCAACAGGTTCCGAGGGACTGAATAATTCATACCTGTTGTGTAGAGAGAAAGGGAGATATGGTTGTTATAAATTTTTCCTCCTCTGCATTTACTGGTTCTCCTATGCACTGTGTCCCAGGCTGAGCCCTCCTGTATTGGTTCTTGCTTAGGAATTTTGGGTACTGTGTCTGAGCTATGTGGTGGGGTGTTTATTTCTAGTTGATATACCATGAGATCAATGTAACTTTCTAGGCTTTCAGTGTCAGGATGTAGTTCCCTTTTGTTAAGTAGTACTGAAATTTCCCCCTGTAGAGTTGCCAACAGTAAGCATTTATCACAGGCAAAACCTGGTGCTTGTTCACCCAAGCAAAACATTAAACACTGGTTACACATATTTAGTGACCCCTCAATTGTTCAACCACTCTTGTTGGTTCTAAATGTTACTTTGTATTGATGGTACTTACTTTGGAATAGTGCAGGGGAGTGTAAGGGCCCAGTTTTCCAGCTGTCACAGTAGACACAGCTGATGCATGCAGATGCGCTTGTCTTTGCGTGTGTCTCTGCACGCATCCCCATGTGCGCTCACCCCGCTCACTGCACTGGGGCTATTTGAGGTGTCCAGGACTGGGGGTGCTACTCGCTGACTTCCGGTTTCAGCGCTCGCACATAAAAGTGCTAGATGTTTTTAAATATCAAACTGTGGCAGCTCAACAAGCCTGTCTCATACGAGAGGTCTTGTATAGATAGCCACAAGTGCCCAAATCAGACAGTGAATTTAAAATGTGGAACTGACAGAGGGAATTGGAGGACTAAGCCAAACCTCCAGTATCCCACAGTGCCAAAAGACCTACAGAGAGAACAGTGTTGAGACCACTGCTTCAGAGACATCATACCTGTGCTTCAGAGAGAGGAGTCAGTCCAACAAGTGACTGTTACAATAGTAGTAGTAATAGGTTTTATTTATATAGGCACCCTTCCCCCGAAGCCAGGCACCTTACAAAATTATACAAAAATAATATTTAAATAGAACAATATATAACTCCTACGTTAAACCTCAGTCAGTTCTGTCCTCAACTTTCTCTGTGCCTTCTCCACCCCAGGCATCAGTGCAAATTCATTGAAGGTGCATTTAGTTGCTATCTTGACCTATCCCACTAAAACAGGTTTCCCCTCCTTGACTTCAGAGTGGGAGCTCAGTCGCATTGCAAAGGGTCTTGACCATATGTTCCCCTCTCTTTGCAAGCCTCTTCTGGCATGGGACTAGAATTTGATTGGGGACATGCTCATACAGAAGCCCTTCAAGCCTCTGGTAACATGTGACCTTTGTATTTTGTCCTGGAAAAGTTTCTTTCAGTATTGCCCCACATTCTTAATGGGGGAAGGTAGTAAATACATAAGGATAATGTGCTCGCCCACTGGGGTAGTGGTACAGTCCAAAAGCTGTCACCTCAGCTTAGACACCCAGGGACATGGAATATTCCAGCAGCAGCATTACTTCAGTTTCTGCAGTACCCCTGTAAGGGGCAGATGGCATAGACTGAGTGAGCTCTGTAAAGTTGTTTTTTTTTTTACTTATGGTCTGTTATTTTCTGTCAGGAACTGTGCAGCCAGCACTGCTGATCGATGTCGGCCTGCAATCTATTATAGTTTCACAGCTCTGGAGAAATCTTCATTGCCAAACTTGAGCCAGAAAGACCTACAGAGAGGAACCACAATCTCCATAAATGGGATGTGACCTACAACAACATCTGTCACTTTGCACTAGCTAACACTTGGGTAATCCACCACTATACCTTATACTCGAAGCTACGAAGGCTGCCCCTAGCTGGTCAGCATGACCTCTTCCTTGGGAATGTCATTTATAATGTCCTGAACAACCACTCCCCCTTATCTCTCTCTTCCCTCTTAGTGCCTTACAGAACTGCCTACCATCTCAGGTCTACAGACTGGGACTTGCTCACCACCCCTAACGTTAAAATAGATTCAGAACAACAGGCTTTGCTACATTCACCCCGCAACTGTGGTACAAGGTCCCCCGCTAACATCAGGCAATGTACTACTGTTGGCACCTTTTGGAAACAGTTCCAAACCTACCTCATACAGTTATATGTGTGTTGCAGTACTTAGGCCTAAATACTGTGTACCTGCATAACACTATATAATGTTTTGAATGAGCTCTTGCATATTGTTATCCATCCCTGTCCTGACCTGCCTTCTTGGTTACTGTATGTTTGTAAATTCTAGGTTGTTATTGTTAGCTTGGATTGCATTGTAAATGTTATGTCGATACTTCTCCTGGGTCATGCCTAAAAATAGGCAACTGTTTGTCTAGTGCACCTCACCCGGTAAACAAAAACTAAATAAATAAACAAACAAACCTTAAGATAGGTTGGAGTTCTCGGGTAACAGAGGGCTCTCTACTTTTAGAAATATGTGCCTGTTAAGTTGAAGCCTTCAGTTGACTAACCGGCCAGCCAACTCCAATTCCAGTGCCTACGTTGCTTGGATGGGGACCACATGCTGTTAAGGGTGTTGTATTTTTATTAGTTTTTGTACTTATTATTAGTCTATCTGCACTCTGGTGCCTCAGGTAAGTAATCTTTCTTTTTTAGTGGTGTAATTTCCACCAGTGTAGAACCCCTCTCCTCTCTTATTTAGTGCATGTTTTTCCTAGCATTTTAGGCTGCAGTGTATTGTTTTTTAAGGCAGTATAGCGCAGTGGTTTAAGGCTCTGAGCTGCAAACCTGGAGACGAGGGTTTGAATCCCACAGCCCCCACTTGCATACTGTGTAATCCTAAGCAAGTCACTTAACTTCCTTGTGCTCCCAGGTCGCACCTAGAAACAAGCTTCAGCTTAGTGTGCCTTTCCTGGTTAAACAATTTCCCCTTTCCCTTTCCCCCTTTTATGTAGTTCTGTGACCTTTTGATTTTTTAATAGTGATAGGGTGTTGTGTGTCTGCTAGCTCTGCTCTTTCTTTTGATTTCTAGTTGTGACAGGGTGTTGTGTGTCTGCTAGCTCTGACTTGCCCTGCTTGGTCATTTGCTATCTGCTTCAGGGAACCAGTGCTTAGCACTGTGAACATCTGTATTGTTTTTCTTTGGGAACAGGTGGGTACATTAGGGGCTTTGGTTTGTAAACTTCTGGAACTAAGCATGGCTGTTTGTGCCCTTTTTTGGAGACAGTCCCCTCCTTTACCAAGTGCAGCTGTTCACACCATTTTTTTGGAGATGGTCCCTATGTGAAAGGATGTTTGTATGAGTATCTGTTGTCACAGTGTGATGTTATTCCACAGACACTAGTGCTCTTGTGAAGCTGCACAAGCTGGGTGTTCATCTTTATACCCATCAAAGCTTTAGAAGCTTCTGCCCTGTTGGCTACTGGTTCCCCGTTGCCCGTTCTACCTCTATGTCACCAGATGGGAGCTTCCCTGTTGGGACGTCAGTGGCATCTTCAAATTAGTGTCTGTGATAGGTGAGGTTTTGGCTGCCAGCCTGTTGGCCATGGGAGGAGCAGTAGAACAGACAGTTCCCACTGAATGTGTATCCTGGATGTGCAAAGTAGAGCCACAGGGTACCCACACTGTGTTCAAGCTTGCATACACATTCTGCTTGCTAGAGCCACTTTTTTAGAGAGGAGCCTCCCCATCTTCTCTCATTTGAGTGTCTGATTCTCTGCTTCCTTTTTTTTCCAGTGCAATGGTTAAGAGGTATATTTCTAAACTCTCTAAATGGGGTAGTAGCACATTACTTGCTCTTCCAAATGTGTTCTACTCTAGGTATTTTAGTGGCACCATGGTTTATTGCGGACCAATGACATACAAAAATACATAAGACCTGCTGTTGGACTACAAGGCCCATTGTTGGGGCCTATTGTTGTTACTAAGTAACCCAATCTAATATGTCTATTACAGTTCCTTCCAGCTGGACCTTTGGGCTGGGGTGCATCTGTGGTACTGTTTGGCAGTAGTAAGGCTGAGTTATTCAACATGCTTTATTTTTTTCTGTTGGAATATTAAATGCTGATGATCTACAGGTCCTATCAGT
This sequence comes from Neoceratodus forsteri, assembly GCA_016271365.2. Lineage (NCBI taxonomy): Eukaryota > Metazoa > Chordata > Ceratodontiformes > Ceratodontidae > Neoceratodus > Neoceratodus forsteri. The sequence continues at coordinate 469,235,654 of CM028134.1, read as the reverse complement.
AAACACACCTGAACCCAGTCATACCCCTTTGGTCAGAGAAGGGCACCCTACAGGCACATCCAGGTGCACCACAGCAGAGAGACACTGCTCACCCACATTTGCAGGTGACCCCTCCGACCTTGACAGTGTGACAGGTTAAGAAGAGGATAACAAGAGGATACTGGGGGGTCTGAGGGAAATCCTTATCTGACAGGAGCCAGAATCTGGAAAATGGTATAAATGTCCCTCTGAGGAGGAGTGGGAGTGGACAGAACCCACAAACAACATTTCTGACTCACTCCTTGTTTTATTCAAGCTCATTGACCTGGTTCATTGATAAAGAAGACTCAGATCATATAGAAGAACTAGATGTGAACCCATTGTGGTCAGCTCCAAAGTTTTTTGCTGACTTTCCATAATGATGATCAAGTTATAGATCAGGGATGAGCAGGGTGGTGGACATGCAAAATCAGCTGCCAGACCCGGGGTCTGAAAATCCTTGTTAAGAAGTGGGTATCCAAAAAAAGGCATTGTTTATAGCCTTCTATCATGGTGACCACGATAACTTTGGAATGGACCAGTATGTCCAAGTCACAGCTCTCATGACCTGTGCTGTGATGTCACCTTGTCAAGAGAAAATTAATTTTCATACCGAGAAGTGGTAACATTCCTTTGTTTGGTTATAATGTTCTGCTACCTGATCAGGCACTTAGCACAAAGGCAAACATGACATGCAGAAGAGCCTGCCCTTCAAATTCGAACAATCAGCAAGCAATGTGAGCTTTCTGGGCTGTTCTGGAGGCCTTATATGCCTGCATTCCCTTAGGTTAATGCATTTTCTCTGGTTCTGGAAGAGGGCTGTAAGCAGTTGTCTGACTTGGCATACCTATTGTATTATGACAGCCATGAGAAAGGTGCTGCCAGACCACTGGGCCATAGGTATCAATATTTTACATGAGCCTGTCGTATGCACCCTGTTTTTGCTGGGGAGATGATCTCCAGACAAAATTGCACAGCATGAGGAGTGACAGCTGTCAGCCATCAATCAGTAATGGAAGACTATCTTAGTGTTGGGGCTGGAAGGTCATGTACCAGCAACAGTAAAGGGGTGGCTTTACTTAGTGGCACTATGCAGGTGCAGGCAGGAGAGGCAGCTCTCCACAATGTATGATGGGTTTTGCCTCCCTTCCCCTGCGACAGACTGCAGAAGTATCCGTCAGCAAGAAACCCAAGCATCTTTGGATGCATGAGCACTAAACGTTATGATTGTGGGCTATGTCAAGAATTTATTTTACGTGTCCACAAGAGATTGTTTTATCTCTGTTTCAATTCCTTTGGAGCAGGTGAGGAAGTAGGCAGTTCAGTCCAAAGTCAGATCCACATGAGTCAGATGATCACCCAGTTCTTCCTCCTGAGAGAGAGAGAGAGTGGTTTCCACTCCAAACTTTTTTGTTCTTTTCTTAGTCATTAGGAAGTGGATTCCACTCCATTCTTTTTTTTTATTCTCTTTTAGTCATTAGGAAGTCATGAGTTTTGGCCCACTCTGGTTTTTGGTTTTCTAGACTGGATTCTTTCATATGTAACGCCCAGGAAGGAGTCTATCTTTCAAGCAGTTCAGCCAGGGGGAATCGTGGTGCCTACCTTGTGGAAGTATGCCTATCCCCACACTTCTGTTTCTGTGGCGCAGGACACCTGGAGACTGGCAGTTCATGAGGTCAGTTTCACACTTCCCAGGGTTCAGCACCTGTGATGACTATTTTCTTCAACAGTTCTGGTTGTGTTTATGGCATCTCTAAGGCAGGAAGGAGATCATGTATACCCCCACAGGGATGATTACTCATCAGGATGCCAGGGTACAGATGGAAGAGTGATTGGTGGCAGGACCTTAGGAGTTCTAGAGATGCTCAGCTGGATGTTCAGAAGGGGAAGAGACCTCCTAATTCTGCCACAGAGGTTGGAATGCCAAGGTTTCTTGATGGACATGGCAGGATTTTTTTTTACTGTCCACAGCTGGGAAGAAGAACCTAGTCTGATGACCTCAGAGCTGAGATCCCTGTTAGCTGACCCATTTTCAGAGATTGCAGCAGTAAGCAATCTGGTGCTGTGGGCTAGTATTTGTATTACTCCTCACCTCGATGGGCTGCTGTCATTGTGGTTTTCAGCTTAGTGGCTTTCCTGGCTATAATTTAGTTGTCTTGGCCAATGTGGCTCTGAATGTCATGCAGGTAGAGTTCCAAGCAATTTTCCGGGGGGGAGGGGCCTCTCCACAAAGCTCCCACCAGGCTGATTGATTCTCAGTGCCAGTTGGTCAGGCTGGGGTGGGGGATGGCTCTAGACCAGTCTTTAGTACAGAAAGTCTGGGACCATCACCTTCAGTGTGTCCAGATCAATGTTTTGGAAAGCAGAAAGGTGTGTCCAGCCTTTGATACCTTCTTCAAAGGACTGGGTTGGTCCAAGGGGGTGAGGATTAAATTGGGCAACACTATCTCTGTAGCATTCATAATAGTCTTGGAGGCACAAGAATCATAAGCCTACTCGTGGAAGTGCCTGGAGGGTGACATATTTCACTGCCTCTGGCAACAGTTCTCCCAGCAGGGGAACAGAGTGCCTAGACAGTCTGACTAGGCCATGAGAATCTACATCCAGGGAATAATCCTTGATCCTGGCTGTATTGTACCCCGCTGGGCAATAAGATCAGTCAGCCACAGGTCAAGCTATGTGAACAAAGGAGATCGCTCAGCTGTCGAGGCTCATCAGTTAATTCCAGTGACTGTGGGAGGAGGCAGTGGATGCCCTGCACTGGCATTGGAACCTTATCATGTATACCTGTTTGGAAGTTTCCACTGTTGCTCTGTGTCTGTAAAGGTGTCAGAGATCAGAACAAAGTTCCCTTTGATAGTTCCAGAGTGGGGGAAAAGCCAGTGGTTTTTGTTTATGGCCTACTTAACAATGCCAGCAGTTAGCAGCCTAGTTTCTCAGAACAGGAGGAGACTCCAGAAGTAGTTCTGCCTGACAAGGGAGGAACCACCCTCTGATTCCTAGGAGATGAGCTTCTCAGTGGCTTTTGTCAGAGTGGAAACCTCTCTCACTTAAGTCAGAGTCCTGGGTGTTAGGGTATCCTAGGCTATGATTCTACTCATCTTGGGTGTTTTGCATGTGGGAATCACTGATGGCTATGCCATAGTACCACAGTTCCATAGGGCGGCCTTCTTGATGGCTGTCTTAATGATACTGAGTGACTTGGCCAGGAGAAGTAGAAGGCTGTAAATTTTTCTACATTGGGACTTTTGCCCTGTAATGCTGTCTTCCTGTTGCTGAGTGGCATGGCAAATGGAAGGCTCTAGATTTTTCTATGTTGGGACTTCTGTTCTGTAAGGCTTAGAGACAGGATTAAATATACTGCAAAGATCAGAGAAGTTTGAACAGTAGTTGGTCTGACTCATTTTTTTAGAGACATCTTAGCAGATGGATAAAGCCCTTTATTGTCATTGCAGTAGGTGGAAAGGTAAGGCCCGCTCAAGGTGGAGTTTTGGTATCTGGGGCAGTCATAGCACCCTCGACTGAGAGGGCTAGGTCTTGCAGCAGAATCTGGCAATCAGTATTGTAGCCCTTCATTCTCATATTTCCAAGGCTCTACAGAGTTGATGCCCTAAGCTCTACTGACATGACTGCCTGAGGTTGACTTTGACAAGTGGTAGTTGTCAGGTGAATCCAGCACTTACTTGTTACGGCATTATATGGAATAATATTCTACCCCACCCTACTCTAGATGAGTACTACTTTTTAGAAGCCATGTGTATTCACTACCTTCCCCGCTGACAATGTGAAAGAAGAAATTCCATCATACTTACTGTAATTTCCTTTTTATGGCTGCATGGTGATAGGCATGCTGATGTATTGCTATTACATAACAGAAGAAGGGGCTGTGGAAGCAAGTGACCAGATACCTAGACTGTGTCCTTCCACTGTGGAATTGAAACACATGTGATCCTCTCCATTCACCGCAGTGCTGTTCTTTTGTCTGTCCTCCTACCCTTCGCCATTGCACTATTTTCTTGCTGTGCACTTACTTTCAGTTCACTTCCAGTTCCAATCATTGAGACACTCATCCCTGCTCCCCCTACCCCAGCAGCAGAGCTGCTCAGTGGCATTCCGTCTCCCCCAGTAGAACCACTTGGTGGCACTATGTCCTGCTCTGTCCCAGTCCCTCAGTAGCACATCTGCTTGGCTGCACTCCATTCTGCCCCCCCCACACCCAGTTTACATGGATGCGTGGATTCTTCACTTTGCTTTGCCATTGTGAATTTGTTTTTTTCATTTTGCATACTCTCCCATCTGTTAGCCAGTATGCATTTCATCTGCCTCTCATTTGCTTTCCTGTATTTCTCCCCTCTCCTTGGTTGCTATCCTTATACCCCTTTTCCTGTGCTTCACCATTCACTCTCATCTCCTGCTTCCCTCCAGTAGTGCTAGTGTGCTCCACAGTTCACAGTGCAGCTGAGGGAGAGACAGACTAGACAGTCATAGAGATAGTCTACCCCTTCCCCATCCTCATACCGCTCAGCACAATGTCTTGACCCCTGGCCAGTCCCTCCAAGTCCACCTCTACCTCCCGGCCACTGGGGAACTGAAGATTCACCAGCAGCAGCAGCAGCAGCAGCAGCAGCACAGCTCCCTCTGATAAGTTCAGCAGCTCAGTTCAATGCTGCTCTACTCAGTCCCACACTTCACATACTGCACCTGTGCTGAGACAGCAATCCCACCTCCCAGGCATTCTAGGATTTGTAGGTTTCTTTTTAGAGTTGGTCTTCCAAATTTTAAAAAGTAGTTTGTTTTCCTGATATGCTGTTTATTTTCTAAATTACTTTAACCATGAAAATTACCCACAGGGACTCATTTCCAGTGGAGTCCGGGCCAGGGATAACGGTGGCATATGATATTACATACCTCTCAACTGTCCCTGATTATGAGGGACATCCCTCATTTGACACCTTAACACGGCCCTGTTCCTCATGGAAAAGGTGCTGCCCACACAGAGTATGTGCTGTACATTCAGACTTCAAAGCAGAAATTCATAACATTCTCAGATGCTAAATCAAAAATAAACTTTGTACAAGTGAACACAATGGTTTCCACAGTGCTCTGAGCTTGTATCTCCATGTTTGGGTATGTGTCCCTCATTCTGATGGTCAGTGACCCTCATTGTTCCTTATTTTGAGTGTCCAGAGATGTCCATATCCTTTATGTCAGTGACAAAAGGTTAGAATTATGATGATATAAATGTATTACAGTAGAAGTACAAGCTGCAGATGTCCTGAAGGAACTTACAGCTTTTAAGGTGGATAAAGCTATGGGTCTGGATGGAATACACCCAAAGATACTAAAGCAGCTCAGAGATGTGTTAGCTGCCCCCTGACATCCTTATTCAATAGTTCACTGGAAACAGGAAAGGTTCCAGAGGACTCAGAGAATTGGAGAAGAGCTGACTTGCTCAAGAGCATCAGCAGGAAGGAGGCTAGCAATTATAAGCCAGCCAGTCTCACTTATGTGATGGGGAAATTAATGGAAACCCTGCTAAAGGAAAGACTGGTGGAGTATCTTCAATCCAATGCACTGCAAGACCACAGGCAGCATGGATTCAGAAGAGGGGGAAGGTCTTGCCAAACAAATCTGATTGATTTTCTTGACTAGGTGACCAAGGAACTAGATTGGGGAGGGCAAGTGGACATGGCCTAGCTTGACTTTAGCAAAGCTTTCAACACATGTGGCACAGGAGACTGATTAAGAAACTGAGCAACCTTAGGGTGGGCTCCAAAATGGTGACTTGGGTTAGAAACTGGTTAATGGATAGGTGACAGTGGGTGGTGGTTAATAGCACTCACTCTAATGATGAGAGAGTGACCAGCGGGGTGCCACAGGGCTCTGTAATGGGACTGGTCCTCTTCAGTGTTTTCATAAGTGACATTGTAGAAGGGAAGATATGTTTTCTTGCAGATGATACCAAAATCTGCCGCAGGGTGGATACTCAGGAAGGGGTGGGAAGAATAGACAAGGATCTTGGATAGCTCAAGGGGTGGTCAAGAGCATAGCAGTTGGGGTTCAGTGACAAAAAGTGCAAAATCATGCACTTAAGGCCTAGGAACCTAGGAGCTGAATATTGTACCATAGGAACCCAGGAGCTGAATATTGTACCATAAAGGGGTAATGTGAGTCACTAAGCAGGAAAGAGACCTTGGGGTTATCATAACTGATAACCTCAAAGTGGCAGGGCAGTGTGACAAAACAATGGATAGGGTTAGTGAGATGTTGAGTTTCACAGGGAGGGGTACCTCCAGCAGGAGGAGGGAGGAGTTCTTACCACTAACAATCACTGGTGAAAGCCCCCAGAGTACTGTGTCCAGTTTTGGAGGTTGCACCTCAGAAAGGACATAAACATGGTGGAAGAATTCCAGAGGAGCACAACTAAAATGGTGCAGGGGTTGCACAAGAAGCCGTATGAGGAGAGACTGCGTGATCTCAACAAGTACTCCTTGGAAGAGAGGAGAGCAAAAGTGGATGTGAAACAGACCTTCAAGAACCTCACAGAGGTGAACAGGGTGCCAGAGGTGAGTCTCTTTCAAAGGAGAAAGAGCACCAGGAACAGGGGTTATGTGACGAAGCTGGAGGGGTGAGAAGTTTCAGAGGGATGTGAGGAAGTAAAACTTCACTAAAGAGTGATAGATGCCTGGAACAGACAGCCAGCGGGTATGCTCCCCTTATGGTGACACCAACACAGCAAACCACGCTCCTGTTGACAAAATCGACACTTTGCCGACAGGTCGCTATGTTGGTGTGCCTGAGACAGGGGCATGCTGTCTCCCAGTCCTGCACCCCCACCCTGACTTAACTCCAACTGGAACAGGAGTCTGTCAAGGAATCATGCCCACTGTGATTTGCAGTCGACATGATTCCTGTCGCTGTAACACCGGTCAACATCAGAAATGTTGAACCAGTGTGGTAGAGCCCAGCCAGCAGAATTGGACAAGGCAAAAACAGTGATGGGCTTCAAGCATGTGTGAGCAGACATTACAGCATCAGCGTGCTTTGCTGCTGATGCCTGCCACCCACTAGGGGTTGCTTTACTGTGCTTGGCTACTGAGGGGGGGTGTTACACAAACCATTTCTGTGTAACCTGAGAACTGGTGTGGGCCATGGCTCTCTCAACCTGTGCAGTCGTAATGGGACAGCAGTGAAAGACAGTAATAATTTCCATCATCAGTAACATCATTTTGCAAATGAATCGGCTCTAACCAGAGTCTGTTCTGTTAGTTCAAACGTTGTCAATGGGGTCTCTCCCTGTAGCAATCTGCTCTGCTGGAGAATATTGTCTAATATTATACTGGCACGGTAGCACCAGTATAGCTAGGGTTGTCCAACAGGTTCTGTGTTTAACTCCTAACTTAGCACCTTAATAGCTTTGGTGTTCAACAAAATTGCCTCAGATTTGGCATGCATTGTCTAGGAGGCAAGGTCTACTTATTTATAAAGTTTTGTGACAGCAGCTTGTGTAGTTTCTGAGATCTGCTTTTGTCATTTTCCTGTAGATGTTCAATTTTTATCCTATAGTTAACATGAGTTTTTGGTTTTACTCTCATATACAGCCTAAATAGTATTGAATTTTTTACCAAAACTTTCAGGGTAGAAATGGGCCGTACGATGGTAGTACCTTTCAAACGTTTGGTGAAAAAAAACGAAACAGTTCCAGAGTTATAAGGATTTTAAGTTTGCTGTTTTTAGCTATTCTGAGCATCCTCAGTAGTTTTTTGAGGATAACCCTCTGATAGGGTATGAAAAAGTCCATGTCACTAGTCCATTTCTGATTTCTCAGCACTTACTTCTCACAACACAATTTTTTTTTCAGGTAGTGACAGCTGATGTCTTCCCCCAAACAAAAAAGAAACATTGAAAATACTTATAAATATGTTTTTTTAAAACTAACAGACCATAACCTATCTAAACAGGATACATTTAGCTATTATAAATTCTGCTGTTAGTTTTTTTTAAATATCCAGAAATGCCTTTTTTGGGTACCTCAAAAGTCAGGATACCCAGCTTAGTGAGAATGGCTGCTCACCTGTATTCTTTGTGAACAAATTATGACTGTAGAGACTTCCTCCAAAAAGCAACAGCGGATTTATCTGGCAGTGTTTTTTCATCTGTACATTAGAACGTTGACCAGAATCCTGCCCATTAAGACTACATGTATCCTGGCAATAAAGGGGGACTGTCAAATGTGTGGTACCTTTTTTGTTCAGATTCAATAGATATATATGTAACATTTCTCATGATTTATTTCAATGTGCTGGTATTTATTTTTTTTTGAAGAAGTAGCATTTTACATTAATTCATTGAATATGTTCCCGAGGGGGTTACTCGAAAACTGTGCCATAGCTTAAAGTATGAGCTCATACCTGTGTTGAACATAGCGATATAGTTACTCATAAGGGAGAGCAAGTCACAGGCTTGGAAGCACGAGACTGCATATTTGAACTTGTTCACTCACTGCAGCACTTGTCTTGCTATACTGAAAAACATCATTGCTGATCTAGCCTAATTCTAATGGCCTTTTACACATATAAAGAGGTGAGGGGTGATTTTTTTCATGACAGAAATGGCATTTATTTTGAGTAGTTTTACTCATTTTATTCAGCTGTCAATGCCGTTTCTGTCATCTCAGCCAGACTGTGAAACAGCATAGCTAACCATGGGGTCTATGCTCCAACGGGCGGGATTTATGTGGCTGAGGCATGTATCCCACCCGTAGAGCTCTGCATCTGTGGACAGGTGCACGCCAGCGGTAGTCCCTAATGGCCGTGACCTGTCCATGGGTACTCCCCTGGTGCACAGCACTCTGCGGGGTGGCTGGGGGCAGAGTCACAGACCCGGGTGGGCATCCAATTGGATGCCCATCCTGGGTCCAACAGTAGATCCCTTGTGTGGTGGGGGGGGCATGTTGGCTGTGCTCCCCCATGGATGTCTGCATGGCCAGTGGCCGTGGAGGTGAGAGGTGGGTATTGCCACTGGCCGTGTAATCCCCTCGATCAGATGGGGAGGTACGGGGGTGGTGCCACACGTATGTGTGTGTGTGGGGGGGGCTGTTTGCACCAGCCCACCACACCACCTGAAGAGGCAGACAGGTGAAGGGGGGTACATGCGGTCCTGGGGCCAGTGCCCATATGTATATATGTGTGTGTGTGTATGTGTGTGTGTGGAGGGGAGGTTGGCATGCACCAGGATGGTGGGAGCTCAGCTGGGTGTTGAGTTGGCAGCCCTTGGCGGCCACTGGATGTGTTGGCAGTGGTCCCCTTGGTGTGGGACGGATGCGTGGGGTGCATAGTGGACTTACGGCAGGGTTTCCCTGGTGTACCAGCTGTCCCCATGCACCCCCATGTGTAGCACTACGTGGCTTTGTGCATGCCGTGTAGTGCTGGCACACCTCCCGCCCACTCCCTGTGTGTTGCGGTCCATGCGGGTGGAGGATCGGGTGCTTGGGTGCTGCATGCCCCACCTTCGTGTATCCCATGCAGGGGGTGCACTGGGTGCAGAGTGTCTCCATGCATCACATATGTGGCACGGAGGTGCTCCATGTCTTCAAGCATAGGGCCCCATAACAGCAGTGCCAATAGCTGTAACTCAGATGCCCTCTTGGTTATCTGACTAGAGGATAGGATCTGCAGTGCTAGAATTAAGTTATTCTGTGGCTGTTGAACATTATGCACATGCCATTTCTGCAGTTGTAATAGAGAGATGTTTATAATGATTCCTCTCCAAACACACACAATAACACCCATCATTATGACTGTCATCAAAGAAATTCACCAGTCTCATCATGTACTTGTATTTCTGATCACAGAGCACATGGCGATTCATTGTAATAATGACAGAAACCACAGTTATTTCAAGTACAGCAGATTCTGTCAATTGTACCTGATGATTCTGACATAGTGTTTTGATCGAGAATGAGGATCACATTGGGTCTTACAACATAGGTTCCGAGTGCTGCAACTGTAACACACATTCCGATTTTTTTGATGAGCACTACTGCTCAGAAAAAGTGAAAAAAAAATAAAAATACTGGTCACTTCCCATGTTGGAAGAGGATCACAGCACCTGACAAAGTACAATTCGGCTTTACAGCATTCAAGAGGAAAATATCAATCACCAGCAGGAACTACCTATAACCATAAGGATAGCCAGAGTAACTGATTTTAAATTAAAATGGTATCCTTATTGGTGAGAATTTCTTCATATGCATTTTTGACCCACACTGACTGAACAGTAATTAGCACCAGGCACCCATTCCTTCAAAAGGAGAATGGTCTACCTAGCCCAGTGATCCCTGGACACCTAGCACCCCTTCAGTCTATTGAAGGTTGATCTGCTTTGCCACAGTGCTTTCATGACCTCTCTCATCTACTGATGGCTGGTCCACCATCTTCCACTGCACCTGTCACCCATATATTCCTTTGGCACCAGGTCCTCTATGTTTGTGTGTGCCCAGAACCTATTTCATCAATTGTCAGCTGGTCAGATTCTGTTCACCTTGCACCCAAAACCCAACTCATCCTTTGTTGTCTGGCCCTCATTTACCCAGTGCAACCGGCCCCACCCCCATTTCTACTGAGGCTTGCTGCCTTTGTTTGGTACACTCAGCATCCCTCCAATCTACTAGAGGATGGTCAGCCTTGTTCCGGTGAACTTGGAGCCCAGTGCATCTATTGGTGGCTGGTCAGCAGTGTCATCAGCTCATCCACCTTGTCCCAGTGGAAATGAATCTATTTCATACTTTTTTGGTTAGTTGGCTTGTCCTGGACCCCTAATCATCTATTGGAGACTGGGCCCCTTGACCAATTGCACCTGGCTCACCCCAGTCCATTGGTGGCTGATGAGTCTTCATCTATTGGTGACTAGTCCATTGTGTCCTGCTGCAGCTGACAGCCCTCTCATCCAATTGGGAAAATGGGGTGTGTGGCCATAATCGGATTAGCCACAAGAATTCCATATACAAAGTGGCTGAGCCACTACAGGCCATCCTTGGGCTGCCTCTCCATCCCCTCATACATCTTTCCAACCCGAGCAAAATTACTGTTGTTGACTTGTAACTTTAGATAAGGGTGCAGATTTTTATCTATGATTTGTTTGGTTTCAAAATATAGGACTTTAATTTAAAATGGTAGCACTTAGCACTAAAGTGACTGACAGTGACTGTGCAACTATCTGTGTTCATGTGGCTCCTGTCCTTCTATCATGCCTATCCACTTGCCTACTTGCCATGTCAAAACACACCATGGTTGCTTGACAGGGATCATTCTCCCAAATGCAAAAAAAAACTCATCCCTCCCCTCTGCTGCCTTCCCCGTCAGAACTGTGCCAAATTAAGCAAACCCATACTGGAAGCCGGGTGTTGCCACAACAACAAATAACTGTGAAAAGAAAAAGCCAGAATACTCACCACTCTTGAAGGATGCTACTGCTTCAAACTTCAGTGAAAAATATGTCAGTTTATTGGAAGTGAGACAGTACAATCTTTAGTGTTCCTTCTGGGGCTGTTTTTTTTAAATATCGTGAAATTTGCAGTTTTAAAAACATTTTTTCCGAACTGCAGCAAACACACCCATTAGTATTGAAAACTAGTACATCCATTAGTCCCCACTTCACTCCTCCCCAAGTGCAACTACACATTATTTGTTAGTATAATAGCTTCTGCAGCCCACCAAACAGCCCCATTAATTCTTGATATCTGTTTCCACATTGAAGTGCAGGGCCCACTGGGCCCTGCAGTTCTGTAGGCAGAAGGACTCTTCCCTTATCACAGAGACCAGCGTAAATGTGGATATGATTCCACTGTCTCAAAAAGAAAAGAGATTCATTATAAAAAAAAATGCATTAATGCACCAGTTAGGGTTCAACTTAATGCCACAAAGTAGGGAACTATGGTGTTAGGGTTTCCAACTCTTACTCTCTACTCCCAAGCAGCAAAAGGACAAGACCACACAAGCAACCACAGACAGCCATCATCAGGTGTGACAAACAACATACAACTGTTTCCAGATGACACAAATGGAGTAGCACTAAAGTGCTACCTTTATGGATTTGTATCTGGTGCTGCAGAAGCACTGGCCCAACAGGGGCCGGTGCTTCTGCAGTCAGAGCTGTGTGTGTATGTTGTATAGTGTGCATGAGTACCTCTGACTGCAGAAGTGCAGGCCCCAAGCATTGTTGCATTGTGGGTATCATATTTTCAGCAGCTTATCTAGAAATATTTCAAGGGGGTAGCAATTTTGTCTAGGGGAGGCATGTTCCCTGAGAAAAGTAAAATGTTACCTTTTAACACTCAGATTAGGTTAAAATAACTAGTTTTTGCTGGCCTGTGGGGACAGTGGGTGGTACCTCGTTACGTAGCTGGATTCACTAGTGCATGGTTTTCTATATGCAACTGCATAAGGGTAGGCCCACAGGGGCCTGTATTTCTTCAGCTAGAAGTCAGTGTGTATGTTTCATACCTGTAGCTGATGTTGCTCTCAGACAGAAGTACTGTTGCAATTTTGGTATCATGGATTTTGTTGTGCTTGCGCTTCTGCAGCCAGAGGTCAGTGTGTATGTTTACACCTGTGGCTGCAGAAGCACAGGCTCCTCAGGGGGCCTGTATTTCTGCAGACTGAACTGTATGCATGTCTTATAATGTGAATGAGTACCTGTGGCTGCAGAAGTGCTGGTGCCATAGGGGAGTGTGCTTTGGCAGACAAAAGAACTCTTGTAATTTGGATTTATATTTGTGAGGGCAAGGGCCTGTGCTTCTGCACACAAAAGTACTAGTGTGATTTCAGTATCATAAATTTCAGTCTGCAGCCAGAAGTGAGTGTATATGTGTTGTGGTGTGCGTACCATAGATACAAATCCATGAAGGTAGCACATCAGTGCTAGTGCTACTGCATTTGTGTTATCTGGAAACAGTTGTGTTTCGTTTGCCTTACCCGATGATGGCTGTCTGTGGTTGCTTGTATGGGCTTGTCCTTTTGCTGCTTGGAGGGGAGGGGGGAGTTAGGGCTGGAAAGCCCTAATGCCACATTTCCCTACTTTTGTAGCTTTAAGTTAAACCCTAACTGGTGCATTAATACAGGTTTTTTGCAGGAAAAAAAAATATATATGTAGATATAGGCAAGGCAAGGCAAGGCAAAATTTATTTAAAAGACGCCCAATCCCTGAGGCTCTGGGCGCCATACAGTCAATTAAAACAAGCATTTTAACATAATAAATATAAAAGTAGACATATAAATACAAATGATTTCAAAACTAAATAATTAAATATAAATCTATATCGAACTATAAATTAAACTAGATTAAATGCCTTAGAAAAGAAAAAGGCCTTTAATTGAGCCTTAAAACATCCACCGATGAAGCCTCTCTGACCATAGTTGGTAAGAGTTCCACAGAAAAGGAGCTGCACTAAATGCCCTATCACCGGCTGATTTCAACTAGTTCTGGGAATGGTCAGGAGGCATTCATTGGAGGAGCGAAAAGGCATGGAGAGAGCAGGTGACAGAAGATCTAACAGGTAACCAGGGCCCTGTCCATGAAGGGCCTTATAGGTAAGAAGACCTACCTTAAAGAGGACTATCCACCTGACTGGCAGCCAGTGCAATTCACACAGAACAGGTGTGATATGACAAAACTTTTGTTGCCCGGTCAACAACCGGGCAGCTGCATTTGCACCAGCTGCAATCTGCGGAGAGATCCTCCCGTGACCCCGAGATAGAGCGCGTTACAGTAATCAAGCCTAGATGTGACTAAGGCATGTATCAAAGTAGGGAGGTCCAGAGGCGGAACAAGAGATTTAATTCTGGCAATGTTTCTGAGATGGTAAAAGCAGGTATGAACCACAGAGGATATTTGAGCCTCCATGGTTAAATCCCTGTCCAGAATCACGCCAAGATTTCGCACCGAAGCGGAGGCCTTCAATGGCACAGACCCTAGGACAAGCCCAGTTTCTGTGTCAGAGGCCATCTTATCACGAACTCTGTTCGACTCCACTACTAATACCTCCGTCTTGTCGGGGTTCAGCCGCAACCAGCTGGAGGCCATCCAGTCGTTAATCTCGGTCAGACAGATATTAATCACATCCACTGCATTGGATGTTCCTGAGGCAAAGGAAAAATATAGCTGAGTATCATCAGCATAGCAATGAAAACTCAAGCCATATTTCCTAATGATCCCACCAGAGGCAGCATGTACACTCGAACAACATTGGAGCCAGTACTGACCCCTGGGAACTCCATAAAGAAGCAGACCAGGTGTAAGAGAAATTTCCCATCACAAGCGCTGCCTCCTGTTAGTAAGAAAGGACTCGAACCATTTGATGACATTACGGTGAGTCCGCATAGGTCCCAAAGCGAGCAAGCAACACACAATGGTCCACAGTGTCAAATGCTGATAAGAGATCGAGGAGAACCAGAATTGTCTTATCTCCCGGTCTCTAGCCCTGAAAGGTCATTCTGCACCCGAACAAGTGCAGTTTCGATTGCTATGTCTGGCATGAAAAGCTGACTGGAAGGGTTCGTATAACTCATGAGATGTGAGGTGCTCTTCCAATTGAGCGCTACCACTTTCTCAATAACTTTTCCTAAAAATGGAAGGTTAGAGATAGGACGGTAATTTGCCATGATCTCCGGGTCCAAGGATGGCTTCTTTAAGAGGGGTCTCACAAGAGCCTCCTTCAAGGCATCCGGAAAGACACCATCAGAAAGGGAACACCGTACAATCATGGCAAACACCGGGCCAACAGAGTCAACACATCTCATTAAAAAACGCGTCGACACCGGGTCCAGTTCACAAAAGGTGTGCCTCACATTGGTTGCTACCTCAATGACCTCACTATCCTCCACTGGTCTAAACTCTCCCCAACCAGGCAGAGTGCACTCAGAACACATCAGGTGATCACTGCCAGCTGTATCATTTCTGGCTGAAGGAGCCACCCACCGGATTGCAGACACCCTATCCGAAAAGAATCGAGCAAAATCCTCACAGTCAGTATTAGAAAAAACCTTCCCGGGCCGTAGACAGACAGGATGTAAAAGTCTATCAACGGTCCGGAAAAGTGAGGCCGGTCGATTCCTTCCACCAGCAATCTCCCCAGACAGAAACACTGTTTTCTTACGGTTGATTGCCTCCTGGTACCCCCCATAGTGGGTACGCAGGGCCAGTTTGTCCGCATCCAGATGGGATCTCCTCCAGCAGCGCTCCAATCTCCGACCCAGTCTCTTCATCTCCCTGAGCTCACCATCAAACCATGGCGACCTCAGGTAAGAAGTCTATACAGTAGATACATATATATATACATGTGTACAGTATATGTGTGTGTATGTAGGTGTACATTGTTTTATTGAAAAACACCTACTGTGCTATTTCAGGAATTAGGATTCATCAGCTGTGTTTTGATGCTTCCGTACACTCACTTATGTTTGGTGCAATGAGCCAGTTCATTACAAGGCCAGATGTATGAAGTGATGTGTTTGTTGGGGGAATCTGCATGGGTATCCACCTGTCATGCAGAATCCAGTTATGTTTCCTTTAACTAAACATATTTTTCTGTTTAACAGAAACTTTCAGGAATGGAAGATCATGAGGTCCAGTGGTGAACCTGGTGCCCAAAATTGGAAGCCAAGAGTAGCAAAGATATGATGGAAATCACAGTTGTAAATCCTAAATGATGGCTGCATTCTTCAGGACAAGGTAGGCCTGTATTTTTCCATTCATATCTGGTTATTTGGTATATGTTTATGTGAGGGTTCGAGCAGGGATTTGGGTATTTATAGTGGTATATATCTTTGTGTACTGCATTGACAAAGATAAACTGAGGTAATGCTGCAGCCAGAATATTCCATGTCCCTGGGTGTCTATGCTGAGGTTACAGCTTTTGGGCTGAACCATTACCCTGTGGGGGAGCACATTACCCATATGCATTTACTATCTTCCACATTGACAACAGTGGAGCTAACAGAAAAGGAAATTATGGAAATTATGATGGAATTTCTTCTTTCTGGTTGCTAGCACCTCTACCAGATGGGTCAGTGACTTGCAAACTCTCTCAACTGATCAAGCCTGTATGGACTTCCACAAGGACAAGATTATGGTGCACATCAATAAAAAATTATTTTCCAAGAAGGTTTTGGAGTTCTGTTTAAGGAGACCTTGGAGCAGCCAGAATACTTTCCCAGGATACATTCTAACCCTGCTGAGGAACAGCTGCAGTATATCAACTGGATGTCCAGAGTGCTCTCAAGTTTTACCATCAGACAACAGAGGAGAGTCGGGGCACCCTTTTGCAGTTGTTTATCACCATATGTAACAATTTCTGGGCCATCCTGCTATCAAGCAGACCATCACTTGATGGATTATTTTGTGTATTGAGCTTTGAAACATGGAAACATAGACATTAATGGCAGAAAATGACCAACAGTCCATCTAGTCTGCCTGACTAGGTATCCCTACATGACCCCCCTCATGTGTCCTAATGTCCTGATGAGGTTTGTATTCCAAACTCTCCCTTTGAATGCCCTACCTTCCTAATTTCCCTTGGAGGGACAATCAGCTACCTTACCCTGTCCCAGTCAAGTCTAAACCCATTTATATTCCCTGCTCTACCACCCCTGCTGGCAGACTGTTCTAAGGCTCAACCATCCTCTCAGAGAAGTTGAACTTCCTCACATTGCTCCTGAACCTTCCCCTCCAGCTTCTATTCATGCCCCCTATGTTACTGCATCCATATTCATTTTCAACAGGTCCTCGCTGTTCCCTCCATTTATTCCCTATAGGAACTTCTTGATCTCTGTCATGACATGCATCTTGCTTCTGGAGTCCAACAAGTACACATTCAGAGTCTCTAGCCTTTCCTCATAGTATCTGCCTTGTTCGCCTGAATCATCTTGGAGACCCTTTGCTGCACTGACATCAGTCTTTCCCTATCCTTTCTTAGGTGAGGTCTCCAGAATTGAGTACAGTACTCCAGATGAGACATTACCAGTGACCTATACTAGGGTAATACGACTTCCTCTCTCCTGCTGTCAAAATCCCTCCCAGTATACCCCAGTATTGTTGTTGCCTAATTGTAGGTTTTGCTGCACTGACTAGTGTGTTTGTGGGAGCCACTGATAATCACTCTGACATCCCTTTCCTGAGTTGCAGTGGCTGGTCTCAACCCTCCAATCCAATACTCAGTTTCTAGGTTCCACTTCCCTACTGAATGTGGATTACCTTGCACTACTTAGCATTGAATCTGAACTGTAATACGTTTGACCATCTCTCCTGTCTTTCCAGATTGTTCTGTAACTCCCTCACCCTCTCTTCACTATCCACCCTATTGCATATCTTTGTGTTGTCTGCAAAGAGACACATCTTGCCCTTTATACCTTCCCCTATGTCTCTAAGAAACATATTGAAAAGGCCAGGTCCCAGGACTGCCCCCCTCAGCACCCCGCTTGTTACCACTCTGTCTCCTGATTTGATCCCATTAACCACCACCCTCTGTTGCCTCCCCACAGCCAATTCCCCACTCACGTGACTAACTCCTGCCTGACTCCCACATCCTCTAATATCTTCAGCAGCCTCTTGTGCATAACAGAGCTAAAGGCTTTGCTGAAATCAAAGTAGAGTAAATCTACCACCTGCCCTTTATCCACTGCCTTCATGACCCAGTCAAAGGCCACTATTATGCTGGCCTATCATAACTTACCTGTCACAAACCCATGTTGTTTGTTACCTTGCAGTCTGTTTTCCTTCAGGTAGGGCACCAGGCTTTCCTTGACCAGGGTCTTGAACAGTTAACTACAATGGAAGTAAGACTAGTGGGTCTGTAATTGCTTGAATCCTCCCTATTCCCTCCCTTGAGAAGTGGAACAAGGTCCATAGTTCTTCAATCCCTTGGAGTCACCACAGAGGCTAGCAAGTTATTGCATATCTTAGTCAAGGGCTCAGCTAGTTCTGGAGTCACTTCCCTGAGCACTGTCACGTGTAACCCATAGAAACATAGACTTTGAAGGCAGATAAGGACTGCTTGGCCCACCTAGTCTGCCCATATCCTTACCTATTGGATAAGCTGCAGATCCTAGTTAACCAACAGCCTACTTCCTCCTACCCCCTCTAGAATTGCCCTATGTCTGTCCCATGCATTCTTGAATTCCTCCACTGTTTTTGACCCCATGACCCTCTCAGGAAGGCTGTTCCATGCGTTCACCACCCTCTCCATGAAAAAATACTTCCTCATGTTGCCCCATAGTCATCCCCCTCTGTCTTCAAATTGTGCCCCGTTGTTCTTGCACATCTCTTTTACTGAAAGATGCTACCCTCTTTGACTTTGTTGATTCCCTTGAGGTACTTGAAAGTTTCTATCATGTCCCCCTCTCCCTCCTTTCCTTGAAGATATACATATTAAGCTCCTTTAGTCTCTCTTCATATGACTTGTGGTGCAGACCTTGCACCATTTTAGTTGCTCTCCTCTGGACTGCCTCCATCCTGTCTATGTCCTTGCAGAGATGGGGTCTCCAGAACTGCACGCAGTACTCCAGATGGGGGTCTCACCAACTGTCTGTACAGAGGGATAACAACTTCCTGTTTTCTACTGGTGATGCCTCTCCCTATGCATCATTCCCATCCTTGCCTGTTGCCTTATCTGTTTTTAGGGCAGCGAGCCCCTTTCTTACCCTATCAGCTGTAGTCTCCACCTGCCCCATTTCCTGAATCCCCTTGTGGATGCCTTAGCCCCACTGTCTCATAGAAGCCCTTCATCCTGTACTGTGAATACTGTTCAGAAGTACTTGCTTAAAACATTTGCCATCCTGTCATCCTCAACTATCCTTCCTTCCTCTGCCAACTGAACAATTACCCCCACATTTTCCTTTTTTCTCTGCTGTATCAGAAGAATTGTGCCTCTTCCCTCTCTTGAAACCCTTGGTAGTTCACATCTCTGTTTGTTTTTGCACTCCTGACCACCTTCTTAGCCTCCTTCAGCTTACTCTTGTGCTCCCCCCACTCCTCATCCTCTTGTTTCTTCTTGTACCTAGTGAACGCTCTTTTTTTTACCCTCACCACCTCCTTTACTTTCTTTGAGAACCACATCATTTGTTACACTTGCTACCTTTGGTGACCATCCTCATGCATGAGTTGGTTGCTTTGAGAATGCCTCCTTTGATTGTACCCCACTTTTCTTATTCACATCCTCCATTCCCCCCCCTTTCCCTTATCTGGCCAAAATCTACCCTTCTGAAGTCCAGTACCATAGCTTTTGATGAGGGTCTGCCGGTGCCTAGGTCTCGTTCAAACCATATAGTATTATGGCTACTGTACACCAGTGGTTTTCTTACTGCCATGGCACCCCTATCTGTGAGTTGGTAAGCACCACATTGAGAATGGCAGTCTCTCTTTGTGGGTTCCCTGACCGGCTATATCAGTAAGCAGTTTTGCAATGTGTCAAGCAGGGCCTAACTTCTAGTGCTGTTTGATGCTGGGGTATCCTAATCTATCTCCAATAAGTTCAGATCCCCAAAATCCACTACTTTCCCTTTTGTTGCCCCCCTCTTGTAATTTCCTCTCCCAATTCATTCTGTCTGTCATCCTTCTGTCTTGGCAATCTATAGACTACTTCTGTTCTTCTCTTTTTCCCTGTAGTGGTTTTTGCTGCACCCAGATTGATTCCACTCCTCCTCCCTTTTGAGGGACCCATCCACTATGGCCTCCAGGTCATCCCTAGTGTAGAGGGCTACTTTACAGTCACTTTACTATCCATTTCTTATTACTTGTAAAGTGCTTTGGGATACAATGTGTATGAAAAGTGCTATATAAATGCAAATTATTATTCTTCTACTCCAACCACCTTACCCCTATCCTTGATGTACAGGTTATACCTTGGTCCAGTCAGGTCCCAGTCACTATTCCCAGTGGCCCAAGTCTCTGTGATTGCCAGCAAGTCTAACTCAGCATCTATCACCTTTGCCTGTACAGTAGTTTGCTCATTTTAGTACCCAGGCTTCTAGCATTCAGGCAGATAGCCATCCAGCTCCCACTCCTTACTGCCCTTTTCTTACCTGTGCCCTGTCCCTTCTCCTCACACTCACTCCTTCCCTTCCTGCTGGCCCTCTTCCTTAATGTTTTTTTGTAACCCAACTGTTTAGCCTTCCTCCTGAACCAGTCATACCCCTGTCATCGCCATCCCCAGTCTCTCCTTTCCTACTCCCATTTCAAAGGAAGTTCTAGCTAGGCTTACCTTGCCCCCCCAAAGGGTTTCCCTAGCAACTGTCTCCTCCCCCTTTTGATATGTTATTGCTGTATGTATGCCACCTGATACTCTCAGATGGCATACATGCCACCTGAGAGTATCAATGCCTATTTTACCCAGCATACATCCATTTGTACCACTGCTGCCAGGGGCATCCCTAGCAGATAGTCTAGCAGCATTTTGCAAAAATCATTCAAAATTTGAAAAAAAAAAACATGCAAAGTGGCCAATAGGTAGATTTTTGTATGCTCTTTCATATGAGAGCAGGACACAAGTGATCCAGCAATGTTTAGGGATTGCAAATGGGTTTTTTAGTGATATCGTTTAGCAGACTTTTGCAAAAATAGTTCTAAATATGCAAAAAAGCTTGAAAATTGGAACATAAGCATGTTTTTGTTTTCTTTAAAATAAAAGTAGGGCACACATGATTTGATAATAGTAAAGGAGTCAAAACCCATTGATGTACAACTACATGAAAAACATCCAAAATACATGTACATTTGACTCATTGGTCCATGAATGTTTCCAGATTATTATAAATTACACCAAATAACCTTTTATACTTTATATTACTGCTTTAAACCTAGCATGCAGACCTTTGGTTTGAAATTAAACTTGTATCATGTGGAAAAATGTTCAAAATTGTTGTACATCTTGAAGTATACAGATAACTGTGATACTGAGATGTGCTTATACTCCATCTACAAATATTGCTCCAAGTGTCACTGCAAAACTCTTTGATAGTGCTGCTGTTATTCATATGTTGTCACCCAAAGGCTGTTACAGAAGCTTGTCTCAACCTGTCCTATGCACCCATGTCTATTTCTGAGGAGACAATGAAAGGGTTTGAGAGGTTTGTTGTTCTCCTCTATGACAGAACCAGTGGGTGCCAATATGTAAACCAGAGAAGGAAACAGATGTTTGCAAAAGGAAGACAGCTAGAACACATTCCTCCAACTCAGGCTGCCTTAATGGAACTCACAAAAAGAGCTTCTTATCAGGGAGGTCACTGCGGGGGGACAACACTAGTGGCACAACAAGAACTGCCGAGCCCAGCTAGCTGGGGTTGGAAACTAGACACTGAGAAAGACTGGATCCCCATTTGGACAGTCCTTCTGGAGGCAGCTAAATCATGCAAAGAGTCAATCAAATGTGGTTGCAGAAAGGTTTGCAGACCACCGTGCATATGTTTCAATGCCTCATTTACATAGATACATAGACAGTGTCGGCAGATAAGGGCCTATGGCCCACACAGTCTGCCCATTTGAGCCTGTAAGTTCAGTTTATGTTTTCCTAGAAGTCTGTTGCCCCTTACCCCTGACCTCCAGAATTCCTTTATGTCTATCCCATGCATTCTTAAATCCGTGACTGTTTCAGCCCCCACCACTTCCTCTGGCAGGGTGTTCCACTTGTCCACCACCTGTTCTGTGAAGAAGTTCTTCCTCATGTTTCCTCTGAATCGTCTTCCCTCCAACTTCATCCCATGCCCTCTAGTCCTGGAACATCTTTTTCGCTTAAAAATAGTGTATTCCTGCACCCTGTTCCTCCCTGTAAGATACTTGTATGTCTCTATCATATCCCCTCTCTCCCTCCTCTCCTCCAGGGTACATGTTCAGTTCCTTCAACCTGTCTTCATAGGACTTGTGATGCAATCCATGCACCATCTTCGTTGCCCTCCTCTGAACCTTCTCTACCTATCTATGTTCTTACGTAGGTATGGTCTCAGAACTGTATACTGTACTCCAGGTGGGGCCTCACTAGTGTCTTGTATAGCGAGATTATGACCTCCCTTTCCTGCTGGTGATGCCCCTGCCTACATCCCAGCATCCTATTTGCTTTACCTGCTGCCTTGTCACACTGTTTCCCTACCTTGAGGTCATCAGAGATGATAACCCCAAGATCCCTTTCCTGCTTGGTGCATGCTATATCCTCACCCCCCAACTGATATATTGTGCCAGGGTTTTTGTGCTCCATATGCATTATCTTGCACTTCTTTGCATTGAATTTCAACTGCCAAATCCCTGACCATTCTTCAAGTTTCTGCAGGTCCCTTCTCATTCTGTCTACACCCTCTGGTGTGTCTACTCTGTTACAGAGCTTTGTGTCATCAGCGAACAGTGAAATTCTGCCTTCTAGGTCCTGTGCAATGTCACTGATGAAGATGTTGAACAGGACCGGTCCTAGCACTGATCCCTGTGGTACCCCACTGGTCACTCTTCCCTCTGTGGAGTGACAGCCATTTACCACCACCCTCTGTGTCCTGCCACCCAGCCAGTTACTACCCACCACACTACTGTCCTGCCGCACCCATATTCCCCAGTTTGTGTAATAGTCTTCTATGTGGCACAGTGTCAAAGACCTTGCTGAAGTCCAGATAGGCCATGTCCACTGCCCTCCCCTGATCCACCTCCCTAGTCACCAAGTCAAAAAATTCAACGAGGTTGGTCTGACATGACCTCCCCCTGGTGAAACCATGCTGCCTTGGGTCCTGTAGTCCATTGACAACCAGATGTTCCACCAATCTCTCCCTCAGTAGTGCTTCCATGATCTTCTCCACTACTGAGGTGAGACAAACTGGTCTGTAGTTCCGCTTCCTCTTTGTTCCCACTTTTGTATAAGGGACTACATCTGCTGTCCTCCAGTCTTTGGGTACCTCCCTGTTTCCAGTGATCCGGCTAAACAGGCTAGCCAGAGGTTCAGCCACCACCTCTCTTAGTTCTTTAAGGACCCTGGGGTGCACCCATCTGGCCCCATTGCTTTATCAACTCTTATTACTTCCAGTTCCTTCAGGACCCTTTCTCGTGTAAAGGGACTTGTGTCCATTTCTGCACCATTCTCACCCTTGTACTCCTTCAGACCCATTACCCTCCTCTTCCTCAGTAAAGACTGAGCAGAAATACCTGTTCAATATGTCAGCTTTACTGTTGTCATCCTCACGCGGCCCCATCCTCCCCTTCAGTCTCACTATCCTCCCTTTGTCCTTCTTTTTCCTTATGTACCTGTAAAGGTTTTGTCCCCTCTACCCACTGATTTTGCAATGTGTTCTTCTGTCTGAGCTTTGGCTTCCCTTACTGACCTCCCTGCCTCCCTTTGCTTCTCCTGGTACATCTCCCTATCCCCTTCTGCCTGTGTCTTTTTGTATTGCCTGAATGCAATCTTTTTGGCTTTCACTTTCTTTGCTACCTCTTTGGAAACCATAATGGTCTCCTCTTCCTTTTCCTCTTGCTAACCTGCTTAATGCATAATTCTGTTGTTCTTGTAATCCCCATTTTAAATACTGCCCACTGTTCCTCAACCCCTGATTCCTGTCCCATTCCCCTTAATGCCTCTTTCAAGTATCTCCCCATTTTCCCAAAGTCTGCCCCCTAAAATCCAGGATACGTGTTTTTGTGTGGTTTGGTTCTGCTCTTTCTGTGATTTCAAACCACAATGACTGGTGGTCACTGTTCCCCAGGTGCTCCCCCACTGTCACCCCCATCACACTGTCCCTGCTTGTGAGCACAAGGTCCAGTATTGCCTTCTGCCGAGTTGGTTCCATGACCAGTTGCTTGAGGAAGGCACCCTGAAGGGAGTCCAGGATAAATCTATTCCTAGTTGATGCTGCTGCTGGGATGCTCCAGTCCACGTCTGGAATATTGAAGTCATCCATGTACTGATCTGTGTGCTTATGCAGGACCATGCTACAGAGACAATGATAGTGATAACTAAGTATTTTGGTAATTTTTGTAAACAAGTATGAGAATTTTAATTTCATTCATCCCTTAACTGTAACAGGTATTTAATACTGACATTTTGTACCCTGATTTTATAGATATAATGAATCAAAATAATCTAGAACAATTATTTCAGGATACAACCAGGGAGGAAAACATATTAGACTTAATTTTCACCAATTCTGATGCTGGGATCCCAAAACCCATAGTTTTGCCACCTTTGGGTAATATTGACCATTTGATGGTCCAATATGATATAAATATCAGTATTAAACATCCAAGTAGGGGTATGGCAACATTTAAAGATTTTTTATAAGGCCAAATACTTAAGCATGAGAAGATACTTAGATAGTTGGGTTTAGAAGCAGGATCTAAATAATCTTAGCCTAGAAGATGCTTGGGGTAGACTTAATGACAAAATAACTACTTGCATAAATGCATGGGTGCCTGAAAGAACAAAATCTAAGAAAAGCCACAGGATGGTGGAGCATTAGACGTCAGAGTTATAAGAAAGAAGAACAAATTATATCAAAGACATAAAACACATCCCACTGAAGCTAACTATCACTCATATAAAGCAGCTATTAAAAAATGTAAAACTGAAATTAATAAAGCGAAACAAAATCTGGAAAAACATTTGGCAACTACTGTTAAAAATAACTACAAAAAGATTTATAGTTATGTTGGCTCTATCAAAGGAAACAGCAATACGATAGGGCCTATTATGACTCAGAGCTAGGCTGGTGAATTTGGAAAATGATACTGCAACTGAATTAAACACCTATTTTCTTAGTGTTTATAGAAACAAGGAGCAAATCTCCAGAGAGAGATCCCAGATCTTCAAAATGATTTTGCATATTTTACACCACAGGATGTATTCGGAGTTATTAATTCGCTAAAAACTAATAGCTCCGCTGGGCCGGATGGACTAACCTCTAAGTTTTTGAAGGCACTGGTACCGTAAATGGCGGGCCCCATTTTGAAGCTTTTTAACATCTTCTTAAAAGAAGGAAAACAATAGCTGAATGAAATGAGGTGCTAATAACTCCAATACACAAAGGAGGTTCAAAATTGGATGTTTCACATTATAGACCAATTAGTTTGACCTCTATTCTGGGTAAAATGTTAGAAAGGTTATTGCAAAAATGCATACTGGAATATTTAACACAAATAGGGCATATAGCCCCAACTCAGCACGGCTTTGTTACCGGCAGGTCATGCTTGACCAACTTGCTGTATTTCTTCGAACTGGCAAGTTCTGCCTTAGATAAAGGTATGCCTGTTGATGTGGTCTTTTTAGACTTTTCAAAGGCATTCAACTCAGTGGCCCATGATATCTTAATTGAAGAACTTATTAGGTTGCATTTCCACCCAAATATCATTAGGTGGATTAGCTCATGGCTAGATAATAGGAAACAGTGTGTGTCCATAAGGGGCTTCAAGTCAGGCTGGGGCCCATTGATTAGTGGAGTCCCTCAGGGCTCTGTATTGGGCCCAGTTCTTTTCAGTATACTAGTGTCAACCATGAAACATCTTCTAGAGTAAGTACACTGACAACTGCACATGGTCAATGATATTGACTCTGCTAAAAGATTTCAAGATGACAGATCAATTAGGAAACTGGACTCGTCAGCACAAATTACTCTTTAATGAATCAAAATGCAAGGTTATGCACCTAGGAAAAAATAACCCAGAGTCTGAATATACATTAAATGGAATTCCACTACAAGTAACAACAAACGAAAAAGATCTTGGAGTCTATAAAGACCTAAAGTTTAATACACATACCAATATAACAACTAAGAAATGTCATGGCACAATCTGGTGTTTCCTCAAGCACATAAAAAGTAGGGATGCCGATGTACTTATCCCTCTATATACCTCCTTGGTAAGGCCTTATTTGTAGTACTGTTCTCCCTTTTGTGCCCATGTGCTACAGAAGGCAAAATCATAATGGAAAAAGTCCAGCAGCGAATTACTAGACAAACTAAACATATGGCTGGACTAGATTATAATGCAAGACTAAAAAAGCTAAAATTATACTCGATGGAATAGAGGAGAATGAAAGGTGACTTGTGTCTTACCTATAAAGCTTATCAGGATGACTCACTTTTAAGAGACAATTGGACTGGCAAAACATAAGACACATAATAACACCACTAGGTCTCATAACTGTAAGCTAATAGGTGAAACCAATAAACTGCATAAAAGAAACCATTGGTACTCCCAGAGAATTATAAATACATGGAACTCACTCCCACATAATATTGTGGATGCAGATATTTGGAAACGTTTAAAAGGAGATTAGATATATATATGGAAGATAGTAAATATTTATTCCACCATTAAAATGGAATTGTGGCAAGTTCGATAAAGGACCTCAGTCTAATGAATTTCTAATCCCTCTATGAATCTATGATTATGTGTGATCGCAGAATGTTATTTGTGTGAAGTACACTTTTGTGAGATAATAGCCCGGATATTCAAACTGCGCCATTCTGAAGCGCAAGCCTTACGCTGCTCAAATAGTTGCGCTGAGGGGTGTGGCCTGGGCGATATTCAGGAGTTAGCTATTGAGCAACTCCTTTGAATATCACCCCCCAGCCACAGCCACTGTGCATGGCGCAGTGGAACTTGCGCCACCGCAAGTTGTCAGAGTTGAGCATTAAACTTGCGGTGGCGCAAGTACCATTGCGCCATGCGCAAATTTCCGATATTCAAAAGGTGACATGCAAATGGGGCCATAATTCATGCAAGGTGCAGGGGGGGCCATTTGCATCTGATTATGGCCCCATTTGCATGCCATTAGCATGTAGGTGCGCCGATCCCCGAGGACTTGCGCCTGGCCGCCCTGCCAGGCAGCAGCCGTCGGGGACCGACGCACCCTGCAGCCCGATCATGGGCAGAACGTGAAAACAACCCCTTGCCCAAACATCTCCCAATGCCCAATCAGCGGGCAGAATGTATACCGACAACCCCCCGCCCAAACATCTCCCAATGCCCGATCGGCGGGCAGAACGTATCATGACCCACCCCACCCAAACATCTCCCAATGCCCGATCGCGGGCAGAATGTATCATGACAACCCCCCACCCAAACATCTCCCAATGCCTGATCGCTGGGCAGAATGTTATAACAACCCCCCACCCAAACATCTCCCAATGCCCAATCGCGGGCAGAATGTATACTGACAACCCCCACCCAAACATCTCCCAATGCCCGATCGCGGGCAGTATGTATAATGACAACCCCCAAACATCTCCCAATGCCCGATCGCAGGCAGTATGTATAATGACAACCCCCCAACATCTCCCAATGCCCGATCGTGGGCAGGCGTGAAACAACCCCCAGTGCCGATCCGGGCAGAATGTAAAAGACCCCCAACCGAATATCTCCCTGGTGGTCAGTGGACGTAATGCCCGATCGTGGGCAGAATGTCCATTGACAACCCCCCAAACATCTCCCTGGTGTCTAGTGTCCCCCACCCCACCCACCCACAGAGCTCCACCACAGCCTCCCCGGCGGCGGCGGGCGGCAGCATCCCACCCGCCTGCTGCCCTGCCGCCCGCCGACTGACTGTCGGTAGGGCTGCCGCATCATGGTGCAGAGCTAGAGCCAATGGGCATGCAGCCCATACCGCGGCGACAGTCCAGATTTGTGAATGAACATCATTATACATACTGCCTGCGATCGGGCATTGGGAGATGTTGGGGGTTATCGTATACTGCCCGTGATCGGGCATTGGGGAAGATATTTGGGGGTTGTCAGCTATACATACTACCCTTGATGATCGGGATTGGGAGATGTTTGGGGGTTGTTATTATACATACTCCCATGATCGGGCATTGGGAGATGTTGGGGGTTGTCATGATACGACTGCCA
The DNA here is from genome assembly GCA_016271365.2 of Neoceratodus forsteri. Classification (NCBI taxonomy): domain Eukaryota; kingdom Metazoa; phylum Chordata; order Ceratodontiformes; family Ceratodontidae; genus Neoceratodus; species Neoceratodus forsteri. Next base: position 469,207,775 of record CM028134.1, on the reverse strand, counting down.
GCGATCGGGGCATTGGAAGATGTTTAGGCGGGGTTGTCAGTACTATTCTGCCCGCGATCGGGCACTGGGGGGTTGTCAGTATACATTCTGCCCGCGATCGGGCATTAGGAGATGTTTGAGGGGGTTCTTTCACATTCTGCCCGCACACGGGCTGGTGGGAGGGCAGGGACTGAGTTGGGGCCAGCCACGGTGGCAGCTGCTGTGCTGCACCCTGCACACAGCAGCTCACCTGTGGGTGGCCTCAACTGATCCTTTTTTGGCTCAAAGTTGTGCAGGCGCGGGTTGGGGTTGCGTCTACCGCTCTGCACAACCCGACTGAATATCGGGTTGTGCAGTTTATGCATGGTTCCTCCCCCTCCTGTTGAGCATGCATTCATTTGCATTGCGCTGTTGCTCAACCTGTTTTCAGTGGCGCAACTGCCTCCTGCTGAATATCACAGAATGGCGCAATGTAGGACTTGAGCATGCGCAACCCTTTTGAATATCTGGGCCAATGACTTTAAATGTAGCCTGTTTCCATTTTGATACCATTTCAAACAATCTTTTTAAAAGTTTATCTTTAAAGATATAGCTGTAATACATATTTCTAAAGATAACATAATGAGTGTTTGCTTGTCTTTAGATGACAGCACATCTCAATCTCACAGTTATCTGTATACTTCAAAATGTACAATAATTTTGAACATTTTTCCACCCGATACAAGATTCATTTCAAACCAAAGGTCTGCATGCTTGGTTTAGAGTAGTGATGTAAAGTATAAAAGGTTATTTGGTGTAATTTGTAATAATCTGTAGCCACAAGTATTGGGGAGGATGCGCCGGTGGCAGGGAAGGAGGGCAGCATCCACGGCTCAAGAGTGAGCTGCACCGGCAGCTGCTGAGAGCAGAGGCAGGAGTCACAAGGAAAAGGGCTACAAGAAGGAGCCAGTCAGTAGTGCTCTACGAAGAGTGCCAGTTTTGGATCTTTTCTCCCATCCACCCACTCATCCCACACTGCCACCATATTAAGTGGACTTTGTAACCACACCCAGCAGGGGTCTAGCCAATGAAGAGTGGGCACAGGTCAGACTACTAAGGAGCATGGTTGAAGAGAGTTTCAATCATTGGCCAGGGTGGAATTCATCAAGAATAAGGTACTATGACTATGTTTTGAAAATTGCATTTATATTTGGTGAAAAGTGCATTTATATTGGGTAGCCGTGTGGCACAATTGTGGGCAAGCTTTGTTTAAGTTGTGGGGCAACCTAAGGTAGAAACTAAATAGGTTTAATTTAGTTTAAGGTAGAAACTGAATAGGTTTAATTTAGTTTCAATAAGCTTTAAGTGTGAAAGAGGGAGATAGGACTTTTAGAAGGAGGTTGCTCAGTAGGCTGTAAAGACTATCATTATGATATGCTGGGTAAGGAGTTAAAGTACAATTGGGGTAAGGAGGGGTTACGGTCAGATAGGACTGTAAAATAGGAGGCTCTAAAGGTTTTCTGTAAGAAGGAGCCTCTACAGGTTTTTGACAGCTCTTAGTGGGAATAGGAGGGTAAGGAGTTCATAGAAAGCTGCTCAACATCTTAAACTTAGTGCATAAGGGAATGGAATTGGGAACAGGAAGGGACATGTACAGTAATGGTAGAGAAGGGAAGGGGGGGTTTGGGGGAAGGAGGGGGATCCTTCATCAGGTACGGGGGTGCTGGTGGGCGAGTAGAGAAATGGGAAGGGTGTTTGGTTGCAACAACTGTGGAGCACCAATCTTTCTTAAAATTGCATGGAGAGTGGGAATATGTTTAATGTGCAACCAAATAGGGAAGCTTAAAAAAGAGATCATGGGACTGCAGAAGGAGCTGAGGAAGGCATGATGGGCTGCAGCAGGTTATGGTCCAGCAGTATGAGGAAATAGTAAGGGAGATGAGGAGGGAGGGCAATTTAAGCTGACGGGGAGAGGAGAGGGAAAGGGTTTAAGGAGGGCATGCTGAACCAGGAGACCCAGTCCGAGGGTCAATGAGTTGGGGGAACCAAGGACATAGGTCAGAACAAAGGGGAAAGGAGGAGAAGTGGTTTGAGGGGAGGAGAGGATGGGGGAGATGGACAAGGAGGCAGAAGGGGCGGATGGGCTAGCATGAGGGAAGTAGAGGTAGGCCCAAGAGAAGGATCTCTGGAAAATCAGTTCACAGTTTGGTATGGAAAGGAAGAAGAGAAAGGGAGCGAGCCTGGAGGTGTAATGGATGGTAGCCAGGATGAAAGTGATGGGGAGGGGAGTACAGATGGGGGAACTATAATGGGGTGAAAGGGGGAACTATTGTGCAGGAGGAAGAAGAGGTGTCATAGGGGAGGGGAGGAAGAGGAGCATGTGATTGGAAGACAGGGTGGAATCTTAGTGCTGGGGGACTCAATACTGAAGGGAGTCAGGTGGGGCAGCAAGGGAAGAGGTATAGTGGCATATGGATGGAAGCCATGCCAGGGGTGACAGTGGAAAGGGTTGGGCAATCTGTATTGAACTTTGTTAGATGGGGTGGGCAGAAACCTCATTTAATTCTGCATTTGGAGACAAACAACCTGGCTGATAGGATGGTATTGTATTGTATTGTATTGCAATGTAATCTTTGATTAAGACCTTTTGAGAACAAGCTCATTATATAGGTTCCACATCAGAGATGAGACAAACAGTGAAATAGTCCTCAGTTTCCATCATTATCCGCTCTGTAAACTTTTTATCTTTCAGAAGAGATGTACTGAATCTTCATCTAAGCTCCTTCGGTTTACCCTCCCCTAGAACAATAGTTACATCTATCAAGGCATGGTCAGAAATTACAATGGAATCTATTTTGGCATCCATTACAGAATTAACAATATCAGATGATATAAATAAGTGATCCAGTTGACTGTATGTTAGATGCCTGTTAGAAAAAAAAGTGTAGTCCTTAGCCTGAGGGTTAACCAGTCTCCAAATATCAGTTAAGGATAATACCTTAGTCAGTTTGTGAAGGGAATGCCAGGCCTTGGTTGTGGCCAGACATCCTAGAGGATTTCTTATCTAGGACAGGGTCCATGACTTCATTAAAGTCCCCTTCCATAATGATTTTATGATTTGGATATTTAGTTAATTGGGCTGCCATTTGTTCAGAAAATGTGTGTTGTCCAGAGTTGGGCCCATAAATATTACATATTACCATGTTAATGTCATCCAGGGTACCTGTTAAAATTTGTTACCTACCCTCTGAATCAAATGTGTGACTAGATTTTATAAAATTGACTCCTTTCCATATTAAAATCACTGTTCCCCTTTGCTTGCAGTTAAATGAACTGTATTCAACGATTTGCCACCCAGGATCTACACAACTTTGCAGATCCTGTATCATCTAGGTGGGTTTCCTGTAGAAGAGCTATGTCCGCTTTATTTTCATTAAGATATGCCAGAACCTTCTTTCTTTTAATAGGTGTCTCTAAACCATTTACATTCCATGAAACTATTTCAAAAACAATGACAATGGAGAGTATCTGCATCCTGTCTATGGGAGGTCTACAAAGCCTATATAAGAGGTTGTATAATTAGTTTCTCTGCACTTAAGAAAATAGGAAAGACAAAATCACTGACAGAAAAACAAGCTAAACTAGCTGGATTAGAATCCAAAGTCAAGAAAGTTAAATCTTTGGACATTGCGATTATTTACAGGATTGCACTGGTCAGATTTGAGATAAATACCTTACTTTCTGCACAGGCGGAATACGCCTTATTTCACGCTAAACAAAGGTATTGGGAGTCTGGCGAAAAAGCTGGGAAACTGTTGGCCCATAGACTTAAAGAACTTAATAATCAAAATAAAATTCCGGGAATTCAAGATACTACAAAAAAATACATTATAATAATAATAATAAAGATATACATTCAATCTTTCAGAAATTTTACTCTAAAATACACACTCACAAAAATATCAATACACATAAGGCAAATCTAGTTTTAGAATCAGTCCACACTCCTAAGGTCTCACACAATTGTATAAAACACCTTAATAAAGAAATATCCTTGTTGAAATATCATTGACTATAAATATTTTGCCAAATGGTAAAGGTGGCTTTCCTGGTGAGTTCTTTAAACTCCTGAGCTCAAAAATATCCTATAGAGAATCATGGGAAAATAAAATCTTACCACCTACCCAATCACTTGTTACCCTAATCCACAAAAAAATAAGGACCCACTTTCCCGTGCCAGTTACCGTCCCATATCGTTAATGAATATGGGCTACAAAATCCTAGCAAAAATCCCGACTTTATGTATACAAAACATTATTGGAACTTTGGTGGGTAAAGAGCAAGTAGGTTTTATGCAGGGTCGATCAGGAACAGATTGTGTTAGAAGGCTCTTGCATGCCATATGACAAGCCAAAAGATCTAAGAGAACCCTATCTGGTACTATCATTAGATCTGTTCAAAGCCTTCAACTCACTGTCTTGGGACTATATGTTTATGGCAATAGAACATTTTGGGTCTGGGGGAGAATTTAGTACCTGGGTCTCCCTACTATACAAAAACTCTACGGCATAAATTTTAACTAATGTCATAATCTCCAAACCCATACCCCTAGCATGTGGCACCAGGCAAGGCTGCCCTCTAGCCCCTTACTTGTTTATTTTGGCTATAGAGCCATCGATTAGAACCATTGCTGAACATCCTGGTGTATTTGGGATTACCATCGACACCCAATCCCAAAAAACATATGCCTTTGCTGACGATTTACTTTTGACCCTAACTAAACCAGTGAAATCCTATAAAGCACTTAAACATCTACTGTCAGATTTTGGAAATATATCAGGCCTACAAGTTAACTGAGATAAATCCCAAGCTCTTTGTCCTAATCCATCATCATTCATTAAGCAAAATTTGGCTGAGTTATTTGAGAATAACTGGATCAAAAACCAATTAAACTATTTAGGCCTCAAAATCTCCACACATCTAGGCTCACTGGTTAAGCTTAATTACTTCCCTCTTTTTCAAGACATTGAAGCAGACCTCCAACGTTGTAGTCACTTAAACTTATCCCTCTGGGGCAAGGTTAATTCACTAAAAAAGGAATATTGTTCCCAAAATGTTCTACCTTTTTCAAAATATTCCAATTTTATTGTATAAAAAAATGTTTGGTAAACTTAACTCAGTCATAAGAAAATTCCTTTAGGATGATAGACCCCCCAAAACTGAACATAAATAACAGGCTCCCCGTGAACTGGGTAGTCTTGCACTGCCACACTGGGAATGATACCAGTGGGCATTTATATTTAAACAGATCTCTGCCCACTTTCATACTGAGACTATGAATACAGTGCATGTCCCCCTTTGGCTGCAAGTGGAGAAGTCTCTTTTACAACCCAGTTGCTGTATGGACTATCTATTCTTACCCATTCCTATGAAATTGAAGGATAACCCATGTTTAGTTAACTAATTCAAAAGTATAAAAAAATATGGGAAGCTGTAAGTCCTTCTAATTTACCATTAAAGCATTTACCGCTGTGGTCTAATTCATACATTACTAAAGGCACTCCCATGAAAATAAACACAATCTGGTCTCAAGGGAGGATTAATAGACTTAGTGACATTTTAACCAAGGAAACTTCCATTTTAATGTCATTTGATGAAGTTAGGGAACTACATAGTCTTTAGAGCTTCTACTTCCATGTCTACCTACAGCTAAGAAACATGTTTAAAGAAAATGTCCTGTTAGAGGATTACTCTATACCCAGCAACAAAGTATGGGAACAATTATTATGGATAGGTCTTTTAAAGAAAGGTGCAAGTTTCATATATAAACTACTCAGTAACTGTCTCTTATCCTCATCTCTAACATATTCAATCAAACAGAAATGGGAAGATGAACTAGGCACTCCCATATCGGATCTAGATTGAAATGATGCTTAGGATCTGGCTTACAAGGGTAATACTGATATGCAAGGGTAAGCTGATTCAGTTTAAAATATTGCATCACTTTTACTTAGCACCCTTGAAAACAATGCGTCTAGGTTATGCCCCTAATGCAGATTGCTGGAAATGCCATGCTTCTAATGCAACACTGCTATATATGTTATGGGGAATGCCCTTTGATTACATATTTCTGGGAAGAAGTAATTAAAATATGTGGTACCTCTTTACAGACAACCTTGCCTCCCTCCCCATGGGCTTTTATGTTAGGTAATTTCCATACTGACTCCAGACTTACACACATAAGCTCTGGCTGTCAGTAGCCCTCTGTTTGTGCAAAATGTTTGATCCTAAAATACTGTAAGGATTCCAAAGCGCCCTCCATTACTGAGTGGTTTACTATGATGGGGGTATAGAGCAAATAATGAAAGGATATCTTATGTATTGTTAGATTAGATACATTTTTAGATATCTGGGGTCCCTTTTTACAGTTAAAATTGGTTTAATTCAGAATGTTAGCTTAACATCAGAATAGTTAGAAGATATACATTGATTCTGACATGACATGTTATACTGATTACTATGCCGATATCAACATGTTTTAAAAATTAAGAAAGTCTACTCTTCCTGCTTTAAGATATATCTACTCATTTTTGAAATAAGATGTTCCATCTCTAAGCAGTAACCTACTGTATATGTTTGATGTGTATATAATACTACTATGTATCCTGAGTTTTATAAATGTATAATTTATGCAGAGCCCCTATAATGTATAGCATGCTTGCTGTCTAACAATCTTGTAATCTCACTGATCTGATGTTAGTGCTATAAACCTTGCTTGCCTTTATCACATTGGTGAGATTATAGGATCAAATTAATTTGGTGCGCTGAATTCTAACACACGAATGTTGGTTATGCTACCGCGATCGGTTAAAACTGTTCGGCTGAAGCCCACAAGCAACAAGTAAGAGCCTTTCCCTTTCTGTCCTGAAACGGGACTAATCTTTGAACTTTCCTCTCTGAGTAATTTCAAAGTTTTATTTAAAACTAGAATGCATGTTTACCACATTCTTAGAGTTGTTTGGTGAGCCGCAATAAATGTTTCAGTTCACCCGGTACTGTCTCCGTGTCTTTCGATTAGGTAAGTACTGAACCACAGAAAAGGTTATATTTATGTCTGAAACATGATCATGAGTACTGTTGCAACCCCCTACACTGTAAAAGACAAGGGCTGGGGTTATGAAGTTTACGCGTTGAAAGCCTATCTCGCGCTTGCCATGCCAATGGTAAACCTCTCGAGCTTCACTCTTGAGGTTTACAAGGTCAGTCTAGCAACCACACAAGGGGTTTACAATATGGTAATCTTCATAACCCCAGCCATTATCCTCTATATGTTGTTTAAAACAAAATAAAAATCTATTATGGAAAAAAAAAGAGACAAACCGTGAAAACAAAAATGTTACATGGTTTCAATAGAAAACAGATTTAACAAGTTTAGACTTTAGCAAAACAATTAAACTTAGGCAATACAAATAGCATTGTGTGTAACTCAGCAGTAGATGATGTGATCCTTCTTTCATACAAGGGGCAAAGCCCATCAAGATGATCTGAAGTAAGGAGTTACAGGGCAGGGGAGAAAATTATTAACCCAGAGGGTGTCGTTAGGTGGAAATAAGAGTAGACAAGAAATAAGAAGATTAGGGTTTGGTTGCATTTGCCAGAGGGACAGAGAAGGATGGTGGGGGTGGGGAAGGAGGGAGAGGGGGAAGGCAGGTTTTTGGTCAGATAGTAATATATAGGGTGGAGTTATAGGAAGCAGCTGCAGCTTGAATTTGCAACTAGATGACATCTTAGCATTTGTTTAAAAGGTCCAACTGTGCCCAGAGAGGAGATGTTGGGTGGAAGGGTATTTAGGCAAGGCAAGGCAAATTTATTTAAAAGACGCCCAGTCCTGGAGGCTCTGGGTGCCGTACAAAATTTATATAACATTAACACACAAAACGTAGAAACATTCATAAAAGGATAGAATAATAAATCACAACCTATAAAATAACCTACTCTAAGCACCAAATGCTTGTAAAAATGGGAGTGTCTTCAGGTGGGCCTTAAAAATGTCTACAGTGGGGGCCTCTCTGACCAATGCTGGCAAAGAGTTCCATAGAACGTGAGCCGCAACACTAAAGGCTCTGTCTGCTGATTTTAACCTCGTTCTAGGAACGGTCAGGAGACCACCACTAGAAGATCAGAGAGGGCGGATAGAGGGAGTAGATACCAGGAGGACTGACAGGTAACCAGGGCCCTGCCCGTGTAGGGCCTTATAGGTGAGAAGACCCACGTTAAAGAGGATTCTCCACCTGACTGGCAGCCAGTGCAATTCGCACAATACCGGTGTAATATGACAGAAATTTTCTGCCCAGTCAATAACCGGACAGCAGCATTTTGCACCAGCTGCAGTCTGCGGAGAGATCCCCCAGAGACCCCGAGATAGAGCGCATTACAGTAGTCCAGCCTAGATGTGACTAAGGCATGTATCAAGGTAGGGAGGTCCAGAGGCAGAACAAGGGGCTTAATCCTGGCAATGTTTCTGAGATGGAAAAAACAGGTACGGACCACGGAAGATATTTGGGCCTCCATGGTCAAGTTCCTGTCCAGAATCACTCCAAGATTTCGCACCCAAGAGGAGGCCTTCAATGACACAGCTCCAAGAACAAGTCCAGTTGCTGAGTCAGAGGCCATCCTATCATGAACTCTGTTCGACTCCACTACCAATACCTCTGTCTTGTCAGGGTTCAGATGCAACCAGCTGGAAGCCATCCAGTCATTGATCTCGGTCAGACAGATATTTAGCACATCCACTGCGTTGGATGTTTCTGGGGCAAAGGACAGATATGGCTGAGTATCATCAGCATAGCAATGAAAACTCAGACCATACTTCCTAATGATCCCCCCCAGGGGCAGCATGTACACTGCAAACAACATTGGGGCCAGTACCAAACCCTGAGGGACTCCACAAAAAAGGAGACAGGGTGTAGATGAGAAATTTCCCATCACAACCCGTTGCCTCCTATTGGTAAGAAAGGACTCAAACCAGTTGATGACGGTACCAGTGAGTCCACACAGCTCCCTAAGGCGGACAAGCAACACACAATGGTCCACAGTGTCAAATGCTGAGGAGAGATCAAGGAGAACAAGAATTGTCCTGTCCCCCCGATCTCTAGCCTTGAGGAGATCATTCTGCACCCGAACAAGCGCCAGTTAGGAGCATGGCTTGCAAAAGACCTTTGATGTAATGTGGTGTAGAAACGTGGAAGGTTGAAAATCATATTATTAGAACTTGTGGTGCAGCGATTGGATTCAAAGGGGGTGAGTAGTTTCTGTACCCCAGAGGGTACTAAGCCAAGACTTACTTTTTTTTGCCATGAGGCAGGTTTGGTACTCAAGTCTGCCTGTAAACTAGAGCCAGTTAGCCTTGGCATACAGGCCACATGAGTGCGTGAACTCAGCAGCTCCAGTTGCTAGATGACAAGCTTTATTTAAGGCCACTTTGAGGTGGTGGAAGGCTGTATCCATAGCAGCGCCATAGATAATTAGGCCATAGTCTACAAGAGAGACCACAGAACTTTGAATGGCAAGGCTGAAAGCCTGGTGGTTAGGCTATTCTTATGCCTATGGAGCAGGCCAATGTGTGTATTGATTGCCCTGGCTGTAATGTCAATGTGTTGAGCATGGGACAAGGTATTGTCCAAAGTAACTCCTAGGTACTTGAAGTGTTGTACTAGTTTGAGTGGTGTACCCACTGCATTTAGGACTGAGAGAGGATATGATTTGTGTCTGCTTCTGGAGCTGGAGAACATCATTGCTTTAGTTTTCTTGTAATTCAAGATGAGTTTATGCTCACTGAACCACTTCTCTATGTCACTGAAATTTCTCTGTAAGTTGACTTCCAGATTTTTTTGGTCAGGATCACTGGTATACAGGACTGCGTTGTCAGTGTACAGCAGTATGCGACCTTCGCAGGGGCTAGGGAGCTGGTTTAGAAATATGCTGAACAGCAGTGGTCCCAGTATTGATCCTTGTGGGACACCAGAGTGAACTTGTTTGCTATCTGAGAGTACATTGTCAGTCTTGACTTGCTGTGAACGAGTTTGCAGGTAGCTTTTGAACCATACGACAGTATCAAAGGAGAGTCCTAGGGATGCTAGCTGTTTGATCAGAAGGTCATGATTTACTGTATCGATTGCTTTCATAAGGTCGATAAAAACTGCTCCAACCAGGGTACCTTGGTCCAAGGAGTTATCAATATAACCTGTGAACTCAAGGAGGGCAGTTGTGGTGCTGTGTCACTACCAAAACCAGTGTTGCTGCAGGCATTGTAACTAGTATTTATCTAGATATTCTCCTAACTGATCAGCCACTGTTCTTTCGAGTGCTTTAGAGAGTGGCAGGAGGATTGAGATGGGGCTGTAGTTTTCACAGCAGGTTTGATCCCCGCTCTTGAATACTGGTGTTATTAAAGCAGCTTTCCACTTATCTGGGAATTGTGAATGCCTTAGAGATGTATTTATGATGTGTATTAGTGGAGGATAGTAGATGTAGTGCAGAGGAAGTATGAGGAACTAGGACCATTATGTGAGGGGGCAGGAAGATCAGTAACCTTCTCAGAGATACTTCCTGTTCCCAGGATGAGCACTGCAAGAAAAAGGAGAATAATGGAATTCAATAAATGGCTAGGAACTTGGTGTCAGGCCAAAGGGTATGGGCTGGTGGGGGTGGGTAGGGACCTGGACAGACAGTAGTCTCTACTCACTTAAGCGAAGAGGGCAAGACAGTGTTGAAAACAGGGCTAAGTGATTACATAGAAGAGGCTAGGTATTTAAACTAGGAGCAGGGGGTGGCAAGTGGGCAGAAGGCAAGCAGAGGCCACGGGAAGGGAAGACACACAAGCTTATCCCCCCATGACAGAGACAAGGGATTAAGGGCAGGCACTAAGGAGGATGTTAGAATGGAATGGAAAGGGGGGAGGTAAGGGAGTGGAAAGTGGTCACCTTGAATGCTAGAAGCCTGGGGAATAAAACTACAGAGCTTCAGACCCTCATGGCGGCAGGGGAAGTGGACAGGATGGCCATTACTGAAACATGGGCCACCCAGTACCAAGACTGAGACCTGGTGGTACCAGGATATAGGATTTTCTGCAGGGTTAGATCAAAGGGGAAAGGGGTGGTGGTGCTGTATGTGAGGGAGGGACTGAAGTATGTATGGGAAGAGGACAGCATGGAGTCACTCTGGGTACAAAAACAGGACTCAAGGAATAGGGCTCTCAGGATTGGTGTGGTGTACAGGCCACCCTCTCAGACTTAAGAATTAGACAGGGAACTAGTGGGACAGATTGGGAAGGCCTGCAGAGGGAGTGTGGTGATCGTGGGGGACTTCAACATGCCGGGAGTGGATTGGAGTACCTCAGCCACAAATAATAGAAGGGAGCAAATAGTGCTCGATGCCTTCCAGGACAACTTCCTGATGCAGATAATCAGTGAATCAACCAGGTTAGGGAACACCTTTGACCTAGTTCTGGCAAATGGGGAGTCTGTGAGGGAACTAAGGGTGGAAGAACCTTTGGTTGGGAGTGACCACCACTTCGTATGGTTCACATTGGATATGAGTAAGGAGGGAGTAGTGTCTGACACAAGGGTGTTAGACTTCAGGAGGGCTGACTTTGAGAGGATGGGGAAATAGTAAAGGAGTACATGGCCAAAATTCACCCTAGTATGGACACTAACCAGAGGTGGGAGCTCATAAGGATGGGAGTAGCGGAGGCAACTAAAACCTGCGTCAAGGACAAGAATAAGAAGGCTATGGCAAAGAAACCTAGCTGGGTGACCAATGGAATCATGAAAAAGATAAGGAAGAAAAGAACCACCTTTAGGAGGTACAAGAAAACAGGGAGGGGGGGAGGACACGGAGGAGTACCTGAAGGAAGCGAAGGAGGTGACAAGGGCAGTAAGGGCAGCCAAGGCATCAAAGGAGCACAGGCTAATGCAACACATTAATGAGGGGAAGAAGGAATTCTTCAGGTACATCAGGGAGAAGAGGAGCTGTAAGGACAATATAGTAAGGATTAGGAGGGAAGGGGGATGAGTAGAAGTGGGGTTAAAGGCAGAAGCGCTAAACGACTACTTCTGCTTGGTATTTACTAAAGAAAAGGGGGAGAGATACCCAAAGGGGGCTTGAGGTCAGGAATGGAGGGGGAGGGTGTGACAGACAGGGAAATCAAAGAGGACAGGGTGCTGGAGGGCTTGAGGGCACTGAGGGTGGACAAAGCGCCAGAGCCAGATGGCATTCATCTCACGGTACTGAAAGAACTGGTAAAGGTACTAGTGGGTCCTTTGGCAGACCTATTGAATGCCTCCCTAGATTTAGGGTGTGTACCTCAGCATTGGAGGATGGCTCACGTGGTACCTCTCCATAACAGTGTCCCCAAGGACGAGCCAGGGAACTATAGAATGGTGAGCCTCGCATCCATTGTGGGTAAACTGATGGAGACAATCTTGAAGGAGAGACTGGTGTCCTTTCTGGATTCCAGTGGGCTACAGGACAGTAGGGAGCATGGCTTTGTCACTGGCAGATCTTGCCAGACTAACCAGGTGGAGTACTATGATTGGGTACCTAGACAACTGAATAAGGTTCATGCAGTGAATGTCCTGTACCTGGACTTCAGTAAGGCATTTGATTCGGTGCCACATGGGAGACTAGGTAGTAAGCTACAAGCTATAGGGGTGGGTGTGAAGATGGTGGGCTGGGTAGTAAACTGGCTGCAAGGGAGGCAGCAGAGAGTGGTGATGAGGGGAGCTATCATCCCCAAGGATGGTGACAAGCAGAGGTCTGCAGCGCTTGGTGTTTGGACCATTGTTGTTTGGGATATTCATTGCAGACATTTTGGTGGGCATCAAGAGCAAAATCAGTCTGTTTGCTGATGACACCAAGATGGGAGTGGTGGTGGATAACCTAGAGGGTTGGCAAGGGTTACAGGAGGATCAGTCAAAGATGGAGTCCTGGTCGGACACCTGGCAGCTGGGGTTCAATGCCAAAAAATGCAAAGTGCTGTATTTTGGGGCTAAAATCCCAAAGAGGAGATACCAACTGGGAGGTGAGCAATTATCTGTGACCGATGAGGAGAAGGATCTGGGGTTGCACATTATGGCAGCAATGAACAACTCAGCACAATGTAGAAAGGCAGCTGCAAAGGCCAACAGGATGCTGGGTTGTACTGCTAGGGGTGTAATATCAGGGAGGGGGGAGGTGATTCTGCCCTTGTATAGATCACTGATTAGGCCACACCTGGAGTATTGCGTGCAGTACTGGTGCCCGTACCCGAAGAGGGACATTGAGTTACTGGAGGGGGTGCAACGCAGGGTGACAAAGATGATTAATGGTTTGGGGGACTTACCTTACAAGAGTAGGCTGAGGGAATTGAACATGTACTCGCTTAGAGGAGAGGAGGGAGAGGGGAGATATGATTGAAACCTTCAAGTATATGAAAGGGATAAACAAGTCTTGTACAGAGGGGCTTTTCAAACTAAGGGAGGGGAAGGGAGGGACACCTGAGGCTATGATATGAGACTGGTGGGGGAAGGTTCAGGAGGGAGATGAGAGACACTTTTTACTGAGAGTGGTGGCTGGGTGGGCGTGTTACGCGAGGTGGTAACCAGTAGAATGGTGGGGGCTTCAAAGGGATGGGACAGGGCAAGGGGAGGGTCAGCAGAGTGAGAGCAAGGGAGGGAGGGCAGCTGCAAAATAAGGGCTGTTAGCTGCACAACTGAGCAGACTTGGTAGACCATAAGGCCTTTTTCTGCTGGCAATTTTTGTATGTTCGTATCTGGAAACACTGTTAGAAGATATAAAAAACATGACAGCTAAAGGGGAGGTTCTGATAATGGGAGACTTCAACATGCCAGATACAGATTGGTCAATACCAGCAGGGACATCTGCCAGAACTAGACACATGGTGGATTCCCTGCAGGGGGAGGGTTTCAAACAACTGGTACAACAACCCACAAGAGACAGGGCTATCCTAGATCTAGTACTGACTAACAGGGAAAGGATCACAGATCTCCAGGTAGAAGGTCACCTGGGTGCCAGTGACCATCACATGGTATGGTTCAATTTGGCCACTAGAACAAAATCATCCCATTCCAAGGCAAAAATATGGGACTTCAGATAAGATGGCCAACAGAGTTAAGTTAGCCCTGGCAAAAAGAAATGCAGGTGAGGGGGTACAGACAAAGTGGGCAAGCATTAAAGATGCAATACTTGAAGCAACATCCCATTGTGTTAGTGCAAAAGGAAGTGCAAAAGAAGAAGGAAACCACTTTGTTTCTCAAATACAGTAGCAGAAAAAGTCAGAGCCAAAAGGCTGGCCTTCAGGAAATATAAGGGAACACGGCAGGATGAAGATAGGGATGCATACCAAACTTCCCTAAGTGAAGCAGGGAAGGTAGTAAGGCAGGCAAACGCCCAAGCCGAGGAAACACTAGCACAAACAGTAAAAGAAGGTGACAAGACTTTCTATAGATACATTAGTGAAAGGAGAAAGTCCAGAGGGGGTATTGCTAAGATCAAAGGGGATAAGGGGGCATGTGAGGAGGAGGACCATGTAAAAGCATCTATCCTAAATAGATACTTCTGCTCAATATTTACTGAAGAGAAGGTAGGGCAGGGCCCACAGCTCAGCACCATGGACACGGGGAGGCGGAGGTGTGCACTAGTCCCTTCACAAAAGAAAGGGTCCTACAGGAGCTCGATAAGCTTAGGGTGGACAAGGCAATGGGACCTGATGGCATACATCCCAGGGTACTAAAGGAGCTGAGGGTGGAACTAGCAGAGCCATTATAAGAACTGTTTAGTGAGTCTCTGAGCACAGGAGAGGTCCCAGAAGACTGGAGAAGGGCTCATGTGATCCCACTCCACAAGAGTGGTAGCAGGGAGGAGGCAGGGAACTACAGATGAGTCAGTCTTACCTCAGTAGTGTGCAAGATTATGGAGACACTTCTTAAGGAAAGGATAGTGCAACACCTGGAATCCATAGGAGCACAGGATCCAAGACAGCATGGGTTTACAAAAGGAAGGCCCTGTCAAACCAATCTCATAGATTTCTTTGACTGGGTAACCAGAGTGGTGGACCAAGGGGGAGCAGTTGATGTCACCTACCTTGACTTCAGCAAAGTTTTCGATACTGTTCCACATAGAAGATTGATTAATAAGCTGGGTAGGTTCGGAGTGGGTCAGATGTTGGTAAACTGGGTGGCAAACTGGTTGACAGGCAGAAAACAGAGAGTAGTGGTAAATGGTATACAGTCAGAAGAGATGCAAGTCACAAGTGGAGTACCTCAGGGATCAGTCCTGGGGCCAGTCCTCTTCAATATCTTCATCAGTGACATTGTAGATGGACTGGAGGGTAAGGTTTGTCTGTTTGCAGATGACACCAAGATCTGCAACAGAGTAGATGATCCAGATTGGGTGGGAAGAGTGAGAAGAGATCTGGATAAACTAGCAAAATGGTCAGAAGAGTGGCAACTGGGGTTTAATGCAAAGAAGTGCAAGATCATGCACATAGGGAAGAGAAACCCCTATAGGCTGGGAGGGGAGTTGCTGGCAGTCACAAGGGAAGAAAGAGACTTGGTTGTCATCATCACCAATGACCTGAAATCATCTAAGCAGACCACTAAAACAGTAGGTAAGGCTAGTGGGATGTTGGGGTGTATTAGTAGGGGAATCAAAGGTCGGAAGAGGGAGGTAATAATCCCTCTTTACAAGACACTGGTTAGGCCCCATCTGGAGTACTGCAGTACCGGAGACCACAGCTTCACAAGGACATTAACCAAATTGAGGCATTCCAGAGAAGTGAAACCAAAATGGTACAGGGACTGCATCAAAAAACATATGAGGACAGATTAACTGAGCTCAATATATATACCCTAGAGCAAAGGAGGGAGAGAGGTGATATGATCGAAACATTCAAACACCTTAAGGGCATTAACAAGGTGAAAGAGTCTAACATGTTTCAATATAAGAAAAATAGCTGGACAGAGGACACAGCATGAGATTAGAGGGAGGCCGATTAAGGGGTAATGTGCGGAAGTTCTTTTTCACAGAAAGGGTGGTGGATGCATGGAACGGCCTACCAAGGAAGTGGTGGATATGAATACAGTGCAGGGCTTCAAACTGGCATGGGATAGGCATAAGGGAGCAATACGGATGAGTATGAATAAATAGGCCATTGACAGAGCTAAGGCCAATGGCACATTCATAAGGTAGAAAAAGAAATGGGCAGACTGGATGGGCCTTGTGGTCCTTATCTGCCGTCAACTTCTATGTTTCTATATTTGTGGGCCAATGAGTCAAATGTATGCATATTTGTGGTGCTAGTTACGTAATTGTGCATTAATTGTATTTTGACCTCATTAATATCATCAGATCATGTGTGTCCTATTTTTATTTTAAAGAAAATATAGAAACCTACATATATTCCAGTTTTCATACTTTTTTTCACATTTTGAGTGATTTTTGCAAAATACTGCTAGACTATGTCAATAAAAACCCAATTTGTAACCCCTAAACATTGCT
Organism: Neoceratodus forsteri; assembly: GCA_016271365.2. NCBI lineage: Eukaryota > Metazoa > Chordata > Ceratodontiformes > Ceratodontidae > Neoceratodus > Neoceratodus forsteri. The sequence goes on along the minus strand of CM028134.1, from coordinate 469,191,260 downwards.
GGATCATTTCTGTGCTGCCCTTAAATGAAAGAGTGTACAAAAATCTAATTATAGGCCAATTTGCATGTTTTTTTCAAATTTTGGATGAGTCTTGCACTATTTTGACCTTTCCTACTAGGTTTAGAGAGATAAGCTGGGCTGCTAACCGGGCATCTGCAGACACATGAAAAATACATTAACAGTCACATTACATCTTAGACCTCTAGGCTAATAGGGATGCTGTTTTGGGGTGCTCTTTCCTAAAGTTTAATTGATCTGAGGGCTTAGTTCTTAGTACTTCTGTTAGTCCACACAAGTGTGAATGTGTGCAAAGAATCCAGGTAGTTATAAGACAGAATTACTAGCCCATAAGTTTTGTTTCACCTGGCATTCCTTTTATAGTCAGACAAGTCTGTACAACTTCACCTGGCTACTAGACCTAATAGGTTACCTCTTGGCATGTCCTCACAGTACTTGCAGTTCTTATCTGAAGATCTGAGTCATAAAGTAGCGAGGTCACAAATTTGAGGGAGGAGCTGAAGCTCTAGCTAATGCTTTTCTGAGGACCTTGTGCATGCTCAGTTGACCGCACAAGTCTGACTATAGAGGTATTACCAGTAGTGAAACAATAGTTATGGATGAGTAACATTGTCTGTATGGATTTTTTTTATGTTATCTGTCCATCCTTCTTTTCTCTGGTCTTCCTTCTTCTGTCATCTCCCCAGCCCTATCATCCACATTTTCCATGTACTTACCCTGTCCCCCTTGACCCCCATGGCTTACCCCCAGTGATAGGGCTGTAAGGGTTCCCCCTGTCCCTGTGAGTTCATGCTGAGTGGAGAAGGGTGCCACTTTCAACAGTGTTGGACTGGGGAGGTAGCCCACTTCATTCTGTGATTGCCACAGCTTTTTACATTTTTCTTCCCATCTCTCAGGAAACTGCATGATGCATGCACGCTGTGGATGCTGGTGTAGACATAAAGCAGCTTCCTCCCATTGAGCAACTCCTGCTAGCACTGACACCTGTGGTTACCAAGATGGCATTAGCATAGCTGAGCACATTATCCTTGTAGTAGCCTAGAAAGCCCTGACAGGGCTGGGCCCCCAATACCTCTGTGAGTTCCTGACTCCCTGGGAACTGAGACCCATGGGACAGATCTTCTTCAGATGCCACAAGCAAGGCTAAAGTCAGCAGGGGCTCAGCATTTGTGGTAACTGCCCTGTCCTATGGAACTTGCTCCCAGATGCGATCAGCATTACCAGAAGGTTCCCAGCCTTTAAAAAATAAAGTAACACTTCCTCCTCTTGGCCGCTGGGTGGGTTTTTGGTTCTAGTTTTACCTGTAGTATAATGATAATTTTATTGTTATTTATTATGTGCATGGTCATATGTTTTGTTTTTACTTTGACTTTGTCTTTTACTATTTATATTGTACAGGTGCTCTGAGCCTTGGAAGGGTGCCTTTATCATATCATACTCACTTCCTGGGGGAAGAGAGCATCGGCTGGAACCCTCAGTTCTCCCCCCGACTGACCCCCAAGATCCCAGGATTCTTTCTGTACCTTGGTCACCAGCTTCTTGGGGTAACTTACCTGCTGCACTGGCAGGCTTGCTTCTTTCTGATTTTTTTGTGAACAAAAGAAGACTTGGTGGTCAATGCTGTAGAGATTAGGCAAGCCCCCCTTTATTAACAGATATGTGGGGAACTGCAAAGTACTGTAACTAGTAGGGATGAATCTCAGTCTCATATACACCCTGTGTGGTGCAATAACAGTCAGCACAATTGAGGAAAGGATCTGGGGTAATTCCAGACCATAAGCTGAATCCAGACAGGCAATGTGCTGCCACAGAGAACAACAAAAGGGTAGCTGCACTTAAGAGTCTGCAGTACAAAATGCATTTTATTAAACTGGCATATCACAAAATAACAAAATGTGGTAATGCTGACCCTCTGTGCCAAAACACCCCATGCACATTCGGAGCCACATGCTCCATTCCTCAGGGGGTAGTACAATCAAGAAAGCAAATACACTACTGGGATGTATTCAGAGGGGTTAAGGAGTGGGTCAAGTGTATGAGATTCTTCTCCTATTCAAGAGCTATGTTCAACCACACCTGGAGTACTGTGTTCAGTTCTGGTCACTGCAGTACAGAAAGGACCATTGAAGAGATCACATCACAAGAGTTCAACACAGAGCCATCAAGCTAATTATTGGCCTAGGATGCAAGAGCTATTAGGAGAGATTGGACATACTCAACTTGTTTAGCTGAGAAAAGAAAAGGCTGAGAGGTGACATTATCACAGTTTTTCAAAAGCTAAAGGGGATAGAGTGGAGTATGCACTGGTGTATAAGCTGGCGAGTGCAAGCAGATCTAGAAGACATGCCCTCAAAATGGGGGCAGAATAAGGGAAAACATTAGAAAGTATTACATCACAATTAGGATGTGCAAAAGACTACCCAGTGAGGTTCTGGAAATTAACACTGTTCAGACGTTTCCAAGCAGGACCAGAAAAGATTCCTGAAAGAGAATGGCTTTGAGGGATACACAGCACTGTCGGGTAGCATTCTGTCAAGCTTTGATGCATGTCTTTACTTACATTGGGTATAGTCACTGCCATGTGGCAGGACAGGTGGACAAGACGGAACCAAAGTCCCTTCCGTCATTGCGATAGAATGTTACCATGACTTAGCTGATCATAGTAGTCTTTTTAAAGGGTACAGTTAACTTGAAGTACTATTTTCTTATGTTTTGTGTGGACTATTTGTGGGTGTCTAGTCCACCCCATCCAGTTCTGCCCCTCCGTACTCTCTCTTGTCATACTGGACAAACCCATACAGAGATTGCTCCCCACAACAGGGACTCTAGAGGACACCTGACACATTTTGACAAAGGCAGGAGGAGAGAGTGATGCTGATTTAAAAATTGTTACGGCTTTTTTAACTCATTAGGGCTTGTTTTACCTGTTAGGTCACATCCCCTCAGTTGATTGACATTGATTCCACCTCCAAGGCCTTTAGGGTTGACATTATCACATCAGGCATTAAGACTGGTGCTCGTTCAGTAAGGAGACAACTTGGAGGTCAAACTTTCTTCCTCTTTTATAGCTACTTGCATCAAATAAGATAGTTTTTTTTTTGTTTCCTTCCCAGAAAAACGAATTGTGCCTCTTCAAGCCAAAGGTCTTATAGCATACAGGACACCGTGGGCAGTGTGTAGGCTGGCTATGTAGGAAGAAAAGGAAATGGTACAGCCTTCTACCTTATTACACTTGGAAATGTGTTATTGCTGTTGGTGCTGAGATTTTTAAAAATTGACAGTCTCAAGAAGAAGAGTTGTTGAGTTCAGGTGCATTAATACACAGCTATTAAATCACTTGTCTGTCTTCCTAAGCTGTCTAGGACCTCCTGTTGAATAAGTGTAATTAGTGAACAATGGACTACTATGTATATTCATATCCTGTAGCACACAGATGGATGTGCCCCTTTTAAGCATGGAAGATTGCGTAATCAATATAATGCTTAGGAACAATTCATGCAAGAGGGAATCAAATGAGGTCATTACCATACTTTTCTCAAATTGAACAGTACTCAGAAATCAAATTAGGATGAATCCGGCTTTGTGCGGTATGCTTTCAAAAGTGTCTCAGAAACTTAAGCTGCTTGGATGCATAGATAGAGGGATCGATGAATTCTTTGTTTTTGGAGTGCCTTTCCTGTGCTCAAAGCGCTTAGCAGATAAATATACAACAATAATCATAAAGGAACTGTAACCAACAACTATTACTTAAGAGTCTAAAAAGGTCAGGCACAGAACTTCACAGTATTAATTGCTGGGGAAAACTTAAGTGAAGAGCCAGGTTTTCTGGTGAGATGTAAACACTTCAACCAAAGAAGCAGTGTAAATGGACAGCAGGATGGTCTAGGAACATTGGGGTTCTTTATTTATCTGTCATTTTTTTGACCAGAAAAGGCACACTAACCTGTAATAGCTTGCTTCCAGGTGCATTCAGAGGGTGTTAAGTGGACCTGTTTTATTGACAGGGAATGTTGGCCATGACACCAGGGAAACTCCAGTACTCTTCCTGTAGGGGGAACCTCTGGCCATCTTGCCAGCAGTGCAAGATGGCTAACCCTGCAGGTATGGAGGAAGGAGGAGAACCTGTTGGGGGTGTCCCACAGCCTTTGCAGCCCTGACTTGGTTGATACAGTCACCAGGCAAACTGATGGTGAGGAGAGTACGGATATGGAAACAGAACCTGATCCTCAGGTGAAGTGTTCTGAGCTCTGCAAACATTTGTGTGGTGAGGAGTTGGAGATGGACACAGTCAGTGGTCCTGAAGCTCAGGACACTGAGTCTCTTTTGCTAACTGCTATGACTGCCAGTAAAGTGCACCTGCAAGAACTTTTAGCCAAAGAAGATGAAAACATTGCTGTGTTGCAAGCTCAACGGTCAAATCCAAGCACTGTTCTAGTCCCAAAATCTGCTGCCTCTTCAAAGATGCTGTCAGGGAGCTCTCTAACAGCATCAAAAGATCAAAATCTGACAGCTGCTGCTCAGCTGAGACCATGGGATAGGCACCCTGCAAGTGCTTTTACTGATACTGCTTCTAAGTCCTGGGCCTTGATTTTCAAAGAGCCCTTAGAGAGATGCAAGTTGTGCCACTCCAGGGCTGCGGCAAACTCCGAGTGCACCAGGGACCCTGCGTCAGATTTTAGAAAAATCAGGGGCCTGTCACCAAACTCCCCAGGTTTGGCACAAGCTGATAGCTGTACCAAACAGCTGGTGCACCTGCAGGAAGTGCCGCAGGGATCAGGCCCCACACCTGGCGCAACACTAGAGGGGCCGGGATATGGGGGGGGGTTGGCAAGGACTGTGCTGGACAGGAGGTAGCCGGGGACAGAAGGGGCACAGGAGGTGGCATAGGGGGAGTTGGGGAGACAGATGTGCATTAAAGGGAGTGGTGTGGCACCCAGTGGGGTGTGTTTGCTTTTGTATGTAGTTTTGCATTGTCTATCAGTTCCTATGAGTACCGCAAGTACTGTTACTGGATTATACTGTACAGGGTGGGGGGCAGGGACAGAATGTGACATGGCACCAGATGGGCACAGTCCTGGCAGCTGCACATTCTGTCCCTGGACCCCACCTCATACAGTAGAATTCATAGATACAGTGCTTTGCGGTACTTTGATAGGTATGATAGACAATATGAAAATACATACAAAAGCAAATGCATCCTGCTACAATCTCCTAGGCATCAGCCAAGAAGTCAACTCACAATGTTCCTGTCTCTGACAAAAAAGTCCAGGATTCAGTCAACACAGGTATTCCTGTTACAGCAGTACTGCAGCCCAGCATTTTAGGATTGGAGAATTCTACTTTGTAAACTGTGCTCGATGACCACACTATGGATGTCACTCACAACAAACCAGGTACTGTCCCGACACACACAATCCCTGCCTTAGCTCCAGCGCTGCTTGACAGCCCTATTTCTGACATTTTACTGCAGACACCTGTACTACCTGTTTAGAAAGACTTGCAGCAGCCTGGCATGCCTCTCTGTCCTACCCCTGCTTTGGGACTGAACCCCCTTGTATTGAGGGGTGCTTCCTGTACTTCTCCTGTGGCTGTTTTCATTGCTCCTGATAATCTGCCTGTTGGTTGAACTACACTCTGTCCTAGCCAGAATAGTGATGCCAATGATGTTGTAGGACCCATAGGGGAAAATGGTCTACACAGTCACCCCAGTTCCACTACCTAGCAACCTCCAGCATTGAGGGAAATTATGACTCCCCTCCCCCTCAACCCTCGGTACATTGCTCGGCCCCCTCAATGCCTGTGTCAGAGGGAACTCACATTTGGATATGGATGCAGGGAAAGGCCCATCAGGTTAACCCAGCAGACAGAATGAAATATAAGGGGGAGAAGAGGACATTTCTTTGAGTTCAGTAAGGGCTGCAAAACCCAATCTAAGTGAAGGTACGAGATCACAATGTTTCAGACTGGCTGACCTATGTACTGTGCACAGGGAACCTGCAGAGTGCAGAAATGTGGTTAGACTTAAATCTAGGGATACTTCTGTATAATGTGGTTAGACTTAAATCTTGGGATAATTCTGAAAACTTACCTAACAGGTTGCATAGCATTAGAGCAGTGCTCAATGGGGTTTGTGGCTGGTGATTTGTACACCCTCATACATGTGCCAGAAGAGTCATTTTTGTCCTTAGCTTTAAAACCATAGATTCTTTAGTGTGGTTTTGGCAACAAAAGGAAGGATTAAAAAATACTCCATGGTGCGACCCCTGCTTGGTAATCCCCCTAACTAAGCCAACTATAAAGACCATTTCTTTGCTTTTCTGTAGTGAAGGTGTGATCATAGTAGACATGCTCTATTGGTTAAGACAAAGATGTGATGTCTTGGATAGACCAATTCCAATTTTAGACCCTGAATACCTGTGGACTGGAGGTTGGAAAGTCAAAATTAAGCTAACACAGTCTGACAGTGAGTTGCTTCACTTGTCTGTGAGTTTTTACATTGCTTGGGATAGGGGCATTTATTTTCATCCTGGGCAGGCCTGAACCTGCCACAAGTGTGGGTCTAGAACCCACCTGAACTACGTTTGTGAGCATCCCAAGTGCCATCTTTGCTTGGACTATGGTCACATTAGTGAGCAGTGTCCCAATCCACTGTGCTGCAATCACTGCATGAAGAGGCAGGACATGTCTATAGGCAATGCCATATGCAGTCCATAACCATCTTGATAGAGTTGCTTGGGATCAGGAAGAAATCATAACTGAAAATAAAGCCATGGCTCAGAACTCAGCTAACCGTCCCCTAGATCTGATCCCTGATAACCAGTCTGGAAATTCTCCAGATGCTGGTAGAAACATAGAAACATAGAATCTGATGGCAGATAAGGACTGCTTGGCCCACCTAGTCTGCCCATTTCCCCACCTGATGGATAAGCTACAGATCCTAGTTAACCAACAGCCTAGTTCCTCCTACCCCCCCACTAGAATTGCCTTATGTCTGTCCCATGCATTCTTGAATTCCCCCACTGTTCTTGACTCCACGACCTCCTCAGGAAGGCTGTTCCATGCATCCACAACCCCTCCATGAAAAATACTTCTCTCACATTACCTCTGAGCCATCCCCTCTATCTTCAAATTGTGCCCCTTGTTCTTACACATCTCTTTTTCTGAAAGATGCTATCCTCTTGGAATTTGTTGATTCCCTTGAGGTACTTGAAAGTTTCTATCATGTCCCCCCTCTCCCTCCTTTCCTCGAGGGCATACATATTAAGCTCCTTTAGTCTCTCTTTGTATGTCTTCTGCTGCAAACCCTGCACCATTTTGGTTGCCCTCCTCTGGACAGCCTCCAATCTACATCTTTGCGGAGATGGGATCTCCAGAACTGCGTGCAGTACTCCAGATGGGGTCTCACCAACTGTCTGTACAGAGGGATAACAAATTTCTGTTTTCTACTGGTGATGCCTCTCCCTGTGCATCCCAGTATCCCCCCAGACCTCCTTACTGCCTTCTCACATAGCTTGCCCACCTTTAGGTCATCTGATATAACCCCCAGGTCCCTTTCCATTTTTGTTGTTGTTGTCAGTATCTCACCCCCCATTGTGTACTCTTCTCCTGGGTTTTTGTTTCCCAGGTGCACTACCTTGCACTTCTTTGCATTGAATCTGAGCTGCCATACATTTGGCCATTCCTCCAACCATGCCAAGTTCCTTTTCATCCTTTCCACCCCACCTTGTGTATCAACCCTGTTGCAGATCTTTGTGTCATCTGCAAAGAGACATACTTTTCCTTCCAGTCCCTCTGCAATGTTACTTATAAAGACATTAAAGAGGACTGGTCCCAGTACTGAACCCTGGTACCCCCCAAGTAACCCTCCTATCTTCACTGTGGACTCCGTTTACTATTACCCTCTGTGTCCTGTTGTCCAGCCAATTGTTTATCCAGGCTGCCACCTTGGGACCCACTCCAAGGCTGGCTAACTTGTATATTAATCTTTTGTGTGGGACTGTGTCAAATTCCTTGCCAAAATCTAGGTAGGCCATGTCCACAGCCCCTTCCTGCTCTACTACTTTGGTCACCCAGTCAAAGAAATCTATTAGATTCATCTGACATGACCTTCCCACTGTGAAACCATGCCCTGCTGGCCTCTAGGTACTCAACAGTTCTTTCCTTCAGAAGTGATTCCATTCTTTTCCCTACCACTGAGGTCAGACTAACTGGTCTGTAGTTTCCTGCCTCTGCCCTGCTCCCACTTTTGTGAAGTGGAATCACATCCACCCTCATCCTGTCCTCAGGTACCATCCTATCCTCCCATGATTTGTTAAAGAGAGTAGTCAGTGATGTCATTAGTTCTACCCTTAGTTCTTTTAGAATTCTTGGGTGAATCCCATCAGGCCCCATTGCTTTGTCCACCTTCAGTTTTAAGAGTTCTTTCAGAACCACAAGAGGAGGAGGAGTAGCTCTTTACATAAGGGAAGGAATCAAAGCAACAGAACAAAAGGGTAAACAGGGAGGAGAAGAAGCACTGTGGGTAAATTTGGAGACTGGCAATGGCACCACAATCCGCACAGGGGTTGTATACAGACCCCCTTCTCAGGGGGAGGAAATGGACAAGGAAATGATAGAAAGTATACTTAGAATGGCAGAAAAAGGGGAGATATTGCTGATGGGTGATCTGAATATGCCAGATGTTAACTGGAGTGCAGTTGCAGCAGCCACTTCAAAGAGTGGGGTTATTCTAGATGCCCTACAGGGGCATGCCTTAGACAACTAGTATTGGAGCCCACTCAGTGGGAGCAATCTTAGACCTGGTTCTCTCAAATGGAGATGAAGAGAGGATCACAGATGTAGAAGTGGGTAGCCATCTGGGAACTAGCGACCATCGAACAGTATGGTTCACAATAAACACAGCAATATAGTCAAGCCACACAAAGACAAATGTACTGGATTTTAGGAGGGCTGACTTTGTCAAAATGGGTGAGTGCCTAAGGAATGCACTAGCAAATGGACAGGAAGGTGGGGTGGAAGAACAATGGGGAATAATAAAAACTGCCACCACAGAGGTAACAAACCTTTGTGTAAAGCAAATAAAATGAAATGAGGTAAAAAACCACTATGGTTCTCAAAGGAAGTGGCAGTGAAGGTTCAAGAGAAAAAGAAAACATTCAGGAAGTACAAGGAATCACAGAAGCAACAGGACAGAGAACTGTATCAGTTAAAGCAAAAGGAAGCTGAGAAGGCAGTCAGAACAGCAAAGGCCCAAACCGAGGAAAAGATAGCCAACTCAGTTAAGAAGGGGGATAAAACCTTTATAGGTACATCAGGAGCGAAGGAAGACCAAGGGAGGGATAGTGAGGCTTAATAAAGGGGAGGGAGGGTGGGCAGAGGGTGACTGTGAAAAGGCAGAGATACTAAACAAATATTTTGCTCAGTATTTACAAAGGAAGAGGGAGGTACCTAAACAACGAACAGTAGAAACACTCTGGATACAGAAGTTGATACCAGCCATTTATAGAAGAAAGGGTTCTGAAAGAACTCAAAACTGAAGGTGGACAAAGCAATGGGGCCTGATGGGATTCATCCCAGAATTCTAAAAGAACTAAGGGTAGAACTAGTGACACCACTGACTACCCTCTTTAACAAATCATGGGAGGATGTGGGTGGTACCCAAGGACCTGAGGAGGGCAGATGTGATCCCCTTCACAAAAGTGGGAGCAAGGCAGAAGCAGGAAACTACAGACCTGTTAGTTTAACCTCAGTGGTAGGGAAAATGATGGAATCACTTCGAAGGAAAGAATTGTTGAGTATCTAGAGGCCAGAGGGGCACAGGACCCAAGGCAGCATGGATTCACAGCGGAAGGTCATGCCAGACAAATCTGATAGATTTCTTTGATTGGGTGACCAAAGTAGTTGATCAGGGAGGGCTGTGGACATGGCCTACCCAGACTTTAGCAAGGCATTTGACACAGTCCACACAAAGATTAATATACAAGTTAGCCAGCCTGGGAGTGGGTCCCAAGATGACAGCCTGGGTAAAGAATTGGCTGGAGAATAGGACACAGAGAGTAATAGTAAATGGAGTCCACTCTGAAAAAGGGGGTTAGTAGTGGGGTACCATGAGGTTCAGTATTAGGACCGGTCCTTTTCAATGTCTTTATAAGCAACATTGCAGAGGGACTGGAAGGAAAAGTATGTCTCTTGCAGATGACACAAAGATCTGCAACAGAGTTGATGCACAAGGTGGAGTGGAAAGGATGAGAAGGACTTGGCAAGGTTAGAGGAATGGTCAAATGTATGGCAGCTTAGATTCAATGCTAAGAAGTGCAGGTAATGCACCTGGGAAACAAAACCCAGGGAAGAGTACACAGTGGGGGTGAGATACTAACAACAACAAAAATGGAAAGGGACCTGGGGTAGTCATATCAGATGACCTAAAAGTGGGCAAGCAATGTGAGAGGGCAGCAAGGAGGGCTGGGGGGATACTGGGATGCATAGGAGAGGCATCACCAGTAGAAACAAAAGTTATTATCCCTCTGTACAGACAGCTAGTGAGACCCCATCTGGAGTACTGCGTGCAGTTCTGGAGACCCAATCTCCATGAAGACATAGACAGGATGGAAGCTGTCCAGAGAGAGGCAACTAAAATGGTGCAGGGTCTGCACCAGAAGACATATGAAGAGAGACTTAAGGAGCTAATATGTATAGCCTCGAGGAAAGGAGGGAGAGGGGACATGATAGAAACTTAGTACCTCAAGGGAATCAACAAAGTCCAAGAGGGTAGCATCTTTCAAAAAAGAGGTGTGCAAGAACAAGGGCTGAATTTGAAGATAGAGAGGGCAGCTCAGAGGTAATTTAAGTAATTTTTTCACAGAGAGGGTGGTGGATGTGGAGCGGCCTTCCAGAGGAGGTTGTGGAGTCAAAAACAGTGGGGAATTCAAGCATGCATGGGACAGTCATAAGGCAATTCTAGGGGTGGGGTAGGAAGAAGTAGGCTGCTGGTTAACTAGGATCTGCAGCTTATCCTTAGGTAGGGAAATGGCAGACTGGGTGGGCCAAGCGGTCCTTATCTGCCGTCAAATTCTATGTTTCTATGTTTCTATGTTACCCTTTCTTCTGTGAATGGACTGATATCGACCCCCCTATCCAGAGTGTTTTTCTTGTTTGGTTTAGGTACCTCCCCCTCCTCTTCCTTTGTGAATACTGAGCAGAAATATTCATTCAGTATCCATGTTTTTTCACTGTCACCCTCTGCCCATGTTCCCTCCCCTTTATTAAGCCTCAGTATCTGTTCCTTGGTCTTTCTTCATTCCCTAATGATAGTGAAGTGGCTGCTCCCCACCCCTGCAAAAAACAAAAAAAACACAGACACTTCTGTGCACAAAGTTGCTCCTTCCATAACTCCAGTTGATGCCTACTCAAACATGGAGAAAGTAGTAAGGGCTCTCCTTGATTCAAGGATCAATATCTTGCCTCAACTCTCTACCCTGCCAGTGCTTTCCCCTACTCAGCAGGCTACTGACCTGTTGCAAGAACTCCCAGGTTGTGTAGTAAGTTAAGAAATGCCACCACCCTCTCCATCTTCTCACTCAGATTGAGGCATGCAATCAGTCTTGAGACCTAGGTGGGGGAAGGGGCATAAGACTAATATGAAAACTGCTGATCAAGCAAAAAAAGCACGTATGTCAGGGATTTCATATTGGTCCCAGGGACTTGATGTTTGTGATGGTGTAGCTATCTTGTTAAAAGGGTTCACTGTTACTGTCCATAAAGTTGTAGAACTAGAACACATCTGGGCACTGATGGTTGATCTGGAATAGTTTAACAAAAATATCACTATCAGTATCTATGTCCTGCAAACCACCTCTGCAAGAGTAGAGTTATTTTGCACAGTTCAACCTTTTTCTCAGACTAGAAGGCTTTTGGTTTGGGGGGGCAGATTTTAATTGTGGCTTGCCATTACTAGACAGGGGGGGTCATACCACCAAATTGTACAGTAATACCAGTTTTTTGGAACAATATGATACATATGGCACAACTGCAAGATGGCTTGTGGGTTGTTCATAGTACTGGAGGTAAGACATATGTGAAGGGCACCTTAGCCACTCGTACTGATTTTTCCCCCAAAACATATCACCATTTATGCAGCCTGCACTTTAGCAGTGGAGACATCTAAACATTTGGGTGTGTCTTGTAGCTGTTGTCCAGGAAACATGTCTAGAAGGCATCCTATCCCCTTATGGAGGTTAAATGTTCAAATACTATCAGGTAACACCATCTGCAAAAAAGTCAAAGCTCTCTTAACTGCCAGACTATTAACTACCTGTGCATATGGATTCTTGTAGAGTGGAGGAAGAATAAAAAAAAAAGAATTCAATGTTTCTTTTAGAAAAAGGCCACACATTGTCATCAGGATAAATATCTGAAGTACTTAAACCTCAGAAAGAAATTACATCACCTTATCTCTCTTTAGCATACTGAAAAAAAGGAATTGACCACTGAGATAAAAACTGTTAAAAAGGAGCTGCATCTTTGCAGAGAGAAATGCAATTTGGCACGCAGGGCAAAAAACGTGAATTGAATATTTTTAAAGGGTGCTCTGACAGAGTGGAGAAAAAGTCATCACATGCCTATCTCACTCCCATAGCAACACTGTTCACTCCATCCCACAATACATTATGGGCACTGTGCAAGCAGAGGTACCAGACACTTTAGGTACTGAACCTTTCTATTCACCAGTTACTGTAGCTCTTTTTATGGCTGCAGGGGTGAGCCCTGCAGACATTTTGCTTCAAAAAGGGACTCAGCATTACTTCAAAGCATTCTTTCCCACTGAAGAACTTGTTGAAGTTGCGCCACAGTCTCCTACACCAGATAGCTATGCCAGACAACAGAGTCCCATCCCAAAACTCAAGAAAAAACAAAGTTTGTTTCCTTTGCAGTTGCAACACCTTTCCTACTATGCCAGAGTCACAAATCATTAGTCCAAAATTCCTTCACATAACATCCCAATTCTGTCTGCAGGCAATAATGTTTCCTCCTAGGTTTTAAATTTCACACTGTAATAAACACTCTAGTACCATTCCTTGTGTTGCTGTGAGTTATTTCTGAAAATCATAACTAAAACAAGTCAGTAGTTTCTTTGTAATTAATCTTGATTTGCCTGCTCTTTAATAGCCCCAAGCAGTCATGCTGTTCCTGTGTGCCTCTGAGCCAGCATGTGGGAGTGCCTGATGTAATGCTAGGAAGCACTTTCCAGCCTGTTAGAGCAGTAGTGTTATGTGTATGGTAGCAGTTAGTGCTGTGACGATTATAACACTTCGACTGACACCCAAGACATATGTTACTGCTAAGTCTGTATTCTTTGAAATCTAATGCATTCCATTCATTTTACTATGAGATGAATCCATTTATCTGGGCCATTTGTTTAGCAATGGTTTGTCACCTTTCATTCAAGTCTGCTGTAATGGTCCCTGTCCTTTCCCTTCTGCCTTCCCATTTTACCTATTGACAGTGGGGGTTGTGTGTCTGTAGTGATAGCCTTTACTTGTACAAATAAAATAGTAAATTGTAGCCTCATGGACATGGCAAAGTATACCCGTTTTGCTATGCAGATCAGTAAGCATGAAAACCTGAAATAAATAAAACAGAAGTAGGCTGTCAACCAATATAACTGTTTCATCACAGCAATCCCATATTAGGGCTTGGCGGACTTTCCCATCTAAAATCTAGACCCCTGGATCAAACCCTGACTCCACGGACCCAGATAAATACAGACTTCACCGCAGAAGTCTGGTTTCGAGTCTTTGGAAAGCAGGACTTTTTTTCTGCATGCTTGGTGCCCCACAGAGGGGGTCAATAATATTAACAGGGTCAGGATTTTATCATTTTATTTCTCTTCCTGTCCTGGGCACCCCCCCCCCAAGTTGACATGCCATTGCCTATTATTCATTGCAGTTTTAAACTGCTGAAGGAACGGACAATGCCAGGTGGACCAAAGACTGAGGAGAAGAGGGTGGAATCAAGCCAAGAAGCTGGAGAACCACATGTCACAGTCACGTGGGGATGTGGTGGGAAGATCTGAGGTGTGCTGCAGCTGCTGTGGTTGGTCGGTTAGTGACTCTTGGGTTGGCTGTGTCATCGGTCTTGTTGTTCTCTCCGTGATTTTTGAATGACCATCTGCCTTGGAGAAGACACATCAATGGTGATGGAGCAGAGTAAGATTGACTTAGTAAGTACCAGAAAAGGTGGAGAGGAGAGTTGTGTACAGGGGAAGGGCAGGATGGCAAAATAAATGTTGACTTGTGCTATGCAGAACAGAAAGAGAGAGAAATACTAGACTATTACTAGGAGCCAAAGGGAAATTTTATTGTCGAAGAAATCACAAATAAAGTTTATTCTTGGTCTCATTGTGGCTGTCTGTGCTTAGGCCCTGGGCAAGGGCAGGCTGGTAAAATAAATCTTTTTTTTTTTTTCGGTTGATCCTTTTTTCCCTGGAATCCTCTGCCTTCCTTCTGATGTCCCCCCCCATGCAGGCATTGGGTATTAGACCCCCTCCCCTTTACCCCCATGACTTAATCTTCGTGGCAGGGGGTGGATAGACCTCTCGACCCACCAGACCAGATCCAGTTATTTGAGGAGGCACCGTCCCAGGCAGTTGTGGTGGAGACAATTGTCATCCACAGAGGACTCCTGTTTTTCCCTCTTCCTTTTCCCCCACCCACATCTTTCACCATCAGCATGCCACCACTCAGACTCCGCTGTGTCAAGCGATCGGAGAAGGAGAGCAGTCCTTGGGATGCTTGATCCTTCTCTGCCCCTGCTGACCCCTGGACAGCCCATGCTCATTCCCGAACAATGGTCACCAGCATGGTGTGAGGTAAGGCATGCAGCATCTCAGCGCCACCATGCCGTCAACAAAATAAATCTTTGACGTTGTGCCATTCAGAGGAGAAAGAGTGAGAGACTAGACTACTGGAGGCCAAAGAGAAAGTTTTTCACAGAAATCACAAATAAAGTTTATTCTTGGTCTCATTGTGGCTGTCTGTGTACAAGGCAAGGACAGACCGGCAAAATAAATCTTTGACTTGTGCCATCCAGAGGAGAGAGAGAGAGAGAGAGAGAGAGAGAGAGAGAGACTAGACTATTGGGGGCCAAAGAGAAATTTTAGTCTCAGAAATCACAAATAAAGAAACTAATCTTGGCCTCAGTATGGCGGTGCAGTGTGTGTACACTGTACAGGGCAGGTAAGCAGGCAAAATAATGCTTGTATTTGTCTGTCTCTCACCGCTCTGTCTTTCTCTCTCTCTCTTCTCTCTCTCCCAGCCTCCCAGCACACTCACATCACGGGCCTGAGCAGAATATGTAACCAGTATAGCCCAGCCATTAAGCAGCTAGCAGTTATTGCTTTTAGTTTGCAGTGCTTTTTGTAAATATCATCTTTATTCATTTCAAAGAAGACAGACAGTCAACAGAACTATACAGGTTCATCATGGTACAGATTTGTTTGCTTGTTTGGGCATTGTCCGGTCAATCGGGGAGGGGCGTCTTAACATTTGGATATAGCATTACAGAGTTTACTGCAAAGGCAAATTCAGCATTTCTGTTACATTTAGGCACCCAGCCTAAGTCTGGGACCTTTTGTTTCATCCTTAGGTCATACCTACTTCAGTATGGAGGAGAATCATTACCTCAGTGCTCCCAGTTTCAAAAAGCAATTGGGCCCAGTCCAGTGACCTAGGGAGGGGGAGGGAGAGACCGTATTCGTCCACCAGGGGAAAGAGCCACCCAGAGGGTAGGGGATGGTGAGCGCCTTTGTGGAGGGGCCACTCTTCTAGCCAGCTATACCCAGTGCAGTTGGGGGGGAGAGGAGGAGGGGTAGTAGAGAATGTAGGGGGAGCAGTGAGATGAGTATAGCCTGGCGGACCTCCGGAAGGTTCAAGACACATAGCCATTAGCAGCTACCTTGGGGGTAGAAAGAGAGAGAGAGAGAGGAGTCTCGTGGTACAAAGGCGTCATCTTTTGACATATAATACAGGAGCCAGACTGTCCATCTAGAGCTGCACGTCTCCTCTTGGTCATTAAGCCTATGGGTAATTTTTTCCATGTAATATATTTGGTTGACTATTGTCCACCAGTCTTGAACTGAAGGGATTCTCGGATTAAGCCTACCCTTGGTAATGGCTTTTTTAATAGGTGTTAGTAGAAGGCTCAGAAGGTATCTAGAGTTAGGGTCTCTGAAACCCCTCAGGAGGTTGAGGAGGACATACCTCTTCTCTGATAGCTGTATCTGCCTCCTGGACAGCTCCTGGAGCTCCAATTGTATTGAGCGCAGTGGCTGAGTTTAAGGCACGCCCACATAATGTGAGTCTGATGGGCTTGTTTCTCATCGCAGAGGTGCCAGCAATCAGCTGCCACTGAGGGTGAATAATATCTAGTAAAGACCAGTGTTCTAAAGTACCTGATTAGATTTTTCTAGGCATATTCTCACCACTGGTGTGAGCTGGTAACCCTTGCTACTTGCTGGCATGCCATTCACCACTCCTGTGGTGTTATGGTCATCCCTAGTTCCTCCTGTCATTGTAAGTGTGTTCCATCTATGATATTATCTTGGGTGGCTATCAACACCTGGTAGAAGGCCAAGATTAGATGACATTGGTTTGGTGTGGAGTTCAGGTTGATCAGTTTAGTGATCAGTGGAGGTTGGAGTTTGGATGTTCTTACTCCCCTTGACAGGGAATTATAGTAATGTCTGAGTTGTAAATATTGGTAGCAGTCTCCCCGAGGGAGCCCATAGGTTCTCTGTAGGTCCTCAAAGTTCCTAAATTCCCCCTGTGAAATTATTTGGGTGAGATATCTTAAGCCTTATCTCACCCAGTTCTGGATGCCGTGATCCAGTCTCCAGGTAGGAAGTTGTAGAGGTTAGGGATAGGGCAAATAAGGGGCAGAAAGGGGGGGAGATGGAGGCCTTTCCTAATAGAGGCCAAGTTAGTAATATAATGCTTCATCCAGGGGTTGTGGTTTGGTATGACTGTGGGTCCGTCTTGTGCCAGTATAATGTTTGGTAGTATTCACTGCGGGACAGATTGGCTTACTCCATTTCAGCCCAATGTGTTGTAGAGGTAGAAATCTGCTTCACCATGATGTGTGAAAGCTGTGCCACCCTGTAGTAGGATAGCAGATCTGGAAGGGCCAGACCCCCTCCTACTCTTGGCAAGAATAGGACTTTTAAACAAACCCTGGGCTTTTGTCCAGCCCAGATGAACCTTAATATGACCTGGTTCCAGTCCTGGAACACTTCTTGTGTCAGGAGTATTGGGACATTTTGAAACAGGTACAGAGCCCTGAGTAGTGTGACCATTTGTATAAGGTCTATTCTTCTGGTAAGACTCAGCAGAATGGTACTCCAGTAGGCTAAAGTCAGGCTACGGGACAGGTAGATTGCCAGGTATTTTAGTTTAGGCAGATCCCAATTGTATGGGAATAAATTCCTGACTGTAGGGGTGGGATTATAGTGAAAGGCTAGTATCTCAGTTTTAGTAATGTTTAGTCTGTATTCTGAGACCCTGCTGAACTCCTCCAGGATTTGTTTTACTGCTGGTAGGGAGCTCTCCAGATCCCGAAGGTACAACAGCACATCATCAGCGTATAGAGCAATGTGGTGTTCCGTACTACCAGTGCAATCCCTGTAACTTTCTCCATTTCCCGGATCCTCTGGGCCAGAGGTTCTATTAAAGTTGCAAACAGCAGGAGTGACAGGGGACAGCCTTGTCTGGTTCCCATATGTAAGGGGAAATATGGGGAGTGATGCCCACTGATCTTAATGCATGCCCGTGGAGCCAAGTAGATATTCCGGATTACCCGGATTAAGGGACAGGGTATTCCCATCTTCCCCAGGACCAAGTATAGGAAAGGCCAGGAAACCCAGTTGAATGCCTTTTCAGCATCAAGACTTACTAAGGCTGCTGGGTTCTTCTGGGATTGCATTTCACGGGTAATATGGTGAATCTATTTAATGTTATCTGTCGTTGTGCAGGACCAAACAAAACCTGTCTGGTCCCTGCTGATCAGCTGTGGTAAATAAGAGTCTATTCTGTGTGCAGTAATGCTCATAAATAGTTTATAGTCAGTGTTAAGGACTGAAATCTGACGGCAGGAACCACACAGCTGGGGATTTTTCCTGGCTTCACTAGGACTGAAATAGTTGTGTACGACCAAGAAGGGGGTGGAGGGTCCCCCTTCAGAATTGAGTTAAAGGTTGTCAGAACACTGGTGAGCAACTGGTCCCTGCTAGTTTTGTCAAACTCTGTGCCATACCCATCTGGGCCTGGGGATTTTAATGTTTTAGCACAAGAAATGGCTGCAGTTAGCTCCACCTCTGTAATTGGTTGTTAGTTGTTCCCCTTGGTCCTGGGTCAGTCGTGGCATTGTTAGAGTGTTTAGGTGTCCTATTATCTCCTCAGTAGGCACATCTGCTTCAGGGGTGTACAGGGGAGAGTAGTAAGAGGTGAACCCCTCTGTAATGTCGTGGAGTTTAGTTAAAAGTCTTCCATCCATGGGGTGCCTTATTGAGGTGATTGCAGACAATTTCTTTTATTTACAGATCTGGTACACAAGAAATAATGTTGCCCCGGGCCCGACCTCATAGAACCTTTGCCGCAAGAAAGTAAGCTCGATTTCAGTCTGTCTGCATAGCTGGTCAAGTTCCACCTTGGTGAGCTGTAGCTGTGAGAGCACTGATGTGTCTTCCTGTTTATGTGCCATTTGTAAGAAATGTAGGGAGTCCTCTAGTTATGCCTTACGTTCCCTGCGTTGTCTCGCTTGGGTGGCAGTCTATTGTATAATATGTCCCCAGAGTGCAGTTTTAATCATTTCCCAGTGAATTGCTGAGTTGGAGTCTGTCAGAGGGATTGCCTCAATGGATTTCGTCAATTTTATCTATGAGAAATTCCCTGAATTGCTGTGTCTTGAGGTAAGTAAGTAAGTAAGTAAGTAAAAAAAAGTAAGTAAGTAAGTAAAAATTTATTTTTTAAGCGCTTTTCGATATCAAAGCGCTGTACAGATAGAACAATTTAAATACATGCAAAATACATACATGTAACACAACAGCAGCAATAACAATATAATTACAATAAAATACAATAAATCACTTCCCATATGCCATTTGAAATAAATAAGTTTTTAGTTCTGACCTAAAGCTCTCAACAGTCAGGCAACCCAGTATCCGACGAGGTAGAAATTCCACAGGTAGAGGCAGCATAAGAAAATGCCGTGCTCGATGTTTTAAATGAACCCTGGGAACCTCTAGCAATCCCTCACCGGCAGAGCGGGTGGCGAGAGGACAGTAGGAACAAGCAGATCTTGAAGATGCAGCGGTCCCTATTGTTGTGTAGGGCTTTATGGGTCAAGTAACCGACAACAAAGTGATCGCCACTGAACCGACAGCCCAGTGCAGCTCGCGCCTTTGAGCGCATATGATTCCTCATAGATGTCCCCATCAAAAGCCTGGCTGCTGCGTTCTGCACTAGCTGCAGCGCGGATATCAACCCCGGCAGCCCTAGGTACAGGCATTGCAGTAATCAAGGCGAAGTAACAAAGGCATGGACCAATGTCGGAAGGTCGGCCGGAGGAACAAGGTGTTTCACCCAAGCAATATTCCTCAGATGGTAAAGGAAGATTTGACAGCAGAAGACACCTGAAATTTCAGCGTCAAACTGTCGTCAATAATAACGCCCAGGTTACAGCACCGGTCTGAGGTCGAGGCTGGGCACCATCGATCCATATGCCGAAGGAGACCAGCCCTACAACCCACCTCAAAGCGACCTGGGTCCACCACCAACACCTCAGTCTTATCCGGGTTTAACCTAGCCAGCTGGCACTCATCCAATCATTGATCTCGGATAGACAGTTGTTAAGTATAGAGACTGCATCTTCTTGCCGGGACTAAAGGACAAATATAGCTGGGTATCATCTGCATAGCAGTGAAACCCAAGCCATATTGCCTAATAATGTCTTCAATGGCAGCATATAGACAGCGAACAACATGGGTGCCAAATGGAACCCTCGGAACCCCCAAGGCAAAGAGACAGCGTCAGAGGAATAAATTCCAGTGATAACCCTCTGTCTCCGCCCTGTGAGAAAAGATTGAAACCATTGCAGAACTGTACCAGACAGTCCACAATAAAACCGCAGGCGTTCCAAAAGCACACCATGGTCCACAGTGTCAAATGCTGCAGAGAGATCAAGAAGGACTAGAATAGTATGAGCCTTTTGATCCCTCGCTATCAGGAGATCATTTAGAACCCGGACAAGAGCAGTCTCAGTACTATGTCTTTTCCTAAATCCCTATTGAAGAGTATCATAGACATTATGATTTGTAAGATGGTCATCCAGTTGCAAGCGCAACCACCTTTTCAATAACCTTACCCAAAAGGGCAGGTTAGAGACAGGTCTGTAGTTATCTGGACAGTCCAGATTCAATGAAGGTTTTAGGGTAGTTGAGCGACCGCCTCCTTTAAGGGTTCAGAAAGATCCCTGCTCCAAGATTTCAGACAATTTCACAGCAATGGTCGGACAGATAATATCTACGCAACCCAATAATAGGCGTGGGGCCGGATCCAAACTACAACTGGTTGGACGTACAGTCTGGACAATCCTCATAATGTCCATGAATTCCGGCCTACCAAAGTCAGACCAGGTGACACAGGTGTTTGCTTCCCCTCGCCGATCACTGCAAACCCTTGAGGAGTGAGCTTGGCTGATATCCGACCTAATGCTGGCAATCTTATCAGCGAAAAATCGAGCAAGCTCATCACACTTTATTTGTGAAAAATTTCTTCCAGACTGTAGACAGAGTGGATTGCACAATCTGCCAACAGTCCGAAAGAGTTGAGCCAGTCGGTTTCGCGCAGCAGCAATCTCCCTGGACAGGAATTCTGCCTTCTTACGGGATATTGCCGATTGATAGATAACATAATGATCCATCAATCTAAGTTTGTCAGCATCCAGGCAAGATTTCCGCCATGCTCTCTCTAGCCTTCGGCCCGGTAATAAGGATTAAGGCGCCAGATTGTGCACCAGTGTTGCAATCCCATACTCCAAAGGGTGGTCAATGGAGCATGGTCTGAATGTATTATGTCCCCCATCCAGGAGTCCATCAGCTACTCTAGGATCTCAATTTGAGTATAGCATTGGTCAATGTGGGAGTATGCCTGGCGCACCGCTGAGCAATAAGAGTAGTTTTTAGAATGATGGTGCATGTGCTGCCAGATGTCACTCCAGCCCACCTCCCTCAGGAACTTCCAGAAGAATTTGTGTGGTAGAGACTGTCCGGGTGGTCTTGTGTTCGAGGAGTCTTGAGAGGAGTGTGGCAAAATGTTGAAGTCCCCTGCCAGTAACAGTATCCCACTGGTCATTTGTATAATTTGTCTAACAGAGGTCTCATCTGGGGAACTGCAAACCCTGGAGGGAAGTAAGCATTGGCCAGAGTGACCTCCTGATTATTAATAGAGCCTTGTATGATCACCAGATGCCCTTCTCGGTCTGCCCAGGTCAGGCTTGGTTGGAAAGGGGTATGCCAGGATATCAGAATAGCTACCCCCTCTTCCTTCTGCTCAGACTTGAGGAGAAGTATACCTCACCACAGCTGAATCTAGCCAGCTTGGTATGTTCAGCCTTGTTTAAATGCATCCCCTGTAAGTATATGATGTCAGACTTACTTTTCCTCAGATATGACATGATACGAGATCTCTTAACAGGGGATGTCAGCCCGTTTATGTTTAGAGATAGGAGTTTTAAAGGAGGGTCTGATATTTCTTTCTAGGTGGGTACACTACTTTCCATCGAGGGGCTCCTCCCCCTTAGGTCTGGAACCGCACTCCCTTCCCTTCATCCCAAAACATTCATCATCTTGTTCAGATCAACCTTTTGCTAAGAGTGAAATATGTGCAAACACATAGACAGTTATCAGAACAACATGTACAACTGCCCTTTGTAGGGCCCGGTTAACTGTTGGGTAAGGGAATTGCCCTGATGCCATGCAAGAGCAACAAGTTGTACTAGCTGGCAGAGGGATAAACTGAGCAGCCAGCAGGGCTGCGAGAACAACAGAATGAGTAACTGTTACTTCCATCAAGCTGGATCATCAGGATCCAGTTAGTAGAGCTTACACTCCACTTGGAGAGACAGTCTCAGGTGAGAGTCCTCCTGACATCTATTGTGCCTTTTGGGATAAGGGAGTGGAGTTTGGGACGTCAGCAACCACCCCAGGATCAGCTCTACATTGTTTCATTGCACTACTGAGAGAGGGTTGCACGTGGCAATGCACTTAACCCAGGTCCTTGCCGAATAATAGTAGGGGCCTAGGCCCTCCCTATAATCATTGCATCCTACAGGTGCTCATTTCCTGTATTTCGATCCCTGACTTTCCCTCACCTCCTTCCTCCCCCCTCTCTCCCCAGCCCCACATCAAAACATCATTTCTTTTAAAACTCCCCCCCAACCATTGTATCCTGTTACCTGGTGTTCCCGTCTGCCCTTCTGCCTGCAGACTGGATTACCTTTTGGGTTCAACCTCCTGTATGAGCTCGTCACTGCATCTGGTCTCTGTAACGGGGGTAACTCTGCTGGTAACAGGAGGGCACTAGAATAGAGGCAAACAGGTAGAATCAGCTGCTTATTTATCACATTTGAAGTACATACAGATTATCTATTGCTACAGTTAGCTTTAACATTTGCCCTGCCTTGCTAGCTGGGATTCAAGGTATCTCATACCTCCTTAGTTTAATCTGTAACTGTCTAAGCCGTTGTTACTGCAGTCCACCTTCAGTCATTCGGGCCTTTCTATTACTGCTAGTCCAGGTCCTGGAAACTGCGAGGAAGGGAGTTTAAGTACGTTTTTACTGGATCATCCGTCCCCCCCCCCATCCAGTGGTTATAAGATCCCCTCATTCCTCATGCTGGGTTTAGAGGGGTCCTTGGTTGCAGCATATTTGGTGCCAGTCAGACCTGTCCTAGCTATGGGTCTTTGCTCATTGTCAGGTTCCCTGAACTGATGTCAACAAGAGCCGACACAGCCCTCCATTGCTTGTCTTGTCGGGCTCCTTTTGGTGTAAGCCTTTACCTAGCATTAGAATTGGTTGGTATCAGGACCCCTTTCTTTATCCAGCTCCCTCCTTCCATCCTATCTGCAAAGTCAGCATGTATCTCTTTTATCCCCCTTCTCCCCTCTCCCCCCACCCAAGTGCCCACCCCACATCATAGCAACATTACCCTCACTGGGCTAATCCCCAAGAAAGTCTCCTTACTTGGTGGGCTCTGCTGGTTATTGAGACAGGAAAGCACAGTTTTCGAGCAGAGGGCCCTAGAGTGGAGAGACAGGACAGAAGGAGACAACGTGTTAGTGGTAAGTCACTAGAGGGCCCTGAGCGCCTGCTTAAGATTAGAAGGAAACAGAAAGCAGTAAACAGTAAATAGGAAAGCCAGTGACTTATCTCAAAAGGGGCTAATTTAGTGTCCCAAGAAGTATGCAATGTTTTCTTTTCCATTTCAGGCCCAATTCTGGAGTCATGATGCAGTCACAATGTCCTCTACTTCCAGAGCTCGAGAAACTGGGTAGGCCAATGACCTGTTGCGGGCTTCAATCAGTGATTCCAAGTTCTCTGGGGTTGCTAAAGCAAGTCATTCATTGTGTTGGAAGGTGAACTTGCTTCTATTTTTCAGTTAGCGTGGAAGGACCAGGTGGAGAAGTTGGTTGCAGCTGAGCATTCAATGAGGTAGAGAAACATTAGTTCTGGAGTGTTTCAGTGATGTGCTGTATGGCTTCTGCTCCTTGCTGCCTTCTGGCCTCCCTCTGTCCTTCCATCTATACCTGCTGGGGGATCTTCGCTGCTAGAGAGGGTTGTGCCTGAGGCTGGTAGTGTGGAACCTCAATGTTTCTAGTCTTTAAGGCATTGATTGTCACAGTGGTGGAGTCAAAGGAAAGGGCCCCTTCTGGAAAGTAGACAGTCATCCTGGCTGGGTAGGGAGTGTAAAAACGTAGTACCATGGCTTTCAGGGCCTTCATCACCAGAATATATTCTTTGCATCTAGTCATTACCTCGGGGGCATGGTGGTTCTCGAAGTGCAGGTGTTGGTCTTGATGCATCACTGTGCCCTGTTGCCACGCTGCATGCAGGATAGTCTCTTTCTCCTGAAATCTTAAGAAACAGGTCAGTACTGTGCATGGGTGAGCCCCTGGCACTGGTTTGGGTCTGAGTGTCCTGTGGGCCCATGCCATCTCTAAGGTTAGGGTATCTGGTAGGCTTAGCACTTATCAGAGCAGTTGTTTAAGGTAGGCAATCATGTCTGTGCCCTCCAATTCCTTCAGGAGGCCCAATAACCAGATGTTATTTCTCTGGTTTCTGCTCTCAGCGTCTTCTGCTCTGTCCTGCAGACTTTTGACATTTTGATGTAACTGCACTATGGCCCTTTCTGCCACATTCATCCGGTTATCCGTTGCTGCAACTTGAGATTTGGCACTCTCCTGCCTTTTTTCCAGGTTGTCAATGTCAGTGCAGAGCGCTTGTGTGGTAAGGCGCATTTCTTTCTGAAATTCCCTCAGCTCAGTAAATAGTTTAGCATTTTGCTTCTGTAGGATTGTAAGTCTGGGAATTTCTCGGTTGGCACGGCCGCGCCGTGAAGATGTAGAGGCCTGAGAGCCCTCGATCTCCAAGTGCTGGTCGGTAAAGCTGTCGGCATCCTGGGTGTCTGGAAGCTTGGAGCTGCTGTGTCCCCTTCCCCACGGCATTGTCATACATTCTGTTATATATATTTATGTTTATTTGTAGAAAAAGGAGCAATTTTGAAGGTTGGTCAGCTGATCCTGTGGAGGGCCTCGATAACTACTGTGTAGTCCTTAGCATGACATCACCAGAAGTTCTAGTTAGCAGTTTTACTGTAATTTTTATACAACTCAGACATTAAATTATTTCCTTTGGGCATCTGTGTTAAATATGACTGATTTTGGCCACTTTTATGCATTTTATCGCATTTTTTTCCAAATATTTATAAATAATCAGAACTAATCAGAACAGTTCAGAACTCTACCATGTTTTGGGTCTTATTTAATAAGGATCAGAACTTCACCGAGTTCTTCCAGCCCTATCCCACATAATCATGATTTCCTATGTATGTAATGGAGTGTTCACCAACTAGTGTCCCACAGTTTTATATGACATTTATGGCTTTCCTCAAGTGTCACAGTGTGGTCTACTTCATTGCTTTTAGTGTTCATATCAGCACAATGCTCCCCCCCCTTAGTTGTCACTCAGTGGGAAGAGATGGTGTGACAGTATGTCATAGACCTTTTTTCCTTGCATCTTTGTTGCTGGCTACTTTTTCCCTTTCGAGAGACCTTGGTCCTAAGAGCACAACCTAAAAAGCTGACTTGTAAGATTTTTCCATCCTTTGCTGTGCAGTACATTATGGCATATTAATGAGCTTTCCTAATGAGTATATCTAGATGTTATTTTATGAATTATGCTGTGCTAAATGATCATTGTGAAGCTAAGCAATTGATTGTTCTTTATAAGTACTGCTGTCAACGGCGTCTTTCTCATTTCTGGGTGACACATGCATATGCTACTAAAGGGATGGACACATTCATTTGGAGAGATCACCACCACTTGTTGTAAGTACCACTTTGTGACAGTCACCCATAAATGCACAATGTTGATTCATGTGGACCGTGTGCTTTCTTGTGCATTATTTATTATCTTTCATACAGTGTGAACAGTTACTTACTATCACTATGCACTATGCACTGTCAGTGCATCATCAATATACTCATACATGTGTGACATGAAAGTACAACTCCATCAGTGGTGGTACTTCTGACAGACGATGGTGACCAGCAGAACATCATCACTGCTACTGATAATTTAATGTCAAATGTGGAAATGCACTGTGGCTGGCACACACAGATTTACAGTTGATGAAATATGCACAGTAAGTAGCACATAGGGGAGGCATGGGAAGCCAGGAGAATCAAACTGCCTACCTCCACAGGATAGTGGAGTCAACTTGGAGGACCATAAAGTTATGATATCGCCAGAGGTAACTAAACTCATTAAGAGGGGAACAGCGGGGGACAGAAGGAGGGCAGTTAAAAACAGGAAGGACAAATGGAGGAGGCAAAATGGCAAGAGGGGGATGATAAAGGGAGAAATGGCAAAACATTGAAAGCCATGCATACCAATGTCCTCAGTCTAGGAAATGAAATCTCAGACCTGGAGGCCTTTATGATAGAGGCTGACCTGGCCATTATAGCTATTACTGAGACATGGTATGCTCGAAACCATGACTGGGAAGTAGTAATAACAGGTTATAATCTATTTGGGGCCGAGCAGGAAGCTGAATAGGGAGGGGGATGGCTCTTTACATCAGGGAGGGTATTAGAGCGACTGAGATACAGGGAATGGAGGAGGCAGGGGTACTGTGGATTACCCTTGAGACAGGCAATGGCACAGCTATTCGCACGGGGGGGGGGATATACAGACCTCCAGCAGAGCAGGATGAGGAGGAGGTGGACAGGGTTCTTGTGGAGTCCATCCACACAATGGCAGCTAAGGGGAGATGCTGCTGTTAGGTGATTTCCATCTGCCAGATGTGCATTGGAGCATCCCAGTGGCTGCCTCAGCCAGGAACAGGGACATCCTGTATGCCATGCTAGGGGCAGGCCTCAGGCAGCTAGTGGTAGAGCCCACCTGGGAAGGTGCAATTTTGGACCTGATTGTGGAAGTGTGGGTGGGTGGGTGGTCACCTGGGGTCCAGTGTTTATCACACAGCATGTTTCAGTATGAGTACAGTAGCAGAGTCAAGCCACACAAAGGTGAGAGTCCTGGATTTCAGAAGGGCATACTTTACTAAGATGGGGGATATGTCTCAAGAATGCACTGGCAGGGAGGGACCAATGGGGAGGAGGGCTGAGGAGCAGAGATCCCATTAGAAAGGAGCCATAGTGGCGGCGACAAACCTTTGCATGGGTAAGTAAGCAAGGGCAAGAGAAAGAAAACCACTATGGTTCTAAAAGGAAGTGGCCGGGAAGGTGAGGGCAAAAGATGGCTTTTAGGAAGTACAAGGAAACACAAAGGGAGAAGACAGGGTAGTGTACCTGGATAAACAGAGGGAGGCAGGGAAATCAGTCAGGAGTGCAAAGGCGCAAATGGAGGGAAAAAATAGCACAGGAGGTAAAAAAAGGGGACAAGACTTTTTATAGGTACATTAGTGAAAAGAGAAAAACCAGGGCTGGGTTTGTAAGCTTAAAGGAGAAGAAGGGGGAATATGTGGAAGAGAACCTGGAAAAAGCATCAATACTGAACCAATATTTACCGTTGGCCTCTAATATACTGTTTAACTGTTCATCTGTGTTGTGGCAAAAAAGTGCTTTTTCATAAAGCTAGAAACTGAACTATGTGATATAGACATTGCAGTGAGGCAATAGCAGAGAGTTAATTTTCATAAGACTTCGATTGCACACATTTAAATATAAAAATAATTGTCTCAGTGAAGATGCTGTGATAGAGATACATTGAACCCATGGGACCGTGGGTCACACACTGTGTACTTGTCAATATATCACAGTACAGTTCATTAGTGATGGCTGATGTTAACTGCTGTTATTCTTTTTGTGATGTGTAAGGAAACAATACAGTTTCATCAGTATAAAACAGTCACCTTTGAACCTGACATAACTGTTGTGATCTTTCAAATGCTTGGTAGAAAAGGAAGCATGGTATTTCTAAAGTCTTGCTACCATACTGGTAAGCTGTGTGAGAAAAGCCACACACAGACAAAACTCAATACACACCGGAGGTCTGCAGTTTTGCAAGCCGCAATATGCCAGCATACAGTGAGGCATGCATAGCTGATACATGGTGCTGCACCGGGTGGAGTGCAGTTCGGTATGTGAATCTCATCCCGAGCTTGATGCGGGACTTCATGCATGGAACGCGGGGCCCCAGGGGTTACGTGACAGAAATACAGCCAACATACCGCTGCTGACCCTGACACTGGCAGGGGCATCATTTCAACAAAATCATAGGGGTAGCAAGGTGGGGGGCACGATGTGGGTGGGTCCACGTTGTGGCGGGCCAGAGAGGGTGGCATTTGTCGATGTGACATAGGGTTAGTTTCCAAGTAATTTAAAATGGCTATAAATTGAATAATAAAGTTTGAATATAAATCTGAAATGGGTCATTACAGATGTTGATTCAAATTAAATAGCTAGTTTATCAAATTATGGAATCATCAGTATAGTGAAAGTCCCATTCCTCAACTGTACAAATATTAAACAAAAAACGAACTGATGAAAAATCATGCCAAAAACCTGTAAAGAAAAAAATAATAAAAGGAAAAAGAACCTATGTATGTGCAGTTTGATTGTGTCAGTAGATTTTAAAATGCATTTTGTGGTATTCTACAATTTCTACAGCTATCAATATAATTTACAATACTTGGTGATACCTCTATAGTCTCTTGGCCTATTTTCTGCTGACAGTGCCATGAATCCATGAAAGCAACCAAACTGCACATGCAGTGCTTTATACTGCCTGGGCCTGCATCCGAATGGTCACAAGACACTCCGTTTCCCCTTGAGTGTCAATGAATTACTAAAGAAAATTAAGGAAATCTCAGTTTGAACTCTAACCTTTTACCCAGCTGCATGAGTGGAGACTAATTTTAGCACATATTAACTGGCATAGTAACTGCATTTGAAAGGAATCCAAACCAATGGCAACCAAGATATGTAGAACTTTAACCAACATTAAAGGCTGGCATTATATATACAAGCCACATTACATAAACATAAAACTCCACCTGCCGTGCATAAAACATTCAAGACATTGTCTGTTTAATTTAGTGTCACTGTAATGCCACATACATATACCATGTGGGTTTTCAGACAATCCCCGTGAACAAAGGATTGTGGGTTTATTGTAGGTGGTGACTCCTTGGCACATACTGAAGCTATTATGTGGGTCATTTACTGGCACCACTGCTAAAGAAGTCCTGCCAACGTGATACTACCAGCCTTTCCTAATCATACAATCAGGGATTACATGGGCAAGCCATATTTCTACATGCAAAACTGCTGGACTAACACTGCTGACACTATGTAAGCCCTAGAAATGAATCCAGATGTAACATCACAGACACTCATTTTCTAGTATCTTTGCGGATGGCTGCTGGGCTAATATTACTGACACTTTAGCAGACCTGGGTAAGGCAGCTGGGTTACCACCACAAAACTGTAGTAGCCTTGGGGAAGCTACTGATCTAATGTCACTGAAATTCTAGCAGCCTTGGGAAAGCTGTTAGACTAGTACTGCTGACATCCTGGTAGCCCTGGGAATGGCTGCTAGGCTAGTACTGCTGGCACTGGTCTTGGTGAAGGCCGCTGGGCCAAAATCCTGACACTGATAGCTATGAGGAATGCTACTGGGCTTACACCACTGACATGCTAGTCTCAGAGAAGGCTTTGGGGCTAATACATGGCACAACCAATGGGGCCAGTCCCCCAACTTTAAACCAACTGCTCAATGATATTAGCATCAACATGAAAGTCTAGGTAGGGATGTGCTCCCAACTTTTCAGCTGTGGTTGCTCCCATAAACACCACGGACACTAATATTCTTGCAAACATCACTGACAGTAGCAACCCTGGGGAAGGATGCTGGGCTAACATTCTTGCATTCTGTTAGTGCTGATGAACACTGCTAACGCCACCACCGACAATCTTGCAGCCCTGAGAAGGCTGCTAGGCTAACACTGCTGACACTCTGATAGCCCTGAGAAAGACTGTTGGGCCTGCACCTCTGACACGTGTAGCCCTGATGAGGATTTCCAGACTAGCACTGCTGACATTTCAGTAGCCTTGAGTAATGTTATCTTTGCTTTGATCCATGCTATTAGCCCTCTTTTAGGAACCCGTTTCCACAAAGTGTAACAATGAGCCAGTACCTAATTTGTATTCAGTGAATTTGCTGAAATTTGGCTCGTTTACCTTCAGTTCAGTCAGCTGAGTTTTGGGCACTTTGGATCACTTCAGCCTTTGGCAAAAAAAAAAAAAAATGTATAGCCCTTCATAATAAGTAGCCCAAAGTAGTCCTATAGCCACTTCTCTCGTTACCACCAATCACTCTCCACCCTCCCCAGACTTTTTATTAAGAAAACAAAATCCAGCTCCTGGGACAGCACCAGGTATTGAGTTTTGTTTCAAAACAACAGGAGAAACAGGAGAGGGTGGATGAGGTTAGAACTGACAGGAGTGACCCCAGTATCACTTGATCCTCCGGCATCCCCTCCGCTGCTACTGACCACCCCAGTCTTGACCCCAGAATCAGGTAATCAACCAATGTCTTGCTAACTGTTATACATTTGGTGCTTTTAAAAAGTAAGGATACTGATTACTGGAAATGTAAGCCTTCTTTAAAAAAGATATTCATGAAAACTTGCAGTTAGTTCACATTATGGAAAGACTGGAAGGCTGAATTAATCTTAGTGGGTTTGAATCTGATGATTCAAATGACTAAATTGACACATCCTTCACTTATCATTTTAACCACCATTAGAAGGAAAGGAGAATATTTATCATTTAAACAATAAACATTGTAGGCCACTTGAGGAGAGGAAGTGCTACAGTTAGATTTATTGCTTTAAAACCTGGCAAGCTATCTGTGGTTTGCCACATGGTCCTTCAGCGCAGTTTATATTTACTGACAATATATATTTAGTGTTTTTAGTATACCTGTAGTGCTTGGGGGAGTCAGATTGCATCCTTACCTTATGGCTTCTGGTCTGAACTGCCTACCCTTCTCTGTGACATAAACAATCAATGCTTCACTCCTCTTTCCTCACTCTGCTTGCTAGCCTCGACTCAACGGTTTAAGTAACTACCAGCTGAAAAGCTGAATTTCAAAAATCACTGAGTCTGTCTCACACTTCTAGCTCTCGTTGTTCTCGCACCTCAGTCGTAATCTTCTCCAACTTGCCTGGAAGTTGGTTTCGTGTGGTGGTTGGGTAGGTTCCAGTTTTTTCACTGATGCTCCGCTCAATCCTCCAGTTTGTCAGGTGACCCTCTCTCACGCCATGGCAGCAACAGGATGGATGTTGGGGTCGTGAGTGGGTGGATGGTGGGCTGAGGGAGTCCGAGCGCGATGCAGCGTCGCGCCAAGCTACCTCGCCAGACAGACTTCTTGTTGAGCGGCTCCTCCACGCAGTAGCACAAAGCCACAACAACTTGCACAACCACAGGTGAGTGCAGGGCAGGCACGTAATGCCAGGAGGCAAAAAAAATATGTTTTAATATTTTAAGCATCCATTAAGCCATAGCAAGAGCAGAGGTCACCAGCCCTGTCATGGGGTCCTGCCTGCAAAATCATAGGGTCGAAAGGCAACCCCTAGTGACCCTAAATGATGCCCTGAAGGGAGGTGGGGTTGTCTTGGGCAGACTCGATGAGGCGATGGTATTTGTCTGCTGGCATGATTCTAGAATTTTTAGAATCTAATAGTTTACAGGACAGTAAGCAACATCGTTTCCCCAGGGTGAAGTAGTGCTGGGTGACAAGGGAGGTGAACAGGAGGTGTGCTGTCAATGTGGCCTATATGAACTTCAGTAGAGTCTTTTACACAAGTAAGGAGGCCTAGTGGTAGGTGACAAAAAAAACAAAACAAAAAGAAAAAAACAATGGGTAGGAAATTGAAACATAGAAATTATCGGCACAAAGTGCCACTTGGCTCACCCAGCCCATCCAGATTTTCCCTGCCTGTTCTATCTCTGCAGACCCAGCCTGGTCTCCATCTACCCTCCCTCCCTGCTTGCCTATTTACCAGTATTCCTTATGCCTATCCCATGCATGTTTAGTACCCTCCACACTGTTTGTGCTCCCACCAACTCTGCTGGCAGCCTATTCCAGACATCCACCACTCTTTCACTGAAGTAATACTTTCTTACACCCCTTAAACTTCCCCATCCCAGCTTCATTGCAGTCCCCTTGTCCTGGTGCACTTCCTCATTTGAAATAGACTCCTCTCCTGTACCCTGTTCACCTCCATGAGATACTTGTATGTCAGTTATCATTTCCCCCTCTCCATCCTTTCTTGTAGGGTGTACATGTTGAGATCCATCAGTCTCTCTTCACAGAGTTTTAATGTAACCTGCACTATTTTAGTTGCCCCTCTGGACTATCTCCACCTTGTCTATGTCTTTCTGAGATGTGGCCTCCAGAACTCATCACAGTACTCCAGGTGGGGTTTCATGAGCTTTCCGATACAGTGGCAACATCATCTCCCTCTTCCTGCTGGTGATGCCTCTCCAGATGCTCTGAAGCATCCAATCAGCCCTGCCCACTGCCTTGTCACTGCACCACCAATTTGAGGTCATCAGATAACCCTAAGGCCTCTTTTCCTGCTTAATGATGGTCAGTAACTTGCCCTCATTTATAACCAACTCCTGGATTTATGCCCTATGTGCATTATTTTGCACATTTTAGCATTGAATCCCAGCTAATAATCATACCAGAGGGTTGGAAATCTCTACCCTGCTCATTTATCAAATTTAATCACATTTCTTATAAATTCATGCATTTTTCTAGGACTGTGCTACTAGTTTGTGGCCCATGTCAAAGCAATCATTATAAAATGGGCAAATGAGTTCAGGAATCTGATTGGTTATTAGCTACAGTGAAGTGTCTAATGCATGGCTAAAACTAGAAACTCCACGTGGAATAAACAGCCCCATTTTATAGCGCAACAAGCCACTCTGGGGATGTGTGTTAGACAGTTCTAGGAGACTAGATACTTTTCGGCCTGCAACCACCGTACCTCCCTCGCCCCCTAGCTGTGCATTAGAACTGTTAACACACCCTGTTATGTCTTATTGCTTACTCAGTGTTCAGTTCAGTTCATTCCCCCAGCTGCTATGCCCTGCCCACTCCTCAAGTTTCCCAAGATACCTATTTCTTCTCTCCACCCCCTCTAGGTAGCCACCCTATTACAGATTTTGATGTCATCTTCAACAAGCATTTGTCAATGCTGAATGTTTGCTTGCTGATATTAGCATTGAAAGTGCAGGAGTTAGACAGAAGCAGGATAGGAATGGCAGTGAAGTATTGAAGTCACGCCAACCCCCCTCCATCCTGCAGAGATGGACAGGCATTGGGGTGTGCCTTTGAGTCATCGCCCATAACGCTCATGCCATGTCACCTCATTCTATCCTGTAGACACCGACAAGTGTTGAGGTGTGCCTTGGGGTGTTTGGCTTTACAGTCACATCATTCCATAAGCACATATGCTGAAATGGGTGCAGTATAGGAGAATAGGGTGAACTCTGTGGCGAAGAGTCAAGGCACACCTCAATGCCTGTCACTGGCTTCCAGGTGGGGAGGGGTGGAATAGGCAAGTATTACAGCGAAAATCCAAAGGCACACCCTGATGCCTGTCAGTCTGTACAGGGTGGGGACATTATGGTTAGAAACCCTCAACATCCGGGCGTTTGTTGATATTTGCACTACAAATTTTCACCATGGCCTTTTGTGTCCCCACCTCATGAAAGCATTTGGGACCTCTGTTCATGAACAGTGGCACTGTGATTCTGTGAATCTGTCCTGAAGGTTGATTTCCCACAGTAACCATGTCATTCTGTGCCAGATTTGCAAAAACATAGTTTGGCCAGGATGTGGAAAATAACATCTGTACCATTCATACGGAGGTGTGAAGAGATGGCAATGTTGAAAATCTGGAATGAAAATATTAAAAGTGCTATGAGCTATGAGTTATGAGCTTGCGTGGAAACTGCACAATGCACACTCGTAACACAGTCATTTAGTGGAATTATTTCACCAGATTTTCAACATAGGTATTTCGGGACCTCTGCTCATGAACAGTGTCACTATGATTTTCTTAATCTGTCCCGGAAGTTGATTTCCCACAGCGACTGTGCCATTGTCGCCTAGATGTGCAAAAACATTTGGACAGGATATAGAAAATGACAGCTGTACTGTTCATAAAGAGATATAAAAATGACAATGTTGAAAATCTTGAGTGAAAATATTACAAATCTCAGAAGTTCGAGTGTGCATGGAACTGCACAATGCCGCGTTTAAACGCAGTCATTTTGAATTTTTCACCAAATTTGCAACATAGAGCTTTTGGGAGCACACCTCATAAACAGTGATACTATTGTTTTGTTAATGTGGTCTCAGAAGGTGATTCTGCGCGATGACTGCGAAATCACCTTCGGGACCAAATAATCAGATGACATATGACTGAATTCGCGAGGTGGGGTCCCAAGAACCCCATGTTGAAAATGTGGTGCTAAAATTCACAAAATGGCCAAGATAGCCACCTAAATTGAAAAAAAAACATTTTTGCCATTATACAGCTTACCAGCATTTCTTCAGTTTGTGGTCAGCTTTGAAGAGTGCAGACATGTTCCTGCTCCACCAAAGATCATCACGCCAGGCTCTGGAGGTAAGTATGGGATGAATGTGTGTGTGGGGATGTTGGGTGTGCAGAGGGTGGAAGTGGGTTGGGGAGGGGCACCGGAGACAACAAGGACCATTTCTTTTCTTTACAGGTTAAAAAAAAATACCAGCAGGAAGGTTTTTCCTTTACAGGTTTGTTTTGGTACACTGGGTGGGCTTCAATGTGCCACCTGTATTTAAGGAGGAACACAAACCCGGCGGGGTTGGGCCTCCCATTGGCACAGAAAAGGGTCTGTGTTGGGGGGTCACATGATACCGGGGACTGGGCACCCCTCAGCGACAAAAACTATTACAGGGGGACATTATGCCGATGGGGATTGGGATCCCCATTGGCAATGAACTGAGGGGGGGTATGCCGACAGGGATTGGGCACCCCGCCAGCTTCCATGGGGACTGTGAGAGGCGGACGGTGACAGCTGCTGCCATGTTTATTGAAATGGAACACCAGACAAGGCAAGTTGTGATTCGCTGTGAATCAGGGACCACCCAGCAGAAAGAGAGCTGATTGTTGTTAAACGATGGGCCCCTGATTGCAGCAAATTTCTTTCAAGTTGGTGGCATGCTGTAATACTGCTGTCATTGACAGCATGCTTCTCTATTGGTGCCACAGAGACCAGCCCCAAAAAGCACTGCCAGCACTGACCACAACATTGCCTCATCTCCACAACCCGCTACTCCAGCAAGCTGCCACAACATGTTTCTTGCATGTGCGTGCAAGCAAACATAAAAGCATACCTTCCCTTCTAGTTCTTCTGCAATGTGACTTATGAAGACATTGAAGGACGGTCCCAATGGTGAGCCCTGCAGCACCCACTGGTACTGCCCCCAATTAGAATGAATGCCATTACCATCACCTCTGTCTCTAACCAACCAATGATCCCTAGTTGGTTAAGGACTAGAACAGAGGATTGTACTAAATAAGAATTCTCAGGAGATGGGAGTCATGAGTCAGTACTTGCCTGTTCTCTTCAATATATTCATAGGGGACATAAGGGTGAAGCATGAAAGAATAGTCTATCTATTTGCTGATGACACCAAGATCTGCAATAGTGTGGACATAATCGAGGGAATGCAGGCCATGGTAGGGACCTGGAAAGACTAGAAGAGTAGTCCAAATTTTACAGCTGAGTTCAATACCAAAAAGTGCAAAGTCATGCACATCAGACACAAAAACCCAGAGCGAGTACAAGATGGGAGGAGAGGTCATGGCATATATCTCATAGGAAAGGGACCTCAGGGTTATCAATCAAATGATCTGAAAGTAGTGGCCTAATGTTCAACGGTGGTGGGGAGATCAAATATGATGATGGACTGCATAGGGAGGGATAGCAAGCAGAAGGAGGTAGGTTACACTCAGTAGCATTATTTCACTAGAATCATAGGGTTGCAAAGTCCCATTTCAGCAAAACATAGAGGTTGTTAAACTCCCCAACTACCACATTTATATAAATAAATACTAGAAACCTTGTTTTATGGTTCTTAGGGTTGCAATGGAGCATCATAGGGTTGCAAAAATCATGGCAGGTCTCAACCGCCACCCCTGGCTACCCCTAAATGACGCCCCTGGACACTGGGTCTGTTGATGTGA
Organism: Neoceratodus forsteri; assembly: GCA_016271365.2. Taxonomy (NCBI): domain Eukaryota; kingdom Metazoa; phylum Chordata; order Ceratodontiformes; family Ceratodontidae; genus Neoceratodus; species Neoceratodus forsteri. The sequence continues at coordinate 469,155,146 of CM028134.1, read as the reverse complement.
TCTTGGCTTGAAGACAACATTGCCCATGCTGTTACCTGCCACACTCCAATGTGGCAATGCCATCCAACAATGCAATATTCACATCCACAGCGCATGGCACACTTCCACCACCCCAGAACTGGATATCACAGTCGTGTTTGGCATTGCACTGGGCAGGTGAAAATTGATGTGAACATCTGACGAACACATCCAGTGTGTAAATTCATTGCCCCAACAGTGCATGTGGAGGACACTGAATGATCGTATGTGGGTGTGGAATCAGGTTGAATAATGCTGTACATATCTGAGCATAGCAACCATCACTAAATTAAACGGTGTTGCAGGGGTTGGATTATGGTGAAGAGGTCAGGCATGGAAATTTGGATGAGGGGCCAAACTGGGCAATCAGTAGGGGAGATACCAGGATGACACTACCATACCAATATAAAAAAGGCCAGGCAAGTGAAAGAAAATGGTAGTGTACTATGGTTATATCACTGTTAATCCATTTCTGTCAGTAGACATGACATATACCATTTGTCATACATCACAAGTAATAGTCAACACATGTGTCTGGGAGGCAGTGTAGTGCAGTGGTTTAAGACTCTGAGCAGCAAACCTGGAGATCTGGTTTGAATCCCACAGCCCCCACTTGCATACAGTTTGACCCTGAGCAAGTCACTTAATTTCCTTGTGCTCCAAGGTCGTACCTGGAAACAAGCTTCGACTTAGTGTGCCTCTCCTGGTTAAACAATTTTCCCTTCCCTTTCCTTGGCAATCATATAGTACTATTCCTTGACAATTTAAGTAAGGAAAGCATGACAAGAGAGCATAGTAAAAACAATGAATTTAATTTTTCTGCACCAATGTGTTGACAAAATGGGTTGTTTTTAATAATGTACTAAGTACAAGGTCTCACTAATACAATAGCAACAGATAACTTAGCATATTTGTGTCATCAGTCAATGTTCAAAAACAGGGGAACAACAATTGGCACATTTCTTTATTCTGACTACAAATGGAATGATTTCTTACATTGACTTTTGCTTGAATACTGTCTAAGTTACTTGATAGGGTAACTTATACTGGTGATCTTTCATTTCTGGTGTGTATACAAGCAGGTCTCAGTGAAGAAGCTGGGATACACATAAAGGGAACCCATGTGCCATGGAGAAGTTAAGAAGGAAAGGTTAACAGGGAATGGGGGCCAGGTTCAATGGAACAGTTCATGTTTAAAGGTAGAAAATGCTGTGCATAAGGCTGACTGTCATCACAAACTATTCAGCATCTTGGTATCCAGTATATTAATCAGACTGGAACTTTTCTCGGATTTTCTGAACCACACAAGCTGGAACTATTTTTCTGTTCCTCTGTCCCAACTTCTGCCAAATCTAGTGGGTGAATCTTCTGTAAGCCATGTGCATAAAAAGCCTGTAGGGAACACAAAAAAAATTAACAAAGTTAGTTCTTCTTCTGATATCTGAAGGACGGTACAGATGCAGTACCTATGCTGAACGAGAAAAACAAATTTTGGATGTCATCACGGTGTCATAGATGACTGAGATGCTATTTGTCTGAGCTCCATCCTTTGCAGCGGATGTACAGAATAAGTCTGGACTGATGAATAGTGCAGTGCCACACAATGGAGTAGTCAGTTACCAGTCAGAAGACATCCACCTCCCCCCTTGTACTGCTGTTCTAGGTCCAGGTCTTTGGCATCTGCTGGTCTCCCCCAACACCAAACATCTAACACTTCTACCACCATCCATCCTCATCCCACAAACACTGGTTACATGGTCAGTGGAGGGTGAGTGACACAAACATCCATACACCATCTTGCAGAAGCAGTGAGCATGATGCATATTTATAGGGCACTGTGACGGACTCTGTGACTTATAAATAAACATCATGCTCTCTCACGTTATGCCATGCGGCAGGTGGCCAATGCATGGTGTGATGAGTGCTGTGTTGCTCCATGTCCAATGACCTTGGCTATGATGCTGGGTGGACAGGGATGGGTGGGGCCAGAGGGGTCAGATGTTTGATGCCTCGGAGGTGGGGTATGTGTGGTTGCCAGTAGATGCCAGGAACCTGTACCGCAACCTGCAGTACATGGGGCAGGATTTCTGTTGAGTGGTATCTGAATACTGCACTGTGTGTCACTGCACCTGTCACCAGGAAACTGGTAGTAGCTGCTAAAATTGGTAAGGGAATTATTGTGTGTGATGTGGGTGCAGATGGGTGCAATGCTGCTGGTACTGGTTGCATACTGGTTGGGGGAAACTTCACTTCAGTAGGTATGCCTTGTCAACTGTTGGTGGGGGAACACTGTAACGGCAAGTGTACCATTATGGCAGCTTATTGGGGACAGGGATACTCAGGAGGATGGATGAGTGGACAACAGGGACAGGCAGTTTTGGTAACAGGCATGGGATCAGGCAGGGGAAGGCACTGCTGCACACAAGGAAAACATAATTCACACATCAGTTATGGTATTGGGGTAGATGGACTGCTTAGCAGCAGTTAAATGGGTTTCAAACATCACGCATGAGATCTGCAGTTGGGAGGTACCAGTGGATGTCAGAGAACTTAGCTGTGTACTGGGAGCATGGATGCTGGTGGTGGAAGGGAACACTGGACACCAGGGACATTGTGTGCATTCATCTGGCAAGGAATGGGGTGTCCTGGGACCACTAACACCAGGGATTGCGCCGTGTCCTTGAATGGGTAATTTGGTGGTACAGTACTGTGCTCAATTGCTCATCCACACATGCAAATGAGCTCATACTGGGCATGCAATGACAATGTAGTCACTTGCATGCCCAATGGGCTCATGTGCATGGGTTCATTTGCATATTGAAAATTGAACTTTGGTGCAAGACATTGAGGTGGCATAGTTTGGGAGCCTTGTGTGATCTGCACAATATGACTTAGCGCTGTTCCAACATGTCCCTATATTCAGTTGAATAGTGCCATTGCACTATTAAACAGAGTATTGCATCTAAGGGCACCCATGCCATCACAATGTAGACTGCAAATTTTTAGACACCCCATGACGCATTTTTGAATATTTGCACTTTATGCACATAAATTGCCTGTAATGAAAAGTGACCAGTGGTGTAAAACAGTGACATGCAGTGCAATGTTTTATTCAAAACTTACTCTACTTGGGGAGTCACATCTCCTGCTAGACCGTTATAGTGTATGCACGCATGCAGCAATGATCTCAGGGTGTATTTATCCAAGCAGTTAGATGGAAATCCAGGGTGATTTGTCATGCACTCCAGGTGTGGAAAATCTTTAAACTGAAGTTCACTGCAGTGTAGCAGTGATAGCATCTATTCTCCTGTGCTGTTTTCATTGGCCACAGTTTCTGCATTCACACCTGCAAGACAAAAGATTACAATGAACCATTAGACAACAGAGGTGAATCACACATTATGTAATTGCCACATTACGGAGATATTTAACATTATGATTTTTTATGATGAACATAGTCCTCTTCAACGTCTTTATTTGCAACATTTCTTGAGGGCTGGTGGTATTATAAAGAAATTAGATTTTTGGCATGTGATTGATGTACACATTCCAGCCTCTTTTTCCCTTTTTTAATATATATTTTTTGCCCTTGCATCATAATCCCAGTCTATATATTTATTCAGGGACTGGATTCCCCACTTATGTCACTAATTGTATTTCTTTACCGAACTGTAATTTAATTACCTCAACAATCAAGAGCACATAAGCAGTTTCAATGGACTAGATAAGTTGTGCAGTGAATATAACTAATCATGTTTTACTTTTTCTTTTTACATTTATCACTTTCTCTGATCTCTACCACTACAGCTTGTAGTGCTATGTGTTAATTTGAGTTGTATAATTCACAACCTCACAGTCGCCTTGCACTGGAAGGTCATGGAGGTCAGAGGGAGACAGATATGCTCATGTGTTTTAGAAAGCAATTCTCACTTGATAGAATTACCATCCTGCAATTTAAGTAACTACAATTATAACATACAGTTTATACTGTATCTGTATTGATATTAACCACAAAATGAGATATTTACTAAAGTAGCACAAGAAACAATTACAGTACAGTATATCACACATTTCCATTCCATGACATGCATTTACACTTGCCCAATGACAAAATGTTCTATAATTGTTTAAAAACTGTTTTCTAAATCCATTTCAGTGAACACTAGGGGGCAAGATGATAGTATTGACAACCATTAATGAATGCAGAGCGCAAAGGTTTTCCTTCAAGAGCTCCACTAACAGGATCACTGTCCACACTTGTTAGTACCTTCTTTTTAAACTATATTTCTAAAACTGCAGTACCCAATATATTAATAATTTGACTCCAATGAAACATAGAAACATAGAAATTGATGGCAGATAAGGGATGACAGGCCCATCTTAGTCTGCCCGTATACCCTACCTTTGATTAGCTGCCACTGACTCTACTTGGTCAATGGCTGCTCCTCTCCTTCCACTCCCCCAGGGTTCCCTTTTACCTATCCCATGAAAACAAAAACATGTGGCACAGAAAACAGAAATAAGTGCCAAAATCATACACTCATGAATAAAGCAAAGCTGGTGGGTGGGTGGGGGGGCATAAAGAGACACACACACACACAGAGAACAACAGAGATCTCATATATACCAATGAGGTGATGAGATTCCACTGTGCAAGTGCCATGCTGTGAGCCCACTGATAACAGTGGTGTCAGTGGAAGTGTTCCACCCCCACCCCACCAACAACCCTATACTGGAGGCCAGCTTCTGGATTACTACTGTTCTTGAATATCCTCCATTGGCTGGTAACAACCCTGTTGGTCTGGTGGTCTCCATTCTTATTTTAGATACTCATCACTTCCTGGCAACCAGTAAAACCTCCCATCCCTTAGCCCCACCCCTGTGTCATCATTCATTTTTAATGACCCCACAATGATGTCCATCCCCCATCGGCTCATGTTCAATTGGTCTCTGAGATGCCACACCCCTCACCATCTGTCTTATACAGTTTTAAGTTGGGGGTGTCACAAAACTCTGAGAATGATGCAGGAAGGATAACCAGACTTTTTTGCATGTTAACTCCCACCCACTTCCCCATAGAGTTGCAATGTGTCTTGTGACCACCAGTGGAAGGACTGCAGTGGTTGGGAAGTGCTTGCCCCTTGCTACAGTTTATGTGGTCCACAGCATGGTCTAATGGTTACAACACTGAAACATATTATTGCTGGCCCAGTGGCGCTGAGGGTTGAGGTGCTGGACGCCACACCTCGTGCCATGCCGGCGACCCGGTTTGGGAACTAGTCCAGGCTGTCAGGGGGTCGCAGGGAGGAGAGATCGAACGTCCAGAGGAGAGCCTCCTGTCCCGGAGAGAGCGGGTTCTGACTGGGCACTTGACTGGCCTCTGGTGGAAGCTGGAGGCACAGGCGAGAACTGAGCACACACAGAGGATCGGAGTGAGGACGTCTGCGGAGATGCCTTGATGTCAGGGCATAGCCACTCCCTTAGAACAGGGGAAAATGACACCGGAGTGCAGAGGGGAAGGTGCGTCGGAAATGGACCCTAATAGCTGCTGCCTACCTGACCACCGAGGGACCTGACGAAATGATGATTGATCGGGGTGTATGGGCCACCATGTACCCACCTAGAGGGTATAGCCATGGCTCCATGGGAGTCTTCTGGGGATCCAGGTAAGGCAGCAGTCAGGTAATTCCCTTGGCGTCTCCTGACTGAGTGGGGCTCTGGTGTAGGGAGGAGAGAAAAACTACAATTTAAAATAAAAAAGAAATATATTATCAGTATCATATTATCAATGTCAGTTGTCTTGTCTATGTCTTGACTCTGAGCCAGGAAGATGAGATGATCGAGGGTTCAAGTCTCAACACCAGGCACTTGGGCTACCAAACACTGACTCTGCAGTGTTGAACTGTTAGTAGTGCCATCCTTCAGATGACATGTTAAATCATGGACACTTCTGCCTGCCTAAGGTAGAGGTCCCATGGCACTTTTCAAAACATGCAGACCAAACAGGCCCATTCACATTCATGCAAGGAGTGTCATGCAAACACACCCAATAAGCCTGCTTACTCCAAATGGGAGTGCAGCACAGTGCTCACAAGCACCATTAGTCATGACCCTCCTGACCCCGAAGGTTGTGAGTCTCCTATGTCAGCCTGTTGCAGCCCTGTAACATTCCAAGCCTCAGCCACGAACCCTGGGGTGCCAATGTGCCAGACAGTAATGCTGCCATTTGAACCACAGCTAATGCCGCTTTACTAGTTAGCTCTCATTACTGATGCAGTCTCCACCCTGTACAAAAGGAGCCAGAGGGGCACGGCCCTAGGCTGGGGAAACAGAAAGGCTCTGCAGTGGTTGGAGAGTGCCAGAGAAGGAACCAAGGTGGGAAGCACTGCGAACACTAGAGCCTGGAGAGCATGGAAGCACTGGCTATAATGGAGGAATGGGGGAAGCCCAGTTCTGCTCTCCCACTGAACCCCAGGCAAAGCCTTATAAATTATTACTAATATATAGTCTATGGAATGTAAAATATGCTTTCCCCCTCTCCCACTGAACCCCAGGCATTTGGGGTATGCAAGTAAAAACAGGTTACTCACCTGTAACTGTAGTTCTAGGAGTGGTATATGATGTTCATCCACACCCACTACATGTTTCTGTTGCATTATGTCCCCCCCTTTTTTATTGGGTTCTGTGGACCCTGTTAGTGCAGTTCTTAAAGGAGAACTTTTTCCTTTTACTAGTTTATGATAGACAGTGCAGTCACCTTGCCCCTTAGTGAAGTTCACTGAAATGGATTTTGAAAATATTTTTTGAAGAATTATAAAACATTCAGTCATGGGGTGTGTGTACATGCATGGCACAGAATGGAAATGTGTGATATAATTCTCTCTTGTGCTACATCTGCAAATATCTCATTTGGTGGTAATATTGGTACAGATATAAATTGTATAGTGTAACTGGAGTTGCTTAAATTCCAGGGTGATAATTCTATCAAGTGAGAAGTTTTTTTTTTTTAAAACACATGAGCCTACCAGTCCCCCTCTGACCTCCACGACCTCTCATTGTGAGGTAATGAATAATACAGCTCAAATTAACACACAGCCTTACAAACTGTAGTGGTAGGGAACAGAAAGAGCATGTAAAAATAAACAGTAAAACATGATTAATTATATTCACTGCCCAACCTATCTAGTCCTTTGCAATTGCTTACGTGTTTATTTATTTATTTTTTATTTAAACATTTGGTAACCAGGAAAGGCACACTGAGCTGAGGCTCAATTCCAGGTGCGACCCGGGGGGAAGGAGAAGAGAATTTACAAAACATAAACAATTTACAGTAAGCTACCATACAGTACAATTTGATAACAGCAGACAGAAGAGCAGTTACAGAGCAATAGTGTTAAACACGTGGTAAGATTGCATTACAAAAGACATTAGTGCTGAGGTTCACCACAGCAGCTGCATGGCGTTGAGAGCTGCTTCATAAGTATTTTAGAGGCAGAGGTCAAGAAAGCCAGTAGGGAGGAGCTAGATTGGTTCAGTCATGACGGGGTGGGGGGGAGGAAGGAGGCGCAGTTGTTGCTAGATGGCAGTATCAATCAATCAATCAAAATCTTTATTTAGCCAGGCGACCACCATTGAGCAAGCTCATTTTCGAGATGGACCTGGGCAAGATACATGAACAATACATAAAGAGGAATACCAACTTACAGAGTCATTACATAGAATAGGGAGTACCCACAACAGGTTAATAACAGCACTGGAGTACATTTATAAAATACGACAGAAAACTAAATACCATATGCTACAGAACTTGTGCTACAAAAGATACAGAGTAAACCTATACAACCATATATACAGAGGTTTTCATGGAGCAGGCTTGGATTCAAATACTGAGTACATAGTGCAAGAAGGGGCATGGGTGAGGAAGGGGGAGGAACTCGGGAATGAGAGCACAAGTGCAGGGGTGCCTGAGGAGTTTTAGAGCACCAGGGGCAGGTGACCATGGTTATAGAGCTAGGTGCAATGCACCAGGAACGGGCTGAGGGTGACGTGCCAGGAAGTGTAATATTAGTAGATGCCAGCATGATTCAGAGAGGGAGACTCCAACTTAGATTGGGTGGAACTATCAGGTGGGGTACAAATCGACACAGACATACTGAGTAGTGGGGCAGGAGTACCAGGAATGGAATGCTCCTGACAGGGCTAGAAACTGAATCTGGAAGGGGGGGGGATGCTGGGAGGCTGTGACATCAGGGTAAGCAGTTACAGGATTCCTTGAATGAATGAGAATATAGTGCTTTGAAGGCTGATAGTTTGATTAGCAATGCCAGTCGCAAGGTTTTTTTGCAGGCTGTTCCATAGTGCAGGTAGAGCATGATTAATGGCAGACCTACCAAAGCGTGATTTGAACTTAGGTACTGCAAGCGAGATGTAAGTAGAACTCCTTAGGGCATACTTACCTACCACATTTAGAGGAAGACAGTCTGAGATATATTGGGCAGTAATTCAGTAATAGCCCTGTAGGTCCAGAGGGCTGCATTTCCCTGTCTTCTGTACCCGAGGGAGGACCAACCTACTGTAGCATAGAGGAAGCAGTGATGAGTATAATAAGGAAGTCCAGTAATGAATTTCAGAACTCTATGGTATAGTGTGTCGAGTTTGGCCAGAGCAGTGGAGTGCTTTGGCTATAAAGAAAGTCTACATAATCCAATAAGGTGAGGAAAGTGGTTTGGACCAGTCTCTTTTTTGCCTCCAATGTTAGTAGATTTTTGATCCTGTAAAAGAGGCCAAGCCTCTGCCTCAACTTCTTTATCAGCTGATCAATGTGTAAGGCCCTCACCCCTGCCTTTTTTGCAAAATGACAGGTGGCATGCTGTTGAAGCTGACAGCAGTACCTGGTGGGGACTGGGTTCGGGGAGGACTAGGTTACTTCGCACAGGGGGCCTAGGTTTGGCTACTCTGCATAGGGGCACCCAAGTAAATCCGAACACAGGAAGCAATAACTGTAATGTCCAAAACAGGAATGGGATTCTAAAGTGTGGCTTTTATTCACATCCAAACTGAACAAACAAAGCATAGATGGACCCCACGGGCTACATTCCTGGTAATGCAGATTAGAGCAACAGAACACTTCTTCACTATTCCAGCCCTCAGGCTCTGAACCCACCAGGCACACAGCCTGGACTTGCACGCAGCTTTGGGTACACAGCCCGACTTGTACACTACTTGGGTTTTTCCCATGGCCCGGCTCCCCCGCCGGCCACTTGATCGCGGTCCATATGGGAATGAACCAGTTTTCCTGTTGGTGGCTCCCCAAATCACCTTAGAGCCTACGACTCCTAAAGGGAAATTTTCCTTCCATCCCACATCTGGGTACTTCCCTCATCACTGGCCAAGTGCATGAGGCAAAGTAGAAATCCACAGAGCAAATCCATAGAGGTGGACCTTGTTACTAAAGATGGGGGGTCTCCCACCTACAGCACCCACAATCCATACCCGGCCATTTCTCTGGATACTAGCCAAACTCTTTTAAAAGCTTGGCAATGTAGATTACAAGGTAGATGTATATCACATCTCCTCTACATGTCTTGACTTTCCCTTGTGCTGGACTTGAACATACTTTTACTTTTGGCTAAGCCTATTACTCTAGGCCTCCCACTACTTCAGCAGTCCAATTCCCACTTTAACACAGTTCAGGATGAAACATGGACCCTTTAGCAAGAGCAGAACTCACCCTTCGACTGCAGGTGCCCCACAGGCGAATCTTGACATCTTCTTGTGCCACAACACATTTCAGAAAAAATAAGGCAGCTTCTTCTCTAGCAGGAACCAGGGGGTTGCCCCTGGAATAGCAAGCAAACCTTCCAGCTCCATCCCCTGAGGGATGGGGCACAGAGCCCCGAATAAGTGGTCTCCACTACTTCAAGTACAGCTTACAGTGTCCCTTTTTAGGCGGAGACACACACCTTTCCCTAAAATGTAGCTCTATTTCAGAGCTGAGGCTCCAAGAGCCTATGCACAGAACTGCTGTGCTCCTCTCACAACAATCTCCAACTACAGACTGAACTCTGACTATTCAAAACTCCCAACATTCTAATCTAACTCCCTTCTGCAGATTCCATTGTGGCTCATGCAGCTGCGATAGTTCTATGATGATGTCATCCCTCAGTCTCAGCTGAGACTGAGAACAGCGTGAGACAGTGTGAAATCCATTTAGCTGGAGTTTCACAAGCTGCCTTCCCTGCCTACCACTAGGTCTTACTGGGATTCTAGTAACCCCGGGTAACAGGGGGGTTACAAATGTGATCATTGAAGGAAAGCATTAGGTCTATCCAGACCCCCAGGTATTTGAATTTTATGACATAGTCCAGTGGTTCGCCAAGTAGCATATGAATCTGAGGTAAGTTACCTTGAATTGCAAGATTATTAGCTTTTGCAAAGGGAGTAAAAAGCATCTCCTTTGCTTTCTTTGCATTCAGGAGCAGTTTCTGTTGCAGGAGATGTCATTGTAGCAGGTTAAATTCCTGTTGCAGATCCCTGCAAGCTGCTTCCAGGGAGGATCTTTCAATGTAAAGTACCGTATCATCGGCAAAAAGGTGAATGTTTGCAGATTTGACATCAATGTCAATTCTGTTTATGCATATTGCAAAGAGTAATGGACCCAATATCTAGCCTTGTGATACACTCCCCAGAAGAGGTTTCAGGGATGAGAGCTCCCCTTCTGCCTTAATCTGCTGTTGCCGTCCTGTAAGATAGTTCGAGAACCATCTCAGGGATAGGGAGTTCAGACCGATGTTTTGGAGGGAGGCAAGGAGTAGATTATGGTCAACAGTATCAAACACCTTGCTTAAATCCAGAAATACGGCGCAGATGAAGTTATTAGTATCCAGGGCACACTGCCAGTCATTGGTCACTTTTGCAAGGGCTGAGATAGTACTATGATGTGGCCTAAAACCAGACTGCAGGGGGTTTAACAGGTTAGCAATATCAAGGTAGTTTCTGAGCTGTATACTCACTGTTTTCTCCAATAATTTGGATAGGGTGGGGAGTAAGGAGATTGGCCTATAGCTATTCAGGTCACAGGGATCTCCAGATTTGAAGAGAGGGATTACGTGGGTGGTTTTCCGGGAGGGGGATAACGCCTTGTGAAAGGGAAAGGTTAAAGAGATGAGTGATAGGCACTGCCAGTACACAATGACTCAGCTTCAAGAAGAAGGGGTCTAAGAGGTCAGCCCCAGTACTCTTCTTGGTGTCCAGATGTAGGAGAAGATCCTCAACTTCCTTTAGAGTGGTAGGCTGGAGGGAGAATGCCATGCTTGTGACCGGAGCTGATGTGTCCAGTAAGCCGAGCTATAAGCGTAGTATGAGAGGAAGAGGAGTTCCTGATGAGGGGGGAGAGTTTGTTCCATAGACTGGATAGCCAAAAGGAGAAGGCAGATTTGCCAGCCAATGAGGATGGATGGGGCAGAGTGAAATATCTTCCATTTCTATGCCTCAAATCATAAGGGAACTGAGAGTCTGGGGAGAGAGTTTCCATCAGGTAGGAAGGAAGCATATTAAACCAATATTTAGATATGAGATTGATGGAATGTATATATTGTCTGTGGGACAGCTGTTTATAATTGTTGATGTAATTAAATTACAGTTCAGCAAAGAAATAACATTAGTAGCAGGTCAAGTGGTGTACAGGTCAGAAGCACTGGACACCTTACCACTTGTCAAGCCAGCAACCCTGGTTCAAGAATGAGCCTGGGGTGCTGGGGGTTGACCGGGGAGGGAAAGGATTGAGATTCAACTGGACTACTGTCCTTTCCCAGGGAGGGAGGACTGCCTCTCCTGCTGAATGACTGCCACCAGGTGGAGGTGTGGTGGTAATGTGGGTCTGAGGATGGTAGAGAAAGGAGGGAACTGCAGGATTCCACAGGTGTGTGCACGCCTCCATGTACACATGTACGGCTAGAATGCCCCAGTGCAAGGATGGGGACAGAACATTGAAAACTGAGAGTAAAACCAGGCCCCATTATGCTCCAACCATGCTTCTATCCTCAGGTCCTGAGCCAACGTGGATTGTTGCACGGGGGGGGATGACCCTCCCTCCTGTACATATATAAACAAATTCTGGTCAGATCCACCATGGCTGCATAATGAAGTTAGTGAAGTGTGGAATTGTTAAGGAGGTATGGAGAAATAACACAATGATTTGTAAGTAGTAAGATTTGTTTTAGTTTCTGTTCTAAGGAAGGCACACACATTGTTAGGAAAATATATGGAGGTGTACATTTTAATGGAAAGAATAGGAAGCTTACAAAAGAACCCCAGAGCAAATGCCACTGATGTATGTGTTATCCCGGATGATATTGGCCAGACAGCCAAATTTTAAAGAAAACACAATTGCACATATCTCAATAATGCAAAGCATCAAGGGAAACATATTCAAATCCACATGATACAGATTGTGGTAGTACATAAAAAAGTAATGGTTGGCATATGTTCAGCCTTGGGATTATTTACACAGATTTTTTTTTTTTAAGAGAAACAGGGTTTTTGTCCATGAGGTGATGTAAGTTATATTTAAGCAATGTGTTGATGTAAGGAAGTCAGGTGTCATAATGATGATGGACTATTTTTTGATAAGGGTAAGGTAGTTATGCTTGTGATAATGGGAATATTAGGAAAGTATGAGGTCTGCGCTGAAGTGGAGTACAAATATGCACAGTTTCATAAGTATGTGCTCAGAGTGCAGGCAAATGTGATATGCAGGTTTGTTTTAGAAATGGGTAAAAATAGCAATACATGCAATTTATAGAAAAATAAATAATTACATAGACATATAGATAGAGAGACACACACACACAGACAAACAGGCAGAATAGGAATGGCAGCGAAGTATTGAAGTGACGCCAACCCCACCACACCCCACAGATATGGACAGGCATTGGGGTGTGCCTTTTTGTCATTGCCCATAATGCTCATGCCATTTCACTTCACTTCACCCTACCCTGCAGACAAGAGTCAAGGTGTGCCTTGGGATTTTCAGACTTTACACTCACCCCATTCCATAAGGAAATATGCTGAAATGGGTACAGTATAAGAGAATTGAGTGAACTTTGGGGCTGAAGAGTCAAAGGCACACCTTGATACCTGTCACTGGCTGCAGGGTGGGGATGGGGGTGGAATGGTATGAGCATTACTGTTGAAATCCCAAGCCACACCCCTGATGCCTGTCAGTCCCTACAGTGCAGGGTGTTATGGTCAGAAACCCTAATGCCCTGGGCGTTTCTTGGTATTTTCACTCCAAGTTTTCAGCATGGGCTTTTTGTGACCCCACCACATGAACAGTGACATTATCAGCTCATTAGCTGAAAGGAGATTTTGCACAGTGACTGTGCCATTGGGCACCACAGGTGCAAAAACACATTTTGAACAGGATGTAAAAAATGGCAGCTGTACATTTCTTGCTTCAGTAACTGCTCAGCACATCTGTTGCATGACCTGCCTATTGACATTTTATATCTGCTATGCAATGTGCTGCTGCTATGTCTGGGGAAGTACCTTTCCTAGGTTGCAAGAATAGCCTCAGAGGAACACACACACACACACACCCCAGAACACAGCAGTAAAATGGTTAGATTTGTCTACAAGCACTATCTTCTATGCAAGTTGGAGCACGGGGGTGGGGGAGGGAGATCAGTTATGGTCCATGACATAACCACATGGTTAGAATATTAAATATTTTAAAATAAACACAAATGCAAAAGTAACCATTTCAAGAAGAAAATGCAAACTGTGACACTTAACAGTTATAGGGTAAGTTAGCTCATCTGGACTTATTTGCTGCATATGCATCTCATTGCTAAGGGGTCCTGATCATGTTCACCTTTCCTCAAGCCAAGCTAGCTACAGTATGTCTAGCAATAACATGGATGGAAAAATTATGCCATATTTTCAACAAGAAGTTAGCATTTTAAAAAGACAGTGCTGTAGACTGAGAAGCAGCTTGTGTAGGTGCATTCATCATGCTAGCCAAGATATATTCTGTTTGTGTTCCATAAGGCTAACCAGTGGGAGAAGTAGGGGAAAGGGATAGAAATCTAAAATTGAACAATTTAACCCATTTGTGATTTAAGTTGCATGACAGAAATGCGGCTTCCAGAACTGGACACCATATTCCAAATGAGGCCTCACCAGTGATCTACACAGTGGCATCACCACCTCCTTCCTTCTGCTGGTAATACCTCTCCCTATGGATCACAGCATTCCATGGCTCTCCTCACAGCTTTGGTACATTGTTTAGACACCTTTAGGTCATCCAATATGATTATCCCTAGATCCCTTTCCATTTTGATGACCATGACCCCCCCGTAATCATTCCCTGGGTTCCTGCAACCCTTCCTTATTCAGCAGGCAGGTGTTCCCAAGGTGGAGGGAACTTGCTTCCAGGAATAGCTCTGATCTGTTCAGTCTTACTTTTTTTCCTGGCTCAGTTTATAATATCAGTGAAAAGAAAGTAGAGAAAAAACACACACATATATAATACATACTTCTCAAACTTAAATGAAAAAATACACTTTATCATCAAAGTCTGTGTTTACCAAGTACTGTGCCCATGATTAAAATAATTTGAACCCCCTTCCCCACAAATGTGCTCTTACATGAAACTGCATGTTTAACTGTAAAGACAATTAAAATGTATTTCTAAATACCTTACTAACATCAATGCTTTCAAAGCATTGAAACTACTAAAAAGGCAAACTATATATATATATTGACTATGGTAAACAAATATTGTTAATCCCAAAAGCTGAACTTTATGTTTTTAGTATATAAATGTTTAAGAAAAACCTATGGCTCTTTCAACTTGAATCAAAATGCTGTGGCCATTGTTCTCCTCGGGAGCTGTAGTTTCACTTCTTAATTACTCTTTCCTTCTGAGGCCCGAGGTGGATCTGATAATCATTTGTTCCAAGGGTTTTTAAGTAAATTTGAAGGCATTAAGTATCTTCTGTTCTCCTAGTCCTTAATGAAATGCAGGGGCTCCACAACTTGATCACTCTACAGACTTGTTCTGTTGCTTCATCCAGGTTCCAAACTAGTATGTCTTGTTCCAGCATGATAGATCCACCTCATGCCCCTCCCACATGAATAAAAAAAAGGTGGGAGTGGATCTTTAGGAGCTTCACGGGTGGAGGTGGGGGTGGATCTTACTCACCCCAAAAAGCTAATGCTGCCTCCCACTACTCAGGTTCCAGTTCTTGTACCGCCCATTTAAGAAATAAAATAGCACCCTGCAACTATTGACTAACATGAAAGCATATTTATTTGAGGGCAGAAAACATTTCTTGGAGGAGGGTAAGGCAGAGGAGACTATTTACACCTTCAATCAGTTCCACGAACAGAAAACATGACAACACTCCCTTTGTACATGCAAAACGTCTGCAGGCTCTGCCTACTGCTGCTGTAAAAAGGAAAAAAGAGGTTGGAATGTGCAAATCAATCACATAATGAAAATCTCATCACTTTATAATACCACTAGTTTGTGAAGAGAGGATACAATCTGGATAGAGTAACTGGAGTCTCCTGGATGTAAGCTTTTGATTAATGTCCAAATGCTTGTGCTGCTCAAAAAACACATATACTATATGTTTCTTATAATACTGTCTTTCTTACACATTTTTCACTACCATCAGTAATATCATTTTGCAGCCATATTGGCTCTAGCTGGAGTTTGTTTCTCTGGTGTGGTAGCTCTGCAACTCCTGGCCCACACTCAGAAGGAATTGATTTCTCCCAGCATCCCTTTGGAGGTGGGAGAGGCTATTAAGAAATTAAATAATAATACTACCCTAGGTTCAGATGGCCTTCCCTCTGAATTATACAATCTTCTCTGAACAACTGTGCCAAATCTTGGTGGAGTTGTTCATTGAATTTTTAAGTGAAGCAACTTACCAAAGTCCATATTTTAATATTTTTGTTTAAAAAAGGGGACTACAGTAAACTAGCTAATTGGTGCCCCATAAGTTTACTTAACTCCAGTTTAAAATTTTGGTGAAAATTTGATCAAATAGCTTAGGGAAAACAGCAGATTTATTAATATCACCTTCACAGACATGTGCAATACTGACCATCTTCTCTATCTGCATGAGTTATCCACTGTCAGCAGTTATGGCAATGAGTCTGGGTGGGTACTTGCACTTGATCAACACAAAGCATATGATAAAGTCTCCCACTCCTACCTCCTTGATGCACTAAAGCATTATGAAATAACCCCCAAATGGTTAAGTCTCTATATAATCAGGCCACTGCAATTCCCTATGTCAATGGATGGCTGGGCACTGCTACAAGACTATTTATGAGAGTTAGACAAGGGTGTCCACTCAGACCTTTGCTCTATATGTTTTTCTTTAGACCCTCTACTAAGGAAACTGAATCAGAACCCACAACATATAAGCATACAGTTATCAGGACAAAATTCTCCAAAAACACTGGCATATGCTTTTGACCCCTGTCTGCTGTTGCAAGACTGTTCTTTGAACCTGCTGTAGTATAGCCTATGAACTCCTCTATACTCTATGAACTCCTCTATTACTGTAACTCTTTGCTGTTATTTGTCCTGTTACTCTGACGTGGAACCGCTGTAAATGTGCCACTGGTGCAAAGGTATCCTCTGAAATAGTAATTAATAAATAAATAAATATAGACCTCGGCCAGTTATGAGTCAGTGGCTGGTGCTAAAATGAATTCTAACAAGAGTCATGGACTATGGCTTGGTTTTACCCAGAAAAATAAAAACAATTAGCTACATCATTTTCAGACACTGCTGGACCCCATTAAACTTCTCTGAATTTTTTTTGGCACGCAAAATGATGTGGAATGTAATTGGGACCTTACACCTGCTCAAGCCACCCAAAAGGCTGCCCAATAGAAATCCAGAAGTGTTTCAAGAAGAAAATATGTTTTTTTAACAAAAACTTTGATTTTGCCTTTATTTAAACATTTGGCTAATGTATTCTCACCACCAACTACTTTGGAGGCATGGCTATATAATGTGTTTTCCCAGGGCTTCTGGGGAAGTCATTTTAATTCCTTGAAAAGAGAAACCTTTCATTAGGATTATGAGAAAAATGGCATTAGAATGTGCAATCCTGTGCTTTTTTATATTGTAGTTTTATTTACATGAATCTCCATACATTACTTTTCCACAGGACAAAGCTTTGGACTAACATTTTGTTAGCTTGGTTTAATTCTATACAAATTAAATGGGATCAAGGTTCCTTTAATATACCTGCTACTTCATCTGTAACTAAGTATTTCAACTCCAACCTTAAAAAAACTTAGACAGTGGCAAGTTACTCCAGTCCAAATTGTCACAATGGCAAGATAACAGTTGCACCAGGTAATCATACAAGAACAATTTGACCCCGTAGCACAACTACCTTTGTGCCCTCTAGGAGCGACTCTGAAGTTCTTGTTGCAACTAACAGATAAACGGTTACCTATGGAGATATAGGACCAGACTTGGTTGGCCTACCATGGTAAAATGAGTTTTAAGTGTTCCCTTACACACAAATGCCTTGATGAAAGGATGTGTGCCCGTCCCTCATGCTCTAATAATCTTCAGACACAGGTTCATTTTCTATTAGACTGTACAGCATCCTAGGAATTTTGGTCATTATTGACATCTAATTGGCCTTTACTCAAAAAATATCAAAGTTGACCTACAAAACTGTAGTGCAAGATTTGTACTCACCAAGAATTCACTTGTACACCATAGTACCTTTGGAGTTATTTTTGATGTTTGTAAATATTATTTATGGCAAGCTGGTTGGTACAGCATAAGAAAAATGGATGCAAGGGAAATGTTGTCTTTAGTGTCCATGGCCCTACTCAGACTTTATACTAAAGCGTGTCTCTGCCTCCCGTATAATTGTTTTTTTGAATTCTGGGATCATTGTGACTGCTGTTACTTGACCGCTGTTACTTGAATATCATTCCTCATATTATCTCATGCATTGTATTATCTTTTCTACTTCCTGTCATCAATGTGTTCACAATTCTATCCTCTCTTTATTTCCTTTATATTTTCAGTTAATTAGGACTTTGGCATGAAGTGAATGCTTGCAGTTCTTTTTTTGATATTGTTTGGTTATACTTTCTCTACTACAAAAATGTTCTTGATTGTACTTATGACACTGTAGCTTTTGTATTCTATTTACTTGCATGTACATATGGTTTTCTTTTTGTGTGAATGTATTCCTGATAAATATCCCCTACATTTCTTCATTAGTTGGAGCAAAATATCCTGTGAAGACAATATTCTGGATTAACTTTCCTCCCAAATAAAATATGACAGTACTACTATAAGATTGTTATTCACTTGTACCAATTTTTATGTTTGCTTGCACACATGCAAGGCAATATAGCGCAGTGGTTTAAGGCTGTGCACTGCAAATCTGGTGACATCCAGCAGACCAGACCTGGGTTTGAATCCCACAGCTTCCACTTGCATACTGTGTGACTCTGAGCAAGTCACTTAACTTCCCTGTGCTCCCAGGTTGCACCTGTAAAAAAGCTTTCAGCTTAGTGTGTCTCACCTGGTTAAAATAACTAAATACATGCACAAGAAACATTTTGGGACAATAGTACTTTTTGGAGGTGTGTAACTGTCCTGGCCATTGCAGTTGTTGATGTAGGGGGCGTGTCCCTTATGCACCAATGGATCAGCGAGTTGTCTATGACAGCACTTTGAGAGCAGTGGTCTTGACTTCAAAGAAAAGTTCCGCTGCAATCAGTGATGGTAACGTGTCTGTAGTTTACATAGATGCAGTATTATGCCCCCCTTCTCTCTGGCCCCCCCCCTCCATGTTTATGACAGCAGTTTCACATGACTGGTCAGGAGCTGAAAGAAAAGTGTTGCTGCAGTCACAGATGGTAACCTGTGTGTACTACTTTACATATATGTAGCGGTACGGGGATCCTTCTCTCCGAATTGTACCTGATGCTTACAATGACATGCGGAGCAACACAAATACCTACTCAGTCTGTGTGTTAATGGGGCACTGCAACAATGGTAGAGCAAAGGATTTTTGTTTCGGGCTACTACTTTCTGTTTGTATCTGGAGAGGGAAAGGCACTGTTAATGCTTTGTTTCTGCCTCATGAAGCAGGCTGATGTTAAAAGCCACAGGAACTTGGCATTCTTATGAGTTTAGTGCTGGTTTACCATTGGATAATGTGAATAAGCATATTGTGCCTGAAAGCCAGTGTGTTTTATTCAGAAGTGTGTGGTATTTGGAATATTTTTGAAAGCGGCTACTGTAAGGGAAACAAAGGTTCTGAGCCTGCAGGCAAATTTTTAAAGGGATATGCTGAAGCACTGTGTCTCTGTTGCTACATGCTGTGCTGTTGCCGATTTCCCTAGTTAGAAGCTGTTCAGACTGTCTAAGTGTACAGTTTTGTTAGAAGGAATGTGAGAATTAGGGTGTATAAATTGGCATGTAGCTGTGATGGATGTATTGACATGTTTCTCACTTACTGCTTTTCGATATATTTACATGTAAGTGTAATGACGAATATATTCGGTAGGTTTCTGTTTCTGTGTACTTCAGTTTTTAGCCCACAACCCTCTGAAAAAGCTGTACTCTTACAGCAGCATTTCTGTGTCATTTGAAGTGAACTAGAGTGATCTGTGATGGCACAGCTATTATCTGTAATTGTTGAATGTGACTTTTCTGATATTTCCAAGTGTATCCCATCACCGGCTGAACTGTCAGATTGTGATTTTAATGGCTGTTTAGCTACCACATAGTGTGCATGTCTCAGAACAGGAAACATCTACCTGAGTTTATTTCAGTTTGCATATCAGTTTTGCAAACATAGGAGTGTTACCACCAATGTCAGGTCGTGAGCTTTCCATCCCAAGCCCTGAACCCTGATTGATGAATTTCACTCAGGCTACTTCAAAGTGGAAACACAAGATTGAAATGAGGACACTTAGGCCCTGTACACATTAGAGCTGAAGATTTGCACTGTTTTAAGAAACATTTTAAAAACATTTTCAAACTCACCACAGCAGCCCATCCACATTATTTTTCACCGAGTTTGAACTCGATTGTAACACGGTTAACTCCCATCTGCATCAGCAGCGAGTATCGTTTTCAAAACTGGTAATCCTTCGCTATTGTAGTACGGTTATGTTGGGGGATTCAACCCAGGATGCATCTGTGTTACTCCCAGCCTGCATCTCAGCAATATTGTAAACAAACAACGTAAATTGCCATTCAGGAAGTGTTTTAACTGGAGTGTGTGTTTGCTCATTAGTGCTAATTAGTGCTACAGTGTTGTATATAGCCAAAAACTACTGAATGTTAAATTGTGACAGCCTGTCTTAGCAAGCAGTTGACCCTGTCACATGATCCATGTCAAGTATCACCTTGGTGATCAGTTGTTTAGAGATGGAGTTGTGCAGTGGGGACATTTATAGTCTGATTTTATGCTTGCTGGCAGCTCATCAGACTCTGTCAGCACTTGGTCTTGAGAGGAGAACTTCTGAGATGAGGCAGAGATCATTGCTTAGCACAGCACATTCCAGGATGGGATGACAGCACATTATTAAATCGCTAGCTGTAATGCAGAGTATTCTGACTGCTGGGTATGTCTCTAATTCCCTACATAGGCGTGTATGGTGTGTGGATCATTCCTCATCTTGGTGGAATGATGTTGTGTTGACCCACTGGGATGATGAGCAGTGGATATCTAACTTCCGTCTCAGTAAAGGGACATTCACATTGCTATGTGATGAGCTGTCACCTGACATTGCATGTAGCAATACAAGATTTCAGCAAGCAGTGTCAGTTAGCAAGCATGTTGGGATCACCCTATGGCATCTAGCAACAAATGTTGAGTACCGTACACTCGGACATCTGTTCGAGGTCGGATGCTCCACCGTGTGTGAGATCATAAATGAAGTGTGTCATGCCATTGTGCAAGTCCTCCTACCCAAAGTGATTGTCATTCAAAACCTAGATGAAATAATGGCAGGTTTTGATAAAGAATGGGTGTTTCCTCAATGCGTTGGTGCTGTTGATGGCACTCATTTTCCCATTTTATGCCCACCTGGTAATGCAACCAAATACTACAACTGGAAGTGCTACTGTTCCGTGGTGATGCAGGCAGTTGTTGATTACCATTACAGATTCATTGACATAAATGTTTGTTGGCCTGGTAAAGTTCATGATGCCAGAGTACTTAAAAACAGCGACCTGTATTGTAGAGGGCAGCGTGGAGATCTTTTTCCAAACAGTGATTGGGAAATAAATGGTGTGATGGTGCCTGCTTTGATTCTGGGTGATCCTGCATATCCCCTCCTACCATGGCTTATGAAGCCATATGCTGATTATACAGACCCCGATAAGAGAAACTTTAATTACAGGCTGAGTAAGATACGTACGGTAGTTGAATGCACCTTTGGGAGACTGAAAGGCAGATGGCGTTGTCTGCTAAAAAGAAACGAGTTCAGCCTGGAGAACATTCCATACATTATTGCTGCATGCTGCATGCTGCACAATATATGTAAGCGTAAGAGGGAGTTGTTCGACTCTGGGTGGTTGGCTGACACAGATGGTGGTGTTGTTCCTCAACCTGACATTGAACATTGGCAGGCATATGATGCAACAGTTGCATCGCAAACAAGACAGGCAGTCTTGATCCATGATGCCCTGTGTGCTTATTTTGTTGCAATGCCACATGTGCATTAACATATTGCTGAGGTGGATAATGTCATGTTACTCACACTCCAGTAAATGCAGTAAGGTAATAAGTGCAGTGCACCAATACTAACCCTGCTGATGCTGTGTCACACAACCAATACTGGTAATGTGTGCTCATAATGCAGCTATGATATATATAGTAGAAAGTACGAAGCAGTTTGTTTCTTAAAAAATATTTTTTTTATTTGCAAACAAACATTGTTACTGTTCAATAACAAATGCTATTGTCCCATGAAAGGGAATAACAGTACTTCAATACGAAGTTGTATTTCTGCAAGTAGCAGACTTTAAAAAACCTGTTATGAACTGCAAATATTTAATTCACAACTGACACTTAAGATGGTCTTTAAAAATATGTACCGTTCAATAAAAAAACATGGCGGTAACAATACAAAGGAACAGCAGTACCAAAGATAGTTTTGTAGTTCTGATAGTACCAGTTGTTTACAACCTATAATTCATGAATGACATAAACTTTGCTTACAATGCGTGGTGCAAACCTACATGTTGCTACACCAGTCAATGGAGCAGCAGTTGAACTATATATATATATATATATATATTCTCTGGTACTTCAAGTAGCATTTCATTATCTCAACAATAGTGACCCTTTTCATATTATTAAATTGATTTGTAACAATGAATAGCAGTTTCTGATGTTATGTGACAGCATTAAAGTTTGTTACACGGTTTCTGTCTGTAAACTGTTTATTAAATCATGCACTCCTACTATTGATCATGTGAAACTGTGCCTTGGACAACAGCACCACAAACAAATATTGATGCATTTCATTTTCACAAGTGAAACACATGTGTTTCTTTGCCATAACAAACAGTGCCACGTGGCAAATAACAAGTGGTGCTGTAACATATATTGATGAATGCAGCCAGGTGAACTTGGTGAGGGTAAGGCAAAACACTGTCAGGTCCGTGAAACAGCAAAGAAACACAAATATAACAACATGTGTCTACATGAGGAGCACACATCAAACATGTGAAACACAAGGATCTGCATCAGTTGCACACGCTGTCTTTGCTGTTTTATGCAACATAACAGTTGAGATGTCACAGACTTGTCCTGCATGACATTCCGTTGCTGATACAGTACCCCTCTAGTGTTAAAAGGATGGCCAGCAGAAGTATTTCCCGAGGTCATTACAGTGAAAGGGGATGGTGATTGCATGGCATTGGCATGGACTGTGGCAGCTGCAACTTGCATCTGCATTGGTCGCTCTGCAACCAGAGGTGCAAACCTTGCCATAATGCTATGGAACAATGATGCAGTATGTTCCATCTCTCATGTTCTTAGCCTTTCCTCCATCCCTTTATCTTCCCTAGCCCTTTCTTTCTCTTGTTGCTGCAACTGATTGTGCTACTCAATCAACATTTTATGTGTTGGTTCAAACACTGACTCAGCTATCTCATGCATTTTTGTCGGTCTCTTTTTCTTTTGTAGATTGAAAAGAGGCTCACTGCTGCAGGTTCTCTTCCCAGATGACACAGCTGATGGTGGTGCTGCATGGCTGCATCCAGGTTCTTCCTCTTCTAATACATCTAGGGTATCATCAGATGGGTCATGGATGGTAGCAGAAGACTCTTCCACCGATGAGTCCTGGCAACCCTCAGGTCTACAAAACAAATCACATTTTGTAAATTCGTAAATAAAGTAAATTCATTTAAATGAAAATATGTCTGATGACAACTGTATGATAAGTGCCAGGCAATGTAGTTCCATGTGAAGATGTTCTGTGCACCACCCCCCCACCGTCACCAGCCACAGCGACAACACAATTCTTGTTATGTCATCAAAGGCAGCATGAATACGAATGGAGAAGAGTTTGTGCAGACAAAGCAATGCACAACATCATGTCTGTGGATTCCACCACAGTGACAATGCATTACACACACACTTCTGTGACTGTAGGATGTGTATCTGTGGGTGGAGGGACTACAGTGATCATGAATAATGGGATACATATGTGGCATCATATTGCATATACCTGACTGCAGGGGTTCTGGATCTGGGTACTCTTCCTCAACAGGTGGACATGGTGGCTCAACAGATGCTCCCTCAAAGACAAATACAGGGTTTGAGGTTGGTCGAGTACCAAGAATTCTGTCCAGTTCATCAAAGAATGGTCAGGTGATCCTCTTGCCACCAGATCACCTGTTGTTGTCTTTAACTTTATGATATTTCACTTTTAGCTGCTTTATCTTTTCCCTGCATTGCTTTGCAGACCTTTCTACGCCATTCTCTAATAGGAAGTCTGTAATTTTCTGATAAATCTTGGTGTTTCTGCAATAGTTGGCCAACTCCTCCTGAACCCACTCCTGGGACCAGTATTCAGTTAGGAGTTTAGTGGCATCCTCTGTCCAGCTTGCAGAATGGTCACTCATTATGAAATATCACAGTCGCGCTATAATCAGCTGGAAGGGCACTATGCGGGGAAGTACTAGCACTAATTAAGTAATAAATGAGGATTCAGCACACAGGCTGATTGTGTCTAGTTAAAATGCAGTAAATCCTGGTAACTGCTGCAGACAGTTCATCTGTCAACCTCCACAAGCACTGCATTTCCGCGCTAGATGCTCTGTTGTATATCAACACACTGCAGCCTCACTGCAGCTGCACTATGGGATTGCTCAGCAGGAACTTTCTGCTGAGACTGGAGGACCAAAGCTCCTAACATGGCACGGTAATGGAATGAGAATCGCACGCCCATCCACACCACAAGGTAACATGCTTTCCTCCTTCAAACCATTTTTAAAAACGGACTTAAGATTAGCTCCCAGCAGGGTTTAAGCACGGTTTCCCAACATGCTTTGAAACCATGCTTAAATGTCGATGGGCACCATGTTTGCACTAGTTAAAATGTTTTAAGTGCCTTAAAACATTTTAACTAGCCTGATGTGTACAGGGCCTTAGTTTGCCCCATATTCAATTTCTTCAAGTAATGATCTGCTTTGCATTTCCGCTGGGAAGTGTTTCACTGCAGAGTAAATATTGTGGCAATTGATATACATTGTCCTGCATTAGGATGCCATACTAAGTGCCACATTGTTTTTTTATTCGGGGGGATGGTGGTTATTGGTGGCACATGGCAGCTCATACTTATGGGGGTTTGTAATCTCTACTATGCTTCCCCCCTCCCCACTCCAAAAAAATCAAACTAGAACATGTAACATCATGACACAAATATGGAAACTATGGAGACATACTTACTCTGGATAAACATTGTCAATCATAGGATTGCAGCACAATATTACTAATTAATATTTTGAACAAGACCACCATGTGAATGTAACTTTGGCATAGCATATTTCTAAGTTTGAATCCCACCACCTGATCCTCATTGAAGCTCGTATTTGATTTGCTCACCATTACATAGACCTCAATTGGATGTGGGGGGATTCAAACTTATGACTTGGGTTTGCACAAGTTATTTTCACATTGGAGTCCTGTCCCAAGTATTGTTTAGTAATATTTTTGTATAATCGTATGAGAGAAAACTTCTATCCAGCGTAAGCATGTGTCCTTATGTTTTATGTGGGCCACAGTCCTTTCTGAGGGTGTCCTGCATTAGGATGCCATACCAAGTGTCAGATTTTTTTTGGGGGGGGTATTGGTGGCACACCATGCCACAAAGTTATGAAAGGTCCATGGTTGTTTAGGCATGGCGGACTCCCTTGATGCCCTCTGATGACATGTTGCCCAGGGAAGGGATGCAGAAGGCTATAGGGGATTTATAACCTGTACTAGCTCCCCTCCCCAAAAACCAAAGTAGAACATGTTGCATTCTGACAGAAATGCAAAAAATAATGAGACATACTTATGCTGGATAGACGTTGTTAATCATAAGATTACAGCAAAAATATTACTAATTAATATTTGCAACAAGACCACCATGTGAAACTCAATTGGGTATACCACACTCATAACTTTGAATTGCACCACCTGATCCTCATTGAGGTTCATTTTCTATGTGCTCACCATCATACAGAAGTCAGTTGGAGGTGGTGGGATTCAAACTTATGACTGGGGTATGCACAAGTTAAGTTCACATTGGGGTTCTGTCCCAAATATTCTTTAGTAAGAGTTTTGCAGTAATTGTATGAGAGAAAGTGCTATCCACCGTAACCACGTCTTCTTATTTTTATATGGGTCACGGTTATTTCTGAGGCTGTGCTGGATAAGGATCTCATACTAAGTGCCACACTGTTTTTTTTTCTTTGGGGGGGTGTTATTTTTGGCACATGGTGGCATAAAGTTATGAAACTTCCATGACTCTTTAGCCGTGGCAGACTCCCCTGATGACATATCTCCCAGGGAAGGAATGCAGAATGCTACAGGGGGGTTGTTATCTCTACTATTCTCCCCCTCCCCCCCAAAAAAACTAAACTATACTATGCTATCAGCTAGTGTGCAACATTCTGTAATACACAATCAGCATCAGTATTGAGTGGTGTAGAGAGACAGAAGGAGGAGAAAGCTACAGAGTTGACACCACAACAAAACAACAGTAATCAAAGGCACATGCAAAAGTTCCTGTAATTAAGCCCTCGCCCAACCTGTGCGCTGGCAAGTATGATTGCACATATAGGAGAGCTAGGGTCATGACTGGAGGAGAATGTTCAATGGGAAAACAAATAAACAATGCTTTACATGTAATTTTCATATAAACAGTAAAGTGTGCATATAGATACATCACATGCGGTCCCTTTGGGAGAGGTAACTATTGATCAGAAATGTTTCAAAAAAGCTGGCAGTCTTGCTTTAAATGCATGGGCATGGATAGTTGTGTAGTGTAGAATGGCACAGTGAATTACAGAACGTTTTCAAATTTTGTTTTCAGCACAATTGGTGGAATTTCAGAAATTCTGCATAATTCTGCAGAAATGTTTCTGAATTAAAACTGAAATTCAGAACGAGACGTATTTGTAAACGGAATATTAGTAATCCAAGGTGTGCATAAACAGAGATATAGTATTGTAATTTTCTTTCTGGCACTCAGGTCATACATGAATTCATCACATCTATTGTAATTGTCATCTAAAGACGCAGTAACTCAACATGGGTATGTTTACAATTAAACAAAATGCTGACTCGCTGTGGGTGTACAAGCATAATCCTTGCATTTTCTTCTTATCATCAACTGAGTAACAAGTAGCTCTGCAGGTTTTTACATTTTATTTCAAAGTGTCCTCATGTTACATTGTCACACAAATACAAAAAATAAGGAGACATACTTATGCTGGGTAGCCATTTTCAATCATACGATTACAGCACTACTATTACTGATTAATATGTGGAACAGTGTGAATGTAACTGGGGCATACTACAGTCATTAGTTTGAATCTCGTCACCTGATCCTCATTGCGGCTGATTTTTAATGTGATCACCATCACACAGTACTCAATTGGAGGTGGTGGGACTCAAACTTATGACTGGGGTATGCACAACTTACTTTCACATTGGGGTCCTGTCACAAGTATTCTTTAGTAATACGTTTGCAATACTGGTACGATACAACACTGCTATGCAGCCTAACCATGTTTCCTTATTTTTACATTGATCAGTGTCAACAGTAATTTCAGTAACCTACATCAAGAGGAAAAAATTCATACTTTTTACAGAATTTGCTGGGATGAAACATTTTGCAGAACGGGCCTTGCAAAACAAGATGAGGATGCAGGAGTGCAGCTTGTTTTTAAATTTGGTTTAGCCTTTATGCCTGGCAAGCCTGTAGCAGCACCTAATGACACAGTGGTGAGCGTGCACTTTTGTCTGCTATCAGTCCCTGAATGCTTGAATGGAAATTTAGTAATATTGTAATTGCATTTTCTTTTTTATCATCAGTTGACAAATGAGTAGCTGTGGAGTTTTTTAGATTTTATTGCAAGGTGTTTGCATGTTTTGTGACAGAAATATGAAAAATAAGGAGACATACTTATGCTGGATAGCCCTTTTCTGTCATAGGATTAAACAGCACAAATATTTAAGCAATAATGCACGACAGGGTGTGGGTTGTGCTGGGATAACCTCACGCCTGCGATGGTTGGGCATGAGGCAGATAGGCTGAGTGCATCCAATACCCCAGAAGTGAGGTTATCCCAGCACAACCCACCCCCTGGAGTGCATTATTGCTATTATACAATGGCTTGGTTTTGTTTAATAAAACAGAAAAATAGAAAAAACATTTTTATGGCTTTTTTTTTATTTTTTCATGTGTGGAGGTATATGTTCTGAGAAAAAAGTCCACAGATTGGCCACTAGATGGGGCTAGCAGCATGTTCTGCATTGTGTTTCCCTAGCTACAGCTTTTTATCTGTAAGGACACACAGGCGTTACATAGTATGCCATAGTGAATGCTGGCTGTGTTTTTTTTCCCCCAGTTTTTGTTGTTGTTTTTGTACAATTTAAAATGCAGTGTCAGAGAGTGGAGCCAGGAAGTCACTGTTGTGTCAGTTATGGAGCGTGGCTGAGGAGCTGATCGGTAACTGATACTGGAGCTGCCATGGTGCTGTCATGGTCCTGGAAAACAAAGCCAATTACAGGTATGGCTTTGTTTTCATTTCTGAGAATTCTTTATCTTTCTGAAACTGATTTTCTCTATTTTGGGACTACGGGTGAACGAGCACGGCTGCCTTGTGTGCATGCGCTACATCGTCAATACTTCTGGGAGTTATTGGGCAATATTTTATTTAAAAAGAAATGTTTTACTGTTACAGGCTTTTTTTTAACGTCAGTACTGGTGAGGAGAGCAGAAGTGAAAGAGGACAAGGGAAGTTTTACATCCTCATGGGGGGTGGCGCAGGAGCAAAGTCATGCACAACGCTGGTCGGAGCGCCCATAACCTGTGGAGGGGAGGCATGATTCAGGAGGCTGTCATGTGTGTGCTGGACTTTCATACAGTGAGGTTGTGCTGGGATAACCTCACTGTTGAAGGACTGTGCCAACCAATAAAAACACACTATTCTTTCTTGCCATTGTATAATACTACTTAATATTTGGGACAAGACTGCCATGTGAATGTAACTTGGGCATATCACACTCATAAGTTTGAATCCCACCACCTGATCCTCATTGTGGCTGACTTTTGATGTGCTGACCATCACACAGAACCAAACTGGAGGTGGTGGGATTCAAACTTATGATTGGGGTATG
The DNA here is from genome assembly GCA_016271365.2 of Neoceratodus forsteri. Classification (NCBI taxonomy): domain Eukaryota; kingdom Metazoa; phylum Chordata; order Ceratodontiformes; family Ceratodontidae; genus Neoceratodus; species Neoceratodus forsteri. Next base: position 469,126,203 of record CM028134.1, on the reverse strand, counting down.
CACAAATTAAGTTCACATTGGGCTCCTGTCCCACATGTTGTTTAGAAATATTGTTACAATAATCGTATGATAGAAAACTGCTATCCAGTGTAACCATGTATCCTTATTTTTTTATATCGATGAATGTCAAATCTAATTTCAATAATGTACATCACGATGACAAACATTTACACTTTTTTTCAGAACCTGCTGGGATGAAACATTTTGTAGGGCTGCCTTTCAAATCAAGATAGGGATGCATTAGTACAACTCATTTTGAGATCTGTTTTACCCTTTATGCCTGCCAACCCTCCAGCAGCACCCAATGACACAGTGGAGAGCGTGCTCTTTTATCTGCTGTCAGACTCAGATGCACATGTGTGAAAACAGGAAACAAAAAATGAGCACCACCATTAATCACCATGTACATGTTTAATGTGGGTTCTTAAAATAAAAAAATTAAAGAGTAGGCAGCGTTTCACCCACCAATCTTTCCCTGGTCAGCATATAATATCTCCCCCCCCCCAAGACAGACCACGGTGCAGGAAGAGAGAGAAACCAAGGCTGGCACCGACATGAGAACTCGTTATCTTCTTGCCAGCAATGAAAGTGAGAGGAGTGTCCATGCAGCTAGTAAAGGTGCGGGGACTGTAATGTACAGTATCCAGTCTTCCAACTGCACATTCCAGGATGGAGCTGCAGCAGACAGACAGCGAGCTTGGTGACACACAAGTGTGAGACAGTGAGCGCAACAGGCAACATTTCAAACCCCAACCCTTCCAAACACAAAAAAATGACAATGATTTAATTCAAAGAACTCCAGAAGTTCCAACTTTCTGCCTCATCTGGACAATGGAGCCTGAGTCTTTCTCTTGCACCCAAAGCAGGAGCAGCCCTCACAAAACTACCGGCCTGCAGGATTCAAACCCTGGAACTTTGCCACCAAATGATAATGATTATTTTCAACCATTCTCACCATCACCACCCTCCTCCTCTTCAACCTCTTCCTGCCCCTCATTCACCGAGCCTGCACCTTAGTCCCAGCAACAATCAGTACCGATTTAGGGCCTATCCCAAAGATTTGGGCCCTATCCCCGGGCAGAACTCAACTTTGGGGAGTGGCTGCAGCCAAAGCAGACCTAGCCTGGTCCCAAATGGGAAACCCATGTAGTAAGAGGGCTGCAGGAATATTTTGCAAGGTTTTTTGTTACCAGCATATGAACATCACAACAGACAAGGCAGATAAAGGCCTTGCGGTCTGTCTAGTCTGCTTTATTGAACAGCTCCCTGTGTATTTGCAAAGGCAACTGCCCACCTCCTTAATTTAATTTATTTAATGAAACAGCTTTGCTGAAACATTTATAGCTGTAATTGTGGATAGTCCATACATTTATAAACTGTTGAACCCAGCAAAAAAATTGTGTCTGGACAATATTAATGTACACTTGGTACACTGTTTAAATCTCTCACTACATATAAATACAGACCTTGATACATGATCACGGAACTCAAATGAAATCAGATCTGGTATGGTTTTAAGATGCTGGAGCCTGGCCTCGCAACTTTATTTATTGGGGGGAGGAGGCTAACCCCTAGGCTGAGAGGGAGTGTAGTCATTAGATCTGGGGGACGGGGTCCCTTTGATGATTGTTGGCAACTTTGAAGACCATGGCCCAGATATTCAAAAGGGTTGCGCATAGGCGCAACAGTGTTACACCATGTGCAACCGCACAATCATGCGCCTGGTGCGATATTCAAAAGGAAAAGTGCGGCACAAATCCCGATGCACGGAGCGCATCAGTAATGTAAGCAGGCACAGTTGGGGGGGGGGCGTGCCCATGCATAACCTGCACAGCCCAATATTCAGCCCGGGATGTGCAGAGCCATGCATGCGCAACCCCTACCTGCGCCAGCACAAAGTTAAGCCAAAAAAGGAACAACTGATGGCCACCCACAGGTGAGCTGCCACATTACAGGGCGCAACCACGGCAGCTGCCACTTGTGGTAGCACTAGACTCGGCTGCATCTGGTGGTGCCCCCGCCTGCATCACAGGCATTTGTATAATAAGATAAATTATTGCAATATCCCTGGTGGTCAGTGGATCGCTGTTACCCGATCGCGAGGCATTTGTATAATAAAATGAAATTATTGCAATATCCCTGGTGGTCCAGTGGACCGCTGTTCACCGATAAAGCTTGCATTTGTATAATAAAATGATTGTTGCAATATCCTGGTGGTCAGTGGACCGCTGTTTGCCCGATCGCAGGCATCTGTATAATAAAATGAGAGTTATTCCTCTATCCCTGGTGGTCCAGTGGACTGCTTTCCACCCGATCGAGGGCATCTGTACCCAAAGAAAGGACCAATATCCCTGGTGGTCTAGTGGTACCCCCCCACTCGCCCACTGAGCCCCACCACCTGGCCTCCCATCAGCCGGCAGGCGGCAGCACCCCACCTGCCTGCCGCCCCGCTGTCCACCGACTGACAGCTTGGTAGCTGTGAACCAATGGGCATGCAGCCCATACCCGTACTACATTCCAGATATGTGATTCATTCATATCTGGAATGTAAATATGGGCTACTGCCTCAAATATTCATCTGTGAACCAATTTCGTGCAGTCCTACCGAGCTGTCAGTCGGGGGTGGTGGGGTGGCAGGCGGGTGGGCGCTGCTCCCGCCCGGCTGACAGGGAGTGGGGTGGTAGGGCTCCAGTGGGCCGGGTGGGGAGGTTACCACTAGATCACCAGGGATATTGGTCCTTTCTTTGTGTACAGATGCCTGCGATCGGGCAGAAAGCAGTCCACTGGACCACCAGGGATAGTGGAACAACTCTCATTTTATTATACAGATGCCCGCGATCGGGCGAACAGCAGTCCACTGGACCACCAGAGATATTGCAATAATTCTCATTTTATTATACAAATGCCCATGATCGGGCACAGAGAGGTCCACTGGACCACCAGGGATATAGGAGTCTTCTATTTTTGGACAGATGCCCGCGATCGGGCAGCATTCGGTCCACTGGACCACCAGGGATATTGGACGGGGGGTTTATTATAACGGATGCCCGTGATTGGGCACATAGCAATCCACTGGACCACCAGGGATATTGGATGAGGACTTTATAGTTAAACAAATGCCTGCGATCGGGCTGCAGGGGGCGTCGGTCCCCGACGGCTGCTGCCAACGAAGCGCCTGGCGCCAGTAAATCGAGGATCGGGCACTGCATGCAAATGGTATGCAAATGGGGCCATAATGACATGCAAATGGCCCCATGTGCGCTTTGCATAAATTATGGCTCCATTTGCATGTCACCTTTGAATATCGTGGGTGCTGTGAATGGCACAATGGCACTTGCTAGCTCATCTCCATGCTCCACTCTGGCCACTTGCGCTGGTGCAGTGCCACTGCGCCATGCACAGTGGGGGTGGCCAGGGTGCGATATTCAAAGCTGCTGAGCCATGGCGCAGCTCCTTTGAATATCACCAAGGCCACACCCCTGCACAGCCAAGTTGAGCTGCGCCCAAGCTTGCACCACAGCCTGGCGCAGTTTGAATATCCGGGCCCATATATAAAACCATATTCACACTTGCCTAAATGCTGCGATCCAACTGCCCATATAGAAATCCTCTGGAAGAGCCTTGCTGAAAATCAGAGAACAACTTGTGATGTGCAGGGTGGTGCATGGGCTAGAGCACATGCTTCTTCCCCAGATGTCCGGGTTCTAAACCTACTAGATCCATTTCTTGCTCTCACCATCAGCAAGTCACTAATCTCCCTGTACTTCAGCACACACCAAAACAGCAAAAGCAGGACCCCTGTGAAAACAAGGTACAGTGTCTGTTTTGGGTCCTCTTAGGAACAATCATTGTAGAAAAATAAAAACCCATTAGGTTGCATGTTGTCCAAAGTGGATTTAGCAGTTAAGGTAGTCCCCCACATGACTGAAAAAGTCACCACACTTCTGGAAATTCTGTTCATGCGCCCAGATCCACTTCCCCCAAGCAAAGTCCCTGGAGAATTTTTGCAAGGAATTTGCCTTGCATATGTAGCAGGATAGCTGCCTATTGTCTACAAACTCCAACTCTTGCGATTGTACCAAACAGGCGGTCTGTGCAGCTTGTGATTGGGGAAGTTTGGAGGCAGCGGATTCAGTTTCTGTTGGGTGGGGATGGAGGGTGACCAGGGGTTGGAAGGGAAATTTATCTTTTTTTCTAATAGTTTACAACAAAATTAGTACAAAGCATCCACTAGAATGTTACTATTTATAATTAAACTGTGTTGGTTTGAATGGGTAACCTTGATGATTTTTTAGATAACTTACAATTATCTATAGTAATTTATTAATGTCATTTCTTATTTGTAGCAAAAATTTATCTTCACAGTGTAATCATTTCTGTTTGCCCATCAATGTGTCTGATGGCAAGCCCACGCAACATTGCATTGGTTCCAGACACAGTGGTCAGAAGTAGCCCACAACTTAATCTGACACATACTACCACAAAATAAATCTCAAGCAGTAATGTGCACTGTTATCCACATCTCTGAACTTTCTATGATACAGGACAGTTAACATGTACAAATCTCACCATTGCACCTGGATCATGTGATGTGACTGCCTTACACTTTGGTTCCAACACAGACACCACTGTAGGTGTTTCTGAATCTTGTGGACTTTATGAAATTTATTACCACCTTTTAAGAAATACAAAGTTGATGATTTCTTAGTGAAATATGATTTTTTTGTAGGACAATATGTAACTTGTAGCAATGTAATATTGCAAGTGTCAGTGGCTCAGTAGGTAGCACACTTGCCTCTCAGGCCGGGAGATCAGAGGGCTGTGGTCTCAGTTCCCGAATCTGGCACTTGGGTTAATATCCCAGTACTGACACTGTAGTGCAGCATAAGAGGGGTGCTGCACTTCTGAGGTGCCATCTTTCGGATGAGACGTTAAACCGAGGTCCCATCTGCTTGGATTGGTGGTAGTTCAGGTGGATGTTAAAAATCCCATGGCACTTATCGAAAAGAGTAGGGGAACTTTCCCCGGTGTCCTGGCCAAATTTCCCTCATTCACTAAAAATACCACCAACAGCTTAATCTGGTTTAAGGTCAGTTCGCATTCATCTGTATCCCCCTCCCGGGTTGTGCCTGAAAATAGGCATGATTTGTCTAGTGCACTTAACCGATCAACATAAAATAAATAACTGCGGCCAGTGCAACAGACTTCTTTATGTAAATGACACAGGCAAGGCACAACTGGATATACAGAGCTGGAATTGTAGCAATTATCCCGTGTGTAAAACATGTATAAGAGCTCATTGATTAGGTATGTTAAAAGTGCCTTAAAATGACATTTCTGTGACCAGTGAAAACAGTCTCTGACAGCACCTCATTTTTTATTACTTTATTAGCTACCTCTGAGTTTTTGATCCTCCAGCCTCTGGACAAAAGAACACCAGGTCCCCCAGGTAGTATGTGGAAACAAACCGTTACCAGCTCGGTTTGTCTTTCCTGGTAAAACACTTTGAGATAAATAAATAATAGTGCACTGACAGATCACAATTGTGAAATAACTCAGAAAAGCACTACTGTTCTCACCCCACCTAGAGTCCTAGTATTTTTATGTCACTAGTATTTTAAGAAAATAAAAATGATATGTGTATATAATAAAACTAATGCAGTTAAAAATACTAAAAATGACTAGAATGCTGTTGTTCGGGAGCAATGTACATGTATGCATTCCACACAAAGCAGCCAGGTGAGCATGATTCTGTTTCCTTACCAACTCCTAACTTTTCTACCCAAAAAGTATTTCAGCAGCATAATATTATTCCTATAATAAGTGTGCCTATTGAGTACAAAGCTAGGGCCGTCTGGTCCTTCTGTGGTCTAGGAGTTGTGTGTGTGTGTGTGTGTGTGTGTGTGGTCTCATCGAGCTCCTCTCAACTGCCGAAATGCTGCTAACTGCCTGCTGAATGACAACGTCTGTTTACTGAAAGTAAGTGTGTGTGTGTGTGTGTGTGTGTGTGTGTGTGTGTGTGTGTGTGTGTGTGTGTAACTCTTAAAAGCAATGATCTGCAAATGGACTGTAGCGTAAATCAAGACCACAAGTTTATGGCCCAGGTTCACTTGCCATTATTTCTCTGCCTTCTCTTTAAAATAGACTGGCCCCATAAATTGCCAGCTATTGATTTGAATAGTGGGAGAAAACTTTGTGTGTGTCCCTGCTTGAACAAGATGAAGTGGCACTGCTGTTTAGAAAAACATACTGATGTAGCAACAGGCAGTGTATAATCAAATTATTTGCTACCTGCTCCAATGTAAGCCACAGTTGTAATAAATAGTTAAAAGTGGTGATCCTGTATTTTTTTATGTTTGCTTCTGCAAGAAACATTTAATCACAGCTTAGGAGAGAAGCGGGTTTTTGGAGGTGCGGCACCGTGGGGGCCAATGGCTCCAGTGCCTTTTGAGGCTTGGCCCACTTTCCCCAATGCAGTGACACGCTGCTGCTGACACTAGTTCAGCCAGTGTGCCACCACCTTGAAATGAATCCGCCGCTGTAATGAGGGAGCAACCCGTCATTGCAGGGCGGTACCTTGCCAACCCAACCAGTTCATTTGCCGACAGGGGAGCCCACTCCCTGTCAGCATACTGTAACCCCCTCCCCCATTTGTTGTGTGCTGAGGGGGTGCCCAATCCCCCCGGCATCATGCACCCCCTCAACAGTCTTTCTTTGCCAATGGGGGGCCCAATCTCCGTTGGCTTCAGTCCCCCCTTCCTAGTTCAGTTTGCCAACGGGGGAGCCCACTCCCCATCAGCATAATGTTCCCCCCAATTTGTTGTGTACCGATGGGGTGCCCAATCCCCTCAGCTCTCCCCAGTATGTACGATGGGAGTGCACAATCCCCATCAGCTACAACCCCCTCAAAAAACACTCAGGTGGCATGCTGAGAGCCTACCCAGCGTACAAATGTCCCTGTAAAAAAAAAAGTCCTGCAATGTTTTGTTTTTTTTAAAACCTGTAAAATAGAAAACTGTCCCTCGTTGACTTCAGTGGCCCCTTCCCCAATCTGCACCCACCCTCTGTGCACCCTGCCTCCCCCAAACCCCATCACCCCATACTTACCTCTGGAGCCCAGCGCTACGATCTTCGGTGGACTGGGAACACGTCTGCACTCTTCAAAGCTGACTGCGAAGTGAAGAAATGCCAATAAGCTGTATAATGGCATAAATAGGGTTTTTTCAACTTTGGTGCATATCTCAGGCATTTCTGGGAATTTTGGCACCAAATGTTCAACATGGGGTTATTGGGACCCCTCCTCATGAATTCACTGTCATGGCATTATTCGGTCCCGAAAGGTGTTTTCACAGTCACTGTGCAGAATCACCTTTCAGGACTGAGTATGAAATGACAGTGCCAGTGTTCATGAGGTGGGCTCTCAAAAAGCCTATGTTGCAAATTTGGTGAAAAAAGTCCAAAAAATGACTGTTTTACGAGTGTGTGTTGCGCAGTTTCCACGCATGCACATACCTTCGTGAATCTGTAATATTTTCACTCCAGATTTTCAACATTGCCATTTTTCTATACCTCCTTATGAACAGTACAGCTGTCATTTTTCACATCCTGGCCAAAATGTGTTTTTGCACTTCTGGTGAAGAATAGCGTGGTTGCTGTGGGAAATCAGTGTTCGGGACACATTAAGAAAATTATAGTGACACTGTTCATGAGCAGAGGACCTAAAATGCCTATGTTGAAAATTTGGTGACAAAAGTCCATAAAACTACTGTGTTACAAGTGTGTGCTGCGCAGTTTCCATGTATGCTCAGTGCACAAATTTGTAATATTTTCACTCCAGATTTTCAACATTGGCATTTTGCAACACCTCCTTATGAACAGTACAAATGTAATTTTTCATATCCTGCCTGAAATATGCGTTTTCACATCTGTCGCACAATAGCGCAGTTGCTGTGGGAAATGAATGTTTTGGACAGATTAAGAAAATCATAATGACAGTGTTCATGAGCAGAGATCCCAAAATGCCTATGCTGAAAATCTGGTGAAATAATTCCACTAAATGACTGCAGTACAAGCATGTGTTGCTCAGTTTCCACGCATGCTCAGAACTTCAAGCATTTTTAATATTTTCACTACAGATTTTCAACATTGCCATCTCTTCATGCCTCCCTATGGATGGTACAACTGCCATTCTTCACATCCTGCCTGATCTGTGTTTTCGCATACCTGGTGCAGAATGGCACAGTCGCTATGGGTACTCAAAGTTCGGGACACATTAACAAAATCACACTGCCACTGTTCATGAGAAGAGGTCCCAAATGCTTTCATGAGGTGGGGGTTACAAAAAGGCCATGTTGAAAATTTGTAGTGCAAATACTAACACATGTCTGGGGCATCAGGGTTTCTAACCATAGCATCACACCCTGTACAGACTGACAGGCATCAGAGGTGTAACTTTGGATCACCGGCTGTAATGCTCATGCCATCCCAACCCCACCCTGAAGCCAGTGACAGGCATTGAGGTGTGCCTTGTACTCTTCAGCCCCAGACTTCACCCCATTCTCCTGTACTGCGACCATTTCAGCGTATGTCCTTATGAAATGGGGTGACTGTGAAGTCGAACACCCCAAGGCACACCTCAACACTTGGTGTCTACAGGATAGGGTGAGGTGAAATGCCATGAGCATTATGGGCAATGACCCACAGGCACATTCCAATGCCTGTCCAGCTCTGCAGGGTGGAGGTGGGGTTGACGTGAGTTCAATACTTCACTGCCACTGCTATTCTGCATCTGTCTAACTCCTGCACGTCCAATGCTAATATCAGCAAGCAAACATTTGGCATTGACAAATGCTTGTTTTTCTTTTGTAATTAGGCAGTGGTCCCAGGCTAATCTGGTAATCTGGCATTTCCTCTAAAACTCCAAGGCAACTTTCTTGTGTTTTCCTATACATTACATTATTTCCTAGCAGATTACTGTATGCAAGTCTATGGGACCAATTATATCATGTAGCTGGCTCCATTTTCTTGCAAGATACAGGAATCCTTGTAGATCTGGGAGCCCTGATTAGGTTTAGATTTGTCCTAGCTGTTATCACATTGAAAACAAGGTACTTACAAAAGGCATCTTTTTTAAAGACTGTATTTCTCTGGGAACACCTGAGGGAGATGTAATATATTTTGTCCAATTCTACAGTTGAGAGAACTGAACCATTGGAGGTTGAATGACTTGCTCATGGTCAACACAGTAACATGTGGCTCTTGTGGGATTTGAACTTGGATCTCAGACTTCCCAAAGCTGTGGTCAAATCAGTACACCATGCAATATGGTGAAGAAATCACATTACATGTGTATATTTAATACATAAAAATAGTACCAACATGACAACTACAGTATTTTGGATTGAGACTCACTTTTACCACAGACATGCACATATATTTATTTATCTATATTTTGTTTTTGGTTTTCTTTGGGTGCGGGAGCGTTAATGGTGGCACATGGTGGCATAAAGTTATGAAACTTCCATGACTCTTTAGTTATGGCAGACTCAGGGAAGGGATACAGAATGCTACAGGGGGTTTCTTATGTGTACTATGCTCCCCCCCGGAAAAACTAACTATACTATGCAATCAGCCAGTGTGCAGCATTCTGTGACACACTATCAGCATCAGTATTGAGTGGTGTAGAGAGATGGAAGGAGGAGAAAGCTACAGAGTTGACACTACAGCAAAACAACAGTAATTAAGGGCACAGGCAAAAGTTCCTGTAATTAAGCCCTTCCCCAACCTGTGCTCTGAAAAGTATGACTGCTCATATAGGAGACCTAGGTTCATGATTGGATGAGAATGTTCAACGGGAAAACAAATAAATAATGCTTTACATGTAATTTTCATTCTGTAAAACATTTGGGTCTGAATATAAACAATAAAGTGTGCGTATACATACATCACATGCGGTCATTTTGGGAGAGGTAACTATTAAACTAATCGGAAATGTTTCAAAAAAGTTGGCAGTTTTGATTGACATGGATAGTTAACTGGTTCAGAGCTCAGTGCTTATGTTACATACTGTAGCTGGATGCTGTAGGTTGTGCTTGGATACAGAGGCCAGACCAGTAAGTAGGATAATGCTTGTAGCGTACTAGTAGTATGAAATGGTTCATGCTTAGGTACTTTAGCATAGACATGAGCAAGTCAGTGATTAAGTACATATGAACTGGGCAATATATGCAAGGTGCTTAGATGCTTGAACTGATGAGTCACTTGTTATGATTTGATAGTGTTTTGGCCTTTCTCTGTATCCCACCTGTAGGAAGGAAGCTTAGTCCAGTATAATGAGACCCCCCCAAAAATAAAGATATCAACGATTGTTCTGTATCTGACTGTAAAGGAGTTGAGTAGGATACACCCCCAGGAAAATGATTAGCAGTATGATCACCTCCTCCAACTCCGGAGATTGTGACCAGTAGCACGCAGGAGAGGAAAACCCCCCTTGGGGGGGGAAACCTCTGAGGACCCATGGCTACTGATCTGTCTGTACTTCTGGGCATACTAAAGGAGAGTAATCCTAATTATTTTAATCAGCTAATCTGAACCCCAAAGCAGTAGAACCCAATCCAGAGAAATGGAGAACTGAAGACGTATTGATTCATGACATGAAGGTGAACAGAGCAAGCATCCATCGAATAAACTCCAAGTTCGAGAATCCATGAGCAGGCCAGAATGATAGTACAGTGACATCCATGGTTGATATGAATTTGAAGCGATGAGTTACAGTGGTGAAGCACTTCAGCAGGTGAGGATGACTTCTCGGAGGAGAATCAGGATTCAAAGGCTCCAAATCCATGTCTAGAAGGAGGACTGTTGGGTCATGTTCTGCTTGGCAAGGTTTGCAAATGAAGGTCGTGGTGATGAAGCACAAGAACTGGGGTATGCGACGTGATCTGGAGGATGGAGCAATAGGGACCTCCAATCCTGAGAGGGGAAGCAAGTATGTGAAGTAGGTAGAGATCGTAGTGAATATGTAGACATAGGTCAGATGTATTGCCAGTTCACATGGAGCGCAGTAAGTTGTAATGGCGAGTTAGTCGTGATGACCCTTAGGCCCCATAAGGGTGAAGCAGGTAGTATAAGCAAGTAATGTAAATAAGTGGACCTGTACATAGGTCAGTTGTCGTAGTAAGTAAAGCTGCATGATGCTGATGTAGTAGCAGGGAAGTTGTATTGCAAGATTATGTACAGTGTATGCGAGGGGTATGAAGATGGTACAAGCAAGGAAATTGGAGAGCTTTGTGTGGATCCCAATGTTGACATCTATGTTTCAAAGCCAGAATGATACCTTAGCAAGAATTGACTTGTGAAGAATTCTGATGAGTCCTGAATAGTTGTGCTTAGGAGTCCTAGATGGTGATAACTGATGAGGCTGCGTCAAATAAAGTAGCGTTGTCACAGGGTCTGAGAAGCATTAGAGCATAAATCAGGATAGTGAAGGTCTTCAGGATAAGCTCAACTAGGTGTCCTGGTAAGAGTGTAGCAGTAGTAATTTCATATGGCTGAAACTGCAGGGCAAAGCATCCAAAGAATAGATGATGAGTGTCTAAACATCCAGATGTGAGTCCATAGTAAAGGAGCTCCTGGGGCTGGCTGACACGGCAGCAGGTAGGTGTATAGTAGAATAAGCGAATCTCTAAGCCCCAAGCTGACAAGGTGGGTTGAGTAGGAGTAGTTAAACCCTGGCCCGATGGGCGAAGCAGGTCATAGAAGCAGGTGATTATGGTGCAGTAATATCTATGAGCAAAGGACCTCTGGGCCCATAGGGCACAGGTCAGGCAAATGTGATGGCAAACCTCAGCCCCGCGGGGTGAGGCAGATTGCAGAGTGGTGGTAGGTAACATAATGGAAATATCGAACTGCATGCAATGCAGGAAAGCAGTGAAGTAATGAGGAATAGATTGTAATTAGTATTACAACGGAGACATATCCTGAGTCAGTTTAGTGCGGAGTAGGACTATAGTTTTAAGGCAGACTTATGAGAGTGGAACAGTGCTGTAGACATACGTATCCTGAAGATCAAGGATGGTATGGATTGCAGTGAAGAGACCATGGCGGAAGAGTTGGCAACTCGATGAGAGGCAATAAGCATCCTGAAACTGTAGTTATTCAATGTGTGAGGCATTAGTTCAATCAAGGAAAACAATATGAAATAAAAGTCAGCAGGAATTCCTGGTGGAGACGGTAGTAGCAACTCCGGGAAAGGTGAAGTAGCATGGTGAGGAGCATCCAAGAATTGAAGCAAACATCTGATGTACTCCAGAAATAATCCAATTTAAGGCAGAGCTTAGGAAGCATATTTGGAAGGGTAGTTCTGAATGAAAAGCAGCTCTGTAGGAAGCATCCATGGGAAGGAAAGGTAGCTAGCCCAAAGAGATAAGGAAGGATGGCCAGACCATGGAGGTTAGCTGATGAACAGTAGATGGTATGACTGAATGAGTATGTCAGTCAGTGAGTAAATAGAAGTAGTAGCTAGACCCAAGAAGGCCAGCATGCAGCCAGACCATGAGGTCAGCTGGTAAGGTAAGTAAGCGTAGCTGCTAGCCCCATGTAAGCTAGCATGCGCAGCTGGACCGCACGTAGATCAGCTGGTAAGGTAAGTAAGTAGTAGCAGCTAAACCCCATAAAGGAGAGCCAGTATGGCTGGACCACACGTAGGTTAGCTGGTAAAACAGGTAGTATGTGGCAGCTAAACCCCACGAAGGTTAGCATGCGCGGCCAAACCATGTAGGACTGCGGCAATGAGTAGAGCATGGCAGCTAGGCACCACGAATATAGCTGTAAAGAAGCACCATATAGTGCCCGATATATTGTAGTCTCATGAGAATTGGACGTACTGAAGCTTGGATAAGAATATTTGCGATGCCAGCATTCAGTCCTAGTGAGGTTGCAGTTACTGTACAATGTAGGGAGTGAATGTCCATTGTCTGCAGTACAGATAGATAGTGTAAGTACTGGGTCATTTTGAAGCCAACAGTAGGAAGCAGAACGGGGAGCAATAATGGAGAAATGAAGCAGTGAGAACTACTGCAGGTGTCAACTGGAGGTTGGAAGCAGGCCATCCAGTTCCCAGAATGAGGAACAGTATGCAGTACCAGAACGCAGCCAAGATATTGCATATCATGCTAGAGCGTGCCAGGATACGAAGGTAAAGTAGGCTTAGGGAAAGGGGCATAGCACTACTAAAGAGCTCACTATCAGTAGCTACACAAGTGTGGCAAGCTGTAATGACATCTCTGAGTTGGATAGTCCCGAAGTCCATGAATGCTTTTGCCACGTACACTGAGTCAGTGTCTCTGTTCAGAAAAACATGCTGTGTAAGACACATCTTGCATATGCATTGTCAGGAAGGATAAGCAGGCAAAGAGGAAGCAGATGCGAATGTAGGAGGGTCAGCAGGTGGTGCTGGAAGCACTGAGAAGGGGGATTCAGAAGCAGGGAGTACAGCAGCAAGCAGGAGTCCAGCTTGGTGGTAGCTGGAAAGCTCTGAACACACAGCACAGTAGCTGACCATGACTGGAGATGCAGGAGGCAGTAAGGAATTCAGAGTCAAGTCCATAGCGATCCCATTACACGTCAAGCAGGTAAGCGAAGGTCCTAATCTGGTAGCAGGCTGAAGCAATGAAGGAAATTTAGTAAATGTCAACGGCTGTAGAATAGGGAGTGCTTTACAGACTGGTCCCCGCCATGCTGCCTGCTCTGGAGCAGAAAGCGTAAGGTAGTATTGTGATGCAGCTCATAAGGCAGGCACGGAAAGGTACAGGCTGCAAATATGCCAGCGGCAACAGTAGCACAGAACTCGGGGTATGGTGTTCTGAAAGCAAAGGCTCCGAGCGGCATAACGGTGTTCCATGGTTTATAAGGCTGCACAATCCGAGGTAAATAGCAAACGGGCAGGAGGCCACCAAACAATGCAGATGATCCAAAAGAGGCATGAGCAGAAAGTGGAGCACGGCCATAGCCAAAGGTATGGAGAGGTAATAATTGACAGGCCCCAGGCAGTAGCGAGGATAGAACACCGACCTACGAACTGAACAATGCTGCGATGCGAGGTTGGAGAACCCCCCCCAAAAGAAAAGAAAACAAACAGAAGGCAGGAATGGGGAAAGGAGTGGAGGAGGGAAACACAAAGGGGCAGAGCAGAAAGGGGTAAGGGGGGGGAATCCAGCCACAGTGCACAGCACGTGAGCGAGCAGCGAGGTGACTCGCTCTGAGCAGGGCAGCAGCCTGTTAGTTTAATAGGGGTGGGGAGGCTCTTCCCCACTTAACTATGGGCATGGCCCTAAATTTGTGCAGTGTATAATGGCACAGTGAATTACAGGATGTTTTCAAAATTTGCTTTCAGTACAATTTGTGAAATTTCAGAAATTCTGCATAATTCTGCAGAAATGTTTCAGAATTAAAACTGAAATTCAGAATGAGATGTATTTGTAAACAGAGTATTAGCAATCCAAGGTGTGCATAAACAGAGATATAGTCCTTTGTAAAATACAAATACAACTATCTTCTCATTCTTCAGTATCTATTTCTTTACATAATAATACACAGGTAAGCTGAGACATGCCCAATGTGCCGAATGCATCTTTAACCCTCACACAGTCCCAATGCCACTACAAGCAAGCAAACTTCGGCACTGACAAATGCTTGTTTTTTCTGTGGCAAGCCAAGTGCAGGTTAACGTTTCACAGCAATTACAATACTTAATAGTCTGACTGTAACTGCTCTTATTGAACATGGATTGCAGATATTGTTTGACCAAGAAAGTGCATGGCTGTCACAGAATTCCTTAAAGGAGAACTGCACTGAGCCTGTAAACCTTTTTTCCCCCCAGTAGAAGCTGATTTTTAAATACTGGTTCCAGTTCTGTTACTGTTTCATCTCTACAGGTTTTTTAATTATCATTATGGGGGGGGGTGGTTCTAATTTACACACTGCAGGCAAGAACCATTTTAGAACTGGGTGAAGTAGTTTATGTCCCTTGCTCAGATCTGTCATTGTTGGTACAATGCCTTTCTGGCCATCTGTGTGTCGTCAGCAGTGCGCCCATTATTAGGGTGCTGCATTATGGAATTTGCTGCCCCCTCCCAAGGTCTGCCCCCCCCAGAGTTAGAATATTTAGAAAAGAGGGGTATGGGGGTGCAGCCCCCCGCAAAAGGAGGGGACAGTGACATCATGACATGACACCCTAATGATTGGGCACACTGCTGCCAGTGCCCTGTATAGGTAGAACCAGTACAATGCACCCATGTTCTACTATAGAACTCTATGGCTCAGAGGGACATAAACTACATCATACAAGTCTAAAATGGCACTTAGCACCAGAGTATAGACCCAGAAACACTCACTGGGATAACTAAAAACCCTTTAGAGATGGAACAATGACAGAATTAGAACCAGTAAATAAAAAACTGCTTCTGTTGGGCAAAATGACTTACAGATTTAGTGCAGTTCTCCTTTAATTGCAAAATGGGAGAATATTCCTTATATTACTTGGCATTGACTTTTGAAATGCTTAAAATAAGTGGCTTGTGGTTTATTATGGTATGAGCAGGATTGAGCAGTGTTATCTTTTTTTCCTTTTTGTCCTATATTTCTCTTGTGAAGCATAGTTTATATTTCTGTTACAGTATGTGATTTTTGTTTTATTCTCTAACAGTTGATTTTTTTAACACAATAAAAATTCCTTACTCTCCTATAGGGGGCACCTCTTGCCATCTGGCAATCTGCCAAGATGGCCATCCAGACAGGTGGTGGAATGGATGCTGTGGATGTAGGGGAGCTGACCTTCTCTCCTGCCACCCATTTACTAGAGGTCTCATTGCAACGTGGAGTGGGTATGCTGGAGGAAAACATGACCTTGGGCATTAGTGAGTAGGAAATTGCACAAATTGTTGAAACAGCTGAGCAAGCCTTCCATCAAACTAAACTGCTGGAAGAAAAAGAAAAATTGAAAAGAGCCATGGAGGTAGGAAACAGTGCCTATTGAACCTGGTTACTGAGGAAGAAGCCAGATTCCAAGTGGAGAAGGAAAGGTTATCTATCACGATGCTGCACCCTGGAGAAGCTGAGTCAGCAAATGGGAGATATAGATGTAAGCTGGTAGAGGCAGTATCAGTTTCCCTTCTGATGCATCCACATCAAAAGAGCCGAATGACAGCTGCACTGACAAACCATCACTCCATTTTTTTTAAATCAATGTTTACTGAAAAAATTTTCAGCACAAAGAACAGAGATGTAATCAGTCAGCTATAGTGAATCATACAGAAAAGGTGCAATCACCTGCATAGTAAATCAGAGGGAAAGGAAAGAGGAAATTGTTTAACCAGGAAAGGCACACTAAGCCAAAGCTTGTTTCCAGGTGTGACCTGGGAGTACAAGGAAGTTAAGTGATATGCTCAGGGTCACACAGTATGCAGGTGGGGGCTGTAAGATTCAAACCCAGGTCTCCAGGTTTGTAGCTCAGAGCCCTAGACCACTACACTATCAATCTGTACATCAGGTCAAATATTACTGATAACATGAAAATAAAACTATATTTGTGGATAACAGTAGCCATACAGTGTAAAATCATGGAATTAAGGCTGGGTTGGCCTTGGATTGAAAGAAAACCCAAAATGCCAGTCCTCTCCCTTTTCCTGGCATCCGTGTAGCATGAAAGTAAAAACTCCACTCAGGATATGGTATTAATCATTGCATTTCAGGCCCCCTCTCATCGGGATTTTATCCATCACCCAAAGGCAGGTGATTACCTTTTCAGCTGCTGCTACTATCAAGGTCAACAATAATTTTAGTGTCAAAACCCTTATCCCTGCGCGTGAGATAGCCAGAAGTCAATAGATCTTGTTGTGAGAAAACAGAATTTAAATCAATATTGGCTCAGTCCGAGAATTCTCTCAGAGGGGCACAACCAAAATATATGACTATAATGTGCTTTGCCCTCTCCCCACCCTCTCCAGCAAACCCTCTTTTGGGGGCCATGTGTGAGGGTTGGATAGTAGGTGTACGAAAATACCATACCCTGCACTTGCAGGCAAAGTCCCACCATTGGGCTGAAGCTGTGACCCTATAGTTAGGCACAATTTCAACCATAGAGCCATCTCATGGGAAGTTTGCATTTCAGTATTCCACTTGTATAAAATTGTACTAGTATGTTCAGGGGTGATTTCTAGAAATCCTCTATAAAGTAGCCTATCATATGGGACCAGTTTATTACTCATTGAGAGTCCTGAATTGTAGAATATAAAGTAGAATGGGTTTCAGAGACGCATTGGAAAGTTGGCCTTCATCCCATGAAATATGATCCAAGCTGCAAATATCTAAAATATGCTGTTTGGGGGAGAAATAATTCTTGTTGCAACTCCTGATAGGGGCTTATCCCGTGAGATGTGAAAAAATGCTACATGTATTTTAAACCCTTCTGCCTCCATGTTTTGGGACCACCATCTTTATTATTAGTTGGAAACTTTCAGTCATAAGCTACTGCCCTAAACCATTCCACTTTCTTCTTGGGAAGATATTTCCAGCAACAAAGCCTCCAGTATTTTAAGGGGATAGCTGTGTAGGTAGTAAAGTCGACCAATGGAATATATGAACATATGAATGCACCAGCAGATAAAGGCCTTATGGTCTGTCTAGTCTGTTCAAGTGTGCAGTTCCCACTGTGTTTACAGAGGGATTTGCTCCCCCTCCCCATATCCCATTTGACCCCGCTCAAATACCCATTCCATCCCTCTCCCCCCTCTACCTACAATGTTTTCCCTCACAATGTCCCAACCTCTTTTGAAGCTGCCTACCATTTTTAGGGATACCACCTCCTCTGACAACTTATTATGCCTGGCTACCACCTTCTTGGTGAAAAAGGAACCTCCCCCCCCAGTTTCAGCTGTTACCCCTAGTGGTCTTGTTTCCACTTAGGTTGTAGAGGCCCACGGTACCCACCCTGTTTATACCTTTAAGGTACTTGAACATCTCAGTCATGTCCCTCCTCTTCATTCTGTCCTCAAGAGAGTACATGTTGAGCTCCCTGAGCCTCTCCTCATAGGCATTGCCTTGCTGGCCCTGGATCATCTTTGCTCCCCTTCTCTGGACTGTTTCCAGTAAGTTGATATGCTTCTCAAAATAAGGGCACCAATATTGCACACTGTACTCTAGGTGCAGTCTTATTAGAGACCTGTACAGCAGCAGAATGACCTCTGACTTCCTGCTGGTAATTCCACTGGCTATGCAGCCCAGCATCCAATTTGCTTTGGCTGCAGCTTTCCCGCAATGTGCCAAATGCTTCAGGTTACTTGTGATAATTACACCTAGGTCCTTTTCTTCCTCTGATCTGGTTACCTGCACACCTTCCAACCAATATTTAGTCTCTGGCTTTTTCACCCCAAGTGCATAACTTTATACTCTTAAGCGTTGAACCCTAGTTGCCAAATGCCAGAGCACTTCTCTAGGCTAGTCAGATCTTCCCTGAGTTCCTGTTTCCCCCTCCTCTGTGTCCACCCTCCTACTGAGATTTGTGTCATCCATGAACAGGCATATCTTATCCTTGATCCCATCCATGATGTCACTCATGAATATGTTAAACACTGGACTGAGCACAGAGCCCTGTGGAACTCCACTGGTTACAGGCCTAGCTTCTGAGAATCCCCCCACCATGACTACCACCTTTTGGCTTCTGTGCTGCAGGCAAATATTGACCTGCCCAACAAGCTTAGCATCCACCTCCAGGTCTTCTAGCTTCCTGACCAGTCTCCTGTGAGGTACAGAGCTAAAGGCCTTCCTGAAGTCCAGACATAGGACATCAACCATTTGGCCTTTATCTACTCTCCTGGTGACCCAGTCAAAGAAGTCAGTTAGGTTGGTATGGCAGGACCTCCCTGACACAAACCTATGCTGCCTCATATCCTGGAGCCCATTGTCTTCAAGAAAGCTCACCAATCTCTCTTTCAGGATGGTCTCCATTAGCTTGCCCACTGTTGAGGACCAGCTAACTGGCCTGTAATTCCCTGGTTCATCCTTTGGACCACTTTTATGGAGAGGCACTACATGTGCAGTTTTACAATCCCAGGGCACAATCCCTGACCAGAGAGGTGTCAAACAGGTCTGCCAGGGGATCTGCCAAAGTCTCCACCAGTTCCCTTAGGACCCTTTGGTCCATGCCATTTGGCCCTTGGGACTTATCCACTTTCAAGGCCCTTAGGTTTTTAACTACCCCATCAGCTTGAATGACATCATCCATGACTTTCCCCATTCCGGTCCCTCCCCCGTTCCCTCGTGGCACTGGTCCACCCTTCTGTCTAATGATGACTGAACATAACTACTTGTTAAGAACCTTTGCTTTCTCTTCACTACCCTCAGCCAAGCCACACTCCTTTTGAAGCCTGATTATCTCATCCTTTATGTTCCTTTTCTTCCTTATATATTGGAAAAAGGCCTTCTCCCCTGTTTTTTTTGTCCAGCTCCCCCACTCCCCGAAGGAAACTCAGCACCCGCCCATTGCTGACTTTGCACCCCAGGTTTACCTCCTGGGTGGGGCACGGATGAGCGCCCCCTCCCCACGGTCCATGGTAATGTGCCCTGGCTTACCCCCTAGGGTAGGGCCATTTGAGTGGGACTTTACCTGGCGGACACTGTTGGCAGCAGGGGCGGTGTTGGAATGGAGCTTCATGCTTGGGGCCAGGATATTTTGTGCAGCTGTACCTGGGGGCGGAGATGTGCAATAATGGCCCACTTCCACCCCACCCCCTGCAGATAATGGCACCAGCACAATGGATCCCCCTCAGCCTCCGCCAGGGTTCTGTGATGTGCTGGACACACTACCCCTCCCCCTGGAGAGGATAGCAGTGCCAAGGATGCTTAGGAATGCCTTGGAAGATGGTGGCCACGCTGGGCTAGCCACGTTGAACTGTTCTGCTCTGCTCTGCTGTTTTGTTTTGTTTATTGCCCTTTTATTTTATTTTATTTATTGTATTTTGCTGCTCTGTTAACCGTGTAGCGGCATATTTTACAACCATTTTTTCTTGGTTGTTTTTTCGGTTTGCCGACGATCCGTTTCCTCCGTTTTGGCTTGGCTCGTTTTGTTCTGCTTGCGGGTTGGGATTCTGTCCGTGGTCGGATTTTGGAGCTCGGGGACGAGCCGTTGTGTTTCAGCAATTTCTGTTTAACTTCGCGACCACCTGTTAGGCACTGACCTGATTGCAGGTTTGCAGGGGGTCGGCTTGGTCGTCCGGGTGTTGGACCGGGGGCTGAAGTCTTCAGACAGATTCCGACAACTCGGAGGACTGTGGCTGGGATTGTGATTGGGAGCCTGGTGGTTCGGTGGAGGCTTCCTTTTTTCCTGGATGTAGGTGTCTGCAGGATTTGGAGTCGTGGAAGAGCATTCGCCCAGGATATTGGCGGGGTAAAGCTGTGGTTTCGGTCCAGGGACGGTTTCTTCTCGGACCAGGAGAGAGGCTGTCAGATTGTATTGGCGTGGGGCTTTTTTGCCAAGGAAGTGGCCATTGGACGATTTGATAGAGGAATTTGGCGGTGGATAACTGGAAACTGTACCTCCACATAACCTGAGGTCTAGCTCCCTGGTCCAGATGGGGGGGCTGGTTTGTTCTGCCTCCGGAGGGTGGTGGGGCTTGCTTTGCTCCCTGGGTGGGGCAGGGGGCCATCGGAGGGTGGTCCTGCCTTCCTCATTTCAGCGGTCAGGGGAGCTGGAGTGGTTAATATGTGGAGGTGAGGTCATTTTACAAATCTGTCACAAGCTGATTTGACCCTCTACGTCCTCGGCTACCAGGAACTTGGAAGTTGGGATCGAGTTTGGGAAACATGAGCAGGATTTGGTGAAGTATTTTCATTTATTTTGGTGAACTGTTGTGTTTGGTACTGGAGACTGCAGAAGATGACTGTGAAGCCTAACTGTTCTGAGTATTATTTGGGTACATCAGTCTCATGAGAGGAGTCTGATGTACATTGAGGACATATGGTGTGGTGAGAGCACAAAGTGTGACTTCAAAATCAAAAGGACTTTGAACATTGTTGGTTAATTTTCGTCTCAGTCTGCACTATTTCTGTACTAAATAAATGTATGGTTATATAAATTTTAGAGATATAGGGTAATTTTTAGTAGTTTTAGGTGGTGTGCTCCTCCCTGCAGTGGTGAGAGTACTGTGGGGGGTATTATAATTATAATATATGTTGATAATTTTAACAGCACTAGAATTGCTAGATTTTGTGTTTTATTGTGATTATTGTTTTTATTTTAGTGTAGTGTAAAAATGTGCTGGAGTAATTATAAAGGCGGTAGTATTCCCCTCTATGTTAGGGACCTCCGTCCTTTCTCCTGTCCCCCGTTGTCAGCTGAAGTTTACAGGAAGTGTAGGGCTTTGGGGATTGCGAGAAGGAGACGGAGGGCCCATGCTGGAGGGGGAATGGAAAGGAGTGGGCGGATTGGGATTGTAGGGTCAAGGAGATGCCCTGGGGCGAAATGGGCACGGGAGAGAGGTTCTCCCTGTCTTGTGCCCATACCCAAGGGTTCTGGCTTGGACCAGCAGGTAGGCCGGTCATTATTGGAGGTTTGTCCTACTCGAGCGGTGTTATGCAATGCCAGGTCTATTAAAAACAAGACGGTTGTTATAGCTGATCTTGTTGAGTCATCTGACCTGCGTGCATCACGAGGTTCCTGGCTGGATGAAAATGCTGGGCCTGTGATAGCCGCAGCAATTCGGGTTGGGTACTGGTGATTCACGCGAGGCAGGATCAGAGGGCGGGGTATAAGGCTATGTGTTATAAGTCAGAACTGGGTCTGGTGGAGGTGCCAGCGGGAGTCACCAGATCCTTTGAGTACATTGTGGGCGAGGTGTGGTGCAGGATACTTCTCGTGACAGCCTGCCCACCAGGTGACGAATAATAGCTTCTGCAGGGAAGTCGCAGACTTCATTGTTGACTAACATTGGGGTCCCCCAGATGGTTGGTTCTGGGGACTTCAATGCTTGGGTCAACGATGAATTCTCTGGTTTGGTCAAGATTTCCTCCAGTTGATGATATCACTGGGCTTCACACAGGTGGTTTCCTCCTCGACCCATGTGGGTGGACACTCATTGGATCTGGTGTTCCTTCTGGGGATGGGGATATCTGACTTGTGGTGGAACCAGTTGGATGGTCAGACCATCACTCCATTAGGTTCAGTTTTGAGGCCACCCCGTTAGGTCTGCCCCACGAGATGGTGGTTCGACACGCCTTTGAGGGTGTATCCCCAGGAGGACCTGATGGCGGTGTTGGACCTATCAAGCTACCGATAGATTGCATGGATCCAGGTGATCTGGTACATGCCTATAATGAAGGCGTGTAACAGGGGCCTGGATTCTATTGCACCAGTTGTGGTCACCTCTTACTCCTCGTCCCAGGTCTCCTTGGTTTGATGAGACCATGAGGAATTGAGGAGAGTTGGGCGAGGCTGGAGAGGCGTTGGCAAAGTCCGTTGTGATGATGATGCTTAGTTGATGGACCATTATTTGGTCTATCAACTGCAACTCTCGTAAGAAGGCAGAATTCCTGTCCAGAGAGCTGTGGCTGCACAGAATAGATCGGCTCAGCTCTTTTCGACTGTGGACAGACTGTGCAATCCAGTCTGTCTTCAGCCCAGAAGAGCCTTATCTCAAGAATGGTGTGAGGAGCTTGTTTTCTTTGCCGATAAGGTTGCCAAAATCAGATCGGCCATTCTGCTTTCCTCCCATGGGAGCAGCGTGGTCGTCAGGAGATGTCAAACACCCAGTTGGAATGGTCTGACTTCAGCCTTCCCATAATCGAGGATGTTGTGATGATCATTCGAGCCTGCGACCGACACTGCTGTGATTTGGACCCTGGTCCCCAGGCGCCTCTTAGTGGGTTAGTGGGTATAAGATTGGCCTATCCCAGCTTTGATCAGTATGGAAGTCTTTTAGAGGGGATTTTCCAGATCCCTTAAAGAGGCTATAATTAGTCTTCTTTTAAAGAAACCCTCCTTAGACCCATACTGTTCTAGCAAATTACAGGCCAGTCTCTAACTTACCCTTTGTGGTAAAGTTATTGAGAAAGTGGTCGAGTGCAGTTGGAGGATCATCTGACCAACAACAATATCTAAGATTCGTTCCAGTCTGGATTTAGGAAAAGGTAAGTACCGAGACAGTCAGACGAGTACTAAATGACCTCCATGGCAAGAGATCGTGGGACCCGATCCATCTTGGTACTACTTGATCTCTTGCAGTGTTTGACACCGTTGACCATGGTGTGCTGTTGGAGCGACTGCTGTTGGTCTGTGGACTGTCTGGTATGGTCCTCAGATGGTTTCAATCTTACCTTGAGGGTAGGACTCAAGAGAGTGGTGTCGGGAATTTTCTCTCAGCATCATTCTCCCTGCCCTGTAGGGGTACCGTAGGGCTCCATTTTAGCACCATGTTGTTTTCGTGTATATGCTACCATTGTAAGTATTATTAGACGGTACGGTTTGGGTTTCACTGCTTGCAGATGATACCCAGCTGTATATGTCTTTTGTGCCCGTCAGGACGCTGCCTTGTCGGGTATTTAATAACTGCCTTGAAGAAATCCAAGAATGGATGAATGGGAGTTGGCTGAGGTTAAACCCGAGAAAACTGAGATGTTGGTTGTGGATATAGGTCGCTGTGAGGCTGGTCTGCCAGAGGATCACCCTCAGGCCTATGGCTTGGAGGGTGTCCAGCTGACGACCTCAGACCAGTGTGCGAAATCTTTACGTAGTAATTGATGACCGCTTGACACTTAAATCCCAGGTGTCAGCGGTCATAAAGACTTCCTTTTCATCTGAGGAATATTGCCAGGGTGAAGCACTTGGTTCCTCCAGAGAACTTTCCAACATTGATCCACGCCTTTGTTACCTCCCCCGCTTGACTATTGTAACTCCCTATACCTAGGGCTATCGGGGTTGAACTGCCTGCAGCTGGTGCAGAATGGCAGCCAGGCTGTTGACTGGGTTTCCAGATCCAGTCACATAATGCCTGTGCTTCATGGACTGCACTGGCTGCCAGTGTTTTGGGAATTACCTTCAAGGTCGGTTTGCTGACCTACAAGCCCTAACATGATCTGGGACCTCACCTACCTGAAAGAGCTCCTGTGTCCTATAGTCCCTCTCGCCTCCGATCCACTGACGAGGATTGCTAGAGATTCCCAGGGTGCGCTTGAAAACATCTGGTGCTAGATCATTTAGTTTTATGGCACCTACCCTGTGGAATTCTCACCTGGTCAGGTGCGAGATCGTTCGGACCGTCCTTAGTTTTAAGGGAGCTGAAACCCACCTTTTAATATAGCTTTTATGATTTTTATTAGTTTGATTTATTATATTTATTGTTATATGTATTTGTACAGGCGCTATGATTTTAAGAAAAGCGACTTTTAAAAATAAAGTTGAATTGAATTGAATTGAAATTAATCCTTCTCCCCCCAGCCGGCCTCCAATGTCCCGAGTCAGTTTCTGAACCCAGGTCATCGGTGTTACAGACAGATGCACTGCCTCTGTGCCGGTGGGCCAGCTCCTCTCCCTTGTTTTTAACCCCTGTGCTAACTGCACTTCTGTTGTAGCCTTTGCCACCCTAACTATTCTCCTCACCTCCCTTGATTTAGCAGAGTAGTCCTCCCTACATTCCTCCTTCTGAGTACGTTTGTACTTCTGGAAGGCTGCTGTCTTTTCATCTACAGCGTTTACCACCTCCTTGCCGTGCCAGATGGGCTTTTTGACCTTTGTTTTCTTACTTTTGATTTTGTCCCACTTACTAGTGGCCTCATTCATCCCTCCTTTGTTATTGCCCACTTCTGTTCCACATCAATCTCACTTTTGATCCCACCAAGGTGTCCCACCAGAATTTCTCCCCTCCTACCAAAGTCCACCCTCTTAAAGTCCAGAACCCTTGTCCTGGGCCTGACCATCACCCTGCCCATGTCCAAGTGGAACCATACCATGTGATGGTCATTACCTGCAAGTAGCACTTCCACTGTTACATCCTGAACATGCTTGCTGTTTGACAGGACCAGGACCAGTACAGCCTTCTTCCTAGTGGGATCTAGGAAACCTCCCTGAAATGCATCTAGCAGTGTTCACACCCTAGTGCAGGAGGTAGCGAGGATTTTCCAGTCCACTTCTTGTAGATTGAAATTCCCATTATTACTACCCCCTCCTTACTGTCCAGTTCCATGATTTTTGACCCTAGTACCCTGTCCAGCTCCTTCTCCTGGGAAGGTGGCCTGTAGACCACCCCATCCTTAGTTTCCTCCCCCTAGTGGATTGTACCTATACCAACAACACTTCAGTATCACCCTCTGCCTCTTCCTCCCTTGTACAAGTTATCCCCTCTTTCATGTACAGGGCCACTCCCCCCTTCCTGTTCCCCTATCCTTTCTATACAGCTTATACCTGGAAACTGTGAAGTACCAGTCATGGTTTTGTACAGCTGACATCTCTGTGATGGCAGCTATGTCCATCTGTCCCTCAGCCATCAGTGACTGCAGTTCTGCTGTCTTGTTTCCCAGGCTTCTGGCATTCAGAGACACCACCCTCCACCATGACTCAGTACTTCCCTCACTCCTGACCTGCTCCCCACCACCCCTTCCTCCCTCAGTCACCCCTCCTGACCTCCACCCTTCTCATCTAGCACCTTCCCATGCTGTTCTGATTGGGGGGAGGCCTATCAGCTTCCTTCTCCAGGTGACAAAGCATGCTGAGCACCTTGCTGCCTCTGCCTGTCAGTTTAAAATGAGGTTGTTCCCCATCAATTCCTCCAGCCTGCCCTTCAGGACCCTTGTACCCTTTCTAGTCAGATGCATCCTGTCTGGTGCATACAGGTCCTTGTTACTCCAGGCCCTTCCCCAGCCACCAACAAGCCTGTACTTCTCTTTTTTGCTACACCCTTAGCCATCCATTAAATTCCTTTGCTCTTATGTTCCCTGCCGTACTAGCCCTCAAGACTGGAAGCACTACCGAGAAGGTTACTGTCCTCCCTGCCTCACTGTAAATTCTTCTCATGTCCCTCACCTCACATCCTGTAAGGTCATTCATCCCCAGGTGCACTATAATGTGAGATTTCCCCCCTTCCCTGACCCACATACTGTGCCATCAGAGATCCCACTCTTCCTGCCATCTTCCCTTGTATGTAGTCTACCCTCCTATGGCTTGCCCTTGATTCATTCCTTCCCCACTTCACCTCTTTCACAACTGAATCCCCAAGATTTCCACCCTCCTCCCTCCATCCTGGGCCCTCCCACCTCTCTGTCTGTCCTGCTGTCCACTCCCACCTGCCTCCCCTTTCCCCTCCTGTCCCTCTTGTATTCCACCAACCCACTACCCAGCTGCCCCCCTTCTCCATCCCCTCCTCCCAAGCCTTTCTCCCTCTGACACCCCCCCAATCTTACCTTTTTGCTCACCCCACCTACCTGCCCTCAACCCTTTGCTTCTGCTCCTCCCCAGCCTGCCCTCATTCTGATTTGTCCATCACCCTTTCCCTGCTCCACTTGCTCTCCCCTTCACCTGAACTCACTTTCTCCCACCCATTCTCTCTACTTTCCCTGACATTTCCCCCCATACTACAGTACCTCAATACTTCCCTATTCCATGTTCACTCCTCATTCCACCAGGTTCCCCCTACTCCCCCCTGTCCAGTGGAAGGAATCTGTTCTACACTGGGAATTCTGGAAATGCTCCCACTCCTGCCTTACCTTTTTTCTTACCTTTTCCCCTTACTGTTTTCCACCCCTCTTTCCTGGACTCTCTCTCCTGCTGGGGAAGGGGGGCCCCCAGTACCTGCCTAAGCACCTACTCCTTTTTATTTATGTATGTATGTGTGTGTATGTGTATTTGTTTACCGGGTAGGTGCACTGATCCAATGGACTATTTTCAGGCATGACCTGGGCCATACAGATGGCACATAGATATGACAGTCAGTACCCCCATCTTGACCCTGTTTTAGGGAGCTTCTAGTCCATCTGATTGGAACTCCAATGAAGGAGTAAAATTAAAATTCAGCAACTCTGCTTGACTTTTCACAGCATTTAGATACCATTCACAAAAAACTCCACCCGAAGCTCAGTGCTCTTTATAAGCATAAAAACTGCATCCCTCTACCTTTCCTCTGAGATGTAATCACTAAAATGATCCTCCCTATCATTGATTATGGTAACACTGTGTATTTATTTATTTATTAAATTTTGGTGACCGGGTAAGCTCGCTGGGCCCCAGAGGTCCCTTTATCAGGGGCAACCCGGGATTACATGGCAAAGGTAAAAGGCACTGTAAGAATGACAATTGTACAATATGATGCAAATTATACAGTAATGAAGAGTCAACTGGTTACAAATTCTGAGATCAGCCTGATAACACAGTAGAGATGACAAAATTATACAGTATGACACAGACTTTACAGTAAGATTCAGACAACTGGTTAAATATGCTGAGAATGGCCTGAGTTTGTGTTGGGTAAAGGTGCTGGCAAGTGGGTGGCTAGACATGCGGGATGTCGGAGATGGGTGAGTCCCAACACACAAGTGCACATTTACTGAGGGGTGCTGTTTACACAAGGTGGTAATGTGGGGCAATGGTCTTCAGATGGCCGTAAGGTGGTCCCTGGAGCCTAGCAGCAGCATTTGGAGGTTGTGATCAGGTGGGCCTTGAGTCTGGTGAGGAAGCTTTTGATTGACAGTGCTTCTTGTACCCCAGGAGGGAGGGAATTCCATAGGTAGGTGCTGTGTGGACAAAGGATTTACCTCCCTCCTTGGTTCTTACTCTAGGGACTGCGAGGAGAGTGTGATCCATTGAGCGAAGGGATCGGTGGTTGGTCTTTCTCGCAGTGAGTCCAGATAGGCTGGGAGGGGGAGATTGGCTAATTAATTTGAAGGTTTGGCATAATAAAGGGTACTGGAGATGGACTTCCAGTGAGGGCCAGTTCAATTGCGATTGTGTGTCGCAGTGGTATTTTCTAGGGTTTGGCTGGGCGGCGAACCTAACCACCTTATTATACAGGGCCTGTAGTCTATTCATCTCAGTCCTTGCTACTCCCTGTAGTACTGGGGCTGCATAGGTGATTGTCGGAAGGAGGACACTGGTGGTGATGGAGACCCTGGCTTCTGGTATCAGCTGGTTTTTCAGTCTGTAGAGGGTGCCTAGTTTCCCATGTAGGGTTTTTGTAACTTGGTCCACATGGTTCTTGAGGGTGAGGCCTTTGTCCAGGGTGAGACCGAGGTATTTTAGAGACTCAACTACCTCTAGTCTAGCACCTGACAAAGAGGTGATGTGTAGGTGTTGTGTTCTATCATGTCCCAGGGATTTTGGACCAAACAACATGGCCTTGGTCTTATCCATGTTAAGAACCAGTCTGTTGTTGACAAGCCAGTTCTCAAGGTCACTCAGGTAATCTTGGAGCAAGTTGCTGAGATCTGGCAGATTAGTGGAGGGATGGTAGATAATGGCATCATCCACATACTGGACCACTGAGCTCCCCCCACAGTGGAGGCTCAATTCATTCGTGAAGAGGGAAAAAAGTAGAGGACCAAGTATCGACCCTGTGGCACTCACTCTTTTTGCGGGAGTGCCTCTGAGATGGAGTCTTTCCATTTAACCCTCTGAGTAGGCCAGTAAGGTAGCTTTCAAACTTCTTTAGGGAATGGTTGTCAAGCCCTACTTTGCCCAACTTAGTCAGTAGCAGATTGTGACTGACCAGGTCGAAGGCTTTGGATAAGTCAATGAAGACCACGCCAGGTGGGGTCCCCTTATCCAGGTCACTGAGTACGTCTGTTGTGAATTTGATAAGGGCAGTATCCGTCCCATGCTGGGTCCTGAAGCCATGTTGGGAAGGAGCAAGGAGATTGTAGTGCTCAAGGTAATCACGGAGTTGCTCATAGATCAGCCTCTCCTGTAGCTTTGCCAGGGTGCAGAGCAGGGAGATAGGCCTGTAGTTGTTTAGGGACTTCTGCAGGCCTCCCTTGTGGATGGGGACCACATGGGCCTGTTTCCACTGATCAGGGACTACCCCCTCTTTTATGGATGGTGCTGCTCCAGAGTCCACCCTGCCCAGACTGGACCCCTCTTTCCTCTTTCTACTGCTTTGTCTTGGACTGCCCTCCCCGCACTCACCACTGCTCCCTGTACTCTGCTCTCTCCCTCCCTTCCCTGGTTGATCATTGCACTACCCACAGTACCTCCTTCCTCTCCAAATTCTGGCTAGCCTCACTCCCTTCCTATCACAGCTCTCTACTCTTCTCTCTACCCCTCTCCTCCTCCTTCTCCCTCCATAACTCAGGCTATTGTTCTTTCTCACTTCCCTCTCATAAATCCCTCACTGGTCAGGCTGCCTTCTCCTTCCACTTTCCTAAACTCTGGAACTCTCTCCCCCTAGCCATTCACTCTGCAACATCCAAACACTCTTTCTCCTCTCTACTCCAAGAACACACTGCTCCCTCCTGTAATTGCCCTTAGCTATACCCTGCTCCACTTTATCTCTCCTGGCTGCTTTTGATCCGACTCCCTATCCTTTCCCATTCCTATTATTCTCCATACCTTTGCAGACCTGGAGCTCAGGACACAGGCTGGGTGTGCATCCAACCATGGCTGGCTCTTGTGGGGTTTGCATCCCAGAGGGTCGTAGGTCTGCCTCTCTCTCTCTCTCTCTCTCGCTTGCTCTACCTTATTCCCTCTCCCCCCTTCCTATTCCCCTCTGCTCTCGTTTCTTTCCTCCCAATCTCCTATTCCTCCCTCCTGCCTTCTTCTTACTGCTCCTTGCCCTTCACCCTCCTGCCTCTCTTCTTTGTTGACCAGATAACAGGACATGGTATGGGTGTACTCCCAGCTGTGCCTGGCCCTTGTTGGGGTCTGCATCCCTGAGGGTCGAAGGCTTGCCTCTCCCTCTGTACCATACCACTTCTTCTCTCCTTTCCTACTTCCCTCTCCCCCCATATACTCCCCACCTCTGCTCATTAGTTCCCATATCGCCCTTATCTATTTAATTGGTCCTTTTCTCCACTCCTAAGGGACTTGCCTCCCTCCTTAGCCTTGTGTTATAAATTAGCTATTGTTTAAGCTTATGTTCTAGTGCACACACTCTCCTAACATACAAAGCTTTATAACACATGCAATTGCACTGTATTTAATTTTAATTAATTCCCTGTATGATGTTTTAGTTCAAATGTAAATATAGCTACTGTTACTTTCCTCTTTCCCCAAAGACGCATCTGGAAACAAGCCAATTTTTAACTCAGTATGCCCTTCCTGGTGAAACTTTTTTAAGTAAATAACTAAATAAAACAAACAAACCCGAGATGGATCCAAATTCTTCAATGACTGCCCACATGCGAGGTAAAAAGGTCTCTGGGGAGGAATGGGTCAGAACAGGTTCATCTGCAAACAGTGCAGTCTTATACAGTATGAGTGACCCTCCTGGGAGATCCCTCCTCTTCATCTGCCTGCCATTTAGTCACTGCTAGCCATTCAATACAGTGAGCAAATAATAATGGGGAGAGAGAGAGAACACCCCTGCCTCATCCCCCTGGACAGTGAAATGGGATTAGAGAAGGCCCCATTAGCTTTAATATATGCCTGAGGTTTGATATATAAAGTCTGTTGCATTTGTATTAGCTCCTCAGGGAAGGCCATGTTTGACAAGATGTCCCACAAAAATGTCCAGGACACCCTTTCAAATGTCTTTTTTTTTTAATTTTTTTTTATTAAAAGACACAGTTTACAGAGGGGAGTAGATACATACCATCAGATTGATTCAAGAGCAGAATATCTTATAAGAATAAATATTTTCATATAGCATGTCATTATTACAAAATACTTATTGCACAACACTGGGGATTTGACAGTTTTAAGTATGATTTGGACTAGTCCTTATCCACTCAAGGCAGGCTACCGAGCAGCTCCTCAATCATGTCCATCAAAAGACCCCTCCCTCATGGGAAAAATTCTGGATCCTGAGATGACACGTGCAGCACCCACCTGTGCCATTTTATTTCGAAAGAGGGCAATGTATTTTGGAACTTTGCAATTAGGTATTCTGATCTATAGATCTCCTGCATAATACCACACCAATCCCCTACTGAAGGAGTCAAGGGCGTCATCCATCTGTGAGTTATTGCCTTTCTGGCAGAAAGTACGTAGACTGAAAGTAAAGTGCGGTCCCATCGTGGTCTAGGAGGATGATAAATTGATAGAACCACAGTTTCTGCTGTCAATTCATATTTTCTCCCAAACAATCTCCCCATTCTAACTGTAACGAGCACCAAAACGGGGTCAATCTGGTGCAAATCCAGAAAACATGACCCAAGTCAGCCAACTTCCAATTACAACCTCTTCAGCATACACTATATGACACCAGAAGGTATTTAGTTAATATTGCTGGGGATCGGAAGTATCATGACCGGGATTTCCATGCAAGCTCCCTCCAGATATTGGAAGAAGTTATCTTAATAGCTTTCAAGTTGCCTGCTGCCAAGCTGAAAAATGAACCTGCAAATCCAGGTCCCTATTCCAAGCTTCCAGGACCGACAATGAAGAATCATCCCATGAGGCCCTTAGCATTTTATATATATGGACCAATTAAATTTTCTCATAAATTGCCCTCCAGGGTATCCTTTAATAAAAGCCAAAGAGGTGTAGGGGAGGAAGGTGGGGGAATATTGAAATGTCCCTCTGTCGTAAAATATAGTTTCTCACCTGAGTGTATCGAAATAGGTCTCTATCTGGGAGAGAAAAAACATTTTGGAGGTCTGAGAATGAGTGACTACCAGTAGTGTCAAGAAACTGGTAGAAATAATTGAGGCCCAATCTCTGCCAGGAATGAAATGTGGTGTCCAGGCTAGCAGGGAGGAAATTTTCATCAGCCAGTATCAGGGTATAGAAAAAGAATATTTGTTTTAATGTTGTATGCTGTTTAACCCTGTACCAATTTTTCAAGATCTGTGTGGTAAATGCTGTGTAATCCCTCAAAGGAGGGGCCACCCCTAGAGGCGAAAACCACTTTCTCAATGTCGTAAAGGTCATTAATTAAAAATTCAATGTCCTTCCAAATATGAGAAATTATAGATGAAAGCCAGAGTATTAAGATTTTAAGGAAGGCTGCTGTTGTGTACCAACTTAAATTTGGAAGGTTTACTTCTCCATGATCCACCAAGGAACAGAGCAGTGAGAAATGTACCCTGGGTCTCTGCCCCTCCCAAATAAAGGAAGATATAATTTTATTCCAGGACTTAAAATAGTATTTGGCTGGGAAAATTGGGACATTCTGAAAAAAATATAATAATCTGAGGAGGATTTTTAAGCGAATCATTTCTATGCACAGGAAGACGGTTAGTCTAAGCCGTCCCCATTTTTTTAGGTCCTCCTGAATCTGAACTGAGATTGGTTCATAATTCACCAATTCCATATGTAGCATATTAATCAGAATATATATTCTGAGATACTTTATTTTAGTTCCTCTCCATTTCAAGGGGAAAGCATTTCTCAGTGTTCTAGAGGGTTGAAAATAAAACATTAAGGCATCAGTTTTGGAAATATTTAGCTTGAAATTTGCTAATCTTTCGTATTCCTGAAGAAGGTCTCATGCTGCTGGTACAGAGAGTTCTGGAGAGAGAAGAGTGAGAAGAATGTCATTGGCAAATAGAGTCACTGTATAATATTTTTGACCGAGGGGAATCCCCTCAATTCGGGGATATGAGCGCAATGCTATTGCTAAAGGCTCAATATATAGGGCAAATAGAGCCAGGGAAAGGAGACATCCTTGTCTGGTGCCTTGGCATAAAAAGACGGGGGAGAAAAGGGTCCCATTAATCCTAACGTAAGCTCTCGAGTGATCGTATTGACGCCGCAGCCAGAAGCAAAAGGAAGTGGGGAATGAGAGGGTCTCGAGAGTGTCCCAAAGGAAACCCCATGAGACCATGTCAAAAGCTTTTACAGCATCTAAACTTAGTAAAGCCATAGGGATTTGTCTAGTGTGGATATATTCAATTATTAGCATAGTACGTTTAATATTACCTGTGGTGTTCCTCGCACTAATGAAGCCGAACTGATCAGGGTGTATAAGGACCAGAAGGATTATCTCCAGTCTTGTGGCCCATAGGGCCATAAAGATTTTGTAGTCTATGTTTAACAGAGAAACCAGGTGGTAAGAAGATATATTAGAAGGGTCCTTATCTGGTTTAAGAATTAGGGTTA
Organism: Neoceratodus forsteri; assembly: GCA_016271365.2. Lineage (NCBI taxonomy): Eukaryota > Metazoa > Chordata > Ceratodontiformes > Ceratodontidae > Neoceratodus > Neoceratodus forsteri. The sequence goes on along the minus strand of CM028134.1, from coordinate 469,092,974 downwards.
TAATGACATAGCTTCACTAAGGGGGAGGAGATTCTCCCTCCACTATGGCCCTAAAGGTCAGGAGGAGAGGAGGTAAAAGAAGCCCCGAGAATCTCCGGTACCACTCTGTGGTAAAACAGTCTACCCCCGGACATTTGTTAGGCTGAAGAGCCTTTATATGGGCAAGAACCTCATCAGAGCCTATTGGAGCCTCCAAAGACAACCTCTGAGATTCTGAAAGGGTAGAGAGAAAAAGATCGGAGAGAAAGACTTTCCTATCCTCTGGGGAAGAAGGATCCAGAGGAAGAGTGTATAGGGATTGGTAATACGAGAAGAAGGATGAATGAATATGATCACCCAAGTGCGATAATCTTTGGCATCGGGTGTTTGACCTTTTAAATACTTGCCGCGTGTTTCTAAGCATGGATTTTACAGGCCAACACGCAAGAGCCCCGGGCCCCTCCCTCATAACTGGATTGTTTTAAATATGCTAAGGCTTGCATTACTCATACATCCATTATTTTTTGGATCTCCTGTTTAATTTGTCTAATCTTTCTCTGAAAGACCCTATCTCATTCCCTGTATAGAAGCTGGTAAGAGAAGTTGTTCTACCAAATAGTTGTAGGAAGCCTCAAATTCCCTCCTCCTCCTGGAGGAATACTCTATAGCTGCTCCCCTGATTACTGCTTTAAGAGTATCACATACAATCAGGTCCGAGGTGTCTCCTGTATCATTTTCCCTTAGTATCTGAGGTATTCTATTATTTAAGTGCTCTTCATATTCTGGGTCTCAACAGGGCTGCATTCAAGCACCACATTTTTGATTTTGGGGCCTTTCCCAGTAGTATTTTAAGGGTTAGTGGGTGGTGGTCCGAGAGAATACAGGGCCCTAGTGTTAAATCATGGATAAGAGAGAAGTGTTCACAGGTAATAAAGAAATAGTCAAGGCAGGAGTATGTCTGAAAGTGGGGGGAGAAGAAGGTATATCTGGGTTACTAGAGAAAAGTTTCCTCCAAACATCCTCTATCCCCAAGTGAGAAAGAGTTCCTCTGAGATATCTAAGCACACTAGAAGATCTATAGGCTGTCAGAGAAGAGGAGTCAGCCTGAGGGGATAATGCCGCATTGAAATCTCCTCCCATACTCAAGGTACCCTAGAGGGCATTCATCACCTTAGCTATAAAGGACCAAATTACAGGGAGAGAAGCCTGCAGGGGTAAAAATACATTCACCAGAGTAACCTTCTGAGAGAAAAGGGTCCCCATGAGAATAACAAATCTACCCTGGGAATCAATAATTTTGTCCAGGACCTCAAAAGGGGTAGAGAAAGGAATCAAAATTAGGCCCCCCCCATCTACGGCCACTGGAGTGGAATGAGGCATAGACCTTGTAGAGATTTCCCCATGTAAGCTTCTGGTGTTCCAGGTCTGAAAGATGAGTTTCCTGGAGAAAATACATGTCAGCCGCCTACCTTCTCAGATTTTGCATCACACATGATCTCTTAATAGGACTATGTAGTCAATTAATATTTATGGAAAAAATGTTAACTGGGTTTACCACCATTTATACATCAATTGAAGAAAGAAAGTAAGTGTCACAGAGGAGGAATCTCACCCTACAGCACCATCCAGCGGGCAGATCATGCTCCCTGGCCCCTCACCAAACTGTATGGCCCTCAATAAAAAGCAAAGGAACAACCCAATTTGTGTGTTTCTTCTATGTCTCTTACTTTTTTCCAAAGAATTAACAAAAAATTTCCAGGTAGGCCCAACCGCAGCCATTCATTAAGAATGAACTGTAGAACTAGAAACTCCAACTTTATAACCCCCTTCCCCTCCTTCCACCCCAGCAAATTCCATACCACCCCACTCCCAAACCTCTGGATGAAACCCCAAATAGACCCCCCCTCCTCCGAAAAGATACATCCCTATAAGAGGGAACGCTAAAAGACAAACTCTTATTAATTAAACATCTAGTAACTCTAAAAGTGACTTCCAACATGGAAGGAAAACTAAGTCCCATCCGGGGGCTCCCCGGGAGAACTACATAAGAGTGTCCCCGGAGGCTGAGGTCAGAATTCCCCTTAAAAAAAGAGGAAGTGGCCCCAAGGGAGAAAAATCTCCCTAAGGCCAGGTCTATGGCTCTGAGGAGCAAAAAGTCAGACCATCTTGGTGGCTCCACGATGCTCCGACCCATTGGGATCCTGAAGCACCCCCTCATTAGGAAAGGAGTATACTCAAACCCGCTCATCCTTCCGGTATGTTACACCTGCCACCCCTCAAACCCCAACGCAGTGATTATCAATCAATCAATCAATCAAGTCTTTATTTATCCAGGCGAACACCATTGAGCAGGCTCATTTACAAGGTGGACCTGTGTTACACAAGACCAAGAATAACACTTTTATGTATAGATAATAAATAGACATAATTATACAGAAATAGAAAAAAAATACACAGAGCAACAACAAGTATTTCAGGTATAGGGTTAACAAGGTTAGGGAGAATGGTATGAGAAGGGGAATTAAAACATTCTGAAACAGCCAGCATATTAAAACATTTTCAAACAGCACGGCATATCATTGGTCAGAACATATACAAACTTAAGGGGCAGATATGGAGGGGAGGGGTACAGGACTGCAGCTGTTCTAGGAGGTGTGCTATGGTAGATGGGCTGGGGACATATATGTTAGGAGTCTGAGGGTAAGAAAGGTAGTGGATTAGCAGAAAAAAGGGGTATAGGTGGAGATGTAGTGGGCAGGTAAGCAGTAGGCACCCTAGCACACTAAGCATGCTGGAAACAGCTACATAGCTCCTTAACAGCCTTGGCATACAAGGTCTTGAAGGTGGTAAGACTAACAGGGAGACTTGGTTTCATAGATTTCTGTAGTTTGTTCCAGAGTGAGGGCAACACAAAGCCTATGGCTGCTCTCCCAAAGCGTGTATTACCCCTAGGTACCTTCAGTAGAGGAAGAGAATAGCTTCTCAGTACTTACTTGCCTACCATGTATAATGGCAAACAGTCAGAAAAGTGTTTGGATAATTTGTTGGTAATAGCTCTGTAAGTCCAGAGAGCCGCATTTCTATTCCTTCTGTACTGAAGGGAGGTCCACCCCACAGCTATATATATATAAGCAGTGGTGGGTGGTGATAGGTAGGCCAGTTATGAATCTCAAGGCTCTGTGGTATATGGTGTCCAGTTTAGTAAGACAGGAGGCATTACACTGACTATAAATGAAATCGGCATAATCAATTAGGGATAGAAACGTGGGCTGAACTATCTGCATCTTGGCATCTTTGGTCAGAGGCGGTTTATTCTAAAGAAGAGACCAAGCCTCTGCCTCAACTTTTTCAGCAGATCCTCGACATGCTCCATGAAGGAGAGTCTGTGGACTAGCCAGACCCCTAGATACTTGAATTTCATAACAAATTCCAACCCCTCTCCTAGTAAAGTGTTTATGGAAGGCAAGGAGCCAGAGATAGCAGGGTTCGCCAAATGAGTAGCTGGAGAGAACAGCATAGATTCTGTATTTTGGCATTGAGTAAGAGTTTTTTTATTCAGGAGCTGATTCTGCAACAAGCTGAATTCTGTTTGTAAATCTCCACAGGTGACTTCTGGAGTTGGGTGGCTTAGATATACTGTATCATCAGCGAAATGGTGAATACTGGCCTCCTTGATGCCAACATCAGTATTGTTTATATAAATGGCAAACAATAGAGGCCCCAGGATGGATCCCTGTGGAACACCTCTTTTTAGTGGTTTGAGTGGAGAGAGCTCCCCTTTGGACTTGACCTGCTGAAGCTTATCTGTAAGGTAATTATTGAACCAGCACAGAGAGGTCGGGTCCAGACCTATCAATTTTAGAGTGGAAAGAAGCAGGCAGTATTCGACAGTGTCTAAGGCCTTGCTAAGGTCCAGGAACATGGCACATAAAATTTTTTTGTTTTCCAGCTCTCGTTGCCAGTCATCAGTCACTTTGGCCAGAGCCATAATGGTACTGTGCTTGGCTCTGAAACCAGACTGCATGGGGTTTAGAAGGTTCTTGTTATCTAGGTAGTTCTCAACTGAGCATTCACAATTTTTTCCAGCAGTTTAGACAATATTAGTAGGAGAGATATCTGCCTGTAATTATTTAGGTTGCAGGGATCCCTTGATTTAAACACAGGAATGACGTGGGCAATTTTCCATAGGTGTGGAAGAGTCCCCTGGGACAAGGACAAGTTAAATAGGTGTGTGATTGGTACAGCTAGAACATGGTATGCGATCTTTAAGAATTAGGGGTTGAGAGAGTCAGCACCAGCACTTTTCTTGGTATCCAGCTGTAGAAGGAGGTCTTTGACCTCTTTCAACGAAGCAGGAAAGAATGAGAAGACTGCATTAGTGGTGCTAGGTTCAGGAATCTGTGTACTAACCTGAGAATGTAACACGGATGCTGGTGAGTTGTCGAATGCAAGGTCTGCCATAGCAAGTGGTTGTTGAAGGCCTGGAGAATCTCTTGCTATTGTTGATAGCAACATTGTCAGAGATGATTTTCGAGGGAAATTAATTTCCAACTGTATGACCAGACAGCTCTTTGATTGTGGACTAAAATTTAGCTGGGCACCTTGAGGCAGAGTCAAGCTCAGAACGGTAGAAGTTGGCCTTAGCCACTCTAACCAATTTGGTGCAGGAGTTCCTAGCCTTCCTGAAGTGACACCAGTCCTCTGCAGTTTTTGATTTGTGGGCTTTTTTCCAGAGTTTATCTCTTGCTAGTAATGCAGCCTTGAGTTCAGCAGAGAAGCAATGGCAAGTTCTGGTCTTTACGGAGACTTTTACCAAGGGAGCATATTAGTTATGGCACAAGACACTATTTCATGAAAAATGTCATATGCCATACTGACCGATTTGGCTAGGTAAAAGTTCTGCCAGTGTACAGACGATTTTAGCTCATTGATGTAGGCAAAGGGGTCAAAGTTGTGTCTGGACCTTCTGGTGGAGAACTTACATGCGGAGGGGGATTGGAGTCAGATCTTACACCGGTGATGAATCAGTGATTGCTGACATCTGAGTAAAATATTCCAGGGTAGAAAAAGGACTGTGGTTTGCTTGTAAGAAGGACATCCAATAGGGTGTTATTCCTGGGTTTTTTCTTGTTAGGACACGTAGGTTCTTCAATAAGTTGTGTGAGCCCAAGAGAGTCACAGAAGGATTTGAGGGGTAAGGATGCCTTGATAACCAGTTGTAATTGAGATCTCCTAGAATAATAGTTTTGAGGGTCTCGTGTCCCATAATAGTCTATAGGTGAGACAGGGGCTGGGACCCAGCAGATGGAGGCCTATAATACCCTATAACCCTGATAGCCATTGAGCGGGATGTTTCAACCTTAAGGGACAGACATTCGAAGCCATTTGCGATAGAGGAGGAGTAAATGGTAGTGACCGTATATTTGTCCTTGACATAAATGGCTACCTCACCACCCCAGTCTGCCTGTCGGCTCTGAACAGCAAATAGTTAGGGATGTTAACCTCCATGTCAGGGGTAGAAGATCTGAGCAGGATTCTGAGACTACCAGCACATCTGGTTTGGTATGAATGACACAGGTCTGGATCGATGTAAGTTTTTTTAAGAGACTGCAAACATTAATGTGCATAAAGCTCATTCCTCTAAGCCTTGTAAGGTCGGCCGGAGATGACAAGGCTTCTGTAGGACCAGGGTTAAGTTCAACATTGCCTGAGCACAATAGGAGGAGAAACAAAATTTTCTTTAGGGCAGCCAGAGATAATTTGAAAGCTCTAATTCTTCCATGACTGCTTGGAATGACAGAATGAGAGTGCTGGGCCGCAGTGCTGTCCTAAGGATGCAGCTACTAAAACCCTTGCCATGTGACACCAAGTGGCATTATTACTGGGGATATAGGGGGGCATACCCTGTATGGGTAGGGAGGTGCAGGTCCCATCCCAGAAGCTACCTCAGACTGATGCAAGTATGGGAGTGCAGGGGTGCAACAAAAGCTATGAGATGAGTTGCTGTAAATAGCACTGTGACAGAGGGTCCGACTCCTCCTGTGAGTTATTTTGGCCCGGGTGATACATTACATAAGGCACCAGCCATAGAAAGATGAAGAGAGGGAGCCAGGTATCAGCCCTCACGTTGACACCTTATAGTGAAAAATAATAAGCTATGACTACGGCAAAGTGTTTTTATCTGTAGATGGCATAGCCAGATTACAGACTCCTAGAGAATCACCAGACAGAACAAGACAAGTTGGTGTATGCAGGTATTTGGGGACTTCACAGGGCTGAGCAAGATAACAGATGGCACCAAGCCTATATGATCACTGAAGATGTGTGGTCTCCCTTGGTAGCTGGTACTTTAAAAGGAGGTAGAATGCTGCCAAAGTAGGCTGCACCAATATGGTCTTACACCACTATATGAAATGATAATGTGCAGCGCTGTTACGCTATGGAGAGCGTCGATGTGAGAAGCATTTTAAATAGAGGGAAAGGAGTAGTCCAAAGAATGAGAGGGGGTTGGGGAAGGCTGTCTAAATAATAATAATGAGCCTAGAGGGGGGATGGGCAGGTGGGCAAAAAAATGTGGCTTTGCCGTACCTCTTTGCTGGAAGAGTCCATGCTTGTGGTCTTGGGAGGCGGCTAAGGAAGCACCATCCACCCGGTGGCCACGTGTCCCATGGCAGATGAGCTGGGAGCCCTGGAGGGATAAGTCTACTGATAGGTAATAAAAGCAGGGTAGATGAGAACTGAGTGTTTCCCTTGGAGATTTAATAGAGATCGGGGACCTGGTGGACGGGCGTGGCTGGCAGTAGCCTGTAGGAGTGAGCTAGAAAGCCGGGGCAGGGTTTAAGTGTATTTAATCATGATTGGGAGGGTGGGTTGGTGGGTCAAAAAATCAGGCAGCTAGGGCTCCCTTCCTGGAGGTAATCAGTCCCTGAGGGCAAGTCTGCACCTGAGTTTCTGTGAGGGGCTGGTGGCTTCAGACCTGGACTGCGGATGGCAGTCTGGCAGGTCAGGTTCATCAGAAAACCACGACTGTGGCTCTCAGACTACCTGAAAGGAGAAGGACAGAGGGGAATTAAATAAGAAAGGCAGGGGGGATGGGGCTACTCGTGGAGCTAAAAAGAAATGCAAAATGGCTTAAACAGGGAGGGTGCTGCAGACCAAAATGTTAGGCAAGGTGCCACTAAGTCTGAGAGAGCAAGAACAGTGCTATTTAAAACACAATACTTGAGTAAAAAGGTGAAAGGGGGGTTCAAAGGCCTGAACTGAGATCACTACTGGGTCTTATGAGGGAACACACTACAGGCATTTAGAGTAAACCAGCAAACTTCAACTATAAAACGCTAGCAAGACAGTTTTAACAAAAATCATAATCTAGTACAATATAATTCAAGCATTAACAGTGCAGAGCTATATGAAGCCAATCGGAGTGCTCCTGGGGCTGACTGCAGCCAGTGGGTCACAGCAGTAACAGACTCTGGCTTTAAACCCAGAGACAACTGTCCTCATGTGAAAAAGAAAAATCAGGCAGCTAGGGCTCCCTTCCTGGAGGTAATCGGTCCCTGAGAGCAAGTCTGTACCTGAGCTTCTGTGAGGGGTTGGTGGCTTCAGACCTGGACTGCGGATGGCAGGCTGGCAGGTTGGGTTCATCAGAGAACCACGGCTGTGGCTCTCAGACTACCTGAAAAGAGAAGGACAGAGGGAATTAAATAAGAAAGGAGGGGTGAGGTGGGACTGCTTGTGGAGCTAAAAAGAAATGCAAAATGGCTTAAACGGGGGGTTGCAGACCAAAATGTTAGGCAAGGTGCCACAAAGTCTGAGTGAGCAAGAACAGATTATATTTAAGTCACCCTAGCCAAAAGACTAAGTAAACCCAATCCAAGCATAAAGGTGAGACAATTTTAAAGCCCATTGAATTACCATGACCAAGTGGCCCTGGGCCCCCACACAGCAAATTGGGGGGGAGTGGGAAGGCCACTCAGTTCCGATCAGAAAGCCTCCCAGTCCGAAAATAAGGAACACTCACCTATCCTGAGCCCTGTACTACCCTATCTCTGGAATGCCCAAACCCCCCCTCAGAACATTATAAATAACCTCCCGAAACCTAATAGCAACATAACTAGAAATTATAATCATTGAAGTTTGGTCCATAAGTCCAGGGTCTTGCCTTGTGGCACACCATGACAGTCAGTTGGAGTAAAAGGGTCTGAATTCCAAAATACTTTGTTTGCCCCACGTTTCCCGAGGTGTAGTATTTTGGATGGCCTTGATTTCTGGTGCAGGCCATCAGGAGAGAGAGGGTACGGCCAGGAATGAGGGAACCAGGGGGCACAGGTGACTGATCCACAGAAAGCCTCATAATTAATAACTTTCAGTAGGAGGCCCTTGGCCTGCCACGTGGACCACCATTGAGGGGACCTCATGGCCTAAACATGATCGGGGAGGCGAGGGTGCTGGCTTTTAGGTATGCCTAGCTTAAGTTAAAAGGCATATTTCTAGCTCTCTCCCTTCATTCTGGGCTTATGCTGGCTATCCTAAAGTGGACATTGGGCCCTGGACAACTCTGACCCCCAGCAAATAACCGCCAGTCACAAATTGGTTATCTCCCCCCCAGCCGACGCCTACTCACCTGAGGCCCAGCTGCAGAAACTGTGAGAATTATCAGATCCGTCCCGATCAGTCATGAATTATTCCCAAGTTATGTAGGAGCTTTGGTATTTTTGCATGCCTTTAAGCAGTTCTTCCAGGGTTTGTGGTTTAATAGCTTTCTGTGGACTGCCTGGCTGCGACCTCGCTCTATTAGGTTGTTCAGTGCGCCGAGGCCTCCTGTCTTTCCCCCTATTTTCCTGGGCCCTGTAAATACCTCTGGAGATCCAAGTCTTGTTTAGCTTCTTTGGCCAAGGAATACAACTGAGGGCCAGAGGAAAAGAAAACCACCATCCTAACTGGGTAGGGGGTTTTGAAGTGCAATTTGTTCTCTCTGAGACAGGGAAATAAGGGGGAGTATTGCCATCTCTGCTTCTGAGTGGTGGGAGCATAGTCATTATCCAAGAAAATACATTTATTTTCATAATGTACCTGCTTCTGGGCCCATGCTTTTTATAAAATAACTTCTTTAGTGGCAAAGTTCAAAAAGCGAGCTACAGTGGACCGGGGTCGGGCTCCTGCTGGAGGCCTGGGGCCCAAGGCCCGGTGCACCATTTCATATCAATCGGGAAATCTGGTTCCAAGTCCAAAGAGGATCTCAAAAAGTGATCAAGGAAAGCAGACATATCTGTACCCTCCTCTCCTTCAGGAATACCATAGAACCTCAAATTCTTCCTCCGTGATCTATTTTCTATGTCCTCCTGCCTTTGCATGATAGCCAACTGGGTATGAGCCATTTCTCTAACCAAGGCCTCTAATACATCTAGGCACTCAGTATTTGCAGGAATTTGAATATCCACCTCATCCAAGTGATCCTGCAAAGTCCTCATGTCAGCGCAAGGCCCATAAGTGCTTCTTTGACTTCAGACCTAAACACCCGAATAGCAAGTAAAATTGGGTCCAAGGATGAAGCGGCTGTTGTTTTGCTGGAGCCTGATTTTTTTTGTCCTGTCTTGTACGCTTGTGCTCCTCATGGCCAGACATCTGCCTGAGCTCACTTCACTGCCGTTCGCCACAAATATCCAAAATCTGTTTGAATCACTAAAGGTGGAAGGCATCAATCATAACTGACTGTTAGTAGAAACACTCCGATGCTGGTTTAGGTTTGTTTCAGGAGGGAGGAGCAGGTTTAATTTGCAAATTTAAGCCTGCTGAGGGAGAACTCCGAGCTCGTCGCTGCAGACCGCATCATGTATCCACCGGAAGTCTCCCTGTCAAAAGTCTTTTTGACATCCAAACTCACCGCCACTAATGGAATGGAGCATTGTATGGCATAACCTATTAGAAGGAGGGTACAGTGAACATTACCTGCCATTTATGGACAAACCCACCTGGTCTTTGTCTAATAAACCAGGCAGCATGCATCTCATCTCATCTCCTAGCTCATAGACCTGTAAAAAAATTATAATCAATATGTATTATTGATATGGGGTAATAGGAAGAAGGCCATGCTGGGTCCTTCCCCAGCTTCAACAGTGCTGATATAGATGCATATCTCCATGACAGAGGGATAAGACATCTTTCTTCAACATACATGAAGGTCCAGTGTAACATAAGAAGAAATGTTTTATGAAACTTTTTATGAAATTCCACAGAGAGCCCATTTGGGCCCAAACACTTCCCGGTTTTTCCTGTTTTAATGCCCTCTGGCACTTTGTCCAATGAAAGGGGAGTGAGAAGGCGAGCTTGAAGCTCAGGTGACAACTTGAGAGATGAAGTTTGTCCAGAAAGTGTTGTGTAGCTTTTAGGCTATGAGGTGTATCCTGGGTGAACAACTCACTGTAGTAGGCTGCTAAGATCCATTGTATGCCTGCATGATCTCTAGTAAGTTGTCCTGTTACTGGGTTCCACAATTGCAAATACAGGCCTGCTTTTTCTGTGTTTGAAGTTGTCTGGCTAGTGTATGAGCACCTTTAGCGCTCCCCCCTTCACAATAATATTGCTTTAAGTAAAAGAGGGCCTGTTCTATCTGTTGGTCCATTAAAAGTTGCAAGTCCCTTTTAACCCAAACTATATGGTAGGCTACAGCCTTAGCTCAGGGGTATACAGAAGCTGATATGTTGCCAAGGCCTCCTGTAATTCTGTGTACATTGCTGCTGTTTCTTTTTACAGGAGGTGTATTCTATGAATGCTCCCCTGAGGACTGACTTCACTGAATCCCATGATATTTTAATGTTTATATGACAAGAGTCTGGAATGAGCGTGGTCCCCAACTGTCACCAAAACTCAAAGTATATCAGGTTATCGTATTGACTACACTTCTATATGGCTATGAGACCTGGGCAATCTATAGAAATCATGTAAAGAGCTTGATTCTTTCCACATGCGACACTTAAGAAAAATTCTCTGCATTAAATGGCAGGACAAAATCACTAACACCAAAATCCTGCAGTGAGCTCAAATAATTAGTTTTGAAGGGTAACCGGTGAGAATAGCACTACCAGAATAGCACAAGGAAAGAGAGCACTAGTCTGAACAGCACTGCCATAGATAGTGAGAGGGGATTGACAGAGCTTGCAGTAAGTGCTCCCCAGGTTGCTGTCCATGGTGCTACCACAGGACAAGGGTAGGAGAATTCAGAAGAATGGCTAAGCTGTTCCTGTGGTGTGAAGGCCTGAGGCATGGAACAGCTTGGCCTGGTGGCAGTGGAGATCAGGGTTCTAATCCTGGTCTCCCTTGCTTTTGCCGATCGGGACTTCTATTTTTTTTTTACAAGGGGCCATGGGAACAAGTATTCCATGGCCCCACAAATTCTTTCTTTCCCCATAATTCGCTCCTTCTGGAGCTGAGATCATTTAGTATGGGTGTGTGTGGGGGGGAGCAGAGCCCCCATGTTGGGGGGGTTGGGGCCCCACAAAAAAAAAATGGGTGGCATGTTTGCAGACACGATTGTTGCCTGCAGTGTTATTGCTGGTGCTATTCTGACCTAGTGCTGTTTTGAAGCACAACTTACAACTTATCAAGGCTCAACTTAGATGGACAGGTCATGTGCTTCATATGAATGACACAAGGCTGCCAAAACTTATCCTTTATGGAGAGCTGCACTTAGGTAAGTGCTCCATGAGTGGACAGAGGAAACACTACGAGGACACACTGAAACACTCCCTGACCAAATGTAACATCAACGTCAATGACTGGGAGGTAATGGCTCAAGACAGATCACTATGGAGACCCACTGTTCACGATGGAGTAACAACATTTGAAAGCTAGCTGATATGTGATGGTAGCTGAAGGGAACAGAAAAGCAAGGAAAGCTGTTTCTCAACATCAAGCAGCAGCTGCATTGGGCCTCACATGCCCTGTATGTGGACGAATAGGTGCAGCAGCATCAGACATATCAGGCACTTGCGAGCACACAACTTAACCAACTAACTCAACCACCTCTGGGGCAGTCATCATTGACCCCAACATGACAGCCAACAACAACATCCCACAATATTGTTGGAGAAACAGCACCAGTATCAGTCTCTGCCAAAATCATAGTGACTTCCTCCTGGACCAAGGCCAGGAATTTGTGGTCTTTAAGTAGAGTCAAACTGAATCTCCACATAGTGTACGTTCTCTGTTTCCACAGGTTGACTTTCAAATAAAGAGGGGAGTGGTCTGAGAGGAATCAGACCCACATTAATGTCTTGTACCTTTCTTCAGGTGTTCTGCTGTAACAAAGAAGTAATCCAGTGTACCCCCAGGGTAGAGGCATCCAGGGCTGGATTCATTACCAAATTTAGATCACTGCCCATGATTAACATACCTTGTGAAATGTCAAGTAGTTCATTAAAAAACCGTCTCACCACTACTTTATCCGAACCAGGTGGCAGTTACTCAATAACCAGAGTTACCAACTCATCATATAAGTGGCCCACCAATATGACAAACTTACAATCTTTGTCTATAAATTTATCTTGCATTATAAAGGGTATGCCGCAGGAAAAAAGGATGGTCATACCTTGCCATCTACCCCTTTCTTGAGAGGAAGCTTTTCCAATATCAAACCAAAATTTAAAAAATTGATGGTGTCTGGCAGTGGAGAAGGTGGGGTTCCTATAACAGCAGAACCCCTGGGCATTCCCATTTAAACATTTGCAGCAACCTATAGCATTTAATAGGGTCATGTACACCAGTCATGTTATATGAAAGAATCATAGTGGGGGCAACCATGTTGGAGAAAAGGGGGGGACAAATAATGCACCCATATGACCCTACTAGGGTATCTACCATGTGGGGATATACCCCATACCAATGTACCAATACAATGCCAACTAATCCAAACCCATTTCTACTAACATTTGTGATTACATCTGCAGAAGAAAACAGATCAGTCAAAAAGAGCAGTAATAAGAAGAGTGGCAACAGAGCCAGGCACAAGAAATAACCAGAACAGCACATAAAAAGCAGCTGTGACCACCAACAGAGGAAATGTGGAGTAATCTAACTCTCATATCTAACAGCTCAGGTGAGGAGCATTGGGAGGGTGAGATCCAGTTGAAAACCAGGTCCTCTACACGGGATAACCTGTGGAACACATTGTACAGAACAATAGGAGATTGAGAACTTGGAATTAACATTGGTATACAGGAAAAAGGGAAGATTTAGCTGCAGCTTTCTAAAAAGAAGTTCCAGAGCAGTGATTTTTCCTGTCCACCATGCTAAAAAAATCAACAAGGACAGTCCAGCAAGTTTTACAATTTGTGCAGAACCAAGCCACCTTTAAGGTGCAGGAAGAGCTAGGGATTGTGTGAACACATTCCTAGTGATGGAGGAGAGCCCCTGTAGTGGAGGGCCCCCCCCAACCAACCAACTGACTACTTATGCTCCTGGACTGTCCTGCACGGCACCAGCCCTGGGCCCTGCCCACAATATGCTTGGCTATGGCCATCTCCAGTTTTATGCTCTTACTGGACTTACTTCCTGCATCTCTCACTCCTCAAATGCAGGTGACATCTGCAGTCTAAGCAACCAATTGGATGTTCTTCAGGCCCCCCTCTGATGGCAGAAGGACACCACAGGCACTGAGGATAGGTTGCATCATCATTCATGGTCCAGTAGAAGTCCAGAGGGGTAGTGGAGTGGGCCCAAGATAGTCAACCCCCTGAGGAAGGGTCTTAACCCAGAGCCGCCCCCCCCCCATCTCCAACGTTCCATAAAGGTATCCTCATCCTCTGCTGGTGACCTAAGAGCAATATGGGGAGAAGTGCAAAAGACAGGATTCCTCATGCTGCTATTAAAGTGGAGAGCAATGTACCCTAAACAATTACACTGAAGCTTAAGTCTAGGCTGACCCAAAGCTAGACCCACACCAAGCAGCCCCAGAGCACAACAACACATATGTATGTACTATTGAAAAAAAGAAGGATAGTTAAGTTAAACCTGGAGGTCTGACTCAGCAAACTTGGTTGCTGCATGGAAAGGAAAAGCAAGTAATTTAGCTGGACAAACCGTGTCTAGCAAGCAGCTTGGGGTAAAACATGGAAGAGCATCCCAGCAGACACAATGATCAGCCCCAATGCCGTGTCTTTCTGAATGGTCTGTTGAGTCAGCCCTGGAGGTGGCTGGTTGGGTGAAAAGCCTCAGATGGGATGTCATGGCTCTTGGGGAATGCAGAGAACTTGGCAGCTCAGGTTCTGCATCGCAGCCCTGTGTGTATTAAAAACGCTGACTTACAGAGAGAGATTGGATGTAATATTGTTGGCAGTAATGAAGGTGTAGCACATGCAGAACAAGATAAGTTTTATGACCCTGAAATCACTGGAGCACTTTTGGCTGAAATATGACAATTCAGTGCTCTTGTCTCCTTTTACTGTGATTCTCCTGTCTAAACCTGTCATTAAAACAAGCACAATCTTGTTCAGAAATAAGAGTGTCTGCGTGTTGGATATCACCTATTGACTTAGGCAAAGATGCGTGGTCCTGGAAAATCCAGTCCCCATTATTGACAGGGAGCAGGGTTGGACGGGGGATGGAAGTTAAAGTTAAGCTGAAGTAAACTAACACTGGGGTGTGCCATTTACCAGGAAGTTTTTATCTGGGTAGAGACAGAGGCATGTGCATCTACCCGGGACAACCTAGGACATGCCATAAGCGTGGGTCACAGGGTCATCTGAGTGCTGCCTGTGATGCAGATCACTGCAGTAGTTGACTGACATATGGGCATGTCAGTTTTATATGCTCAAACCCATTCAAGTGTAATTTGTGCAAGGAACCAGGGCATTTGTACAGACAGTGCCCTGAGCCTTGCCTGACAGAGCAGGAGGCTTGAATCAGGAACAGCTCATAGTTAAAGGCCACGCTCAGGGGGTCAGCACAAGCCTCTTCTCATAGATTCACTGAGCTATCTCTGGCTAATCCACCATAGGCCCCAGAAGAGTCTAGACACAACCCTGAAATTGGAACCCCTAGTAGTCAGCCAAATGAGACTGGGGTGCCCCCAGTGGAGGACCCCATAGAGGGGATGGAAGTAGGCACTGAAGCTGGTGCAGGTGAGGGTACAGAGATAGTGTCTACTCATGATCAGACTACCTGAGGCTTGAGGGAACTGAATGGTATGATCCTCTTGCAAGGGAATTCCCAAGGAGAACCTCCACCTCAGCACCCAGAAATGCCCCCCCACCTAAAAAAAGCAATGTGGAGACCAGCTCCTTTTGAAAGAGGGAGCTCCACCAGAAAGCAAAATATAAAAATGTTAAGTCTTCTGTCAGCAAAGTGTCAAACAGGTATGCTTGCCTATCTGCTGCTAGGCAGTGGGGTGACACTGAAGAAAAGGAGGGAGATTTGGAGGCTCCCTCTATTACATCTTCTATCTAAGATCAGTCTTTTGTCTGTAATGAGTCTTCCCTTCAAACTTCTGTGGCAATAATGAGCTGCAGATGGACAAGATCTCAGGGAAGGCTGCTGCTGAGATCCTCCCTCCTAAATTAATCTGCCATGTGTACTGGGGCTACGGTCTCACCTATAACTTTAAATCTAAACAGTATAAAGAGAGTTTCCACTATGTCTTTATTAGAGACCCTCTGTGGCAATATCTTGTTCCTTCAAGATACCAGAATTGAAACTCTTTTTCAAATTTTGACCATGAAAAAAATATGAACACATAGGCCCTCTTTTTGCTCCCAGTGGTTAGGTAAGTGTGATGAGGTCGGTATTCTATTTAAAGATGTTGGGCTCCATTCTCAAAAATCTGCTCAAGTCATACCACAGGCAGCTTGCGCCAATTGTCGGTGCACCAGGGACCCTTCACCTGATTCTCCATTGGGTAGGGTGCCAGCAGCAAAGTCCTATGGCTTGCAGCAACCATAGCAGTGAGCTAAACAAAGGGCACACCTGGACAGGTTGCCACAAGCTGTGGGCATCCATGCGGCAATGTCTCCTAATATTCCCTGGTGGTCTAGTGGCCCACCCCCTCACCCTGTTCACCTATTATATTTTCCCATTCTTCTTATATGTATTAAAACACTCCCTGGTAATCTAGTGCCCTCTCAAGCACCGATCTGCTGTTATATTTCCCCAATCTCCCATTATGTGTATTGAACAACTCCCTGGTAGTTGAACCATTCCTGGTAGTCTAGTGCCCCCCCAGCCCCGATCACCCCTTTTAAAAATTAAAATACCCCTGGTCGTCTAGTGGACCTGCCACCCCGCAGTGCCGTACCACCCCACTTCCCCCACCCCCTAACCGAGCCAGCAGCTGGCACAGCCCACCTCTCATCACCATGGCTGGCCACTGATTAAGCTCTGAATGAGCACATACTATACAGTATGTGATCATTCAGAGCTCAGTTGGTGGCTGGCCATGGTGGTGAGTGGTGGGCTGTGCCAGTTGCTGACTCGGTTAGGGGTTGGGGAGCGGGGTGGTAGGACACTGTAGAGGGGGGGCCCACTAGACCACCAAATGTATTTTAATTTTTAAAACCAGTGATCAGGGCTGGGGGAGCACTAGACTACCAGGGATTGTTCGACTACCAGGGAGTTGTTCAATAAACAGAATGGGAGATTGGGGAAATATAATGGGCAATTGGGGCTTGGGGGGTATTATACTACCAACAATTACATATTATGGCATAACGGGGATTGGGGCTAAGGGTGGGGGGCACTAGATCACCAGGTATATTGTATAGGTGATTACATCAAGGAGACATCAGGGATTGGGAGGGGGACCACGGCACATTACGCTACTAAGTCAACTCTCAGGGTGGGCAAATTTCTAAGTACCATTAGACCAGCCCTGTCTGGTCTAGGTACTTAGAAATTTGCCCACAGGGGTAGTTTTATGAATCTTGATTCAGGGCATTTGGCAGCCTGCATCTGCTGCAAGCCTCTGGTGCCATGCCGCAGTCATGTGTGTGGCGCATGAGTAGCGCAAGTCCCATTTGGAGCATGCTGCTGTCTGGTGCAAGGGTCACTTTGCACCAATCATTGGGATGCAAGCCCCTTGCGCCTCTTTGAGAATTGAGCCTGTTACATTTAAAGTTCATAAGTTAGTTGAGATTGAGGTTGCAGGGCATTGTTATTGTACATTGAATATGGAGGGAAATCTCTTCATCTTATCAACATTGATGCCCTGCAGATGAAGGCAGTGAAGGTTGCCTTGTTCCAGTCAACTTGCCAATACTTGCATACTAGTAAACTGGTGGTACTGGATGGGGACTTCCACTGTGGTCTGTCACTAAAAGGCAGAGGAGAGAAAACTACAAAACTATATACAGTAGCAACTCTGTATACCTAAAAGATATAGTTGAAACAAATACGGTTCATACAACTGGTTTGCATGATGACATGGACAGTCAGCTAGGAATGTTGTTACCTTTACCAAAGGTACCTTAACTACCAGAACAGATTTTTTGTTCTTATTTGCAGTATCACGTGTGACTACAGCAAGAACAATTGCTGTTGAGACTTCTGATTGCCTGGCAGCATTCTGCCATCGCCACACTGGACAAGCTCCCCCCCCCCACCCGAAACCTTAAAGATTAAATGTTGCACTTCTAGAATATAGGCATGTACAAATTTAATGGTTACATTTATATAAAGCTACATGTTCTGTGTTCCTGGCATATAAGACACAAAAAAGATTTCAAAACTTTGTTTCAAAGAGTAAGTTTTAAAAAGAGTAACAGCAAGTACCTATACTACTTAGGGTTTATAACTAAGTTACCTAATTGTTTTTCTAAAATGCATGAAGAGAATGTGGGGTTATTGGAACAAACTGACCTCATAAGAAAGGAAGTGAAAAAGTTTCGATATGATAGAGGTGATATGATGAGGGCTGA
Source organism: Neoceratodus forsteri (assembly GCA_016271365.2). NCBI lineage: Eukaryota > Metazoa > Chordata > Ceratodontiformes > Ceratodontidae > Neoceratodus > Neoceratodus forsteri. The sequence continues at coordinate 469,075,092 of CM028134.1, read as the reverse complement.
CCTTAGAAAGCTAGAAAGTTGGTTACACACATGGCAACTAAATTTCAATGCTAAAAAGAGCAGAATCATGCACATAGGGAAGAGCAATCCAGATGCAGAATACCTTCTAGGAGGAGTCAAATTAGAATCAACAAAGCAGGAAAGAGAGCTGGGAGTAATCATATCACATGATCTGAAAACATCCAAACCATGCAAGCAAGGAGCATTAAAGGCAAATGGAATGCTGGGCTGCACAGGGAGGTGAATTACTAGCAGAAAAAGAGAGGTTATCTTGCCACTTTACAGATCTTTGGTGAGACCACATCTGGAGTACACTGTGCAGTACTGGAGACCACACCTTAAAAAGGATATAGACAGACTTGTGTGTATGTATATTCTTTATTTGTTCAATCATAAAAAAGATTTGTACAGACATAAATAGTAGACAGACATTACATACAACATTAGATTTAAAAATGTAAAACATAATCTGTGCAAAATATAGCAGATTAAATACATTTTAAGTATTTAGGATTGTATAGTGCGTACCATCCTTTTCCTTATCTTTTGTATATTACAGAGATACAGAGCTGTCTTTTTATAATCTGATCATCTACAGAGGCAAACAGAATCCTTAAAGTAATTTCATTGGGGCAATACATCAGTGAAGCCAGAATAGGTCCTAGGCATTTACATCTTGCTGCACAATACCACTGTCATCTCAACATTACATGTTCCAAATCCTCTTTTTCATGTCCACCACAAAAGAATCAAGCAAGCACTGGATCATTAGTTTTATCAAATCTGCATACAAGTACACTGGACTTAAAAAAAAAAAACCAAACAATTCTATATTTTGCAAATGTTCTACACATATTTGGACATTCCAGAAATTCAAGATAGTAACAAAAATAATGGAAACCATCATTATGGGAGTACCATAATGTAAATTTTGAGGCCATTATATATTGTAAATCGATATGTTTATATTTCCTAATCAGTACTTTTTTAATATAAGATCTATACTTTTCTGAAATCACAATGTTCTGGCTGTTAAGTGAAATAAATTTAGAAGACCCACTGATTTCAGTAGTGCTTTTACAAATGTGAGCCACTCTGATTTTTTGCAATCAATCGTATCCCAGTGCATTTTCTCTGCTAAGCACTTTTTGGTGTAACCCATGTAGCGATTTAGCCTAAGCCAAAAATTGATAGTACGTGATTCGGACAGGGCTAGTATATTTGAAAGACCTAATTCAGCTCTGACAAATGCTACAGGAGCAGATTTAGGGAAACCGATGGCCCCCCTTAAAGCTTGTATTGCTGGTTTTTCTAAGTTCAAAAGGTGTTTATGTTCCCAGATTTCAATACTGTATAAGGCCTAGGCATTATATTTTGCATCAATTGTTCTTATTAGGGGTTCTAGAGTTCCTCCACCATATTTATGGTTAAAACCTCTCAGTGCCACCATGGTCCTTGAGATCTTATTGAATATTACCTCATAATGTCTTTTTCACTTAAATGTAGAAGAAATAGTGAGTCCAAGATATTGATATTCTTTTACATTCTCCATTTTATCATTTTTAACATAAAACATATTTGTGATCTAGACCTCCTAAAACCATAGCCTTAGATTTGCTCCTGTTAATCTTTAGATAATTCTTCTCTGCAAATTCTAGCAGTTCATTAAGTTTTACCTGAAGCCCCTTAGGTGAAAGTGATAACATGAGCAAATCATCTGCATGTGCAAGACTTCCACATGATGTACCTACCTCTGGAGAATCTGAAGGAAGATCATTTATTCTTTCTAGAAAATCATTACTATAACTTGAAAAGAGAGTGGGGCAAGGATGCAGCCCTGCCTCACCCCACAATTAATCTTGAAGTACTCTGATAGACTACCATTACTATTTCTAATCTGTTCCATGTGTTTGTGTAAAGTAGCTTTACCACTGTTATTAATACATGCTCTATTCCCCAGTTTCTCATAGTAACCCACAAAATCTCTCTATTGATGGTGTCAAATGCAGAGGAAAAATCAATAAATGCCAGGTACAATTTTTGTCTTCTTAGTTTGACATATTTTTCGTAAAGGTATTGTAAAATAAAAATATTATCAAGTGTAGAAAAAGATTCATGAAAACTCACTTGAGCTTGAGAAAAATCACCAAGAGCATATATATTTGCCAGTAAATTCTTGAGCACGATATTTGTAAAGATGTTTTCCATTATATCGATAAGGCTAATCGGACGATTGTTCACTGGATTTGTTCTATCCCCATTTTTTTAAATTGGCACAATTATTAAACCCTTCTATGAATCTGGAATATAATTTTTCTGACTACAGTTATTGAAGAAATCAACAAGTACATCAGCCCACTCTGTACTTAAACATTTATACATTTCAGAGGGTATCAGCTCAGGGCCTGAAGTTTTATTTATCTTTAACCTTTGTATTGCTTCCAAAACTTCAAGATTGGTAATTTCTGCCAATTTCAAGGTAATATTAATATTCAAAGTTACAGAAGAATTGTTGTATTCATAAGTAATATATGTGAAAAATAGTTAACCCAATCCTTATTATTGATAGAACTCTCTATGTAATTCTTTGACTGTTTACATCCCAATGCTACCAATTGCCAGAAGATTTTAAGCTCTCTATTAGGAATTTCATGGTGCATATATTTCCATAACCGTGCAAAATGTTTTTTCTTTTATCCAGCAAAAATTGCCTATATTTTTTCTTTCATCCCTCTGGATCAACAGTTCTTAAACTTTGTCATAGTGAGCCTCACTAAGCCATGGAAAAGATGTTGAGCCTCCCCCAAAATACTGAAATATTTTTGGGCCTCCCTATAGAAAAATAGCCTACTTTTCACAGTACATCAGGAATAAATTGAAACCTCTTTGCATAGCTGGCTTTCATGTTATTACGCTTATTGTAACCCCCCCAACAGTCAACCTACTTGTTCCAATATTTTGACTCTTGAACCATTGTTACCCATTACTGCCATACCTTCACGGGTCAGACTGCTTTTTCTGTTTCTCCTCTTACTGGAATAACCTTCCTGCCGACCTCTGCCTCTCCCCCTCTCATCCTGCTCTTAAGCAACTTCTCAGGGATCATTTTGCTCCCTCCTGCTCTTATTCTTAGTACCTGTATGGTTAACTCTTGTATTTAGACAGTTCTGCTGCAGTCTAATTGATCAATTGTTCTTCACATTGTTAGTTTATTGTTCTTAATTTATTCACACTTTTATTCATTTTGTAGCTTAAGTGTTTTGCAGTTACATTTTGAATTGTATTCTCTCATGACCCTTCCCTGGGTACACCTGAAATAAGCCATGGCTCAGTGTACAGTACCTTCCCTGGTCACAGACGTGTGAATAAATACATAAATTCACCTACTTTTATCCTGTTTCAGTTTGCCTTATCACTTCACACAAAAGCTATAAAGTTCAAAATTGAAATATAATACTTTTTCAAGACTTGCTTGAGCCTCCCCTTGAACAGGTTGGGGCCTCCCAGGGAGGCTGGCCTCACCATTTGAGAACCCCTGCTCTGGATAGCTAAGTGATCTGCATTACATGAATTCCTATATCTCCTAAGTATAACTGTTAAGTTATGTTTCTTAGTTATACATTCATTATCAAACATCCTTTACTACCTTTTTTATTGTTTTCATTGTTAACCTTGCTATATATTATTTCCTGAATACTTTTTAGGGATTCCATCAGTATTTTATTTTTAACAAAAATATATGTATTGAGATTTTCATATGTAAGGAAAAAAAATCTTAACTCCGCTACTGTTCTTTGTTCTATAGCACTAGACCAAATAATTATTTTTCTAGTCCTAATCTTCAAATTATCGTATACATGCATATTACATTTAGTGGGGCTTCTCCAATTGATTTTATTTTTTAGTGCAGTAAAGCAAATAAGGTCATGGTCACTTTCTGAACGACATTTAACTTTAAGTGATGTCCAAAAATGTAATGGTCCTCTCCATAATACAATATCTAATACTGATTCTGCGGTTACTGAGTGATAAGTAAATTCCCCATCCAAGTCACCAGGCAGGTGACCATTTAATGGGAACATTCCATTGGTTTTGAGAAAATTAATAAGTTTAATACCATTATTATTCATAATGTTATCTTTAGATCACCTGATTTGTTTATCAGCAGAGGGAAAAATATAGTTTAAGACAGTATCATCTGCATAGCCATCATATTGTCCAATTCTGGAATTCAAATCACCTATTAAGAGAAAATGATCTTCTGAATAAGCACAACTTAGTTGTAAAATTTTCTCTTCTAATGTGCTCCAGATTAGTGGATGATAATACTGCGACTTATTGGGAGGAATATAAGAAATTACAATCATTGAAAACTCTTCTCTCCTTAACCTTAATATCTCATAGTAGTTATTCATATCTATCTCTAAAATATTTGTAAATACATTAATTTTAACATTTATGTTCAATCCACCTGCTCTTCACCCTAATTTTGATTTTTTTTTACCTAGACATAGACAGACTTGAGACAGTGCAGAGGATATAAACTATGAGAAGCAACTGCAAAAACTCAGCATGTATTCCCTTAAACAATGGAGAGCTAGGGGAGACATGATAGAAACAGTCAAATGCATGAATGCATGAAGGGAATAAACACGGTACAGGTTCAGGACCTTTTTCAGTTCAAGAGTTACACAAGAACCAAAGGTCATGGCATGAAGCTAGAAGGGGTCAAAGTTAAGGGCAACACAAGAAAATTCTTCTTTACAGAGAGGGTGGTGGATGCATGGAACTGTCTGCCACCTGAGGTGGTGGAAGCAAAAACAGCTGGAACATTCAAAAAGGCTTGGGATAGGTACAAAAGAATCATAACACTGAATAGCAGTCAGAGGAGGGGGGGTAGGTTTGTGGGCAGACTAGGTGGATCTGGAGGTCCCTTTCTGCCATCACATTCTGTATTTCTATGAGCCACTTCTCTTAATCAGGAGGTAAAGTTTGGGATGCAAGGATAATCATAACACCTGAATACATTTTCAGGGTGCCAGGATAGGGTTCAACAAAGGATTATTCCAAGTCTTATTAATGGTGATGGCAAAGTTGTAACTTCACCTTGGGACTTTATGGATGTGATGTCTGATCATGTCCTAGAATATTTTGGCACCATTGCAGATATAGAATGGGACACTGCTGCTCTGGCAGATTTAGACATGCCACTGATCCCAGACCACATTTTGGCCAGCTGACCAGCCTTATTATAGTGCAGAAGTAGAATGACCAAATACACATTTAGGATCTAACACTGCCCTGGGGATGGATTGCTTGCCCTCTGAATGCTATACAATGCTTTTGTCATATTTGAACCCAGAGCTTCAGGTGACATATGACAAAATATTGACATCTGGCAAAATATCTCCATGTATAACAATAGCCCTTCTGATATTTATTTTAAGAAAGGTGAGAAATCTGAGGTCAAAAACTGGAGACCCTTGAGTCTGCTCAATTCAGATCAAAAGATTCTGTTCAAGATTTTAGCCAGAAGATTGGCCGATGTACTGTAGCATCAATTGTTCTTGCTGGCTCACAAACCTGTACTATCAAGCAGAGAAATATAACAGATAACCTGATTATCTTAAGAAAATTGTTCGAAAGAAGGAATAAGCAGCTAGTGGATAGGTTTTTGTTAAGTGTTGACCGGGAGAAGGCCTTCGATAAGGTCCCACATGCCTACCTATAACAAATCTTGTGTACAAATTGAACTTCATGAGTATGTTCTTTAAATTGATGTGCTTTTTAAATCTAGATTATTTGAAGTAATTTATTCAGAGTTGATATGCAAAATGCTATAGTAGGTATCATAATTAAGATCTGTTGTAGTAATGTTATTTGCATACCTACATTATTAATATGCTTTTGGCCAGTGGGAGAGCTTCTTAAGTATTGGGCTTGCATTCCTTAATGCTGATATCTGTATATTTATGTTTAGCATTTGGTAGTATGATCAGAACTTTAAAGGGTGCTTTCTAGCCAATTTGTTGGCTATAACATCAATTCTGCACATTTGTGCATCAGTTACCCTGGTTATTTTTACATCCTGCTTTTTTTTTCTTTTGTGACATCTATGACGGTCCAATAAAAGGTATCAGATTGTCTCTTTTTTTCTGGATCTTTTGTTTTTAAATAGTTATTTATATTTATTCCTGAGTACCTTTTGTACTTATCACCCTGTTATTTGCTGCACTGTGCCTTTAAGGCTGTCAGATAAATGGGGCACACATTTTTTCTATCACTCATCTTTGACAAAGTACCCATGCATGAAACATGTCAGGTGGTGATGTAAGGACACCTATGTGAAGAAGTGAGGAGGGTTCGAATGGTGCTCCACGAGGGAGCCTCTGTGTACCTACAAATGTTTTTGCTCATGTGCTGCTATTAAGATTAAGATTGTTCTGACTTTTACATTTGTATAGTTGTAACTGCCTCAACCAACATTCTGTACTAGCACTTCAGTTTGCACTGAATAAAGAGAAACATGCATGGGACAGTAGCTACCCATTAGAATTTTTTTCTTGCAATTTAATTTTTGCACATTTTCAGCTCAAAGGTTTATAATAGATGCCAGTCACCCATTTCACCTGGTTGTGTTTACTGATATTACTTTGACCAGGTACTACTATCCCTAGGCTGTGGCTCCTCTCTCCTGTATCCTAACCTACAAGCAGGGGTCAAACAGGGATGCCCAATGAGCCTGGTATTGTATCTCTTTGTCCTTGATTCCATATTATGGATGATAAATCAGGCTTCCAGCATAAAAGGGGTGAACACGATATTCGATGAACTGTCCTGCAGGTCTGCAGCATATGCTAATGAATAGCTGACTGCTGGTGAGGGATGCAGCTTCAGGACTTAGGGCCTTAGCACATTTTGAAAATGTTGGCAAAGTATTTGGCTCCAGATTGAATATGGGTAAGAGTTCAGGAATGTTTCTGGACACTGGCCCTTCAGCAGTTTCCCAGAATATAGGAGTGTATCTATTAGGTGAAACCCATTTCAAATTTTGGAGCTGTGTTCGGGAACATGGACATGGCAGTATACAACTAAGAATGCAGAATGAAAGTTACAGAAGCGCAGGTGTTGAGATGGGTGCTAATGGTCCCTGTCAAAGCATAAAATAATATGTATGTTTAAAACATTTTTGATACCACTGTTTTTGTATACAAGCTGCATCTCCCCCCCCCCACAAGTTATATAATGCTTTTTTAGACTACTGTGGGGAAGCAGGTTGAACCCCATTTAAAGATGACATACTTATAGGGAGATAAAGGTTGGGGGGTCAATATGACAGACCCCATTGTTTTTGTTCAAGTTTTGTTTTTTAGTTTTAATATTTGTCCCTTACTCACTGGAGTTTTCTCTCATGGCTTAGCACTGTTTCCTAGAGCATGTGAACTGTTAATTAAGGTATGGGAACAACAAAAACTACAAAATATAAAAGGCTCATCTTTTCCTGTGACATCTTATAATCAAACGTGTTTTCAGAAAATAAACTTTGGTGTCTTACTGAGATGGTTGTCATAGATAATACAGGAAAGATGCTACATAAACATATAATGGTTAACTTTTTCCAATTTAATTGGGTATTTCAGTCATGGAGTGGAGTGTCTCCAGACACAGTTACTAAACATCTCACTGACAGCAGGATCCACAAGAAAATGTGGGACATAGTTTGGTTGTGCACCCATGGGAGATTAAATGTTAAGGACAATTCTAAACATAAACATTTAGAAGAAAGAGGATGTAAGAGTGGACTATAACCAGGTTGTGGAAACCATGGAACACCGGTACTTCACATGTACAGTATGTACATTAGACCACTATGGTCCCTTATAGCCACTATGTGGTCTGTTCCTGAATTTCAGCACATCACATATTCTGGTTTAATACTATGTGGATAGAACGTGGAATGAATGGTTTCAGTACATTGCTGGTGTTGTTTGCATGTGTGAAATAGTACATATGGCAAGCTAGATGTCAGTTTGTTTTACAAACAAAGCATGTTCCTTTGTGTGTTATATTGAAGAGTATAAGGAATGAATTAGCTTTAGTGAGAGATAGAGAAAGTGATTTATTGCCACAAAGTCTTTTTGATAGCCTGTGGATAGGGATTTAATTGGTTGGATTAAGGATCAGGAGTCAGAGGAAAATGGCTTCTTTGGTGTCGGGTCTACTGTTTCTTTTCTTCTTCTGTTTCACCTGTTTCTTTAACTGAGCATACCTACTTGTGCACTGTGTGGTCTTTATGTGTAATAATGTTTAGCATGTTCTAATGTAGGAAAAAGTGTGTTATATATGTAATTTTGCTAATATTTCTCTTAATAAAAATATCTCTACTCTTCCTCAATTTCACTAGCTTTCAAGCACTGTTCTTTAGGGAAAAAACTCCAATGATAACTAAATGACTAGAAGATAAAGGAAGTCCAAACAGAATGGAGGGGGGGGGCATCCTATGGCTTGGTTGCCATGGTAGATTGGGGTCTGAGCTATTCATAAACACAAAGCAAGTGAAGCAAGATTTTTCCCCCAGGGAATCTTGCAATTTAATTTTAGAAACACAAAACTGTGTGCTTTTAGAATGTCCTTATATTTAGGAATTTTGGGGGTCGTTTCAGGGGTAGGCAGAGAACCAAAGTTACAGAGCATCTCATACAGATGTTTTGTCCTAGGTTTATATACTGTATGCCAGACTTAGGTAGATACCATCCCAGCACATTAAATATTTGGTTTACAGATTGTACATTTTTTACTTGCAGATTAGATGGCAATTAGTGATGCAACAAAATACATCTACTCCAAGGGAGGTGGCATGAATAATTCCGTACTATATAAACTCACAGCATCACAGTCAAAGAGAATTTATAATAAACTCACTGCATCACAGAGTCAGAGAGAATTTATAACCTTATATAAAGGTAAATTCACTGCTTTCTGGGACAATTGCACATGGTTGTCACCATGAAAACAAAAGAGAACAAGTTGGCAACAGGCCTAGAACTTTAGTGTGCCCCAAGGGCCTGGAGTGGTGTCAGTAGATTGAAGATTTGCCAGTGTTGTACCACTTCATTGGGGGGGGGAGGCAGGGAGGAAACTACAGACTCATCAGTCTTACCTCCATTTTCCATAAGCTGATGGAGACCACAGTCAAGGAAAGCTTGGTGGCTTACTTGGAGGACAATGGACTACAGAGCAAAATGTAACATGGACTTGTGTCAGGGAGGTCATGTCATAGCAACCTGATACTGTTTTGCAGCTGGTCACTAAAGCAATAGACAGAGAACAGGTAGTAGATTTGCTCTACTTTGACTTCAGTGTGGCCGTCAATTCAGTACCACACAGGAGACTGCCAAAGAAGTTGAAAGGCTCAGAAGTAGTGCAGGGTTTAATTAGATATGTAGCAAATGGCTCGAGGGGAGGCAACAGAGGGTTGTAGTGAAAGGGGCTAAATCGGGGGACAAGGAGGTCATGTGTGCTAGTGCTGCAGAGATCCATCCTAGGACCCGCCCTGTTCAGCATGTTCATAAGTGACATAGGGGAAGGTATCCAAGGAAAGTTGTGTCTCTTTGTTGACAAAACAAAGTTACAGTATGTGGCAGGGTAGACTACAGAGAAGGGGTGCAGGAACTCCAGAAGAACTTAGAAAAAATAGAGATAGTCTAAAGTCTGGTAGTTGAGATTCAGTGCCAAGAAATGCAATGTAATGCACTTAGGGAGATTGTATCCAGGCACAGAATACTAGATGGGAGGCTTTAAACTGGTCATTTCAACAGAGGAAAGGAATCTGAGGGTCATGATCAGTGACTCCCTCAAGAAAATGAACCAATGCAACAAAGCATACAGCAAAGCATCTTGGATGCTGGGGTGTATAGGGAGGGGTTTTGACAGTAGGAGAAGCAAGGTGATTCTGCCACTGTACAGATCACTGGTGAGACCTCATCTGGAGTACTATCTCTAGTTCTGGAGCCCTCATCTGAGGAAAGACAGTGACAGACTAGAGTCGGTACCATGAAGGGTCACCAAGATGATTCAGGGCCTGCTGAACAGATCCTATTAAGATCGACTGGTAGCCCTAAACACCTACTCATAGGAGGACAGGTGAGAGCTGGGACATAATTGAACGTATACTGTAAGTTTCTCAGAGGTATAAACAAGGTGAATAGTAAGGAACTATTTGTAAGAAATAGGGATGTATTCACTAGGAGGTATGACTGGAGGTTGGTTAGAGGCAAATTCAAGAGAAATGTGAGAGGGTGGTGGAATTTTGGACCAGACTGTTATGGAAGTGATGGGATCAGCTACCCTTAATTGATTTAAACTTGGTTGGGACAGGGCAAGGGGACTCATAGTTCTCAGGGTGGGTAACTCTGGGTGTATGGTGGGGGAGCAGGGAGGAGGGCAAAAACCCACCACCACAGTAGGTCAGTGGGGTGAGGTAGTATAATAAAGGCAGACTTGATGGACCTTTGCATTCCTTCTGCCATCAAATTCTGTGCTTCTAAGAAAGAGTAGAAAAGTTTATGAGGGGATGTTCCTCTTTACTGTTTTTTTCCTTTTTGTTTGGTTTTCTTTCTTTTTGGTTTTTCCATTTGAAAGTTAATTTGAAGATCATATTATTGTAAACAAGTTGAAGCTTTTATGTTTAGTTTATTTTTGCTCCATAAAAAATTCCCCCCGTCTGCAAGCAATAATATGTGGCAGGGTGGGTGGTGCTGAGCTATGCCTGCCCGCTCAGTGGTGTAGCAAAGCCAGTTGCCATAGTGAGATTTTTCTTATTTCGTGAAAGCCAGCACTTTCCTTTTGTGGTTTATTTCCCCCATAGCAGTGATTTATGGAGGACAGAGGTTAAAACTGGTAGTTGTGGCCCACCCATTTGCATAGTGGTAGCGCTGCTGCTTGCTACACCATTGACCCATGTTTGAGAACAAGCACGGGTCTTCGAGGGCCAGCCATGACAGGAAGGATTGAACATCCCAATGACAGTGCTTCTTCCTCAGGGAGGAGGGGATGTTGCTTCCACAGGGTGACTGCCTCCTGGTGGAGACCAGGCAACAGCACTGCTGGAAGCACCAGAAGTGGGAGTGGCGGTGTCACTGCCAGACACCTGTCATGCATGTGTAGCCATGTCACTGAATATCAGCTCCCTTGGGAGAAAAAAGGATGTTTAGAGAAAAAGGCTGGCCATCCAAGACAACACCCCCCTGCAGGCTTTTGCACGACTGACACATCTGGCTGCCCACCATAATGAACTTGGACAAGTGGTGGATAATGAGTAAGTCCATGAGAAGGTCAGTGTTGGGGCTGGGGAGTGCTGTTGTACATGACTGGCTCGAGAAACAGCTCTATAGAAAAGAAAATGGTAGCTGGGGCAAGGAGCTTGTTTGGGAGATTATTTGATAGTCATTGGTGGAAACTAAAAATAACAACTGCGAGGACTGTGGTTGTTGCGAGTAGCTGTTAGCTGTTTAGGTGAGAGTGGTGATCACACGGCAGTATAGAGACTGCAGTGACTTTCTCTTCAGTATTGTTTTGCCAAAAATTAGTTCAGTATTTGACCATCAGCCCCCAACTCCGAGTGTGGCAAAGTTTTATTTTTATTTTTTTTAAATGTGATGGTATTTGTGAGCATCGGCTTGAGCGGGGTCAGGAGAGAGATGACAGAGTGAGCATGGTCAGTCCGGACCTGTTGAGAGACTGATGTGACAGCAGGAGTGACATAGCTATATGACAGCGCTATGTTCACTTTCATCTTCTTTTCTAAATGTTTGCATTGCTTGTTTAAATTGAACAGGAAATTTAGGGGACAATGAGGGAAGTGAGTTGGAGATTAAGTGAACAGCAGGAGAAACAGGTATAACCTGGCTAAGAGAAAGAAAAAACATTGTTGCTATCAGGGCCGGTTCTAGGATGTACTGGGCCCTGGTGCAAGACTTTGTAGTGGGCCCCCCCATCCACGGGCCCCGCCGCCCCCTCAAAGTGCCCCCACCCTGTTCTCCCAAGTCACCCAAAAATATCGCTGCTGTTATTCCATTTTGTGAACTTAAAGGTGTACTCAAGAGATTTTGCTGCAGCAAATGTTTCTATCACATCAGAAAAATTTACTTGTCTTGCAAGTCTATTTTCAATAGAAAGTACACCCAATGCAGACAATCTCTCCTGTAACATTGTAGAGCGCAGGTAATTCTTTATCAGGGACAGTTTACTGAAAGAACGCTCAGCACTGGCACTGTAATTGGAATTGTAAGCAGTATTTGCAGTCCAATTTGGGTGTTTGGAAATCCTCTGCTCAGGTCTTCCTGTACCAGGTACTGCAACACTTCAAATGGAGATTTCACATCATCAGGTAACAGACGAGCCAGCAAGGTAATTTCTCTGGACATGTCTGAACCATCTATGTCCTCAAGAAATCGGGCCAACTCATTGCATGCTACTTGTAAGTTTTCATCATGTCCACATGTTTTTATGTTGAACAAGAAACCAAAAAGTGACTGAAAGTCATGGAGAAATTGGAATCGCTCATCAATTTCCATCAGCACTTTATCCAATAGGCAATTGAAAAAATTGACTTCAAAGCTTTCTTGGCCAGTCAAGGGTTCATCTGCGGCAAGCTCTCCTGGCATGCATTTTCGATGTCTGGTACGTTTTTCTGGAAAAGTTGGTTCGATGTCCATGGTTTGGGCTAGCAGCTTTGCTTCTTCTAATACTCGCCTGAATCCTTGTCTTCGATAGTCAGACAGTTGTTCCTTGATTGCTGAAACCACATCTATGACATTTGAAAGATTTAAAGCAGGTGACTGTAAAATCACTGTCACCCGACTGATGGCACTAAGCACTTCATTCCACACAAGTAAAGATACAATAAATGGAAATGATTCCAGTGTTTTCACAAGGCCTGTGATGTCAGACAGGTTTTCACTGTCACAGTTTCCAGTTTCTGATACTTCCAGCAAAGAATCCAACAATTCAGGCAGTTGTTCACAGACTGCCTTTGCAGCATCAGCACGGGCACTCCATCGTGTCTCTGAAAGTGGCTTGAGGGTATATCATTTCATGTGCTTGACAAGGATGTCCCAACGTTTGGTGGACCCAGAGAAGATTCTGTAAACCCGCTGTAGAACTCCAAAGAAATTCTTTGCTTCCAAGGATGATTCCGCTGCATGTTCTAACATAAGGTTCCAATTATGAGGACAGCAAGGCACGTATAGTGCACGTTCATTCATCTGTCGTTTTCTCGCTTGAACTCCTCGATGGATACCTCTCATGTTAGCCCCATTATCGTAACACTGGCCCCTGCAGTCTTCAATTTTAATGCCATGTTTAGTAAGTCGACTTACCAATAATTCAGCCAAAGCCTCTCCTGTTGTATTTTCAACATGGAGAAACTCCAGGAAGCTCTCCTGCATTGCAACTTGATCACCATTGATTTCAACATAACGAATCATTAGTGATAACTGCTCCTTGTGAGAAATATCTGGGAGTGCAGTCCATCAGCACACTATAGTAGTGAGCATTGTGTATCTTGTCCCTAATCTTACTAGTCACAGCTTCAGCTAACATCTGCATAAATTCATTCTGGCTATCTTTGCCTAAATAATGAACATTTGTCCCTCACTGAACACGTTCCAAGTGATCAGCCATAATACGGTCATACCTGGACAACAATTCCAACGATTTAAAAAAATTACCATAGTTGTCTACATACAGACGGTCTACTGAACCCCAAAAGGCTAAATTTTGGCCCGCTAAATATAAAACATAGTCCAAAATTCGACAAAGCACAGCATGCCATCGTTCCTTTTCCTTATCCAGCTTTTCTTGCAAACTCCTGTCTATAGTAGCACATTTCTCTAACCCTAATTCTAAATGTTTCCATTTGTAGTAATTCTCCATGTGTGATGGGTATGCTTCATGCTGACTCAGCCTTTGTGATAACTTTTGCCAGTTGGAGAAACCTTGTGTAAACATACCCCTATCCTCACCAAAAAGCTTACAGCAGAAACAAAATACAGCATCAGCAGACTTGGAGTAAATTAACCAAGGCCTGTGAATCTTTGAGGATCCCAATTTACGCTCATAGTTTGCTGAAGTAAACCAGCGACCAGCTGTTTTAGGGAACTCAGTGTCAGTTTCCTTCAGCTGCAGGGGTTTATGCTGCACAATTTCAACCCTGAGGCACTCTGACTCTGTAGTAAAACTTTCAGGCCAAGTAGCTGGGTCGTAAAAATTATACATGAAAGGTGGTTGACTGGGTTCAGGGTTTATGTCACAACCTGATTCCAGTTCAATATGTTGTATTTCTTCTTGCTGTACATTTCTTTCATCTTGTATTTCTTCTAGGCCTAGCTGTACATTTTTTATGTATTTCTTCTAGCTGTACATTTCTTTCTGAGTCAGAGTAAGATTCATGGTTCCTTGACTCACCAGTCATCTCCCCTGGCCCCTCTACTACTGCCTCTACAGCTACATTTTCATGTGATGAGGTTGATGGTTCTTGATCACTTGTGGTGCTTTCACCAGATGCGGTCACTGCTGTCGCAGTTGCTGCTGCTGGTGGACAATTTAACCATTTACAAAATATTTTGTTAGCATTTTCTGCTTCTTTCTGACTCAATTCTAGCTGTCTTTTTTGTTCTTTACGTTTTGCAGAACCAGACTTGTACTTTGGTAGTGCTACAGTATTTGACATCTTTATTTTTTCTTTCCTTTTCTTTCTGTTATGAATGGTTTGTCTTGCTAGTTATGTTTTTTTTTTTTATGAATGCAAAATGTACTTTTTGACTACTACTTATACTACCTATGACTTGAGCTGTGGTGGTTCACTTAACACTAGCAGACAATTGTGTAGAAAAATGTATAGATGTGCTGCTCCTGAGTCCTATCCTTGCAGTCGCTGGCTGCCTAAGTTTGAAGCAGGCTGGCAGTAAGCTAAAAAACAGAGCCAGCCAGCCAGTCCAGAGAATGTACTGCTCTTCTCTGCCAAATAAAGTATTTCTTTTGCAAAATAATTCGGATGTGTTGTCCTTCTTTCTTGTCAGAAATTAAGGATTAAATTAGACTATTACGGCTTTCCTGAGGGGAGGGGAATTTCCACTACAAGTCAAGTTTACACATAGCACAGACTCCTCTGTGGGGACAGAAGGAAGACTGTTGTTGAATATCAATAATTGAATCACATCAGACAGAGAGACAGCACTGTCTGAACTCTGAAACTACTAGCCAGATAATATCTTGTTATTTTAATGCCAAAAACAGAAACGTCTACAGTGCAACTAGGCTAAATGCTAGCTGCTGCTGGCTTACTTTAAGGAAGACTAGGCACTGGCAGGCAGCAAAGAGCCAGATAATATCTTGTTATTTTAATGCCAAAAACAGAAACGTCTACAGTGCAACTAGGCTAAATGCTAGCTGCTGCTGGCTTACTTTAAGGAAGACTAGGCACTGGCGGCAGGCGCAGCAGCAGAGCCAGATAATATCTTGTTATTTAATGCCAAAACAGAAAGCGTCTACAGTGCAACTAGGCTAAATGCTAGCTGCTGCTGGCTTACTTTAAGGAAGACTAGGCACTGGCAGGGCCAGCAACAGAGCCAGATAATATCTTGTTATTTTAATGCCAAAAACAGAACGCTTCACAGTGCAACTAGGCTAAATGCTAGCTGCTGCTGGCTTACTTTAAGGAAGACTAGGCACTGGCAGGCGCAGCAGCAGAGCCAGATAATATCTTGTTATTTTAATGCCAAAAACAGAAACGTCTACAGTGCAACTAGGCTAAATGCTAGCTGCTGCTGGCTTACTTTAAGGAAGACTAGGCACTGGCAGGCCGCAGCAGCAGAGCCAGATAATATCTTGTTATTTTAATGCCAAAACAGAAACGTCTACAGGTGCAACTAGGCTAAATGCTAGCTGCTGCTGTCTTATTTAAGGAAGACTAGGCACTGGCGAGGCCGCAGCAGCAGAGCCAGATAATATCTTGTTATTTTAATGCCAAAAACAGAAACGTCTACAGTGCAACTAGGCTAAATGCTAGCTGCTGCTCACTTTAAGGAAGACTAGGCACTGGCAGGCCGCAGCAGCAGAGCCAGATAATATCTTGTTATTTTAATGCCAAAAACAGAAGCGTCTGCAGTGCAACTAGGCTAAATGCTAGCTGCTGCTCTCTTACTTTAAGGAAGACTAGGCACTGTGAGCCACAACAGCAGAGCCAGATAATATCTGTAGTAGGCTGGCTTACTTTGAAGAAGACTAAAATACTAGAGCGCACCAGAGCCAAACAGTGACTCCAGTCCAGTCTCCTACTAGTTTATGCTTCCTGACCTGACACAGAGATGAGATATATATTTTGCCAATGCCAATTTCTTTGCCAAAAGACTCCTGTCTACTAGTGTATGTGTAGTATATTTTATTTATTATTAATAATTTCTATCAGCCTCAGAAGCAAAGCAATCAAATTCAGATTTATTTTGTGTTGCACTGTCTTTACAGTGACTACCAGTCACTCACTCACTGATGATTGACCTTAGTACTCAGTAGTCCCAACTAACCTGCTGCCTCCTGCCTGCCTAAGCAGCTTCTTCTCCTAATGTGGAGAGACTAGAGTGAGTCAAGTCAAGAGACACAGTAATACTGCAGTAGTAGTACCCCTCAGAGTTCTTTTTTACTTCTTCTCCCTGTCCCTGACTCCCAGTCCTAATCTGCCTGTTCTTATATATTTTCTAAATTTCTTTTCTAAAGAAGTTCTGAAGATAATCTAAGCCACAGCTTATTAACTAGTCAGCACTCAGCAGCAGTGTGTCCTATTCGGAATGGATTTAAATTAATTAATCATCAACTTCTCCCCCGCTGCCTGCTGGTCCCTGGGGCCCTGCCACCCACAGTATTCACTCCTTTCTATAGCCCTTACGCTAGCTACATGTAGTTAGTTTTCTCTTTCTTCAGAATGGAATGGATGTTCGGTTGGTTCAGCCATAAACACAACAACAAGTGTGTAAAATGGACGGTGACGGTTAATTAATTTGTTTAAATATGTTTTAGTTTTTTACAGTTGAGTGAGTCAATAAGTTCTGACTGACAGAACAGTCAACAGAAGCAGAAAGTCACCCAATAACGTCCGCTCCGCCAGCTCGTCTGCCGCCAGAACAAGAATGTATCGCGAGTCCGACGAGGTCACGAGGTGCATTCCTGACTGCAAACGCAAGCAAGCGTCACTATATATTAATATTAATTTATTAAAACTTTTCAGCTGAGTGAGCAGCACCCGTCCCAGCAAATCAGAAGAGGCAGCCGAGCCGCTCAGCCGCTCACGCATCAAGAGGACAGGAGCAGGGGAGGAGCTGCAGACTAGAGCACTGAGCAGCAGTGCCAGCAAGTGTTGGGGGCATCAATGAAGAGGAGCTGAGGGCGGACACTGCGCCGGGAGGGCCAGGGCAGCATGGAGGAGGAGGAGGAGCCAGCCAAAGCAAGCAATGAGGACTTGGAGGAGAGAGTAGAGAGAGGATCGGTGCAGGAGTGGAGGACAGGACAGGACAGACTAGAGTCAGACAGAGAACACAGCCACACTGTGACATGATGACTAACACAATCAGCACTACAGGTACTGGTGACTTTGTGTTCATAATCCATCTGTATTAGGTCTCGTCTATCAGGAGGGAGTGTTATTTTTAATTTACTCAAGTCTCACGATGTATGTATTATTTGGTCCGAACGTCCGATCATGTACTTACTACTTGGTTGGCATTGGCAAAGTGGTGTGGCATTTGGCAAATGACCCAGACGTTAGTGAACAGCTTTGCAAATTGTAGTTCTTCCTAAAGTTTAAAGTATTTCCATGTACTGCTGCAGAGGACTACTACCATGGCATGCATTGCATCCAGATCCTCGTTCGTTCTACCGATTGTTGGAAAGCCGCTCGCCACTGTTACAGTTCTCCCAGTAACTGAAGGGACCCACCGGGTTAATTAGCTGAGCCTGAGCTGTCATTTTTTGGGGATGCACCTAATAGCGGGTACGACTCCGAGGACGTCCAGACTAGGACCGGGAGTGGGACGGATCAGAGGTGCGCGCCATACAGACAGTATACTTGTCTTAGATGGTCTGGAGGAATAAAATTGATGATGGGACTGGGAGGGAGGGATGGAACGAGCAGCATTTTGCAGCAGCTGAGCGCAGGGAGGAGCCGGGAGGGAGGGAGGAGAGGAATTTAATTTTTAAATGCCCAGCCACAGCGTGCGTGCACAGTCTGTCAGTCTAATATGACTAGTAGCCACTGCAGCACTCTGCAGACTCTCTCTACGCCGTTGGAACTTGGACTGCCATGGGTCTCAGGCAGCGGGAGCGGGTGGGGGGCGCGGTTTAAAAGTAAAAAAAAGTATATTTTGACTTCAGGAGCCATGGGCCCCTCTGGCACTCTGGGCCCTGGTGCAGTGGCATCCCTTGCACCCCCTGACGCCGGCCCTGGTTGCTATGTAATTTCTTAAGATTCTAGTTTGGCACGGTAACACTTACTGTAAACAAACTCTGGTAACAGCAAATATGGCTGCCACATAATGGGATTGTGGGTAGTGAGAAATGTGAATTGTTGTGATACACACACACACACACTGACTAATACATATACACATATATGCATATATATTCAAGTGTAACATAGCAGTGCACTGTCTACACACATTTGTACAGATTAAAAAAGACATTGAGGGTCTGTTTTCTTATTTTCAAGCTCCGAGGGACATTGGAGAGTGGGGGGTTGCCTCTAGACAACTCATTTAAATCAGCAGTGATATGCATAAGGCTGAAACTGATCTAGATAGTGGGGGAATATAGACTAGCAATTTGGCACTAACCACTAAGCCACCTAACTGCACTTTCTGATTGTTGTGATACACACATACCATAGAGCCCAGAAAGAGTAGTGGTCAGGGCCATGAGCCTGAGCCCAGGGTGGGGCAATAGTCACCCCAGTCCCCAAGATGGTGCGATCCAGTCAAAATGCAGCTGATGTGAGGCAAAGTGTTTGTAAGGCACCCTGGTGCTGTTGTGGTAATCCTAAGATGCTGCACTACTGCCATGCAGTGAGCCAATGCTGGGGAGAAAGATTTGGCCCACACTGTGATTTTGGCACCAGATGGGCCTGGCATGTTGGAAACATTTGCAAGGAGGCCCACAGCCATGTTCCAGTGAGGGTGGCTGCCATGGGGGCCTGAGTTTCAGGAGTGAGAGGCCGGTTCAGGCAGGTCATAGCCCGGAGTCCATGTCCACCCACCAGATGGATTGTGTGTCATCTGGAAAATTAGAGACTGTAATTGTGCCCAGGTATCCCACAGAGCGGCAGCAAAGGTGGCATCAGACCCGGGGAGACTACCCCTTCAGTGGGTCCCTGTGATAATGCTGCACTGAGTCATGCTGACTCTGTTAAGAGAGGGGAAGTGAAGCTGTCCAAAGATGGGATCCAGGCTGTAGAGCTATGCCTGTGAAGTGTCTAAGAACTCTCATAGCTCTGTATAACTGCAAAATTCAGGAATAAGTATGGACTGTACATTGGGCATCCTGCCCGAAAGATTTTGCCCTGTGGTGTTCTCCATCAGCCAAGATCTGGAGTGTGTTTCCACTCCATGGTGTGAGGGGATTTCTTGGGAGGCATTGTGCCTAAAAAGGAATGGTGGCATGGCGCTGTGCCGTAAATTAATTAAACCAAATCAAATGTGCCCATCTAGCCCCATGGAGCTGTTCTTTACTGCCTGAGCCTTTTAAGACTGTTTATGTTGGAGAAATCAAATACATCCCATCCTGTTTTGTTCAGCGCAATGTACCTGGACAGTTTTCTGTTTAACTGCTCAGATTATAAAGTTCTAAATGAATTGCAGTGGCTTAACAAGCTTGCTCCCCCGCAGGGATCCAGTCTGCTGTCCTCTGGTCACCCGAAGCTGCACCTCGATGGAGTTCTTTTGTCAACTGCCTGAACCCCGGATTTCTATCAGGTGCTGTTTTCTATCATGCTTTTTAAACTGAACTTGGCTGCAGCACCCCCTCCATCACAAATATTTTATTCTATCTCAAAATCTCTAGACATGGGGAGGAGGGGCTTACAATGTGGTGCTCATCTGGGATCTGCAAAATGGGGGTGCCAACTAGCCTTATCTGATGGGTTCCAGAGAGACTGGGTCACCTGGGTGATTTCAAAGGCCATGGAGTACTGTGAAAGTCTTGGAGCAGCTGCCATCTTGAACTATGCACACTTCGTGCATGACAAGATGGCGCCTGGCACCTCATGGCATGCCATGTGCATGCATACATAATTTGGTAGATAATTTGGTGAATGGTTGGTGGAGTCTGTACCCCCGAGGTGCTCTTAAAAGAGGAGGTCCTAAGAGACTGCAAAAACCCACCTTCTGGACCTAGACTGAGAGTGGTGCCTCGTGGCTGTGTGTTGGAAATCTGGCTGTGCCAGTACTAGGGAAAGTTGGATTTAGCCAAGACTGCTATGGCATCTGCCCTAAGTCCTGAGGCTGAACTGTGACCATACCAGAGTCACTGCTCAGTTGGTTGTGGACCATGGTAGAGAGTAGTGAGGCTGAGCTATGTGTCCTTTGTGGACAGGAGAAGACCAGAGTGCTGCACCAGACATTGTGTTTTTCCTGCTCCTGAGTGCTGGTGGGTGGCCTATAGTGCCTGGGGCCCAGTATGCATTGCCATGGAGCAGCTGGGAGTGAGCTGTTACCCCCATGGTGAGTGAAGTGTTTGCTACTGAACCTGCTGAACATTGGGAGGAGATGAGCAGCAGTTTGCCACCTGTGGAGCCAAGTGTACCTGCTGCGAAGCACACCATGCATGAATGGATGTCAGGTTTGCCTGCATCAGAGCGATGTTCACCTGTGAGGGAGCCAAGTTGTGCAGCTGAGAAGTCACAAGAGGAGAAGCTGGTGGTGGAAGGGCACAGTTTGCTCTGCTTTTCCCCACCTCCGGTTGCCCTAGAACCTCCCTGTGGCAGAGGGAGGGGTCAAGGGTGGCTACCCCAAGAGAACCCCTGAAGTTGGCATTGTAGGCATCCAAACAGCTCAGACAGAGTCCCCCATGGCTGTGTGACTGGCCTCCTACTAGGGTATCCCGGCATGAAAGACCACCAGAACCTGAGAAAGTGGTGGTGCAGAAAGCCAGATGTAGTAGTGGAAGCAATTGTGGAGGAAGAAACTCTGACATCAAAAGTGTGGCTAGTGGCTCGATTTATCCGGGAGTTGCAGTCAAGGGAATGGGGTCACCCTCATGTATGAAGACCTGGTTGTGGAGGGGAGATACCTAAGCCATACATCATGCCCTCCTTGGGATTGCCAGATCTCATCCCACTGCTCCTTGATCATTGTCATAGAAAGATCACTGACATGGATTCCTTGCACCCCACAGAGATGAGCTGTCTCTGCTACTGGGAGGGTAGCTGGCTACCGAGGGACAAAGCACCAAGAACGAGCATATTATCAATCCCAGAATGGAGCCAGGTGGAGAGGTGGGTCTGGAGATATGTGAAGAAGGAATACCCTGGGAAAACTACCCATACCCCAGTGAGAAAATGTGGGACATTGTGGAGGAGCAAAGGAGTGACTGAGTATTTTATGGATCTATGGAAAAAGTGCATGCCTCAAAACCGTGTGAGACCCTCTGACCCTACCTATGACAGAAGCAAGGTTATCAATAAAGCCAGCTCTATGTGTACCTCAACAGTCTGGGGCAGGAGTCACTCTATTTAAAGCATTTGTCCTAGTGCAGGATTAGACTGGCAACCGGTTGAAGTTTTATGTCATCAGCCAGGTCTGCTGCGGCATTGAGTGTACTAAACCTGACCCATGTTCTACTTTGCTACAGATATGAACATATGAACATACAACATTACCAGCAAAAATGGGCCTCATGGTCTATTGAGTCTGCTTGTGTGTGCAGCTAGCCCCTCATCACGCAGCTGCCCTCCTGTCCCCCCTCTTCCAGCATCCCTTCCCCTTACTCTGTCCCAAGCCCTCTTGAAACTGCCCACTGTCTTACAGAACACTATCTCTTCTGGTAAGGTGTTCCATTTCTGCACCAGTCTTCCCATGAAGAAATGTCTTATCTCCCTCTTGAATCCCTCCAATCTCAGTCCATGCCCTCTCGTATCCCTCCCCCTTCTCATCTGAAAAATCTCTTCTGTGTTGGTCTTGTTTATCCCCCTCAGATACTTAAAGGTCTCAATCATATCTCCTCTATCCCTCCTCTCCTCTAGTGAATACATATTCAACTCTCCCAGCCTGTCCTCATAGGGCTTGCTCTCCAATCCCTGGATCATATTTGTGGCTCTTCGTTGCACCCCTTCCAACAATCTGATGTCCTTCTTCAGAAATGGGTGCCAGTACTGTATGCAGTACTCCTGGTGGGGCCTGACCAATGAGCTACACAGGGGCTGGATAACCTCCCTTCTTCTGGAGGAGATCCCTCTTGCAATACACCCCAGCATTTTGTTGGTTTTGCTGCCGCCTTCTTGCACTGATCAGGGTTGTTCATGCCCCTGTAATGATCACTCCTAGGTCCTTCTCCTCCTCTGTGGAGCCCAACTGTACCCCAGTTCAGTGATGATCCCTCTCCTGGTTCCTGGCTCTGAAGTGCATAACCTTGCACTTCTTGGCATTGAACCCCAACTGCCATGTTTTCACCCAATCCTGCAACTTAGGCAGGTCCTCCTGCAACCCCTTCCACCCCTCCACATCATCAACCACAGCTCCCATCTTGGTATCATCTGTGAACAGGCTGATCTTGCTCTGGATCCTGTGTGAGATATCTGCAATAACAATCCCAAACAGCACTAGTCCCAGCACCGACCCCTGTGGTACCCCGCTCATCACTGCTCTGGGTGATGAGAAGTCCCCCCCACCCTTTCCTGCCTTCCCTTTAGCCAGTTTGTGATCCATTTCACCATTTTTGGTCTCACCCCCACATATTCAAGTTTCCCCCAACCTCCCATGCGGTACTGAATCAAAGGCCTTGCTGAAGTCCAAATACAGGACATCCACTGCATGGCCCTTGTCCAGTTCCCATGTCACCCAGCTGTAGTACTCTACAAGGTTTATCTGGCAGGATCTGCCCACTATAAACCCATGCTATTGACCATCCTGGAGACTGTTTTCCCTCTAAGAAGCTCATTAGCCTCTTTTAGTATGGTCTCCATGAGCTTTCCAATGACCAATGTGAGGTTCACTGGCCTATAGTTTCCTGGTTCATCCATTGGGCCACTTTTGTGGATGGGCACCACATGGGCCATTCTCCAGTCCTGTAGTGCACATCCCATGTTCAGGGAGGTATTGAACAGGTCGTCCAGTGGCCCTGCCAGGACCTCTGTCAATTTCCTAAGTACCCTAGGGTGAATGCCTTCAGGTCCATGTGCTTTGTCCACCCTTAATGCCCTCAGCCCATCTGGTGCCCTGCTGTCTGTAATCCCTACATCTGTTGTCCCTTCCCCATCCCCCTTGCCTGGGTATCCCCTTTTGTGCGTGAATACAGAGCAGAAGTATTTGTTCAGTGCCTCTGCCTGCTCTGCTTTCTCCACTCTCCCCCATCCTCTTGCATCTCACCAGCTGATCCTTGCTCTTTCTTTTCTCTCTCTGATGTAGTGAAAGAAGTCTTTTCTCCACTTTCAATTCCCTGCACCAGTCTCAACTCCCTGGATGCCTTGCCACCCTGACCAGTCTGGTAACCTCACTGGGCTTCTCCATCGCATTTATTGTATCCTTTATCTTCACCCCTCCCGATTTTCTGTACTTTGAAATGCTGCCCTCTGGGCTCAATCCCTTCCATAACCTCCTTTGTCAGCCAATTGGCTTTTTGCCCTTTCCTTCTTGCTTTTCTTCCTAGTGCAAGACTCCATTGCCTCCGCCAGCCCTTCCTTTATGATGTCCCATTTCTGGTCTGCATCCATGTGTGGTTGCATTCCTGCCAGGTGCCTGCCCAAAATTTCCCCATCTTCCAAAGTCCATCCCTCTTAAACTCAATCATCCTTGTACCCATGCCCCTGTTTCCTCCGATGTTGAGCGTGAACCATATCGAATAGCGGTCACTCCCAGCCAGTAGTTCCTCCACTTACAGATTCCTTACATCTTCCCATTATCCAGTATAAGATCCAGAGTCCTTTCTAACTGAGTCAGCCACTGGACCTGCTGCATCAGAAAGCTATCTTGAAATGCTTCTGTAGCAGGACCCACTTCCTTGCACTCATGGTGAAAGGGTGCCCCACTCCACCCCCGTAGGTTGAATTACCCCACCACCATTGTGCTACCCTTCCTGCAGATCCTCCTAATTTGTTCAGCTAATTCCTGTCCAGGTCAATCCTCGAGCTGGTGGTCTGTATATCACCCCATTTTCAGTGTTCTATTCTTTGCATCTTGAATTGCATCCATAGTGCTTCTGTCCTCCCTCCTCCTCTTCCTCCCTTATGCACTTTATCCTTTTCCTTACATAGATCACCACTCCCCCCCATTCCCCTTAGCCCTATCTTTTCTGAATAACCTGAACCCCTGGATCATCATATCTCAGTCCTGGTACTGGGTGGCCCTGTTTCCATGATGGCTGCAATGCCCACCCCTTCCACTGCCAAGAGAGCCTGTAACTCCACTGTTCTATTCCTTAGGCTTCTTGCATTCAGTGAGACCACCCTGCAGCCTGTCTCCTCCCCTTCCCTACCCTTGTTCTTCCCCACCTTTATCCCTCCCATTGCCACTTACCCACTGCCTTTATCCATAACTAAGGGGATGAGCTCATTAGGATCCCCTTTCTGGACCCCTTCCTATCAGCGGTCCCCTCATCACCCCTCCTCCTCCTAGTTTAAATCCACCTTTGTTGATATATTACCCCTTTATTCCCCATTTTAGTACTCCCTTCCCGTCCTGCTCAAATGTAACCTGTCTCCTGCGTGTAGGTTACTATTGCCCCAGGTCCTGCCCCAGTCAGACACTAATCCGTACTCCCTAGTATGGCACCAATCCCTCACCCTCTCATTGAACTCCTCTGTCCTTTTTTTTCTCACTGTACTTGCACATGGTACTAGGAGTACCTCAGAGAATGCCACTGACCCCCCCACCTCCTCACATTGCCTACCCAACTCCTCAGACCTCTCCTTTACCACCTCTGCTGTATCCCCTGCCAAGTTGTTTGTACCAATGTGCATCACTATGTGAGGTTTCTCCCTCCCCCTCCGTGTGCACTTGAGAAGTGCCTGCACCCTGCCCTGCGGTCAACCCTGAATAGCCTTGACCCAGATGCAACTGTGCCTTTCTCCCTTTCCACCCCATCTGACCCCTTTCAGTATAGAATCCTCCAGCACTAGTACCCCACCTTCTTGTCCTGTAACTCCCTCCTCCTGTTTTTGCTGTCCACCTTTCCAGAGTCTACACTGCCTTACTCCGTGTTACCTATATCTGCACCATTTGCGACTCCTACATCTTCCCCCATTTCTGCCTCTCCCGCTGCCTCTACCCTGCTTGTCCCTCCCCTTCTTCCCTTTCCCAACCTGACCCTTGGCCTTCACCACCATTCTCCTCCCTCCCCATGATGATCTACACCTCCACTATCACCCTGAGTCACCAAACCAAATCTATTACTCTACCCCATAGTGGTGCCCATTCCTCCTCCTTTTCCCTGCCCTAAACCTTTGCTGCACTTACTGCCCCTCTGTTCACCTCACCCCCACCCCCTCTCCATACATCCTCACAGAATTTAGCCCTGCTGTTCCTTCTCGGCTTCTCCCAGCTATTCCTCTCTGGGGTCCCTCCTGTCCCAGCCACCCTCACCCTCTCCAGCTCCCTCCAGAGCCCCTGTACCTCCTTTTCCAGTCTCCTCAGCCTGTAGCAAATTGGACAACCTCCCAGTTTCCATAGTATATTCATCCAGTCACCCCACAACCACTGCACCCCACTATCCTCCCTGTGCCTGTCACCCTCACTCCATGGTACCCCCATTTCATCCACTATTCCAATGTCTCCTGCCACCCTTATTCATGTCCCTCCACCCCTCAGTGCGATCCCCCATAATGCCCCATTTTCATTCCTCCATAATTCACACACAACTTAAATATAACCTCAGTTTCTTATCACAATCTGTAGCAGCAAATAGCTGATATCATATGTGACCCTACTAGCTTGCTTCTGAGTCTTTCTTTACTCCAATGTCCCTAGCTTGTTAGCTCAGTAACTGTAGTTAACACATTTATACATAACCTTGTCAGTTTGAACTTTAGACTTTCAACTTTTAAGATATGCAGTTACCCTTCCTTAACCCAAGTTTGTGGTTTGACTTTCAAACTTGCAACTTTAAAACATTTAAACCCTAAAATCCAACTAGTAAAAGCTTGAGTGTCTGACTTTTCACCACCTGACTATTAGCTTTAAGTTAGTTCATATGGGCAGTTTACAGCTCCCCAAGCTCCTCCCTCACAGTTTTCAAGCCCAACCCCCAGTGGCTTTCCAGTATTTAAGAAAGGCTAGTGGAGAGGGTCATGGGGGCATTTACTAGAGCCAGCAACAGTCCTCCTGAAAATCAGTTAGAAAGGTAAAGAACGATTTAAGCTACTCCCAAACCAACAGCAAACTTACAACAAAAAATCAGTTACAGAGTTAAATAAAGATTTAAGTTACTCACAAACCAGAAACAGTCCTCCTGAAAATCAGTTACAGAGTTAAAAAGATGTTAAGCTACTCCTAAAACCAACAGCAACTCACAACAAAAATTAGTTACAGAGTTAAAGATTTAAGCTACTCCAGAATGAACAGCAAACTCACAACAAAAAATCAGTTACAGAGTTAAATAAAGATATAAGCTAATCCCAAATCAACAGCAAAACTCATCCTTCCACCTCTCCCTACAGCAAGCAGAGTGATGGGGCAGCCAGGGACTCCAAGGCTCCAAAAAAGAAATAGAGTTACAGTGCCCCACAGTGCTGTATTTTGGACTGCTACTGCCCCCTACTGGACTACAGTTGGTGAGGTTGTGTTTTTGTTAAAATGCTATTCAAACAGCAACAATCTGAAAGTTTGAAAATCTGAAAAAAAAATGTTGTTGTGTAAATGCCCTTTCAATGGAATAGAAATGTGGGTGTTAAGTAGGTAGTAAGGGCCACATGCCCTGGGAAATGAAGGGTTTATTCAGCTGTTGTTTAGAAAGTAGCTATGTAGCTCTAGTCACCACAAGGGTTGCCTGGGACCAAGCCATTGTGAGCTTGTGAATGGACATTGTGATATGAACTCCTGAAAATGGATTACCTCAGGGCACCTGCTAAAAATAGGCACTGTGTGTGCAGAGTATTACCTGTTAAGTAGCCATAATAGTTTAGGTATAAGGAAAACAATAATAGCTAACTGTGTCAAGTATAGGATGTTGGTGTAGGTATAGGGTAGGCATTTAAAGTATTTGACTGTGTTGCTTGCCTAAAGGGCATAGGAAGTCCAGTAAATGGAAAACAAAAGAAGTAATGTGGGGGAAGTAGTAGCCTATGTTATGTTAATAATGTTCCTTGATACCCATTTCCACCTTGGTGGTTTGCTGTAAAGTTTAAAATGTAGAATGTTTAGATAACTAGTAGCCAGTAGCCTGTGCACTCTCAGCTCCACATGCTGAGTTAGTTCACTCACTATTTGAAACACCACAAGGCAACCCAGTCCCTGGTATGTTTGGTCCCCCAGTTTTGTGCTGGGGGGGGCTGGGTGGAATGATGGGCCTGATGTACTTGGCAGTTCGTCCAAAGGAAGTCAGGCTGGGTTGCCAGGGCAAAACTCCTTTAGTATAGTTGGGGCCCCTGAACACTGGGAGACAAGTTGAGTTAAGGTGGGTTCACCCACCAAGGAAAAAGGGGTAGCCACTGTGTGCGGCAAGGCCAGTGGAGTGTCTGGGAGAGGTAGTCGGGGAGAGATGTGCATTATTCTCCTCATCCACACCTGGGGTAGCCGTGCCAGCAATTTCACTGAGAGGTAAAGTGTTTCAGTAGGTGGAGTGTGTAAGCCCCCCAAATTGGTGGGCTTACTACAATGCCTAGAGGCATCTGTGCCATGTGTGATGCCAGGACCCGTAACTATGGGTGGGAACCTGGCATCACTATAAAAGGGACCGCACAGTGGGGAAACAGGGTCTTCTGTAGCCGTGCCCCAGAATCTGGGGAGTTGTTCCTTGATTGCTGGAACACCACATCTATGACATTTGAAAGATTTAAAGCAGGTGACTGTAAAATCACTGTCACCCGACTGATGGCACTAAGCACTTCATTCCACACAAGTAAAGATACAATAAATGGAAATGATTCCAGTGTTTTCACAAGGCCTGTGATGTCAGACAGGGTTTCACTGTCACAGTTTCCAGTTTCTGATACTTCCAGCAAAGAATCCAACAATTCAGGCAGTTGTTCACAGACTGCCTTTGCAGCATCAGCACGGGCACTCCATCGTGTCTCTGAAAGTGGCTTGAGGGTATATCATTTCATGTGCTTGACAAGGATGTCCCAACGTTTGGTGGACCCAGAGAAGATTCTGTAAACCCGCTGTAGAACTCCAAAGAAATTCTTTGCTTCCAAGGATGATTCCGCTGCATGTTCTAACACAAGGTTCCAATTATGAGGACAGCAAGGCACGTATAGTGCACGTTCATTCATCTGTCGTTTTCTCGCTTGAACTCCTCGATGGATACCTCTCATGTTAGCCCCATTATCGTAACACTGGCCCCTGCAGTCTTCAATTTTAATGCCATGTTTATAAGTCGACTTACCAATAATTCAGCCAAAGCCTCTCCTGTTGTATTTTCAACATGGAGAAACTCAGGAAGCTCTCCTGCATTGCAACTTGATCACCATTGATTTCAACATAACGAATCATTAGTGATAACTGCTCCTTGTGAGAAATATCTGAGTGCAGTCCATCAGCACACTATAGTAGTGAGCATTGTGTATCTTGTCCCTAATCTTACTAGTCACAGCTTCAGCTAACATCTGCATAAATTCGTTCTGGCTATTTTGCTTAAATAATGAACATTTGTCCCTCACTGAACACGTTCTAAGTGATCAGCCATATCACGGTCATACCTGGACAACAATTCAAAGATTTAAAAATTACCATAGTTGTCTACATACAGACGGTCTACTGAACTCAAAAGGCTAAATTTTGGCCGCTAAATATAAAACATAGTCCAAAATTCGACAAAGCACAGCATGCCATCGTTCCTTTTCCTTATCCAGCTTTTCTTGCAAACTCCTGTCTATAGTAGCACATTTCTCTAACCCTAATTCTAAATGTTTCCATTTGTAGTGAATTCTCCATGTGTGATGGTATGCTTCATGCTGACTCAGCCTTTGTGATAACTTTGCCAGTTGGAGAAACCTTGTGTAAACATACCCTATCCTCACCAAAAGCTTACAGCAGAAACAAATACAGCATCAGCAGACTTGGAAGTAAATTAACCAAGGCCTGTGAATCTTTGAGGATCCCATTTACTCTCATAGTTTGCTGAAGTAAACCAGCGACCAGCTGTTTTAGGGAACTCAGTGTCAGTTTCCTTCAGCTGCAGGGGTTTATGCTTGCAATTCCAACCCTGAGGCACTCTGACTCTGTAGTAAAACTTTCCAGGCCAAGTAGCTGGGTCGTAAAAATTATACATGAAAGGTGGTTGACTGGGTTCAGGGTTTATGTCAACCTGATTCCAGTTCAATATGTTGTATTTCTTCTTGCTGTACATTTCTTTCATCTTGTATTTCTTCTAGGCCTAGCTGTACATTTTCTTTTATGTATTTTTCTAGCTGTACATTTCTTTCTGAGTCAGAGTAAGATTCATGGTTCCTTGACTCTCCAGTCATCTCCCTGGCCTCTACTACTGCCTCTACAGCTACATTTTCATGTGATGAGGTTGATGGTTCTTGATCACTTAGGTGCTTTCACCAGATGCGGTCATTGCTGTCGGAGTTGCTGCTGCTGGTGGACAATTTAACCATTTACAAAATATTTTGTTAGCATTTTCTGCTTCTTTCTGACTCAATTCTAGCTGTCTTTTTGTTCTTTACGTTTTGCAGAACCAGACTTGTACTTTGGTAGTGCTACAGTATTTGACATCTTTATTTTTCTTTCCTTTTCTTTCTGTTATGAATGGTTTGTCTTGCTAGTTATGTTTTTTTTTTTTATGAATGCAAATGTGCTTTTGACTACTACTTATACTACCTATGACTTGAGCTGTGGTGGTTCACTTAACACTAGCAGACAATTGTGTAGAAAATGTATAGATGTGCTGCTCCTGAGTCCTATCCTTGCAGTCGCTGGTTGCCCTAAGTTTGAAGCAGGCTGGCAGTAAGCTAAAAAACAGAGCCAGACCAGCCAGTCCAGAGAATGTACTGCTCTTCTCTGCCAAATAAAGTATTTCTTTGCAAAATAATTCGGATGTGTTGTCCTTCTTTCTTGTCAGAAATTAAGGATTAAATTAGACTATTACGGCTTTCCTGAGGGGAGGAATTTCCACTACAAGTCAAGTTTACATTACAGCACAGACTCCTCTGTGGGACAGAAGGAAGACTGTTGTTGAATATCAATAATTGAATCACATCAGACAGAGAGACAGCACTGTCTGAACTCTGAAACTACTAGCCAGATAATATCCTGTTATTTTAATGCCAAAAACAGAACGTCTACAGTGCAACTAGGCTAAATGCTAGCTGCTGCTGGCTTACTTTAAGAAGACTAGGCACTGGCAGAGCCGCAGCAGCAGAGCCAGATAATATCTTGTTATTTTAATGCCAAAAACAGAAACGTCTACAGTGCAACTAGGCTAAATGCTAGCTGCTGCTGGCTTACTTTAAGGAAGACTAGGCACTGGCAGGCCACAGCAGCAGAGCCAGATAATATCTTGTTATTTTAATGCCAAAAACAGAAACGTCTACAGTGCAACTAGGCTAAATGCTAGCTGCTGCTGGCTTACTTTAAGGAAGACTAGGCACTGGCAGGCCGCAGCAGCAGAGCCAGATAATATCTTGTTATTTTAATGCCAAAAACAGAAACGTCTACAGTGCAACTAGGCTAAATGCTAGCTGCTGCTGGCTTACTTTAAGGAAGACTAGGCACTGGCAGGCCGCAGCAGCAGAGCCAGATAATATCTTGTTATTTTAATGCCAAAACAGAAACGCCTACAGTGCAACTAGGCTAAATGCTAGCTGCTGCTGGCTTACTTTAAGGAAGACTAGGCACTGGCAGGCCGCAGCAGCAGAGCCAGATAATATCTTGTTATTTTAATGCCAAAAACAGAAACGTCTACAGTGCAACTAGGCTAAATGCTAGCTGCTGCTGTCTTACTTTAAGGAAGACTAGGCACTGGCAGGCCGCAGCAGCAGAGCCAGATAATATCTTGTTATTTTAATGCCAAAAACAGAAACGTCTGCAGTGCAACTAGGCTAAATGCTAGCTGCTGCTCTCTTACTTTAAGGAAGACTAGGCACTGGCAGGCCACAACAGCAGAGCCAGATAATATCTGTAGTAGGCTGGCTTACTTTGAAGAAGACTAAAATACTAGGCGCACCAGAGCCAAACAGTGACTCCAGTCCAGTCTCCTACTAGTTTATGCTTCTGACCTGACACAGAGATGAGATATATATTTTGCCAATGCCAATTTCTTTTGCCAAAGACTCCTGTCTACTAGTGTATGTGTAGTATATTTTATTTATTATTAATAATTTCTATCAGCCTCAGAAGCAAAGCAGTCAAATTCAGATTTTATTTGTGTTGCACTGTCTTGTACAGTGACTACCAGTCACTCACTCACTGATGATTGACCTTAGTACTCAGTAGTCCCAACTAACCTGCTGCCTCCTGCCTGCCTAAGCAGCTTCTTCTCTCCTAATGTGGAGAGACTAGAGTGAGTCAAGTCAAGAGACACAGTAATACTGCAGTAGTAGCACCCCTCAGAGTTCTTTTTACTTCTTCTCCCTGTCCCTGACTCCCAGTCCTAATCTGCCTGTTCTTATATATTTTCTAAATTTCTTTTCTAGAGAAGTTCTGAAGATAATTAAGCCACAGCTTATTAACTAGTCAGCACTCAGCAGCAGTGTGTCCTATTCGGAATGGATTTAAATTAATTAATCATCAACTTCTCCCCCGCTGCCTGCTGGCCCTGGGGCCCTGCCACCCACAGTATTCACTCTTTCTATAGCCCTTACGCGTAGCTACATGTAGTTAGTTTTCTCTTCTTCAGAATGGAATGGATGTTCGGTTGGTTCAGCCATAAACACAACAACAAGTGTGTAAAATGGACGGTGACGGTTAATTAATTTGTTTAAATATGTTTTAGTTTTTTACAGTTGAGTGAGTCAAGTAAGTTCTGACTGACAGAACAGTCAACAGAAGCAGAAAGTCACCCAATAACGTCCGCTCCGCCAGCTCGTCTGCCGCCAGAACAAGAATGTATCGCGAGTCCGACGAGGTCACGAGGTGCATTCCTGACTGCAAACGCAAGCAAGCGTCACTATATGTTAATATTAATTTATTAAAACTTTTCAACTGAGTGAGCAGCACCCGTCCCAGCAAATCAGAAGAGGCAGCCGAGCCGCTCAGCCGCTCACAGCATCAAGAGGACAGGAGCAGGGAAGGAGCTGCAGACTAGAGCACTGAGCAGCAGTGCCAGCAAGTGTTGGGGGCATCAATGAAGAGGAGCTGAGGGCGGACACTGCGCCGGGAGGGCCAGGGCAGCATGGAGGAGGAGGAGGAGCCAGCCAAAGCAAGCAATGAGGACTTGGAGGAGAGAGTAGAGAGAGGATCGGTGCAGGAGTGGAGGACAGGACAGACTAGAGTCAGACAGAGAACACAGCCACACTGTGACATGATGACTAACACAATCAGCACTACAGGTACTGGTGACTTTGTGTTCATAATCCATCTGTATTAGGTCTCGTCTATCAGGAGGGAGTGTTATTTTTAATTTACTCAAGTCTCACGATGTATGTATTATTTGGTCCGAACGTCCGATCATGTACTTACTACTTGGTTGGCATTGGCAAAGTGGTGTGGCATTTGGCAAATGACCCAGACGTTAGTGAACAGCTTTGCAAATTGTAGTTCTTGCTAAAGTTTAAAGTATTTTCATGTACTGCTGCAGAGGACTACTATCATGGCATGCATTGCATCCAGATCCTCGTTCGTTCTACCGATTGTTGGAAAGCCGCCCGCCACTGTTACAGTTCTCCCAGTAACTGAAGGGACCCACCAGGTTAATTAGCTGAGCCTGAGCTGTCATTTTGGGATGCACCTAATAGCGGTACGACTCGTGAGACGCCCAGACTAGGACCCGGGAGTGGGACGGACTCCGGAGGGTGCGCTATACAGACAGTATACTTGTCTTAGATGGTCTGGAGGAATAAAATTGATGATGGGACTGGGAGGGAGGGATGGAACGAGCAGCATTTTGCAGCAGCTGAGCGCAGGGAGGAGCCGGGAGGGAGGGAGGAGAGGAATTTAATTTTTAAATGCCCAGCCACAGCGTGCGTGCACAGTCTGTCAGTCTAATATGACTAGTAGCCACTGCAGCACTCTGCAGACTCTCTCTACGCCGTCGGAACTTGGACTGCCATGGGTCTCAGGCAGCGGGAGTGGGGGGGCACGGTTTAAAAGTAAAAAAAAGTATATTTTGACTTCAGGAGCCATGGGCCCCTCTGGCACTCTGGGCCCTGGTGCAGTGGCATCCCTTGCACCCCCCCTGACGCCGGCCCTGGTTGCTATGTAATTTCTTAAGATTCTAGTTTGGCACGGTAACACTTACTGTAAACAAACTCTGGTAACAGCAAATATGGCTGCCACATAATGGGATTGTGGGTAGTGAGAAATGTGAATTGTTGTGATAACACACACACACACACACTGACTAATACATATACACATATATGCATATATATTCAAGTGTAACATAGCAGTGCACTGTCTACACACTTTGTACAGATTAAAAAAGACATTGAGGGACTGTTTTCTTATTTTCAAGCTCGAGGGACATTGGAGTGGGGGTTGCCTCTAGACAACTCATTTAAATCAGCAGTGATATGCATAAGGCTGAAACTGATCTAGATAGTGGGGAATATAGACTAGCAATTTGGCACTAACCACTAAGCCACCTAACTGCACTTTCTGATTGTTGTGATACACACATACCATAGAGCCCAGAAAGAGTAGTGGTCAGGGCCATGAGCCTGAGCCCAGGGTGGGGCAATAGTCACCCCAGTCCCCAAGATGGTGCGATCCAGTCAAAAATGCAGCTGATGTGAGGGCAAAGTGTTTGTAAGGCACCCTGGTGCTGTTGTGGTAATCCTAAGATGCTGCACTACTGCCATGCAGTGGAGCCAATGCTGGGGGAGAAAGATTTGGCCCACACTGTGATTTTGGCACCAGATGGGCCTGGCATGTTGGAAACATTTGCAAGGAGGCCCACAGCCATGTTCCAGTGAGTGGGTGGCTGCCATGGGGGCCCTGAGTTTCAGAGAGTGAGAGGCCGGTTCAGGCAGGTCATAGCCCGGAGTCCATGTCCACCCACCAGATGGATTGTGTGTCATCTGGAAAATTAGAGACTGTAATTGTGCCCAGGTATCCCACAGAGCGGCAGCAAAAGGTGGCATCAGACCCGGGGAGACTACCCCTTCAGTGGGTCCCTGTGATAATGCTGCACTGAGTCATGCTGACTCTGTTAAGAGGGGAAGTGAAGCTGTCCAAAGATGGGATCCAGGCTGTAGAGCTATGCCTGTGAAGTGTCTAGAACTCTCATAGCTCTGTATAACTGCAAAATTCAGGAATAAGTATGGACTGTACATTGGGCATCCTGCCGAAAGATTTTGCCCTGTGGTGTTCTCCATCAGCCAAGATCTGGAGTGTGTTTCCACTCCATGGTGTGAGGGGATTTCTTGGGAGGCATTGTGCCTAAAAAGGAATGGTGGCATGGCGCTGTGCCGTAAATTAATTAAACCAAATCAAATGTGCCCATCTAGCCCCATGGAGCTGTTCTTTACTGCCTGAGCCTTTTAAGACTGTTTATGTTGGAGAAATCAAATACATCCCATCCTGTTTTGTTCAGCGCAATGTACCTGGACAGTTTTCTGTTTAACTGCTCAGATTATAAAGTTCTAAATGAATTGCAGTGGCTTAACAAGCTTGCTCCCCCTCAGGGATCCAGTCTGCTGTCCTCTGGTCACCGGAAGCTGCACCTCGACGGAGTTCTTTTGTCAACTGCCTGAACCCGGATTTCTATCAGGTGCTGTTTTCTATCGTGCTTTTAAACTGAATTGGTTGCTGGATTGTGGACTTGGCTGTAGCACCCCTCCCTGTGAACATTTTATTCTATCTCAAAACCCTAGACACGGGAGGGAGCTTACAATGTGGTGCTCATCTGGGATCTGCAAAATGGGGTGCCAACTAGCCTTATCTGATGGGTTCCAGAGAGACTGGGTCACCTGGGTGATTTCAAAGGCCATGGAGTACTGTGAAAGTCTTGGAGCAGCTGCCATCTTGAACTATGCACACTTCGTGCATGACAAGATGGCGCCTGGCACCTCATGGCATGCCATGTGCATGCATACATAATTTGGTAGATAATTTGGTGAATGGTTGGTGGAGTCTGTACCCCCGAGGTGCTCTTAAAAGAGGAGGTCCTAAGAGACTGCAAAAAAACCCACCTTCTGGACCTAGACTGAGAGTGGTGCCTCGTGGCTGTGTGCTGGAAATTCTGGCTGTGCCAGTACTAGGGGAAAGTTGGATTTAGCCAAGACTGCTATGGCATCTGCCCTAAGTCCTGGAGGCTGAACTGTGACCATACCAGAGTCACTGCTCAGTTGGTTGTGGACCATGGTAGAGAGTAGTGAGGCTGAGCTATGTGTCCTTTGTGGACAGGAGAAGACCAGAGTGCTGCACCAGACATTGTGTTTTTCCTGTTCCTGCGGTGCTGGTGGGTGGCCTATGATGCTTGGGCCCAGTATGCATTGCAATGGAGTGACCAGGAATGAGCAGTTATCCCACAGTGAGTGAAGTGTTTGCTACTAAACCTGCTGAACATTGGGAGGAGATGAGCAACAGTTTGCCACCTGTGGAGCCAAGTGTACCTGCTGCGAAGCACACCATGCATGAATGGATGTCAGGTTTGCCTGCATCAGAGCGATGTTCACCTGTGAGGGAGCCAAGTTGTGCAGCTGAGAAGTCACAAGAGGAGAAGCTGGTGGTGGAAGGGCACAGTTTGCTCTGCTTTTCCCCACCTCCGGTTGCCCTAGAACCTCCCTGTGGCAGAGGGAGGGGTCAAGGGTGGGCTACCCCAAGAGAACCCCCCTGAAGTTGGCATTGTAGGCATCCAAACAGCTCAGACAGAGTCCCCCATGGCTGTGGTGACTGGCCTCCCTACTAGGGTATCCCGGCATGAAAGACCACCAGAACCTGAGAAAGTGGTGGGTGCAGAAAGCCCAGATGTAGTAGTGGAAGCAATTGTGGAGGAAGAAAACTCTGACATCAAAAGTGTGGCTAGTGGCCGATTTATCCGGGAGTTGCAGTCAAGGGAATGGGGTCACCCGCATGTATGAAGACCTGGTTGTGGAGGGGGAGATACCTAAGCCATACATCATGCCCTCCTTGGGATTGCCAGATCTCATCCCACTGCTCCTTGATCATTGTCATAGAAAGATCACTGACATGGATTCCTTGCACCCCACAGAGATGAGCTATCTCTGCTACTGGGAGGGTAGCTGGCTACCGAGGGACAAAGCACCAAGAACGAGCATATTATCAATCCCAGAATGGAGCCAGGTGGAGAGGTGGGTCTGAGATATGTGAAGAAGGAATACCCGGGAAAACTACCCATACCCCAGTGAGAAAATGGGACATTGTGGAGGAGCAAGGAGTGACTGAGTATTTTATGGATCTATGGAAAAAGTGCATGCCTCAAAACCGTGGAGACCCTCTGACCCTACCTATGACAGAAGCAAGGTTATCAATAAAGCCAGCTCTATGTGTACCTCAACAGTGTGGGGCAGGAGTCACTCTATTTAAAGCATTTGTCCTAGTGCAGGATTAGACTGGCAACCGTTGAAGTATTATGTCATCAGCCAGGTCTGCTGCGGCATTGAGTGTACTAAACCTGACCCATGTTCTACTTTGCTACAGATATGAACATATGATTATACAACATTACCAGCAAAATGGGCCTCATGGTCTATTGAGTTCTGCTTGTGTGTGCAGCTAGCCCCTCATCACGCAGCTGCCCTCCTGTCCCCCCTATTCCAGCATCCCTTCCCCTTACTCTGTCCCAAGCCCTCTTGAAACTGCCCACTGTCTTACAGAACACTATCTCTTCTGGTAAGGTGTTCCATTTCTGCACCAGTCTTCCCATGAAGAAATGTCTCATCTCCCTCTTGAATCCCCCCCTCCAATCTCAGTCCATGCCCTCTCGTATCCCCCCCTTCTCATCTGAAAAATCTCTTCTGTGTTGGTCTTGTTTATCCCCTCAGATACTTAAAGGTCTCAATCATATCTCCTCTATCCTCCTCTCCTCTAGTGAATATATTCAACTCTCCCAGCCTGTCCTCATAGGGCTTGCTCTCCAATCCCTGGATCATATTTGTGGCTCTTCGTTGCACCCCTTCCAACAATCTGATGTCCTTCTTCAGAAATGGGTGCCAGTACTGTATGCAGTACTCCTGGTGGGGCCTGACCAATGAGCTACACAGGGGCTGGATAACCTCCCTTCTTCTGGAGGAGATCCCTCTTGCAATACACCCCAGCATTTTGTTGGTTTTTGCTGCCGCCTTCTTGCACTGATCAGGGTTGTTCATGCTCCCTGTAATGATCACTCCTAGGTCCTTCTCCTCCTCTGTGGAGCTCCCCAACTGTACCCTAGTTCAGTGATGATCCCTCTCCTGGTTCCTGGCTCTGAAGTGCATAACCTTGCACTTCTTGGCATTGAACCCCAACTGCCATGTTTTCACCCAATCCTGCAACTTAGGCAGGTCCTCCTGCAACCCCTTCCACCCCTCCACATCATCAACCACAGCTCCCATCTTGGTATCATCTGTGAACAGGCTGATCTTGCTCTGGATCCTGTGTGAGATATCTGCAATAACAATCCCAAACAGCACTAGTCCCAGCACCGACCCCTGTGGTACCCCGCTCATCACTGCTCTGTGATGAGAAGTCCTCCACCCCTTTTCCTGCCTTCCCTTTAGCCAGTTTGTGATCCATTTCACCATTTTTGGTCTCACCCCCACATATTCAAGTTCCCCCAATCCTCCATGCGGTACTGAATCAAAGGCCTTGCTGAAGTCCAAATGCAGGACATCCACTGCATGGCCCTTGTCCAGTTCCCATGTCACCCAGCTGTAGTACTCTACAAGGTTTATCTGGCAGGATCTGCCCACTATAAACCCATGCTATTGACCATCCTGGAGACTGTTTTCCTCAAGAGCTCATTAGCCTCTCTTTTAGTATGGTCTCCATGAGCTTCCAATGACCAATGTGAGGTTCACTGGCCTATAGTTTCCTGGTTCATCCATTGGGCCACTTTTGTGGATGGGCACCATGGGCCATTCTCCAGTCCTGTAGTGCACATCCCATGTTCAGGGAGGTATTGAACAGGTCGTCCAGTGGCCCTGCCAGGACCTCTGTCAATTTCCTAAGTACCCTAGGGTGAATGCCTTCAGGTCCATGTGCTTTGTCCACCCTTAATGCCCTCAGCCCATCTGGTGCCCTGCTGTCTGTAATCCCTACATCTGTTGTCCCCTTCCCCATCCCCCCTTGCCTGGGATATCTTCACCCCCTTTTTGTGTGTGAATACAGAGCAGAAGTATTTGTTCAGTGCCTCTGCCTGCTCTGCTTCTTTCTCCACTCTCCCCCCATCCTTCTTAATCCTCACCAGCTGATCCTTGCTCTTTCTTCTCTCTCTGATGTAGTGAAAGAAGTCTTTTTCTCCACTTTCAATTCCCTGCACCAGTCTCAACTCCCTGGATGCCTTGGCCACCCTGACCAGTCTGGTAACCTCACTGGGCTTCTCCATGTACGTACTGTATCCTTATCTTCACCCCTCCCTGATTTCCTGTACTTTCGAAATGCTGCCCTCTTGGGCTCACCCCTTCCATAACCTCCTTTGTCAGCCAATTGGGTTTCTTTGCCATTTCCTTCTTGCTTTTCTTCCTAGTGCAAGACTCCATTGCCTCCGCCAGCCCTTCCTTTATGATGTCCCATTTCTGGTCTGCATCCATGTGTGGTTGCATTCCTGCCAGGTGCCTGCCCAAAATTTTCCCCATCTTCCTAAAGTCCATCCTCTTAAACTCAATCATCCTTGTACCCATGCCCCCTGTTTCCCTCCCGATGTTGAGCGTGAACCATATCGAATAGCGGTCACTCCCAGCCAGTAGTTCCTCCACTTACAGATTCCTTACATCTTCCCCATTATCCAGTATAAGATCCAGAGTCCTTTCTAACTGAGTCAGCCACTGGACCTGCTGCATCAGAAAACTATCTTGAAATGCTTCTAGCAGGACCCACTTCCTTGCACTCATGGTGAAAGGGGTGCCCCACTCCACCCCCGGTAGGTTGAATTACCCCACCACCATTGTGCTACCCTTCCTGCAGATCCTCCTAATTTGTTCAGCTAATTCCCTGTCCAGGTCAATCCCCTGAGCTGGTGGTCTGTATATCACCCCCATTTTCAGTGTTCTATTCTTTGCATCTTGGAATTGCATCCATAGTGCTTCTGTCCTCCCCTCCTCCTCTTCCTCCCTTATGCACTTTATCCTTTTCCTTACATAGATCACCACTCCCCCCCATTCCCCTTAGCCCTATCTTTTCTGAATAACCTGAACCCCTGGATCATCATATCTCAGTCCTGGTACTGGGTGGCCCTGTTTCCATGATGGCTGCAATGCCCACCCCTTCCACTGCCAAGAGAGCCTGTAACTCCACTGTTCTATTCCTTAGGCTTCTTGATTCAGTGAGACCACCCTCCAGCCTGTTTCCTCCCTTCCCTATCCTTGTTCTTCCCCTTTATCCCTCCAGTATCCACTTACCCACTGCCTTTATCCATAACTAAGGGATGAGCTCATTAGATCCCCTTCTGGACCCCCTTCCTATCAGCGGTCCCTCATCACCCCTCCTCCTCCTAGTTTAAATCCACCTTTGTTGATATATTGCCCCTTTATTCCCCATTTTAGTACTCCTTCCCTCCTGCTCAAATGTAACCTGTCTCCCTGCGTGCGGGTTACTATTGCCCCAGGTCCTGCCCCAGTCAGACACTAATCCGTATCCCTAGTATGGCACCATCCTCACCCTCTCATTGAACTCCTCTGTCCTTTTTTTTCTCACTGTACTTGCACATGGTACTAGGAGTACCTCAGAGAATGCCACTGACCCCCCCACCTCCTCACATTGCCTACCCAACTCCTCAGACCTCTCCTTTACCACCTCTGCTGTATCCCCTGCCAAGTTGTTTGTACCAATGTGCATCACTATGTGAGGTTTCTCCCTCCCCCTCCGTGTGCACTTGAGAAGTGCCTGCATCACCCTGCCTGCGGTCAACCCTGGAATAGCCTTGACCTAGATGCAACTGTGCCTTTCTCCCTTTCCACCCCATCTGACCCCTTTCAGTATAGAATCCTCCAGCACTAGTACCCCACCTTCTTGTCCTGTAACTCCCTCCTCCTGTTTTTGCTGTCCACCTTTCCAGAGTCTACACTGCCTTACTCCGTGTTACCTATATCTGCACCATTTGCGACTCCTACATCTTCCCCCATTTCTGCCTCTCCCGCTGCCTCTACCCTGCTTGTCCCCTCCCCCTTCTTCCTTTCCCAACCTGACTCCTTGGCCTTCACTACCATTCTCCTCCCCTCCCCCCATGATGATCTACACCTCCACTATCACCTCCGATGCCAACACTCAAATCTATTACTTGCTACCCCATAGTGGTGCCCATCTCCTCCTCCTTTTCCCTGCCCTAAACCTTTGCTGCACTTACTGCCCCTCTGTTCACCTCACCCCCACCCCCTCTCCATACATCCTCACAGGATTTAGCCCTGCTGTTCCTCCTCGGCTTCTCCCAGCTATTCCTCTCTGGGGTCCCTCCTGTTCCAGCCACCTCACCCTCTCCAGCTCCTCCAGAGCCCCTGTACCTCCTTTTCCAGTCTCCTCAGCCTGTAACAAATTGGACAACCTCCCAGTTTCCATAGTATATTCATCCAGTCACCCCCCAACCACTACACCCCACTATCCTCCCTGTGCCTGTCACCCTCACTCCATGGTACCCCCATTTCATCCACTATTCCAATGTCTCCTGCCACCCTTATTCATGTCCCTCCACCCCTCAGTGCGATCCCCCATAATGCCCCATTTTCATTCCCTCCATAATTCACACATAACTTAAATATAACCTCAGTTTCTTATCACAATCTGTGCAGCAATAGCTGGATATCATATGTGACCCTACTAGCTTGCTTCTGAGTCTTTCTTTACTCCAATGTCCCTAGCTTGCTAGCTCAGTAACTGTAGTTAACACATTTATACATAACCTTGTC
Organism: Neoceratodus forsteri; assembly: GCA_016271365.2. NCBI lineage: Eukaryota > Metazoa > Chordata > Ceratodontiformes > Ceratodontidae > Neoceratodus > Neoceratodus forsteri. The sequence goes on along the minus strand of CM028134.1, from coordinate 469,033,520 downwards.
AGTTTGAACTTTAGACTTTCAACTTTAAGATATGCAGTTACCCTTCCTTAACCCAAGTTTGTCAGTTTGACTTTCAAACTTGCAACTTTAAAACATTTAAACCCTAAAATCCAACTAGTAAAAGCTTGAGTGTCTGAACTTTTCACCACCTGACTATTAGCTTTAAGTTAGTTCATATGGGCAGTTTACAGCTCCCCAAGCTCCTCCCTCACAGTTTTCAAGCCCAACCCCCAGTGGCTTTCCAGTATTTAAGAAAGGCTAGTGGAGAGGGTCATGGGGGCATTTACTAGAGCCAGCAACAGTCCTCCTGAAAATCAGTTAGAAAGGTAAAGAACGATTTAAGCTACTCCCAAACCAACAGCAAACTTACAACAAAAAATCAGTTACAGAGTTAAATAAAGATTTAAGTTACTCACAAACCAGAAACAGTCCTCCTGAAAATCAGTTACAGAGTTAAAAAAGATTTAAGCTGCTCCTAAACCAACAGCAAACTCACAACAAAAAATTAGTTACAGAGTTAAAGATTTAAGCTACTCCAGAACGAACAGCAAACTCACAACAAAAAATCAGTTACAGAGTTAAATAAAGATATAAGCTAATCCCAAATCAACAGCAAAACTCATCCTTCCACCTCTCCCTACAGCAACCAGAGTGATGGGGCAGCCAGGGACTCCAAGGCTCCAAAAAAGAAATAGAGTTACAGTGCCCCACAGTGCTGTATTTTGGACTGCTACTGCCCCCTACTGGACTACAGTTGGTGAGGTTGTGTTTTTGTTAAAATGCTATTCAAACAGCAACAATCTGAAAGTTTGAAAATCTGAAAAAAAAATGTTGTTGTGTAAATGCCCTTTTCAATGAATAGAAATGTGGGTTGTTAAGTAGGTAGTAAGGGCCACATGCCCTGGGAAATGAAGGGTTTATTCAGCTGTTGTTTAGAAAGTAGCTATGTAGCTCTAGTCACCACAAGGGGTTGCCCTGGGACCAAGCCATTGTGAGCTTGTGAATGGACATTGTGATATGAACTCCCGAAAATGGATTTACCCCCAGGGCACCTGCTAAAAATAGGCACTGTGTGCAGAGTAGTATTACCTGTTAAGTAGCCATAATAGTTTAGGTATAAGGGAAACAATAATAGCGAACTGTGTCGAAGTATAGGATGTTGGTGTAGGTATAGGGTAGGCATTAAAGTATTTGACTGTGTTGCTTGCCTAAAGGGCATAGGAAGTCCAGTAAATGGAAAACAAAAAGAAGTAATGTGGGGGAAGTAGTAGCCTATGTTATGTTAATGATGTTCCTTTGGATACCCATTTCCACCTTGGTGGTTTGCTGTTAAAGTTTAAAATGTAGAATGTTTAGGATAACTAGTAGCCAGTAGCCTGTGCACTCTCAGCTCCACATGCTGAGTTAGTTACCCTCACTATTTGAAACACCACAAGGCAACCCAGTCCCTGGTATGTTTGGTCCCCCAGTTTTGTGCTGGGGGCTGGGTGGAATGATGGGCCTGATGTAGTTGGCAATTCGTCCAAAGGAAGTCAGGCTGGGTTGCCAGGGCAAAACTCCTTTAGTATAGTTGGGGCCCCTAGACACTGGGAGACAAGTTGAGTTAAGGTGGGTTCACCCACCAAGGAAAAAGGGTAGCCACTGTATGCGGCAAGGCCAGTGGAGTGTCTGGGAGAGGTAGTCGGGGAGAGATGTGCATTATTCTCTCATCCACACCTGGGGTAGCCGTGCCAGCAATTTCACTGAGAGGTAAAGTGTTTCAGTAGGTGGAGTGTGTAAGCCCCCCAAATCGGTGGGCTTACTACAATGCACTGAGGCATCTGTGCCATGTGTGATGCCAGGACCCGTAACTATGGGTGGGAACCTGGCATCACTATAAAAGGGACCGCACAGTGGGGAAACAGGGTCTTCTGTGAAGCCGTGCCCCAGAATCTGGGGAGAGTAGCAGCTGGGACTGCAGGCCTGGGCCCTGGGTGGGGCTATAGCCACCCTGGCCCTCAAGATGGTGGGATCCAGTCAATAATACAGCTGATGTGAGGGCAAAGTGTTCATAAGGCACCCTGGTGCAGTTATGGGAATCCTAAGATGCCGTACCACTACTATCCAGTGGAGCCAAAGTTGGGGGAGAAAGAAGGGGCCTACAGCATGATTTTGGCACTGGGGCAGGCCTGGCATGTTGGCACGATCAGCAAGGAGGCCTGCAGCAATGTTCCAGTGAGTGGGTGGCTGCCAGGGGGAGGCCCCTGAGTTTCAGAGAGTGAGAGGCTGGCTTGGGTGGTCTGTGGCATGGCAGGTCATGGCCTGTTAGCCCTGAGTCCATGTCCACCCACCAGATGGATTGTGTGTCATCTGAAAAATTAGAGACTGTGATTGTGCCCAGGTACCCCATGGAGCAGCAGCAAAGGGTGGTGGTCAGGCATGGGGAGACCACCCTCCAATGGGTCCTCAGGATAATGCCACACTGAGTCATGCTGACTCCATTAAGGGAGGGGAAGTGAAGCTGTCCAAAGGTTGGATCCAGGCTGTAGAGCTATGCCTGTGAAGTGTCTAAGAACTCTAATAGTCCTGTATGGCTATGAAGGTCAGGAGTAAGCATGGACTGTACATTGGGCATCCTGCCCAAAAGATTTTGCCCTATGGTGCTCTCCATCAGTCTGAGGTCTGAAGTGTGTTTCCACCCCATGGTGTGAGGAGATTTTATTTATTGAATTTTGGTAACCGGGTGGGCCCACTGAGACAAGACAGTCCCTTTTTCAGGGGTGACCTGGGAAGTACGGTACATTGACAGTGCCTAACATTGAGAACAATACATTCACCATAACACCTTGGTAATACAGCACAAGCTAACAAACAAACAATACAGATGCAGGGTAAATATGGAACAAATAATACAGTTGTAATAGGGGATAAAGAAATGTGTCCCAATATTTCAGCCTAAACCTCATTTTGGTCTAAAACATAATGTGTTTGTGTAACTAATATTGATCTATAAAGTTAAATCATATTAAAACTTGTAAAAGCTACAGGTTTAACTAAACCACAAGTTGTAATATTAAAGTGTCTTTTAATATTTGTATTGACCATGTGAGTAATGGCAGACAGGTGTCTTAAGTGTCTGCAAGACAGAAATACAGGGAGAGAGTTTAAATTACCCTTCTGACTATTATTATGAGGAGGACAGGCCAGACTAAATGCTTGTATGCACATTCCTAAGTGCAAACCTATTTCTTCCTCCTAAGACCTTGATAACTGGTAATGACAATTATTATTATCCTTATATAGTAATATAATTTACACTATCAATACATTTGTGCTAAGTAAGGATTAGATCATCATGCAAGAACTAAAAAGAGAATTGCCTTGTAAGTTAATGTTTGTATTTGTCTTGGACCAATTATAGACAACCACAGTACTGTCTTCCACTATATAAGCAAGCCACTATACACTGTTAGTTTGAAGAATTAAGAATGAAGAATTAAGGATTATAAATTAAGAATGAAAAATGCACCACCTGTAATCTTTTGTTATGATTATTATTATAATCACTCAATTCTTCCGCCATCAGTACCGTCTCCGTTCGTCTCCTTTCTAAGTATCAGTAATGGACAATTTACAAATTGTAATTTTTTACCTCCTTTACAACAGTAAATTAGAGCAAATACAGTAATAGCAAAATTCAAAACAGGCAGTAGTTAGAGAACACAGATATCTTGTGCACGACTCTTAGGTAAAGTCAGGTTTTCACTAAATATCATACACTAAACACAGTTAACACATACAGCTGGCAGGATGGGAAGCCAGGCAGCAGATAAGGTAGAGCAAAATTTATTAAGGAAATTCAGGATGGCAGGTTGGAGATAACAGACTCCAGGGATCAGCAAAAAGTGGTGCACTATGTGGCAGCAAGGAGAAGTAGCATAGACACTTGAAAAAGAGGTAGAGAGGTGATAGCCAGAATGATTGGGGAAGCAAGTTCCAATAGGATACAGCTGAGAAGGCAAAAGACCTCCGGGCCATGGCTAGCCTAGTGTTAGGCAATAAGAGGAGGGGCAGCGAGGTAGATCTGAGAGGGTGCCTTGGGGCTTGAACTGCACTAAGTCAGCCAGACAGGGTGGGGTATAGCAGTGTACCAACTTATGAATGAAGCTTAGGGTAGAATACTGTAGTTTTGAATCATAAGATAGCCATCCTAGGGAAGATAATACATCACAGTGGTGATGATGAGTATTGACCCCCAAAGCAAACCTACCTACTCTATGGTAGACCTGAGTGAGGTGAGCCATGATGATGGAGGAAGTAGAGAGAAGTAATGGGGGCCACATAAGTTAGGAGAGGAAGGAGGGTGGCAGACGCTATTTTGCCACAGGTGGACAGAGTGAGGAAGGGACAAATTTGGTACAATACACCAAGCTTTTGGTTTAGGGTTTTGGTGAGAACTGATACATGCACATCAAAAGAAAGAGAGGAATCTAGGGTGACACCCAAGTATTTAAAGGACTTAACCATCTTGAGAACAGCCCCAGTTCAAGAGGGAACAAGTGTGGGGGGGGCTTGAGGTAGGCTTGGAAAAAGTCATACACTTTGTTTTTTTATTATTAAGTACGAGTTATTTTTGCAGAAACCAGTTTTCTAGCTTGTGGAAGTCAGAGGTTAGCATTATGTTGATCCACCCTAAGTCATCCGAAGAATGGTAAAGGATAGCATTATCTGCATACAGATGAACAGTGGCTCCTCCACAGTTGTTCGGGAGGTCATTGATAAAGAATGAAAAAAATAACGTTCCCAGAATAGATCCTTGGGGATGCTGTGTGTAATGGCTCAGGATCAGATAGTGATCCCACCCACTTTACTCTTTGGGTGCGGTCTCGAAGGTAGGATTGAGTCTAAGTAAGAGCACCAGCATCGAGGCCAATGTGGTGCAGTTTCTGTAACAGAAGACCATGATTGACCAGGTCAAAGGCCTTAGTCAGGTCCACAAAGATTGCTCCAGTGGATTTACCATGGTCCATTCCTTGGAATATGTCTGATGTAACTTTTATCAGGGCTGTGAGTGTGCTATAGTTTTTCCTTAATCCATGCTGGGAATTTGAGAGAATTTCTAGGCAGGCTTTGTGCCCAAAAAGGACTGGAGTCATGGCACTGTGCCATAGATTAATTGAACCAAATCAAATGTGCCCATCTAGCCTCATGGAACTGTTTTTTACTGCCTGAGACTTTTAAGACTGTTTATATGAGAGAAATCTAATAAAGCCCATGCTGTTTTGTTCAACACAATCTGCCTGGACAGTTTTCTGTTTAAGCTGCTTAGATTTTAAAGTTCTAAATGAGTTACTGTGGCTTAACAAGCTTGCCCCCCCAAGGGATCCAGTCTGCTGCCCTCTGGTTACCTGAAGCTGCACCTTGATGGAGTTCTTCTGTCAACTGCCCGACCCTGGATTTTTATCAGGTGCTATTTTCTATCATGCTATTTAAAGAGGAACTTCACCAGTCCTTTCGACTTCCATGCATAAATTACCTCTTCTTGCATTGATTCTGAAATTGCATTTCATTACTATCTGCTGCAGTTAGTTTTTGCATTCTGAGCTGCCAAAAATTGCAGGGTGTACCAGGGCTTCTGTGGAGCTAGGGTTGTACTGCTGACATCACTGTAGGGCAGAGTCAATTTCACAAAAAAAAAAAACATACTGACAAGGCATTTGGATTTTGGCATAATGCATTGCTTACAGGGTGTCTTGGGGAAGGGGGAACACAGTATGTATAGTGAGTACTGGTAGGTTTCCCTTGCAACATTGTTGCAACTGCATAGTGCTGCACAGTGTGAGTCACTCCCCTATCCTACAATGATGTCACCAGGAGCTAGCAGCCCAGCAGCTAAACATCAAAGGCAAGTGCAGCAGGGCTCAAAAACAAATCCAAATTATGGAAGGCAGCGTAAACCTTGGCCACAAATCACAAATGCACACACCCTTTCAGGTCTAGTACTGCATATAATGACTACAAGCTGTAATTTTTTGGACCATCACTGAAGTTCCTCTTTAAACTGGATCAGTTGCTGGACTGTGTACTTAGCTGCAGCACCCCGTCCCCTACGAACATTTTATTCCATCTCAAAACCCCTAGACATGGGGGGGGGCACTTATATAAGAATAATGAAGAGCATTGCAAGTCTTACTTTTACCACAAAAGCAGGACCGTGATCCTAAGCATGCGTGTCACGTCCACAGCAACATCACACGCATGCTCAGGATTGCAGTCTTGTTTTTCTAAGTGATAAAAGTTAGACTTGCAATGCAATTTTTTTATTCTTACAAAGATTTTTGTCTATTCCAAAACAATATCTAACAGCATTTGGCTAGTGGGACCGGTGTCAGTTTTGACCCCTGTCCATGACCATCCTCATGTGGTCACACTTGCAGTACAGGAACACAGTCAGGACCCACCCTCACAGTTTATACAAACACTATAGTGCAGTGGTTTAAAGCTCTGAGCTGCAAATCTGGAGACCTGGGTTTGAATCCCATAGCCCCCACTTGCATACTGTGTGACCCTGAGCAAGTCATTTAACTTCCCTGTGCTCCCAGGTCGCACCTGTAAACAAGCTTTCAGCTTAATGTGCCACTCCTGGTTAAACAATTGGAAACACCCACACACACAAATAGGTAACCTATACAATGAGAAATAAAATGCACAAACATACTTGTACTGCAACACAAGATGAAACCATATCCAAACACAGCCCCTTATAAACTAATATGAAGCACCATCAAATTATGATAACAATGTTTGTACATCGGCACCTCTACATAGCCGCTTCCCACATACATGCAATAAACAGTATGACTTGATGTAGTTTAAAACTGATGAGTACAAAGATATTAAACAAGCATTTGTCAATGCCGAATGTTTGCTTGCTGGCATTTGCAGTGGTAGTGTAGAAGTTACAGAGCTCCGTAATAGGAATGGCAGTGAAGTATTGAACTGAAGCCAACCCCACCACCACCCTGCAGAGAGTGACAGGCATTGGGGTGTGCGTTTGGGTCGTCAGGCATAACGGGCATGCCATTTCACCACACCCACCCTGCAGACACTGACAAGTGTCACGGTGTTCCTTGGGTCTTTGGACCTTATCGCACCCATTTCATTAGGAAATACTGGTGAGATGGGTGCGATATAGGAGAATGGGGTGAACTTTGGGGCCGAAGAGTCCAAGGCATACCTCGATGCCTCTCACTGGCTGCAGGGTGTGGAATGGTATGAGCATCACAGGCAAGAATCCTAAGTCACACCCCTGATGCCTGTCATTCTCTACAGGGTTGGGCATTATGGTTGGAAACCCTAATACCTCAGGCATTCGTTGGTATTTTCACTCCAAATTTTCAACATGTTTTTTTTGTGACCCCACCTCATGAACAGGGAGAATATCAGTTTGTTAGCCGAAAGCTGCTTATGCACAGTGACTACGGCATTTAGCACCACAGGTGCAAAAATATTCCGAACAGGATGTAAAAAATGACAGCTGTGCTGTTCATGGGGAGGTGTAAAAAATGGCAATGTTGCAAATCTGCAGTAAAAATATAAAAAAAAAATGGTGAAGTCACGAGCATACATAGAAACTGTGCAACACACAACCGTAATATAATTAGGTTGGGGATTTTTTACAGCAGATTGTCAATTCAGGCATTTAGGTGCCTCCGATCATGAACAGTGTCACTGTAATTTTCTTTATCTATGCCGAACAATGATTTCCCACAGCGAAAACACACTTCAGCCATGTTGTGAAAAATGACAGCTGTACTGTTCATAAGGAAGTGTGGAAAAATGCCACTGGTGAAAATCTGGACTGAAAATATTACAAAGTCATGAACTTACGAGGGTGCGTGGAAACTGTGCAATGCTCACTCGTAACACAGTCATTTTATGGACTTTTGTCACCAAATTTTCAACATAGCCATTTTAAGAACCCTGCTCATGAACAGTGTAACTGTGATTTTCTTAATCAGTCCTAAACATTGCAGCTGTACTGTTCATAAGGAAGTGTAATAAAATGGCAATGTTGAAAATCTGGAGTGAAAATATTAAATTCGCAAACTTACGAGCATGCATAGGAACTGCGCAACGCACGCTCGTAAAACAGTCATTTTTAGGAATTTTTTTCACCAAATTTTCAACATAGCCATTTTAAGACCTCTGCTCATGAACAGTGTCACTGTGATTTTCTTAATGTGTCCCATACATTGATTTTGCATATCGACTGCGCCATTGTGCGCTACATGGGCGGAAACACATTTTGGGTAAGATGTGAAAAATGACAGCTGTACTGCTTGTAAGGAGGTGTGGTAAAATGGCAATGTTGAAAATCTGGAGTGAAAATATTGAAAATTCACGAACTTACAAGCGTGCGTAGGAACTGCGCAATGCACACTCGTAAAACAGTCATTTTCAGGAATTTTTCACCAAATTTTCAACATAGCCATTTTAAGACCTCTGCTCATGAACAGTGTCACTGTGATTTTCTTAATTTGTCCTGTACATTGATTTCACACACCGACTGCGCCATTGTGCGCTACATGGGCAGAAACACATTTTGGGTGAGATGTGAAAAATGACAGCTGTACTACTCATAAGAAGGTGTGGTAAAATGGCAATGTTGAAAATCTGGGTGAAAATATTGAAAATTCACGAGAATTACGAGCCTGCGTAGGAACTGCATACACCTACGTAAAACAGTCATTTTGGAATTTTGCACAAATTTTCAACATGGGGCTTTTGGGACCCTTCTTGACATGATGTCACTGTCATGTGTTATTCAGTCCCAAAGGGTGATTTCATGCAGTGATGCGAAATCACCCTTCGGCCGAATAACGCCATGACAGTGACATCATTCATGAGAAGGGTCCCAAAACCCCATGTTGAAAATTTGTTGCAAAAATTCCAAAATGCCTGAGATATGCATAAAGTTGAACCCCCCATCTAGCCCATTATACAGCTTACCGGCATTTCTCAGTTCGCGGTCGGCTTTGAAGAGTGCAGACGTGTTCTCGGTCCACGAAGATCGTCGCGCCAAGCTCGGAGGTAAGTATGGGGTGAGGGGGTGTGGGAGGCAGGGTGCTCAGTGGTTGGAGTGCGGGTTGTGGGGGGCAGGGAGACTACGTGGGACAGTTTTTTCTTTACAGGTTTTTTTTCAATGACCACTGGGCGTTTGCCACATTGGGTGGGCTCCCAGCATTGACAAGGACGGTTGGGGGGCGTTCAGCCGACGGGGATTAGGCACCCGTCGGCCAAGCATCACTTGCCATGCTGGGGTGGGCTCCAGCGCGGCACCTTGTACTGGGGGAGGTGAGTGCAGTGATTGGGCACCCCTTGGGTGATAGCATGGGGAGAGAGAGACAGTGAAGCCGATGGGATTGGGCACCTCGGCTATACCATCAGTTGCCACGCTGGGGTGGGCACCTAGCATGGCATTTGGGAGGCTTTGGGGAGTGCAGCACAAGCTATAGACTGTGTCGTGGGGGCAGCATGCACTATGCATGCATTTCTGTGTGTGTGTGTGTGTGGGGGAGCTGTGCAGAGCAGGCGAATATCTGATCGCTGCTCACTGAAGCGTAGCTCCCCCTTTCAACTGTATGCCACTGCATTTTGGAGCTTGTCATAGACAGCTCCAGCATGCATTGGCTTACAGGGTCCGCGCCTGCTAACACACTGACTGAATTGGAGGAGGAGCTGACACACCTCCGAAATCTCGGATGATGGCACTATGTTTCTTGCACATGTGTGCAAGCAAACATAAAAATACAGAATACAATTTGTGATGCAGCACAGGTCAGTGAGTTGCTATACAATATAATGGGTTGGGGGGCTATCACAGATAACGTGAAGGACTGGTATACCTTTGTGTTGCTAAATAAAATAGACAATGACCCCTAGATGACACATAAAGCAATGATTAGGTATGTATAATTAAAAATACCAACCAATCCAAGGTAAGTCTCTGATTTGTGCCATCTGAATCAGAACTGTCAGTCTCTATGTCAGAATCAGATGCAGCTTGTGCCCCTCACATTGATTAACACTGGATACTATGGGCTCAAATTGGTAAGGTTGGATACCAATATCAAAATTTAAATAACATCTTTATATTCCTCTACCTCAAACATGATGAATAGTGAGCACATTCACAGTAAAGATTATTGAAATCCAAAGGTAAAAGAAAAAATTACTTACCTTAGTAATGTTGTTTCTTCTAATGGAGTCTTCCTATATTATGACAATTGCAGTGAGTCCCCATCTTCGAACTGCCCCGGAGGTGAAATAGTTAACTTTCCATGCAAGCATGGAACTCTGAGCACGAGCTCGGTTAGATGGCTCTGTCTGCTGATCTTCAAACATAAACTGTCAGATCTTAATGAGCAAAAACTCACTAAGGCTCTGTGTGAAAGCTGTAAACCTACACTAGCCGACTGGCTACTAACATAAACACACACTTCTTGGTCTCCAACAAAGACTCAAGTCATGAGACCCAAAAGAAATGAAAAATACAACACCAATTCACCCCAAAGGAAGGGTGAAACAACAAAGTGGCATAAAGAAAGTGCCTAACATTGTAATGCCCACCCACATCCCAAAACAGAGGTTCTGAGGGGCAGAGGAGGTCATAATATAGCAAGACTCCATTAGAAGAAACAACATTACTAAGGTGAGTAATTTTTCTTCAAACAACATGAAGTCTTGCATATTATGACACTGCAGACTACACAGCAGTACCCCATGGAGGAGGGACAGAACCTACTTAGGAATAGGCTCTGAAGAACAGCTGTGCAAACCGAGCATCACTCCGAGCCTGGATGTCCAGGAGTAATGCTTGGTAAAAGTGTGAACTGTTTTCCAAGTAGCTGCTTGACATATCTCTAGAATAGGGATGTCTCTGGCAGCAGCCAGAGAAGCCGCTGTACCTCTGGTAGAGTGAGCCCTCAGGCCTGAGGGAGGAACCGTACCCAGTTTTTTGTAACAGAATTGGATACAAGAGACAATCCACCTGGCAATGGATCTTTTAGTGGCAGGCTTCCCTTTACCAACCTCACCATAAGTGAGGAACAGTTGGAGGAGTCAAACCTGTGACCCTTGGTATGCTCTATGTAGTAACTAAGGGCTCTCTTCACATCTAGGCTGTGCAGCCTCCTCTCACCAGAGGAAGAATGGTCAGTGAAGTACACTGGAAGAGATATAGATTGATTAAGGTGGAAATCTGAAACCACCTTAGGCAGAAACTTTCTATTAGTCTGGAGGACTACCTTATCTCTGTGAAAGGAGATAAAATCTGGCTCCACTGACAAAGCTTGTAATTCACTTATGCATCTGGCAGAGGTGATGGCTACCAGAAACACAGTTTTCCAAGTCAAGTACTTAAGCTCAGCTGAAGACAAAGGCTCAAAGGGGGGTTGCATAAGCTGAGCAATACAAACATTAAGATCCCAGGCAGGGGCAGGATCCCTGAATGAAGGGTTGGTGTGAAGCAATCCCTTAAAAAACTTGGAAAATACAGGGTGAGTTGAAAAAGAAGAGGATTTACCAGCCAAAATAAAAGCAGACACAGCTGCCAAATGCACTTTCAGGGTAGCTGGTCTCAGCCCCAAAGTGTTCAGATGGACCAAATAATCCAGGACTGTGGGTAAATCAGCAGAGTCTGGGGAAATATGCTTTTCTGAGCACCATATGGAAAACCTTTTCCATTTAGAGTTGTAAGTAGCCCTGGTGGAAGGCTTTCTAGAAGCCTTCAATATATCCATTATGCCTTGTGAGAGGTGTAAATCAGCAAACTCTAACTCTTCAAGAACCAGGCCTTGAGATTGAGAGATTTGAGATTTGGGTACCAAACCCGTCCCTGGACAAAGGTTAACAGATTGTGATTCCTGGGAAGGCACAGGGGAGGATGGACTGCTAAGGACAGTAGGAGTGGATACCAGGGTTGTCTGGCCCAATCGGGGCAATCAGAATGACCGTGCAGGATTGGGATCTGATTTTGACTAGCACTTTGAACAGGAGAGGAAAGGGAGGGAAGACATAGAGAAACTTCCCTTCCCAGCTGAGGACTAAGGCATCCAGAGGGACTGAGCCCAAGACTGGGGGCCTGCAGCAAAAGAGGGGAAGTTGGTGATTGTCTGGGGCTGCAAAAAGATCTATCTGCGGGGTGCCCCATCTGGAAAATACCACTCCCAGAACCAGGGGATCCAGGGACCACTCGTGATGGCCCTGAGAAATTCTGCTGAGAGCATCTGCCAGGACATTGTCCTTGCCTGGGAGGTGAACTGCCACAAGGAAGGTGTTCAGGGAGTAAGCCAGAGACCACAACTTCATGGCTTCGGTGCACAAGGCCGTAGACCGAGTGCCCCCTTGCTTGTTGATGTACCACATTGTAGTGGTGTTGTCTGTTCTGACTCTGTACAATTTGTTCTGAACAGATTTGGAGAAAGCTTGAAGTGCTAGAAAAACTGCTCTGAGCTCCAACAGGTTGATGTGGAGCAGAGTTTCTTGGGGGGACCACAGACCCTGGGCAGTGAGGTCGCCCATGTGAGCCCCCCACCCCAAGAGGGATGCATCCGTAGTAAGGATTAAGGAGTGAGACTGAGTGACAAAAGGAACTCCTTGTCTCAGGTTGCTCTGATCCTGCCACCCGTGTAGGGCTTGGATCAGGGTTCGAGTTCCTGGGATCAACTTGGTAAGAGGATCCTTTCTTTGAGACCAAAAAGCTCTCAAATGGAACTGAGTGTCCCTCATCTGAAATCTTGCTCCTTGCACTACTGCTGTGGAAGCAGCCATGTGTTCTAGGAGCTGCAGAAAATGCCTTGCTGGTCGAGAGACCTGCAGGGTGAATGAGGAGGCCAGGGAGACTAGGGTCTTTGCTCTGTCCAGAGAGAGGAAGGCCCTGGCTTCCTGAGTGTTCAGTTCTGCGCCTATAGGTTAGGAGCTGGACAGGCTCTAGAACTGACTTTGAGAGATTCAGAAGGAAACCTAGGGAGGTAAGCAGTTGCTGAGTTACCTGAAGGTGTAAGCTGACCTGTTCTGGGGACTGGCCTACTATGAGCCAATCGTCCAGGTAAGGAAAGATGGCAATTATTTGCCTTCTTAGGCATGCAATTGCTACTGCCAGGCATTTGGTGAATACCCTTGGAGCAGAGGTAAGGTCAAAGGGCATTGCTCTGAACTGGTAATGGCCTGAGGGCAACTCGAACCTGAGGTACTTTCGATGGGAGCTTCTGATGAGAATATGAAAATAGGCATCCTTGAGGTCCAGGGACGCTAGCCAGTCCCCTGGCCTTAGAGAGGGTAAAATAATTCCCAGGGTCGCCATTTTGAACTTTGGTTTTAAAAGGTGCTTGTTTAAGTATCTGAGATCCAGGATGGGCTGCCATTCTCCTGTCTTTTTTGGGGTAAGGAAGTACCTGGAGTACAAACCTTTGTCCTGGTGTAGGGTGGAACCCTTTCCACGGCTCTGAGGAGGAGGAGGGTAGAGACCTCTGCCTCTAGGGCAAGTGCCTCTGATGGAGATGCAGGTGGAAAAGATCTGGTTCTCATCTTTGGAAATTTTTTGAAGCTGAGAACCAGTCCCTGGCTTACTACTTCCAGGACCCACTTGTCTGACATTAGAGACTTCCAGTCCTGGACAAAGTAAGCCAGCCTGCCCCCTACAGGTAGAGAAGAATCGGCCCTGGCTACCCCATCAGGGTGCCTGCTTGGCAGGGGCTTTAGGTTGAGGGGTGGAAGCAGGCCTGCTTGAACCCCGTCTGCCTCTCCCTCTAAAGAACCCCCTCTGGGCATAAGCAGAAGAGGAGGCTTGGGATTGGTAAAAAGGCCTATGAAAAGGCCTGCCCCTACCCTTGGGAAGCTGCTTCTGAGGAGTGACCTGCCTTTCCTTGTCCTGTGCACTCCTATAGGTGGTCCTGTATTCATCCATTTTCTTCATGTAATTCTTTGTTTGCTCCCCAAACAGAGAGTTGCCCACAACAGGAAAATCCATGGCCTTATACTGGGTATCCTGTGACAGGGTAGTACATCTGAGCCAAGCCATTCTGCGAAGTGCCACAGATGTAGCCATGACTCTTGGTGACACATCATTAGAGTCTACTGCAGCATGAAATTGCACCTTAGATGCCTCAATACCATCTCTAGCCACCTGTTCCAGCTCTCTGGACAGCTGGTCAGGGACTTGTTTTGCTACAGCCAGCACAGTATCCCATCTGGATTTCTGGTATCTAGCAGCATAAGCCATATAATTTGCCTGTCTGAGTCCCAAGGATGCTGCCATGTACTGTTTCTTTGCCATAGCATCAATCTTCCTGGAGTCTTTCTCAGGAGGGTATGAAGCTAGGGGAATATTTGTCTTGTCACAGGCTGCAGCCTGCACTACTCCCACATGGCTGCATTGCTGTGTGAGGAACTCCGTATCAGAGCCTGATAAAGTATACCTCTTGTCCATCTTTTTATCTACAGGAGGTATAGTGTGAGGAGTTTTTAAAACTTTTACTGTCTGCTTCTGAAAAGATTTATGCAGAGGAATAGACAGTCTCTTAGATTCTGGAATATCCATCATTTCTACATAATCAGGCTCCTCTAGGTCATCAACAGCTTCCTCAACAGGGAGCTGGAGAGTTTCAGCAACCTTCTTATAAAACATAAAATGAGAAGGGGACTCAGAGAGCCTTGGAGGAGAAACCCCTAAGGGTCTGTCTGGAGAGGTGTCAGGTTCAATGGGCACATCCAGGTCTTCAAAACCATATTCACTCTCCTCATACTCCTCTTCCCCTTCCCACGGTTCATAAAATTCCTCAAAATCATAATCTTGAACCGGTGGAACCGCGAACCGCACGCCTCCCTGATGGTGCTGGTTCAGTCGGAACCAGGGAAAGAGACTGGACAATTTGGATTGCTTTAGCAATTTCTTCAGCAGTTGGAGAGAGAACTTTTGGCTCCACACCAGCTGACTTTGTAGTCTTTTTGCAGGAACTGGCCTCAGAGCCAGCTCTTCGCTTGCCCGAGGAAGTATCGCCTGGTCAGAGACCGTCAGGTTCGGTTGGAACCGAACCGGGCCGGCCATCCGGGTCAGCGGACTTTTTGGCCTCCCTTTCCCTGAGCCTACCAACTCTCTTTTCTATGGTGGCAGCAGGGAAATTCTTACAAATCTGGCAGTCTGCATTGAGGTGGTCAAACCCCAGACAATAGACACAGGTGGTGTGAGGGTCAGCCTTAGCAAAGGCTTCCCCACAGACACTACAGTGTTGAAACCCAGTGGGCCCGGTTTTTCTTTTGGGTTTCTCAGACATAATGCCAGCCTAACCAAACTTGCCCGTTTATGGCAATCCGCCAAGCAAGACTCCCTTTATCGGTCTCTAACCGGTTCCTGGTCGTGAAAAACGTAATGAACTGCTTTTTTTAGAACCTATAAGAACCGGAACCGCACTCTAAAAAGGACTAGCAATTTTAAAACACAATCTGATCGGTTCAACCGAACTGATAAATGTTTACAAGTTCCATACAGAGAAACAGAATGTAAAACCTATCTATTACTTACATTACCACAGACAGAGCTTGAACCGACCGGTTAGTGGTATAATTTCGCTTGAAAACCGATAAAATAATACTTTTAAACCGACAAATGAATCGAGCAGCAGGAGAAATCTCCGGAGCGACTGTTCAGTGAGGTGGAGTAAAGAATCTGACAGTTTATGTTTGAAGATCAGCAGACAGAGCCTTCTAACCGAGCTCGCGCTCTGAGTTCCATGCTTGCATGGAAAGTTAACTATTTCACCTCCGGGGCAGTTCGAAGATGGGGACTCACTGCAATTGTCATAATATAGCAAGACTTCATGTTGTTTGAAATACACACTCCCTGTAAAACAGCTAGCTTAGCTGATCTAAGTTTTCAGGAAGAAGGCACATACAGTAACTAGCATAGACAAACAAACTCCTTTTTCAGTATGTTAGCAACAGAATTTCAACAGCATTGTAAGTTTTAAGATGAAAAGTGCAGATGAACAGCTCATTTAAAACCTCCACTGTAAAAAAACTGTAACAAACTCCTTTTAAGAGCTGCGGGCGGATCCTACAGCCATTTTGGGAATGATTGTACCTTACAAAAATGGCCGATCATGAAACCTTCTGTTGGACGTTTGGAAGTATCCCTCTGAAAATACAATGGAGCTGAAAACCCTCCTCCACGATCGGCTGCTACGGAATAACAGCCACACTATTTCATCTGTTACTTCTGCATTTCGGGCAAGAACTGCGCATGAGCAACTCATGCACATGTACAGTTTCACTGGCATTGTCATGTTGTGAATGGCAAATTGCCATTCATTGCAACCACACATGCGTGTTGCTGCACATGTGCAGTTGCTTTGCCGCCTCCAGTGCCGGCAGCAAAGAAAACCCTCTTGCACCCTCCCACTGCTGCTGTCCTCCCCGCTCCCTCCGTTCCCATCACCACGCTGACATAGGGGCCCAATCCCCATGTCAGCATCATGTACCCACCCTCCCCCAACTCTTGTGGCACACTGGGAGCTCACCCCAGTGTGCCCAAATGTAGGTTTTTTGTTTCCCTGTAAATAAAGAAAACCATCCACCAACATGTGTTTTTTTACCTGTAAAAAAGAAAACGGCCCCTCATCATTGCCTTGGTCCCTCCTCCCCCATCCCTACCCTCCCACTGAGCACCCACCTCCCCTTACCCCCTTACCCCATACTTACCTCTGGAAGTCAGTGCTGTCATCTTCTCTGGACCGGAACATGTCTGCACTCTTCAAAGCCGAATCGCAAACTGAAGAATCAAAGATAAGCATGCTATAATGGCATTCATTGGGGTGTTCAATTTATCTTGATAATTCAGCCATTTTTTGGAATTTTGGACACAAATTTTCAACATGGGTTTCTTGGGAGTCCTCCTCATGAACACTGTCACTGTCATTTCGTTACTCGGTCCCAAAAAGGTGATTGCATGGAATCACCTTTGGGACCCGATTAAAATGACAATGCCACTGTTCATGAGGTGGGGTCCTAAAACTCTATGTTGCAAATTTATGAACAAATTCAAAAATGATCATGCTACGAGCGTGCGTTATGCAGTTTCTATGCACACTCCTAACTTCGCCAATATTGAATATTTTCACTCCATATGTTCAACATTGCCATTTTTGCACACCTCCTTTTTAACAGTACAGCTGTGATTTTCCACATCCTGCCCAAAATATGTTTTCACACCTGTGGCACAGATTGGCGTGGTCGCTCTGCAAAATTACCTTTCAGGACGAGTGAACAAAATGACACTGGCACTCTTCATGAGGAGGGGTCCCAAAAAGGCCATGTTGAAAATTTGGTGCAACACCTCCAAAAAATGGTCAAGTTACACCTGGGCGTTCAATAATTTCTAAGCACATATACAACTTTGGTCATTTGTGCAGCTTGTCACAGCCCTATTGGCTCTAGCTAGAGTTTGTTCAGTACTTTTACAACAGAATTTCATCAGCATGGTAAGTTTTTTTAGGTGAAAAAGTTTTAAAATAAAAAAAACTGTAACTTGAACTGTATTAGGGGTCTTCTAACTTATCTTCAGTGAAAGTTGGAACATTAGATTTTCTACATAAATATTCCATTCTGTGACATTTGACACCATTATCCCAGGGTTGTCTGCTTAAACTTGCTTTTGTGCCTATACCAAGACACTAGCTGAATGAAATGTAAACCTTGTGCCTCACTGGGAAACTGTGACTAACAGAAAAAAAAATAGTGCAGTAAACAGACTGCTTAGTGAAGGGATTGCTATGAAAGTCCAATTTAAAGAAGTCCGTTAGACAATCTGCTGAAGTCCATTTTTCTGTGTGATAGTAAAATGTCTGCGGAGCTCCACTCTGCAGCTGTAAAAAGTAGGCTGGCACTGGGACATGTTATTTGATGGTCTCTGTTGCCTGATACCTGTCTGGATGTGGGATACTGTCAGCCAGTCAGAGATGAGGATTTTCTTAACCCATTTTCTAATCTTCGATTAATGCCATAGGATCTTCACTTTACCTGGACAGTAACCAGAAATGGGCAGCAAGATCTCAGTTTAACAGCTCATCTATAGGATGGATTGTAGGTTTTTAGCAGTGACTGAGATCGGCAAGCCAGTGTGGTCTGGCAGTTAGAGCTTAAAATCTGGGAACTGGGAGATCCAGGTTCAACTCCACTGCAACCCATTATTTGCTGTGTGACCCTGAGCAAGTCAACTGACCCTCTGAGCTTTAGGAAGCCCAGCTGCAGAACTGAGTAGAATTAGTAATGTGATAAGATTTGAGTCGGGGTATCCTGGGTCTATAACTTCTATAAACAAACTCTGGTCAGAGCCAATATGCTGCAAAACAATGAACTTGCAGCATAGCCTTCTTATTACCCCGCCTCATGAACCTCATAGGTGATGAATCCCATAGGAGAAAGTGTTCAAATACCTGCTGAAATGTGATTGTGCACCAACAAAATGTCATTCCATGCCACAGGTGCGAAAACACATTTTGACCAGGATTTGAAAAATGACAGCTGTCACGTTCATGAGGTGGTGGGAAAAAATGGCTATGTTGAAAATTTGGGATGAAAATATTTAATATTACTGAAGATACAAGTGAGTGTAGAAAAATTTCAACATATGCATGTAACTTTGTCATTTTTATGTTGGCTCGTACATGCCCAGCCAACATATTGCGGTAGTAGCAGATTTGGAGACACAGTCACTGTTGGTCGAATGCAAGGCATGCATCAGTAGGTGCGTCCCTCATTCCCCAATCAGCTGCATGGCGGCGCCACACCATGCATACTTAATGTGGCGATCACATCAAATGAAAGGTCGGCTGCAATGCGAGCAAAGCTCGTCATATGCAGCAGACCTCCTGATGTGCTTTCCCTGGTGAAACAAGTACATAACATGGCGGCACCCTGCCTGCCATAATGCCAACTTTGGGGGTGCCCAATTCCCCTGTTGGCATGCCCTGTTACAATATATGTGCTGACGGGGGAGCCCACTCCTGTCGGCATCATGCACCCCCCATTTGTTACAGTGTGCGAGGGGTGCCCAATCCCCTCAGCTCTTGCCCCCACTTTTGTTGTTTGCCGACAGGTGCCTAACTCCCGTTGGCTACAGCACTTCAAAATACCTAGGTGGCGTGCTGGGAGCCCACCCCAACGTACAAATCGCCTGAAAAATAAAAACCACCCCTACGTTTTTTTTCTTTTTAAACCCTGTGAAAAAAGAAAATGGTCCCACGTCGTCTCCCATACCCACCCTCTGTGCACCCTGCCTCACCACACCCCCTCACCCCATACTTACCTCCGGAGTTGGCGCGATGATCTTCGGTGAACCGAGAACACGTCTGCACTCTTCAAAGCCGACTGCAAACTGAAGAAATGCCGGTAAGCTGTATAATGGCATAAGTAGAGTTTTTTCAACTTTGGTCCATATCTCGGGCATTGTTTGAAATTTTTGCACCAGATTTTCAACTTGGGGTTATTGGGACCCCTCCTCATGAATTCTGTCACTGTCATGGTGTTATTCGGTCCTGAAAGGTGATTTCGTGGTCACTGCGTGGAATCACCTTTCAGGACTGAGTAATGAAATGACAGTGCCACTGTTCATGAGGGGATCTCAAAAGCCTATTTTGTAAATTTGGTGAAAAAATCCAAAAATGAGTTGTTTTGACGAGCTGCATTGCGCTGTTTCCATGCACACCTAACTTCGTGAATTTGTAATATTTTCACTCTAGATTTTCAAAATTGGCATTTTTCACACCTCCTGATGAACAGTACAGCTGTCATTTTACATATTCTGGCTGAAATGTGTTTTACTTGCGTCTAGCGCCAGAATAGAACCGGTCGCTGTCTGAAATCAGTTTTGGAACAGTTTGAGGAAATGACAGTGACACTGTTCATGAGCAGAGGTCCTAAAATGCCTATGTTGAAAATTTGGTGCCAAAAGTCTATAAAATGACTGTGTTACAAGCGTGTGTTGCGCAGTTTCCACGCACCCTTGTAACTTCGCAAATTTGCAATATTTCCATGCCAGATTTTCAACACTGGCATTTTTTCACACCTCCTTATGAACAATACAGCTGTCATTTCTTGCATCCTGCCCAAAATGTGTTTCCGCACCTGTGGCGCACAATGGCATGGTCGCTGTGGAAAATCAACTTGTGGGACAGATTAACAAAATCACAGCATCACTGTTCATGAGGGGAGGTCCCAAAATGCCTATGTTAAAAATGTGGCTAACAAACCCCCCAAAATAATTGGGTTACGGACGTGTGTTGCACATTTTCTATGCATGCTCATGACTTCACCAATTTTTCATATTTTCACACCAGATTTTCAACATTGCTATTTTTTTACACCTCCTCATGAACAATACAGTTGTCATTTTCCACATCCTGCCCAAAATGTGTTTTCATCCCTGTGTCGCCAAATGGCATAGATGCTGTGCAAAACCACGTTTCAGCTAACAAACTGATTGTGCCGCTTTTCATGAGGTGGGCTCACAAAAGCACATGTTGAAAATTTGGAGGGAAAATACCAACACACGCCTACGATGTTAGGATTTCCAACTGTAGCACCCCACCCTGTAGAGAATGACAGGTGTCAGGGGTGTGACTTGGGATCATCGGCTGTAATGCTCACACCATTCCACCCCCACCCCCACCCTGCAGCCAGTGACAGGCATCATGGTGTGCCTTGCACTGTTCGGCCACAAAGTTCACCCCATTCTCCTATACTGCACCTACCTCAGCATATTTCCTTCTGGAATGGGGTAAGCATAATGCCCAAAGACCCCAAAGCACACCATGACACTTGTCAGTGTCTACAGGGTAGGGTGAGGTACAATGCCGTGAGCGTTATAGCTGATGACCCAAAGACACACCCCAATGCCTATCGGTCTCTACAGGGTGGGGGTGGGGTTAGCGTCACTTCAGTACTTCACTGCCATTCCTATTATGCGCCTGTAACTCCGGCACTACCAATGCCAATGCCAGCGAGACAACATTCGGCATTGACAAATGCTTGTTATATATTTTGACCCCACATTTTTAACATAGCCTGCTTATGACCCCACCTCATAAGCAATTGTGGTGAAAATTTTCAGATCATGCCCAAAAGGTGATTTTTCCAAGGGATTGAAAAAATTACCTTTTAGACCTGATTTGTATAATTCCATTTTCATTGTTTATGAGGTGGGGTCCCAAAAAGGCCATGTTAAAAATTTGGGGTGAAAATATGTAAAAATGACAAAGTTATGCCTCAAAGTTCAAAACGCCATTGAAATTCATTGAACTGCACTTACCTTAGTTTCTCATATTGCAGTTGCCAGCTCCAGTAGCAAGATGTGTCTGCGATCAGAGAGTAGATATGTGCCATGGGACCTGTTCAGGTGTATGAGGGTGTGTGGGGTGTTGAATGCTTAGTGGGAGGTTGGGGTGGCAGGGTCAGATCAGTGAGAGACCTTTTTCTTTTTCACAGGTTTAAAAGAAAAAAAACATTGAGGGATGGTTTTCTTTATTACAGATCATGTTTGGAAAAGCAATACAGGGATGGTGATTGAAGGGGTGCCCCTAGACACTAGGGAAATATGCCATATATAGGGGAATGATGATTGAAGGGCAGGGGGTGCCACTAGACACCAGGGAAATATTACACAGATAGGAGAATGGCAATCGGCAAGTGGTGGTGGGGGGTGCCACTAGATACCACGCAAACTTTAGGAAAATACAGGGCCAGTGGCTGGAGTTTGGGGTGCCATTGAACATCAGAGAAATATTACACAGATAGGGGGATGGCAATCAAAGGATGGTGGGTGCCACTAGATGCCAAGGAAACATTAGGGAAATACATTAGGGAAATACGGGGCCAGCGATTGGAGGGCAGAGGGTGGGCGGGTTGCGACTAGGGTCTGCAGGGGTAGCTGGGCAGCCACACTCCCACCTGATTTGTCTGCTGGTTCTGCAGCTGGTGAGGTGTAACTAAATGGCCCAGGGTGCATGCTTCTGCCTGGACCAGAATCACCCCCACACACCTCTGTCCACCCCTGAACACTGTGCCACCACCGCTGTTACTGCTGAGACCAGAGAGGGAGGATGGCAGATCATGTCAGGAAGCAGGAGCCATGGAATTTTTTCTAACCCTCCCAAAGAATACTGCTGCTTTAAAGGCACCCTGATGCAGAAGAGCATGGCCAGTGGGCAGGAGCAAGAAGATAGGGTGGCAGTGGGGGTAGACACAGAAGAACAACACTGTGGAGCAGGCTGGAGCAAGAAAATTGTGTGGTGGCGGAGGGGAGGGCAGAGACACAGAGGAACAGGAACAAGAAAATAGTTCAGTGGTGGAGGGAAGGGGAGATACAGAGGAACAGCACTGTTACGAATGGAAAGGACCATGTGTGCTTCAGCTCTACTGTTGAAGAAGACACTGTAGGTATCAGGTTATGTGCTTCCAGAGCCCATTCTCCTACTGCGTAATAGCTATACGTCACGCATAACTTTTGCTATGCAGTCGTAAAAATGGCTGCAAATTGGTCTGTAGTATGTTCACACAGCGATACACAAATAGGATTACATGAAGTACAAGTAACCCAAAAACATCAGTGGATTCTCTTGTTCAAGTAAGCAAGAAGGCATCATGTGCACAGAGAACATATCGAAAGCTAAAGAAATGAATGATGGGCCAGAGCAAAAGATTATGTTCTTTTTCATTTGAGAGGGTGGGAGGATGAATATTATTCTATCAGGCTGATGTTTACAGTATTTGGAGTTATGTTCAATTATAAAATGTCTCCCTGATTTCTCATTTTAAAACTGAGGAAAGAGGTTAAGAAAGTGCATTGCTTTTTTTTAAACGTGCTGTAACAGTGCAAGGTCACAATAATACATTTGACGGATCACATTTCTTGGTTTATTTTACTCATTTTATAATTTAGTTAGTGAAGGTAGTGGTGCTCAGTGTTGTAAACCATGTGCACTCAGATTCAGATCTCAGCACAGATGCTTACTCACTAGATGGCCCTGAGCAAGTCCCTTAACCTCCCTGCATGCCCAGGACGCACCTGAAAATGAGCTTTGGCTCACTGTGCCTTTCCTGGTGAAAAAAACGGATAAAAAAAGCTTGATCTCTGCTTTGCTGCAGCCAGCTGGAAGACAGCTTGGTAAAAATGGGACTCCACATGAGATGTTGCACCTCAGTTGGGCTGTTTAAGGTGAAATATACAATAAATACAAGCAAGTGGGCAATAACATATGGCAATGTGTACATAATGTGTTCATTGGGAGATATGGGCATGCTGGTGTTGCTGCTGAGGCAGAAGTTCAAAGCCTGAGTTCTCCTCAGCATGCACCAAAAGAGTACCTTCATCTCACAACGAATGCTGTGTCCTGTCGTGTGTTTTTGCACTTATTTTTGCACTTATCAAATGGCCTGGTATTAAAATCCTGGCTTAAGAAATGCAGCGCCATGCACTTGTAAGTACAAACAGGCACAACAGGTGACCTGGTTCATCCAGTCAGAGAGAAGTATTTGTGACAGCCATCTTGAACCATTTTACAACTAAGTTCAGAGCGTGTCATGAGAGCATGCTACTGTGAACAGTACAAATCTGAGCTGCCCTGATGGCCAGCTGCAAGGTGCTGTGTTGCCATGTTGGCAACCTGGGTTTGGGTATGAACTCGAGGCAACAAATTGGGAATCAGTCTAGGCTGAGGTAGTTGTGCTCAGCAGTGCCCTTCAGTTGGTGAGAGTTGGTTGTGAGTTCTGATGCCACAGTGCCCTCAGTGGCTGGGTCAGAGAGCTTTCCTCTTGTTTCAGGGGGGCTGTGACATCCAAGGCTAATGTAGGCACTACTCATATCATGGGTTGGAGGAAGGGATCTTGGGGGGGGGGGATAGGGACAAAAACAATGTGCTCTGAGGCATCTCTATGAATGTCATCAGTACCATTAGATCCTGCTCTGTGCAGATCCTGAACAACTGAACATGGTGGGAGTGGCTGACAGGGCTGAGAGGTCACTGACAGCATACAGAAAGACCCAACAGAAAGGAATAAGTGGTGGCTTAGGCGCCAAAAAGTGGGATTAATAAAATATGAAAAACCTGTGCTGCTTGCTTTTAAATAAGAGAGCATCCTATAGAACTGCCTTTGAACATAGCATATCAGCACTCATATAAAGATAATGGTCTCTATCTTGCAAAACATTACACACTTATTGACTTAAAGAGCTGGTATTGACTCAGTGTGTTTAAAGCCCTTGCATGGGAAGCCTTCAATATACATAAGGTCAGAAGGCCCTCATTAGAGTTTTTCAAAGGGATTACAAAGGATGCAGTAAATAGGCAAGAATGTATAGTACACCCTGGAGGCTAACCAATTGAAAATTAATGTACCTTATACTGAAACACATTTCAATGGATGAATTAGTGAGGCTGGTTCATAAATAGTTTTATTGAAAGATAATGTGGAGTGTTAAGTGTTACCAGATAAAACTTGCATCATTGAAGAAGCAGCTTTATCCCTTTAGATGACGATGGATAGATTACAGAGAGGTTGGTCTCTTTCACATAGGATAAACCACAAATTGTAAACGAGATCTTCCCAGCTCCATTTCTATGACAATCTTCTCCTTCTGGAACTATAAAAGGCATACAATAAGGAATTTGTAAAAACTTAAATCCAAGCGTCTGCCTAAAAGCATGACTGTCGTAGTTGCTGTCTGATGGCCCACCTGTAATGCGTTGCACAACTGTGGCTTAGTCAGGGTGGGAGATGCCTGTGCTCTGTAACTGCCCCGTGACAGGCTGCAGAGGTTGTGCACCAACAGAGGTTC
Source organism: Neoceratodus forsteri (assembly GCA_016271365.2). Taxonomy (NCBI): domain Eukaryota; kingdom Metazoa; phylum Chordata; order Ceratodontiformes; family Ceratodontidae; genus Neoceratodus; species Neoceratodus forsteri. Next base: position 469,008,652 of record CM028134.1, on the reverse strand, counting down.
ACTGCTTGTGCATGAGGCCACTAGACTCTGTGCATTGGTGTGGGACCAGGATAGAAAGGAGGAGTAAAATGCAGCAGTTGTGAGTCTGACAACAATCTGTACTCTTGGGCCCTGTGCCCCTAATGAGCACAGCGGAATACTGCTCTGGGATGGCCTCCTTCCCCCCAATGGAAACAATTCCAAGCGATCACAGCAGAGGGACAGGTGCTGAAACAAAGTTAGTAGTGACATGGGTCCAAAAAGACACACTCTAGGACAATTAAAAAACGCTGCCAAATGCTATGCTGCATAAGAAATATAATGGTCACAAATACAAGAGCAGAATGGGAATGTAGCACAAATTGCCCTGGCATTTCACATCAAAACCATACACTTCATCGGGGCTCAGAGGCTAGAGGTTGCTTGTGGTCCACAGCTCCAGGTTAAAAATCACTGGGGCATGGGCCATTTTCTGTAGCTTCCCCAGTCCTGTGGAACTCCCTCTTTTCAGCAGTTTGGCATATGCGCAGTTTTACCCACTTCCAGGTGGTGATCTAGAGGTGGCTGTTCTGCACAACTTACCCTGACCCTTTGTTTTCATTTGATTTGATTTCCTAGTTGCAGCCATTTTTTAGTTTAGAGGATATGGTGTTGGGGGCAGGGACTATAAATGGGTTCAAGCACGGCTGGGATAGGATAAAGAGGCTTATAGTTTCACAGAGGGAATCCAGGAATGTGAGAAATTCTAGGGGGGGTGATAGGGATAGAAACCCCATTAGGATGTTAGGTCATGGGGTTGAGGTTGGGATACCTATTTAGATATACTGGATGGACCATTGGTCTTTTTCTGCCAGCGGTGACTCTTTATGTACTCCTATTACTAAATATTTATGTAACCCCCCCTGCAAATGGGGGTTCCAAAAAGACTTCCAGGAGCTTGCTTGAATGCTCCAAGCCTGAATGGTGTTTGGCATTTAAGCCATTTATCAGTGAGTGTTTTTAGAGCCTCTGGTACTGTCTCTTTAAGAGCTGTCTGCTTGCAGACATAATTAGTTTGTATGGGGGGACTGTGTGCTTCTCTGAGTACCACTGAGCTGCTGCTAATTCACTTCATTTTTGCAGTCACTAGGAGTGCAAAGGAACCTATCTGAAAGATGTAACTGCCAGAAATTATTTAGAGTAATAATGAAATTACAGTTTGTCTAACCTGCTTTCTTTGCAGTCAGAACTGTGTCTGCTAGTTCCCATTCTAGTTTTGAACTGCTGAACTGGACCAATCAGTGTGGGGAAGCTAGCTCTAAAATGGTGCCTTGGACGAATCAGAACTTGACTCATAATCTGAGCCAGCCACAAGAGGATTGTATGGGCAGTGACTTGGAGATGTAGTTTAGACTTCAGTGCCTTTTGGACCAACAGCAGCAGTCTATTGTGAGTGACAGCCAATCCAGTCAAGAACTGGGAGGAACTCAAAGGAAGTGCCCGGTTTTGTCGGTTGGAGTTTCAGTTGAGCTTTGGCAGTGAAGAAGGAAGGAGCCTGTGCTTTTTCAGTGTGCAGTTTTAGTCAAAAACGTGTGTAAGGCCCAGAGTTCCGGTCTGCAGCTTGTGTAACAGCTTGTTAGGACTGAATCCGTCCTGTGAAAAGAATCAAAGGATCTCTGAGAGTAGAAACCAGGCTCACCCTGTAGAAGACTGGAGGAATTGCTGAAAATTGCACTCGGTCTGTCAGGAACTGAATCTGCTGTGTGCTCTCCCGGTATTGTGCAGTAATTGCGATCGGGATACAGATGCAGCCTGCCTGGTATAGTGCTTTCTTTATATGGATGTGTGAAGAGGTTTGTGTACCTCAAGTGAGCCCTGCTGACATTGAAGGACCCTATCTTATTTGGAGGTCGTGAGTACTAATTCAGGGTCGCTCCTGTTGAATTGCCACATTAAATCCAAATGGAATTACTGTACTGCTGACTGTTTAATTCTCCTTTCTGTGTGAAAGGGCCCTACCAGCTGCCACGGTTTGGACTAGCCACTAGGGCTTGGGTACCCAGGGACAGTAACTGATAGGGATAGGCCTGTGCACAGAGCCATAGGTAGATTATTAGAGTGATAAGCTAATTAACCTGATTTCCCTGTCCTTGTTATATCCCCTAAATAAATCAGAGCTGCTTGTTTCAGCAAAGTTATACTGCCTGAGGTATTTGTCTATGTTAAAGTACTGTACTGTGATTGTTGCACTGTATCTCATTTCACAGGAGGTCCCAGTGCCGGAACCAGACCTGGGGGTAAGTGTATACTGTGAAGGTAATTTGATATATTGTGGGCCACTAGTGGGAAGAAAGGGGGCCAGTGTCCCAGAGGGCTGTGACCAAGTTAGTTTAACTATTGCAAACCCTGACCTCTGGGTGGAGGCACCCGCCATTGGATCCAGGCCCCTCAACCTGTTAGTGGCAAATCAGGCAGGGGTAGTAGCCCCTGGGATAGCGCCATCTAGGGGTTACATTTATTTTGTGTCCATTTCTATAAAAATCTTTATGATATTGTGTGGTTTTTGTTTCTTTTATTGTATAGTGCACCGAGTTTACTATTCTATCCAATCCTATCCTATTATTTTTGTTATTTAGTATGCTTTGTCTTCTTTTCACCAGAACAGCCTACCTGTGGTCCAGCCCTCTAATCCAACCCTGTTAACCACCTTATCTGGGACTTATCTCTCTCCATGATCCTCTCTGGTTTGCCTCCAGGGCAGAGCCACCAGGTAAACCTGTGCCCTGACAGAGTTCGAGTCTGGTTCCAGAGAGTGCAGTGGTTAGCAGGGCCTGTCTCTAGGATACTGAGATAAGCCCAGTGATGTGAGCACACATGCAGCTGCATGCCATGCATATGAGAGCACATCAGCATCCTCCTGCCCTGATTCTCAACTCCACTACCACCTGATACTGTACCGCCACCTGTGGTCACCAAGGAGGAGGTATTGCAGTGGAGACCAAACTCCCTCTTTCCCCAAGTGGAGAGTGTCCTGTGGGATACTCAGCTCATCTCCCCTAGCCATCCCTCTGATGGCTCAGGTTTGTTTCCTGAACCTGGGTCATTGACATTGTGAGTGGTAGCACTACTGCTACACTGACAAGATCCTATCCTAACCTACCCTACCCTACCCTTACGTATCCTATCCTATCCTATCCTATCCTATCCTGGTGTAACCAGGCAAGGATAGACAACATAGAAACTATATAGATATGGTGTGCTAGCACCACTATTGTTAGGGTTGAGTAGACATTTCTATGTTAAACCCCAAGCTTTCCACTTTAATAACTTCACAACAGTTAAACAAATCTGCACAAAATTAGGCATGCATTATCTCAGGGGCAAGTTCTCTTGATGTGCCAGGTTTCATTTTAATTGAATTTGTAGATTCCAAGATCCAGATAGTGGAAAAAGTGAAAGAAATCAGGTAGTTTTACTGTTTTTATGTTTGCTTGCACACATGTGCAAGAAACATAGTGCCATCATCCGAGTTTTCGGAGGTGTGGCAGCTGTCTTCCAATTCAGTCAGTGTGTTTGCAGGCACGGCCGCAGTTCTCCAATGAATGCTGCAGCTCTCTATGAGAGCAATTGAAAATGCAGTGGCCGTACAGTTGAAAGGGAGAGCTACACTTCAGTGAGAAGTGATAAGATATTTAACGTGCTCCATCGCCTCCCCCCACACACGTACGCGCGCCGCGCGCATACTGCATGCGCATGCCCCCACACACACTGTATAGCCAATGGGGTGCCCAATCCCCATCGGCTGTGCTGTGCTGTCCCCCCAACAGAATTCCAGATGCCACGCTGGTAGTCCACCCCAGTGTGGCAACAGTTCTTATGGCCTACGGGGGTGCCCAATCCCCGGTCGGCTCCACTATCTCCCCCAAGAGACTACAGGGTGCCATGCTGGGAGCCCACTCCAGCATGGCAAAAGATCATATATCCAACAGGGGTGCCCAATCCCACATTGGCTCCTCGCCCCCCAACAGCCTTTCAGTTGCCACGTTGGGAGCCCACTCCAGTGTGGCAAATGTCCCACGCCTTTAGGTAAAAAAAAAGAAACCTGAAAGAAAAACCTTCCTCGCTGCTGTCTTGACCCTCTCACCCTGCTCACCCACTGTGCACCCTGCCTCCACACCCCCACCTCACCCATACTTACCTCCGGAGCTCGCCCGATGATCTTCAGTGGACTGAGACATGTCTGCACTCTTCAAAGCCGACTGCAAACTGAGGAAATGCCGGTAAGCTGCATAATGTAATAAATAGGGTTTTCAACTTTAGTGCATATCTCAGGCATTTTGGGAATTTTTCACCAAATTTACCTTAACATGGGTCTGAACCCCCCTCATGAATTCTGTCATTGTCGTGGAGTAAGATCAGCCCTGAAAGGTGATTTCGTGGTCACTGCACGGAATCACCTTTCGGGACTGATTTACAATATGACAGTGTCACAGTTCATGAGGTAGGCCCCCAAAAACCCAATGTTGAAAATTTGGTGAAGAAATTCCCAAAAATGACTGTTTTACGAGCATGCGTTGCGCTGTTCCTACGCACGCTCGTAAGTTCATGAATCTTCAATATGTTCACTCCAGATTTTCAACATTGCCATTGTACCATACCTCTTTATGAGCAGTATAGCTGTCATTTCTCACATCTGACGCAAATGTGTTTCAGCGCATGTAGCACACACAATGCCGCAGTCGGTGTGCAAAATCAATGTTCGGGACAGATTAAGAAAATCACAGTGACACTGTTCATGAGCAGATGTGTTAAAATGGCTATGTTAAAAATTTGATGAAAAATTTCACAAAAATTTCTGTTTTACGAGCATGCGTTGCGCTGTTCCTACGCATGCTCGTAAGTTCACAAATTTTCAATATTTTCACTCCAGATTTTCAACATTGCCAATTCACCACACCTCCTTATGAGCAGTACAGCTGTCATTTTTCACATCTTGGCCAAAACGTGTTTCCGCCCATTTAGCATACAATGGCGCAGTCAGTGTACGAAATCAAGGTTCGGAACAGATTAAGAAAATCACAGTGACACTGTACATGAGCAGAGGTGTTAAAATGGCTATGTTAAAAATTTGGTGAAATACGTCCATAAAATGACTGTGTTATGAGCGACCATTGCGCAGTTTTCACTCACCCTTGTAACTTCATGGATTTCTAATATTTTCAGTCCAGATTTTCACCACTGGCATTTTTCCACACTTCCTTGTGAACAGTACAGCTGTCATTTTTCACACCATGGCCGAAATGTGTTTTCGCATTTCCAGTGCAGAAATGCATGGTCACTGTGGGAAATCACTGTTCGGGACAGATTAAGAAAATCACAGTGACACTGTTCATGAGTGGAGGTTACAAAATCCCTATGTTGACAATCTGCTGTAAAAAATCTCCAAACTAATTGCATTATGGGTGAGCGTTGGGCATTTTCTACGCACGTTCATGACTTCACCAGTTTTTTTAATATTTTCATTGCAAAATCTCAACATTGCCATATTTGGCACCTCCCCATGAACAGTACAGCTGTCATTTTTCACATCCTGTTTGAAATGTGTTTTTTGCACCTGTGGTGCCAAATGGCATAGTCGCTGTGTGAAATCAGCTTTCGGCTAACAAACTGATATTGCCACTGTTCATAAGGTAGCGGTCACAAAAAAAAACATGTTGAAAATTTGGAGTGAAAATGCCAACGAACACCTGAGGCATTAGGGTTTCCGACCATAACGCCCCAGCCTGTAGAGATTGACAGGCATCAGGGGTGTGACTTGGGATTCTCACCTGTAATGCTCATACCATTCCACACCCTGCAGCCAGTGAGAGGCATTGAGGTGTGCCTTGGACTCTTAGGCCCCAAAGTTCACCCCATTCTCCTATACAGGACCCATCTCACCATATTTCCTGATGGAATGGGGTGAGCATAAGGGCCAAAGACCCCTAGGTGCACCATGACACTTGTCAGTGTCTGCAGAGTAGGGTGTGGTGAAATGGCATGGCCGTTATGCCTGATGACCCAAAGGCACACCCCATTGCCTGTCAGTCTCTGCAGGGTGGTGATGGCGTTGGCTTCAGTTCAATACTTCACTGCCATTCCATTATGTAGCTCTCTAACTCCTACACTACCAATGCCAATGCCAGCAAACAAACATTCAGCATTGACAAATGCTTGTTTATTTTGTCATTGATTAGCACCCAGATGGTTTGGGATTTTGCTCTGAAATTTTCAGGGTGCACAGGGCTTGGCTCACATTGATACCTTTTGCTGTCTTGGTGAATAAATGTTAATCTGTTCCAAAGTTATAAAGATTTGAAATTTATTTTGGTTCTGAACATGCGCAGTATGGTCTTTTGGATAGAGTTTGGAACAAAATTATTTGGCCCATATGAAAAGTGATTCTGTTCTGTATGGGGCTAATCTTTTTGCATGATGAAAAATTATTTTTTCATGTGTCCACCATCCTGTTTCCTTTAAAAAAAATATTTAAATCCATAAAAATGCTATCATACAAAGACACCAATACACGTATCTTGCTAATCGGAACCCGATTAGGTGGATTCTGCAATTACATTTTGGAAAAATGACACAGAACTGTGTTTTAAACACATTTTAAAATATTTTTTCTTGCCTTGATTTTCTTTTTTCTTATGGCCATTTGAAAAAAGAATTGGCCATATGATCCAAAATTGGCTTCATACAAAAAAAGAATTTGGACAGTTTTTTTTAATTCTTTTTTCGTATGAAGGATTCTTTTTTGTGAGATTGTGTCATACTCACGAAAAAAGAATGCTTCATATGAAAAAAGAATTTGGACTTAGTTTTTTGACACAATTTTTTTTTGCATGAAGGAATTTTATTTCATGAGATTGCTTCATTCTCACGAAAAAAGAATCCTTCATACGAAAAAAGAATTTGGACGTCTTTTTTGTTCCATATTTCAACTTTAGCAAGCCATAACTCCCTGAATATTTGTAGTTAAAGGGCAATATGAAAACAAAGGTCATAATCAGTACTATATGACTAACATATCATACCCCTCAAACAAATTAGGGCCCATATAAAAAATGCTAAAATGAAACAATCAAAATTACCATAGGATAACATTGGAAGTTTAATAAACCATACAACCAAGCAAATACATTGCCTTTTTGCACAAATGGAAGTGCAGGGCCCCACTCTTCCACACCAGCATGGATGTATGCATCTATGGAGGAATGGAAGTGCAGGGCCTTCTGGGTCCTGTGATTCCATAGGCAAATGTATATGTTCACACAGGTCTCAAAGGGATCTGCATGAATAAGGATATGAATATATTATCTCAAAAAGTAAGGGAATTCTTTGCAAAAAAACTTTGTTAATGCAGCAGTTAGGGTTCAGATTAAACCAACAAAAGTAGGGAAATGTAGTGTTATGGTTTCAAACCTAACACTCCCACCCTATAGGCAGAAAAAAGGAAGATTTAATTTTCCTGAGTTTCATAATTTGTTTATAAGTTGCCAACCCTAACACTCTACCCATTCTGATATAGTTTGCACATCTGAGCTTATTTGCTGATGGAATTGGGTGAGTGTTAGGATTGACAACCCCAAGAAAGACCCCAGGCCTGATTTGGGAAAACTCAGGAGAGGTGAAGTCATAATGGTTTTTCCTTTTATTACCTCTAGGATGGGGGTAGAGTGTTAGGCATGGGAACCCTAACACCACATTTCCTTACTTTTGCCAGTTTAATCTGAACCCTAAATGTTGCATTAACAGGTCTTTATATGTCTTAATATACTGGATAAGCAACTGTCCCATTTATGGGGGAACCTCATTTATTTATATATAGATTTTTTTTGCCAAGAAGTTCAAAATTAAGATATTTCTCTACTTTTCTAGGTAATCTTGTGAGTTTTATGTGCTCATGAAAGGTGCTTTATTGATGACACCAGAGACTGAAACTCTCTGTCTAGCCACATGACAGGTATGGCACTGGTGATGGCAGTGCAAGTTTTCCTGCACATTCCTGCCAATGTTCCTCAGCCCTGTCATGGAGGGACCACCATGTACGTGAGAAGGAAGCTCAGACTCCATGCCCATTCAATATTTGGCCTCTCATGTAAGACTGCAAGCAAGGATGCCAGTTAATGCCAACAGTGTTGGTGTTTGTTTGAAATGTGGACACCTGTTCCCTAGGAACAGGGTTGAGAAGCAACACAACTCATTTCTCATAAACCACCAAATAATAATTGCTTTCTGCCACTACTGAGCTGGGTTGGATTTGAACCAGTGATCTCAAGTTAAAGGGCTGCTTAACCTACTACCAATCCACTAAGTCATCCTGTTCCCTGTTCTAGGTGGCCTTAGAAGAACTAAAGATCTGGAAGCTCAAGCAACTTGTTCAGCATTACACATGGAGTTTGTGTGAGTGTTTGAATTCGGAACCTCCTGGCTTACAGTTCTTTGCTTCACTCACTGAGCAACACTATTGACAATTGCTCCAGCCAGCACTGGACTTAATTGTTACAACAAAGGGACCAATTCAGTGTATACAGAGTATTGAAGTGTCCATGAAAGGATGCATCTCATTGAAGTTACTGGAAGTGACTTTCAGAGCTGATAGAGGTGCAAGAAGAGTAGAGACAAATCATAGTTGATAGAGAGTGGGCAGGGAATGTTTGAAATTGTGTCAATTATAGTAGCAGCAGTAGTGGGCACTCATAACTATATGAGATGCCCCTAGCAAGGTCTAATGGCCAGTTTCAATAAATGCACCTATTAGCCACCCAGTAGTCCAGCAGTAGTACCTCATGCTACAATACAGGTGATTTGGGTTCTGGTCTGAGTCCAGAAACTATGTAAATGGGATGATCAGGTCAATGGAATGCTGGTAATAGCAGCACTTCTGTTCACAGGGAAGGTTGGTACTAAGTCTGTCCTCCAGTAATCCCCTATGGTGGGCCATGTGGGCATGTCTCTATCCATCAGGGATGCATGTTGTCGGCTGGGGTCATTTGGTAGCACTCTCACCTGTGGGCCAGAAAGATCAGCTGGCTCTGTGTTCAATTCCCCACTAAATACAAAACTCTGCCACTGTAGTGCACTAAGTGGTGCTGCACTGGAGGAGGTGTCATCCTTCAGTTGTAGTATCAAACTGAAGACTCTCTGGTGTCAACCCAGGTGGAAGTTAAAAGATCCCATGGCACAATTTGTCAGAGTATGCAAGATATACCCTGTACAGTCATGCTTAGCATCATGTTGTTTTCTGCCGTTTCATGCATCACATGCTGTTGCAGCATTTTTCAGTCGCCAGTGATGTGATGCCCATTTTGTGCTGCGGAGATGCCAATATTCAGATACTGTTTCTTTTCCATTTCTTAGGTGGCTCCAGCAGTGCATTCACATTTTCAAATAGATGTGTCACTATTAAACTCACTGCCATCACATAAAATTGCCCACCCTTAAAACCACTTTTCCCTTTGAGTAGCAGCTTGTGCTTTCAGGGCAATTAGGGGACACCTGGGAAAGATGAATCTGGAATTTCATATATATGTAAACAGAAATGCCAAAGTCATGAGTTTTAAAGGGTGCTTTAGCTTTGGCTTCATTGAGTCCCTGCCCTTCTTATGAAACATCATGGAAGCAAACTGCTCCAAAGACACTGTCATCGGGTCAGAAAAAATTATGACATGAAATGTATCATTGTTCTTGATCCACGTCCTGGCCTGCCCAAGTCTCTTTTCTTTGTTAGCATCCCATATCTTGGGACAGAACCTTTATTAAAAAAAGATGTATTATGAGATGAAACTGAATGGATAATATAAGATACAATTTTATCATAATGATGTCCTGTTTTTGGGTGCCTTACCATGCATGATTGTATGTCTATTTCTATCTGGTGGAGTATTCACTTGGCAGAGGAGACAGATGCCACTACCCATGTTTAGGAGGCAGACATTCAACAATTTCCCTCACTGTGGTCTCATCGTCCATGGCTAGCATGCTGTCCACATGTAGCATGGTTTCTCTGTGTGCAAAAAGTGCATTAATGTCAGACAAATATAATTTTAAATAAAAGACAGCAGGTGGCCATTAAACCACAATTAGGTTACTTTATAATACTAAACTAAACTGAATAGTGTCTAAAGAGTTCAGTAACAGTGCTATAATAGGTGTGCACCTGGTGCAGACAGAAGGCTGTGGTGCATGTGAAGCCAGGAAAAGGCATTTCAAGTGTGTCCTCAGCTATCTATAATGGAGAGCCTGGTGATCTTTTGAAACACCTGACTCTTCTGGATGCTTTCACATTCAGCCTTCATCCTCCTAGTTTTTGTGCTGATCTCTGCTGGTATCTTCTTCACCATTGTCAATGGCAGATGTGATTACAGCTAAGAAGTGGACAACTGTGGAAACACATCATTTAAATAGTAGCATTAAATGGTACTGTGCCACTTCACCTATTCTCCAGTGTTATGTAGTTATGTGCCTATGCTGTGTTCCTATTGGGGTCCATGTCACCAGATGCCATCTGTGCTCAGCCTATGTAAGGCATAAAAAGGTTCCATAATGCCGACAGCAGTGTACATTTTCTGAAAAATTGTCAGTGCTGTAACATCTGTCTGTTGTACTATAGACAAGGCAGTTTTCTATGGGAGGAAGTCGCATGAGGTGGCATCTCAGCTACTAAGAAAAAATCTTGGCCTGGCAAATATGACATCACCTCTAACCAGGTTGTCTGCTGCTGCAGGGAAGGAGAACCTTCAGAGACTGAATAAATGCAAACGCAGGAAATTTACGAATAAGGAGAAGACATCAAAGTGTCTGAGGACAATGGTACCCAAGGTAATGTACAGCACAGCTCATTTCTTTTGCTTTTGCAATAAGTAACATCTCAATAATCTGCAACTCAGTCTTGTTTTAACATACAGTATGGTAAGTTTTTTTTTTCTGTTAGTTCTAAGAATGTAAGTTTGTTGATAAATGGACTACTGTGGAACAATAAACAGCAGTGAAGAAAATAATACACAAGGTGAGCAAAATTGCACTCACAAGGTACCGAACAATGATGAACTGGCAGAGGTTGAAAGAGCAATAGAGACTCAAAGGAAGGAAGCACAAACTGAGGTGAACCCTGACATACAGCAGGAAACAGAGAAGGACCTAGAGGAGGTTTACAGAGAATGTGAGCTGGAAATCAAGGAAGAACAGCCAGATATTAACAGGGAGCTGGAGTAGGAAATCGAGGAGGAACAACCAAGGGAGCAAGAGGACATTCCAGGTATGTCTGAACAACAGGAGGAGCCTATGCCAGTGCTCAGAATTGAACGCATTGCATGGCAGAAATAGTAATGATCATTGAGAAAAGATGAATCTCTTGCTCCAGCTGTTACAAATGAACAGTGGCACGTGCAGTCCAGTGCTGTCACAGCCACAGGAGTCCTCCCCTGTGCCATTCATCCAGCTTCTTGAATGTGATGTGCAGATTCCAAGCAGTGGGAGCAGGGGTAGTAGTGCAATAGCAAGCTCAGACAGCTCCCCACATGTGACAGTTATCCTGGCTAGTGAGTACAAAAACATTACATCCTCCCCCACAAGAAATGTAATTTGTTCCAGTGAGTGAGGCAAGAGAACTTGAACTAGTGACAATGTCCAATGGCAGACCTGAGTGTGTGGCAGCTCTGGTGTTTAGGACACTAGTGCCTCAAAGTCAGTATCTGTCCTGGGAAAAAAATGTAAATTGGGACAGTAGCAGGGGAGAGAGGTTAAGGATTGCCAAGAGGCACTTGGAAATTGGCAGCAGCCACTTGAAATTAATAATGAACAGAGTAAATGAACAGTTAAGGAACTCCGAAAGACAGGAAATCTTACAAATACATAAACAGAGTACAGTATAAGGTGAATTATGTTTTTTTTTGTAATGTCAGTTTTTTTTTTATTTGGATTAAAATCTGAACTTAAAGTTTTATTTTGTCATGGCATTGGATTTTGGGATAATAACACCTTGCCTGGCAAGCATCCAGAAGCGTGATTTCAGTTTTGCTAATCGTGAGGGTGTGGGATGGGATGTAAATGGAATTCCTGTTTATTAAGTGCCCATGCTTATCATGGTTGTTAGTGGACACTTTGTGTAACAATTTTACCAAGTGACTGTTAGTATAGCATAGTTTGAAACACAGAAACATAGAAACTGTCAGCAGATAAGGACTTCCAAGCCCATCCAGTCTACCCGCAAGCCCTACACTTGTTTGTGGCCTCTGATCCTACCTGGTCAATGGCTTTTTAACACTCCTGCCCACTTTTAAGGTTCCCTTATGCCTGTCCCAGGCATGTTTAAATCCCTCTACTGTCTTTGCTCCCACCACCTCCTGTGACAGGCTATTCCATGTGTCCAGCACACTTTATCGGTGCTATAACTGTGAGATTTTTGTATGTGGTTTTAAAAGACATTACAAATATATATACACCTCAAAAACAAATTTTAACCTTATTATATGAATCGCTACTTCTGGTGGTTGTTAGGGGTCCTTTTGGGTTACCAGTATCCCAAATGGCTTTTAATATAACCCAAAATAATCCGTTTACTGTATGGGTACTGCTATTGTATATGATGAGTGGCAAACATGACATTGTGAAATGTGCCTTTCCTCTTTAAATTTTGACCTGCGCAGTCTCTGCATCTCTGTGTAATGGCATACACAAAGTTTTCCCATATAAACTGAATGCCTTTTGCACATTAGCAATGGGCAAGACAAAATACACGTAGCCACATCACCCCCGCTATGTGGCCCTCTGTCACTGCGTGCAGCTCCCTTTATCCCTTTGCAGGGAGGGGAGGACCTATCTGGCCCCCAACTCCAAATCTGGAACATCAGGCTGCCTATACTGGTAAGTAAAGACAACTTAAAATCATTCTATTTGTAGTATGTAATGTTTAAAAGTGAACACTTACTTGAACAATGCAAAAAAAAAAAGTATGTCATGTACTGTGGGCCTCGATGCTGCATGTATTGAGCAGTAGAGTAACTTTGTTATTTTTAATTAGCACTTTTTGTAATGTTTTTCAGGTAAACATACAAGAATTAATTAGAAAAAAAGAGCATAATGGTATGCTTACTGTATCTCATGAGATGACTGCACAGGCACCATTATTATGTAGCAAATGTGCATAGGTAATGTTGGTCTCTACACAGTAGTGTAGTTTTGTGTTTTCCAACTGCAATACATCATGTAGAGTAAAGTAAATGTTCATTGCTGAGCAACGAGGATATGAGGAGTAGCCTGATGAGGCAGCAGGATGCCCTTGTGCTGCTGCATGGCTTCCAATCACCTGGGGGAAACAGTGCCTGTCCCCACCGCCCTGAATACATGAGGCCCCAACTTCTATGAGGATGTGGAGTCTGGGGCCCTGTGGAGGGCAAAACGCTGCAAAGGGGTAAGTACTGCAAAATCATTTTATAGATATATAGTTATGGTACTGTATAATATAAATCTGTTTAACACCACTTTATTTTCAGGTCACTGGAAAAAAGCTGGTACAGTGCACGCTGTGATTTGTTTTCATTTCTTTGCGGGAGGAGGTTTATATCTTGTGCCTGCAGCAGGTAAGTTCGAGGGAGTGTGGCCCTGGAGGGGAACCCGATCAGCGTCCTCTCTGAGGCAGGGGCCACCCGAGTCACAGGGACTGACAGAGGTGGAGCAACAGCTGGTGTTGGAAGATTACGTGTGGACACTGAACTAAAAATACGTTGACGGGAAACCCATGAGGACTCAGACCCATGAAGTCCAAAAGCCCTGAGGAGTACTAATGGGCATCATGCTGCCTTGTCTGCTGCCTTTAGTGTTGCACAGCCTGAAAAAACATATGGAAACTACCATGCTCAGTAAAAAAGAAATGGAAAGTAACAGAAACAGTAAACTATTCTAAGTTTTAAAAAACTACTGTATTTTAAATAAAGCAATGCAACACAAATAAGTAAACTAAAAAGTATAGTAAATTACAGATAAGTAATGAGATTATAAAGTACTGTCAAATAAAGAAAATTTAATTAAAATAAAGTAATGAGAATGGAAAGCAATGTCAAATAAAGCAAAGTGAAGTAAAATAAAGAAAACTAATTAAATTGATGGCTACTGTAGCTTGTAACCATAGCTCATGACTGCCCATTCTGTTGTACTGTTTCTTTTTTCACAAAAAAGTAAACATCTTAGCATCCTATTTAAAAATATGTGACTGAATACTGTGCTGCTTTGTCTCTCTCTGTCTTGTTCACTGTACTGTACTGTACTGTGTGTGTTTTTTTCTTAAGACAGTAAAACTCTTACTATTCTATGGCTATACTTTCGATGTAGCTGACACAGCTTTGTCTTAATGTTTTGCTCACTATAATGTATGTTTTCCTCTCAACTCTCAAAGCAGTACACATCAAATTAAAGGGGAGCAGTCAGCATAAAGAGCCCCACACTCAAGTGTGGGTCTGGTCCCAATTGACACTTTTTATGCAAACACCTTTTGGTTTACTCAGTGTTTACTATGGCACAGTACAGTAGATTGTATCAGACTAAGTGTGCCTGAAAACAGGCAGTGTTTGCCTAGTGCACCTACCCAGTCAACAAAAACTAAATAAATAAATGAATTTTGTTTAGTTCTAGGCTGACAACTTCTGTTACTACACATCTCAGAATCCCCTGCACCTGGCATTTGAATAGTAGGCAGAAGTGGGATGCTTTCACTTCACAAACACTGTTCAGAAGCAGTCATAACATTTGCATTTCTTGTGGTAACATAAAATTCAGTGTACATATTCCCCAAAGTGTTCCCTACAGTGCACTTAAATTCCAGATTTTGAAACAAAGGTAAACGTGTTTTTTTGAGAGATGCATCTGTATGGTACACATCTTACAGAAGCAGTCATAACTTTTGAATTTCTTGTGCTATAAACAAGTAATTAGGTATACATATTCCCCAAGATGTCCCTACATTGGACTTAATCCCATGTTTTAAACCAAAGGTAAAAGGGATTTTTTGAGAGGTGCATCTGTATGGTGAATGTGAAGCAGAGTGCAGCTCAACTATTTGAAAGCAGGAACTGCTTTCACTTCACATACACCCTACAGAAGCAGTCGGTGTCCCCTACAGTGCACTTCAATCCCAGGTTTTAAAATAAAGGTAAAAGTGGTTTTCAAGGGGTGTATCTGGTTGGTGTATGTGAAGCACAGTAAAACTCAACTATCTGAAGACAGAGACAGCTTTCTCTTCACAAACACTGTTCAGAAGCAGGCATAACCTTTACTTTCCTTGTGGTATAAGTGGCTCTTGAGGGGTGAATCTGTGTGGTGTATGTAAAGGTGGTTAGATAAAGTACTTAATAACACACTTAGTAATGTGCTGTCGGGGGGGGAAGCAGGTGGATCACTACAGAGCTGCACATGCGCATATTTGACAGTCAAAAACAACACACCGTGGTAGTGATCAGCGATTACATCAAAATATACTAGCATAAAAGTATAATCAGTGCCATGAAGTGGTGGGCACCAAGAGTGCAGGAATGTGGCACCAAACTGACGCACTGCTGCGGGATCACTTAGCAGAAAACAACATACTGCTGAGCACAACTGTGTCCCGGCCAACATTCCCTCCCTGTCTCTCAATAACACTGGATTTCATGTAATGTGGCTGAGTAGGATATTAGCATGATGTAGAATGCATACAGTCCTTGCGCTACCAGAATTTATTTAATTCATTGCTTTGCAAAGTACTTTGGGATGCAATGTGTATGGTAGGTGCTATATAAAATTTATTTCAATTCTGTCATATTGTCTATTTTATTTTGCATTCTCTTTCTTCCTTCCCATTTTCTGCAATGGACTCCTTCTACTCACCAGGCAAACTCCCAGCCCCAGCCATGCCTTCTGTGTCTCTTTATCTGTCTACTCTAACCCAAGACTGTCTCCTCTAGCCCCAGACTTTCTCCACCGGGTGGACTCAGTGGGTAGCAGGCAGGACTGCCCCCCAAACTACACAGTTATGAGAAACAGAGGGCAGTGTCATCCAGCTTTGAAAGCCTGAACAATACTAACATCATCAGCCTCACCAAACAAACTATTCTACAGGCTAGCCTCTCTATGTGAAGTAATATTTTTTTGTTTCCCCTTATCCTGCCCCCAGTCTGAGTGCATATCCCTTAGTTCAACACTTGCCAACACAAACATTTGTGTGTACTTCAGCCTATTCATCCCTGTTAGTGTTCAGAATACTGTGATCATGTCTCTTCTCTTCTCTTTGCTGAATAATGTGAGTACATCTAGTCTTTCTGCGTAGATCTTACCACCTAAGCTACTAATCAGCTGGTGGCCCTGCACATGACCCTCTCAATTGCATCAATGACCAGAACAGGACAAAATACTCACGATGTAGTCTAATCAAGGCAATGTACATATGAAGGATCACCTGCCTTGACCTGCTCCCTTACCACTTACTAATTCACATTGACTGCAGCAAAGCAATAATGGTAGTGTCACATTGACTGCATCATCCCACTGATTGCAGTATCATTTTGCCTGACTTTAGTTTTTTTATCTACAATTACCCCGAAATCCCTCTCCTTGGTTGTGCTGTATACTGTTGTACCTCACAGGGTGCATGTGTGAGCCAGAACACTCACCCTTAAGTGTAGTACCTTGCACTTCTCTACTTAAATCTAAGCCCCCATTTCTCAGACAATGCCCCTGTGTACTTCTGTAGTGCATCATCTCCCTCTGTCTTTGCACTCTTCTAGCCAATTTAGTTTAATCAGCAAACTTCAGAAGTCTGCTGCTGACCCCCTCATCTAGGTCATAAATAAATTTTAAAGATCAAAGGACCCAGAACTGACTCCGTGGATACTCCACTCAGAACATCCCTCCCCTCTGAAAGTTGACCATCCTATGCCACTCTGCTTTCTGCCTGTCAATCAATCAGATAGTCACATCTTGTACAGTCTGTAATGTCCATATTGCTCTACTTTCTGTATGAATTTTCCTTGTGGTATTGTGTAAAGGCCTTGCTGGCATTGGGTGCAGTTTGTGCTGGACAAATATGACAGCCAACATTTCATGTGCGAGTCCCTGGAATCAGTTACTGTATATATAATTACGGGGCTTTGTTCCCTCCACACCCCCTCTTTTTGTAATCTTTTAAAAGATCACTTACCAAACCATTTCGTTCAATAAAAAAGCAAGTTAATATTTATCAGTTGTCTAAGACTGACATCAAAATTCTGCAAGAAAACTGGCTGCCATTTTGTGCAGCATACGCTGCATCGATCCCCTTGCTGAAGTTAAGATAGATTATACAACAAGCAGCACTATTGAGCAAGAGTTGTGAATCTATAATGTAGATGTGAGAACATTTTATTATACAGAGAGTGGTGGAGACATGGAACAGTCTGTCAGCGGAGATGTTGGGTACCAAAACCATTAATGGTTTCAAACATGGTTGGAACAGAGTTGAGAAAGCAATAAGACATGACAGGGTGTGGGTTGTTGATTGATAACAGCACAACCCCAGGTGCATTGTTAGGCACGAGGCGCTTGTGCTGAGTGACTACAGCAGCTGGGTAGTGTTCTTATCAATCAACAACCCACACCCTGAAGTGTCTTATTGCTCTTGTAAAATGGGTAACAACTATTTCTATTACAATCAAACAAAACTCTGGACGCATTATGAAAGATTTAATAATAGTATATTATTTTATTTAAATATGGTGAAAAATAGTCCCCAGACTTGGGTAGAGGAGTGGTAAAATTGATTCAACAGCAACTCACTGAAAAATGCTAAACCAGTGAGTTGGAGGGACAGCAATGTATTATTTGAGCAGTTTGGGTCTGCCTCTGTAACTGTGTTTTCCCACCTTTTCTTTTTGTTTATGAAGTATTACTGTATTGCCTACTTTCTTGATCCTGTTTTTTTTTTCTATTTTTCCCTCATTCAAGACACAGAATGTTTATCATGGAATGTTTACCATGGAATACAGGGATTCAAAATTCTGCTTAGTTCCGCTGGTAGAATGTCACTCTTCCAACATACTGTTCACACAGATAACAAAGGCCTGTTTTAGAGCCAGTGATTCAGTTCTCTCACTGTCAAGGCAAGCAGAAGAGATTTCCCTGATGAGCAGGTAAAGACAGAAGGGGGATTGTGGTTGGTTGACCATCCATGGCACTCCAGACATTACATCATGGGTTTTAGCCCACCTGATAGGCTAACGATGCACAAGACCTAGGATCAAATTTCTAGACCCCAGGTCCCAGAAGCCCCTGTTCTCCAGTTCTAATTGTGCATCTGAAAAGGCAGCAAGCACTCCAGGAGTCCCTGTACCGTGCCAGGAAAGGTAGGCTGTGAATTCCACAGAGAATTATCTTTTTTTTTTTTTAATTCTATCTTTTTCCCCCTGGCAGGACCCCGTAATTCCATCAGCCCTGGTCACAGCCCCCAGAGACCTCCACCACTGTCTATGGCTGCCGAGGACCCTCAGTCACCCCCGGCTTACCCCCCGGAGGGCGGGGTCATGGCCACCTACTACGGTGACCACGGAACTAATGTCTGGTTGGGGGCCCGCAGCGACGGTGATGTAGTGAGGTCCTCCGGGGAGGGCTTCATGTGCACGGTAGTCCTGCCTGCCTCCATTTTCCATCAATTTTTTTATTACAGAGGCGGGGACGTGCAATGAAGCTGGCGTCCATCCCGCCTCCCAGAACTGTACTCTTCGGACGCCTGAGATCTCCCGGCCTCCACCAGGAGTCCTCAGTGCGCCAATCGCTTCCCCCACCCTCCTCCCCGGAGAAGGAGAGCAGTCCATAGGATGCTCCATCCTTCTCCCCCCGGCCGGCCCTCCGACGATCTGGGTCCATTCCCGAACCTGGGTCGCCAGTGTCGCAAGCGGAAATCCCACCGCTGCGCCAGCGGGCCAGCCTTAGAATTATCTTTTTTATGTAAAAATACCTCTGAGCCTACCTAGGATTCAGACCTAAATAATTCCTACAGTCTAGTGAAGTCCTGAGATTAGTTTTATAAGATGAAAACTGTTCCGGAGCCTTATTGTCTAGGCTCCTGCTGGCCTGAGACTTTGTTTGTTTGATTTATATTGGAGTTAAGTTGACTGGAACAGGTTTGTCGGGCTTGATTATGATGCATTTGCATGGTTTTTAAATCGTTTTCGTTAACTCGGTTGTTTTAATCTGTGCAATTTATAAGAAAAAAAAAACCAAGTATGCCTCAGCATCTCTGCTCATTACGAGCAATTACGTGCCCTATTTCATCCAGAAGCATGGCTTTACACTATTCCAAGCCAGGGAGCCTCTCCTTGTATGCCTTTTTGGCATTAAGCTTCTCTGCGGAGAGGTCCATTGCCTCGCTTCACCGCGCGTGTGTAAAGCCACCCCTCCTCCCCCCTCCCGCTTGCGTCTCCATTTGGAGAGTTGCAGATTCCCCTCTCCTATGCCTCCCTCCCTCCCTCCCTGATGTTAGGAGTGACAGAGGTATCGCCACCCTTCATGGCGATGCGATTCATCCCACGTGGTCTGTGATTCTCTCTCCAGCTTGCGGAGTGGGCCGCTGATTTCCGCTTGCGCTTCTTCCTTTCACTCACTCCCGATTAATTCACTCAGCCCTTGCTTTTCAGGAGGGTTTGCCACTCTTCACTCTACCTCTCAGAGGGTTAGCAGAGCAAGCTACCAGGGTTTTTCCCCTCACCATCAGTGGACCCTCTTCGTCCCACAGGACAGATTCGGGGGGGGGCAATGAGTAGTGCTCCTGGGTTCAATTAAGTACAGTGATAGAGCTGACGGTCTCACAGAGGACCAGGATTCTCGAGCTTCTTCTTAGGACATCTAGCCAACATGGGTTACTCGAACCTTAGGGGGATCCCCTCCCATAGCGGAGACCTCATGGCTCAGGCCCAAGCATGGCTATTCAATTCGATTCTTTGTAATGCAACTATCAGGAGCTACCTCACCTGGCATAGGCCCCTCCCACAGTGGCCTATCCAGTTGGCCCACCTCTCTCCCCTTGGGTCCCAGTCCCCTTTCTATACAGTGGCACAAGTGGATTGGAATTGCCTGGCTGGTTCAGCTCTCTCCCCTCTCAAGCGGAGACTCCTAAGCCCTAGCAGAGCAACCTGGGCAATGTTTTATTCTGGGGAGACATTCTAAAAAAAAAAAAAGCAACTTCCACTCGGGGTGCCTCCCCTAGTGGCCCTCTGATGGAACTGCTACACACGCTATTCTATCTTTCTCCTGCCCAGCACCTCACTGCATGGGGAAGGGGAACAAACAGGGGGCCTATTAACCATTTCAACCCCTCTTATCAAGGATCTCTACACTGTTACTTATAAAAGTTTTGTCACTGTGGGGCTTTCAAGAGTCTTCTGACAGACCATCCTCTCCCTTCCCTAACATACTGCTCTCTTTCTCTCCCTCTCTCTCTTTCTACTCAGATGGCGAAAGTGAGAAAATGTACGGCTTGTAGCACCAGCCTGATGCCTCCACAACTCAGGTCCTCTATGCCCCGCGTGCATTCATGACGAGGAAGATTCTTCCCTGGACCCCTCCCCGACATTAGGCTTGGATGCCCCAGGTACCAGTGGTACCACTTGGCTGGACCCAGGGGCCATGCTCCAACAAAACCAACAAGCAGCAGTGGCCATGATGGAGAGTCAGCAAAATTTTATGTTGAAAATCATGGAAAAGCTAGAAGCCATGATGCAGTCCAGAATAACGCCAGCCCCAAATCCAGTGCCAGCACCTGCAAACTGGGGGGGGCCCCGGAATCCAGTCCAAACTGACCTGTCTTCCCCGAACCCCACTGCACCCAACAATGGGGATGACACTGGGGACAAGGATCCTCTCGAGAATCAGGAACCAGTACCATCGGAAGAAGAAGAAGAGATGAAGACACAATCAGTCAGAAGAGATGAAGACACAATCAGTCCCATCCCTCACATCCAAACTGTGCTCTTTTGACTTAATACCAGGTCTCATGGGGATAATTAAGGCCACCATGGGTTTCGAACTAGAGGAGGAACAAACTGAGTCAAAACTCGATCCCCTAATTCAACAAAGGAAAGTCTCCAAGGAAACCTTCCCAATTTGTCATGCGACTGATGACAAATTCATTAAGGAGTGGGAAGCTACAGAGCTGGGCAAGATGTCAGATAAGAGGAACCGAGACCGCATGTATCCAGTCCAGGAAGACAAGGCCAGCATGTGGTGCACTGCTCCCACGATCAACCCACAAGTAGCTGCACTCAGCAAGAAGACAGTCCTCCCATGCAGGGCCATCTCTCTGAAGGACCAGGCAGACAAAGTGGAGGACATGTTAAAAAAGTTGTTTGAAATAGAGGGCACGGCCGCCAAGGCATCCACTACTGCTATATACATTGCGTGCGCCCAGATTTGCTGGCTTGAGGAGTGCCTAGAGAAAGCAGCTCCCGATTCCAGAGAGGCTGAACTTTTGGAATGCTCTCTATATTCTGCCAGATACCTAGCAGATATGGCAGTTGATTCCCTGAAACTGAATGCAAGTGCTACTGCCCTGACCAACCGAGCAAGAAGGGTGTTGTGGCTAAAGTTATGGGAAGCAGACAATGAATCCAAATTACTGCTCCAGAACCTCCCATTGAAGGGGAAACATGTCTTCGGTGAAGGCCTGCAAGATTATCTAAAACAAAAAGAAGAGGGAAAACATTTATTTAAACACAAGAACAGACCAACCTATCTACCCACCGGGTGATGGAGATTTCGGGGGGGCTACAAGCATCAGGCCTGCAGAGACACTTACTACCAGAGTTCTTCATTTCGAGGAAGAGGAAGCCAAGGGGGACACCATTCCTCCTTCACCCCTGCCTACCAATCCTCAAACTACAGGGGATGTGGCCCAAAGTTTGGAGGAAGAGGAAGAGGAAAAAGAAGCAAGCAGCAATGACTATGTACTCTTCTCCCCCCTACAGATGACAACCAGTCGCGGTCCCTTAATACAACCGCAGACAGATGGGTACTGGATGTAGTTTCAAGGGGGTATTCTATAGAACTATCCAGATCTCAGATAGCAGACAGGTTTGCAACCTCCCCCATAGCAAAGAACAGGAGCATGCCCCATCAGGTTCAGCAGATCCTACTGGACCTGATGCAGAACAGGGCTATTCAACTAGTCCCCCCCCCCCCGAACAAGAACAAGGAGTATACTCCATCTTCTTCCTCATTCCCAAAAAGACCGGGGAACTTTGTCCCATCTTGGACCTAAAATTCCTCAACAAGTTTGTGGTCACCCAGAGGTTCAAGATGGAGACACTGAGATCGACACTCCGCAGCATCCGGAGAGATGATTTCTTCACGTCCATATATTTAAAAGATGCATACCTTCACATCCCCATTCGTTCCTGCCACAGAAAGTACCTACGTTTCAATGTTCTCAGCCAACATTTTTAATACCAAGCATTACTATTCGGTCTTACCTCGGCACCAAGGGTATTCACCAAGGTGTCCATAGCTCTCGTGACCGGGCTAAGAGAGCAGGGAGTGGATATTGTGCCCTATCTGGATGACTGGCTAATCTGAGCATGGTCCAGGGAACAATCCCGTGCAACCACCATGAAGGCCCTAAGAGCCCTGGAAGATCACGGCTGGGTCATGAACCAAGCCAAGAGCCACCTCGTGCCCACATAACAACTAGAACACCTGGAAGCAGAAATAAACACGTCCCAGGGGTGGGCCAGGCCATCCCAAAACAGGGTGACTACGGTGATGTCTCTAGCACATCAACTCCAGGTCACCAATATACCGACTATCGGTCAGCTCGCTCAAATGCTAGGATGCATGGCCTCTTGCATCGATCTAGTTCCTTGGGCCAGGTGGCATATGAGACCCCTTCAAAACTACATGCTATCGCATGGGTCACCCAATGAATGCAACCTGACAATCAAATTACCGCTACCCACTACAGTGAGACATTCCCTGACCTGGTGGAAAACTCACAGATCCCTCATACAAGGGGTTCCGCTAGAGATTATTTACGATGTCACCATCGAGACAGATGCGAGTCTCCTCGGATGGGGAGCATGCATGGGACCTCAGTCAGCCCAAGGAAGCTGGACAACTTCAGAGGCCAGGATGTCCATAAATGTGCTGGAAACAAGGGCAGTTTATCACGCTCTCACAACCTTTCAAAGGGTTATTTCCGGTCAGTTGGTATTGATTCGCTCCAACAACCAGGTCACCATGGCATACATCACCAAGCGGGGGGGAACCAAGAACAAAGCTATGCAGAAGGAAGTGATGAGGGTAATGGAGTGGGCTCAGGCCCATCTTGTCCACCTTGGAGCCATCCACCTAGCCGGCAAGCTCAACATCCAAGCAGACTGGCTCAGCCGCCAACAGGTACACCCAGAAGAGTGGTACCTACACGCTGATCTATTTTGACTGATACAGGACACATGGGGACCTATTTCCATGGACCTCATGGCAATGGCAGACAATGCTCAAGTACAAGGGTTCTTCTCCAGATACAGGGAATGCCACTCCCAAGGAGTTGACGTGCTATCCCAGGTCTGGTCCCTGGATCAAGCATACATGTTCCCCCCCATACCCCTCCTACCGCAGGTCCTTGCAAAGATATACCAGTCACAGAAGACCATCATTCTGGTAGCCCCATACTGGCTGTGCAGAGCCTGGTTCTCATCAGTCATAGCCATGACTCTGGACAAGAGCAGGCTCCCATACAGACCCGACATGCTAACCCAAGGGCTGCTAGTCCACCCGGCCCTAGGGGCCCTGAAACTAATGGCCTGGCTCCTGAAAGGCAGAGACTGCTAAAAACGGGCTATCATTCCTCAGTCATAGCCACATTGCTGCAGTCCAGGCAGCAGTCGACCAACACTACATACAGAAGGGAATGGTCTCTTTTTTTCGGCCTGGTGCAAAGACAGAGACAAAGTTCCAGAGCAAGCAGACATGTCTACCATACTACTATACTTGCAACAGGGAGTAGAGAAAGGACTTTCTCACTCTTCCCTCAGGGTACAGCTCTCGGCCATCGGGGTGGCCATCGGCCACATAGGACACCACACCCTGGGGTCACATCCAGATGCAGTACATTTCCTCAGAGCTGTAGAGGGTCTCCACCCCAGAACCAGACCCCTGATCTCCCCGTGGGACCTCACAATAGTCCTAGACACCCTCAACACCACCCCCTTTGAACCATTCCAGGACGTGGACCTATATTGGGCGGGACTAAAGACCTACTTCCTAGTGGCTGTATGTTCCACTAGAAGGGTTGGCGAACTCAGGGCACTATCATATAGGGAGCCCTACACAGTGTTCACCTCCCATGGGGTACAACTGCGTACGGTCCCAGCCTTTAGACCAAAGGTCACATCAACTTTCCACCGAGAGCAGCCCATTGAGCTACCCACCCTCTCAGATGTTTCACAAGCAGGGGATATATCTATCCCTCACCACCTAGATGTCGGGGATACACTAGCCAAGCACATAGCTAGAACACAGTTGATACAGCAAACTGAGAGGTTGTTCATAGTGTCGAAGGGACAGTGACAGGGTTAGGCAGCTTCAAAGACCACCATAGCGGGTGGCTCAGGAGGACCATCCAAGAGGTTTACAAGGCAAAGGGGCTGACACCACCAGAGGGCATTAGAGCTCACTAAACAAGGTCGGTATCCACCTCCTGGGCAGAAAGAGCCAACGTAACTACAGAGGACATTTGCAGAGCAGCCACTTGGAGCTCTATACATATATTTGCCAGACACTACAGGTTGGACCATCTGTACTACAGTCAGAACCCTTTCGCCACTCAAGTCCTCTCAGCAGCCAGCTCATACTCCCCTCACTCTCAGACCCACCCGAAAAGGGTATAGTACTGCTGTTTAGTAACCCATGATGTAATGTCTGGAGTGCCATGGATGGTCAACCAATCACAATGGGTGTTTACTCATCTGGTAAAGGTGATTGTGTTGGTTGACATCCATGGCACTCCACGGCCCACCCTACAGAGTGATCAGAGTGTCTGGGAATCTATGGAACAGTACAGTAAATAAGGAAAGCTTCTTTAAAGAAATGCCAGCACCTTGAATACATACGTCGGCCACTTAGCAGGCCGAGTGCAAGTATTGTATTAATAGGGAAATAAAGTGGGCCTCCGGCCATGGTTAGAAGGCTCATCAGCGTCTTCGTGTATTGTTATTAGAGTATTGTGGTATTACTAACCTTACATTTCAGCTATGGAAGATTCAAACTGGAGAACAGGGGCTTCTGGGACCTGGGGTCTAGAAATTTGATCCTAGGTATTGTGCATCATTAGCCTATCAGGTGGGCTAAAACCCATGATGTAATGTCTGGAGTGCCATGGATGTCAACCAACACAGTCACCTTTACCAGGTGAGTAAACACAAATTTTTCACTGTTAGTAAAGAAACAGTTGTAATGAAAACTATAAACAATACTTAATGTTTCTAATTTGTTTATGAGTGTAAGGAGAGTGTGATGATCAGAGAAACACTATTTAATTGTTTTATTTTTTATTTAAGTTAGTTTTATTTTTAGGGCCCAGTTGAAGGTTTTTACAGTGTAAAGGTAGCAGCCATGTTTGTGATGGAAGATCAGTTCTGGTTGCAGAGGAACTGATGGAAGACATCAGTTGCTCAATGATATTGCTGCCCTTTCACCTATGGAAGTTACAGTATTAGGAAAGTAGTGCCACCTTTCAGTTTGTTGACAGGTAAGGACACACCTTTTGACCAATCAGGGTGAAGGATTTCTTTTACCCATTTTATAATGGCAGTTATAACGGGTTCTCAACAGTGTTGACCCGATTTGTGTCCCAGCTGAGCCTAGCTAAGCAGTCTGCATGGAGGGAGTCAAGTGCTTGCCACAAGCTCTTGTTCATTGGTGTTTTAAGAAAAAGCAAGCAGCAGATGTCTACAATGCCACGTAAGTGAGCAGGACACAGTGGACACTTAGTGGATGCAACTGTAGCAGACCTTACATCTGTTATGCATGTGGCCTCTGTCCACATACACAGCAGGAGCTGCATGTCTGTAAGTAAAACCCATGCACCCCTAATGCAGTCATTATATAGAGTCTTTGGTAGAGCTGTGGCGACACAGAGAAAAGAAGCCCCTCCACCCGCTCTCATGATACACCCTGTGGCCTCCGTTACCATGAGTGCTTGCTGCCATCCTGTCTTCCCTAAATCTGTCAATATAACAGCACAGCCGAGTCCTGGGCATCAATGTTCGGTTAATGGTGTCTGCCAAAAGTGTCACAAAGTGAGAACGGAGAGAGCAATCTGCAGTGCGGCTGTACTTATCGGTGTTTTGGTCAGGAAGATGGAGAGAGACAGCAGGCAGAGTTATCTGTGCTCTGGGCAAATTGAGTTTTGTGTTTTTGTTAGTTGTGTTCTGCAGAGACCAGCATCTGGGATGGAAATGGGGAGAGAGAGAGAGAGAGAGAGAGCAGCTGATGTGGCAGGCAGGCAGAGAGAGAGAGAGAGAGAGAGACTAGCAATGCTGCACTCTCCTCTGTTGAGCAGCTCACCATGGTCCTGTTGCAGTGAGAAGCAGACAGCAAGGCATTTCATGTAGCATTGCAGTGCTGTGTACCAGGGTCATCTAGTTTGTATCCTACAAATGGGCTTGCTTATAGTTGATGACAGGTCCTCTCATGGCAGTATTCTGGTTGTTGGTGTCTTCTGTCTGTGTAAATGATAGTGTGGGCTGTCTGAGAGCAAGACACAGGAGATGGTGGCATCCCCCATCCTGCAAACTCTGTGCCTTGAAAGAGTGCCATGGCAAGGAAGACAGACCACCTGTCATTTTCACTCAGAGCAGTAACCTTTGACAAAATGGGGACGGCGCTATAAAGTTGGTGTAAGTTATGCTGTGAGAGCTGAATGTTGGTGGTGGTGCCCCCCCCCTTTTAATAAAAGTTATTTTTCCGGTACACAAGATTTACTGTGTTGTAATTCCAGCTTGCCGAGGGCCAGCTGGTGGGAGAGTCTGTGCACCTCTTAAAATGCAAGGCTGAAGCTGGTACCAAGCCTTGCTGAGAGTGGCAAGTTGTTTTTTTTTCGACTCTGTTTCTACGCCTACCATGACAGCCTTTCTCGGTGAGGATGCTCAGCTGGAGCTATGCTGCCTGTCTGAAGCTCTCCGACGTGCTCTCCAGTCTGGACTCACCCTCCGACCCAATCCAGCCACTCGACCCCTGGGCTCTGAGCACCTTGGGGTGGGGCCACCATCTCCTCCAGCACTATAGCTACAATCCAGTGGAGCGACCAGATAGGAGGAGGCAGACCAGAAGTGCACCCCGGTAGAGCCCAGCACTGGGCATGGGGCCCAGCCACTGATCCCACCATCACGTACTGCCATGGTAGGGTTTTTTTCCTTGTTAGTGCTCCCAGGGTCATGGCATACAATGGCTTCTGCATGGCATATTCCTTCTATGCCTCATGCTGCTGGAGCCTGCCATCGACCCTCCCTCTGACTACGTCCTGACATCTAGTGCAACCACTGGTCTCCACCAGAGGCTGCTACTATGTCAGAAGCTTACCCACAACCCACCCTGGGAGAGGACAGCAGTCCTGTGGATGCTCAATCCTCTTCCTCCTCTGCCAACTCCTGGTAATCTGGATCTGTCCCCAAACCTGGGTTGCCAGCGTGGTGCAAGGTGTGGCATCCAGCACCTCAACCCTCAGTGCCAGCCCAAGGATGACAAGGCTGCAGAAACTGCTTTGCTGAAGGGGCAGTGTGATAAATCCCTTTCTATGCAGTCTTGAGTTGCATTTGTTTTATCGTGCATTTAAAATGTCGTGCAATGACCCGTTGATGGGGATGCGCTATATTATCTCTAAATACAGATGCTCACTATGCAGTTCAGTGCCCCTTCCCCCAGCATAAATTGCAGAAAGGTTCATAAAACATGTGGGTAGACAAGGAGGTTTAACCCATACCAAACTGTACAAATTCATCAGCCACTGAGGCATTCCACAAATTCCCCAACACTTAAGAAGCATGATTTGTTGGGGGACATTCCAATATGACTGTCCATTGCCTTTCTGCACAGTGATTAACGTAAATTCAGGAAACACATGCGTCCAACTCCTGAAAACTTTGCGGTCTGATGCAACCTGACTTTTCTGTAGCAGTAATGAGAAATAACTGCAATCACTTACCGAGAGCCTCCGTGCTCTAGAACTGGAACTAACAATCATTTGGGAAGCTGCAGGTTGGTAAGTATAGCAGCAGAGACAGATGTAATTACAAGTCATAAATGGGATACTTATTGATTGAACATTTTTTATATACTTAATGTAAGCATTAATCACTGAGACAGAAGGTCATTTCCAAAGAATTAATGCATGGTTGGGGGTGGTGCACGAGGCCACAGGCTGAGTGCTTACCAACCACTCATTAATCCTGAAATGACCTCCTGTCGAGGTGATTAATGCACTTGTAATATGGAAGTGGTACAGAAATTGACTGCCAACATTGTTATTTAAAACAGAAAGAGGGATACACATTTTTGTTTCAGTTACTGTAAACTACTCGGTGCCATATGTTTTCGAATGTCTAAGATCAGTTCATATTGTGACTGCTACGAGTTCAACATTTAGATTGTTGAAGTGTACTGTCATTCAGCCCATGTCTCACTGTCGGGTAAAATGCCGTTTGCGCTGCTGCTCGAAACCGCATAAGTATCGTCACGGCTCAGTGAGTGACTGAAAACTGTCTCTTTGCGTGCTCAGGTAGCGCTTTTCGTGTGGACAGTGTTTGTACTACAAAATGAAGTGGTCATTTCTAGGGAATTAATGACCACTTCATTTTGTACCACGGGGTGTGTTTCCACCTATCATTATGCCGGATTCACGACACATATTATTTGACATGTTACAAGTATATTTAGTGTATTGTAATGATGATCATGTTGAATAATTAACTTTCTTTCAACATTAACTGAGTAAAGATGCTAAAATAGTAATAACAGAGCCACACAACATTAGTCTTTTTGAAAGTTTCATTTCCCGGATATGCACCATCGGTCTAGGTAAAAACAGTCTCTGTATTCTGGAGGTTCAAAGCAGCACATAGAATCACCATTTTCTCATCTTTTGAAGAGGTCATATAAATTAGGTTCCCCTCACAAAACATGTAACCTTTGCAACCCCTCAGAAGGCCAACTAATTCTCATTTGGACCTTTTGAAGTTAATGTGGGCCAACTGTATAGTTTAGAGGTTAACACAGTCACCTATGAACAAGCTTGGTACAGTACATCCAGCAGACCTGGGTTTGAGTCCCACAACTTCCACTTGCACACTGTGCCTACATGTACCATCTCCAATTAAATTGTCCTGAGATGGCCTAATCCCACTAATTACTACTTTGTCATGTCAGGAGTTTATTTTTATGGATAATATTTTATTTCTCTTGGAGCCCCCAACAGATTTTATGGATCCAATGTAGGAGAGTGGTCTACTGTATATAGGTGAGCATGAGGCTAAGCCTTTTCTTCTTTTTTTCTTAATAAGAGCCTTTTGGGGTTTTGCTTGCAATTTGTGTGTGTTATCTGTTGACTGGGCACAATATGCTGCACTGGAGTACATTTCCAGGTTTAAACTGGGGGGAGGGGTTAAGCACAGTGAGGTTAAGCATGATGCACTCGAATATCTCAATTGTGTTCAGTAACCCCCCCATCACTCACACTACATCAGTGCTATTGCATTAGCAGCTGTATTGACTCTGATCAGATTTTGTTATGTTTGCTTGCATGCATACATGAAACAAAGATATTATTGCGATAACGGATTTCAGAGGTGTGTCACTGTCAGGTTCAATGCAGATCAGGCTGCAGGGGGCTCAACAGTAACAGACCAATTACCAATGAGGCTGATCATTACAGTGTTCTCTGCTTGTGGGATTGAAACTTTGTCTAGTTGAAAGGAGTGAGCTGCTCCTATCACAGAGTAGCTTGATCCTTTCATCTGCATGACACTGCCCAGCAAGCAGCTAAGCGGTGCCATTGCATACTGTTGACTGTAGGCAGAAGGCAGGTGGTAAATGTGCTGTTGTCCCCCATAGTAAACAATTTATTCGTGATACTGATGTCAGTCCTTCCCTGCCCAAACAGCCAGTGACAACCTCCACAGAAATTCACTGTACACAGAAGGTGGCTAATAAATGTGCTGATCTGCGCTGAGCCCTTTGATGGCTGAACAACCCAGTTGGTACATGTGCTCCACAGTTAACGCCCCCACGGCTGTTAGCGCTGAGGTGGTACAATTTAGTCATAATACTGATGTTACTCCTTACCTGACCAGAGTTGATAATATCCAGGGGTCAGTCTTAACTTTTTTTTGCACTAGCCAGATGGACAAGTTGATTAAAAATTGCACTAGCCCGCAGATGGTTGCACTAGCCCACAATAATAATATTAAAATGTGGTTATACAAGAAAAATGCAAGCCAAGAAATACTGATTATTGTATATTTATCCTGCTCCCACATTGCTTCCTGCCCCTGCAAAAAAAAAAAAAAAAAGACTGTAATACAATCACATGCAGTGTGTACCCCCACTGTTTTACCATGTGCCCCTTGCTTCCTCTTTCTTCACCCCCTCCCCACCAAACCAGAGAATACCATAATAGCAAATATTCAATCACGCAGTTTTAGCTCTGCATGCACAATAACCATTATCATCATGCACCACACCACAGTCCCACCCTGACCTGCAGGGCAATGAACAGAGTCAAGAAGAGAAAGACACTCATCCCCCACCCTGTGATTAACCAGATTTGCACTTCTGGAAGTTTTCTTACACTGCGAAGTGGGCCAGGGGCAGTTCTTGGATTTCTTTGGAGAGAGTTTAACAAACACAGGAGGCTTGAGATGTAAGAAACTTTGACATATCTGTTTATTTATACCAGGCACAAAAGTATTGATTTAAAGCAGCAGTGCAATAATCAGGTGAAAATTGTGACCTATACTTTTTTATGCTATTTTAGATTGCCACTTACCTCCTGACTTGTATGATACCCTTCTGCCCACAATTTGAGTCTGCTTTAGTCCTTTTTGTCATGTTTGAAATAATAAAAGGAGCGGTCATTTTAATATGGCTCAGAACAGGTCTTCATCACTATTCTCAGCTGTTTTGTCCATCAGTTGTTTAAATATCCCTTATGTTGTCACTAAAATAATGCATTATGCACCGGGCAGTGAGACTTGACCTTATGGAACAACAGATGTTCAAAAACAGCTGAGAATACTGATGAAAACCTGGTCTGGGCCATATTAAAAGGAGCGCTCCTTTTGTTATTTCAAACATGAAAAAAGTACTACAGCAGACTCAAATTGTGGAAAGGAGGGTTTCATACAAGTCAGGACTCAGGAGGCAAGTGACAGTGTAAAATAGCATTAAAAAGAATAGGTAAAAAATTTCACCAGATTCTTGCACTGCTGTTTTAACATGCTCTGCCCTAACAGATTTTTCATAACAGTGTCCTTTCATCATTCAAATGGGGAGCAGTACACAGGCATGATGCTGTATTACATTTTCTATATAGGATGATCTATGCACACCAGGAATACCTATTTTAACTTTTAAAATTCTATATTTTACTAAGGTTTTACTTTGTACCATACATGCTCCAAAGCATTGTTTTTAGGATGAAATGACATGCTGGTGGTATAAGGGTGGTACTGCATGGATGGCATTGACTGGGGTGATCCATTAAGAGGAGCTGTGGACCCCTACACCAGTCAGTAGTGGCAGCTATGGGTCTATGGATGGCCACTTCAGAGTCTAGTCTGAAGTGCTGTACAGAGAAAGTATAGAGTGGACAGACCACCTGGTTGGACATACCGTATATACATCATAGCATTCTGTCACTGCAGTATTGGAAACAGACACTCAAAAGGTTGTGAAATGACACACACTGGTCTTAATGTTGTGGGACAAATCAAAGACAAGTTCAGCAAACTGGAAGCTAGTGACTTAACCACTCTACCCTTGATCACAGCATGCACACTAGCTGAATGTCCCAACAATTGAGTGATATGACATATCAAGTCTTTTGTTGGATCACCCTCTTGAACTGTCAGGTAACTGCAGTTCTTAATGAGCTGCTAATCACACCAGGCCGCCTGGATCACTGAGGGAGATTAGCAAAAGGGCTACAGCCTGCTAAAGCAGGGACTTTTTCAACTTCATTAACAGCCATGAAAAACCCACACTAGTCAAGATGGACAAGTAGAGGGTTAGCTGCACTAGCCCTAGCCAATTTACACTAGGTTTAGGACTAGCAAAACAATGTTAAGGTCAAACCCTGTTAATATCCCCATGGTATGCTGACTCTACCACCTCCCAATCCTCCCTTGTGCCCCATTCATTGAAAAAAAGCACCCTCCCACTGACAAGTATCCTGTCCACCTCCTAATCCTTCCCCTGGTACCCATTCCACAAAAATAAAACAACCTCACACTGCAAGGTATCCTGCACACCTCCCAATCCTTCCCCATTCCCCATGTGAAACATATTTGTACAATTTTGACTTTCAGAGGTGGGTCACTGTTGGGTGCAATGTAGCTCAGGCTGCAGGGGTCTTGACAGAGACATGTCAATAATCAGTGAGGCTGATTGTGTCAGTGTTCTCTGCTTGTGGGTTGGAAATTTCATGTAGTTAAAAAGAATGAGCTACTCCTATCACAGAGCAGCTTGATGCTTTTATAGAAACATAGAATCTGATGTCAGATAAGGATTGCTTGGCCCATCGGGTCTGCCCATTTTCCATACCTACGATGTCTCCTCAGACCCTACTTGATCTCTGGCTCTTTCTTCCCCCATTTCCTTTCCACTATGATTCACTTATGCCTATGCCATACATTCTTGAACTCCACCACTGTTTTTGCCCGCATCACCTGCACTGGAAAACAGTTCCAGGCATCCAGCACTGTTTCTGTGAAGAAATATTTCCTCACATCTCTCCTGAATCTACTCTCCTCCAGCTTCATTGCATACCCCCTTGTTCTTGAGTATCTTTTTTTCTGAAAAATACTTCCCTCCTTTACTTTAGTGCTCCTGTGAGGCATTGAAAGGTCTCTATCATATACCCCCTCCCCCCTCTCTTCCAGGGTGTACATATTGAGGATTTTTTACGATCTCTCTGTAGGGCTTTTGATTCAGACACTGCACCATTTTAGTTGCCCTCCTCTGGACAGCCTCCACTCTGTCTATGTCCTTCCTGAGATGTGGTCTCCAGAACTGGACACAGTACTCTAGTTGGGGTCTTACCAGCGATCTATACAGAGGCAACCCTACTTCCATTTTTCTGCTGGTGATACCCCTCTCTATGCACTGCAGCATCCCACTAGCCCTCCCAGCTACCTTGTCACACTGCTTGGACACCTTTAGGTCATCAGACATGATTACCTCCAGGTCTCATTCCTGTCTGGTAGCCATCAGTACCTCTCCACCCATTTTGTACTCCAACCCTGGGTTTCTGTGCCCTAAGTGCATGTTGTTCCACTTTTTTGCACTGAAACCCAGCTGCCATACCCTTGACTACTCCTCAAGTTTTCTCAGGTCTCTGCTCATCCTTCCCACCCTCCACCCCCTGGAGTGTCCACCCTATTACAGATTTTAGTGTAATTCGCAAAGAGGCAGATCACCACTTCCAGCTATTCTGCAATGTCACTTATAAAAATATTAAAGAGAACTGGGCCCAGTACTGATCCTTGAGGCATCCTGCTGTTCACCCTCATTTCTCCTGAGTGAACTTTGTTTAACACCACCCTCTATTGCCTATCCCCTAACCAATTTCTTACCCAGCTAACCACATTTGGACACACCGCTAAGCTGGCCAACCTCCCAATGAGCCACCTATGTGGAACGACGTTGAAAGCTTTACTGAAATCTAGGTAGACCACATCCACCACTCCACCACAATCTAATTCCTTTGTCACCCAGTCAAAGAAGTCTATCAGATTTGTTTGACATGCCCCCCCCCATAAATCCATGTTGCCTCTGGTCTTGCAACCCATTGAATTCAAGATATTCCACAATCCTTTCCTTCGGCAGTGATTCCATTAACTTACCCACCACTGATGTCAGGCTGACTGACCTATGGTTGCCAGCTTCCTCCCTGTTACCGCTTTTGATCAGTGGGACTACATCTGCTCTCCTCCAGTTCGCTGGAACCACTTCTGTTTCCAGTAAGTTGTTAAACGGGACTGTCAGAGGTGCAGCCAGTACCAGTGGATGCACCCCATCTGGCCCCATCGCTTTGCCCATTTTTAGATTTATGAGTCCTTTCAGGTCTCTCTCCTCTGAAAAAGGACTAGTGTCCACCTCCCCATGTCCAAAGCTCCTGTTACTTTTTTGTGGCCCCTCCCCTTCTCCTGCCTCTGTGAACACTGAACAAAAGTATTTTTTCAGGATGTCTGCCTTTTCCTTGTCCTCCACTTCATAGTGCCCCCTTCCCTTCTTAACCTTACAATTCCTCCCCTGGTCTTCCTCTTTTCATTTACATACCCCAAAAATGTCCTGTCCTCTTTCTTTACTGCCTAGGTTATGCTCTCCTCAGTTTGCACCTTCACACTACTTACTGCTGTCCCTGTTTCTCTGTTTTCCCTGATATGTCTTCCTATCCCTTCCCTCTGCATCTCCTTATACCTTCTGAACACTACCATTTTAGCTTGCACCTTTTTGTCCACTTTTTCCGGGAACCACAGTGGTCTCTTTTTATGTTTGCCCCTGTGCTTGTGTAAAGCAAACTTATTGGTATGACAGTGGATTTTGAGAGCTATGTCACTCTCTGTACAATGCAGGGCAGCTTGCAGGGGGCTCAACAGTGTTAGATCAATCATCAGTCAGGCTGATCATTACACTCTTTTGGTCTTGCTGGGTGGAAACTTTGTGTAGTTCAAAGTAAAGAGCTGCTGGAATCATAGTGTGACTCTTTCATTTGATCTGCGTAAGCCACCCAACAAGCAGAGCTGATCAGTGTCATGATCAGCCTGCTGTGATCCTCCCCCTAAACAATCCCTCCCATCCTCTTCCAAGTATCCCTCCCACTCCCTATTGCTTCCCCTTCTTAATTTTATGACACTGGCATGCCAAATCCCTGGTGTCTGCTAGTACCCACACCCCACCCATTTTCATTGTGTGACACTGGGGATCCCACCCCTAGTGCCACTAAACATAACACTGACACTGGAGTGCTCAATCCCTAGTATCGGTACCTGAAATAAAGAAAATTATCCCTTGGACACCCTGTAAAAAAGAAAACCATCCATTGGTGTCTGTTGCCACTGCTGTGCTGGCTAGTAACATAGAAATATAGAATCTGTCGGCAGATAAAGACCATATGGCCCACCTAATCTGCCCATTTCCCTACTCTCTGCTGCAGCCCCAGATCCTATTTGATCTGCATCTCTCCTGCTCTGCACATCTCCAGAGTACCCTTATGTCTATCCCATGCACTCTTGAACCCTTGTATTGTTTTCACTCCCACCACTTCTGCTGGAAGGCTGTTCCATGGCTCCACCACCCATTCAATGAAAAAGTACTTCCTAACATTACCCCTGAGCCTTCCACCGTTCATCCTCATATCATGCCCCTTGTTCTTGTGCAGAGTTTTCTCTGAAATATGCTTTCCACCTGTACCCTGTTTATTCCCCTAATGTATTTGAAAGTATTTATCATATCTCCCCTCTTCCTTCTTTCTTCCAGTGAATAGATATCAAGTTCCTTAAGTCTTTCCTCGTAGGACTTCTGGCACAGTCCATGTACCATCTTCATTGTCCTTCTCTGGACTGCCTCTATTTATCAATGTTCATCTGGAGATGTGGTCTCCAGAACTGAACACAGTACTCCAACTGAGTCCTCACCAGCAAACTGTACAGTGGCATCACCACCTCTTTCCTCTTGCTTGTTATGCCTCTCCCTATGCACCCCAACATTCTGCTTTCTCTCCCCACTGCCTTTTCACACTGTTTGGTCACCTTCAGGTCATCAGATATGATATCCCCCAGGTCTCTCTCCTGACTAGTGGTGGCCAGAATTTCCCCACCCTGTACCCCCCTACCCTGCCCATTGTCACTGTGTGATACCAGGGAGCCCAACCCCGGTGTCATCAAACATAACAATGACACTGGGGTACCTAATCCCAAGTATCAGCACCTGACATATAGAAAACTGTCCCTCATAGTCATTTTTATTTTTATACACCCTGTAAAAAAAGAAAGCCATCCATCAATGTCTGTTGCCACCACCAGCACACTGCCACTGCTACCCTCCCCCATCTGACCCTCCCACACAGCACCCCCCTTACTTATCTACCAGGGATCCAGTGCCAGAATAATCTCTGAACTGGAGACATGTCTTCACTCTTCAATGCTGGACTGGGAACAGAGGAAATCACAAATCAGGTATCAGGTATGCAGTTTAGTGTATTTAAATAAGTTTTTTTTTATTTAGCTTTTTGGTCCCCACCACCTCCTCCT
Organism: Neoceratodus forsteri; assembly: GCA_016271365.2. Lineage (NCBI taxonomy): Eukaryota > Metazoa > Chordata > Ceratodontiformes > Ceratodontidae > Neoceratodus > Neoceratodus forsteri. Next base: position 468,972,131 of record CM028134.1, on the reverse strand, counting down.
GCCAACTGGTGACAGGGATCCATGTGCATTTTTTTTTATTTTCTCCCCTGACCCCCTCAAAGCCCTGGCACTCAGCTGTGTGAGTGTGTGGAGGAATACTATGCACCCTGTGGTGCCAGCTCAGCCCCTTCCACCTCCCAATACTTTGCCACCCCCACTCCGCCTATGCTACCCACTGAACCTGCTCCCAGTGGGAGTGGAACTATGGGGGAGCACCAACCCATCCTCACCACCCTCAGGAAAGGACAGTTACTCGCCGGTATGCTCAGTCCTGCTCTGCCCCCCATGCTGGCACCTCGATGAATGGAGGTCGTTCCCAAACCCAGGTCATCCAAGAAGCACAAGGTAAGGCATCCAACTCCTTAACCCTCTGTGCCACTGGGCCATATTTCAATGAGTTTTGAACTTGTCCTCATAACTTGGTCATTTTTGAATATTTTTCCCCACATTTTCAATATTGGCTTTTTGGGACCCTCACTGCATGAACAAATGTGGTGAAGTTATGAAAATCCACCTGAAAGCTGATTTTGTGGTCTCTGCACAAAATCACCTTTCAGGCGGGATTTGAACATTTTCTCTACCCTTGTTTGTGAAGTGGTGTCATACAAAGGCTATGTTGAAAATCTGGGGTAAAAATATTAAAAAATAACAAAGTTATGAGTATACATTGACATTTTTAAATGCATGTTCATTCCTTTGGTAACTTTCATTATTTTGACTCCAAATGTTCAACATAACCATTTTTTCACATCACTGCGTGAACTTGACAGCTGCCATTTTTCAAATCTGGCCAAAATGTGTTTCTGCACTTGTGGCACAAAATCACCTTTTGGGTAGGATTTGAACATTTTCTCCAGCCTTGTTCTTGAGGTAGGGTCATTAAGAAAGCTATGTTGAAAATCTGAGGTAAAATAATTAAAAAACAAACAAACAAAAAAAAAAACAAAGATGTGAGTGTATGTTGACATTTTTCAATGCACGCTCATAAGTTAGGTAATTTTCAATATTTTGATTCCAAATTTCCAACATAGCCATTTTTTCACACCACCTCATGAATGCGATGACTGTCATTTTTCAGATCCTGGCCAAGATGTGTTTTTGTACTTGTGCTGTGAAATCACCTTTTTGGGTAGGGTATAAGCATTTTCTTGACACTTGTTCATGAAGTGGGGTCATAAGAAAGTTGTATTGAAAATTTCAGGTAAACAAAAATAATAGAAAACAACAAAGTTATCAGTGTATTTTGAAATGTTTCAATGCACACTCATAACTTTGACAATTTTCAATATTTTGACCTCAAATTTTCAACATAGCCATTTTTTTACCACACCTCGTGAGTATGACAGTTGTCACTTTTCAGATCCTGGACAAAATGTGTTTTCATACTTGTGGTGGGAAGTGATGTTTTGGCCACTATTTTATAAATGACACCTGTCATATTCAGTAGGAGTGTTCATAAAAAGACTATGTTGTAAATTTGGGATCACAATGTGAAAAAACAACTGAGTTATGAAGAACCATTGAATATTTCCAATGTTTACTCATAACTTTATTTTTGCAGATTTTGGCCTCTAATGTCATTACATTCCTTGTGTTACCCCACCTCCTGAACATGACAGGTGTAATTTTTCAAGTCCCCTCTGAAATCTGTTTTCATTGTCACACTGTGAAGTCATCTTTCAGATGAGATTTTAAAAATTCCACCTGTCTTGATCATAGTGTCAGACCATAAAAAGACTGTTGGAAATGTGGGGTCAAAATGTGGGAGCCCACTGAAAATGAAACATTTCCTCTTGGCTGGCCTAACCTGGGTAAATACAATCTAAAAATGTGTAAAAGCAGGACAACACTGAAAATGAGATATTGCATCTCATCTAATCTATCTTGGGTAAATATATAGTAGAAATTTACAAGCAAGAATTGTTACAACAGCAATGCAAACAGTGAACATTCGGCATTGACAAATGCTCATTTCCTCTTGCTTTTGCTCATGTGCTTGAAGCAGAGATTTGTTGCCTTTACTATGCCCTCTTCTAGATTCGATCACTGGTCCTCCACCTTACCCAGGTCATCCCCCCTGCCAGATGATCCCTGAGGCATTCACCCCTCTTTTTAAAATATGCCTTCCCTTGCCCTTGTGTGGATTGATTCTGCAGCCATCTGTATGTTGAACCACACTGTATGGTGATCACTGGTCCCAAGGTGACCTCCCACCTATGCGTCTGCAGTATTGTCCCTGTTAGTGAGTACCAGGTCCAGTTTTGCTCCATCATGAGCAGGCTCCCTGACTAGTTGCCTGAGGCACGCCCCCTGCAAGGAGTCCAGTATGTCCCTGCTTCTAGCTGAAGCTGTAGCTGGGAGGCCCCAGTCTACATGTGGCAGACTGAAGTCCCCCACTAGCAGCACCTCCCTCTTTTCTGCCATCTTGCCCAAGGCCTCCACCAGTACCTTATCTAAATCCTTCCCCTGTGCTGGAGTCTGTAGATCAAGCCAGTGTGAATAGTGGCTCTGTTCCTCATCTCCATGGTGACTCACAATACCTCCACCCCATATTCCTTGTATCTCCATCGCTTTTATGTCTTCCCTCACATAAAGCACCACCTCCACTCATTTCTGTCCTACCTGAACAGAGTGTAGCCTGGTATGCCCATGACCAAGTCATGGTTTTCAGTGCACCATGACTCACTAATAACCTCAATATCCAGGTCAGTCTCTGCTATGATGGCCTCTAGGTCCAGAATTTTATTTTCTAGACTTCTAGGATTGGTGCATGTGGTCTTTCAGAGTTTGTTACCACCCTGCTTGCTAAAACCCCTTTTTTCCTTTTTGCCCTCCCTCCTTCACCCTTCCTTTTAATGCTGTCTTTCCCATCCCCCTTCATTTCTAATGCTTTGCTTCTTTTATTAATTTGCACCCTGGGGGATTTATCTCCCCTCGTGTCCTCCCTGCTCACTACTTCTGTCTGTGGGGAAGAGGAAGTTTATGCTTCCCTTTGTCCTTCCACCACCCCCTTGGCTAATTTAAATGTTCACCAAAGTAACATTTAAACTGTCCACTGAGGACTGTGTTCCCCTCCTGGATGGATGGAGGCCATCATCCCTGTATAGGTACTTTTCCCTACAGGTGAGTCCCCAGTTCCCAATGTACAGTAGTTGAACCCCTCCTCTGTGCACCATTTCTTGAACCATGAGTTAAAGCTCCTTGTGCAGAGAACCCTCTCCTCCCCTGTCATAGACAGGCAGCAGCTCATCAAAAGTCACTGAGCATACTACCGGTCTAAGACCCCTCCCAGTTCCCTAAACTCCCCCTGAACTATCCCATCCTTGTCTCTTGCTGAGCCATTAGTCCCCAGGTAGACAATGACATCCAGATCTCCCTCCCACTCTGCCACCCTAGCAATTCTCAGGATCTGCTTTCCATCCCTCCAGCATCTGCATGACACTGCCCAGCAAGCAGCTGAGAGGCATCATTACACATGGTTGACTGTAGCCATAAAGTGGGTGGTAAATGTACTTCTGTCCCCCATAGTAAACAATTTATTCATGATACAGATGTCAGACCTTCCCTGCCCAAAGAGCTGGTGACAACCCCCTATAGATATTCATTGAACACAGAAAGTGGCCAGTAAATGTGCTGCTGTAATCCAAGCCCTTTGGTGGCCGAATAACTCAATCAGCACATGTGCTCCACAATCAACTCCCCCCACAGCGCTTACAATTGAGGTGGTACAATTTACTCATAATACTGATGTTACTCCTTCCCTGATCAAAGAGTATGAAATAACTCTCATAGCTTGTTGACTCTACCAGCTCCCGATCCTTTCCCATGTCCCATCCTAAGAAAAAAACACCTTCCCATTGTCAAGGATACTGCCCACTTCCCAATCCTTCCCCCGGTGCTCTGTCTATAAAAATAAAACAAATCTCCCACTGCCAAGTATCCTGCCCACCTCTTGATCCTTCCCCTGGTGCCCCATCTGTAAAAATAAACACCCTCCCACTGCCAAGTATCTTGCCCTCCTCCTGATTCTTTCCATGGTGCCCTCTCTGTAAAAATAAAACATCTGCCCACCTTCCAATCCTTGCCAGTGCCCTGTCCATAGAAAAAACACCCTCCTACTGACAAGTATCCTGTCCACCTCCTGATTCTTTCCTGGTGCCCCATCTAGAAACCTATAAAACAAGAAAATGGTCCAGCGATGACTTGTGCCCCCCATGCCCCCACCTCAATCCCTATCTCAACACCTACCACCCCACACAGTCCCACACCCACCACAAAATACTTACCTCTCCAGTCCAGTGCTGCTTCTTCTCAAACATCCTGCTTCTTCTGAGCTCCACCAGAGAGCAACTGAAAACAAGTTAAATCCAGTTAATGGCTTTTTTATGGCTCTTTATCTTTCCAGTCCAGGGGCAGCTGTTCAGTCCTGTCACCACTCCCCTGAACTGGCCACCATCTTTCCTGGGACCTACCTCAGTCAGTCAGTTTTCCCATGAACATACCCTTGTGGTGGGGAAGGGACCAACAACCCCCCCAATATACAGAAATCCAGAGCAGACTGAGACTCAGTCCTAGGCAATGGCCTCAACACAGGCAGATTGGGCAGGCCTTCATAAGCCCCTCCACTTTTTCCCACTTTTCCCCCTGCTCCTGCTGTAGGATGTCCAGCGTGTATATGGCAGTGTCAATGCAGAACATTCCTTGGCTCCCTCCCTTTGTGCCACCTGTGCTGCACTACCACCAGGCCTCCACTTGGTGGCAGTTGTAAGCCGAGCTGACATGCCTCCTCTCCCCAGGAGAGTAGAGCAGTCCATCAGGTGCCCAATCCTCTCCCAGCCTGGTCAACCCTTGCAACCAGAGCTCATTCAAGAACTTGGGTCACCAGCATGGGAAAAGTTAAGGTACAAGAAACTCCTTAGCCCTTTACACCAGTGAGCTGGAAAGGTTAATGCCTTTTTAATGCGTTTTGAACTTTTATTCATAACTTTGTCATTTCTTAATATTTTTACCATAGATTTTCAACATGGCCTATTTTAACCCCACCAAATGAGCAAGGTAGATGAAATTTTATTAAGATTCCCCGAAATGTGTTTGTAGTTGCTCTGCAAAATCACATTTTGGATGGGATTTTAAAAAATCTCACCTGTCTTGATCATAAAGTTGGATAGTAAAAAGATTATGTTGACAATCTGGGGTCAAAATCTCAAAAAAACCAAAAAAATTATGAAGCAAAGTTGAAATTCTTCAGCGCTTTCTCATAACTTTGCTATTTTTCTAGATTTTGTTCACAAATTTTCAACCTAGCCTTTTTTTTTTTTAACTCCACCTCATGGACAAGGCAGATGTAATTTTTCAAATCCACTCTAAAACATATTTCTTGCAGTTGTTCCAGGAAATCATATTTTGGATGGGATTAAAAAAAATTCTACTTGTCTTGATCATAAGGTGGGGTCAGATTATTTTGAAAGTTTGGGTCCAAAATCTCAAAAAATGGCAAAGTCATGAAGAAACATTGCAATTCTTCAACATTTACTCCTAGCTTTGCTATATTACCAGACTGCGACCCCACATGTTCAACATAGCCATTTTTATACCCCACATTATGAACATGATGTGTCATTTTTCAAATCCTGCCCAAAACGTCTTTTCATACTTGTGCCACAAAATGACATGTTGGGCAGGATTTCATAAATGAGACCTGTCATGTTCATAAAGTGGTGTAATAAAAAAAAAAACTACATTAAACATTTGAGGACAAAACTAAAAAAATGTTATGAACAAATGTTGACATTTTTTAATGTTTATTTCTAACTTTGCAGTATTTTTACTTCTGAACCTACATTTTCAACATACTCATGTGTTTTTTTTACATCCATCAAATGAACGTGGCAGATGTCATTGTCAAATCCCCTCCAAAACCTGTTTTTGCAGTTGTTCCACAAAACAATGTGTTGCGTCACATTTCATAAATAACACCTGTCATATTCATGTGCAGGGCAAATAAAAAAAAAAACAGCAACAAATAGTGTTTTGAATATTCAAGGTCACAATCTAAGAAAATGACAATGTCATGTGAGAACCTCTTCATTTTCCAGTTATGACAATTTCTCTATAACTCGTATTATTAATTTGTTAATTATTGCTTGAACAAAAAGTGTCGGGCACACACAACCCTCTTAACAGATTCAAGGATACCACATATAGTCTGGCTTCAATAATTTATTAGACACATAGAAATGAAACATCACAGGCTATCTCCTGCCAGGTGCATTTCAGATGTGTCCAATCCTTTATCAAAGGCTAAATTCAGAGTGATTAACAAAGCAGTTAAATAGCCCAACTCTGCAAACGTCACAATGACGTCAACATGTCATACATCATTCTGATTGGTTAAAAGTATATTTTAAATCCTGAACCCGAAATCACAACCACAAGTGAGTACAATTATAAAAGCACATAACACTCATGACATAAATAAAATTGCAACATATAAAAGCTTCTGTATAACAACTACAATGCATATAGTGAAGTGTGGAGCACAATAAATAACCCCAAGGGACGGTGGGCTGGAGGGTGGGGGTAGGCAAAAAGTACTAAACTACATTATAGAATTTTTTTAATCTATCTATATGTATATACAGTATGTCAGGGCATTGGTGGCATCCCCATTTTCTATTGCTCTTACATGCTCACCAATTCTGACTTTGAATGCTTGCTTCATTTTTCTAATATAAAAACTCCCACATCTGTGCAGTTATTAATTATTGCCTCTGCACTATTAATGCCAAATACTATATATATGTAAATGTTCTGCATAATATGCTTTCACAAATTCAGCGGCTGCTATCCCACTCATGTTCTTTTCCTTTTTTTCAGAAACAGCTTTAATTCAAAACCAAAACCATTTCTTTTTCCTTAAAAATGGTTTGATTTCTATTTTCCCATTTTTCAAATCTGGCCACTCCACTGCATCAAATGCATATATCCAGTACTGTTCTCTTTGCATTAGGAAATTATTAAAATTACCTCTCCTATGTGACCATGTGGGTTTCTCAATGCCTGTAAAAATGAAGTCATGTTTAGTTCTATCCCTGGATTTTAATACACAGTTTGCCAGGGCATTGGTGGCATCCCCATTTTCTATTGCTCTTACAAGCTCGCCAATTCTGATTTTGAATGCTCGATTTGTTTTTCTAATATAAAAACTCCCACATCTGTGTAGTTATTAATTATTGCCTCTGCACTATTAATGCCAAACACTTACACAACAAATATGAGCAAGCAAGCAAGCACTTGGCATTGACAAATGCTTGTTTTCAGATGATGAAGTTGGAGTGTGATGCCTAGCTTAAACCTCATGAGTTTTGCTCTCGGGGTTTAAGTGGCATCACACACATTGGGTGTGTGAAAAAAGACAATGCACGACTTGCCATACATAATTCTATATACTGCATTTACCAATACCTGTTCTTTGTGTATACAGTATGGTTTGTATAGGTGTGTCTCATCATAACAGAATGCTGCACACCTTTTTCCTGAATAGAATAAAAGTGATAGTTTGTCTGGCCTGGCACAGTCAATGTGCTTTGTTTTGTTTGACAAAATCTGTAAAAGAAATGGTTTATGCATAAAAGGAAGCTATCTGAAGCAGGGGGACAAGTTACATTGTAAAGATGAGAGCAACTGGGCTATAAAAGAAAATGCTACATCCTGAACTATGCCAATGGTAACCCCAGAAAAATAAACTATAGGATGCATACTTTTAATCACTGGTGAGGCAGGATGCATTGAACATTTGGAAAATCTGGTAAAGATCATAGTTTACAATGGTGAGACAGATGGAGAGATTTCCAGATAAGAGACTTTTTGAAAACAACAGCAGCGGACCAAAAAGAAAATCAATAATTTATTTTTTTATAGTCAAGTTTTTTCTGTGCTCCCTGGTCTGTTCCCCCTCCCACTCCCCAGCCTTGTCATCTAGAGTTTCAGGGCCTTACATCTACCCATCATTCATGGTGAGTGGGAAGCTATGGCGGTAGTGCAAGGGCCTGCAGGAGGGACAGCATTGTCTTTGGTGAACCAGGACTTTTCTCCTCCAATTTTCTCCCCAAGGACACCAGCCGTGCAATAACATATGCATGGACATTCAGCTGTGCCAGAGGCTGCTGGCCCTGACTGTGATCCAATCCAGCCTTTGCTAAGTGGTGACTGCACTGTGGGACATGTGTTCCCCCACCCTGAAGGAGGAGAACTGTCCTTGGGATGCTCAGTCCTCCTTTCCTGACCAACCCCATACGACTTGAGTTCCTTCCCTGAATTCAGGTTGTCGTTGTTGCAAGCAGTAGTACTGCTACTGTGCTGATTAACTGGCTATTAATAACTCTTTAGTAAACTCAGAGAAATGGTACAGGGAATCCATGATTCCACCCTGTTACAAATTACTTACAGTATATGGTTAGGGCTTATTATGTATGGAAAATGGTGTCTTTCAAAAACTTGTTGCAGGACAGTTCAAGGTTCACGGAAAGTTGTTGTAGTATTGTTCTGATGTCACAATGGTACTACAACAACTTTTTCCCCTTGACCTGCCAGCTGATTGGGGGAAACAGTACTATTCACTAAAAATTCAAACAAACATGGTGGCGCTGCGTACCAAGCAGTTCACCAAGATGGTTTGGAGACGGACTGCCATAGTCGGCTCCATGTTTCCAAACTGTACTAATTTGTCAGTTTGTTTTTTAAACCAACTGCTGCTGTGAATCTTTGGAGAGTCAGAACTGGAATGAGACTGCACCAATGGACTTCATAGCAGACTGAACTGCTGACAGTAGGTGGGAGCAAGAACACAAGGTATGAAACCTTGTGAAAGTTTGAAACCTTCAGAACTGTTACTTTTTTAAATCTTGGGGAACCATATACTATGTAAAATAGTACATGGTCCACAATACACAAACACGGTTGTGTTTCCATCTCGGGGACTGAGATGACATCGGGACCTCCAGAGCATTGTTCTCGAGGTCCCTATGATGTCATTTAAACCCATCAATGGAAACATAGCCTTGTTGTGTATAATCACCCATACACTATTCTGTATGTTGTCCACCAACCAGAGTGTAGGATTTGAGACATGCCCCATTTCTCATCCTGTGTAGAGTTGTGCTATTGTGTAGACCTTTGGATTTGTTCCACCCTCCACATTTAAGTTCAAAAATAAAAGAGTTTTTTTAAAAACAACTTGGCAATCGGTTTAAATTCACCTAACAGTGGTGGAGGATGGAACATACAAGTGTCATTAAACCTGAAGAGACAAGTTTCAATCTGAAACAGCAAAAGGCGAATAAATTAAATTACTCTCCTAAATAGTGAAAATAGATTTATGGATACGAATGTGCATTATACAGCCCCATTAGCTCTATAGGCAGCTTGCTTTGCAAATTGCTACTAGATTTTTTTTTATATTAAGAGTATATGGTAAAATATATTTATACAATGCAGGTGAGAGTCCAGCCTTACAGATAAATGATTTATTTCAGCCAATGAAGCATTATAAATGAAGATAAATCATTTACAGTGTATGGTCAAATGCTGTAAGGGACGGAAATCTATCCCTCCAGAAATGTTGTTATGCTGCATTAGCTAGTGCAGCATAACAACTTAGAACTCAATCGCAAATGTGCATACTGGCGATCCATGATCCTTGGAAAATGGCCACGGCAGTGAGAGTTGTTCATGGAGGCGAGTGGAGATAAAAAAACAAAAAGTAAGGACACCCATTGCCTTTTTGAGAGGCTGTCCTGATGTATGTATCTATCTATTTTGTACCATGTATTCAATTTTTCCCACTGTCTGTATGTAACTGCCAATATCTGTACAGCTGCTGGCCAACCCACAGCCTATACTAACTTTGTAACTAGTGTCTGTTCTCTCGTCTTGGGTCTTGACCTCCAGGTTGCATCTGGAATCGAGCAACACTGCTCAGTATGCCTTCCTGGTTAAACTCGTAAATAAATAAATAAATAAATAAATAAAAGACAGTGGATGATCGCTCATACACTAACAGGATATTTTTAAACTCTCACGGTTTCCATGGTAACTAGGCCTCTCAAGCTGTGCTTGCAAGGTCTCCGGTTACCATGGAAACCTCTTGAGTGAAAAATATCCTTGTTGTGTATGAGCGATTATACCATGGACATAAGTGAACAGCCAATGAAATGGTCAGACTGGCAGTTTGCCACCGGTGTAAATTTCCTGATAATCACTAGCTGTAGAGGAGCAAATGCTGGTGGTCATCTGCAGCACAGGAATAAATACAATAAAAATTAAAAAACAAAGCAACCTCTTTAAAAGTTGTTCTTTATTATAGTAAAAAATGAACCTTGGTATAATCGCAATAAGCCACTCGGAGGATGTGGGTTATTGGGGGATTTACCAGTTGGTGAGGATTTAGCCATTTGGCTTCACCTCGTGGGTAAACCACTCCAGCTGTGGTAAATCCCCTGATAACCCACACCCCCTCATGGCTTATTGCTTAATCGTACACTGCCCTCTATATCTTCATTTTAGTCATTTATAACCTCTTTTAGACATGTCACAAAGGAACCCTTAACCAATGTGAGAGCAGCTTTCAACAATACCTGATGACATCAACATAATCTCTGCTATGCTGAAAAGAAGATCAGTGAAATCAAACAGAAACAGTTACATCTTCATAAAAATAACTAATTTAAATGCTTTACAGTGTTAAATACAGTGTATAAATTGGATACACAATGGTCTGGCTCAGAACATGCCACTTGTCATCGCTTATGAGGCGGCAGGTCTTACACAACTCACTTGTTGCTCTGCCACTCATAGGTTATTGTCCTGCCCCCACGCTCACTAGGATGAATGGCATATTCCGAGTCACACCATTGCATATCCCTTATTAATCATTGATCCTAATGATATCTCTATGTTTTCCATGATGGCTGTGAAACATTATAGTTTTATCCTGTGATCCCAAGCTTGCATTGAATTGCAAAATAATTTATATTTAGGTGCCCAAAAACTATATTGCACTCAAAAATCAAGTAGTACTGAGCTGGCCTAGTGTCATGGTGGGCTGAGGCACTGAGTGCCAAACCACCTACCACACCTGTGACCCGGGTTCGAGAATGGACGTGGGATACTCAGGGGATAGCTGGGGGGGAGAGAGGGAGAACTGAGAGTCCTTAGTACAGATTTCCTCCTTCGTGGGTGTGGGTGTGGGGTAAATGCATCCTACTAGGTAGATGCCACCTGGAGGAATCTAGGTGGGAGAACAGCAGGATATAAGAAAAGAGATCCCACCTGCTTGAAGCCAGTGGGCATCTCCGTGGAGGCAGAGCTCGTACAATGTGTCACTGCATGCACTGTGGGCCTGGGAAGAAAACATGCTGGAAAACCCTGAACAACGCTGGATGATGGTCCGGTCTCCTGCAGGCTCCCCACTGGTGACTGGACTCCTACCCATCCTGCGGCAGAGGACAATGGAGCATGAAGTAAGTCCCAGGGAGCTGGCTGATGGGGCTGGGGGGATCAGTCTGGATAGGGGCAGGTTGGCAGATAAGGAAATAAAAATATTGATTTAAAAAAAAAATCAAATAGTACTTTGAGTATTATCTTTCCCCCACAAAGTGTGGGGCTTACCTCATGCTGTCTGGGGTACAGGACACACTCTTGCCACCAAATCCTAATCTATTTGGCCCCAGAAGACATTACATTTTGTGGGGAACCAGAGGAGAGCATTGAAGCCGGAAGCAGGTGCTTTCCTTGGCACTCTGAGTGACCTGTGTGCTGTCACACAATGCAACTCTTGCTGACATTCCCTCAGTGTTCTTTGGTACAGAGGGACTCCAGAATTGCATAAATAAGGTATATAGATACAGAGATACATAAAAGGTGATGGCAGATAAGGACTGTGAGGCCCACCTAGTGTACCCCTTTTCCCTACCTAAAGCATTACCACAGACCCTAGTTGATCTGTGGCTTGCCCTCTCTTCCCTATTGCTAGAGTACTCTTATGTCTATCCCATGCATTCTTGATTTCCCCTACTGTTTTTGCCCCCACCACCTCCACAGGGAGGCTGTTCCAAACATCCACTACTCTTTCTGTGAAAAACACTTCTTCACGTTGCCGCTGAGCCTACCCCCCAGCCTCATATCATGCTCCCTTGTTCTTGTACACCTTTTTTTCTGAAAGATGCTACCCTCCTGTACCTTGTTTTGACCCCTGATGTACATGAATGTTTCTATCATATCCCACCTCTCTCTCCTGTCCTCCAGGGAATACATACTGAGGTCCTCTAGTCTTTCCTCATATGACCTTTGGTGCAGTCCTTGCACAATTTTTGTTGCCCTTCTTTGGACTGCCTCTATTTTGTCTGTGTCATTCCAGAGATGTGGCCTTGAGAACTGGATACAGTACTCCAGATGAGGTCTCAATAGTGATCTATACAGTGGAATAACCATCTCCTTTTTTCTGCTGGTGATACCTCTCCCTATGCACCCTAGCATCCCACTGGCTCTCCCCACAGCCTTCTCACAATGTCTGGCTACCTTCAGGTCATCAGGTATGATTACCCCCAGATTCCTTTCTTGGTTGGTGACCATCAGTACCTCTCCCCCTATCTTGTACTCTTCTCTTGGATTTCTGTGCCCCAAATACATGATTTTGCACTTCTTTACATTGAATCTTAGCTGCCACACTCTCGATCACTCCTCAAGCATGTTCAGGTCCTTTCTAATTTTTCAAACCCCCCTGGAGTGTCGACCCTGTTGCAGATCTTAGTGTCATCTGCAAAGAGGCATACCTTTCCCTCTAGTCCTCTTGCAGTTTCGCTTATGAAAACAATAAAGTGGACTGGCCCCAGTATGGATCCCTGTGGCACCCCACTGGTCACCCCCTTCTCCTCAGATTGAATGCCATTTACCACCACCCTCTGTGTCCTTTCACGCAACCAGTTTCTGATCCAGTTTACCACCTTGGGACCCACTCCCAGGCTGCCCAACTTATTTATCAACCTCCTATGTGGGACGGTGTTGAAGACCTTTCTGAAATCTAGGTGGGCCACTTCCACTGCCCCTCCCTGATCTAACTCCCTGGTCACCTAGTCAAAGAAATCCACCAGATTTGTTTGACAAGACCTTCCCGCTGTGAATCCAAACTGCCTTAGATCCTGTGCTCCACTGGATTCAAGAAGTATTACAATCCTTTCCTTTAGCAGTGACTCTATTAATTTCCCCACCACTGAGGTCAGGCTGACTGGCCTGTAGTTGACAGCCTCCTCCCAGTTCCCACTTTTGTGGAGAGGGATCACATTCGCTCTCCTCCAATCCCCTGGAACCACCCCTGTCTCTATCGAGTTGTTGAATAGGGCTGTTAGTGGTGCTGCCAGCACCTCTCTGAGTTCTTTTAATATTCTGAGATGTATCCCATCTGGTCCCATAGCCTTGTCCCCTTTCAGATTCTCAAGTTCCTTTCGGACTCTTTCCTTCGTAAATGGGCTGGTGTTCACCTCTCTCCCATTGGTGCTCCTATCCCTCAATAGGGGGCTTTCTCCTTTCCCTTCTTCTGTGATTACTGAACAAAAATATTTGTTCAGGATTGTTGCTTTTTCTAGGTCCCCCTCCGCACACACCCCTCCCTCCCTTTTTAACCTCACAATCCCACCCCTGGTCTTCTTTCACTAAAGTACCTGGAAAAAGGCCTTGTGAAGTGAGCCGGAATGGTGATGAGAATAATAATAATAGGAGTGGTAGGATGTTATTTGGAGGAATGGAAGTCACGTAATACCATGACGCCAGATGAAGTGAGCTAAAGATATGAATGTTGGGCTCTTCCAATACACCCACCCAGGTGGTAAGGCAGTTCTTTTCTTAGTTGGCTACGTGATGTAATTCTTCACCAAAATGGAGAGGCAGGAGGCACGATTAAAGAAAAGGAACTTGTTTATTGGCAACTGATCATAGGGTAGGGACACAAGAAAGGGACAATCATACATACACAAACTACTACTTTACCATGTGCAAGATCACATTTCACCATATGCAAGAGGAATAATCAGCTGTAACAGCTACGCTGTAAGAGCGTCTTATTTCTATTTCCCTACCTCCCTATAAGAGGGAAACTCTACAGCATAACAGAATGGATCAATCAACTGTAACAGCTACACTGTAAGAGTGTCTTTCCTATCCTCAGATATCTACTTCCACCCCGAGGTGCACCGCTCCCTAAACTTAGGTTTTGAAGATACAGCCACTCTAATACTACAAGAAGAGTCTATACGGTAGATGATTGTCAGTTGGTGCACATAAATTTATCTGTTGACAAAAGAAATGTGGAAACAATCCACTGGTTTCCCAGTGAAATACAGAACCTTGGTGGGAAAGCTAAGGGTGCAGAGAGGATTTAACAGACCATGGGTTCTCGGCCACACCCCACCTCTCTTGGGTTGCTGGAAAGGAATACAAGATCCGGCTGCAGTGTGCTTCTAGACTGCCCGGAAAGAAGAAGCAATGCAAACCACCTGACTACAATCCGTTTCTGGATTGCCAAGTGAAGGGATGAAGAAGAAGAAGAAGAAGAACCAACAGTTTGCTTCTGGACTGAAGATGCACTCTGGACTGTGGAACATACTGGATCAGGAGAATTGGAACCTCAGGACTACTCTTGGACTCCAGGCATGCACTCCCTCTGTGATGAAGACACACACCGACTGACACTCCCACTGGATCAGGACCTCTGGACCACTCTTGGATTCCAGGCAACAACTCTTTCTGGGTGTCAAAGTGTGTCGGTCTTCTGAGTTCCAAGGCCAGATGAGCCAAGGTACTCACCAAAACAAATCGTACGTCGTACAGCGACCAAACTTGGAGTCCATGGCTGGACAAGCCAAGACATACTGAAACAATAAACCGAATGTCACTCAAAGAACTGACACTAACGGGTCGAACAGTACTCCGCTGTGGACGTGAAAACAAGAAAATGGACAACAGACTTCTGCACTGGGCCAAGCCATACTGGGAAACTGTAGGAGGAAAATAACAAACGGGACGATGCAACTTCAAGGCGACTGCAGTACCGCCCTTCGTGGATTGGCTGTTGTCTGCTTCTAGATGTACTGAAGGATGATTCTTGAAGATAGGTGAAGACTGACAAGATTGCACTGTGGTGAAGTGACTTTGAAGACAGCTGAAGACTGATTTAGATGGTTATCCAGCACCAAAAATGCTGGCACAAAGCAATGCAAGACAGTTCTGACACTCAGTAATGTTCGTAGGATGAATAATAATGCAGAAAAATCCAAACAAAGTCTCAATTCCTTCTATAGTGGTCAATAAATATACAGTCTCGATTTCCAGACTACAGTAAATATACAGGCAATTTATTGTACTGATTCAACCCTAGATCTGGTGGACCTAACTCTAATGGGGTCCCTTCTGGCTAAATTGGGTTCTCCTGTTACTGTGGAAACACTACAGTGGGGAATAGGCTCTCTGCAAGGCTATACAGAAGATGGGTGACCCTTTAACACTGGAGAGCTTACGTGGCTAGCTAGGCTCCTATTATATCTGGGGGTCACTCCTATCACTGGGCCCCATCACACCTGTGGACCTAAATAGCTACAGGTCCTGGGCCTTGTGTTGCCCTTACTTTATTACTGTTGGGCCTGGTGCCCTTCACTTGGCTGGGCCTCGTGCCCTTAGTACCACTGGGCTGTCTTGCCCTAACCTGCTAGGCCTGGGCTGCCCTAACTACTACTGGGCTGGCTTGCCCTAACTCGCTAGGCCTGGGCTGCCATAATTACTGCTGGACTGGCTTGCCCTAACTTCTAGGCTGGGGCTGCCCTTTACTACCACAGGCCTGGTGCTCTTTAGTCAACTGGGCCTGGTGCCCTCTCAATGGTAGGCCTGGTGCCCCCTTGTACACTGGGCCTGGTGCCCTCCTTAAACTGGGCCTGGCACCCTCCTTAAACTAGGCCTGGCACCCCTGAACTGGGCCTACTGCCCCTTTTAACTGTGGGCCTGGTGCACCTGAACTGGGTCTGGTGCCCCTTTTAACTGTGGGCCTGGCGCCCCTGAACTGGGCCTAGTGCCCCTTTTAACTGTGGACCTGGCGCCCCTGAACTGGGCTTGGTGCCCCTTTTAACTGTGGGCCTGGCGCCCCTGAAATGGGCCTGGTGCTTTCCTTAAACTGGGCCTTGTGCCCTTCTTAAACTGTGGCCTGGTGCCCCTTTTAACTGTTTGACTCAAAATGTGGTTAGGCCCCTTTAATTGTTTGGCTTAGGGAGCCTGCTGTCACTCCTGTAGCATGTCACCTCCCCTAATCCGGCCCCTCATGCATATTCAAAAGGCCTCTGCAATGGCCTTGCTTCCCTGGCCCCTCCCTGTGGGTGTCGCTACACCACTCCTTTTAAATATTTAAATTCAGGGTCCTAGCAGCCGACCCTCCTGGAGCGCTCAGCCACTACTTGTGCACCTAGCTCAAACAATTTATTTTAAATAAATTCAGTCTCTTTTGTAGGACTGTCAGCACATTTCAGCGTGCTGCTGCTGACTCACCCAAACCACCGGCAGATCGAGGAGGTAAACGGGAGGCGGGAGGCATTCTGGCAGTGGAGGGAACTGATCAGGCAGCAGGGAGGATGGCAGGGGGCCTCGGATGGCCAACAACCTACAGGCGCAATGCAGCTCTTCTCTGCCACTGATGGGGGACCGGAATTACTTTTAAATTAAATGAGGGGGCTAAAATAAAAAAATTGGCGGGGCTCACAGCCCAAAATGGCTGAACTGCTCGTTTTTTTCACTTTTGGTGCCCTGGTAGCACCACGGACTGTAGACAGTCTTCAGCAGGGATTCACCAGCTGGAGCCAGAGCAGGCACACCAACAAACCCTCAGGGATTGGCTTCAACCCTCCAGGTCAGCCCTCAAAAGGTTCCTCTTAGTTTGTTGTGTCCTCTCCTCTCCACAGCTTGGCAGGAACTCCCAGTAAAACAGTAAAACTTTTTAAAAACAGAGTTTCTGGTTCCAGAATGGTTGGAGTGGAATGCTGTGCCGAGATGCTCAGCACAGCATTCCATCCAAGCCATTGTTGCTGTGCTGCATTAACATCTATTTTTTTTTTTAATACATGTGTGCACAGGGCACCTTACTGTATTTACTGGGGGAAACTGGGGATTACTGGGGAACGTCTGACTTTGGCATATTACATATGTCTCCTTTCTTAATTGCCTGGGCTATTTTGTCCTCCTTTTGTGCCTTTGTGCTCCTGACTGCTTTCCCTGCCTCCCTCTGCTTTTCCAGATACAGTTCCCTGTCTCCCCCCCCCCATGTTTCCTTGTACCTCCTGAAGGCTAACCTTTTCTCTCTTACTTTCCCGGCCACATCCTTTGAGAACCATAGTGTTTTTTTCTTTCTCTTTGTTTTGCTTAGTTGCCTAACACAGAGGCAAAAAGCCTCTGCTATGGCCCCCTTAAGATTAGCCCATTGTTTCTCTGTATACCCCCCCTTCTTCTTTCCCTGCCAGGGCTTCCTAGAGAGATTCCCCCATTTTTGCAAAGTCGACTCGTCTGAAATCCAGGACCCTTGCTTTCATGTGGTTTGACTCCTCCACTGTTATCACATTGAACTATACCATAAGATGATCACTGGATCCCAGGTGGCTACCTACCATCCACATAAATGCTGCATAGGGAGTAGGACTTGTTTTCTTTGGTGTTAGATGTGCCATTAACACAAATCAAAGGGGGCCCACTGATGAGGGAGAGTGCATTTGTGCTTGTGGCTGGGTGGGGCATCTGTCTTGCCTTCACTGACCTGGACACTCTGTGAATATGCACGACACATCAGAGGGCCAAAATAAAACATTTAAAGGGCAAGAGCTCTAAGTAAACTGAACTTTCGAGGCCAGAACCCTCTGCTCCTTAGGGAACTGCCATCTTTGTGACTCTTACATGGAAACATAAATATTGACAGCAGATAAGGACTGCTTGGCCCACCTAGTCTGCCCATTCCCTACTTACTATAACACCGCAAACACGACTTGATCTCTGGCTTTACCCAACCTTTTCCTACCTCTAAGGTTCCCTTATGCCTATCCCATGCTTTCTTGCAGCCCGTTACTATTTTTTCCCCCACCACGTCTGCTGCGAGACTATTCCAGGCATCCATCCCTCTTTCTGTGAAGAAGTACTTCCTCACATCACCCCTGAGTCTCCCCCCTCTAGCTTCATAGCATGTCCCCTGGTTCTTGAGCATCTTTTTTTCCTGAATGCTTCCCTCTTGAACTTTATTTAGGGTTGCGAGGTGTTTGAATGTTTCTATTATAGCCCCCCTATTCGTCCTTTCCTCCATGGTGTACATATTGAGGTCTTTCAGTCTCTTCTCATAGGGCTTGTGATGCAGACTCTGCACCATTTTGGTTGTCCTCCTCTGAACCGCCTCTATCCTGTCTATGTCCTTCCTGAGATGTGGTCTCCAGAACTTGACACAATACTCATGGTGATGTCTCACCAGTGATCTATACTAAATTCTTGACCATGGCATCAGCCAATTGGGGGTCAGTAACACCAGAGATTGCTACAAAGGTTATTTGGAGAAATGACTCTGCAGTCAGCTTGGCACCCTTTTCCATAGCAAATAGAACATTGAGTGGGGGCCTTGAGGACTGCTTCTGGTCATTGACAGCCTGAAGGACCAATCAGAGGCTGTAGGTATACAGTGAAGTGCTTGGGGCAGTGACAGAACCAGGCAGACAAGAGTTGATTCTCTCTGAGAGAGGAAATCCAGCGCTGCTGTCCAAAGCCCATGGAAGGAAGCCTGCCTGAGGCTTCCACAGCCAAAATTCAGGTGGTGATTGAAAGTTTCTGCAGCCTAAGGAAGAAGAACTGTGAGTACTGTTGCATTGTACTGCAAAATTGTTTAAACAACATCTAATGAAGAAAGGCTGCTTCCTGCCTGGAAAAGGAGGTACCCGCGTGCCAGCCCAGCATGGAAACCACAGTTGCCAGCCTGTGGTGGGATGTTAGACTGATTGTGCTGCTGTTTGATGGAGCAGAGTAACTACTGCAGTCAGTCTGGGGAGCCAGCCAGCAATACTACAGTCAGGCACTGGTGAGCATCACACTTTGGGACTGGTAGCCTGGATGTGTGTGGGATGTATGGCCCCTGGTTTCCTGGACTGATCAGTCCAGCAAGAAAGGAAGGAGAGACAGAGATAGAGAGCAAAAGAGGTGCAGCTGACTGCCAAAGCAGAAGAGCCCTAACACCATCAAAGGGACAACTGAGGCCAGCACAGCTGACCTGAGCAAACAACTGATCAATCACAACTGAGAGAGACCTGCACCAGCAGAAACAGGAGCCCTGAGTCGTGAGGGAAGCCTGGTAACATCAGAACTATTAGTACTCTCAGGGCTTGCCCTGCAACTGGGATTATAAATTGTTTGACAGCAAGACGTTTCATTTTTCCATTAGGCCAGGATTTACAAACACCTCATCTGGAGGTTTGTCATTTTTACAAATGCATGACCTTTGGGTTTGGGGTTTACATTTAAAGTTGTTTGATTTGTAAATTGTGATGTGGGGCTGGGCACTTTATATTTTAAACAACTGAGCCTAGATGGCATGTTTAGCAACAGCCTGGGAACCAGTTATTTGGCTGCACTTTCTCAGGGCAACTAATTGCAGTCTCTGTGGGCTGAGCCTTGAAGAGCATTTAACATCAGCTGAGGTTTCATTCAATTCAGGAGTAACTATTTAACCATTACTTTTATGCTCTTAGAACCTTATTAGTACCCTACAATAAATCCTTTTGTTACTTATTTAAGTTTTCACTTTTGAGCATGTTGGTCCATATGTATTAAGGGACGGGTGCCTACACACCATAGAACCATGCCGTGTAAGCATCCCTATGACTGAATGCCATGCGACGGGAGTCTGGTGGAACTTCAGCAGAATTCACAGAAGGGACATGCATCCCTGTTGCACTGGATCCTCCAGCTGACTGCATAGCTATTCGCGGGTCAGGGCCTGGGGCGTGTCTTGGAGCGTTCCCACATTCCGTGGCATTCACAAGGATGCAGAGTGCTAGACAAGGTGGGGCATAGGATATAGCAGTGGGGACCTTGCCATTTTTGTTTGCGTGCCCCCCAATGACACCCACCAGCTATGGCAGGACAAGGAATCCTCCCCCCCACTGTGCTGTCCCAACCCACTGGGCTGACAGGGAGGGTGGGCGGCAGCCATTTAGGCACACACTCATAGTTTTAGAACTGTTTGACCCATGCAGAGCAGGAGATCCACTTTGGGACCCACAACTGACATCTGATTGGATGCCCACCTGTGTCCCTCAATCTGCCCCCAGCACAGCAGTATGCTGGGGGTGGGGCCTTGGACAGGCACCCTGCAGAGCTGCGTGGTAGTGTATACCATGCACCATGTCCCTCTCTGCAGGTGTGGAGGTACGTGGGCCAGGTGCGCTTGAATCACGTGTACCTAGCACATCGGTCGTTCATAACCCCCATTATTAGTAGAGTGTTATTAATTACATTTTATTGTCAGTTGTTATTGCACTGTGTGATTTCAGGTGTGGAGTGATCCTGCAGGGAAGTGGTTAGGTACTACATCACAGGGGAGTGGTCGGAGTCACCACGCATTTCAAACTTTTATGGATTTTAATGACCCAGGCCCCTCAACCTTGTACTGTATAAGCACACAGGACAGGAGTAGTAAATGTAACATACTGTACATGGCAACCTGGTTGCATGTAATTTTTTGAAAGCTACAAGTGTCATGTAGCCCTGCTGTTATCTCTGATTGGAATTAGAATGACGGAAATTAGGAAAACAAGTATTTGTTTAGTCTGTTAATGTAAGGGTGAAGGGGCTAGTAGGTCATTGTTCAGAGACTCATAAGTGGGCTGTTCCAAAACATATTCACAGACACTCGCCACACTCCCATGAGCCCTGGGTGGTATGGCATGGACGGTCTTTTCACTTATTTTATCATATTGGCACTAGCCTGGTTAGACCTCTCTTGGGACTGTTACGTTTGAGTCCCACCACAGGCCCGTACTCACACAACACAAAACCAGGCACTTGCTCACACAGTACAAGGCCTTTTGGACATAGAGTAGGAACCCTTTTAGTCACTCCAGGTAACCTCTCTGTGCTCTGTATCAGATTGAGGTTTCTCTTTAAATTTGGAGGAATTATCTCATAATGTGAATCACTGACTTTGCCCAGTACAACTGGTTTACCTATGCTTATTAAAACACTGCAGTCACAGATTTATATTAACTATGACATATTTAATACTGACACTAAATTTGCAAGATATAAAGCAAAATAGAGGAAGTATAACACTAGGAAATTTTACAAATAAACAATTTTAAACAGAAAGAATTACACACAGAAAAACCTCACTACACTCAGTTAAAATCTGCTTCCTTACCACATGGGCCTTCTCAGGAACTTATAAAGCATTTCTTTTTCCACATCAATAGACGTGTATGTGTGTGGCTGCAGTGCACGAGAACCTCTTATACAGTGTAGAGGTCTTCACATGCTGTAGCCTTGGCAGCTGGCGGGATTCTAAATTTCTTTTTTTTTAAGTAGAGCCATTAGTAAGATGTTGTCACCAGGCACTTTCTGCAAAAGCACAAAGTGAAATGTATCAGGACATGTCCAGTTTAATATCATTATTAGTAAATACTAAAAATTGGATTTTGCCATTTCTGGATTTCTAAATGTATTTTATTTAAAGTGCGTTTCTTCACTGTTCTCACATTAATATTTATGAATGACATCCATTTGTTCCTTATAGCTGTGGTAATCCATAAGTTATTGATACATTTTAAACTGAAACTTTATCCTTTTCCCCTTCTTTTGTTTTTCTCCCCTTCCCCAAATCCTGTCATGTTGTCTTCCTGCCTTCTCCCCATTTGTGCCTAATACCTATGTGATTTAAATTGTTTATCAAATGCATTTATTATAATGAATATTATAGGACTGTTTGACTGGTTGGGAAAAATATGTTCTGTAATAGTGCTGTGTAATTGGTCCCCTCATATTCAGTATACCACTAGGAGTATGGCAAGGCATGCACTGATAGTCCCCAAATGTAGAACCAACCAGGGCCAATATGCTTTTGCCGCCTGAGCCGCGCACTGGCTAAACAACCTCCCCCATCCATCTCTGAGCTACCAAAAATGTCTCAGTTTAAGAGAGCACTAAAGAAGGAACTAGCCCAAGAATCCAAATGTATATGCCTATTATAACCCTACCTAATGCCTTCCTTCCAGCAGCCTGCCCATCAGTATTTCTCTCCTCCTTAGCTCCACTCCACCTCATCTCCTTTCCTCCCTTCTTCTCCTATTTCTGCCTCTACCTACTCCTCCACTCTAACCTTAAAATACACGTTTTATATAGTCTTTGTTAATCTATTGAGTTGCCATACCTTGTAAATGTGACAATTGCTTGTTATGACTTATGCTTAACAGAGCTGTCTGTATTCAATGTACTTTGTGTATGAACAGATGTTTGTATATTACCTGTATTGTCATCTATGTTGCTACAACCTCTGACGTGGAACCTTTGCAAATGAGCACTCCACTCAAAGGTCTTTCCAATGTACAAATAAATAAATAAATAAATAAATAATAAATATTGTGACTTTTTTTTTAATGAGACATTTTATTCTCTGTGTGCTTTTGTGGGCTATATGGTATAAATGTTTTATTATGCACTGTGTCTTTAACTACCTGCTTCATAAATGAGCACTACACCTGGCCCCATACCCCTTGATGAAGGGTCATGTGAAACACGAAGTGCCAGGGTTTAGAGCCACTAGTTTGTGTGCAGAGTTTTTACAGACATAAACTTATACATGTTTTTACTTGCAGCAGTGGTTTGAATGTGCCTTCTTTGCTGGAGTGCAGCTTCTTTCTGTGATGTTCTGTATTGTGTGGCAAGACTTCTAACTAACTGGTACCCTCACATTTTGGTCTGTGTGCATGGTGTTTGTGTTTGTCTGAAATGTATCACAGCATACACATAACTGTAAGCCCTTGAAATGCTTTATCTGTACAGGTCATGAAAATAACCATAGTTATAGAAGTGCTTACCATGTCTGTTCAAAGAATGTAATCAGACATTCTCTTAGGCTATAAGAGAAACTGAAATAACCACTGCTGACCTGAACATTGGCTCTGTGAATGCTCAAGAAGCTACCTGGAACATGCAGAAATGACCGCTGGATGCATGAATTGCTGTTACTGTGTTGCTGCCATCCCAATAGAAAATAGAATAGAAAAAACTGTTTGCTCCTAAAATGACTACTGCTGAATGGCCACCTTTCTGTGTGCTCACAACCCAACCTGCTACAAGTTGAAACAACAGATAGGGATGTAAAAAAATAAACTATATAGAAACATAGAAACATGGAAACTGTTGGCAGATAAGGACCACTAGGCCTATCCAGTCTGCCTGTAAGCGCTACACTTGTATACGGCCTCTGACCCTACTGGGTCATTGGCTTTTCACCTCTTCTTACCTCCTCTAGGGTCCCCTTATACCTGTCCCAGGCATGTTGGAATACCTCCACTGTCTTCACTCCCACTACCTCCTGTGGCAGGCTATTCCATGTATCCACCACTCTCTCCATGAAGAATACCTTCCTCACATTTCCCCTCAACCTGACCCCTTCTAATTTCATATCATGCCCCCTTAACTTAACATCAAACTGCCTATCCATATCTATTAAGTAAGCGGATGACATAAAAATCAGAGGACCTTGTGTGAGTATCAAAGATTCTGACATAATTCAGTGGGATCTAGATAAAATCCTTGAATGGATTACTATATGGGACATGAAATTAAATAACACCGAATGTAAGGTTATGCACCTTGGTCAGACAAATTACTCTACAGCATATATGTTGGGACTATACCCACCTGGTGAAACAACTGATGAAAGAGATCTGGGCATAAAAATTTCAAATAATATGGACTTTTCCCATTACATTAATGAATCAGGAAACAAAGAAATAAAGTTATCTGGTCTATTACATGAAATATTGCTACAAGAGATCCAAAGGTTTTAATACCATTATTCAGAGCATATGCTAGGCCTCACTTTGAATATGTGTCTTAGCTTTGGTGTCCTTGTAAGAAAACTAATATAAACCAATTAGAAAAAGTTTAGCGTAAATTCACTAAACATTTGAAAGGTATATACCAACTTCCTTATGAAACTAGATTATCAAACCTTAATCGGTTCTCCTTAGAAACTCACAGGTTGTGCGGAGATTTATTATTCCTTTATGATATAGTTCTGGATCCGGTCCTAATGACTGACTTTGGATTACAATTCAAGGATTCCTCCCATAACACTAGAGGTCACCCTCTCCAATTGATAGGTAAATCCTTCAATTATATTAGGAGGAAATATTTCTTTACCCTAAGGGTAATTAAACCTTTGAATAATCTGCCATTATACATCATTATTTGTAAGGACAAAGAACAATTTAAAGCAAGATTGGATGTATATTTACTATCTGAAAAATCATTGACATATTATTGACTCTGATTAGTAGGGGAGCACATATGGGTCTATAGGTTTTCTTGCTCTTGAAATACCTTAGCAGTATGAACCTTAGTAGTATTGTTCTTGTACTCTTCCTATAATGGAAGATGTCACCCCCTGCACCTTGTTTATGCCCTTAAGGTACTTTAATGTTTCTATCATGTCCCCTGATCCCTCTTGTCTTCCAGTGAGTACATATTGAGGTCCTTTAATCTCTCCTCATATGTTTCTGATACAAGCTCTGTACCATCTTTGTTGTCCTTCTCTGGACTGCCTCCACCCTGTCGATGTCCTTACAAAGGTGTGGCCTACAGAACAGTACACAGTACTTCAGGTGAGGGCTTACCAGTGTTTTTTACAATGATATCATCTCCTCCTGCCTTTTGCTTGTGATGCCACTGCCTATGCACTCCAGCATGCCACTGGCCTTCCCTGTCGCATTTGTACTCTGCTCGGGCATCTTTAGGTCATCTGAAATGATAACCCCCAGGTTCCTTTCTTCCTTGGTGATAGTCAACAACTCCTCCCATCCTGCAGCTCTCCCCAGAGTTCTCTCTTTTGATGTGCATTATTTTCACTTCTTTGAATTCAACCTCAGCTGCCACACCTCAAACTATTTTTCAAGCTTCCCCAGGTCCCTCCTCATTGTCTCCACCCCATCTGGTGTATCCACCCAGTTGCAGATCTTGGTGTCATCTGCAGACTGGCAGCCCTTTCCCTCCAGCCCTTCTTCAATATCACTAATGAAGACATTAAATAAGACTGGGCCCAGGACTGATCCCTGAGGTACCCCATTGGTCATGCCCCTCTCCCTGGGTTGGATCCCATTTACCACCACCCTCTGCCTCCTGTCCGTTAGCCAGTTACTAACCCAGTTTACCACCTTTTGCCCCATGCCCAGACTACCCATTATGTTAACTAACCTTTAATGTGGGATGGTGTCGAAGGTCTTGCTGAAATTGAGGTAGGTGATGTCCACCGCTCCCCGCCCCCTGTCCGATGTACTTCCTTCATCACCCAGTCAAAAAAATCTATCAGATTCATCTGACACAGCCTTTCTGCTGTGAATCCATGCTGTCTTGGATCCTGGTCATTGATGGATTCTAAGTATGTCATTATTCTTTCTTTAAGCAGTACCTCCATGATCTTACGTACTACTGAGGTGAGGCTGACTGGTCTATAGTTCTCTGCCTCCTCCCTCCCTACTACCACTTTTGTGAAGAGGGACTACATGTGCCCTCTTCCAGTCCTCTGGAACCACACCAGTGTTGAGTGACTTGTTGAACATGGCTGCCAGAGGTGCTGCTAGCTGTCTTTGCAGCTCCTTTAATATCCTCAGGTGTATGCCATCTGGCCCCTTTACTTTGCCCATCTTTAGTTTTGTGAACTCCTCCAGGACTCTCCCCTCAGTAAATGGACTTGTGTTTACCTCCCCCCTCCCTTCATATTTGTTACCCAACTGTGGAATACTGAACACTGAACATAAGTATTTGTTTAGTATTTCTGCCTTCTCCATGTCTCCCTCCTTACATTCCCCCATATCCCCTCTGAGCCTTACACTCCCCCACTGGTTTTCCTTCTTTTGCTGATGTACCTAAAGAAAGTCTTGTCTCCTTTCCTCACTGTCTCCACTAATCTTTCCTTGGTCTGCGTCTTTGTGCTCCTAACAGCCTTCCTCACTTCCCTTAGATTCTTTAAATACACCTTCCTGTCTTCCTCCCTTTGAATCTTTTCATTTTTCCTGAAACTCATCCTTTTGGCCCTTACCCTGTCTTCCACCTCTCTTGAGAACTATAGTGGTTTCCTCCTTTTCTTGTCTTTGCTTACCATCCTAATGCATTGGTTGGTCACCTCCTCTATGGCTTCTTTCAGGTGTTCCCACTGCTCCTCAACTTCCCTTCCTATCTTCCTCCTCACCAGGGCCTCTTTGATACAACTTCCCATTTTAGCAAAATCTGCCACCCTGAAATCTAAGGCCCTTGCCTTAGTGTGACTAGACTGTGTCTCTGTCCTCATGTTAAACTATGCTATGTGGTGGTCGCTGGATCCCAGCTGAACTTCCACTTAGACAGCTGTGATTTTGTCCGCATTGTTCAGTACTAGGTCCAGAATCACCCTGTCTCTGGTGGGATCACTCACAAGCTGTCTGAGGCCTGCCCCCTGTAGGGAATCCAGGATGTCTCAGCTCTTGGATGAAGCAGCTGGTGGGATGGTCCAATCAACGTCTGGGATATTGAAATCTCCTGGTAGTAGTACTTCAGCCCTGAATTTGATCCACCAGATCCCTATCCATCTCCTCCCCCTGCACTGGAGGTCTGTAGATCACTCCTGTGCAGATTGCTGTGCCATTGCCTGGCTCAAGGGTGACCCACAGTGCCTCGGTCTCCCCCTGTCTACCCTGCACTTCTGTTGCCTTGATACCTTCTCTTACATACCGGGCCACTCCTTCCCCTTTTTACTCCCACTACCTCTCCTGAATAGAGCATAATCAGGAACATTTGCATCCCAGTCATGACTGGCGGTGTATCAGGTCTCTGTTATTGCTGCTATATCCAGGTCTGTCTCTACTGTCAAGGCCTCCAGGTCTGGGATTTTATTTCCTAGGCTGCAGGCATTTGTAACCATGGCCTTCCATGGTTTGCTGCCTGCCCCCCCTCTAACCCTGTGTTTGCCCTCCTGCTTCTTTCCCCAACCCCTTTTCCCTTATTATGCTGCCTTCCTGCCCCTGCCCTTCCCCTTGTATCTGGTACTGGTGTCCCTTTCCGCCTCCTACCTTCATGTTCCTCATTTCTGGCTACATATCTATTTGTTACCTCCTTGTTGGTTACATTAACCTGTGGGGGTGGGCGGTATGATTAACCCTGCTCTTTATCTCTAGGCCCCCTTGGCTAGTTTAAATGCTTGCCAATGAAGCATTTAAACTGTTCACTAAGGATTTTGGTATCCTCACTGGAAAGATGCAGGCCATCTCCCCCATACAAGCCTGTATCCTCCCAGGTGGGCCTCATTCCCACAATGTAGCCAAAACCTTGCTCTCTGCACCAGCTCTTCAGCCAAGCTTTGAAGTGCTTGGTGCAGAGATCCCTAGCTTCCCCCATGACATGGACAGGCAGTACCTCCCAGAAGGTCACGGAGTTTGCTACCTTCCCCAGGCCCCTCCCTAGTTCTCGAAACGCCCTCTGCACCCTTGCTGT
Source organism: Neoceratodus forsteri (assembly GCA_016271365.2). Lineage (NCBI taxonomy): Eukaryota > Metazoa > Chordata > Ceratodontiformes > Ceratodontidae > Neoceratodus > Neoceratodus forsteri. Next base: position 468,944,336 of record CM028134.1, on the reverse strand, counting down.
CTCTGCCTTGTTCCCAGCTAGGTAATTTGTCCCCAGATAGTCAATGACATTAAGCTTCTCCTCCTTGATAATGTCCTTGCAATCCCCTGGATCCACTTTCCATCCCCCTGAGCAGTGCCTTCCTTCCCCTTCTCTCACTGCTCCTAGCTCTACTCCCTGGACAATGGATTCCCCCACCAGGAGTATCTTTCTCTTCCTTTGGGGTCCTCCACCACCCACCCTTGTGGTTCCATTCTGGAGACCCCGCTCATCCTTCCTTGGTGCAACCTCGGGTGACCCTCTGGGGCCTTCCCATTCCTCAAGCATGGTGTAGGAATTCCTTAGTAGCATTGGCTTGGAGATGTGCCTCTGCCCCACCTCCCTTACCCTGCTTGAGCCCACCATAGTCCAACCACACCTGAACACTGAACTGAAATTGTATTTGTGTGCGCTGTTCACTGGGCTTCTCTGCTGAGAATGGTGAGTCTCACACCATCTGTTGATACCGGGTTAAAAAATTGAACAGTAGAAAAATAAATGCTTGATAAAGCATAAATGGTATGCCTAAGATGTCTCTTGGCAAATCAAAAGAGTCATCTCAAGACATCTTTGTGTTCCTAAACTGCTCAGTAATGCTTTGCAGTTCTTGAATGCAAAAATGTCTCAAGGTGACACTCTTGACTAGCGAAGAGACATCTCAGACATACCATTTACCTATAACAGACTTGGTTTTCCACACAGAGTCCCAGCAGTCACCATTCATCCAGTGAGTATCTGGTCTGATTGCTGGCTCAAGAGAATCTGCCTAACTATGGTTATGACTCCTGTGATATAACGTGCAGAGCTGACCAAACTCACCATATTTCTTGAAGGGTTCAGCCCATTTCGTACTGGAAAATTCTTCATTTATTCAAATTCTAAGAACTGTTTCAGACCAGTTTAACTCTGGCAGTCGGCCAAGTTAATTAGGAGCTTGACTCTTGACAAACAAACCAATTACTTTAATTACCAGACATTGAGTGGCCAGGTGCAAGCACAGTTGGAGCAGTCAAACACTCAACTCCATGTTATTTAAATTTATGCCCCTGTACTCAGGGCACTTAAACAGACTTAAACACCCAATGACACCTAAACAATGACTGCCTGCCTCAAGGTGAGCTTAAAATGAGGCATATATTCAGTCAACTACGGATATAAATACAGAAAAAAACATTTTCTTATATCCCCCAAAAAATCAAGCAGCATTTCCTTGGTTCCTACCAAGAAATGCATTTCATGTGAGGGTGGCCAGGCTACAGTCACTATGGCTTACTTTTACTGTCTAGTTTTTAGATTATTGCCTGGACAGCCCATCTGCATTGGCATGATGGGACCCACTGCAGTGCTGGATCAACATACTATATGCTTGTAGCACCAGACTCCATAGTAGCAGTTTTGCATTTTGCCCTCTTGTTCTATGCAGCCATGCTAGGGGGTTGTGACCACTAAACTCTATGCCATAGTGATAATGCTGCAGTTGTTGTGGTGCCCACACTATCCCCAGACACTCCTTTTCAGTTGTGAAGTAAGCTTTCTCCCTCGTAGCAGTTTCATGCTCAGGTGCACAGTTCTTCCCATGTGAGAGCATACTGGGTCAGAAAAACTGCTAAGCCATGATCAGAAGCATCCATGTGTACATTGAAACTTCAAAGACTAGCCAGATTAACAAGCACTGATACCCAACATGATGCCTCTTTTAGTTGGCAGAATGCCTCCTTACATTGTTGCATACACTGAATCTTTTAAGGCATTTTCTTTTTCAAGAGGTCTGTTAGGGATTTTTCTACAGTATATTGGTAAAGTGTATCACAGACCTGTGATAACACCCCGCAGTTACTAGAAATGCTCTCACCTTCTTCTTAGTGGTGGGTGTGAGACATCCCAGAATGACCTCAAACTTTGTTGGCTCAGGATGGATGTGTCTGCTGCCTACCCTGTGACCAAGGTATAACACCTTTACCATACCTATTTGACATTTCTCTACCTTAACTGTTAGCCCAGCTGCTTTCAGTCTGCAAAGCTTCTCATTCACTTGCCTGATCTGTTCCTCCCACATCATGCCTTATATGGCAATATCGTCCATATATACCATTGCAAAATCACTTGCCCCAGACAGTATTCAGTCCAAGAGCAGCTAAAAAGTCTCTAGTGCATTCTTTGTCCCAAATTGCATTACCTGAAATTCAAGTATGCCAATAGAGTGACAAACACTACCCTTTCCCTGGCTTCAGGGGTTAGGGTTACCTGACATAATCCCTTTGTTAGATCTATGGTAGTCAGGTACCTGGTTCCCCCAACTTCTCTAGGACCTCATCCATCCTGGGCATTGGGTAAGTGTCTGATTCTGTACATCTGTTAAGCCTGTGGAAGTCAAAGCAAAACATTGTGGTTCTTCTTAAGAATAAGCCCTGCAGGAGAGGCCCAGGAGCTACTGGACTCCTGAATAATCTGAAAAGCCAGCATCTCCTTTTTTTTTGTGAAATTATTTTTCACGTAAAAAAGGTGCGCAAGAACAAGTGGACATGCTATGAAGTTGGTGGGGGGTAGATTCAGGTGAGATGTAATGAAGTACTTCTTCACAAAAGAGTGGTGGATTCCTGGAACAGCCTACCAGCTAAGGGGGTGGGGTTGAAGAATGCATAGGATATACATAAGTAAATTGATTCTAAGTGGAAAAGAATGGGGGGAGGGAGAAAGAACCGGAGGTCAAGTAAGGTCTGCAGTGGTATCGTAGGTAGGGAAAATGGACAGACTGGATGGGCCAAGCAGTCCTTACCTGCTGACAAATTCTATGTTTGTATCTAGAGAAAAATGTGCAGACTGGGTGAGCCAAGCGGTCTTTGTGGATAAAATTCTCTGTTTCTGCCTCCTTAAGCTCCTCCCTTAAGTCATGCTTTGATCACTCTGGAACCCTGTAGGGAGACTGCCACAGTGGTTCTGGGATCCCTGTGTCTACATGGTGCTCAGCCATTGTGGTGTACCCTGATTCCCTATTAATTCATCTTCAAATGATTGCAGCACCCTACTTGTCTCTGCTGTTTGTGCAGGTTATGAAGCAAGGATCCAGCACTCAACTCATATTTAAACACACACCACACTGTATTGCATGTACAAAATCCCACTGAATATTTTATTGTATTGTTTCAAAGTGCAGTTACAAGTGCAGAAAGAGAATGAGAGTCCCCACAAGAGCACTCACTGGAGCTCCAAGGCTTCATGCCTGCTGCTCCTGACGCTTTGCTGAGGTTGTGTGGCCACCTATTGCCCACTGCCTTCATTTATAGCAGGCGTTTAAAGGCACATGTTAAAATATATTAAAAGTGCAGAATGATCACCAAAACAGTGTGAATAAACATGTAGAAAAGAAGAAGAATCAGCATTTATATAGCGCTTTTCATACGCAGTATCCCAAAGCGCTTTACAAGCAATGCTAGACTGATAGTGAATTGACTGAATGTGTGGGTGGCAGCCATATTGCACATCATCACCCACACACAACCTGGATAATTGCATGAACTGGTTTATGGGAAGGGGAATGTTGGCCAGGACACCGGGAATGTTCCCTGCTCTTTGCGAAGAGTGCCCTGGGTTCTTTTACTTCCACCTGGACAACACCAGGATGGGCAGAAGGGACCTCAGTTTAACGTCTCATCCAAAGGACAGCACACCCCAGCAGTACAGCACCTCCCAATACTGCACTCGGATGCCAGCGATTTTTAGGTGCAAGTCCAATCCCGATGTGGGACGAGAACCCACAACCTTCTGGTCTAGAGGCGGATGTGCTACCAACTAAGCCACACTGACACCCAGCATGTCAACAGTCCTTATCCTTAGTTTCTCTGGAGTCTGTCTTTGAGCCCATGGTACCTGTGGATATAATCTGAGAAATATAACAGTTACTCTTGGATTACAACAACTGTGCCAGCTTGACCTGGTTATTCAATCCTGGCCACTTTAATGCTCCCAAATGATAACTCCAATATGCCTCCTGCATGAATAATCTTTTTTCTATGTCTCTATCCTTCTGGAACTCAAACTGACTCTCTTGATTTCTATGAAAGTGGTGACATTTTCCTCTCTAATAGCTCATGGCACTCACATGGACAGCAAGAGCTGATCTGTTACTGTCTGCTTCTATTGAATGCATATGTTTGCCCAACCCTTCTTTTAACCTTTTTTTGGTATGTGCCACATAATATGCCCCACATTGGCAGCTGGCCATTACACAACACTGATTGCGTCACAATTTATAAAATCCTTTATGTGGACTGTTTTTCCTGATTTTGGATTTACAAAAGGTGTGACATTTGTAACTACTGCACAGTGTTTACATCTACCACATTTTCTTGTTCATGGTGGTAAATAGGGGTGCAGCAAAGTTAAACGATATTGTGAAGTTACTGCAAAGTTGTGAAAATTCAGCTTTGCAAAGCTTTTTGGAGTTCGCATTGTCAGCACCAAATTTGACTTTGCTGACTTTGCAACATTTTTCAGGTGAAGCTGCATTTTTTTCCATGAAGTCATAACTTTGCAGGTGAAGTCTGGTCACTTCATGGGAAAAAGTGCCACTTCACCATTGCAAAGTCGACACTTCAAACTTTGCAAAGTTTGCCAACTTTGTGAAGTTTTATTGAAGCAACATTTTCTCAACTTCACACATTTCTAATGATAAGAACGGCAGCCAGTGGAATTTTTCTGTTATAAGAGTTGTACACTGTGTAAAATTGCATCTTTTAAAGTTCTAGCCCTCCGGTATACAACCCTAGGTGGATTATTTGTACAGTCCCTGAACCTAGGCTACACCTTTAAAATATTCCGATTCCTACAGATTTTTCCCTCTTCTGCCTTGGCATCCACTGAATAAGTGGTGACAACATTTAAACAATTCCTGTCACCATCTGCCCACACCCACATTGTGAATAGATCCTCCCTTGACATGGCATCTACCTCGCTTCTTGCCTTCTGTAATACATTCCCACTGTAGCCCCTATTCAGGAACCTCCTCTCCAAACCAGCTGCTTCTGTCAAATAATCATCATTTATGCTACAATTTCTTTATATATGCAATAGCTGCACCTTGGGTATGTTGACTATAGTGTGGCAGGAGTGGCAACTACTGCCATGGAGGAGTGTGTTAGTGGACTTTCTATGAAGAGTTATACCAATACTACCATCCTCCTTTTTCTTAACAATCAGATCCAGAAAGGTAATTTCCTGCCTGCTCCAACTAACTGCACATTAAAAACCTAGTCTTTGTTTTTCCAGGTATTCCTTAAACCTGATTAATTCCTCCTCTGACCCCGCTGCACTATGAAACAATCATCAGTAAACTTTTTCCACAATTTTATTTTAATCAGAAATGGATTGTTTTGTGTGTTGATGACCTCATCTTCCCATATACCCTTGGCCAAATTGGCATAATTGGGGCCAAGGTTACCCCCTTTGCTGTTCCACTCTTCTGGATAAAGAACACCCCCATGAATCCAAATGCATTGCTTTCCAGCACACATTTCGCCATGTCTAATAACATTTCTGTACTTGGCTCATGATGGCCAAGTTTTTGATCCAAGACAAATGTCATCATTTCAAGTCTCTGGTCATTGGGTATGTTTGTATACCAAGAGAGGGTGCAATCCTTGCTCTGATGCTGATGAACAGGGACCACAGCATATAAAGGTTGAGGAGTCCCTGGGTGGGAGTGACCGTTGAACCATGGAGTTCTGGTTGGACAAGGGCAGGGAGAAGGTCCCCACTAAGACTAAAATCCTGCATTTTAGAAAGGTGGACTTCAGAAAGATATGTGAGCTGCTAAAGAGTCACCTGGCAAGAATTCAAGTGGATATGGGAGTAGACCAATGGTGGTACATCATCAGAGGGAATAATGGTTGCCACAAGAGAGTGTGTTATTCTCAAAGGGAAGAACTTGAGGACCAATGCATCCAGCTGGTTTAGCACTGAGGTTGCCCAGGAAGTAAGGGACAGTAGGTCAGTCTACAAGAAATTCAGGGGGACTCAGAGGGAGGAGGACAGGGAGGACTACCTGAAGATAGCCAGCGTAGAAGGTAAGGTAGTCCAGTGGGCTAAAATTCAGAAGCAACTGTAGTTTGCTGAGGGAATTAAAAATGGGAAAGGCCTTTTTTTGCTCTATTAGCAAGAAAAGAGATAAGAAAGATGGGACTGTTAGGCTCAAGAAAGGGGAGGGGTGGTGGAGGAGAATGGAGACAAAGCAGAGATACTGAAGAAGTACTTCTTTTTTGTCTTCACCAGGGAGAGAAAGAGATCAGTGCCACTAGGAGGAAGGAGAGGAGAAGGGGGGTGGTGGGCACAGATGTTTACATAGAGGTGGATAGGGTGAGGACAGGGTTGCTAGTATTGAGGGTAGAAAAATGCTCGGGTCCATAAATCATGCACCCAAGGGTGCTGAGGGATCTGGCAGAGGAACTTGCAGATCTCTTGGCTGACCTGCTCAATAGTTCACCAGAGACAGGCATTGTACTGCAGGGTTTGAGAATGGCAAATGTTGTGCCCCTCCAAGGGTGGTCCCAAGAATGAGACAGGGAACTACAGACCAGTCAGTCTCACCTTAATCATGTGCAAGCTTATTGAGACCATACTTAAGGAAAGGTTAGTGGAGTATCTGGATGAGAATGGTCTCCAGGATGAGAGGCAACATGGGTTTATGAGAGGAAGATCATGTAAAACAAATCTGATTGACTTCTTTGACTGGGTCACTAAAACAGTGGACAAGGGCAAAGCAGTGGACATGCTTTTGGACTTCAGCAGGGCCTTTGACTCTGTACACCACAAGAAGTTGATCAGAAAGTTTGCAGATCTAGGGTTTAGTGAAAAGTTGACCAGGTGGGAGGAAAGCTGGCTGAGGGGCAGAGCGTGGTGTGGGAGGTAAATTCTCCAGCACCAGGGAGGTAACCAGTGGGGTCCGACATGGCTCAGTCCTTGAACCGGTACTGTTCAGTGTCTTTGTCAGTGATATTAGGTATTGCATTAAGAGAAAAATTTGCCTATTCATGGAGGACACCAAGCTCTGTGGGAGGGTGAACATAACAAAAGGGATACACGACCAAAAGGGAGATCTGGAAAAGCAAGAACAATGTTCTGGGATTTGTCAACATGGCTTCAATGCAAAGAAATGCAAAAATATGTACATTGGAGCCAAGAACCTGAGGACTGAGTACAGCCTATGAGGGGTCTGGGTATCTGCATCAAAGTAGGAGAAGAACTTGGAGTGATGATCACTAGTGACCTGATACACTCCATGCAATGTAGGAAAGCAGCAGCAAAGACAAATAAAATGTTGGGCTGAAATGCCAGAGGGATCAGCAGCAGGTGAGAGGAGGTGATACTGCCATTGTACATGTTACTAGTGAAGTCACATCTGGAGTACAGTGTACAGTAGTGGTGCCCATACCTTAAAAGGACATAAATCTGCTGGAGATGGTCCAAGGGAAGGCAACAAAGATGATCATGGGATAGCAGGGTAGGACATACGAGGAGAGGTTGGAGGCCCTGAACCCGTACTCCCTGGAGGAGAGAGGTGGGACATGATTGAGTATTTGAAAGGAATAAATAGGTAGACAAGGAGGATCTCTTCAAGCTTAGAGGGAACCAAAACATGAGGGGACACAGTCTGAAGTTGGGGGGGCGGGAGTCAGGAGAGAGGCTAGGAGGCACTTCTTCATGGAGAGTGTGGTGGAGGGTTGAAATTTGCTTCCAGAGGAGGTGGTTTCATTGAAAATGGTAGGCAGCTTCAAGAGAGGCTGGGATAGAGTTAAGGGGAAAATGTGGGTCAAGAAAGAGGCAGACGGAGGGGAAGAGTGGATTGGGGACACAGTGTCATCAGCTTATGCCAAGGACCCTGCAATATGAGCAGGCTAGATAGACCTAAGGAATTTATTCTGTTGACTTTGTTGTGTGTTCATATACAATGATTCCATTTCGATGGTAACCAACATATTAGTACCCCTGACATGGATATCACTGAGCATATTGAGAATGCCCCTAGCGTTCTGAGTATAAGATCTGAGACTGCCTTCCAAGAGCATTATGTGGCAATCTAGCATTATGTGGCAATCTATATACTGTGATGTGGGTTCAGTTAGGCTGCCCACACTGGCTTGGGCAGGTATCAACTGCTCCAAGAGGCTGATGGCATCCACAGAGGATTCTCCCTGAACTTCACTAAGGAGATCCACTAATGGATCAACCTCATTCTCTCGTCTGGGTAACTGCTCACTGTCAGGATCATTTCTTCTCTATCATGATAGGGTTTCTTCACATTTACGTGATACACCCTCTGTTTGTGTCTCCTGTTAGGCAGCTCCACCATGTTGTTCACATCACTGACCTTCCTGACCATGGAGTATTATAGACCCTCACAGACTGCCTGTAATTGATTTCATTAGACCAGAATGAGCACCATCTTGCATTATCCAGCCTCATACTCCAGGGCTCTGACTTCATGGTAGTACCATGTTTATTGCCTCTGCTGTGCAGTGGCTAAATACCCACCCAAACACGCAGATACACCTTACCCATGACAGACCCTTTCCCCAACCTTCCCAAATCCCCCCCAAACTCACAGACATACACATCTCAGGCTCCTCCATGACAGACACCTTCCACAGGTTTCTTCAAATGCTCCCCACACACTCCTTCTCCATGACAGACCCCATCCTACGTCCTCCAGAAATACCCTCCTGCCCACAAACATGTGTCAACCATGACAGAGCTCTTCCCCAGTATCCCCAGCCCTCACACACATAAACCTCACCCATGACAGACCCTCTAGCTTGATCTCCCCAAATGCCCCCGCGTTCCCCCGTAATTAATCAGTCAGCTGGTGCAATACAACGACTGCTGGCTGCATGTTCTTCTTTGTGTTTCCTGCTGTTTTTTGGGCTCCATTGTGTCATGGTGGTTACTCATCAGTTGTCCTTGTGTATGGGATGCAGCAGGCCTTTCTCCTGAACCTAGTATATAGCTGTTAAAACACACACACACACACACACACACACACACACACACACACACACACACACACACACACTGTCAGGGTCAGAACCAATTCCAGTGGCACTGGAGCCAAGTCAACCACTCAGTGAAGTGGAGCTACCTCTACTGCCGAGTCCAGGGACAGTTACAATAACATGGCTCTGCCATTTATATCCCGAGGCCTGGAACAACCACTTAGTGTGGCGGAACTGCTTCTACTGCTGAACCTGGGGACAGTAATAACAATACAGTTCTGCCACTTCTATCCTGAGGCCCGGAACAAACACTCAGTGTGGCAGAGCAGCTTCTACTGCAGAACCTGGGGACAGTAACAATAATACAGTTCTGCCACTTCTGCTGCTGGGCCTGGAACAACCACGCAGTGTGGCAGAGTTCATCTATTAGAGCAGCAGGCAAGCACCCAGAAGCAAATCCAGCATGTGAATAGGAGTGTTTGAAACTTTTACTTTGCTGGCAAATTGTTATCGAAGTACTACACTTGTGCTATGCATAAGCAGTGTGATGCTAGCACTTTGCCAATAATTCATTTGAGAAAATACCAAAAATGTCCAGAAATTAAAGAAAAAAACAATTTCCCCCCCACCCTCTGCGGAACCACAGACCCACTCTGCTACCCCCACCCAGACCTGAGAATCATACATAATCATTACAGTACCCCTATTGCTCCACCCACTCAACAGTAAGCACCCAAGCACCCTCACTTTCCCCACACCTTGGAAAGTTTAAAGCACTTGTCTTTCTTTTCACTTTCATTAAATCACTTGACGAATAAGTAACCCTCAACTTGGCCCACCCACTCAGCACCCACCACTATCCACTCCCTGTCTGGTACCCATACCAAATGATACAAAAAGGAAAACTTGTCAGAGCAGAGGATGATGCATAGGTGACTGGAACAGACCCACCTCTCACCCCCTCAGCCAGCTATCATCTGAAGGAATGTGAGCGTGCACTTTACTATAAGTGTGCACTCACATTTATTCAGATAGCGGTTGGCCAAGGTGGAGAGAGATGGGTCTGTGCTGGTTGCCATCCTCTGCTCGGGCCAAGTTTTCTTTCTTGTATTCTTTGGGATGGATGCCTGATGGTGGTGGAGGTGGGGGTTGGGGGTGGGAGCTGAGTGGTCAAACCAGGGATGGGGGGTTACTTATTCAAGTTAATAAGTGAAGTGACAAACAAGTTCTGTAATCTTTCCATGGGGAGGGGAGGAGGGAGAATCCATGGATACTTAATGCTGAGCTGGTGGGGACAAGGGGGTACTCTAGTTGTTATTTGTGGTGGTCATGTCTGGATAGAGGGAGGAAGGTAGGCTTTTGGGTTCTACAGGGGGTGGGAGAGGGAAATGTTGTTTTCCTTCAGGGTGGCAAACTGTCTGCCAGACTTCGCGAAGGGACATTTCACAGAATCTGTGCCAGGTGAAGGGCTACAGAAAGTGGCACTAAGCAGGTTGAAGTGCCACTTTGGGTAGTCTTCACCTGACAAAGCTGGCACTTTGCTATGCATAGTGCTATGTGAAAGGACTGCATAATGTAGTGGCACTCAGCTGGCCCACTGGCGCAGAGGCTGGATTTCCATCTGCGATGCCGACGCCCTGGGTTCAGATACAGACTTGGAACATCAGAGGGCCAACCAGAGGGAGGAGGATTGAGCATCCTAGGGATGGCTTTCCTCCTCCAGGGGGAGGGTGTGTGTGACTGGTGGTTGACTGTCCCCAGGCGGAGGGTGGGGAGAATACAGCTGCCGGAGCTGAGCTGTTAGGCAGGAATACCGGACGTCATGTGTAGTGCATTACTTCATTGCACATCATGCTTCCCTGGGAGCTTATTGAACAAACTGTTGCCAGCTCCTTAAATGATGCCAGACCTCACTGGCACCACTCTGCCCTCCACCTGACCAGCGACCAAGCTGTATAAGTCTTGTCAGGCCTGGCCTGATCCGTAGCCCCACCCTGGGGTTTAAGCCAGGGAGACTCCCTGGTAGACTCCTCTGTTGGGTCCATTACAGGCTTCCATAAAACTGTACCCCCCCGAGGGGTTAAGCCTGGGTGGATCGTCGTTCAGGTAAGTCTTGAAGGGAGGCAGGGGTCTGGGGAGTGGGGGCAGAGTCCTTCGGGGAGAGCTGGCACCAAAAAAGCACAGCAGTTTAAAAAAAAAAAGTTACAGCACTCTGTGTAGCATTATGCTAGTGAAGTTTAAAGACTTTACCTGCAACGGTGCAAGTGCACAACTGCCCACCTATAGAGATTACAAATGAGGCTTACTTACATGCAGTCTCTATGGGGATCACCTTGGGTAGGCAGGTGTTGGATGAGGGACACTGAAAGTAACTCCTTTTAGTAGACCTACTCTCAAGCGCCTGCAAGAAGTCTGCTGGCTTATGTCATGCAGCCTTAAAAATCAGTTCTCAGTAATGATATTGCAAGGTCATGATCAAGGAAACTTGTTTACAGTGACTAAAAAGTCAAAACTGGGGCTTTAAACACCAAATTCTAGGATTTGTACCAGTTTTTTCTACTTTTCAGTATTCACAGGCCGTATGGGTCTGCATAATTCTACTCTTTTTCAGCCATCAGATTTACACCATCCTGGCTGTCCAATCTGCAGTGCAAACACTAGAAACCATTGTGTTTGGCCAACATCAATAACTAAAACAACAATCCAATATTCCAGTACCATGGGATAGTGTACCAGTTTTATTTTTTTATTTAAATTTTAATACAGTCAGTTATCCACTTTAAACACAAGTTAAAGAATTATTGCAAGAGTTATTTCACCAGGTGAATCTCACATTGTTAAGTGCAATATTCTAAAAAGCCTTTTTGTTTGAACAAGAACAAAACGAAAACAACTAGAGATTGCATTTTGCAAGATACAAAAGTGTGTGAGACTATCTTGATAACACAGCACACAATGATTGAATAAGCAGACAAACAGCACACTTTCACATAAAAATGGCAAACCCTAGGTTTCTCAGAAAGTACGGGCAGTCGTTTCCTATGTGATACTCTTGTGTCTTTTTGTAATCCGTGAATAATAATGCACTGTAAAAAAAGGTGCAGTGGTTACAGTAATTTTATTTTTCAATTATTTATATTTTTGCTGTGTTTAAGTTATGTGCTTCAGCCTCTTCTCAGTTCATGTAGTTTTTCAGCCACCTTCTCCAGCTCTGCTTCTATTGCGGCAAGGCTCTCCATTTCCTGATCCTGAAAAGTAAAGAAACCAATGCCGTTACTTAGTTACAGCCGAAATGAATTTATTTGTACACTTAAACTTTTGAGTTGCTTCCTAGATCAAACCTGGGGCTGGATTTTCAAAGGACGATGCAGGGCTTGCATCAAGCCCTGCATCCAACTGTTTTTTATGCCACAACTGCACCGGATTTTAATACATCAGGCGCAGTTATGACAGTTTTTCCACTTTACAGCAGCTTGTGCCAACTGTTTGGTACAACCCCCATGAACAGGGTACCCAGGATAGACACATGTTAGATCAGCAAAAAACTGGTCTAGCTTGCAGCAATTGGTGCATGGGATAGAAAATCGAGACTACTGGCCAGGATAATGCTGCAGGCTCTGTGCGCCACGTGTTCAGCGCACCAGGGACTTGCAGCATTCGCAAGCTTTTGAAAACCCAGCCCCTGGAGTCAGGAATCATTTTGTTATGGACTGGATATGGCTAATCCATTAGGAGGCAGTATAGCGTAGTGGTTGAGGGCACTGTGCTGCAAACCTGGAGACCTGGGTTTGAATCCCATCAGTCACTTAACTTCCTTGTGCTGCCAGGTTGCACTTGGAAACAAGCTCCGACTTACTGTGCCTTACCTGGTTAAACAATTTCCTCTTCCTCCCTTCCTAATCCAGATACATTTGCTATCCAGATTTTCCTAACATAGTAACAGAAATTTAAGGCCAGAAGGAATTATAGGTCTATCATGTCCACCTCCTGCTTCATAAGCAGCGATGAATAAGTAGGCTGTATAAATGTATTAATTTAAATTGATTCCCTTCCCTGTCTAGTACCCAGGATACCCTGTGATTCCCATGGTAGGCAGACATTAATCTAGACTTACTCCGAAGGCCTGTACCATTTTCATATCCACTGTCTCTGCTAAGAGGCTGTTTCACAGACTCATCTCACTCTGGGAGAAGAAGCATCTCCTGACATTATCCCTGAATTTACCACTTTTAAGCCTAAGTCTTGTCCCCATCACCTGATCAAACATCTTGGTGTGTTTAATATTATTGATAACATTGAATATGTAGAAGACTGAGATCATGTCCTGTTTCAGCCTCCTTTTTTTCAAGATGACCAACAGCCTCTCCTCATATCTTCTGTTCTACATTAGGGGTGCTTGGAATTCCCAAAATCCAGTCCAGCTGCAGATTTCAGATTTTGGAATAATCCAAGCCCAGTTCTGATTCTGATGCTGAATCAGAATCCTAAATCCTAATTTCTAATAATAATTTAAATTCCTTTTGGACTACTGTAAAACTTAAAGATGGCAGAATGTTTGGCACATGGTGCAAGATGCCAGTGTGGTTATTTGGGTAAAATAAGGAACTGCTTTACAACACCTTTCAGTAGGTGACAAATCTGAATCTGATTCAGATTCAGAAATCTGATTCTGTAGACCCATTTTCAGAATTAGGATTTTTGGACTCACAATCCGAAAATCCTAATCCCTAATTTTGGACCTGTATCCAATAAAATCCAATTTTAGGATCCATATTCCGATCATGCCAGTTCCACATACCCCTGACCATGGTCACACCCTCTCAACTGCCTCACTGTTCTTTTTGTATTGAGGAGCCCAGAATGAGGAAAACTTTACACCCTAAACTTAATGTCACTTGAAATAAGGAGACATAGCGGGGATTTCCGATTCATGTGGCACATAGTTAATGACCCTTACATTTTTTAAGAAATGGGCTTTAATTTTAAACAAGACAATATAGAGACGTCACCCTCTATAGCTTTCCTACTCAAGACAAAACACTAAAAAAAGGAGGTTTTATTTTATGCAGAGGGTGGTCACTAGATGGAATGCATTACCTCTTGAGATAATCACTAGTAAAATCAAAACCGATTTCAAGAATAGCCTAGATGAGTGGTTGTTACAAAATTCCTGGTGTTCATGTTAAGAGTTCGGTGACAGGAGCTACCATGGACATTTTCGCCTTTCGCTCCTGACTTTGCCTCAGTATGAACCTCAGTATGAACTGCATGCAGTACTCCTGATGGGGCCTGACCCATACCTTGTAAAGTAGCAGAAGTACATCCCCTGCTCTGCTGATGTCCATCAGTGAAGTGGGTAATTTGACTGGATAGCCAATATGTGACCCAAAATTTCTCAAAAATATGACAGACACAGTTCCATCCACCAGGATTAGCTGCTCTTGTCATAGTTCTGCCAGCAATATCTTGCAGGATACTGCAGGAACACAGTGTAATTCAATGGAAATCACTCCAGTTTTTCACTTAGGAAACTGTGGCATCTTTATCACAGAGTGCTTCACCCTGCTGAACTGTACTGCAGTTTTAATTTCATTTGTTTTATGAGGAAAAGCTCCATTGAGCAAAGCTCATTTGCAAGGAGGTCCTGGTTAGGACAGTACATTATAGCACAGTACAGAAAAAGCACAGCAATGACAGGTATACAGGGTGAGGAATAGAATAAATTACAAGCAGTGTATAATCTGATAAGTCAAACAAGATATACAGAACAAAAGCAAAACATAATACAAAATTATACAAGAGCAGGGTTGTTACAGTTGGGACAAGATTAAAACAACACTCAATATGCAATCAATAGCAACAGTGAAATCCAGGAGCAGGTACCACTATCAGTGCAATAGGTATCGATCAGTATTTTGAAGGTATGAAGGCTCACAGTTGAGTTCATTTTGAGGGAGGCCTGAAGTTTGTTTCAGTATGTTGAGGCAAATCAGCTGAAGGCCATTTTACCATGTCTGGATGCAGTTCTGTTTCAAGCAAAATATACTGTAGTTGCATGCTCTCAGGTAATATAAACTAGAGACTTTGCAGAGTAAGTCAGAGCTATAATGTGGTACATCACGACAATATGATTTTTATAGATCAGTGATACAGTCAGAAATATTTCAAGAACAGAGAAGATAAGGATATCTGTCAGATATTTGGACCTGTCGAGCAGACATAAAACTGAATAGATAAGGATATCTGCCAGATCATGGCCTCTGATATCCAGTAGAGCAGATAAGGATATTTGCCAGATCATGACCATGTCCAGTCGATATTAAACAAGACACATAAGGATTTCTGGCAAATCATGGACCTATCCTGCAGATATCAAACAGAGTGAATAAGGGTGTTTGCAAGATCATGACCGTATCCAGCAGATAGCAAACTGAGCAGATAAGGATATATGCCAGATCATGGCACTGTCTAGCACAAATCAAAATGGGATAATCCACTGTTCATACAGCTACATCTCTCCCTGAAATATTAGTACTGTAAGACAGAGAAAGCATGCAGATGGCCACATAGGATAACACTAAATCACTTATCAACCAGTAGGGACTCTCACACAAAGCCAAAAAGATAAGCATATACCACTGAAGAGCTACAATTTGTGCAACATTTATTAAAGCTGGTCTGTGGAAAGAATGCTAAAATGGAAACTTAGAGATTAGACTGCCGATGTGGGTTCCTCTATGTATTGCCACACTGGAGCCTACTACTGCATGTTCATATCTTAACTACTGGTCGGTTAGGGGCACAAGTACATAATGCACTCATGCATTTAGAAATTATCTTCAGTTCATCTCAGTATAGTACATATGTTAAAGTCATGGCACAATCACCTACTTGAAATAGTGCTGAACTATAATACAACATACATCAACCCCGTAGTGCAAAATGAAATGTATAACATAAATATATACTGTACAGACAGCACAAATATCAGAAAAGGTAGATATTAAAACAGCAGTGCAATGAAAATGGGTTCTTCCTAATTGATGCCAGATGTCTTCCAGTTTATTTTGGTGGTGACATTTTCAGTTTTCATTATCATTTAAGAATTTTATGAACGTTTTAAAGTAAATATTTCTCAAGAAAAAAAGATGGCCCCCTCATTTTTGCATAGAAATAATACTGAGGACCCGAGGAGGATGAGAGTCCAGACAAAAAATGTAAATGTACAGTACACAGCATAGGAAGCATCCAGAAAACCCAAATCAACAGTTCTGCCAATATTTTTTATAACCATAGCAGAAAATTAGCTTTTTAGAATTACTTTTTTTTCGTTGCACTGCTGCTTTAATAACAATAAGCTGCTTGTGCTGCTGTGCAGTCCTAGAGATCAGAACATTTTATCTCAGTTTAAGTACTAAACAATTATATCCTTTGTGCTTGTAATTCAAGCTTCGTACAAAAGGTTTCATCCAGCTAATTGATGAAAAGTTAAAATTATAGTGTCAGTTCCATTGCCCCCACTGATTCATGTACTGAGCTTACTAATTACTAACTTCTCTATTTTTGGAATTTCAAAGAGGTAAGATGCTAAAAGCAATGATTATAATCCTAATTATGAAATGGGCATAAATAATCCAAAAATCTAATTGGCTGAGGGGCACGGAACCTAGTGTTGATATCTCAGCACAACATCAAGGGAAAATGATTCGTGACTTCACTGGCCTACAGTATTTACACTAAGCAGCCACAGCTGTAAAATTACATCTTAATTCACGTACTTGTATTGACAAAATGCAGCATCTTCCATCTACTGGCCAAACAGCAAAATTACAATGGCTCAGTTGGGCTACTTTTTTCTTTTTCACCTTTTTTTTTTTTTTTACCTTTTTTTTCTCATTCTTACTTGTTTAAATTTTAACATTTTGTTAAAAATAGGTCTTTCAGCTGGCCCGGTGGTGTAGAGGGCTGAGGAGCTGGATGTCTCACTTCGCAGCACGCCGGCGACCCGGGTTTGGGAGCGAGCCTGGGTCGTCGGAGGTCAGAATGGGGGGGCGGGTGGAGCAGGATGGAGCAGTAGCAAAGGCAGCAATCCTCTTCGAGGAGGTGGGGGTGGCATCCCTCGCTCATGGCTACCCCCTGGTGGAGGATGAGGGGCTGCGCAAGCAAGGGTGCTAGTGATAGGCCAATGGGGCGGAGATGGAGGAGGGCCATTACCGGGGCTGTAAGGCGCATGCATGCCTCCACATGCATACATCCTTCTCCTGGGGTCCTCGGGAAATTTGGGAGAAAATGGAAAAAGGCAACCAGTGGCAGGATGATGACCGACACTCCGCAGGCACCGCTCCTGGACCGGGCGTAAGGTAAGCCCCAGTAATTCTGGGGGGCGGAGCTGGGGCAGTTGGTCAGATGGGGGCCATATGGGGCAAGGGAGAAATAAAGTAGTGAAAAAATAGGTCTTTCTTAATCCTAATATACCAATTTCATAATTGCAAGAAGGCACACCAGGGTATGCTTTGTGCTGGGCCAGGAGACATCTGGAAAGAAGCTGTTGCAAGATTAGTATGGCTTTCCAGGTGAAACTTTTGAAACGAAATGAAATAAATAAATAAATAATGGCAATTCTTGGGGTGGAGGCACTTAGCCTTTGGCCTCATACTTCAGCCCATCCAAGGTATGCCATGATCCGAGCACAAAGCACAACCTGTCATGCCTTATTGCTTAAATAGCTTCACCTTACAGCAAATATCTCCACCTAAAAACAGCTGTGAATGAACAATCCCTGGGTGTGTAAAAATAGAGGATAATACATGGGTAGGTATGTGTAGGCAGAATTTTTTACATACTCGAGAAATGGAATGCTAAATAAACCCTGGGAGCACTTTTTTTTGTGGTAATTACTGTCCAACATTTTTTTAATATATACTTGCTGGATTATATACAACTGGCCAAACATTGGAAGTGTCAAAAATAACTAAAGTTATGTATTAAATTATGTGATATGTGTGTATATATATATATATATATATATATACATACATACATACACACACACACACACACACACACACACACACACACACACACACATACTGTATATACATTTCAAGAAATATTAGTTTCTAGCATGTGGACATACTCCAATCAATGAGAGCTCAAATAATAAAATAGAGCTTCCTGATGCCCCATTAATTTCATAGGGCCTTCAGGGAGTATGCTCTAGATAGTCAAAAAGGAGGGATAGATGGTCGTCCAAATTAAACAATAGAAAAGATCCTGGGAAGAAAATATATGATAGCACTATTAGAGATAATGATTTTCAAACTGCCAAATTTTTAGTTCATTAAACATCTAGGCGTGAATAGAGCATAAATTGTATAGGCTGATACTACAGACTAATCTGTAGTGTCCATAATCTTTCTGGTACTGTTTTCAGGTTCAAGTTCATCAGAGTCCCTGCTCAGTCCCTGCTCACTGAAGTGTTCTCAGCCATTCCTGTGGCTAACAAGTTACAACCAGCATTATAATCTACTGTATGAAATTAGATGCAGTTCCATGAAGGACCACACGTGGCCGAGCTGGCAATATTAGCTGAGTAGAGGTAGCTATTTTAATGAACCCAGATTTCAAAATTATCAGTCTCTTTCTTCTCTTTTCAATTTCTCTAGTCAGATCTGCAAATATATTAACTGCTTCCCGGTTGTTTTGTAAACCTTTAATTTTCCTCATTAAGGCCCACACAGCATTGCAATATTGCAATGTTGCAAAGGTTGCTATTAATTGCATTTTCCTGAAAGGGAGCAGTTGACAAGGAACTAGATGTAGTTTTTTTATACTGAGGTATTAGAGAGGCCTTTTCCATACACAGTGTGGGGGTAATCCTCCCAGGGGAGATAACAGCAGGTGTATAAAAGTTAAAGCACTGTCTCATCCTAGCCTGCACAGCATTTCTTGGGACTACCACAAATCTCAGATTCTTTTCTCTATGCAGGTTTTCCAAGGGCCCAGTCTTAGCATTTTTATGGCTGTATGGGTGGTGCCCTGCAGATGTTTTGCTAGAAGAGTAAAAAGGGGCTCTGGAAGCATGAGACCAGATATCTCAGCTCTGTGCTTCCACAGTGCTGTGGTCCCATGTCCACAGTGCTGGTGAGTTAGTTCTTCACTGCCCCTCTACTCCCCACCATTTGCCACATAATCCCTTCCCCATGCAGGGGCACTATTTTGTTTCCGTCTGCGACTTCTGCAGATGTGGGCAAAAAAAAAAAAAGAGCCCACCATGCCCAAGATGGCCACCATGTGCTCATTACGCATGTGCGAGTATAGCACATGCGCACTTCTGTCACAGCGGTCAGGTTGCATATATTGATAATGTACAATAAATTATATAAACTGAGGGTTTAAGAAAATTTAGTAAAATTCCATTATTTTTGCATTGTGATATGACAGGGTGACCCCTGTCATAGTGGACACCTCTGGGATAAATTAAAACCCCTTCCCCAAGCAGTTTATATGTTTTGTATAATGTCCAACATGCTGGTTGGCTGGTTATAAATTAAGTTGTGACGTGTTTATAAAGCTTTCTGTGCATATTAACCAAAAAACCAACTAGAAAACCAGCCAAACCCTCAAATAATATTGAACTTGTATATGGTTTTCTTCTCAGGTCTTTGGCCATAAAACAAAACTAAGAGTGGGTAGTTTTAATAGAAGAATAACAAAAGTTTGTGTCTATTTTTTCTAGATGTTAGCAGCCTTCTTCTAAGATATATTTTGCAGCAGACAGCATGAAGTAATCTGACCCTGCAGGAGAGTTTGGGAGAGCACAGAATGTTCTGTCCTTGGCTCCGACCTTTAACAATGTTGTAAACAAGTTATGTAATGTTCTCCAGGTGCCAAATAACTGTTCTCTGTGGTGCAACAGTGGCCCCTAGTGGCTAATTTTATGTTGTGTCTGCCGTTCATCAAAAGACAAGGGAAATTGTTTTCCAACTTCTAGTGAACTTATAAAAAATCCTACCTCAGTGCTGAGAGAGGATAGATAGGGTGGTCAGTTGAATAGTGACTGAGGAAGGTGAAAGACCTCCTGGTAGTGTGTGCTTTCACACTATTAGGCTGAAGAAAAGTCTTAGAAACTGTTGAAGCTAAGCAGTTATCTGACGTACCATTTTACTTTCTGTATATCTTACTTGATAAAAATAAAATGATAAATGCAACCATGCATTTTTTATGCACCTGACTTGTGGTCTGCCTGAAATTGTGTTATCCTAAACCCACGTCCGGTGACATGTGATCCTTCATTTTATAACTCTCTGGCTAAATTTTGATTCATGTCTTTGGTTCAGTAGTTTTGCCATCTTAGAACGAATTAGATTTCATGTTTGTTAAATGTGCTGCTTTGTACTGTCAGTTTATGATGGGCTCCTAAAGCGCTTTATGCCCAGTGGCGTTTAAATCTGTTGATCTACCACACACAGTTGTGGAAATTGTGTGATTTGTTACCAGATTAAAAAAACGGAATATCTGGTTGGATGAAGGGTCATGCCCAGAGATGTCACCATGTCATTACATAGCACTCTGTAGCCGCACTGAGGAGGTTTTTCCAGCTGTTTTGCACAGGTTTCATTTGCGGTCTGTTCAGTCAGTTTGGGAGTTTCTGGCTTCCTTTGGGATCATACCTTTTCTTGGCTTGAGACTCACAGAATCACTCTAGCTTATATTCTGCTCTGTTTGGTTGGATTCAATTTGAGCATCTAAAATGGACTCTTTAAGGGATAATCACACAGGCTTGGGCAGCGTTTCCAGGACAAGTCCCAACGAGGTTTTTACAATTATCATTGTGGTCCCTTGCTTTTAACTACAGATATACTTCTGTTTATTTTCATATTCAAACTTGGTTCAAATTGCATTTTTTGGCTCCATTACATTTTTATATGCTTTCTACTCAGTGCTCTGAATCTTTTCATGTTTTGGTTACGTGTTTGCAATCAGTTTAACTGTCTAGGCAGGGCTAACTTTATTTTCCCTATTAAACATCAGTTTTTTGGTTGCAACAGTACAGGGTCATTCTAAGCAACTGGATGGATCACTTATGACCTTAGCTGGTTTCTAACTAATAAAGCAAGAGTATGGGCAGGATTCACGTACAGGGGAGAAGTACCCTCAGCTGCGGGAAAACCTTGGCACTAGTGGGAAACCACTTGCGAAGTCGCAGGTCACCCGCAGCTGTTTAAAGTTTTTGGTCTTTTTGTCATGGCATGACCCCTTTCTCTGTATGGGCTGCTTTCTGTTGGCCCCTCCCCCCATATATTTTCCTGCTGTGCATTTCAAACAAGCGATGCATCCTGTTTTCAAGTAATCACTGTTGAGCTGGAAGTTCCAGTCACCCAGAATGTTTTAAGCTTTCATGTGGCCAGTTTTATTGCCTGTCTCAGTGCCTATTTACTGTAAAGGCCTGCTGCACTTTATTAACTAAATGAACAGTTTCCACAAACTCATTTGCATGTTATGTTGTTTGCACTGTATGGAGTGAAATTGGTTAGTTTTCCTGCATTAAACCCTGCAATATGTGGCTCCAGTATATATCATTTTTGCAATCAATTACCAAGAAATTGATTTTTTGGTTGGAATTTAAAATGACAGATGCTGCAGTATCAAATTTCAGAGCATTAAGTTCACTATACTACACAATTGCTTTTTGTGGAAGCTGGATGTTTATTAAGATGTGTGATTTTCTGCAGCTATGTGATTTTTAGTAAAGAGAAGCCTATGTGGCCATTATTTCAATAATATAAGTGTGAATTCAATTTTTCCTGGGTGCTGCTTCTTTCAAATCTGAGATGCTCCCGCTGATTTCATAACAGACTTATACAGAACATACCCAGGTGCTAGCTTCAGTGGCAAGAGTTGAGGGGTTGAGTCTCCTGTTTTTTGTTCTGTGTGAATAAAACTTTGAGAGAACTACTTTTTTCCCCTATACTTGTCAAAATGAGAAATATTCTCTCTTAATGCACTCAATTGAAAACATTTTAATTTTAAGTTTTACTAGTCATTTTTTGTAGATCATAATAACACTTTGGAAAATTTAAATTGTACAGAGAATAATGATCTTATTATAGCATTTTCTGCAGCTCAGTGGGTCACCTGTTGTGTGGCAAGCAACAATGTTTTTATAAACAACAAACTGCAACAAATCCAGTGCTTGTACTGCACATCTGTTCAGATACATAAAATCAGCCCTAATACCCACATGTGTATACAAAATGTGGGTTAGAACCAGGCAATTGTTTGCACATGTGGATAATGTATGTACACTAACTTACATGAACTGAAGTTTTAACAAAATTTAGTAAAATTCTATTCCTTTTGGATTTTGATCCTTCATTTTATAACTCTCTGGCTATATTCTGATTAATGTCTTTGGCTCAGCAGTTTTGCTGTCTTGGAACAAATTAGATTTGGTGTTTTTTAAATGTGCTGCTTTGTACTGTCAGATGATGATGGGCTCCTAAAGCTCTTGCTGCCCAGTGGTATTTAAATCTGGTAACCTACTGTACCAA
The DNA here is from genome assembly GCA_016271365.2 of Neoceratodus forsteri. Taxonomy (NCBI): domain Eukaryota; kingdom Metazoa; phylum Chordata; order Ceratodontiformes; family Ceratodontidae; genus Neoceratodus; species Neoceratodus forsteri. Next base: position 468,921,781 of record CM028134.1, on the reverse strand, counting down.
ACATAATTGGGGAAATTGTATTATTTGTTGCAAAAAAAAAAAGCATTTGTCAACGCTGAATGTTGATTGCGTTAGTGTGTTGACCATGCTCACTGGCCCTCTGTCAGTCGCTCAGTCTGTTTCGTCTGGTGCTGCAGGCTGCTGTTTTGTACTGGGCTATTGCCTGCATTGGCACCTTGTTCTGCCCACTAAGAGTTCTGCAACTGTCCCGACAGAGCTCCGTTGAGGTGGCTCACTCCCCCTCTCTCACTCGTGCATTCTGTTTCTCTTGGTGCTGCAGGCTGCCCTTTTGTACTGGGCTCCTGCCTCTGTAGGGGGCTTTTTCTGCCCACAAAGAAATCTGCAGCAGTCCTGACACAGGTCTGTTGAGCCTGCTGACTCCCCCCCTCTCACTCACTCATTCCATTTCTGCCGGCGCTGCAGGGTGGCCTTTTGTACTGGGCTCCTACCTGTGTTGGCACCTTGTCCTGCCAACAAAGAAATCCGCAGCAATCATGACAGAGCTCTGTTAAGGTCGCACACTCCCCCTGTGTCACTCACTCTTTCTGTCTGTCCTGGCACTATAGGTTGCCTTTTGTGTTGGGCTCCTGCCTCTGTTGGTGCCTTTGTCTGCCCACAAAGACATCTGCAGCAGTCCCGACAAAGCTCCGTTTAGCTTGCTCATGCACTCCCCCTTCTCTCACTCATTCCGTTTCTGCCGGCACTGCAGGCTGCCCTTTTTCTTTGGACTCCTGCCTGTATTACCGCCTTCTTCTGCCCACAAAGAAATTTGCAGCACTTACAATACAGCTCTGTTGAGCTCGCTCACTCCCCCTCAGTCACTCCCTCATTCTGGTTTCCCTGCCAGTGCAGGCTGCCCATTTGTACTGGGCCCCTGCATGCACTGGCACCTTTGTCTGCCCACAAACAAATCTGCAGCTGTCTTGACAGAGCTCTGTTGAGGTCGCTCAGTCTCCCTGTCTCACACGCTCATTCTGTTTGTCCTGGCTCTGCAAGCGGCCCTTTTGTACGGGAATCCTGCCTGCATTGGCGCCTTTTTCTGCCCACAAAGAAATCCGTAGCAGTCCTGACAGAGCTCCGTTGAGCTCACTCAGTCCCACTGTCTCAGTCACTCATACTGTTTCTCCCACTGCTGCAGGCTGGCCTTTTTGTACTGGGTCCCTGCCTGCATTGATTCCTTCTTCTGCCCACAAGGAAATCCACAGCAGTCCTGAAAGAGCTCCGGTGAATTTGCTGACTCCCCCTCCATCACTCGCTGTCTCGTTCTGTTTCTCCCAGTGCTGCAGGCTGCCCTTTTGTACTGGGCTCTTATGTTGCACTGTTTCTCTGCCCACAAACAAATCCACAGCTGTCCCGACAGAGCTGTGTTGAGGTTGCTCGTCTCCCTCTCTCACACGCTCAGTCTGTTTGTCCTGGCGCTGCAAGCGGCCCTTTTGTACGGGACTCCTGCCTGCATTGGCGCCTTTTTCTGCACGCAAAGAAATCCGCAGCAGTCCTGATGGAGCTCCGTTGAGCTCACTCAGTCCCTGTGTCTCACTCGCTCATACTGTTTCTCCCACCGCTGCAGGCTGGCCTTTTGTGCTAGGCCTCTGCCTGCATTGATGCCTTTTTCTGCCCACAAGGAAATCCGCAGCAGTCCTGAAAGAGCTCCGGTGAGTTCGCTCAATCTCCCTCCATCACTCGCTCTCTCATTCTGTTTATCCCAGTGCTGCAGACTGCCCTTTTGTACTGGGCTCTTGCGTTGGGCCCTTTCTCTGCCCACAAACAAATCCGTAGCAGTCCTGACAGAGCTCAGTTGAGCGCGGTCACTCCTCCCTCTCACTCATTTGATCTTAATGTGTCCCACACAGTGATTTCCTACAGTGACCATGCTATTCTGTGGCAGGAGTGCAAAAACACATTGTAGCCACGATGTGAAACATGGCAGCTGTACTGTTCATAAGGAGGTGTGGAAAAATGCCACTGCTGAAAATGTGGGGTGAAAATATCACAAAATTGAGAAGTTACAAGGGTGTGTGGAAACAGGTCAATGCATGTTTGTAACACAGTCATGTCATGGAGTTTCGTCACCCGATTTTCAGCATAGGCATTTTAGGACCTCTGCTCATGAACAGTGCCACTGTCATTTTCTTAATCTGTCCCGATCAGTGATTTCCCACAGCGACTACGTTATTCTGCACCGGAACTGTGAAAACACATTTCGGTCAGGATGTGGAAAATGACAGCTATGCTACTCATAAGGAGGTGTGGAAAAATTCCACTGGTGAAAATGTGGCATGACAATATTACAAATCTACGAAGTTACAAGGGTGCGTGGAAAGTCTGCAACACACACTTGCAACACAGTCATTCGATGGGGTATTATCACCAAATTTTCAACATAGGCATTTTAGGACCTCTGCTCATGAACAGTATCCCTCTCATTTTCTTAATCTGTCCCGGACAGTGATTTCCAACAGCGGCCGCTCTATCCTGCGCCGGAAGTGCGAAAACACATTTTGGCCAGGATGGGAAAAATGACAGCTTTACTGTTCATAAGTAGGTGTGGGAAAATGGCAATGTTGGAAATCTGGAGTGAAAATATTATAAATTCGTGAACTCACGAGCGTGCATGCAAACTGAGCAACACACGCTCATACCACAGTCATTTTATGAAGTATCATTACCAAATTTTCAACATAGCCATTTCAGGACCTCTACTCATGAACAGTGTCACTGTCATTTTTTTAATCTGTCCTGAACACTGATTTCCCACAGCGACCATGCTATTCTGTGCCGGAAGTGCGAAAACACATTTCTGCCAGGATATGAACAATGACAGCTGTACTGTTCACAAGGAGGTGTGACAAAATGCCAGTGTTGCAAATCAGCGTGAAAATATTGCAAATTCACGGAGTTATGAGCGTGCGTAGCAACTGCGCAGCGCACGCTCGTAAAACAGTCATTTTTTGGATTTTTTCCACCAAATTTGCAACATAGGCTTTTTGAGAGCCCACCTCATGAACACTGGCAATGTCGTTTCGTTAACCAGTCCCGAAAGGTGATTCCGTGCAGTGACCACGAAATCACCTTTCTGGGCTGATTAACGCCATGACAGTTCAAGAATTCATGAGGAGGGGTCCCAAAAACCCCATGTTGAAAATTTGGTGAAAAAATTCCCAAAAATGCCCGAGATATGCAGTAAAGTTGAAAAAACCCTATGTATTACACTGTACAGCTTACCGGCATTTCGTCAGTTCGCGGTCGGCTTTGAAGAGTGCAGACCTGTTCCTGGTCCACCGAAGATTGTCGCGCTGAGCTCCTAAGGTAAGTATGGGGTGGGGAGGCAGGGTGTGCAGTGGGTGGGTGCGGGTGGGAGGCAAGGCGCCCGAGGGATGGTTTCCTGATTTCCAGGGAAAAAAAGCGGACATTGCAGGACCGTTTTGCTTTGCAGGGCCTCTGGCACACTGGGGTAGGCTCCCAGTGTGCCAGCAAAACTCTTCTTGGGGCAGAAGTAGCTGACCAGAGTTAGGCACCCCTTGAGGCGAAGGGCAGGTATCGTTATGCAACGAGGATTGGGCACCCCGTCAGGCAGGAACAAAACGGAGGTGACAGAATGCCGACAGGAGTAGGCTCCCTGTCAGCAACAAAACAAACGGGAGCACTACAGCCGACGGGGATTGGGCACCCGTCGGCAGGAACAGAAGGGGGTTACAAAATGCCGACGGGGAGTGGGCTCCCCATTGGCAACAAAACAAACAGGGACCACTACAGCCAATGGGGATTGGGCACCCCGTCGGCAGGAACAAAATCGGGGGGGGGACAGAATGCCGACGGGGATTGGGGCCCCCGTCGGCAACTAAACATGGTGGGATGGGATGGTTATATTGTTTGTGAACATGGCGACAAGCCACCGCCATGTTCACAAACAATCTCAGCAGTTTACATCCCACCCTGCAATGATGGGTCGCTCCCTCATTGCAGCGGATGACTGACGCTGCAATGATGAGGCAGCCCCCGATTGCAGCGGCTGTTTTTTTAGAAAGTTGTGGCATGCTGGCAGAACTAGTGTCAGCAGCAGCATGCCATGGCATTGAGGGAACCGGGGCAAGCCTCTGCAGGCTGTGGGGGCATTGGCCACAACAGTGCCACACCTCCACAACCTGCTTCTGTACAAACCTGTCACAACATGTTTCTTGCGCATGTGCTCAATCAACATAAAAAGAAATATATCTGGATGTGGACCGTTACAATTTGCTTTTAAAGTCAGGTACCTAGGAATATCAAGGATATGTTCACCTTTACCTACTCTTTAGGGTTTGGTCATTTTTTTCATGTAGCATAAATGCTGTCTAGTATATTTTTTCACTTAGTTTTTCCCTTCTATGGTCCATGTACGCGTCGACAACTCCTCAGCCCCAACACCAGCCCATCTCATAGACTTACAAGGTAACCACCACTTACACAGAGCCATATTTGGTTGGGTGGCCTGCCATGTAGGGTCGTATGGTGCCTGCATGGGATTACGAGCAAGCCAGGGCTTTTTCCTCTTTTCTTTGGCCCTCCAAGTGTCTGTGTGACACAACTGTGCATATGTGTATGATGCACCAATGTGCTGTGTTGGCAGACCCCCCCATATCTGCTGGTCCTTTTGTGCTGCCTCTGTAAGGTAGCAAGCAAGTGATAGGACTCAGTGCACAATCCTCCCTCAAACAGCCAACCCTAGAGTGACCCTGGTCCATTACCAAACCTGGGTTGCTGGCATGGCAGGAGGTAAGACATCACTCAACTAACAAGGCCCTTGGTCACTGAGCAGTGACCATAATTTGTTTGAATTCCCCCCTCTAAAACATTAAAAACTCTAGTTAAAAACACAGCCCTATAGAAGCCAGTAAAGCACCCCTGTGCTTGCATGCACACCACTCTGAAGCAGCTGTGTTGGCTCTGAACAGTATTTGTTAATAGTACTGTCAATTATATGTGCTTCAGAGATAGCACTCAAAGTAGTGATGTCTGCAGTTAATTACTATGTTTCAGTCCCCACCTACTTTAACCTGTCTGTAACATTTGTGATACTCACATTTGTACAGGCCACTATTTAGTGATCTTAGCCAGCCTTTTCTGTATCTCAGTTGTATTTTGCTCTTGTGTGACTTGCAGGTTCTATACCATTTGAAGAACTGAGGCTAGAGTGTCCTCCAATTTCTTGGTCAGTTTGCCACCCTCTTTTCCAGCAATTGTAAAGTATGCCTTACTCATGGCTGCTCTGTCAAGCTCAGAGGACTCTTCCGAGTCTGTGGACCCAGACTCCAACACTAGCCTGTGGCCATGAAAGGCTGACTGATAAGCCTCGTAGGTATCAAGTAAACACTGTTTCTCCAACCTTTTCTGATCAATTTTATTGGAGGAACAATAGGTTCAAGGGGTTATAGGGAATGTGGCAGACTGGATGGACCTCTGATCTTTTTCTGCCATCATTGTCTATGTTTCTAAGTTTCTATGCTCCTTCTTCTGCACCTTAGAAAGATCAGCCTCAGCCACAATTTTGTGGTATCCTTTACTTTCAAACACAGCTCAATGCATTCAGTTGCAGTTTTTAAAGTTGGATTTCCAACAATGCAATAAAGTTTTCAAATAAAGCTCCACATTCTGGTAGCCATCTTGCTTCGTGCTCCGCCCCCCAACTGTCCAGCTTTTTTTTATTAAGAGAGGGATTTAGAGAGACACAGAGACCGTTCAGTTATATGACCTCATAGTGGAACTCATTGTTCACTTATGCAAACTTCAACTTGTTTGTTTTTATTCTTTTAAAGTTTTGTTTATTGAGAAATGTTCCACAGTAAACAGTAGAAAAAAACAGTACAGCACAAGAACAACAGAGGGCGTGCATGAAAGTATAGGTACACATTGTCTGTTTTTCTAAACTGTAAAAATTCAACTGCCTGTCTCTGAGGGACGCTGTTTTTTTGAAATGAGAGACAGTTATGATATTGGGGAGTGGAGCTTCAGCAGTGTTAATCTGATTGACAGTTCACAGTTACACATGATCAGTGGTAACAACAAGTTACATCACTGTCATTTAGTTATTAGAAATGCTGGCCGGTAATTATTATTTCATTATACAGTGGTGTACAGTGTCAGGTTCCTTCTTGTCTAGTCATGTCACTCAGCATCTTCAGTGAAGAACTGGCAAGAATAAGCAAATGGATCACTTGCTAATTGCTTAATTTGCTTTGGTTGCTTTGTGTATCCAGACGTGACTAGTTATCACTGAGGACATCGTAACAGTAGTGCCACAACATCTTGTTACATTTGGCTACCTGACACTGGGTACCACTGTACATGGCCTGTATACCTTATTCTATATATTTTAGAGTATGGTGCTCTGAGTGGCAAAAAAAGGGTGCCTTACAAGTAAAAATATATTATAATAACTAGGAATCATTTTTTCACTAAAGGAGATCTGGTTTGTAATTTGCCATTATAAAGAAGTGTATATAATGGTAAACATGCGCTGGGTTTCCCTTGTCCTGCGCATGCACCAGCCGCCGCACTTCCCTTCCTCATTGCTGGACACCATAGCTTACCACCGGAGACTACACCTCCACTTGGAGGTGATGGTAAGTCCATTAAAAAAAATTTGCTGGGATAGAAATGCTGAAACTAGGCTACTTTAAAAAAAATGTAAACCATATGTTTCTTTCAGCAGCTGTGTTGGACCATGGATCCCACTGAAACCCGATCAGACTGCAGCCGAACAGAGACGTCTTGTTATTTTATATAACTGCTGTGGTGAAAAAATGATACCCAGCAATTATATAAAATAAAACATGGGGTTGTGTATAAAACTCAAATTTTACACACACCCTTAATGTTGGTATTTAAATAATCCCCTCAAGCTTTGCTCTCAGGGTTTACGTAGCATCCAACATCTCGGGTGTGTGTAAAATTGTTTTTAAGCACACAACCCCACATATTATTCTATATAGAATAATTATTATTATTATTACTGTTCTACTACTATGCTAATCCTGTTGCCTGAATGTGGAGTGTGGTGAATCACATTGGTGGCATATGAAGAGATGTTTAAGAACACCTGTAAACCTGAATGGTAGATCTGTCGCATCAAACTGCAGTTTACACCTAGTGTAACAGTCTTCCTCTGAAGTGTACATGAAGTCATTTTCTACTTTACTGTATTCCTTAAGATAGCTTAATGTGAGTTAAAATCCTGTGTACCAATTTTTTTTTAGCCAGAGCTTTACATTCTGTTACAAACCATCTTGGAAGGTTCCTCCAGCTCCAGGTGGGGAAGGTGGATGTAAATATCCAGTAATCACTGAACCTGATCTTTAAATCTTTATGGGTATGCTATCAAGGCAGCCTGACTGAAACAATAGCAGACTTCAGCTATAGTGCAGTTAAAATGGCTACCTGCAGTGAGCCTGTCTGAATCAGCCTAGGCTGTCAAGAAGAGTATGAATGAGGCAATGAGGCACACCGATAGCTAGCCTGATAAAACATGTGGCTTAATTGTTTGACAGGCCTGTTGTTGACCTAAAAAACTAAACAGATTTATAGTTTGCAACCTTCCAGAAGCCCAGAAAGAAAGGATGGGAATGTATTCATGACTAGAGCAAATCACATGCCTCTAGTTGGAAAAACAGGGGAGCTACCCAGGGAATTGATATTGGCCTGATCTGTGGAATAATGGGAGCTCAACACATTTATAGTAGTAGTATAAGAAGTTGTAGCTGGTTTTTACTGAGTGCATTTCCAAAGCTCAATGCACTTACAAGCAACACTAAGACAAGAACAACAGAGAGTACAATAGAAGATAAAAGAGCAACAAAACTCACAAAGCTTGTAGAAATGCACCAGCTAAAAGACGCTTTTGTAGCCTGGGTTTAAAAATGCAGATGAATGGGGAGAGACAAATCTCCAATAGCAAGGCACTCCATAGGCTAGCAGCTGCCACTGCAGGGGCTCTGTCCACTGCTGAATTCAGCCTCAGTGGAGGTACCATTAGACTGCCCTGCCCGATGGACCTAGTGATGCTAGGGGCTGTATAGGGTGTGAGAAAATCACAGATGTTCTATGGGCTCAGTTCATTCAAGGCTTTATAGGAGATAATAATAACCTTGTAGTTTACATGCCATATAACATGCAGCTAGCCCAGATGCTGTAGAGAGGGAGTACTATGATCTGACATCCACATGGAAGTCAAAACTCTAGCACCAGTATTCTGGATCACAGTAGCTATAGATGAAAGATCAGACCATCTGTTCAACCTTTATAGAGTGCATTACTGTAGCCTAGTCTTGGGGACACTAAGGCATTAACAAGCATGGTTAGGTTGGCCAGGACAAGAAAGGGGCGGAGTCTCACTATAGTTTTCAGATAGTGTAAGCAATCTCTGACAGCCACTGAATCTGAGACTCAGACAAATGGTTATAAAGGACAATCCTTGACTCTATACATCCCTCACAGCCTCCAATCTCCCACCCTCCAGCAAGGGCAGACTGAGGTTACACTGCAGTGCTGACAACTGTTGATCTGAACCTATGATAAGTAACTTTGTCTTCCCATGGTTTAAAGCCAGCCAACTGGATGTAAACTACATATTGAAATCTGTCATGTACTGTTCTAACTTCCACACAGAATCCTGCCTGTCAGGGCTAAAGTATCCCTACATCTGGATATCATCAGCATACAATGAAAGCCCACATTGTAGTGTCTAATGATCTGACCCAGCAGCATATATACTGTAAACAAAGCAGGAGAAAGGACAGAGACCTTGGGAACATCATAATTTAGGTCAATAGCTGGGATTGAAAACTCCACTAACCACTAACTAAACCCTATCTGGCAGGAAAGACCTGAACCATTTCAACACCGACTTCATACCTCCTACACGTTCCTTAAACCACATACTGAAAGCCAAATACTCAACTGAAGAGGACAAGTCAAGCAGAATGAAGGTGGACATCTCGTCTCAATCCTTCACCTTGTAAAGATCCTTACACACCATGATCAGCACAGTTTAGGTGCTATGGTATCAACAGAAACCAGACTGGAATTGTTTGAGGGCATCATCTTCTAAGTGGTTCACCAATTGCTGAATTACCAGTTGAAGAGTCTTATCTTGCTATGCTGAGTCTCTGTGAATGAGTTAGGCTTCTTGTTTCTTTCCTGCAACCCTCTTGAGAACTGAACCCTGTGTGGAAGTTCTTTTTCAAGGAGGCCTTCTAGACTTTGGTTTAGTTTAATATTTTTGTTCTGTCTGCAGTTCTATCATTTTAAACACTTTTTTATCATAATGTATTTGGTGTGTACTATATTTTCCCATTTTTTGCTTGTATATCATATACTTTTTTTGTAGATATTTAATATTTGTATATTTAAGTAACCTGTGACTGTGCAATGTTTTTTGAGAGGAACAGGTAATTTAGAGGCACAAAATTAAAAGACATTCCCAGCCTGCCTGCATCAGATTGTAGCTTAGCTCCTTGAAAACAATATGCAGTACTATACCAGACGGACAAGAAATTCCAACCCAAAGCTTTGTTTTAATCTTGCTTATTCAGGGCTGCAAACAATGGTGGCTAAAACACAGGTGAAAGATAAAAGGAAACATACTCTAAATGTTTTGGACCTAGAGGGTACTTTCTTAGAGGAAGTGCCTTCGAAGTACAAAGCATTAGAGTGCATGTCCCGTTGTCTTCAAAGGAGCTTCTGATTTGAATTCCCTGTTCAGCTGGGTTTTGTACTGCATATTGCTTTCAAGGTGCTTAGCAACACATTGATGCAGGCAGATGGTTAGAGGCTTTTGGAATTGGCACTGTGCAGTGGACTGGAAGTTGCTCCGCTTCTGAGTTTGCTGTACAGGTAATTTTTCCTCACAACTCTGTGTTCCATCTCTGAGAACATGTACTAAGTTAAAGTGAGACTGCTTCTACTACAGGAGCATGTTCAGGAATGCATGAAACAAATAGGGGATTTCTTTGCCCTATGTCCAGAGGCCTACGAGTATTGAGTGATAAGGGCATAATGTAGGATGAGAAAGGAAACAGCCTTTGTCAATTTTTTTGCAGCAAACTCATGGCAACACTGAAAAAGTGTGTTAAGCCAGTTGTTAGTTGGTCTCTCTGTGACACCAAGAAGTATGTCTGTATCACAGTTTCCTGATACACTGCAGTATTGGAAATCATGGCATTGGTAACATGGGCAATTTCTCATACTGCTGTAACATTGTTTCATGGTATACCACATTGTTCAGGCCTTTCAGCTAATTTTGTGTATGTTTTTAGGGATGACTGCCTTTTCTACACCTACTCTATCTGACACAAGGGTTTAAGGAGAGTTATTTTTGTGCAAACATTGACTCATAATACAAAAAAATGTGTTTCCAAAAAGCTGGCAACCGTAGGATGGGGAGTGGTATAAATGTAACTAGAATCATTGCAGATACCATATTATGCATCAAGGAAAATTGTGATGCTCAAATACTAATGTACTAATGGTGTACTTCCAATGAATTTCATTATATTTTCTTAACAGGTCTTTATTTACCCAGGAGTTGTCCTTTTTTTTTTTGTATATGCTTTTTCTCGACGTCTCAGCAAGGAACTCTCTAAGGGCATCCACTGCACCTGCAAGATCTACCTCTTGCCTGAAGCTCCCCCTCCATCCCCTCACCAGTCAGGCAGACCCCCCCGCTCTGCACCCCCCCAGGCAAGGCTGCCCTATCGCCCAGGGTGCTCTACCTATAATCTAATGTACCTGGCTGGGCTGTCCAGTCCTAGTGGAGAGAGAGAAGCCTAGAGACAGAGTGTGGCTTGGTGGGGTGTGGTGCCATCAACAATCCCCGAGGATGGGGGCATTTCTTGGCTTTTTCTCCCCTGGAAGTGTGGCATGCTGTGATGCCTGCGCATGGCTGCCCTTCTGGCATCTGCCGTATGCTCACACCTTACATTGGCTGGTGTTCCTGCAATACCCCCAATTTTCATCGAGGGCTGCCAGGACACTGAGCAACCCTGGATCCCTCCCCAGGGAGAGGAGAGCTGTCCACCGAATGCTCCATCCTCTCCTTCCCCTGCCGACTCCTGGCTCACTGAATCTGTCTCCAAACCTGGGTTGCTGGCATGGTGCGAGGTGTGGCATCCAGCGCCTCAACCCTCAGTGCCACCGGGCCGGCCTAGGAATTGTCCTTGAGCAGCAATTGTCCAAGGCATGCCATATTAAGAAGGTTAAAAACATTCATCAATGCTGTGTTTCTTGTACAGAAACGAGAGTTAAATGCACAAGGAAGCAGAAATTCTGATTGCTAAGCAAGTTCTCCTACCAATGCTTTTTATGGATCCCATATGCTAAATAATGTATTCTATCCCCTCCATCTAGATTTGAAATGATAAATAGTAATACATGCAAGTTTGCTCATGGTCTACCGCAGAGGATACACAGGTGTTATCTCTACAAGGAATTATATTTTCTTCCGAGTGCAAGAATCAATTCCAAAACCATTTGTCTAATACACAGAATTGTTAGAAGCCAGCAGCCTACTGAATGGGTAAATAAACAACAAACTTCTCTCCATACATACATCTTAAGAGACTGAAGTATCAACAGGTGCATAAAAAAACAAAACTGTGCAAGACAAAGGCTGGAGAGCATTCTTTCTGAAACTATGGCCCTAGAATACTAAATAGTCTAACTGCTTCTCTGGAATTGTCATTTTCTAAGTTTCAAATAAAACATGAACTGCTGAAATACCTTGGAGAGGTACCGGCCTGTACATGTCAATTATGTTTGAAGCTACTGTATGCATTACTGTCACATGGCTCATAACTTGTAAATGTACTGTAGCACAGCAGTTCTGTTATGTTTATTGAGACTACATCAGTGTTCTCTGTATTCTAGGACATGACTGAAAATGGGACAGATGACCCAGCCCACTTCCCAGTAAAGCAAATCACTCACTCGCTCACTCACTCACTCTCACTCACTCACTCACTCTCACTCACTCACATAAATAAGCAGACCCCCACAGGTGAAAGGGGGACCATCGTTTTGTGGCCTTCAATGCCACTTCTTCCTAGGAGCTCTCTTGGCAATTGGGACAACTGACTCTGTACACAATAATGGAGAATTTTCAAAGCCTGTGTCAAGATGAAATGTTCTATTCTACAACTTTGGGCATAAGCAAAATTGCCTCTATATCCAATTTTCAAAGCTAGGACCTAGTTAAGTCCAGTTTCCAAAACTCTGACTTAGTTATGCCCAGTTTGCAAAGCTCACGTATAAATGTGCCTTGACACAGTTTTCAGACTGAGTGTAACCTGAGATATCAGTTACATCTATGCCTAGCATTTCTTATCCAACGACTGGATGTGAAGTACCATAAACAGCTAGTAATTATGCAGATAAGTCCAACTTTTGAAAATAGCCCCATGTTATGTCTTTTGAAAATACCACCCAACATACCTGGGGGGTTTTGCCCAGTTTGTGACTTTTGAAAATCCCACCCTAAGTCTTCAACTGCAAAACTTAGGCACAGTGATAAAAAGAAGACACAGGAATAGGGCTGGTCATGCTCTAAAGAGGTATGAAGCCTCAGGGTAACTTTGAGATGAATGTTGAAAGTGCATGAAGTTTTACAGGTAAACCATCATGTATCCAAAAAGAAGTGGCTTTCAGGGCCACAAAACCTTGGTCTTCCTTTCACCTGTGGTTGTCTGTTAAGAAAAAATAATAAAAACATTTGGGGGGTATACCACTGTGAGTTGAGCGTCCCTACTTCCACGGTATTGCAGCAATATCACAACTGTGCATTACATGTGATGGGTATCATACCATATACATTTCATTCTGTGACAACCCTAGAACCTCTAGTTCTAGTTTCACATGTGCTTATGGGTTCTAGGATGGCTTATGGCAACAATCATCCCATTCTGTTTGATGACATTCATCCCATGCCATGCGGCCACAATCCTCTCATTCCAGTAAGTGACAATCATTCCATACCATGCGGCAGCAATCATTACATTGCATGGGACCATAATCATCCTGTTCCATTCACCTACAATCATCTCATTCAGTTCAGCCACAATCATCTCATTCCATGTAGATACACCCATCCTATTCCATGCAGTCACAATTCTCCCATTTATTTAGCCACAGTCATCTCATTCAATGTGGCCACAATTGTCCCATTTCATTCAGTCATAATCTTTCACTCCATGTGGCCACAATCATCCCATTATATTTGGGTAAAATCATTCCATTCCATCAGGCCACATTCATCCTATTCCATTTGTTCACATTCATTCCATTCCATTCAGCCACAATCATATCACTGCATTCAATGGCAATCACCCCATTCAGTGTGGGCACAATCATTCCATTCCATTCCATTCAGCCACTGTCATTCCATCCCATTCCATTCAGCCACAAATCATTTCATTCCATTTGGCCACAATCCTCCCATTCCATGTAGTCACAACTACTCCCATTCCATTTGGCCACAATCATCTCATTCCATGTGGCTGCAAACATCTTATTCCATTCATTCACAATCATCTCACTGTATATGACCACAATCATCCCATTCCATTCAGCTACAATCATCTAATTCAATTCAGCCACAATCATCCCATTCAACCATAGTCATCCCATTCAGTTCTGTGTCACAATCATCTCATTCCATTCAGCCACAGTCATTGCATTCCTTTTAGCCACAGTCATCCCATTTCATTTGACCACAATCATCCCATTCTATGTGGCTGCAATCATCCAATTCAATTCAGCCACAATTGTCTCATTTTATGTGGCAACAATCATTCTATTCCATTTAGTCACAATTGTCACATTCCATTTGTCCACCGTTGTCCAATTTCATTTGACCACAACTGTCTCATTCCATTTAGCCACAATCATCCTATTCCATGTGGGCACAATCCATCCATTCCATTTAGCCACAATCACTACATTCCATGTGGCCACAATCATGCCATTCCATTCAATCACAATTGTCCCATTCCATTTAGCCACAATCATTTCATTCTGTGCTACCAGAATCATCCCAGTCCATGTGACTACAATCATCCAATTCCATTTGGCCACAGTTGTACTATTCTCTGTGGGCACAATCATTTCATTCCATTCAGCCTCAGTCATCTTATTCCATGTGGGCACAATCATCCTATTCCATTTGGCCACAATCATACTATTCTCCGTGGGCACACTCATTTCATTCCATTCAGCCTCAGCCATCCAATTCCATGTGGGCACAATCATCCTATTCCATTTGGCCACAGTTGTCTCATTCCATGTAGGCACAATCATCCTATTCCTCAAAGCTACGATTGTCTTATTCCATGTGACAACAACTGTCTAATTTTATGTGGACACAATCATCCCATTCCATTTGGCCACAGTCATCGCATTCCATGTGGTCCCAATCATCCTATTCAATTTGGCCACAATTGTCCCAATCCATGTGGGCACAATTCTTCCATTCCATTCAGCCACAATCATCCACTTCCAAGCAATAGTAGATGTGGTTTACTCAGCTCTAACATCTGCAATCTTGAAAAACAACAGAATTTTTAAAAGTAATCCACCTCCTCCCATACATATGCATTCATCAGGTGTCAAGTGGTCCCCTGTATTATGAGCTATGCCACTGCCAGTCAGATGTACAGATATATGATTTATATTCTGTTATATTTTGTGTATGTTTAAACTGCCATAAGGAAAATGGATGACAGGGTCACACAGGGAGAGAGATTGGATTTTTGAAATGTTTGACCTTCCTCTGACCTGAAGGGGAAGTTTGCTGGGCAGGAAGCCAACTTACTTCAAGGGCTGTTCAACAAGGATGTGCCAGAAAACCATCACCTATCATAAATATTTGCACTTGAAAGGTAGGATGCTTGGGAAACCAGATTTTGGGAAATAGCCCTTCTTGACAAGCTGTTGTAAATTATCTTACCAGTAAGACAATAAGACATCAAAGGCACACATTCTGAAAATGTTATTAATGTGCCAAAAGGTGGTAATCATAACTCCCTAAACATTTGGGAAAGTGCAAGCGTCACAGCTACTGGCCCCAAAAAGACAAGGCCACCAGCTGATCAAGGGCAGTGTAACAGACTGGAGGGGCCAATCCTATAAATAGGGCTTCCAAACAGAAACTCAGTGCATTTTGGCTCACTTTTCAAAGGACACTTTGCTTTTGGACACTCTCCTGACCACAAGAGAACAACTGCTAGCAGACACACAAGAAGCAAGACTGCTACAGAAAGGACTGAAACCTTGGAAAAAACATTTATTTTTCTGGACTTCATTTCAGTACTAATTTAAGGTAAAACATTAGATAACAGTTACAGTGCATTTTTCGTGTATATTTTCCACTTTTATTTGTGTTGTTCTGTGACCAAATTGATAAAATCTTTTAGTTGTAAATGTATGATAATTAATTATTTAGTAAAAAGATTGCTTTTAAGAAACCTGCCTGAGCGAGATTATTATAGTGTGTGTGTGATTGTGGGAGGTTCAATAATAATCTGTGACTAAACTGTTATTGCTAAGGGGTGCCATCATAAGCTACCAGATCAAACAAGGGTCTGAAAAAGGAAAGACTGGCTAAAGGTTGGGGAATACCAAAGTCTCAAGGAAGCGTCTGTGGGGATCTGAACCAGGTTATTGCACACCTTGTGGGAGAAGGCAGAATCAGGGTTACAACGCTACCCCAAAGAGGTTATAATGCCTGGATCTTCCCCCTTTGTGTATAAGGTTACCACCTTTGGATGAGGTAAAAGCCAGATCCAAAACCACACCCCAAACTCCACCTCTGGCTCCACCCCTTTTTATGACTGGCGAGTATATCACTCCTCCTCCAAAGCCATTTGTAATGTTGGAATAGACATTGCTAGTGATAGGAAATCATTTTTATACTGTTATTTATTTGATGTATTTATTCAGTTATTTATTTTTATTCTTTGGCAACCAGGTTACCTCCCATAGGCCACACAGCCCATTTTACAGGAGTGACCCAGGAGCACAGGAAGGTTAAGTGACTTGCTCAGGGTCACACAGTATTTAAGTGGAGGTTGTGGGACTCAAACTCAGGTCTGCTTGATGTGCCAAGCTCAGCCACAGCTTATTGCTCAGCCCTCTGTTAAACACTCTCCCATTTTTCTTTCCATGTCAGCCATGTATTCTGATGCTTGTGGTACCCTTAATACTGCACTGTGTTCCCCTTTACCTCAGCAGCTACTGCTGTTTCTTTTCATATTTCTAAGACATTCCACAATTTCAGATGCACCATTCCATGCTGTTTATCTGAATGACCTGTCAAAGTGTAGCTAATATCATGGAATGTTCAAGTAATACAAAAAATTAGAGCAAATGTAGTGATAAAAGCAATAAAAGTTAGATTATTAATTTAACAAAAATGGGTCTAAAACTTACCATAATATAGAACAAACAAAAAGAAACATATGAGGGCACATAAAGGTGTAAAAACTGTTTCCTGATAGCAGTAAAAGACCATGCTTAAAATTCAGAGTGGAAAAGAATAGGTTAATTTACTGCTAATGATCTTAATGGCCATACTTTACACCTCTCAGACAGTCTGGTTTTACAAACAAAGGCAGGTCTGAATGACTGTGACAGCAGAACTTCTTTGTAACCTGGACATGTAATGCAGCCAAAACAGTGAATGATTTGATACATCAGTTTTAAGAATATATGAGCACTCAAAATGGCCCAAAAACCGGACTGCATGTAACCAAAACCGGATGACCGGATAATGACCCTAAAAACTGGATTATCCAGTCAAAAAACAGATAGGTGGCAACCCTATTTGTGTAACAACCAAGAAGGGTTCATATTTTGCTACAAGATTCAAGACTAGTATTGTACCCTGATCCAGAGTAAAGAGGGGAACCTGGGACTTTGTGGTGAGTGTTCAGTTGTGAACTCAGTGAGCACTATAGAAGGACTCAAAGAGGGTATCCCCTGTTTCTCCCTCCCTGTCACAGATTGCACTTAGGGGTGGGCACTGTGAGCTCAGTGGACCTGACCCTCAGGAATGGGTTTGTGACACCCTGTGTATATTTACGCTAAAATAATTTAAAAGGATGAAATAAAGGTTTTACATTCTGGCCATATTTTGCTGGCCCTGCTTATAGGACCAGCGTATGGTCTATATCAAAATAGGAAGCACAGATGACAAAAATTTAATTTCATTCACTCTCTGTTTTTATAGCACAAAGGCCTCTTTTATGAAAAAAAAAAAAGGAGTTTTGTGATGCCGCCAATAAATTCAGACTGTAAAAAGATAGCCCCTGGTGTACTGCTGCATATATCTGTACTGTTGTTTTCTGGGAAAGCCCAACTGAGATTAAGCTTTTTGTTCATGTTGGGGTCCTACTTCTGCCCAATTGTATAGCTGGGAGGACTGAAGCACAGAGTTGCCAATTGACTTTCTCAAGGTCATAGAGTGAGCCAGTGGTTGTGGTGGGATTTGAACCTGTCTTCTCCTGTACATGTTTGGTTGGGAAAAGGCTGTTTTACCCAATAAACATTCAGAGAATGACATTCACAGAATCCCTCCTGTATAAAAACTCATGTTATTGGCACAGCTTAACTGCTTTAAAAGGCACAAGATTGGAGATTTCTGGGAGAACATGTGGATGGTAGGGCAGTAAAAAATGTAACACAGTCTGGAATATTATTGCTTGTAATAAAGGGGCAGCCCCGACTTCACTGTTGGCAAAGCACAGAGGCACCAATGGGGGAAGAGGAACTGTCCTCCCAAAAAAGATCTCTGTATATTTTTGTTATCTTTTATGTATTCATATTTGAGAAAAAGAGGCTGATGAAGGACATGATCTCAGTCTTATGCATAGTTATGGGTATCAAAAAGACTGAACAGTCTGAGATGTTTTATCTGGTGCTATGGTGTGTGAAATAAGTGGATCCATAGGTTCAGCCTCTACCCAACACTATGGATTTCAGTTTGTCATTAGAGATTTTTTGGGGCTAACCTTTTTCCTTTTAGCTCAGTTCCAGCTTACCTGGTAGTGTGCAGCCTGGAAGGTTGCTGAAGATCAAGAGGTCAAATAAGTGCAGCTGGTTTAGTAGTGTGGATTTCATGCAGCTCTCTCTGAAACCAAGTGTAGCATTTATCCCTAGATGGGGAGGGAGCTTACATGTTGGACTTACAGTCTGGGATTTGAGAGACCCCAGGTGCTGCTCCAGACTGGTGGAGTCCTTGGTTAGGACTGGGTCAGATTGTTGACTGGAACAGCTGAAATTCTCCTGTTTAAAGGGGTTTTCCCAGAGTTTCCACTATCACTTATATTATTACTTTCCTTATGCTGGTGAAAGAAAGTCTTTGCCATTTTTACAGTTCTGAATTGCATCTGTATTTAGCTGGAACAGATCGTAATTTGGTCCTGACAGGGTGACCAGTCAATCCCTTCCACTTCCTGATTCCTCTGGCACACCCCTGTGCTCAGTACATAATGATGTGAAGCAAGGTAGAACGAGGGGGTGAGCCCCCCTGAAGTAAATGGGAGCTGAATTTCATTACTGTTCAATGCATAATGATGGCCAGTTGGAGACTAAAGAAGACCACTGCTTGACTAACAAGGGCTTTGTTAGGTGAGAGGTGGCCTTCTTTATTCTCCAACTGACCATAATTATGCATTAAACAATAATGAAATTCAGCTCCCTTTGACTTTAGTAGGGCTCACCCCTTCACTCTCCCTTGCTTCATGGCATTACTTGCTGAGTGCAGGAGGATGCCAGCAGAATCAGGAAGTGGAAGGGACTGACTGGCCATCTTGTCGGGGCCGGATTACAATCCCTTCTTCCTGAATAAAGATGCAAGGTAGAATTGTAAAAATGGCACAGACTTACTGTCACCAGCATAAGGAAACTAATAATATAAGTGATACCACAACTGAAAAATGTGGGTAAATCCCTTTAAAGTGGTGCCTGAGCTCCGAGTGAATTTGCACCTAAAGGGACTGTGTTGTTGTTGGGCAAAAGAAACTGTGAAGGCACACTTAAAACTGTTCTGATGCCTGAGACCTAATCTGTGTATTCAGCCCTGAAAAACTCTCTCAATGGGCCCTATGCACTATGTTGGTGAAGGTACAAGAAAGCCGTGCGTTCCCCACCTGCGTAGCTGTGCACCCGCGGACAGATGTGCACCAGCCAGTAGTCACTACCAGCCACCACCTGTCCTTGGTCCTGTCCCCCTGGCACGCAGGACTCTGCAGGGCGGCCGGGAGTGGAGTCACGGACCCGGCCAGGCATCCAATCAGAAATGACTACTAGCAGTCTGCTATAGGTGTTGATGTTACTTCTGCACTGGTCAAGTGGTTATATTAGAGATGTCAGTGGTACCCTAAGAATAGATTGAAAGTGCAAGTCAAGGTTTAGTTTAATGCTAAGTAGCAGCTCCACACTTCTTTTTCTCTCAGTTAACCAAGCCCACCTCCCCTTTGCTGGGCAGACAGTCTCACGTGTCACTCCCTGTTTCACACGCTAAACTGTTGAGTGACAGGAATCAGGAGATTTCTGTCTGTATATAGCTCTGGTGCACATTTTCTCATGTGTGTGTATGTGTGATTGGCGTCTTCATGGATAAAGAGATCTGCAGTCAGCTACACTTACACAGTGCCTGGCTTTTCATCAGTTGTGTATGTTCTGCTCTGTCTGCACTGTATGGCATTCATGATTCCCTTTTTTTTTTCCGCACCACTTACTGGTAACAACAATTTTGTCTCCACATCTCCTTTTTCTTCCCTCCCCCCTCATTGTGACAAATCGCATGTCAGAATGGTATCTCTCACTTAGAGAAAAGGTAACTTTATTCCTTCTCTCTGGCTGCCTACCTACTAGTGCCTAATCAACAGAGCTGCCTTAGACTTTGCGGGGCCCGGGGCAGAGGTAAAATATGGGACTCCCTATAACTGGCAATTGTTAGTTTGGTGTCCGCTTACTGTCGTATTCCCAAGAGAACTGGTACTGTGTGTATTTTTTGGAGGTGGGCAGGAGACCTCAGTGCCACTGCAGGGTAAATAAAAAGAGCCCACTGTGAC
This sequence comes from Neoceratodus forsteri, assembly GCA_016271365.2. Classification (NCBI taxonomy): domain Eukaryota; kingdom Metazoa; phylum Chordata; order Ceratodontiformes; family Ceratodontidae; genus Neoceratodus; species Neoceratodus forsteri. The sequence continues at coordinate 468,901,682 of CM028134.1, read as the reverse complement.
AGGGAGTTCCTGCTGCTCTTGAGGACCGACCTTTTCTTAAATCTGTTACAACAGTTCTTCTATTTCTTAGCCTAATCTATCCTTTACAAGTTCTAGTCCATAAGGTTGGACACCTATGGGTGCCCCCTCCCTCCCCTTTCTTGACTATGCTATAGTGTCCTCTTTAATTTTCCTCTTCCCTCTCAGGTCCTTGTACAGGGAGGTTATTGTGGTGACCACTAAGCTGATGTAAAACAACAGGCGGTGTTCCTTGTTTTTGGATTTAATATGCAATAGTACTATGTCATAAAGTATCTTGATGTACAGTCTATGCCTTATGTGTATGAAACCTGTAAATGTTGAAATATCACAGCACTAGGTGTTTTTGATAAAGGTAAAAGTTACTAGGGGACTGTATTATAAAAATTAAGTTACCAGGGTAGAGATATCAGAAACTCCCCATTGTGTTATTTAAAATGCATGGAAATTACAGATTGTTTGAGAGGCCCTTTGGCACCATGCATTCCTGCTTTAAGCTGTACCAGCCTAAAACTGTATGGTGATTTGCATATGCATCCCATGATGCTTTGCGTTATGGGGGTATGTGTGATGTTGTGTTTCTTTGAAACTTGGCTTTATTGCCAATGCCCTTTGGGGTAACCTTTGCTGCAGTGCTTCTGCACTGAGGTTCTTTGTTTGTAGCTTGTATTTGTGTTTTTCTTTTTTGAGCTCCCCATCACCAAAACACACAAGGCCAATATAGGGAATGAAATAATTTTCACTGAAGTGATAGATCAGTAGATTAGTGGGTCAGTAGTTGCTAAGTGTAGAAGAAGGACATGCATAGTCTGTTGCTGTAAATTGATGTATTGAAGAAGAGATATGCCATTTCTTAAGGTTATCTCTTGTGTTTTAAATAAGCGTCACACAGTGATTGTGTTTTGAACCTTAAGTTTTGTATGTGGTCCATCTATTATCCCACAATCCCTCCACAGACTTGGTGTCAGAGTGGGATGACTTGCTGGAGATGTCTGGAATGGGATAGGGGGGATGTTTTCTGGTGGATATTACCCAGATATCCCAGGTGGATTGCTGCACCAGGAGTTGCCACAGGAGGACCTGGAGAAGAAGGTCTGTGGAATTCTGGCCAGAACCATGGCCAACAGACTGGGAGAGAAGCTGCTGCCGCTGCCTGGACTTGACCTGAGAGCTTGGAGGAAACCCAAATCTGAAGACGATGAAGAGATGCAAGCGGACAAGGATGATTGAGGGAATTACCTCCTCTTGAAGATGCTCCACCTGAGGATGTAGGGGAGTTGTTGAAATGGCTCTGCATAAAACAGGTGCAGATGGAAAGAGATTGAGACATTGAGCAGAAAGATAGAGATATTGAGCAGAGAGATAGAGACATTGAGCAGAGAAGGCAAGATGCCAAATGGGCGGATACCATGAGGGTCTTGCATGCCATCAATGCAGGGCAAACAGAAAGCCAGTAGCCCAAAAGACATTAAACTGTCTAATCTTTCAGTGATGACACTGATGCGTACCTCACAACATTTGAGAGGATCACTCAAACATGCGCATGGCCAAGGGAACAGTGGGTTGTTCGACTGGCACCACACCTGACAGGCAGTGCCCAGTTGGTTTATAGCCACATGGACTACCGAGAGCCAGAGGACTATGACCGTGAGAAGCAGGAGATCCTCAGGTGCTATGACATAAACACTGAAACCTATCGCCAGAGGTTTAGGTTTCTTAAAATGAGTCACTGGATATCCCCAAGAGACTTATGCCCATCTCAAGGAGCTCTACTACAAATGGTAGCAGACAGATAACAAGAGCAAGGACCAACTTCTGGAGGGGGTAATTATTTAATGGTTTATTAAAGTTTTACCCCAGGAGTTGTTTGTGGATTCTGTCTGCTGTAGGGGAGACAGAGAGCAGCCACCAGCTTCCTTATAGCAAGGAGGTGATTTGATAGACATACACTGAGTTGAATTCTTAATTTTGAGGCCTGTGTAAGTAAGTAGAAGTCAGGGTTTTGGTTCTCTGTTTTTGGGTTTGGGTTTTCTTTGTGTAACTTTTATTTGCCAGGTAGGTAATCTAGCTGGGAGAATATTTGCAGTCATCTGTGACTAGACCTATTACTTAAGCTCTGTGTAATAGGTGTCTGATAATGGGAGGAGCTGAAAGGGGCATGAGGAACTGTGGATTCAAAACAGGAGTAGTATTTTAGGATAAGAGCAGCACCTCCATCTTAAAACTAAGTTTCCAGTCACCATGCTCTTCCTGCACTAGTGTGTGCTCTGACTGGTTAATGGAAATAGTGACGTGTACAATAAGCATACAGCAAACATGGCAACAGTGAGGATCAATATGACCAAATGGTGACGCACTACAGAGCTAGGGCAGGTGCAGGTGAGGGCTGCGACCCCTAACTGAAACATCAAAAAAAAAAAAAAAAAAATCACTGTACACTCCAGAGCTCAGAGAGCCACTTTCCCTCCAGTGATGGTTGTAAAAAAATACGAGTCCTTGCTTGAATGCTAAATAAGGATTTAGTCTAATGTTTCAGGCGCACACATTGAATAGAATAGTGGAAGACAACAAAAAGATATGCGTGCAGGTTCCCTGGTGCTTCGACAACTAAGGCTTCATCGGGGGATGGTGCCTGCATCTAAAACAATCCCTTTATACCAGTTAAATTAAGAATTGATGATGTCAGGAAATCCGACCAATCACAGAGCTCGATTTTTAAATACAGAAATATCCAGCTCACTTATTGGTATAAATGGACTAATAGTTATAACAATCTTGATATCAGTCACAACATGTTATTGTAGAAAAATACCCCAAAAGACATAAAAAAATACGCCAAATATGGTAACGGCCAATCGGATTGCTTGAATGAAAAAATATATAAATTATGAAATTAATTATAGTGTCAACCTGATCAGCTTAACATGTTACACTAAAACAAGATGATTTGTTGTTGCAAGACAAACTAATAGCAGAATGAACATAATACATTTTTCACAGCACATGCAAAAAACAGTAAATTTATTTATTTATGTATTAAGGCTTGTTTTCTCAAAAATAGCCAATGGGAACATGCATTATATTAGGTAAAATCAGTAAGGGTATGATGTCCCCTATTAGCTAGTACAACTCAATTCATCAAATGTAAACAAATGCTTGAGCTGCACCAAGAGAAAGACATGGATGCCAATCGGCGGCACTAAAGCACATGATTTAGGATGCCATATGGCGTCATCAGGAAAAAGAGGTATGTTTTTTTATGACGCCATATGGCGTCATCAGGAAAGAATGAGTTAAGCCCTCTGGTTTACTCCCTGGCTTGGGTGGAGGAGTCCCCCTTCCCCTCCTACCTTCAGTGAGAGCATGCACTTTGTGCTGCTTCCCAGCTCCTCCTCAATCACCGGATCCCGAGGCCCATCTACAGGTGCAGCTGTGGGGTATTTTCCTTGTTCAATTCTGCCCCCATTTGGCAATGGTGGTCTAAGGAGGACCAATGAGATGGGAGCACACTAAGATATGCCTCTGCTCAGGTCCTCGGCTGATGCCAGCCCTTCCCCTACTGATGGATTCCCCTACTGCACTGCCACCACCCATGGTCACCCAGGTGGTGGCAGTATAGCAGTGGGGAATGCAGCCCACCCCTCCCTGGAGAGGGAGAGCATCCCGTCGGGTGCTCGATCCCTCTCCTCTCGGTCAGCCCTCCAGCAGCCCAGGCTCACTACTGAACCTGGGTCACTGGCATTGTAAACGGTAGCGGTACCGCTGCGCCAGCGGGCCGGCTAGGTGATAGGCTTAAATGCTTCATTGGAAAGCATTTAAACTAGCCAAGGGGGAGGCACCGAAGAGAAGCAGGGAAATCCCAGCATTCCCCCCACAAACAGGGTAGTTAGCGAAGTAGACACAAAGGTAGAGAAGTCAATAAGTAGCAGAACAGGGGTAAATCCAGAAAAAAGGCAAAGGCAGTAAGGACAGGGATGGGCCTAAAAGGGGTAAGGCCATCAGAAAATGGAGGGTGATGAGTACCAATGCCCCTAGTCTGGGTAACAAGCTCCCTGAGCTAGTGGCCTTGATGGAAGAGGGATGCCTGGATATTGTGGCAGTCATAGAAACATGGTACACAGAGAACCATGACTGGAATGTCAACATACCTGGATATACAATCTACAGCAGGGACAGGGAGGGTAAAAGAATAGGAGGAGTAGCTCTCTACATAAGGGAAGGAATCAAAGCAACAGAACTAAAGGGTAAACAGGGAGGGCAGGAGGCACTGTGGGTCACCCTGGAGACAGGAAATGGCACCACAATCCGCACAAGGGTTGTTTACAGACCCCCGTCTCAGGGAGTGGCAGTGGACAAGGAAATGATAGAAAGAATCCTTAGAATGGCAGAAAAGGGAGAGCTATTGTTGATGGGGGACCTGAATATGCCAGATGTTAACTGGAGCACCTTTACTGTGGACAAATCCAAGAATAGGGTCATTCTCTATGCCCTACAAAACACATACCTCAGACAGCTAGCGTTGGAACCCACTCGGGAGGGAGCAATCTTAGACCTGGTACTTTCAAATGGGGATGGAGAGAGAATCTCAGATTTAGAAGTAGGTAGCCATCTGGGAACAAATGATCACCAAACAGTGTGGTTCACAATAAACACAGCTGTAGAGTCGAGCCATACAAAAGCAAAGGTGTTGGACTTTAGGAGGGCTGACTTTGGCAAAATGGGAGAGTGCTTCAGAAAAGCACTAGCAAACAAGCAAAAAGGAGGGGTGGAAGAACAACGGGGAAAAATCAAAACTGTCATCACAGAGGCAACAAGCCTTTGTGAGAAGCAAATCAACAAAACAAAATGAAGGAAAAAGCCTCTATGCTTCTCAAAAGAGGTGGCAGGGAAGGTTAAGGAGAAAAGGATAGCATTCAGGAAATATAAGGAAACACAGAAGGAGCAGGATAGAGAACTATATCAGTTAAAGCAGAAGGAGGCAGGGAAGGCAGTCAGAATAGTAAAGGCCCAAACTGAGGAAAATATAGCCAACTCTGTTAAGAAGGGGGATAAAACCTTTTATAGGTACATTAAGGAGTGAAAAAAGACCAAGGGAGGGTTACTGAGGCTTAATAAAGGGGAGAGAACGTGGGCAGAGAGTGACAGTGAAAAAGCAAGGATACTAAATGAATAATTCTGCTCAGTATTCACAAAAGAAGAGGAAGGGGAGGTACCTAAACCAAACAATAGAAACATTCTTGAGAGGGGGGTCTATACCAGTCCATTCACAGTAGAAAGGGTTTTGAGAGAACTCTTAAAACTGAAGGTGGACAAAGCAATGGGGCCTGATGGGATTCACCCAAGAATTCTAAAAGAACTAAGGGTAGTACTAGTGACACCACTGACCATCTTCATTAACAAATCATGGGAGTATGGGGTGGTACCTGAGGACTGAAGGAGGGTGGATGTGACTCCACTTCACAAAAGTGGGAGCAAGACAGAGGCAGGAAACTACAGACCTGTTAGTTTGATCTCAGTGGTAGGGAAAATGATGGAATCACTTCTGAAGGAAAGAATTGTTGAGTACCTAGAAGCCAGTGAGGCACAGGACACAAGGCAGCATGGATTCACAGCTAGGAAGTCATGTCAGATGAATCTAATAGATTTCTTTGACTGGGTGACCAAAGTAGTAGACCAGGGAGAGGATGTGTACATGGCCTACCTAGACTTTAGCAAGGCATTTGACACAGTCCCCACACAAAAGATTAACATACAAGTTAGCCAGCCTTGGAGTGGGTCCCAGGGTGATAATCTGGGTAAAAAATTGGCTGGACAACAGGACGCAGAGGATAATAGTAAACAGAGTCCACTCTGAAGAAAGGGAAGTTACTAGCGGAGTACCGCAGGGTTCACTATTGGAACTGGTCCTCTTTAATGTCTTCATAAGTGACACTGCAGAGGGACTGGAAGGAAAAGTATGTCTCTTTGCAGATGACACAAAGATCTGGAGTAGGGTTGATACAGACGGTGGGGTGTAAAGGATGAGAAGGGACTTGGCAAGGCTGGAGGAATGGTTGAATATGGCAGCTTAGTTTCAATGCAAAGAAGTGCAAAGTAATGCACCTGGGAAACAAAAACCCAGGTGAAAAGTACACACTGGGGGGTGAGATACTAACAACAAAAAAGGAAAGGGACCTGGGGGTAGTCATATCAGATGACCTAAAGGTGGGCAAGCAATGTGAGAAGGAAGTAAGGAGGGCTGGTGGGATACTGGGGTGCATAGGGAGAGGCATCACCAGCAGAAAACAGGAAGTTGTTATCCCTCTGTACAGACAGTTGGTGAGACCTCATCTGGGAGTACTGCGTGCAGTTCTAGAGACCCCATCTCCACAAGGACATAGACAGAATGAAGACAGTCCAGAGGAGGGCAACTAAAATGGTGCAGGGTATGCACCAGAACACAAACGAAGAGAGACTAAAGGAGCTTAATATGTATACTCTAGTGGAAAGGAGGGAGAGGGGGCACATGATAGAAACTTTCAAGTACCTTAAGGGAATTAACAAGGTCCAAGAGAGTAGCATCTTTCAGAAAAAGAGATGTGGAAGAACAAGGGGGCACAATTTGAAGATAATAGGGGGACAGCTCAGAGGTAACGTGAGGAAGTACTTTTTCACAGAGAGGGTTGTGGATACATGAAACAGCCTTCCTAAGGAGGTCATGGGGTCAAAAACAGTGGGGAAATTCAAGAATGCATGGGACAGACATAAGGCAATTCTAGTGGGGGGTAGGAGAAAGTAGGCTGTTGGTTAACTAGGATCTGTAGCGTATCCATTAGGTAGGGAAATTGGCAGACTAGGTGGGCCAAGTGGTCCTTATCTGCTGTCAAATTCTATGTTTCTATGGATGTACAACTTTGGGTTCAGGAGCATAAGCCTGATTCTGCAGATAAAACCAATACATTGGCAGAAGACTTCTGGCAGCCCGACCATCCAGATCCAGAGGGTTCCAAGGGACATCAGCAGCTGCAACCACCAGTAATCTGTAAGGAACCCATTTACTTATAAATTGTCAAATCCAACCCAAGTGAAACAAGACTGAAGAGCAGAGAGAGGGGAATGAATTCCTGTAGCAAAGATTGTATGTTGTGGGTGCCAAAAGAAGGGACATTATGTAAGAAACTGTCCTAATATAAAGAAAGAGACAGCTCACCTAGTCTTAGTGAACTGGGTTACTTTATGGCTACTGTGTAGATTGGATCACAGCAGATGATGGAGCCAATTGATTCAGGGAGCTGCCAGACTCTTGTGCAAGCAGATCTTGTGACTGGGAATAATACAGCTGCAGTCATCTGTGTGCACGGTGATACCCATTGCTACCTACAGCCACCAAACAAATGACTGTTCAAGAAAAGACCACCCAGACTTTGCTTCATTTATACATTTTCATGCCACCCAGGACTCTGCTGTTGTTGCAGTAACCACCAGAGCTCAAGTGAAGCAGGGACATTTACCAGCTGTGTTCCAATTTGATGATGTTTTTGAGGATCCTGGCAAGGACTGTAAAACTAAGGCAGAGAAGAGGAAGCTAAAAAAGTAACGGATTGATACACATGCTGGTGTACAGCCAGACTTGGGACACACTTTTAAATGTGATATGCAGCATGAGCAAAAAAGCAGACACTTCACTTAACCTGGTGGGGAAGGGAGTGGAAAAAGGTGCCCCTCAGTTTATTGTAAAACAGGGAACACTGTACAGAGAATACACTAACCCCAGAACTGGAGAGGTAGCAGACCAACTAATGGTTCCAGAAAAATTCTGCTCCCAAATCATGTATCTGGTGCATGACATCCCTTTAGCAAGCCAGGCAGGCAGAGATAGCATCTTGAATAGGATGTTACCCAGGTTTTATTGGTCCTCTATCCACAAGAACATAGTTGAGTATTGTAAAGCATGTGCTGAGTGTCAGAAGGTAGCTCAGGCAGGAAAAAGGGATAGAGTACCACTACAACCCATCCCCATTGTGACTAACTCCTTTGATAGGAAAGCCATGGATATAGTGGGCCCCCTGGAAAAGAGCTCCAAGGGTAATGGATTTGTATTGGTTATATGTGATTACGCTACCCGTTACCCAGAAGCTATCCCCATGAGAACTGTCACCACCCCAAGGATAGCAGAGGAGATAGCAAAGGTGTTTAGGCACATGGGAATCCCCTAGGAAATTCTTACTGATCAGGGGAGTAATTTTAATGCACACCTGCTAAAAGCATTGTACCATCTGCTGGGCGTGGTAGCAGTGTATACTTCCCCATACCACCCACAGACTGACGGCCACATAGAGAGGTTTAATCAGACATTAAATAGAATGTTGAGGAAGTATGTAAAAGAAGAGGGTAGAGATTGGATAGGTACCTCCCCTATTTACTTTTCACTTACAGAGAAATCCCTCAAGCATCCACTGGTTTCTCTCCTTTCTCATTATTGTATGGGAAGAACCTGAGGAGGCCACTGGATGTGGTTAAAGAACACTGGGAAGAAGGGAAGGAGGTGGGACATCTTAATGTTGTAGAATACATGACTCAGTTACGCAAATGCCTGGTGAGGTATATCAACTTGGCACACCAGAACTTAGAACAAAAGCAAGACTTGCAGAAAGAAAGATATGACCAGGGTTTGAAGACTAAAACATTTCAGTCAGGTGACAAGGTGTTGTAACTCCTTCACTCCACAGAGAACAAACTGCTCATGAAATGACAGGACCCCTTCATCATTTTGAGGTAAACAGGAGCAGTGAATTATGAGTTTAGCATGCCAGGAAACAGACCCCCACACAAAAATTTGCAATATGAACCTCCTTAGCAAATGGCATGAGAAGCCTAACCCCTCCCTTTATATCCATCTTGAAGTTAGGGAGTCAGAGCTGGAGGTTGCCTATAAAAGGCTAGTGCAGTCAGGACAGTTGGGGGAGATTCAGATAAACCCTGAATTGGAGTCTCAGCAACAGAAAGATTTGCAGGGGGTATTACAAGAATTTGAGCCCATATTCACAAACATCCCAGGGAGGGCCAAAAGAATGATGCACACCATAACTGCCACACAAGACAAGCCCATACACCAAAAGTGCCCTACAGACTGCCCATGAAGGTGAGGAATGAGGTGATTCAGGAAGTCTAAAGAATGGAGCAGTTAGGCATAATTGTGCCCTCAAAGAGTGCGTGGTCTTCACTTATGGTCATAGCGGACAAGAAAGAGGGTGGAATTCGTCTATGCCTAGATTTTAGAAAGCTTAACAATGCATCACTATTCAATGGCTATCCAATGCCCTGAATAGATGACATCATTGACAGGCTAGGCAATGCACAGCATATCTCCACCCTTGACCTTACTAAGGGATATTGGCAAATCCCCTTGTCACCTGATTAACAAGATAAAATTGCATTTAGCACCTCAATCAGTTTATACCAGTTTGTCACAATGCCATTTGGACTACATGGGGCCCCAGCCACTTTTCAACATTTTATGGACTACATACTAAGATCACACACTGAGTACTGTGCGGCTTATTTGGACAATGTGGTCATATTCAGCCCTGACTGGGAATCCCATGTTAAACACTTGTCCCAGGTATTGCAAACAATAAAGGAGTCAGGAGTGACTATTAACCCTGCTAAGCGTGCCTTAGCACAGACAGAAGCAAGATACCTCGGGTTCATTTTGGGCAACGGCTAAGTGGAGCCCGAGGTAGAGAAGGTCACAGCAGTAGCAAATAGCCCAATACCTACCACAAAAAAAAGCACATGAGATCTTTCCTAGGTCTGACTGGTTATTACCAGAGATTTATTCCTAATTTCTCAGCCATTGACAGTCCTTTGACTGATCTTACTAAAAAGACGTGCCTGAATAAGGTTCGGTGGACCCCTATTTGTGATGAGGCTTTTAGGAATAACAAGTCCATTCAGTGTACAGCTCCTGTATTGAAAAGCCCTGACTTCAACCAAGTGTTTGAGGTTCAAACCGATGCATCAGAGAATGGTATTTGGGCAGTCTTATCTCAGAAAATAGAAGGGGAAGAACATCCGATCGTGTATATCAGCAGGAAGCTACATGAGAGGGAGAGAAGATATGCTACCATAGAGAAAGAATGATTAGCTGTGAAGTGGGCTATGCGTCTCTGAAATACTACATGTGGGTGGCTGAATTTAAGGTTGTAACTGATCATAGCCCCCTTTGCTGGTTGCATCAAATGAGAGAAAAAAAATCCCTATATAATGCGGTGGTATTTGACTCTTCAACCGTATCGATTTACTGTGTTCCACATGGCAGGGACAAAACATGTAAATGCTGATTTTGTGTGTAGATATGGTGCAGGAATTGATGTCAATGAAATATGATGGACTTTCCCTAAAAGGAGATAGTGCAGGTAAGGTACCATTAGTCTCTGTTGAGAAATATGTTAACGCCTCAGGGTAAAGAATGATGATATCCACTATGTTTATGATGGAATGCTTATCATTAATAGGGACCCTGAGATGGAGCTTCTGAAGATGGATAGGTGGAAGCTCCATCCCTTCCTGGGACAGGAAGGTTGTAAGCAGTCTGAAGTAACTGCTTCCCTCTTAAGATGAGGGATATGTGACAGTGAGATTCTGACACTCTTGAGGACCAACATTTTCTTAAATCTGTTGCAACAGTTCTTCTATTTCTTAGCCTAATCTATCCTTTACAATTTCTGGTCCATAAGGTTGGTCCCCTTTGGGCATTCTCTCCCCTTTCTTGACGATGCTATAGTGTCCTCTTTAAATTTTCTTTTCCCTCTTAGGTCCTCATGCAGAGAGTTTACTGTGGTGACCTCCGAGCTGATGTAAAACAACAGGCTGTGTTCCTTCTTGTTGGATTTAGTATGCAATAGCACTCTGTCATAAAATACCCTGATGTATATGCTTTATGTGTATGAAACCTGTAAATGTTGAAAATACCATGGCACTATTTTTCTTTTTATACTTTATTTTTTTTTATTCAGAGAGAAATTTTTCATTTCCATTTATAGTACATTATAAAACATAATTCATCTCAAAGTGTTTACTTTTATCATTAGTTACACTAAAGCATATATTTCTCTTACTTTTTGAGGGGTCAAAAATAACACAACAATTGGAAATAAAGAGATTATATAGAATTTCATCATAGTCTCAAAATGTTGTATGTGCCAAGCTATAAATCCTGTTTATAAGTACTAGGTGTTTTTGATAAAGGTAAAAAGTTACTAGGGGGCTGTATTATAAAAATTAAGTTACCAGGGTCGAGATATCAGAACACTCCCGTTGTGTTATTTAAAATGCATGTAAATTACAGATTGTTTGAGAGGCCCTTTGGCACAATGCATTCCAGCTTTAAGCTGAACCAGCCTAAAATGTCATGGTGATTTGCATATACAGCCCATGATGCTTTGCATTATGGGGGTATGTGTGATGTGTTTCTTTGAAGCTTGGCTTTATTGCCTATGCCCTTTGGGGTAAACTTTGCTTCAGTGCTTCTGCACTGAGGTTCTTTGTCTTTAGCTTGTTTTTGTGCTTTTCTCTTTTGAGCTCCCCATCACCCAAACACACAAGACCAACATAGGGAATGAAATAATTTTCACTGAAGAGATAGATCAGTAGATCAGTGGATCAGTAGGTGCTGAGTGCAGAAGAAGGACATGCATAGTCTGTTGCTGTAAACTTATGTATTGAAGAAGGGATATGCCATTGCTTAAGGTTATCCCTTGTATTTTAAATAAACATCACACAGAGATTGTGTTTTGAACCTGAAGTTCTGTGTCTGGTCCATCTGTTATCCCACAACCCCTCCACACCCACACTGCAAGTATTGGGGGCAGGCAGGAGACTTCAGTGCGGCCAAGCGGGAATTAAAAGAACCTGTGCTACTTGTATTTAAGGGTGGGCAGAAGACCACAGTGCCAGTGAGCAGCAGAAAGAAAAAAGTCCTTCAGGGCTGTGGAGATCCAGCATTATGGGCAATTTAAAAAAAAAGCCCTTCAGGGCTGTGGAAACTGGCTACTGTGGGCAACTGAAAGAAAAAAACCTTATTGTGGCTGTGGAGAGCCACCACAGAAAGCAGCTGACAGAAAAAGAAATTGTGTGTGTGTGTGTGTGGGGGTGACAGACACTTGCTGCAGTGGGCAACTCGAAGCACAAAGCCCTTTAGGGCCATGGAGATATATAGGTAATTGCAATCCCCATGTTTGTAGCTGACTTGTAACCATGTTGGTTATTGGATCCAAATAGCTTCCAGGACATAGGTAAACTTGGCAGGCCATGGCAGTTTACAATTGTACTGCAGTGGATCTCATTTCTCCAACCCCTGTGATACTTCTGGAAAGATTACACACTGCCTCCTGACACACCCCACTGGCTGGATTTGGCTTGCCTGTCTGTTCCGAGACAGCATCTGGACTGGAAATGGCTAAGGCCACTGAGCACCTGATCTTTGTTCTGAATCGCCCCAAAAGGCCCACTCAAAGTCTCAACCCCTACTACCAACACTCATCACCCACCTCACACTGAGAGAGAGAGAGAGAGACAGAGTCCAACACACTCAAGACTCACCATCACAGAGCCCATCTGAGGGTCCGAGGAAGAGAGGGGGGAGGCCACGGTGCCGGGTCAATAAAATTATTTTTTTTATGCTGAATGCCAGTGGCCTGGTGCAAATTTGCAGATGACGGGTCACACAGAAGTCAGTGAGACACGCGGTTCAGACTGAGATGAGAGGCTGATGGCCCCAGACCTAGCTGAGCCCGAGCGAAAGCGATTACTGTGGGATCTGATCTCTTGATCTGGCATGGGAAAGGAAAAGGTTGTGCACATGCATGACTCCTGATCATGTGACCTTGCTCAGTGGTCCAACGGTAACCACATGATCAAGTGACTTACCTTAGCTGTCTGCAGGGCTGCTCTCAGTTGGGTCTTAATAAGTGAATCATCTGATGCCCCGGCTGGGCAGTTTTGTTTCAAAGTGCGGGGCCCAGTGCAGCTGTCCCTACTGCCCCCTAAGGCCTGCCTTGCTAATCATGTTACATAGAAACACAGAAACATAGAATTTGATGGCAGATAAGGACCACTTGGCCCACCTAGTCTGCCCATTTCCCTACTTAATGGATAAGCTGCAGATCCTAGTTAACCAACAGCCTACTTCCTTCTACCCCCCCACTAGAATTGCCTTATGTCTGTACCATACATTCTTGAATTCCCCCACTGTTTTTGACTCCACCACCTCCTCAGGAAGACTGTTCCATGTATTCACAACCCTCTCCATGAAAAAATACTTCCTCACGTTATCTCTGAGCCGTTCCCCCATCTTCAAATTGTGCCCCCCTTGTTCTTGCACATCTCTTTTTCTGAAAGATGCTACCCTCTTGGACTTTGTTGATTCCCTTGAGGTATTTGAAAGTTTCTATCATGTCCTCCCTCTCCCTTGTCTTCTCGAGGGTATACATATTAAGCTCTTTTAATCTCTCTTCGTATGTCTTCTGGTGCAGACCCTGCAACATTTTAGTTACCCTCCTCTGGACAGCCTCCATTCTATCTGTGTCCTTGCGGAGATGGGGTCTCCAGAACTGTATGCAGTACTCCAGATGGGGTCTCACCAACTGTCTGTACAGAGGGATAGCAACTTCCTGTTTTCTACTGGTGATGCCTCTCCCTATGCATCCTAGTATACCGCCAGCCCTCCTTACTGTCTTCTCACACTGCTTGCCCACCTTAAGGTCATCTGATATGACTACCCCCAGGTCCCTTTCCATTTTTGTTGTTGTTAGTATCTCACCTCCCATTGTGTACTCTTCCTCTGGGTTTTTGTTTCCCAGGTGCATTACTTAGCACTTCTTTGCGTTGAATCTAAGCTCCATACATTTGACCATTCCTCCAACCTTACCAAGTCCTTTTGCATCCTTTCCACCACACCTTCTGTATCAACCCTCTTGCAAATCTTTGTGTCATCTAAAAAGAGACATACTTTTTCTTCCAGTCCCTCTGCAATGTCACTTATAAAGACATTTAAGAGGACCGGTCCCAGTACTGAACCCTGCGGGACCCCGCTAGTAACCCTCCTTTCTTCGGAGTGAACTCTGTTTACTATTACCCTCTGTGTCCTGTTGTCCAGCCAATTTTTTACCCGGGCTACCACTTTGGGACCCACTCCAAGGCTAGCTAACTTGTATATTAATGTTTTGTGTGGGACTGTGCCAAATGCCTTACTGAAGTCTAGGTAGGCCATGTCCACAGCCCTTCCCTTGTCTACTACTTTGGCCACCCAGTCAAAGAAATCTATTAGATTCATCTGACATGACCTTCCTGCTGTGAATCCATGCTGTCTTGGGTCCTGTGCCCCACTGGCCTCTAGGAATTCAACAATTCTTTCCTTCAGAAGTGATTCCATCATTTTTCCTATCACTGAGATCAAACTAGCAGGTCTGTAGTTTCCTGCCTCTGTCTTGTTCACACTTTTGTGAAGGGGAATCACATCAGCCCATCTCCATTCTTCAGGTACCACACCATCCTCCCATGATTTGTTAAAAAGGGTAGTCAGTGGTGTCACTAATTCTACCCTTAGTTCTTTTAGAATACTTGGGTGAATCCCATCAGGCCCCATTGCTTTGTCCACCTTCAATTTTAAGAGTTCTTTCAGAACCCTTTCTTCTGTGAATGGACTGGTAATGACCTCCTTATCCAGAGTGCTTCTATTCTTTGATTTAGGTACCTCCCCCTCCTCTTCCTTTGTGAATACTGAGCAGAAGTATTCGTTCAGTATCCCTGCTTTTCCACTGTCCCCCTCTGCCCACCCTCCTTCCCTTTATTAAGCCTCATTATCCCTCCCTTGGTCTTTCTTTGCTCCCTAATGTACCTATAAAAGGTTTTATCCCCCTTCTTAACTGAGTTGGCTGTCTTTTCCTCAGTTTGGGCCTTTGCTATTCTGACTGTTTTCCCCACTTCCTTCTGCTTTAACTGGTACAGTTCTCTGTCCTGCTTCTTCTGTATTTCCTTATACTTCCTGAATGCTACATTTTACTCTTTAACCTTCCCCACCACCTCTTTTCAGAACCATAGTGTTTTTTTCCTTCGTTTTGCTTTTTTGATTTGCTTCACACAAAGGCTTTTTGCCTCTGTGATGGCCGTTTTGATTTTTACCCATTGTTCCTCCACCCCTCCTTCTTGCCCATTTGCTAGTGCTTTTCTGAAGCACTCTCCCATTCTCCAAAAGTCAGCCCTCCTAAAGTCCAGCACTCTTGCTTTTGTATGGCTTGACTCTATGGCTGTTTATTGTGAACCACACTGTTTGGTGGTCACTTGTTCCCAGATTGGTACCCACTTCTAAATCTGAGATCCTTTCTCCATCCTCATTTGACAGTACCAGGTCTAAGATTGCACTCTCCCGAGTGTGTTCCACCACTAGCTGTCTAAGGCATGCCCCTTGTAGGGCATCGAGAATAGCCCTGCTCTTGGATGTGGCTGCAGCAAAGGTGCTCCAGTTAACATCTGACATATTCAGACCCCCATCAACAATATATCCCCTTTTTCTGCCATTCTAAGGATGTCTTCTATCATTTCCTTGTCCATTGCCTCCCCCTAAGATGGGGATCTGTATACAATCCCCGTGCAGATTGTGGTGCCATATTCTGTCTCCAGGTGACCCACAGTACCTCCTCTCCTCCCTGTTTATCCTTTAATTCCATTGCTTTGATCCCTTCCCTTACATAGAAAGCTACTCCTCCTCCTCTGTTACCCTCCTTGTCCCTCTTGTAGCTTGTGTACCCTGGTATGTTGACATCTGTTTAGAAGAAAAGAAAAGAACTGCTGCACCTGGGACCTGGCGTGCCTGGTCAAATATATGATATTTACAAAGTACATTCAAGGATGTGGAGACTGGCACCAAACCAAAAGCCAAACAACATATGTTGTCCGTGTAAACAGTGTATTGCTTGTAAGAAAAGCTGAATATAAGCACTCACCGAGCCAAGATGTAATAAACCAGAAAAAACTTTTATTCATCCATGGAGCTCCACTAAAATTCAAGATTATGTTCAGTGCAAAGATTCACAGCAATCCATGGTAAATCCACGGATAAATCCAAATCTTTCTATTCTTTTACCCTCCCTGTCCCTACTGTAGATTATGTATCCTGGTATGTTGACATCCCAGTTGTGGTTTTCAGTGTACCATGTTTTTGTGACTGCCACAATATCCAGGTGTCCTTCTTCCATCAAGGCCACTAGTTTAGGGGGCTTGTTACACATACTATGGGCATTGGTACTCATTTTTTGATGGCCTTACCGCTTTTTGCCCCATGCCTCTCTTTATTGCCTTTTTCTGCATTTACCCCTGTCCTGCTCCCTGTTGACTTCTCTACCTTGGTGTTTACCTCTCTAACTAATGTGTTTTGTGGGGGGAGGCTGGGTTTTCACTGCTGTTTTTCAGTGCCTCCCCACTTGGCTAGTTTAAATGCTTGCCAATGAACCATTTAAACCTATCACCTAGGATCCTGGTTTCCGGCCTGGACAGATGCAGACCATCACACCAGTATAGGCCTGCATCCCTCCAGGTGGACCCCCAGTCCCCAGTGAAGCCAAAACCCTGAGCTCTGCACCAGTTTTCCAACCATTCATTGAATCCAATGGTGCAGAGTACCCTAGCATGACACTTGCCATAGACAGGAAGCACTTCTGAGAAGGTTACAGTACGTGCTACTTGTTTAAGGCCCCTCCCCAACTCTTTAAACTCCTCTTGCACTGCTCTGACCCCATTCCCAGCCAGGTAATTTGTCCCTAGGTGAACAATGACATCCAGCTTCCTCCCTTGTGCAGCTGCTCCCGCAATCCTGAGGATTCTCTCCCTGTCCCTCCAAGCCGTGGCGCCAGGTAGGCACCTTACCTCCATCTCCCCTTCCTTCCCCAGTTCTACCCCCCAATGATTAAGTCCCCCACCAAGAGTTGTTTCCTTACCCTGTGGGGCCTCATGCCACCCTCCTGTGGGTCTTCTTTGTGGAGGTTCTCAGCATCCTTCTTGGTCTCCACTGCAGGTGCCTCAATAGAGGAACCACTCTCCACCAGAACAGCTTATGAATTGTGGAGGGGTACAACTGGAGGAATACACCTCTGTTCCACCACCCTCTCCCTCTCTGAGCCCACCTTGGTTTAACCGCTCCTCTTTCTCTTGCAACCTCTGAAGTAGCGGCAGTGGCCCTGGTGGTCTCTGGGTGGGGGAGGAGGTTTCACGAATTCTGGCCAAGTCAGCCTGGAGATGACCAACCTCCTCCCTCAGACCAGAGAGGTGCCTACAAATAGGGCAGTATTGCAGCCTCCAGAATGTCTCCCGCAAGACTGCCACCCCACAGTCATTGCACTGCACCACTCCCATCATGTCTTATAGCACTAGGGAACTGAATTGGAGACACCTGCTTTTGCATTCCTAAGCCAAACCCCCAATTAACTTCTCCCCTTCTGACTTAAACTCCCTTTCCCTAATACAGAAAAACACACTGACTTTCTGTTTTTTTACCCTAAATGAGACCCCCCATGTGTAATAAAGTATCTGTTTTTTTTTTTCTTTTTTTTTTTTGACTTTCTTTATCATCCTCTTTCAGGTCCACCATCACCATCCACCAACCTACTGGACTCAGGATCCTTCGGGGGCTTGTAGCACCGTGCGCGCCCTGGCAGATTCCCCAGAGCTGGTCTGGAGGCATCATCCTTGGTGGCTCCCACACTTTCCTCCATTTTCTCCCGTGAACTGCTATTCCTGAGACCCCCGGAAGTGGTAGTGCATGTGTGTAGAGGCACACATGTGCACCACAGCTCCAGATGGAGTCTCCTCCTCCCTCCCCTGTCGGCCTAGCACTGAAAGTCCTCGGAGTGACTCCACTTCTCTGGCCTCCACCAGGGCCGGCCAAGCTCCGAGAGTACCTGCAACCCCTGCCTGAGGTAGAGGGCCACCAGCCGGCAGCCTGCTCTAGTCCACTCCTTCCCCCGGCTGACCTCCAACAACACAGGCTCATTCCTGAACCCAGGTCACCAATGTGCCACAAGGTGTGGTGTCCAGCGCCTTAACCCTCAGTGCCACCGGGCCGGCCAAGTATCTGTTTTCTTAATCCCAACAGGCACTGACTCCTGCTGAGATAGAAGTGTTCTA
The DNA here is from genome assembly GCA_016271365.2 of Neoceratodus forsteri. Lineage (NCBI taxonomy): Eukaryota > Metazoa > Chordata > Ceratodontiformes > Ceratodontidae > Neoceratodus > Neoceratodus forsteri. Next base: position 468,883,505 of record CM028134.1, on the reverse strand, counting down.
TTAGTAAAAAAAAAGTTCTAGTTTTGTAGTCAGCTGGTCCTTGCTCTAAAAGCAAGATTTCTGTCTGCCAAAGCTAGCACTAGGGAACTGTAATTGAAGACACCTGCTTTTGTACTCCTAAGTCACACCCCCAATTAACTTCTCCCCTCCTGACTTAACAAACTCCGTTTTCCTAACACAGAAAAACACACTGACTTTCTTTTTTTTTACCTTAAATGAGACCTCCCACTTCTAATAAAGTATCTGTTTTCTTAATCCCATCAGGCACTGACTCCTGCTGAGACAGAAGTGTTCTATTAGTAAAAAAAGTTCTAGCTTTGTAGTCAGCTGCTCCTTCCTCTAAAAGCAAGATTTCTGTCTCTGTTAAGTAATGTAGTAATGTTAAGTAATCTTTTTAAATAAAATGTTATCTGCCACCTTACTTGCCTTGTGACTTTGCTTAATTGGCAAGCTGCCACACCATCAAGCTTTTCTTTCCTTTCTGACAGCTGCCTTTATCTGGGCTGGTCAGGTGGTCTCCACCCAACAGAGTCCCGATCAACCAATTACTATGTTTACATGCACTGATGATCAATTACCTTGTCTTCAACTCCAGATAATCAATCAGGATTCCATTCATGTTTACATGCAGGACTGCAATTGATCCACTGAGATGGAATGAGTTTATATGCTTCGATTCCCACTGACTCAAATACTGGGCACAAAGCAGATGGCACCAAAAACTGAAAAACTGGGCATGTGTGTGGGATCAGTTCATGCATGATTAAGTTTACAGGCAGAAAGATCATCAGTGCTTAGGTAATCAGTGCACTTGTTCGCTGTGCTAGGAACAATCCTTAGATTGATCCCAAAGTTCTTGATGTTGGCATTTATATTCAAGGTAAAATTCAATTTCAAAGTAATTGATTACTGTCATCGATTTTCACTCTGCATGTAAACAGGGTAAATGATACCTTTCGTCAGTAATGTAATGTGATGACAGAATGACACTGCTCTCTCCCTAGCAATCTCTCTGCTCTCTGTCAGTTCCAGTCTGCATCAGGTGGCATTCTTGTTGGAAAAAAAAAAACAAGAAACTTTTTAAAGAGTGGCTGCCAATAGACCTGGACTAGCTACATGGAGTGGGTTGGTCCTTATTGATCTGGGTCTGCCAGAATTTATAGTGCACTGCTATATTCAACAATTGTTCATCATTCAATTTATGACCTCTGTTTTGTCTGCTTTGAACTTATAACCTGACAGCTGTCCATAACGTTTTATGGACACCCATAAAGAGGTAGAGATAGGGATGGTTTCAGCAAATAAATGAGCAGGTCAGGTGGAGCAACACGTAACATGCATACATGAGCTCTGCATTGAGCAGGTTCAATAGACCCTCAGGCCACCTTCTTTTCTGGTCTTTTGTATGTTCATATCAGCATAAACAGAGACTTTTTTTATATGCCCCCCTATCTTTATCTCTGTTATCTCTACCCCTGTTATATTCTGCTGTCAAATGTATTTTGTCATTGGTTCTATATAAAGGGCAAAGAGCAATGGAGACAGCAGGCAACTTTGCCTGTTGACCCTTGGCAGGGGGAATGAGGATGATAAGTTACCAGCTACACGGACATAGGCCATTTGGGAGGAATACAGGGTTTTGATTAATACTAAATATTGTTAATGAAAATCAAAGTGCTCTAGCACATGGTGGAGAAAGGACCTCGGACCCTATCAAATGCTTGTTCAGCATTTCACCAGAGAATCAACACTTGCTTGCTTTTTTCTGCCATGCACCAGATAAGAAAGAGTGCACTTTAAGGCCAGCCTGCTGGTGCAGTGGTTTGATTTCCACTTGCGATGCCGGTGACCCAGGTTTGGGAACGGACCTGGGTCATCGGAGGGCCAGCCGGGGGAGAGGGATTGAGCATCCTCAGGACTGCTCTCCTTCTCTGGGGCGGGGGAGGGTGTGGGGTGTCACTGGTGCTTGGCGACCCCTGGTGGAGGCCGGGAGTCACCACAACAGCTGGAGACAGCAAGGCACCAAGGAGGCGGGATGGACACTGGCATCATTGCACATTCCCGGGGAGAAAAATCAGCCCACCCACTGCCTCTGTGATGCCCACCCCTTGGCTACGATCGGTTCCACCAGGCCGACTCTACCCTATCCCATTGACCATGGCACTTTCAAAGGGTGGCTTGAGTGCCACGGCCTACCTGGGGGCCAGCCAGGTTCCTGGTGGGTCGGCCGAAGTGGGAGCCGCAGCAGGGGTCCATGACCAGGTGGATGTCTGGCATTGTGTCGGGCACAAAAAAAGATTAAATCAAAAGAAAGAAGCACTTTATATTGCCCTGCATCTGACTACTTGTGGCAAACTCAGCTTGATCCCTATTTATCACGTTTGGAAAGAGGGGTTCCAATTTTATGGTCCAAACTAATGCAAAGATTTTATAATTGACATTTAATATTGAAACAGAATGGTGTAAGTCCCATTTCACTCCCTCCCTAACTGGCTTCAAAAGAGCAGAAATTGCCATGTATCTCTAGATATTTGGAAGGCACCCTACTCCCAGAACCTCTTGATACATCTTTATTAAAAGGGTTGCTAAGTGAAGCCTTAAAAGTTTTGAAGAATGACACACTATACCCATCAGATCCCAGACAGTTTCCCTTTTTACATTTGATGCACCTGTACACCAAACGTTTTATGACAGGTGAACAGGGATGTCGGGGGGGGTCCCTGCTGAGCCAATTGCAGTTCAAAATAGCAGGGGCTTGGCAGTCTAGACCAATGACCATGCATTATGGTCGTGACGCTACTCTGCTTGGTGGGCTGAATCTGCATGTACTTCAAAGGACCGAAGCCACTCCTATCAGAGAGGGGTTTTGTCCTTTGATTTGCATGAAGCCACGTCAGCAAACAGCTGATTGGCTTTCAAAACAGTCACAGCTGCACATCGGAAGTTTGCTACAGCTGTCACTGCTGTGCAGCTGCTGTATCAAGCCCTGTAACAACCAAAACAGCCCTGTTATGACCAAAATCATTCATTGATGTCTGTTGCTGGTGCCCCTGTAACTCTCTCCCCACCTGACCCTCCCTCTCGGCATCTACCACTCCACCATCCTGCTGGCAGTCTGACACTAATCTCCCAGAACTAGAGCTCAATCCCTCATACACTTACGTCACTGTCTCATGCTATTAGCATGCATCAGCCTATACACACCTTCTACCTTTACCTGTGCGCCCGCATTTTCATCTGTGTTAGTCTGCCAGTGCTGATTCACTTACTGCACACCTAGCATTCCTGCTGTTGTGTAACTTCAATGAGTTTCTGAATAACTGATTTCCTATGTCATCTAAGAAGAGCATTAGTTCAGAAATTGACAAACAAACAAGCAAAAAAAGTATATTAGCTACCACGTTGCTGTGTAAGCACAGTCGGAAGCTCTCTCTGTAAATGTAATAAGTCATCTGTGGTTGGCAGAGAACAGAACTTATGTGCCCCTTGGCTTGTGATGCTCTATTTGACACGCATCGCCTCCCCATACCTCAGTATAAATAGAGACTCCTGCCCTGCATGTGATCGGAATGCTTTGCAGATCAGGTGCTGCCTGTACTTGACTCACATGAAAACATTATGTCCATTTTAGGATTTTTACAACTGTTATTGTTTTTGTTAATTTTTGTCCGCCACTTGTAAGCAAATCCGGTGTTAGTTTGCCAAACAGTAGCTGGAGGAGGCAGGATGGCAGCAGCCTGCTCAGCGATTAACTGACTGTATCAACCAGCAGGTAGCTCCTGTAAGCTTTTTTGGCTAAATAGGAAGTACCAGTATTCTCAGAATGAACAAGCATTTTTGGAAAACAGTAATCCATAAAGACGTGACATCCTTGCTTTGTTCAGAAAGGTGAATGGGTGCATATAAAGTGCAAAATAAGAAGAACATTAAACAAAAACCTAATTTCTATACTCCTCCTCCTACTATACCTTGATTGGCAATTTTTGATATATGTTGCTGTTGTGATGATTCAATGGGTCATCTGAGTGTACAATACATAAATGAAGTTAAATGGTCTCTCCTTACAGTTTTGATCTCTCTCAGACTGCAATTCCATCCTCAATAAAAAATGGCCCCAGCTACCAAGGCACTTGCTAATTTCAGTCCCTTATTATTTTTGCTATCAGAGAGGTTTAAGTGATGCTGCTTCTATTCTTTGATCTCTTATATCTGTTCATCTGTACATCCTAGGAATTGCAGATTGAGCGAGATCACAACTATAGGAAGAGAACCAGTGTGTTTTTGTGGATAAATGCGGATCGTTCTGTGAGACCGTTTTCCTGTATTTGTATATTTCATCCTCGTTCCATGAGACAGCTTTCCTATACAGTATCTGTATATTTCACTCAGATGTCCCAGTTCCACTTTGTTGGAAAAATAACTGCACGGGCCTCCAAGGCAATCATAAGAGATACTAGTACGGGACAAAGAGATAGAGGCATCACCCTTATTTTGCGATGTTTTTAGCGGTACTGGTGAAGGCATTAGGTTAGCTGAAGAGTTACTGAAAACATGAGGTCATGTCTAAACAGCAGCAGCAGATGCTCAATGTGCAGACAGCAGCCATAAGCAAAATGCAAACAAAAATGGACAGCACAAACCCTCTGCCCTCACAGGGACTGCTGGAAAGGGGTCAGAGGTTCTAGAGCACTAAGCCCCTGAACATCTACCAGTCTTGAGCTCAGATTTTGCAGACAGTGTGCATATAAATCTGGCTCTTCACTGGGGGTCTGTGTATTGCTGTACTCAGAACAGAATCTAAGAGATCAGAGAATGAGAGCAGCATCTCTCAGACTTCTCTGATAGCAAAAATAATAAGGGACTGAAATTACCAGCTGCCTCGGTGGCCGGGGCAGTTATTATTTTCAGAAGTGTGCACACCAACCACCGATTATTCAGTCTTCCCTGCCTCCTGCATCCACAATAACTGCCCCGGCCACCAAGGCAAGTGCTAATTTCATTCCCTTATTATTTTTGCTATCAGAGAGGTTTGAGTGATGCTGCTTCTTTATCCTATCTAATTCCCTAATCTCTTAGATCTGTTCATCTATACATCCCCACAATTGCAGACTGAGCCAGAGCAAAACTATACGGAAAGAAAAAAGAGTCCTCTGGCAACAACTATGCACTGGTACTGCAGACCCTTGCATGCAGTTCTTCACGACTCCGCTGTCCAAGCTGTGTGCTATGGAGTTAGATCAGTGACCTACTGCTGATCTAAAGTGCCCTCAGCTATAAGAAAGCAGACTATTGATTTGGATGATGTAGGCTGTCTGCTCACGATTACTGCTCACTTTACAAATGGAAAGTTGCCTGTATAGGTCTCCTTTATCTTTCTAGTAACTTCCAGCCTTCATCCTCTATCAAGTCATGCAATGCTAGTTCAGTAAAGCAGGAGTAAGCATTAATGGAAAAGTGCTGACGAAACCTGGAGAGAGAGAGAGAGAGAGAGAGATAGACAGTGCGCGAGAGGCAGAGACTGGGAAGTGTGACTCAAAGCTTCAAGGATGGGTAGCGCTACATAGCAAGGGAGAAACACATGCACTTTGCCTGAAGACTGCCAGGGAGCTAAGCTCAGCCTGGCTGTGGCCCACATACAAAAGATGGTAAACACCCACTGAAGAATTCCCTATTCAGTCAGTGCAGTGCTGCCTGACAGCTACTGTTACACAGCCGAGAAAAGCCACTGTGAACCGAAGCACTTCTACAGACAAAAAAGAAGCAAGCACACAAAACATCAGTTCAGTTAAAAAAAAAAACACTTGGGATTTCTGCTGACAAGCCATGTTAAGATCACCTGCAACAAATAAATAGTTTTCCAGAGGCAAATGCCACTCATCTGTCTGAGGTCAACATTACCAATTTAATTGAGTCATATGTGGCATGTCCTTGTGCACAAAGGCACGTCTACATTGCTGTGGTGACTACAGGTCTTTGAAAAATCACGACCTAAAAAGGCTCATGAATGCTCCTCAGCTGAAGTGGCACAACCCCTTACCTTCCTCTGCATGGATCTCAGTGCCATATCCATCCTGCTGGCACTCTGGTTAAGTAATACAGTCAAAGCCTTGTAACAGCTCTGTGTCGGTGTTAACCCCTTCTGTCCATTATAAGCAGCTGTTGTGGATATCCAGATTTCAGTTTTTGCTGGACTCTTTAAACACCGAATAACTCGGCCTGCCCTCCCGTTCTGGAGCAGGACTTACAGAACAAATCAGGGAAAGATCAAGTAGGGAAGTGCACCATTAGGGGCTTATTTTACTTGATTTCCAATTTCCTATTAATAATTAATCGGCAGTAACAGCTCACATGTATTTGCCCTGAGAAGAATCTGTGAATCACTGGTAGTGAGAGAAGCAAGACTGCAAACTACCAATTTGGCATTTTTTAAGAGTCGATACTGATACAGTAATGACCCTGATCCTAAACAAATGAGCTCACCCGATTACCCAATGTAAGGATAGATACTCTATGTAGGAAATGGGTGGGCTGTTGTTCGATTGGGTCAGCATGCAGCATGTGGGGGGGAGTTTTGAGTATAAGCTAGGCCGAGTACATTTAATTAAGTTGAAATGCACTACAGGGTTTGTGTGATGCTGGGATAATGTCATGCCTCGGATGGCTGGGCATGAGCTGCAGGCCAAGTGCATCCAACATTTGAGAAGTGACATTATCCCAGCACGAAACACACTTTGGACTGCATTATTGCTATTACGCAATGGTTTCTCTGTGTCCCTTACATTTTAACACATAGACATAAGTAGTCCCTTTCTCTTAAATCAATTAAGTCTTATTTTGGTAGTGGTTACAGCAGTATAATATGTAATATGCTGATTTACATGCAGCAACAAGGAATTCTGGGTAGATTATAAAGTTAACTTAAAGTGTCCTTATTCAGCAGTGCAGTCTCCTTTTTTGGTGATGGAGACTGCAGTATAGTGCCTTAATATAATGGTTACAGCGGTATAACAGCTAATATGCTGATTTACATACAGCAACACAGAATTATGGGTAGATTATAAAGTTAACTTAAATTTTCCTTACTCAATAGTGCAGTCTCATGTTTTGGTAGTGGTGACTACAGTATAGCAACTAATATGTAAATATATGTGGCAAGGAATTGTGAGTACAATATGAAGCTGTTTTCCATTTTTTTCTTACTTAGAGGTGCAGTGTCCTTTTATGGTAGTGGTTACAACAATTTAAAATCTCAGAGATTTATTTTCATAATGAAGCATGTGCACACACTGATAGCAGACAAGATTTCTTAACTGAGAGATATACTCTCCTGTTTCTGTAGTGATACAGAAATATAATAGCCTGTATTCTGATTTAAATAGTGAGGAATTGTGGGTACAGTAAATAGCTAATATTTCCATCTCGCTAATCTCCTGGTGGAGTGATTTTTTTTGCTGATGACATACGGTCATATGAGTGCCTGGACTTGATACAGTGATGTTACACTGGGATAACATCACTGTCCCAGGCATAAACTGACCAATCAGACCCCAGGATTCTTCCTTGAAATTGTATAATTATTAATAGAAAATGGGAAATCAAGTAAAATAAGCCCCTGATTGAACACTTCATTCTCTGATCTTTCCCCCATCCTTTCTGTAAGTCCTGAACCAGAACGGGAGGGCAGCCAGAGTTATTTGGCATTTAAAAAGCCCAGCAAAAACTAAAATTTGGATGTCCCCTACAGCTTCTTAAAATGGAGAGAAGGGATTAACATAGATACAGAGCTGTTATAAGCAGCTTTGCCAGTATTGCTTAACATACAGCTTGTAAAGTCTTCAGTATATATTATGTATAAAAGCACCTACCCAGGTAAAATTACCACTACTCAGTGTCACATCCATCCTACAATCTAGTATTTTAAGTACCTTCATGTTTCGCCCCGCTGCTGACACTATGCATTATCCTGTACCACCCTTTAAAGCCATGGGTCCATTCTCCCTTGTACACCCACTGTCCTTTGGTCTTCACCACTAGCCCGTAATGTTTGCCTTGCAACCAGTAGCCCTCATAGGTACTGCCACTGGACCAGGTGTAGACCCTCACCACCTCAAAGCAGTAGTTCTAGGAGCCCAAGTACTCTCCCTGCCCTTTGGGACTGGTGCAGATGCCATGGCCATGGACTTTGCCTCCTTCCCAACCCTCACAGTAGATCCCTCCAACATCAAAATCAAACCTGCCACCACTAATACCATTCACTTACTGCAGCAAGCCAACGGAGTCAGAGAGACAACAACAGAATTTAATATTTGTTTGAAATAAAACAATTAAAAAGCCTTTTTTCCTCATAGGCTGGATGCCAAAATCTGTAAAGTAATTATCAATTAAAAAACATTACTATTTCACAAACATAACTAATAAATTACAATAATTAGGTTTTCAAAATATGCAATTTTGTCTTATAAATACCCGCTTCAAAAACTTAAATTAGACGTCCTTTAAAAATACATGAACTACAACTTGAAAAAACCTTTAAAATTCGGTTGGTTAAAAAATCTATAACATGCCGAATAGCAAAAACAAAATTGACTGCTTCTGTTGTTCTTTGTCGTTTTTTTTTTTTAGTTTAGCACCAAAGCCAAGAGAGACAATGTGCTCAATTTCTTGAAGAACTTCAAACAGAAACGTGTTCCTGACACTTATGAGCGCAGCCTGTAGGGACATGCTGCCCCTTTAAGGAATAATTTGGCATGGAATGCATGGAGAAGTCTCTGCTGGTTCTTTGGGCACTAGCTCCTGCCTCAGATACCCTTCAGTAGACCAATGCTTTTTAGGACAAATAGGAACTTTGCTTTTTTATTTTCTATTTGATAGTTTAAGACAGTTTTTGTGACAGTTTTTCAGCTTCATTTTATTTTCAGAGATTCCCCCTGATGCACATTTGGCATTATTTGACATTGAAGGTATTATACCTCACCAATGTTATGCAAGCAATAATACCCAACAGGGTGGGCGGTATTGGGCAATTCCGGACCACCAAGGGGCATAATGAGTTCCGACGCCACAGGTGGAGGTCCTTATAGCCCCTGGAAGGTCTGGTATTGCCCATACCGCCCACCCTGGAGAGTATTATTGCGCTTAGAAAATGTTTAACTGTGGTAGTGTTATGTGGGATTTAAAAACATTAAATAAAAGAATACAAAAACACATTAACAATAAAGTTTTACTATATTGGCTGTAAAGTAGTCCCTTTTTTTTATTTTTCATAGCGCGATTGTACTTACTCTCCCCCCCCACCGCTGGATGAAGACATGGAGTTTTTTATGTAAAGTTTTTATCACCCAGTAGTTTTCTGGCATCCTTGTTGCTTGCTACAGAAAAAAAAATGGCTTTTTTTTCACCTTCGGCACTTGCAGCTTGCAGGAGCGTGACCCTACTTGACCCTGCCACGTAAGACCAGGGAGTGCCATGCAAGAAACATGATGTGGCAGCCAGGGAAGAGCTGTTAATTTTTATATGTTTAGAAAATGGGTTGCTTCTTTTTTAATTTGTGGGGATGACAACATCAAATTTGAGACAGCCCGTTCGTGCTCGTGTACCACTTCCGTGTGTTTTGAGAAGGATCAGTATCGGGGATATGGTTCATCGCGATGGAGTTATGCTGTCAAATCTCTGAAGAGGAATGACAGGTGAATATATTCTTGCTTGAATACCAGCATTTTTTAAATAAAAGGAAAAAGTATCAGCGAGTCACGTGGGGGTGGCCAGTCAACAGAGGTGTTGTGAACCTCCTACTTCCGTAGCGCTGGACAAGAGTCATTCTTCTGTATGGGTTTCATGTTGTCATTTTATTCCCCATGAATTAAATGAATTTTTTTTGTACAAATCAAGCAAGATTTGGGGGATGGACCACTGGAGTTGTTGGCAGGTTTGTGTGTCTGTGTGTAGTCGGTCTTTCCTGTCGACTGTGACTCGAAAGCTCTTTCAAGGGGGTCAGGGAGAGATCAGCAGACAGTTTAGGGCTCCATTAGTGAGGCAACCAACATGGCGGCAGTTGCCTTTTCAAAGTTCTACTGGCCCATTAGTATTAGAACTAAATGAGGCAACAGAGACTGGGACTAGCTATTTCCCGGTCTCTACTGTCTCATACCGGACTGGCTGATTGGTGAGTTTAGCCAGTCAGAATTAAGAATGAACTCTGCCCATTTTCTAATGTTTTTTAATTCAATTATGTGCAGTACATCCATTACTTTCTAATTTTTCTCTAAATGAATATTTTTTTCTAAGATTGTTTAATGAAACTATATATAGACATACAACCCCAACATCTTAACATTTCCTGATATATCTTTCTTTTCTTAGTTTTAGCTTGTTATAGTGAACATAAAACTTGATTAGAAATACATTCAGTTAACAAATGATAACTTGCAAAATGATTTCTGCATTATAAATGCTTAAGTAGCTGCCCATTCTAAACACTGACTTGATACCCTGTTTAAGAGGAACTTATATTTAATCTATGGTTTACTATTGCAACTGATAGATGTGCAAGGTGATGTGTGGCTAATTTGAACATCATTATGATTACTGATGTTATCTTCTTTCCATTTGTTTTTCTTTAAATCAGTTTACTCAAGATGTTTTATCTAGCAATTATGAAAATTGTTACTACATCTACTCTGTGTAAATTTAATTTCCTTGTATCTGATTAGATCTGTTATGCATTTATTTCATTTAATGTAATTGAATGAACACTTATCTCAAAGTGAACTAATTAGTGCTGCAGCCTCATGCTGGCCATCCCAGCTATCCCTGTAAAACAGGATGCTGCAGGTCATAGACTCTCTTCCCTGCATAAAAACATATCTGTTACTACAGTGAAGTCTCATTAATAAAATCCATATACTGTGCAGTTAAAGGCATATCCTGCAGAATTTAAAGCTTTATACCATAGCAGTTAAATCCATATACCCAGGCAAACAAATCTCTATACCACAGCAGCAATATAAAACAAAACCATATTTAATTAAATTACATAGTTAAATCCATTAGCACCTAATTAATGCAACAGTAAAAAGCAGCGCTAAGAGTTTTCAGAACAACACCCTTAAAGCTGATGAGCAGTTAATTATTTATTTAAAATTCGTGAATAGTAACACCTACCCCACAAATCACCAGTGTTGGTGATTAGGGGGTTAAGTGTTGCTGCTCAGTTGAATTTTTAAATAAATTATTGATTAAACTACTCCCAGCTTAAAGGGTGTTGTTCTGAAAATCATTAGTACTGCTTTTTGTTGTTACATTGGATTACGCTATAGTAGCTCTGGTTTATTTTTCCTGAGCTACCTCCATGGTTCGGTAATACCTAATTAACATTTAATTTTATGACAAACTCTCCTGAAGTTAACAGTTTCAGACTCATTTTGATTTATGAAATAAAGGTATTTCTGTGCTGTGCGTACTATGTTACTTATGAATTACATGAACCAAAAACTAGGAACATGCAGTGTACTCATGAAATAATGCAATTTCAGAGGGATGATGAGATCAAAATCCCACTTGACCACCTCATTAGCCCTTTTTAATGAATTATTTCCTTGAGTAATGCACATCCATAGCATTTATTACCTCTGATTTGCCTGCACACCAAATGTTTTGCAACGAGTGAATAGGGATATAGGGGGTGTGTCACTGCCGAGCCAATTGCCATCCAAAATAGCAGGGGCTCAGCAGTTTAGACCAATGACCATGCATTGTGATTGTGATGTGACTCGCTGCTTGGTAGGCTGAAACTGAATGTACTTCAAAGGACCAAAGCTGCTCCAATCAGAGAGGGCTTCAGTCCTTTGATTTGCATGCAGCCACATCAGCAAACATCTGATCGGCTTTCAAAACAGTTACAGCTGCACACCGGATGTTTGTTATAGACATCACCGGTGTGCAGCTGCTGTATCAAGCCCCATAGAAACAAAAAATGTCCATCAATGTCTGTTGCTGGTTCCCGTAACTCTCTCCCCACTCAACCCTCCCTCTCAGCACCCACCTCTCCACACACACACACCCAAACATAACACTGACACTGGGGGTGTCCAATCCCCCAGTATCCACCTCGTAGTTCTTTTTATATTATTTATGCCTGAAACAAAGAAAATCATCCATCAATGTCTCTTGTTGGCACCCCTGTAACTGTTCTCCCCCACCCGACCCTCCATATCAGCATCTACTGCCTCACACCCCCCCAAACATAACACTGACACTGGGGGTGCCCAATCCCCCAGTGTCACCACCTGTTTTTTTTTTGTAGATTCTTGAAAACCCCTATAACAATGGAAACTGTCCATCGATGTCTGTTGCTGGCACCTCTGTAACTGTTGCCCCCACCTGACCCTCCCTCTTATCACCCTCCACAAACATAACACTGACACTGGGGGTACCCAATCCCCAAGTATCATCACCTGAAAGGTAGAAAACCATCCCTTGTTATTTTTTTTAACCCTGTAAAACAAAATCATCCATCGATGTCTGTTTCTCTGATAGTACCCCCACCTGACCCTTCCACCCAACACCCACCAACCCACACCCTCCAAGCCCTTACTTACCCACTGGGGATCTGATGCTGTAATGTTCTCTGGACTTGAGACATGTCTTCACTCTTCAGCGCCAGACTGCAAACTGAGGAAATCAGGTATGCGGTTCAATTTCTTTCTTTTTTTTTTTTCAATTATTTGTTTTAGCCATTTTTCCCCCATTTTTGCCCACCCTCACATCCTTGGCATGAGCGTGCATGTGTGGAGGCATGCGCACATCATGCACTGTGGGATGCCCCACCCTACCAATCACCCATTACCCACCTGCGCCACCACCGGACCTCCACTCAGAGGTGGCAGGAGTGCAGGAGTGTGACCCCCCTCCCAGGAGAGGAGAGCTGCTGTTAGGCAGCTCAATTTTGTTCCCACCCTCCCCTCCCAAGTCTGGCTCTTGACAACCTGAGTCTGTTCCTGAACATGGGTCACCGATGTGGCGTGAGGTAAGGTGTCCGGTGCCTCAGCCCTCTGCGCCACCGGGCCAGTGGTTCAATGTATTTCAATAGGGTTTTTAACTTAGTAGCATAACTTGGCCATTTGTGAATATTTTTACCTCAAATTTTCAACATGCCTTTTTTGGGACCCCACCTCATGGACAATTACAGTTACATTAGGCAAATCTGTCCTGAAAGGTGATTTTGTGGATGCTATACAAAATCACCTTTTGGGCAGGAGTTGCAAATGTTCTCTGCTCTTGTTCATGAACTGTGGTCATAAGACGGCTATGTTAAACATTTGGTGTAAAAATATTAAAAACCAAAAAAGTTATGAGCCTACTTTTCGATTTACAAACACAGGCTTGTAAATTTGGTAATTTTCATTATTTTGACCCCAAATTTTGAACATAGCCATTTCTTCACAGCACCTCATAAATGTGACAGCTGTCATTTTTCAAACCCTGGCCAAAATGTGTTTTCATACCTGTGGTGCGGAATGACGTTTTGTCAGGGATTTGAACATTTTCACCTGCTGGGTTCATTAGGTGGGAGTAACAAGAAGGCTATGCTGAAAATTTGGTGCATAAACATGGTAAAATGCCCAGGTAATGACTGAATGTTACAGTATTTCAATGTTCTCTCATAACATAGCTATTTTTCAATATTTTAACTACAACCTTTTGGCATAGCCATTTTTCCACGCCACCTCATAAATGTGATGTGTAATATTTGAAATCCTGGATAAGATGTATTTTTTGCACCTCTGGTGTGAAATTACATTTTGGCCAGTATGGTAAAAATGGTACATGTCATGTCTATAAGCAAATCCTAAAATAAGTATCTTCAAAATTTGGGGTCAAAATTGCAAAAAAAATCCAATTTTTTTTTACCAATCATCAAATGTTCAGCATTGACAAATACTGGTTAAGGTCAGTGTAAACCATTATAGGTTCAGACATTTGTAGTCGATGAATCAAGGCCCAATTTACAGTACCTCCAGGGACAACATAAAAGCCATGAAAACAGAGGGGGGATGGGGGGGAGGAGGAAGAGGCACTGTGAGTCACACTGGAGAGAAAGAATAGGGCAGCTATCCACATAGGAGTGATGTACAGACCTCCAGCTCAGGGGGGGAGGAGGTAGATATAGCTATGTTGCTAGCAATCAAAAATATTGCTCACAGGGGAGAGATATTGCTAGTAGGGGACTTCAATCTACCAGACATGGATAGGAGCCTCCCTGCTGTAGCATCAGCCAGAAGTAGGAACATCCTGGACTCCCTACAGGGGGCATTCCTCAAGCAGCTGGTTATGGAACCCACCCGGGGGGGGGGAGGAAGCATTACTGGACCTGGTGCTGTCAAATGGGAACAGTGTCACGGAAGTTACAGTAGGGGACAACCTGGGGAATAGTGACCACCGTTCAGTGTGGTTTGGTATAAAAAACGGATTGGAATCAAATCACATGAGGGCAAGGGTCTTGGACCTCAGAAGGGCTGACTTCAAGAAAAAGGGTGACTGCCTGAGGAACAACCTGGCAGGGTTAGGGGAAGTGTGTGTGTGTGTATGTGTGGGGAGTGGGGGGAGATAGAGGAAAAATTGGCAAAAATTAAGCAGGGCATTGAGGAGGATACAAATCTCTGTGTCAGGCAGGTTAGCAAGGGCAAAAAGAAAAAAATACCACTATGATTCTCCAGGGAGGTGGCAGAGAAAGTGAAAGCAAAAACATTAGCATTTAGAAGGTATAAACTAACACAGATGGAGGGGGACAGGGTTCGGATTAGCAAATACTTTGTCGATAGTGGGCTTCAAGATCCAAGGCAGCATGGCTTCACAGGGGGAAGGTCATGTCTGACTAACCTGATCATGTTTTTTTAACTGGGTTATCAGAGAAGTAGATCAGGGAGGGGTAGTGGACGAGACCTACCAAGATTTCAGCTAGGCTTTTGACACTGTTTCACATAGGAGATTGGTAAACAAGTTGAGGAGACCAGGAGTGGGCACTAAGGTTGTTAAATGGGTAAAGGGTTGGCTGAGCAATAGGACTCAGAGGGTGGTGGTAAATGGGGCCCACTCTGGAGTAGGCAGAGTGATCAGTGGGTGCCACAGGGATCAGTGCTGGGTCCGGTCTTCTTCAATGTCTTTATTAGTGACATTACTGAAGGACTGGAGGGAAAGGCATGCCTCTTCGTGGATGACACAAAGCTCTGTAACAAAGTAGACACATTAGGGTGGGTTGATAGAGTAAAGGGGGTTCTAAAAAAGCTGGAAGAATGGTCAGAAAATTAGCAGCTGGGTTTTAACAGAAAAAGTGCAAAATAATGCATATGGGACACAAAGACCCAAGGGCAACATATAAACTGTGTGTGTGTGTGTGGGTGGGGGTGGGGGGCACTGACAGACACAGATCAGGAAAGGGACCTGGGAGTGATCATTATAGATGACCTAAAAGTGGCATGCTAGCTGAATGTTGGGATGCATGGGCAGGGGCATCACCAGTAGAAGAAGGGAAGTAATAATACCCCATTGCAGACAATTGATAAGACCACACCTTGAGTACTGTGTCCAGTTCTGGAGATGCTATCTTCAAAAGGACGTAGCTAGGGTGGAAGTGGTTCAGAGCAGGCCAACCAAAATGGTACAGGGAATGCATCTGAAGATCTATAAGGAAAGGCTTAGGGAACTGAACATATACTCCCTGAAGGATAAGAGGAGGGGGAGGGATATGATAGAATCGTACATATATCTCATGTGAAAAACAAGGTACAGGAGGGCAGCATTTTTCAGAGGAAAAGATGCTCAAGGATGAGGGGACACTATATGAAGTTAGAAGGGGGAAGGTTCAGAGGAAATGTGAGGAAGCATTTTTTTCACTGAAAGAGTGGTAGATGAGTGGAACAGCCTACCTGTGGAGGTGGTGGGGTCAGAAACATTTACAGGATTCAAGAAAGCAGGGGATAGGCACAGAGGGATCTTGGAAGTAAAAGTGGGGAGTGGAGAGGAATGGGAGGAAGAGTAGGGTCTACAGCGTGAAGGAGAATATCGGGCAGACTGGGTGGGCCTTGAGGCCCTTATCTGCCGACATCTTCTATGCTGCTATGTTACTGTACCAGTAGGGATTAGACTGTATGAAACATTTCCTCATACTGGAAAAAAGTATAAAGGTTAAAGGAGGCTTCTGTGGCTGAGAATATGTTTGGTAGTATGTTATTTACAGTATGTCTGTAGTATATGATTCATTTTTGTCACTATCTGATTGCTGTGTTTGTGTCCTTAGCCTTACTATTAATGCCTGCTAGTGTTTCCAGTGAAGTCAATAGGCCAACAGTTTCGTAGCCTGTGCCCTCCCCTCCCCATAATACTTTTGTTTCAAGCATTGGAGGGCAATTACTGTTTTCACATCTAGTACCTCTTGGATTTCTGAGTTGCCTGCATTTGCAGCACTATGGTAGCATTCTCTTGTTTATGGGGTCCTGGTGGGTTTTCAGCCTCCCCATTAGCTCCAGCATCTCCCTCTGTTTCTTTCTTAATGGAAAAGGCAATAATTTCACCCTGTAGTACCACTTCAACAGTCGTTCACAATAAGATTGTGGAAATCCTCTCTCCCCCTCATTGTCCTGTTTTATCTCCTGTATTTTTTCACTAATTAACTTCAAGATATCCTGGTAATTTAGGAGAGATAAATTAAAATGCCAGTGAGTTATTTTCGACTCTTTCCTAAGGTCTGGTTTATTTAATACTGGAGCATGATCAGACACTGCAATTTGTCCTATGTCACATGTGTGTACCCTTTCCATATTCTCCAGGGAGATAAAAAAAAATCTATTCTGGCATAAACAGAATGGGGATGCATGAAAAAGGTGTAATCATGCAGATAAAGGTGTAGAGTCCTCCACACATCTGTCACACCCACTGTCTGCAGGAGCCTGGGCCAGTACTTATGGGCAGAGGGTATACAATAAGGATGCCCACTTATATTATCAAGGCTTGGGTCCATCTACATATTCAAATCCCCTCAAGCACAATCATTCTTTAGCCACTTTGATAATCTTAAATAGTACCAGCTGAATGGAGGCATCCATAACCGGGGACAAATATAAGTTTACCAAAGTTAATATTGCAGCACTGAGGTAAAGGCAAACCTGGCTTTATTGCCAATCTCCTTTCCAGGTAACCTTCGCTTCAATGCATTTGAACAGAGGTTCTTTGTTTTTTAGTTTGCTTTCCTATTTTGGGCTCACCATGACCCAAACTAGTAAGACCAAAATATGACTGGCTCATACTTCCTCAGGGCTGTTACAGGTGAGGGACACTTATGAGTCCTGTGTCTTCTATTTTCAGCCTTTGCAGACTGTGTGAGAGGCCATTTGGCACCATACAGTCTAACTTTTTTCATGTGATTTGCATATACTACCCACAATATCCTATTTCCAGTGGTGTAGTGCCTGGAACCAACTCCTCATCATTTCCCTGATATATAAGGAGGAAATTACATGCTTAAATCCAGATTTAGTCTATTTAATATGTTTCATCACCATTAAGTTTGCCTACTGGAACATGATAATATCCGTTGTTTGTTTTCTGATATATGATAAAAACCTGAAGCATTTAATTGGGCTGTTCAGACTATTTATATTTTATGAATAGATAGTCCGTGGTAATTTAGAATTCATTTCCAAATCTGTATGGTCCTAAGCTATGTTGCACAATATCTACTGAACTGAAAGCCCCCAGAGTAGTATCAGCCACCAAAACACCTTGAGATTTCAGTTTTCCACTACTGTCAAAGACATGAACAGGCTGCACTTTCTGGAACAAAGAATCAATAGCACTAAAAAGGTCTATTCTGGATAATTACATCATATAAAGTGTGACTATCAATGGTGGAAGGGGTGGAGAAGGGGCTGATTAACAAAAAACTGGCAGTGAACCAGGACTATAGTACAAACAACGTGAGCTTTCATGGTGGGGGTTCTTGGTGAATAGAACTCTTTTGGCAGCAGGTGCAGGGGACCAACTTGTCCCACTCACCTGCCCTGAGGATATCTTTGCCCCACAGTGGTCAGAGGACTCATGGGTGGCTTCCTGACACCCGGGGGGGGTGGGATAAGGGAGGGAGGCCTAAGTGGTACTATGGAAGCACCATCTGATGGTCAAACCAACTGTTGTTTGTGCCTAGATAAACAGATCTACACCCTCCTTCAGGTGATATGACCACTGACCTGCATTTCTGCCCAGTGATGACGGCAAACATAACCCAGGGAACTTCCATCTCAAGAAGTATACTTATGCCTGCTGGGAGCTCCCTTGCTTTTGATTTCTTTGGTTGCTTTGGCTGTAATAGGACTGGGAGGATTTGGGGGACACCTTTGGCAGCTCAGCAACTCACACAGCACACTGTAATTGATGTGCTTGACTCTACTCATGGGATCAGACCAAAGTTAATTTTGTATGCAATCATCTTCAGGCCTAAGGACCCCATTTCCTTGGTTCAAAATCAATGTTTCACAATACCTCAGTTTCTTTAGATTTTATGAGTAACCTCCCCAATACATCCAGGCTAATAAATGCATGTCAGCCGTGAAGCAGCCCTCTGCTGTACAAATGTAAACTCCATCTCTCTCCCAGCAGTTCACTTTTTTGTGTAGTTTCTGTCACTTTTTTTCTTGACTGGACAAAGTGCCTATAGAGCCTCTTCCATGGCCGGTTTTAGGCACTAGCAAACCCTGAAGTTGCTGGGATCCTACTACTGGGGGGGGGCAGCCAGCTGCAGAGTACCAGTTTGCTTTAAGTTTTATTTTTAGTTATTATTCGTGCTTAAAGTAGAACAGCAATAATTGGATTTTACAGAGTCTTCTCATGTGGTGTCATATGTCATGAAATTACATGTCAAGGCATGGCACAGCCAATCAGAGGCTTATGAACAGACATGGAATGGATGAGCAGCGGGGCCCCAAGAACTGACATTGCTTTCTCCCCTTAAAAAACACAAATATGTAACTGGTGATATTGAAAATAAAATGTGCATTTTGGACAGCGTAAAAGACGTGGTCAAGTTTTGTTAGGTAAAGGCCCCATGACTTATTGTGCTGGGAGCCATACAGGCCTCTCCACACTTCCAGGGCAAGTCTCTGCCCTTGGGTTCCTAATCACCATCTGCACTGATTCTTTGCTTAGCTGGACAAAGTGCCTATAGAGCCTCTCCATACTTCCAGGGCAAGCCTCTGACCTTGAGTTCCTTATCACCATCTGCACCAATTCCTATCTGAGCATACACTTTAGCTCAAAGCAAAGTGCTGCTTTACTGTGGATATGTTCTTTTCCTAGGTGAAATCCTAGTGTGGCATCCTATATTGTAGGGTGAGATCCTTTACCTGAAGATGAAATCTAGGGTTGGCACTTCCCTTCCAAGCCCTCTGACCTTCCTACCATATGGATACCAACATTGACCCACTGGGCATCAACCACTCCTCAGTTGGGTCCATCGCCAGGCAAAGCCTCTAAACCACCTTTCCAGATTACTCTTACCAGTGAGCCAGGCCATGGATGCCTGTTCCAAATTGTTTCCTTCCCCACTTTAGGTACATCTCCTACCTTACCATCCAGATGTGTCTTGCAGTAGCTGGTTTCACCTGTCACCTCCAGATGCTCGATGTCCTGGCATGGACCCATTGCTAGGGTCATCTCCAGGACATTCCATGATGATCTTCGGTGAAACCTGCCTCACGCCTGAAATCCTCTGAGAAGTAGCCTTTAACGCGAATACCCACTGGGGTTCCCACACCCTCCTGGTGGTTCCACTTTACTCCCCTCTATGGGCAACATCCTCAATTTAGCCCTATAGATCCCAATGGTCTGCAGTCTGTCCTGTGTGCCTCAGGTCCCTTTCTGGAAGTCATCAGGATTCTACTCACTGGCATCATAATGCCCTCATAGCTGAGAATTTTTCATGACCTCCTCTGCTCTCTGCCTTCTATGAACATCAGACACATAACTTCTGCCACACTTCAAGGTGGGAGCTTACCCCTGGGTGCCTACTGTGTCACTGGTCTAAGTCCAGCAGTCAGCCACACAGTGTGCACTAGTGAGTGCCCACCCCAGCAAGCCATGAAAGAGAGCACCTGGACACTACTAGCCCCAGGTTGTCTGTGCCCAGTTAGCCACCTAGGCTAGCACCCATGACCAAGATGGTTCAGTTGGTCTCTTGGCTGTTCCCTGAGGACACCTACCAAGCATGTGCACCTGGAGCATCAAAGTGCCCACCAAAAATCCTAGGACTATTACCTAAGACTTAAAATTGACAGACTAGCACTGGAATCACAAAGGTACCTTCCCTTTAAACTGCACTATAGCTCCTCCCACCAAGCTATACTCACAGAGGATGATGTAATGGCATCACTCCCCCTCTGTCCAATATCTGATGAACAATCACCTCCCACTACTGTAAGGAGGGGGTTGTTACAGAAAAATCAGCTACCAAATGTGCATGGCAGTCTCTTAGTTTCCCCCACCACCCTCCCCTCCAAACAGTCACTATCAATGTAGAGGAACCCTTTAGAAAAAAAAAGTAGTACTCAGACTTTTTTTTATTAAAAACAGTTTACCATGTGGACCTTTTACGTTGCACATGTGCTCTCTGTCTGTGTAGAAAGGGATCAACAGCAACCAAGAAAAGACAAAATTTAATTCAAAACTTGGCGACAGTCCTGTAGTCCTCTCATGCTCTCCTTTAGTCCAACTGGCCAGTCAAAAGCAAACCAATGGAGAGACAGACTGCTTGTAAGGCTCAAAGTCATTACCAGTACAGCCACAATACCATAGCCCAATGTCAGTTATGCTCCATTTATATGTTGTTATTAGAATATGTTTAATGTGTCTTTTGTATAGGTTGTATTTATGTGATACTGCTTTTTAACTCACATTTGGTGTTTTTGTTATCACTTTATTCACTGAAGTTTGTTAACCAATCAAATTGCTGTATTTCTAAAATTTTGAAAAACGTCACTACTTGATGGTACTTTAGTGCAATGTTGTTTGTATGACTACCCCCTCCCCCCCGATGAAGAGGGATTGTTCCCCCAAAGTGCTGGGAATGCCGTAGAGCACAGTAAATGTCCTTGCTTGATTTGCCACTATTTTGTCTGTGAGTTGCTGCCTTTTTTCTTATTATGCTCCATACCATTATGGCAGATGACAGTACTGTGGAGCAACGGTTCTGATCATGTCCTGTGATTTAGCCCTCACCTAAAAATGCAGAGATCAGTGGTAGACCAAGCAGATGGTCATCTTTTTTAAAAATGTTATTTATAAACTTTTATATTCCATTGAAATATAATTATAAATATACAAATTTCCACACTAACGCCAATGATAATTAATAGATGCCCCTGTTAAACAGCACTGCTAAAAGAAGACATATACGAAATCATGTAGCATAGTAAAAAATGAAAGAAAATACATCAAATAAATTATATGTGGCAGTAAATTAACCACATATTCATTTTTATGGTGAGAGCACAAGTTTGGGAACATTTCTATTTAGAATTATACATTTTTTACCATGGTATAGACAATCATTACAGTGGAATACACCAATCTGCATTTTTATTTTATCCCATCTGTATTTGTGTGCCTCTGCAGTGCCACCGGCAGGGGCATCCAGCCACCAGCCCCCACTGACCCAGCGAGCAGCAGACTCACTTGCATGATGGGGGTCTGGCATGGCCACCCCAACCCACTGGAGGGCCTCCCCATACCTCTCCGAGCTGGGCTGGACCAGACACCCTAGTGTGATTCCACAACATTCCTCAGGAGGGCGGCCATCAAGCTGCCTCAGTCATGCCCAGCCATTTTTCCTCTATGTTTTTCCCCTGGAGCTGGCAGTGCAATGACGTGCTGTGCATGAGCGGATGTCTTCCTGTGCTCCACCCCTTCTTTGCACTGCAACTGTGCTGCCCCCGGTCATCACCAGGGGCTGCTCCAGCATGACGTGGTTCCCCTATCCCACCGCCAGAGGGAGGAGAGCAGTCCTGGGATGCTCAATCCACCCTCTCCACTGCTGACCCCCAGCAGCCCGAGTCCATTCCTGAACCCGGGTTGCCAGCGTGGTGCGAGGTGTGGCATCCAGTGCCTCAACCCTCAGCACCACCAGGCCGGCTACCAATCTGAATTTTTAAGCAAAAGATATATCAAGTAGTTAATGCTCTATCTACGTTAACCCCAAATTAATTATCTACTGCATAAAAATGATTTGTACCTTAAGTATGTGAATTCCGTCTTTTTAATGTTTGCTATTCATGCAGTGTAGGGTGCTGTGGAGGTGTGTGCTGTATAAGCAAATGGATGTAGAAATGCAGATTTGCTACTCAAAAGCCAAGGCTGATAATGAAAGTGTTCAGCTGGTTGATGGCCATAAACTCTGTGTAGTTCAAAGGATGCAGCCCCACCAATCACACTGGTTTTCCACTCATTAGCCAGCTAACATACATCATCATCATCACCATCAGGCTTTGAAGAAGAACATCAAGTCACTTGATCTCTCCCTGTGTATTTTTTTCCCCACTTTTAGTGGTTCCTCTAGTTAGAGCCAGGAGTCTGGACAGTGTCCCTTTGAAAGCACTAAAAGTGGAATAAAAACACTCAGCATGCAGAATGCAAATATAACAACATCAAATATGTTAACAGCATGTCAATAATGAAGAGAAACACCAGAAATGGTTAGTTATAATTACTTCATTTCTACGTTCTCTTTAAAGATCTATAAGACTGAATGCAAACATTCAGCATTGGCAAATGCTTGTTACTTTTCTGTTTTTATGTACTAGTAAACGAAAATGTTTTGCCTTAATATTCCACACATAAAAGGACGTATTCCACATCTTATTTCCAGTTATGCATATAGTATACATATCATATAAAGATCTGTAATTTTGTTGTTATATATTAATATCGAGGTGGTGCTGAATAGCACTACAGAAGAAAAGGATTAAATGGTAAGGATATCGGGGACCTAAAAATGTCTACACACCACAACAGGGCAGTGGACAAAGCAAACTGAATGATGGAATGCATAGGGAGGGGAATAAGCAGTAAAAGTTAAGAGGTGATTCCCCCCCACTGTACAGGTCACTGGTGAGACTGCACCTGGAATACTGCATAAGGTACTGGAGTCTGCACCTGAAGAAGGACTGCAACAAAGTGGAGGCAGTACAGCACAAATAAGATGATCCATGGCCTTGGGGAAATAATGTACAAGGAGAGACGACATGAATTAAACATTTATACCCTTAGTCCATAGGCTTGACATCATCCTCCCTCAAATCCTCCATCCAGATCAATCAGGGTTTGTCCATAGTAGACAGACCTCTGATAACATTAAAAGAGTTCTACTGTTGAGCAATGCATCCAGATGTCAAACACCTCTACTAATTTTAAGTTTAGATGCCCAGAAAGCATTTGATAGGGTTTCCCAGGAGGTTTACACCAGGCCCAGATCAAATTTGCTTTTCCAGAGGAATTTTTATCCCTACTTCAGGGTTTATATCACTCATGCCAGGCTATGGTAAAAGCTAATGGAACTCCCCCCCACTTTACTCTCTCCAGAGGCACCCACCAGGGATGCCCTTTATCTCCCTATCTTTTTGCACTATATGCAGAGCCTCTAGCACAATTACTATGCCAAATAATGGGCTTGGAGGGACATAAAGTGGGGAATACCCTACATACGGTTGCATACTATGCAGATGATCTCCTCTTGTTCATTACCAACCCTAAAAGATCACTCATGACATTAGCCAGGTGCTTAACAACAATGAATACTTTAGCCGGGTACCAAATAAATGAAACTAAGATGGAGACTGTACAAATTTCCTACCAGCCAACTCCACAAGTTAAAACTGTTTACCCTTATAAGAAGAATTAACTAACTATTAAATATCTGGGGGTGAAACTCTGCCTAGATTTGTCAGATCTTTACAAACATAATTATCTGGACATATTTAAAGAAATTCAGGAAGACCTATCCAGATGGCAACCTCTCTCTCTCTCTTTCTTACACTCCTAAACAGGGTACAGTTGAGATGCATGAAAATTCTCCCTTGGTTCCTGTACTTTTTAAGCTTGCATGGGCGGAGCCATGCTAATGTGTTGCTATGATGTAGAAGAGAGAAGGGACTGTAGAAGCATGTGACTGGATACATAGAATGTCTTCTTCCACATAGTGCTTTGACTGGAAATGAGTCACATATCTCCACATTCTCTCCATTCATGACAGTGGTGTGTTTGTGTCTGGCCTCCTGCAACCCCTGCTGCCTGCACTACATCGCACTGTTTTATTGCTCACTTTTCACGCACTCACATATGCACACACATACCCACCTCTTCTGTTCCGCTGGCTGCAGCCTGCAACATCTAGCTGCTATAGTGTTGATTTACAGGAAAATGTGTCTTTTAAACAAGATATTTCTTATAAATTATTTAAGTTAATAAAGCTGTGTGCCTCATATTTTCTTTTTTAGTGTTGAAATTTCTAGCTGTTTCATGTGCTTTTGCCCTGTAACCTAGCCCTCCCCCCTCAATTTACATATGGAGAAAACTTATTTTTAACCCTAGATTATCCTGGTAGTTTATCTTCAGCCTTCTTGCAATTTGTAGTGGCCAGTTCTTTGCTGCATTTCCTTGTTCAGATCAGACCCACAAAGGCATTGTATTTTTATAGAGTATTCCTTACCTCTCTTATTTTATAATGCTGTTCAACGTGCACCTCCACATTAACTTTTTTTTATTTCTAGTTGATCAATCTTCACAGCAAGTGGAGCAAGGTAGGAGGAAGCTTAACAGCTGTATCTTTATAGTGCAATGTACAGTGTGTATCTCATTCCATTAGCATGTTTTGTGTATCTGCAGCAGCCAGTGTATTCAGGGCCTAGTCTTCAAATGGTTCGCAGCCCCTCCATTCATGCAGAGATCCTGAAAAAGCCATGGAGTGTCCCCAATGCACCACATGCACACCATCTGGGTACTACACATCATCCACAGTATTGGTGTGTGCCCCTATGTACCCTATGCCTGAGCAGCACACATCTCTTTGCAGGTGGGTGGGACAGTGGCTTGTCAGGGGACATAGGCCAGTATCCCTCAGATCCTGGACACAAACTCCTTGAGGCATAGGGCTAGTGGAGGGGGCATTAGCTATGCCTGCCTAGGGACAGCAGTAGCAGCTATGTGGCTCCCTCTGTCTGTCCACAAACCACATATCCTGTTTGGCCCTATCTTCTCCAGCCTGCCAGTCCTCGGAGCCTCTGCAGTGTGCTGGGGGTCATTACTGACATTAGGCAGTGTTTAATGAAATTCTGTGTAATTTTCTGTGGGAATATGGTAGTACAGGAGGACTGCACCCTCCTCATCCCCCCACCAATGAAATGTCATTTAAACACTATGCAAATGGTGAGCATCCCATTACATGTTTAACTTCCTATTTATGTTCCCTCCAACCTCAGGTGCAGTTCTTCTTTGGACTACCCCAAAGTACCAGACCTCTATCACCTCTGACTGCAGTATACAACTTTCATCAAGTCATGGCACTGTACCACAGACAGGGACAGAAGTGGGCAGCAGCCTCTCCAAATCTCTAATGTTGCATCAAGCAGCATGGCAGGAGTGGAGCAGAGTCCTCCAGATAAACTGGTGGATCATCTCTGACTGCTGCTGGGGCAATTTTTTGCTGTTTTCTTCCTATCCCTTGAACATCCACATATAGGGTGCAAAGCAGCAGTATGTGCATCTGCATGCCTGCTGTGAGCCAAGCAGATGTTCCTCCCCACCATGCCTCTGCTCTGATTTCAGCTGTGGTCATCCAGATAGCAGCACTGTGGTGGAGACAGAGTCCCTCCCACTGTGAAGGGAGGGGGAGCATCCTGTGAGACACTTAGTCCTCCACTCCCTTTCCAGCCTCGAATGACTCTGGCCTGTTCCAGAACTCAGCTTGCTGGCCCTATGAATGGTAGCTCTACTACTGTGCTGATGCCAGCCTTTGGCCATTTTCTACCAGCAAAAGAGAGAAGACAATAGGAACTTAATTTGCTTTACTGTACTGTGTGGGAAAAGAGATCTGTTGTATGGGATGAAAAAATGTAAAGAGCAAGGCCACCAGTAAATTTTTGTGGTTCTGCTGTGTGGCCCTATAGATATGTGACTTGAAAACCACCAGTTCATTGTAGTACTGTATGCCTGCATCTATCATATGAGTGTGCACAGTGGCCTCTGTAGGTGTGCTGCACACAACCCCTTGCTATCTGTATGTGACTTGATGCTTTGTAAAGCACTTAGGGTTACAGTGTGTATGAAAGGCACTATATTATATACTTAGGGGCTGTTCTGCATGGCTTTCTATCCAACTGAAAAGCTTTGGTGCCACAGGTCAAAGGTAATAGAATGCTGTTGCACTTGTCTGCGGTGTAATAACTTTTTAATAAGAATGGAAACTCAGTGACATCTGTGCACTGTTCTTCTCACAACTGTTGTCTCCCCTCACCACACATGCACACATAGTCACAAACACAGAAACCTTGTTTTTTTTTTTTTGCTCCATCCCCACCACCGGACCGACCAATCCTTTGGGCTGCCAAGGACCCCACCTACCGTCCAAGTCACTCCTCCTCCTGTCATCCACTGGTAACCCAGTTCCTTGTACCTGGACAACCCGGTTGTATCCCTTTACCGGGGGGCTCCTTCCCCTTGGAGGGCAGGGAGGGGAGACTGGGACTGCATTCTGGGTCTGGGGCAGGACGCTATGAGTGCAGGCTTGAGAGGGCATTCTGCCAGGGCTTTGTGGTGGAGGGGGACCCAGTGACTATCATCCGGTTGGGCGGGCAGCCATTTTTCCATTTTTTCACCCCCCCACCCCCTGCCTCTATGGGCCTCATGCCTGCAGTGTCCTGGCCAAATGTACATGCAGCATGTGGTCACCCACATCTCAATGTGCATCACCATAGGCCAGCCACTAGGAGCTGCTCGAGAGTGATGATGGCCTACATCCCTTCTGCCCCAGGAGGAGAGTGTCCCATGGACACTCTTAACCCTCCCTGCCTTTCTCCGCTCCTGAGGTCTTGGACTTGGGCGTGAACCTGGATTGCCAGGATGCCAGGCAAACCCCTATTGCCTGGTACCATGGAGCCAGCTTCTTTTTTTTAAATTAATTTTAACTAATAAACCCACCCTGTGCCCAGCTGCTAATGCCCCTCCCAGTGTCACTGATAATGTTTTGCTTTCAAAATCATTTAAAAAGAATCTTACTTACAAAATTAAAGGAACTGGGAAACATGCATGAGCACGATCTAAACTATAAGGTATTTGTGTGAATTCATGTTGATTTAAATGGAAGCACATAAGTGCAGATCTTGCTCTCGCTCATCACTCAGGTCTTCCTTTTTTATGAAGTAAGCTTTTTTTTCAAATTTTAAAAGCACATAAGCTGTGAGCTGCATCGCAAGGAGTATTAGCAGTTGGCTGTAGGATGGGTAACTTGGTTTTAAAATTTCACCAATGTGCCTTTTGTGTATCTGTGTGTGTGTGTGTGTGTGTGTGTATCAACCATGTATTTTTTAAGATTAAAAAATATGCTGTATAAAACAGTGGATGCTCAGTCACATACACTACAAGCCTGCATTGCCAGCAGGATTCTGACTACTCTTGAGGTTGGTGCCAACATAGGCTTGGTGTGCATGGCTGGCCATCCACTATCCTCTATACATAAAATAAAAAAAATTCTGACATCATTCTTGGCTAATCTGGATTGTTTATTTCTAAACATTTCAAGTACTATTTTTCCCACAAAACATCTCATGCAAACAGTTTTAATGCTATAGTTCTAAGTTTAGTTAGCATAGTCCATTTCATCACACAGGGGTTTCTCTAATTTTCCACAAAATCCAGTAGTTGCATGATCAATGGGTGAAAATGCATGAGCAATGAGTTGAAACGATAAAGTAAAGGCCTGGGGGATATGTAAAGAAACCAATGCTATTATTTGTTGTTCATGTTTAAGTGTATTTGTGAATATGTTTTTAAACTTGTCAATGGTTGATAATAACGTAATTGTATATTGTGTACACAAGGCATTATTTCAGTAACTTGTAATGCACTTGTCAGGACCATCTTGAAATAAGGCCTTGGGCCTAAAGATGTAAAAGTAAGATCTGATTCCTGGTTAAAAATAGACCTTTTTGCTGCTACTAGTTGTATTTTAAATTTAAAATGTATTTCTTAGCAGAAATTTCAACATGATTTATAATATATTTATGTGCACAGTTCCCATGTATTTTGTGGCTACAAGAGTTTCTGCTCAGGTCCTTTGCGTCCCAGAACTGCTCAGCTTTACTTTGTAGTTCTGTCATCTGAAGAACTCAAAAATGTACTCTTATAACCATAAGAAACACAGTAACTGTACATGCAAGCACATACCAAATCCTATTCTATTCTATTCTTCTAAACTAAACCTGCAAATGCTTGCAACATTTTTGGGCCCCTTCACCTGAGTGGTTTAGGGTTTTGAAAGCTATTTCACGTCAGGGGTGTTCTTATTGTTAAAGCAGGCAGGGGACCACACTCCAGGTGTAACACCAATTTGCAGAGGTAAAAAAAAATATTGAATCATTACTTTCAATTGTAGGAACATTTTATTATGTTATAGTCACACAGAAAGCACTTTTAGCCACACAGAGAGTGCACCACTTATCTGGTGCTTCAGACTCAAACTCGATTCTTCAGTAGGTGGTCCCCTGATGAAGAACATAACTGAGTTTATGTTTGAAGTGCTAGGTAAATGTAGCACTGTGTGTGTGGCTATAACTTAATAAAATGTTCCTGTAGTTGAAAGTACTGACCCAGTCTGGGTTTTCTTACCTCTACAAATTGGTGTTATTCCTGGACTGCAGTCACATGCCTGTTGTTCTTCTTGATTTGTTAAACTAGCCTAAGTACGGTGTCATTTGCAGCTGGAGCTTCAAGTAGTTTTCACTCAGACTCGCCACTCTAAAGCAGCCATGTTGGCTCTGACCAGAGTTTATTTCAGATGTTACCTAGCATGCTTGTAAAAACAGAATTCCAGAAATGGAACAGAGCTATTGCAAGGTTTGTATGGGTGGAACTGGACCATGTATAGCTTAAAAAAGAAACTAACTTCCTAAGATAAAAGGAGGACTGGCTCTCCCTGACCTGTTCCTTTACACCCAAGCTGCCTAACTACATCCTATGCTAGCGTGGACACGTCACTCCCCTAGGCCAAGTGGGATGGTCTTGGAGCTCAATATGTCCCCTTGGGATCTCAAGTGTAGCT
This sequence comes from Neoceratodus forsteri, assembly GCA_016271365.2. Classification (NCBI taxonomy): domain Eukaryota; kingdom Metazoa; phylum Chordata; order Ceratodontiformes; family Ceratodontidae; genus Neoceratodus; species Neoceratodus forsteri. The sequence continues at coordinate 468,854,155 of CM028134.1, read as the reverse complement.
CGTTTAATCGTACTGACAGAGGTATACCCAGAATCTCCCTCACCGTTCCTTACAACAGGCCTTTTGAAAACCTGTAAACTATTTTTATCCCAGAAGGAACACGCTTGCATTGAGTTCTATTTAATTCAGGTGTGAAGGGGTTAATGGGGGCTAGGTGGCTAGATCTAGCTAGCTGGCTTAGATCCCAGTTTTCTCCCTTTACAATGGGACCCAAAGTTCAGACACTGGATGAGATGCGGCCTAATGTACACGTATCAGTTTTATGCCAGGGATAGCCTGAAAACATTCTAGCAACTCTCAGCTGAGTTCCAATTAGATAAAAGAGATTACTATTATAACCGACAACTCAGAATGTATTTTAACACTAATGCAGGCCTCACTATACCATCAGGTTCTCTCTCACCGATATTTACTTTTATAATTAATATCCTAGAAGAGGGTTGGCCAGACCACTTCACTCTGGGGTGCTATCAAGTCCTACTAGGTAGCATGAAGGCTACTACTGAGGCCACTAAAATACAGTGGGAGGCTGAACTTAGTATTGATCTTTCTGAAGCTGCATGGGGGACAGTATGGCTAAGGCGACATAAGTCTTCCTGCTCCTATTCATGGAGAGAGTATGGGTGGAAATCAATGATCACGTATTTCTGCACCCCACCAATTATCGCAAAATTCCTCACCACCAGTGATGCCTCATGCTGGAGAGGCTGTGGCCAGAAGGCAGCAACATACACCCATATATTGTGGTCATGCCCAGTCTTGACAACTTATTGAACACAAACAGAGAAAGAGATAAATGAGGTAGTTATTAATTTTGGCACACTCACCCCAGATGCAGCCTTGCTCCTTCAATACCCAACACAAATCAGGAATAAACACACCTTGTATATTCTCAGAATTATGTTAACGGCGGCTAGAAAAAATATCACCAGACTCCGGCTCCAACTGATACCACCCACTTACACTGAATTGGAAGATCTCCTTCTGGATATATATATATATATATATATACACACACACATATACATATTAGAAAAACTAACGGCCTACCTTCAGAATAAACTTTGTCCCTTACAATATAGGTGGAACCGCTGGATAATATTTGTTATGAACCATAGAACTGACATTATCCCTTAATCTGTGAACTATCAAGGGGCAGGGAGGCACCCTGTGGGGGCTGTGGAGACTGGGCTGGACAGACTCATGCTTCCTTTCCTCACCCCCCTCCCACATATTGTCTATATATAATATGTGACCAGATTTATGAAATGTTGGTTATATTTGAACTGTCTGTACCAAAAACTCCAGTCTGGTTCACACATGTATAAACTATGACATATTGCAATTGGACCTGTACCTGTGACTGATGTAAATCATGCTAACATTCTTTATAACAGCACTCAAAAATATTTTTCAATAAAATCTAAGTTAAAAAAAATGCACACCCTTGAAAAGAGATGGGGATATGGTAACATACAAGTACCTGCACAGGATAGATATGGCAGACATCAAGGAACTCTTCTCCTTGAGTCCAAATAAAAAGATGAGATGGAAGTCACTAAAGCTGGAAGGGGTGAGAATCAAAAGCTGGAAGGGGTGAGAATCAAAAATGACATCTGTAAACACCACTTCTCCATGGAGAGGGCGTGTGAACAAGTAGAAACAACTGCCAGAGGATGTGGTGAAGGCCAAATCAACCAGCAGCTTCATGCAGGGATGGGACAGGCATGTGGGTTTAGTTAAATGGGGGGGGGGGAGGCAGTTACAAAGGGGAGGACAGCCAAAACCTTTGTCCGCAGTCAACATGTATGTATCTATGTACTACATTAGCTGAGAATTTATCCATTCATATAAATTTTTGTATATGAAATCCATAATAACAATCAAACTTAGTATTCAAAATAATAAGCACCCCAGGGACAAGGAGAAACATGAAGTTACAGCAAAGATGAAGCCAGCATTAAATTTAGAAATAACATCGGCTATTTATTTATTCATTTTATTTTATTTTTTGTTGCATAAGGAAGGAGGACTAGGCATTTCTGCCTATTTTCAGCCTCATCCCAGGTAGGGATGATACAGTTGGAAACCAACTGATACTGAACCAGATTAAGCTGTTGGTGATTATTTTTAGTTAAGGGGGGAATTTGGCCAGGACACAGGGAAATTCCCCTGCTCTTTTTGAGAAGTGCCATGGGATCTTTAACATCCTCCTGAACAACCAGGAGAACATACAGAAGGGACCTCAGTTTTGTTCTAGATCTGAATCCACCTCTGATAGATCTCTGTAATCTGCTGATCCCTGTAAGTCATTCTGAGCTGCTCTAACCACTTGTTGGTTCTCGGTGAAATCTGCGTATTGATCTACATCATGAAAGGCTCTTTCTCATTGTTTATGTAAATTCTGGCTTCTCCTGGGTACAAGATGGATAGGTTCCCATTCAGCTCCAAAATGTTTTGTCTGAACTGCAGTGACCTCTTTCTGCCTTGATGTGTTTGTGGTGACACATCCCATTAGCAGAATAATAGTGCTAATGCTCACAATACCGGTGATCCAGGCTCTAGAATATGCTTGGGGCATTGTGGGGCTGACAGAGGGAGGAGGAGGAGGAGGAGGATTGAATATCCCAGGGGACACTGCTCCTGAGAGGGAGGGTCACTTCCCTGGTGCTCTACTGCTACCTGGGTGACCATAGGTGACAGTGCAGCAGAGGAGGACAATGTGAGATGGTGTGACATTGGCCAGAGACCTGGGCTGTGCATACTCTGCATGAGCACATTGGTTCCCATGCAGGCCAGCATTGTCAGGGGATTGGGGAAATGAACAATGGCACTGGCTTGGCTCTCTGAAGGCCCTGGAACATTGGTGCTGGCCCATGTGCCTCAGTTCCCCACTGTCCACTGAATGACGTATGCAGGGCTACAGTATATCCTCTCCATCCCACTTCCTGCAAGGGGGGGGTTAATGTGAGGCTCCTTGGGGGTTGAAGATGGACAAGACATGAGGTAGCAAAGGGCCAGCGGGGATACCAGAGGCTCCAATGGGAGCAAGGGCCATAGAGTTAGCGTGCATAAACAAATAATTAAAAAAAGAAAAATTTTGCTTCCCTTATATGTGCAGGCATCTTTTAATCAAACTGCTTTGAGGAAAAAATTCTTACCAAAAAGTTAAACCAATGTTATTAACACAGTTGGATGATTTACCTAAAGAAGTTGATTTGAAAGAAACACAGAAAAAGAATTTGTTAGTAGAAATGGACCGCTTAGCCCACCTAGCCTGCCCATTTGTTCCTGCCTGGACTGTCATTGCAGACCCTACATGGTCTCTGACTACTTCCCCCAGCTTCCCAATTAAGATCTGCTTGTACCTATCCCATGACATACTTGAAGCCCAGCACTTTTGCCCCCAAACCTCTGCTGGAAGACTGCTCCAGGCATCCACCACTCTTTCAGTGAAGACATATTTTCTCATATCCTTACTATATTTCCCCTTTCCAGCTTCACTGCACATCCCCTTGTTGTTGGGCACTTTCTCCTCTAAAAATATACTCCCCTCCTGTACCTTGTTCACCCCTGTGAGGTATTTATAGGTCTCTATCATGTTCCCCCTCTCCCTCCTCTCTTCCAGGGTCTACATATTGAGATTCCTCAGTCTCTGTCTTCATAGGGCTTCTGATGCAGCTGGTTCCATGTGATAATGGCGATCACGGAATAGCGATTGCCATTTGGGAGTGTGTGCTGTACATCACCGAAAATAAATTTTGGGGATGTACACTCGTGGCGAACACCAAAAGGGAGCTTAAGACTTAGGGCACCCCCTACTAAAGGATTCTCAACTCCAGGGGGGTGCATGTTGGAGGGGGGGAGTGCAAAACAAAAAAAACAACACATTTCCGACCTGGCGCAAAAACACGAGCACCCCCAGAACCGAACCCGGCACCTTCCCAACCCCAGCCTGCCATCAACCCACCACACTACACCTCACAAACCCTCCCTCCTCTTCTGCCTGTTGCACATCACGGTCCCTCCCTCCCCACCCTAACCCCTGCGCTGTATACATAGTGACATCCCATCGCTATATTCGTCTACCCCCCATCCGGTTATGCCGCTGCCAGGTAGCCCTGTGCACAGGAACTGTAATTGAGTTGCCCTTTTTGAAAGCGCTCAGTCGCAGTCGCTGTTATCACAGACTACCATGCAGCCACTGTACCATTTTAATTGTCTTCTTCTGGAGAACATCCACTCTATGTCCTTCCTGAAATGTGGTTTCCAGAACTGGACACAATACTCTAGGTGGGGTCTCACCAATGATCTATACAGTGGCAACACTACCTCCCTCCTTCTGCTGGTGATACTCACTCCAAGCACCGTTGCACCCAGCATCCCACTGGCCCTATTTACAGCCCTATCGCACTGCCTCACCACCTTGAGATATGAATACTCCAAGATCATTTTCCTTTTTGGTGACTGTCTTGTGCCTCTGTGTTTCTGTGCCCTAGGTGAATGAGTTTGCACTTTTTCACATTGAAACCCAGTTGCCACACCTTTGATGCCCCCTCCAAGTATTTTCAGGTCTTTGAATATTCTCTCCACCACCTCTGAAGTGTCCACCCTATTGCAGATTTGCAGATTTCAGTGTCATCTGCAAAGAGGAATATCTTCCCTTCCAGCTCTTCTGTAGTGTCACTTATAAAGACATTAAAGAGAAGTGGTCCCAGTACTGAGCCCTTAGGTACTCCACTGACCATTCTCCCTTCCCCTGAGTGAGTTCTGTTTAGCACCACCTTCTGTTGGCCATCCATCACAAATTTTGTACCCAGTTTACCACCTTACAACCCACCCACAAACTGCCCAGTTTCCTTATGAGCCTCCTTTGTGGTATGATGTCAAAGACCTTGCTGAAATCTAACTAGACCTTGTCTACTGCCCCACCTGATCTATATCCCTGGTCACCCAGCTGAAGAAATCTATCAGGTTCATCTGACATGACCTTCACTGTCAGTGAATCTATGCTGCCGCAGGTCTTGTAACCCACTGGATTCCAGATACTCTACAATTTTTTCAGTCAAAAATTTACTCCTTAAACTCTCCCTACTTCAATTTGACTTGTTGGCAGTCAAAATATTTTGACAAAACTTGGAAGATAAGCTTCTGCATAATTAAACTCTGTGTTGACAAAATCTTTCACAAGGTCCCAGATGTTAATGGCATGGTTCAGAGCAAATGAAGTCCTACTAGATGGAGATTAGTAAGCAACTTGCTGTTCTCATTGGTTTCCATTTTCCTGTTCACAGAGATACCATTTCTTATTAGTGATGTTGATATTGCAGTAACAGTGTTTGCCTTTTTTCATACAGCTTTTTCTGTCTTCCCTGCTGACAGCCAGGTATATTCCCTGTATTTCAAGGATATACTCTGTTCAGGCATTTAGCTGTCATTTGGATGGCAGGTTTTTTTTCACTTCAATTGTTTTCTCTCTCCTCCTTCCCTACTCCCCATGGGGAGAAAAGTGCCTCCATCAGCCTTGCATGCTTACAGTGCCCCTATAATGAAAGCAAGCTCCCTGGTCCAGCTACAGGGGTTGCTGTGACACGAGAAACCACTGCCAGCCCTCCCTGACTGAGGCACACTGCTGCACAGCAGCTACTTCAGCCAGGCCTGCTTCCCAATATAGCAACCCAAGCTTACTCCTGAGCCCCAGTCATCTGCACGGCAGTGTGATGCACTGCATCTGGGTCAGTGGGAGGGCCCAGCATTGTCCAGGTTCTAGAAACATTGATGCTGATGGCAGATAAGGGCTGCATGGCCCATCCAGTCTGCCCTTTTTTGTTGCATTGCTTACACTGTAGACTCCTCCAGGTCTATGAAACTTTCTCTGCCACCCCATTACCCATCCCTTATGATTCCCTTGTGCTTATCCCAGGATTTTTTTGAATCCTACCATTTCTGCCCCCCCTCTATGAGTATAGCAATTTCTATTTGGTTTGTGGTGGCACGTTGTTACATAATTAAAGCCAAGGTAACACCATGAATGCAAATGTGGTCTTGCTCAAATAGACTCAGATGAAGCCTCTAGGTGCAGTTGTCAAGGTGCTAAATAGCAGGGTTGTAATACTGCTTTCATACATACTACCACACCACCGGTGTGGAGAGACGTGACAGTCCATTTGCACATTTTAAGCATTCAGGGGACTTTATTTTTCTTTCCCAACCTCTTTAATAAAAAACAGCATGTTTTCCAGTTACAGGGCAGACAGTGCAGACAGATGCAAAATCAGGTTTCTCATAAATCAGTGATCATCTTTTATTCTGGCTCAGCTGCCTAGTTCCCAAGTGCTTGCTTTATACTCACTTCCATTGCTTAGCTACTATTTACTGACCACCTCATATTCACAGGTGCTAGCAACAAGGTTCACAACGTGCACGTGCACATGTGAATGCTGATGTTTAGGCACAACTCTGCCTTCCTCAGGGCTCAGGGCACTTGGGAATAAGGCAACTGAGTCAGAATAAAAAGAAGACTGCTGCTTTATGAGAAACCTGATTTTGCATCTGTATGAACTGTCTGCACTGTAACCAGAAGAACCACTGTTTTTGAATTAAGAGGTTGGGTTAGAAAAATAAAGTCTCCTGAATGCGTATTTTAAAGTGTGCTAATAGACTGTTACATCTCTCCACAATGGTGGTGTGATAATGTGTATGGAAGTGGTATAATTACAGCCTGTTTCTCCAATTGCCTAAACTTTTTATCTAGTTGAGCATCCAGCTTCGGTATTATTCAGTTACATTTTAATACGACTTGGTTACATGATCAAAATTCTTAATATATTTTTAATTCTTTTTCTTGTTTTTTCCCCAGTTCAGTTTCTGTCCCAAATCCCATTTCTTTAATATTTGTCATTTAAGAGTTTACAAATGGTTAAAAACTCTCAGCACTCTTGGATATTTTCTCAGCTGTCTACTTCCCATTATCCAGCTTGGAAGAAGTGTTGGAGCTGGGGCAAGCAGGACATGCTGCGACTGCCTCCACACCACCAGCACTGTCTGTTTGTACTCTGGCAAGGAAGGGATCCATTGGGCCTGGTCTGTCTTGTTTCCCTGGGCTGATGACGTGTGAGGGAAAGAAGCTCTAATTTTTGCACTTCTTTTCTTTTTGTCTTTTTCAGTCCTTTTTTTGGTCAGTTTGACCTAAGCAGAAACTTTAGCAGAATTTTCCACATCAAAAGTTGTTAGAAAAGATTAGATTCTTTCAGCAAGAATGCCTACAGACCAATACACCTGAGAGAGCAAAACAATGCTGCTATGCACTCATCTGAACGAATGGGAGTTATCACGTGTGTACTGTAGAAAAAGCTGACTGTACAGTAGGTAGGCAGTCGTTCCCTGTCGTTCAGTCAGGAGCTGGTCATGGTGTTGAGTGGAGGGGCTGTGCTGCCACTGTCAATAATATAGTATAGAAAAACTGGTGTATGGGTGAGAGGAGATGTGAGATGGAGGGTCCTGAGTGAGTGGGATGGGAAGGGGGCTGGTTGAACTGTTGGAGTAGGGAGTCAGTTGGCTAGTTGGGGGGAATCAGTTGGATGGGCAGGGGGCTGTTATTGGATAGGGGCCTCGAGTCACTAGCAGCAGTAATGTTCAGATGGGTGGTTAGGATTGTCATTGAGGTTAGAGACAGGGGCATTTACTGCCACTGTTCAACATATGGAGGGGTCTTTGGCACTGTCATACCACTGTGCATGTAGGGGCTCTTAATATAGGGCTCAGTTCCATACCTGGGGTGTGCATTGCTGTTACAGTATGTAACATGTATTGATTCCTGTCTGCCATTATGTACCTACATACAGATACTGTGCCTTGCTATAGGACACCAGGTACAGTGATTGGGGGGGGGGGAGCACTGATGCGCAGGGATAAGGGCAGAGTTTAAGCAGCATTAAACAGTGCTGTGATGGTGACTGTTTAGAACTGCTGAAACTGTTGAATATACTGCTGCATTCTGTGTGATTGCTCCATCTGGTCAGTGCCATGCACCAGCAGCCTTAGAATATGGCCCTACCCCATAGGTCCTTGCTATTCTCAGTTAGCATGACACTAACATGATTAGCACCATGCTAGTCATTTGAGTATTGTGGTTATTGTTTATTTATATGGATCTTTTCTGGAAATGTCTGTGCCATATAAGCCTGGGTCATTCCTTAATAGAGTCCCAAAGGAGTTTTTCCTGAGAAAGAAAGAAAGAAAGAAAGAAAGAAAGAAAGAAAGAAAGAAAGAAAGATTTAGAAAAACGCATCACTGCTCTCATAGATTTTACAAATTTGTTTACAGAAGTGCTTAACAACAGGAAAAAAATGGGAGTGGTGTTGTGGGACTTGTCCAAAGCTTTCGATTTTGTAGACTATTTAATTTTGATAAAAAGACTAAATAAACAAGAGTAGCAGAAGATACTCTCCTTTGGCTTTGCTCACACCTAAATGGACACAGTCAGAGGGTTCAGATTATAAAGATATCAGATTATATTCAGATGACAATGTCTTGGTAGTGATGGTAGATTTTCATGGTTTCGGTCAGTAACATCGCGGAACAAAATAAAGTGGACAAAAATAAAGCGGCAAAAACAGTGTCACCATCAATATTGGCAGCACAAAATGTAATGTGCCAGAACAATGCAGGCCACATTACATGCAGGTAGCAAACAACGTCCACTGCATGGAGGCACTGCACTGGAACCACAGGGGCCAGGAGCACAAGCCAGCATGCATCTCCCCTGTCCTGTATGTTGTGTGTGTTGCTGGGGACATGCTGGCTTGTGCTCCTGGCCCCTTACATTATACACGGCCATCAACATGGTGGCCATGGTCCACCTGTCCTCCAGTGGTTACCCCGGTGCACGTTCTCTATCACTCAGCATTCTGGGTGGGAGTACCCCACCATGTGGGTGCCTGTGCCATTAGATTACCATGGTAGGTGTCTAGTGGCATGCTTCCCCCAGTGTTGGTTGCACCCTGCCCTGTTCCATCTCCCTGCACCCCAGTGCTGTTCCTGTGCACGGGTGCCTACTGCTGTGTGTTCCAGTGCAGTGCCTCCATGCGGTGGCCACTGTTTGCTACCTGCATGTCACGTGGCCTGCATTGTTCTGGCACGCTACATATTGTGCTGCCACTATTGATGGTGACACTGTTTTTTCTGCTTTATGTTTGTCCACTTTATTTTGTTCCATGATGTTACTGACTGGAACTGTTTTGTCCCCCCAAGAATGATCCACTTTTTTTTTTTTTTTATGCTCTATTTATTAACTGCCTCTACGGGAAACTCTCTCGGGCATCCACCTTACCCCCAACTCTACCTCCTAGCCTGAAACTCCCCCTATGTCCTAGCACCAGCCCGGCTATCCCCTCGGCTCTGAGCCCCCCGAGGTAGGGCCACCCTATCCGCCCAGGGTGCTCTATCTACAATTTGGGCCAGGCTGGGCTCGGTCCAGGACAGGAGGTAGTCCAGCCTGATGGAGTGTGGCTGATGGGAGGTGGTGCCATCACCTATCCCCGAGGACAGGGTATTTCCTTTTTCTCCCCGAAACTTGGATGTGCAGTGATGTCCAGCTCGGCAGGTGCATGCACCCGTGCACCCCCGAAAGATGTCCGCCGCAGCTTCAATCCCCTGCATTCTACGGCCATGCACTGTGATGCCTCCAGCCTCTACTAGAGATCATCAGTGCAACGGCAAGTGGATTCCCCCCTCCCTAGGGAAGGAGAGCAGTCCATAGGATGCTCAATCCTTCCCCGTCCCTGCCGGCCCCCGGTGACCCGAGCTCTTTCCCGAACCCGGGTCGTCAGCATGGCGCGAGGTGTGGCATCCAGTGCCTCAACCTTCAGTGCCACCTGGACAGCCTAATGATCCACTTCTTATCACTAAATTTGCCTTGTTTCATCTTAGCTAATTTTATTTCACCTTCTTGTTTAATAAAACCACATTAAAAAGAGTGTTGTTCCTTATATCCAACTTGTATTGTGTGATACACACACCTGGTGACAAAGTGTTGATGTTACTGCCAGTTCTTGAGTATGTAAACATTGTTCATAAATACACTTTGAAATCATCACGTCAAATTATATGTAGTACTGTATATAATAAAATTACAATATTTGTTTTGCAATGTCCATACTAGACATACCCTTACCAATCTTTAACAAAATTAAACTGGTTACCCCTAGAATTGAAATGTGGCTGAAAAATTTAAATATTTTGCATTCAGCGTTACTAAGCTTGAAGCACCAGTACATCTGAAAAATGCCTTAACTCAGCAAACCAGTTATAACATATTAATGGATGCAGGATACCGGGGCCTTGAGCAAAGGACACCTTGAAATAGTTTTTACAGGAATTAACCAATGGATTTATATATCCATGCAATTGTTTTGAAAAGTGTTACATATAATTCACGGGAGTCCAGGATCTACTACCGATGCCTTCTCCCCTTCCTCTAATAATCTGTTTGCAGTGTGGCTTGCTATGCCGCCTGGTCTTGCCCATCTTCCCCTGGCTGGATACTTGTATCCCTCTCTCTTTTCCTTGTGCCCCTAATTTCCATGTTTATTCTTCCCTGTTCATGCCACCTGACTAGATCTTGTTATTTTACTGCTAATATTATTACATACTGATGTCTTGCAAATCTGTTTTATTGATTGCTGCGCACTGACTACTATTTTGCAGTGATGGTTTGTTTGTATTTGTCGATGTCTTTTGTTATTTATTTATTTCTTTATGTAAAATGTGGTGGCTAGAATAGGCACACTGAGCCAAAGCTTGTTTAGGGGTGTGACACAAGGAAAGGGATACCTCAGGAAATTATACAACATTGACAAATGGTGCATGTACGTGAGCAATAAAACCAAGGCACAAACAATGCAATTAACAAAGAATAGAAAAAATGCAGAAAGTATGAAAATTACATACAGAAGGTTATGGGGTGGTAGCTAGCAAAAGGTAGGTGAGTGTACAGTCTATGTATGGAAAGATATTTGTAACTAAACCATGGTTCAAATGACAGAGTACACAGAGTCTCTAGCTATAAGACAGGGTAAGTGGTAAATGGATAATAAGGGAGGGGGTGAAGAGGGCATGGGCTGTTGTAATGTGGAGAGAGGAGGAGGATGGTTAGCTGCATATGCATGCTTTTCAGAAGTAGGCTTTTAAGAGTCATTTGACAGAATGCAAGGAGGAAGAGAGAAGGCCAGATGGGAGGATGGATGTTCTACAGTGTTGGAAGGTGGACAGAGAATACAGAAAGGTATTTATAGCAATGCATAAGAAAGCAATGAGCATCGGATGATCAAAGGGAGTAGGAGAATGGTATAGCAGGGTTAAGAAGAGAGAGAATAAGTAGGTAGGAACTGTAGCAAGCCAGTATTTTGCTAGAAAGAGGACTAGTTCAAGAGACACCAGGGGCCCAATATTCAAATCTGGGCAAAGCAGAGGGCAAAACGATGTGCTTCCCCTTGCGGTTGCCCAGGTGTCCAAAACTGCAATATTCAGTGGAATAGCACATTGGTGCTATTCCACGGAATATAGGGCTGCTGAGACCCAGCACTAAGCCACCTAGTGCTGCGCAGACATGGCCACCCAAATAGGGTGGCACAATGGCTTGTGCCCATGCAAAATTCCTCATATTCAAACAGACCTATGCAAATGAGCCCACTGGGCATGCAAGGTGCTGAGGGGCCATTTGTATGCACATTATGGGCTCATTTGCATAGGGAGTGAGGCTGTACTGCATGACACCACCCCCCCAAGTGCCCATTTCCTGGGAGCTATCCCTGGTGCTAGTGGCACCTCTTCCCAGTGATTGCTGTCTCGACATGAAAAGTAATATTTCCCTGGTGCTAGTGGTCCCCCCTGCCACTGATCACCATCCCCATGTACATTATTAAACCTCCCTGGTGGCTAGTGGTCCCTCCCCCCACCAATAGCTGTCTCTTTGTATGGTATTACCCTTCCCTGGTGGCTAGTGGCCCTTCCCCCACCCAGCACCTGCCTAATGTATCCCTGCAATTTTCCTTGGGGTTCAGTGGTCTCCCCATCCTGATCCCCTGTCAATAACAGATACATCATTCCCTTGATGGTCTAGTGGTCCCCCCTCCCTATCTGCAAGCTGCCCACAACATGAAACAGATATTAGTCCCCAGTATCTAGTGGACCTCCACCCCTCCACCCTGGCTGGTAGTGTTCACCACCCCGCTCCCCCCATCCTGACCCCAAGCCAGCGATTGGCACAGTCCACCTCTCACCACCACGGCTGGCCACCAACTGAGCTATCAGTAAGCTCATACTGTATGCAGTATATGCTCATTGATTTAGAGTGAGCTCAGAGCTGCCAGTCAATAAGTGCGTACTGTATACAGTACATGCTTAGAGACATCTCAGTTGGTGGCTGGCTATGGTGGTGAGTGGAGGGCTGTGCCAATCACTGGCCCAGGGTCAAGATGGGGGCAATGGGGTGGTCGGGCACTACCAGTCAGAGTGGGAGTCCATTAGACACCGGGGACTAATATCTATTTTATGTTATGGGCAGCTTGGGGATAGGGTGGGGGGACTTCTAGACCACCACGGGGGATCAGGATGGGGTGACCACTGGATCCCAGGGAACATTACAGGGTTACATCAGGTGGGTGTTGGTTTGGGGCGGGAGGGGCCACTAGCCACCAGGGAAGTGTAATACTGTTCACAGGGATGGTGACTGGTGGGAGGAGAGACCACTAACGATCAGGGACTACTGTGTTGGAGGTCAGGGGGCCACCGCACTTCTTCCGCCAACCGCTAGGGTTGCCCGGGAGTAAATCAGGGTTTCCATTGGCAGTATATGCGCCATGCAAGGGGGCCAGGTAGAATGGCCTTGCATGGTGCACATACTCTGAATGTTGGACAATGCCAATATTCGGGTCCCCACCCCTTTATTTACATTGCTCCCCATGACTGACTCTTGCCCAGGTGCAAACCCTGCTTTTCAATATTGTGCAGCTGTGCAAAACCCAGTTTGCATGGGCAAGCTTGGAGATTTGAGCCCAGAGCAATCTTTTTAATATCGGGCCCCAGGCCTCTAGGGAGTCGAGAGAAAGAGAGATTTGCTAAGAGAGAGCAGTGATGGGTCAGAAATTGAGCACTAAGGGTGCACTGGGAGAAGGAATGAAAAAGAGGATCTAACCCAGCAAGTGTAGAATTTGGGGCAGTGTTGTAGACTAAATCCACTCAGTAAAATACTAGCAAGATCATCTTGAGGATGATCTTGTGGTGAACTAGGAGAAGTCAGTATTTGTTGCAGTACAGATCACAAAGTTTAAGATAGAGTTCCTTATGCATGGCGCCTATGTGGGTGGAAAAGCTAAGATCCCATTCTAGACATGCTTCTAAGTACCTGAAGTGAGATACAGTACCTCTTCAAGCAAGTTGTCACCCAGAGCATTGAAGACAGGGGTATATTGTAGCCTTGCTAATCTCTGCCTAGTGTCAAAAGTCAAAGAGAACATCTTTTTGGCATTTAGTGAGAACTATTCTGAGTGGAACTAGTGTTGGTCATTGTCAAAGTCACGCTAGAGTGCCAGCTTAGTGGGCCTGAGGGTTGAGGCACTGGATGTCACACCTCACACCACACCAGCGATAAGAATTCAGAAGTGCAGGGGGTCAGTGGGGGGGGGGGCAGGATCAAGCATCTGAAGAACTGCTCTATTTTCCTGGGGACAGAGGGCTTGTTTTCCCAGCCTCTGACTGGCACCAGGTAGAGGCCTTGTGGTAGTGCAGGCTAGGGCAGTACAGAAGGGAGGGCTATGGCCTGGTGATGTGTGCATCCCTCTATACACTCGTGTCACGTCACCCACAAGAGCGACAGGAGAAAAGCGGAAAAGGAGATATGGGGCTTTGTGATGCCCTGCCTGTCTGCAAAGTACCCACGCTGCCACCTGGACCACCATTGTCCAAACTGGATTTGTGACTTGGGGGAGAGAGGACGGCTCTCCTCCCTTTGACCCTGCTACAGGGAGAAGAATCCCTGGGGTTACCTGATTGTCAGGTGGTCCCGGAGAAGGCAGATGCTGGTTCATGTGGACAGGGACAAGACTGATAAGCCATTCCAGACCCCACAGTGCAGAAAATATGTATGGGAAAAAGTAATGCTAGAGTGATGATTCCAGATCTGGAAACAAAGCAGCAGAAGCAAACAGAATTGTGTAATCTGCGTACATGTGGATGTGTGAGGAGATGCAGGTGGTGGGGATATTGTTCGAAAAGACTGAGAAAAGGACTGGGCAGAGGATGAAGCTTTGGGGAACATGGGACTTGATGGTAAGTGGGTGGATAGATCATTGTCAACCTGGACTAAGCTGATCCAAGAGATAGGAGCAAAACTACCTAACTGCCAAGTTGAAAAGGCCCACACCACATAACTTATTCAAGAGAAGGGAGTGGGCCTTAACATTAAAGGCATTTGCTAGGTCTATGAAAATGGCCACACTAAACTGTTCCTGGTCCATGCCTTTCAGCACAAAGTCTGTAATCTGGAGTAGGGAGGAGATGGTGGAACGGAGTTTGTAGAAATCAGACTAGAAGAGGGAAGGAGAGAAGATGAGTCAAAGCAGGTGGATAGCTGGGACAGAGCCAGTTTTTCCTGTGCCTTAGCCAGTTTCTTTGGAAGACGTATTCAAGGTTATCATAGGTTTCCATCCCACCTGCTATGACTTGGCTTATGTGGCTGTTGGTGGGCTGCTGGGAGGCCTGGGGACCAGTGTTTGTTGGCATTGTTCTATGTTCCCTTTCTTTTGGGTGTTTTTCCCAAAACTCTTAAAAAATCCTTGGCAAGACAACTTCTAAAAAAATATATTTCGACCCAGATGGGTTGGCGAACTACAGCCTTCCCTTTTTAAAAAATGTTATCAAGAAGGTGGTGGTGTAATTACCGGGAGGAGGAAGAGTCACCCCTTGTGGACTTGCCACCCCCTTGTGGACTGGGAGGACTTCAACCTGCTTCCAGGACTGAGGGATGGACTTAAGTTGGAAAGAAAGATTGAAAAGGGAGGCAAAAGGTAAGCAGTGGTGGATATAGAGAGATGAAAGAATTAGTATCCAGCCCATTAGGTCTGTATTAAGAGAGAGTAAGGCTGTGAGGGTGGTCTCAGATGAGACCAGAGAGAAGGGAAAAAATGCTGGGATAGGAGCTAGGATGGGGGAACTTGAGGTGAGACCAGGCAGGGGTGAGGGGGAGAAAGGAGAGGGGAATGAAGTAGGGAGAGAGCACATGTCTGAGCATGGGGGAAGTAGACTGGGTAGATGAATCAAGAAGGGAATGAATATCCTACCAGAATATATTAGGGGGATTTAAGAGTGTTCTGAAGGTTGTAGGCAAACTAAACTGATTTTCCTTCTTTGAGGCCTTAGGGCTGGCGTTATGGTGTCATTTGTATTTCGGAAAATCTTTAGGAGGGCAAGGGACTTTATGAAGACGCCAGGTAGAGTTAAAATCTCTGAGCAGGGCATTGACCTCAATAGAAATCCAAAATGCACTTGGAAATGAATTGTTTAAAGCTTAGCGTGCTTTTCCAGGCCAATACTTTAAATCAATCAATACATGAATGAATGAATGAATGAGTGAATGAATGAATTAATGAATTAATCAATATGTTTGTCTGGATCTAAGGCATGTGTTAGTTCCATGATACCTACTGCCATCTACTGTCAAAACTGCAGTGTAATTCAGAGGAGTAAACTTCATAGGGCAACCAGAAATAATATGCAGGAAGAAACGTGAGGGCTCCACTCCTAAAGATCATTAAATTTATTATTTTTATTGATCTTCCCAAATGATATCCAGTGTTTCATGACTCAAGCCTCTTCACCAGAGAAAAATTGGTTCATGACTAAGATTAAAAGATTTAGTGCTTCATTGGTACTGGTAAATAATCCCAGAGAGGTTATTTTATAGGTTGCACCGGCTTGCCTGGCTTTTCCTTATTCTCAATATGAACTATTCAGATTTGCAGCCAGCACTGCTGTGCTAATGACTAGAGCAAATACTTAATCCAAGGGGCAGTCTCCTCCCCTGCCATAAAAGGTATATCATTTTTCCCCATGAAGTGGCATGAGTCATGCGATGCTGGATTATGTTCGGGTACATCTATGAAGAGAATAAATTTAATGACCGTTAGTAGGATCACCTTTAGGAGTGGAACTGTCACATTTGTTTCTGCATCTGTTTGGATGTAACATTTATGTATGAGAGTTGTATAAATCAGAAGAACATTGAAACTAGGGTTGAGGCCCTAATAGTCCTACCCTGAATAAAAATAAAACTTTATTACTACTAGTGAGGGGTGAGAGAAGTGGGGCAGATCCATCTTTGATTCAACTTTGAGTTGAAGCCTAAAAATTCAGTTTGGCTTCTCCGACTTTCCACTTTCCATTATGCCAATTATTTGAACAATGAACTATATTCTCCCTTGCAGCACCATAGATTTTACAATGATATCTTCATATTATGATTATTATTTTATATCTTCCATTATTTTTATTTGTGTTATGTGTTTTATATGTTAGATAATAAATAGCTATATACTGATTGTAATATAAAATGTGTTTTTTTATTCATTCTTATTTAACTTTTACGTTTGATGCTCAAGCAACAAAATGTTTTGGGATGAGTACAAAAGGATTTGGGAGGCATGTCACTGCTGAGCCCATTAGAGTTCACAATACGAGGGGCTTGGCAGTCTATACCAATGGTCACTCATTGTAGTCTGATGCAGCTCTCGGCTTTGTGGGCAGAAACTTCTTGTACTTCAAAAGACTGATGCCACTCTAATCAGAGAGGGCTTCAGTCCTTTCATCTGCATGAAGCTGTGTTAGCAAACATCTGAGTGGCTTTCAACGTCAGGAGCTAGTGTTTGGATCCGTGACTTTGGCATACGCATTAGCATCCAAGCTAATGTGCATGCCCAAAGTCATGGAAATTCCTCATATTCCAACAACAAAGAAAACAGTCCTTCGATGTCTGTTGCTGGTGCTCCATAACTGTTCTTTCCCCACCTGACCCTCCCTCTCAGCACCCACCACCCTACACCCCCCCAACAAAAATAACACTGACACTGGGGTGCCCAATCCCCCAGTGTCTTTTCAAATATGTGGCTTGTAATTAAGAAGACCATCCATAAATGTCTGTTGCTGGCACCCAGCTACTGTTGACACTGACCACAGGGGTGCCCAATCTCCCAGTATCAAAACCTGAAATAAATAAAACCTTCCCTTTGTGTTTTTTTTTAAATACTGTGCAAAAAAGAAAACAGTCCATTGATGTCTGTTACAGCCGCCACCGTAACTTCAACCCCCCACCTCCT
Organism: Neoceratodus forsteri; assembly: GCA_016271365.2. Classification (NCBI taxonomy): domain Eukaryota; kingdom Metazoa; phylum Chordata; order Ceratodontiformes; family Ceratodontidae; genus Neoceratodus; species Neoceratodus forsteri. The sequence goes on along the minus strand of CM028134.1, from coordinate 468,836,786 downwards.
GTTTTATTTTTTAAAATACCTGTAAAAAAGAAAATGGTCCATTGATGTCTATTGTAGTGGCCACTGTCCTTCCCCCCCACCATTTATAATGCTGACATTGGGGGTGCTCAATCCCCCAGTGTCCATAGTTGGCATAACTGTCAGTCCCACCTGACCCTCCCACTCAGCACCCACCACCCCACACACACCCCAAACATAACATTGACACTGGGGGTGCTCAATCCCCCAGTGTCAAAACCTGAAATAAAGAAAAACTTCCCTCTGCATTTTTCCTTTTTTTAAAGCCTGTAAAAAACAAAATGATCCATCAATGTCTACTGCAATCTATCGCACTGCCCCCCCTGCTGTTTAAACACTGGCACTGGGGGTGCCCAGTCCCCCAGCCAGTGTCCACCACTGGCACCCCTATAATTGCCACCCCCACCCAACCTACCACTCAACATCCACCATCCCACACACACCACAAACATAACGTTAACACTGAGGGTGCCCAATCCCCCAGTGTCGAAACCTGAATTAAAGGAACCCTTCCCTCAGCATTTCTTTTTTTTTCCTTTTATTTTTTTAAGCCTGTAAAAAAGAAAATAGTACGTTGATGTCTGTTGCGCCATTAGTTCACCGCCCCACCTGACCCTCCCACTCAGCACCCCCTCACCCCCCAACCCTTACTTACTCACCAGGGGTCCGACACTGTCATCTTCTTTGGACCATAGACATGTCTTCACTCTTCAACATCTGACCATGAACTGAGGAAAGCAGGTATGCAGTTCAATGTATTTCAATTGGGGGGTTGCACTTAGTGGCATAACTTGGCCATTTGTTGATATTTTTGCCCCAAATTTTCAACATACCTTTTTTGGGACACCACCTCATGAACAGTGCAAGTGACATTACATAAATCTGCCCTGAAAGGTGGTATTGTGGTCACTACATGAAATCACCTTTCAGGCAGGAGTTGAACATTTTCTCTACCCTTGTTCATGAGGTTTGGTCTTAAGAAGGCTATGTTGAAAATTTGGGGCAAAAATGTTAAAAAAAATAACAAAGTTATGAGTCTATGTTGAAATTTGCAAATGCAGGCTCGTAATTTCGGTAATTTTCAATATTTTGATCTCACATTTTTAACATAGCCATTTCTTTATGGCACCTCATGAATGTGACAGCTGTCATTTTTCATATCCTGGCCAAAATGTTTTCATGTCCCGAAAGGTGATTTCACAGTCGTTGCACGAAATCACCTTTCGGGCAGGAGTTGAATATATTCTCTGTACTTGTTCATGAGGTGGGATCATAAGAAGGGTATGCTGAAAATTTTGGGCAAAAAATATTAAATAACAACAATGTTATGAGCCTATGTTGAAATTTATGAACATAGGCTTGTAACTGGTAATTTCCAGTATTCTGACCCCAAATTTTAAAAATAGCCATTTCTTCACAGCACCTCACGAATGTAGCAGCTGTAATTTTTCAAATCCTGGCCAAAATGTGTTTTCATACCTGTGACACGGAATGACGCTTCCGTGGTACGGAATGATGTTTTGGAGGGGATTTGAAAATGTTCACCTACTGGGTTCGTTAGGTGGGGTAATAAGAAGGCTGTTCTGAGGTGGATAAATATGGTAAAATGCCCAGGTTATGACTGAACGCTACACTATTTCAGCATTCACTCATAACTTTGCTAATTTTTAATATTTTGACTCCAAGCTTTCAGCATAGCCATTTTTCCACACTACCTCATAAACATGGCATCTGTCTTTTTTAAAATCCTGAATGAGATGTGTTTTCGCACCTGTGGTGTGAAATGACATTTCAGCCAATATACTATAAATGGTACATGTCATGTCTATAAGGTGAATCCTGAAACAAGTATCTTCAAAATTTTGGCTCAAAATTGCAAAACACAAATTGTTTACCAAGCTTCAAATGTTCGGCAGTAACAAATGCTTGTTTTAATTTAAGATAGTTAAAAGATTTCTGAATGAACCTGCGATGAGTTGTTACGATGATAATAAAAGGTGCCATTTATAGTGCCTCAGGGCAGAGAGGTAGTTGTTGCTTCTCATGTCCCATGGTGCACAGGTGGCAGTGGCGGCACTGGTCAGTTGTAATGTACCACTGGCTGTGCAGTGTGCAGGCAGAAAAAGAGGTTGTGTCATTGTCAACCACACACCACAGTGATGCATGATGAGGAAAAAATGATTAATAATGGAGGAGTAGGAGAATGATGACGATAACGCAGGTGATGTGTTGTTTTCTAAGGTAGAATCCTTGTATGGGTTTTGTTTTACTGTGATTATTATTTGTTATTATTACATGTGGCTTTATTTATATGCTTAGCAAATGTAATTGTGTTGTCTGTAGACAAATTTCCATACTGCAGAGGGAGGGAGTGAGTGATGAAAAGCCATTGATCACATAGGGTCAGTGGCCACATACAATGGCCTATGGGCAGACTGGGTGGGCCTGACGGTCCTTATCTGCTGACAAGTTATATATATATATATATATATATATATATATATATATATATATATTTTATATATATATCAAACATATATATATATATATATATATATATATATATATTTTTTTAGGTGGCAGTGTACTGGTGGGGTGGGGGATATTTGCAGAGAGGAATTAGGAATTGGGCGCCGGTGCCAGGGCAGTGATTGTGAGATGATTTTTTTTTTTGGCCACTGTGAAATACAGATGCCTTTAGATGGAAAATTTGGCAGAGAAGCAGATATGATTTATGAGTAGATGATGAAACACCAGAGGGCACAACTACAAATTATTGGGGGTGAGGTATAGGAAGGAAGCCAAAAGGCACTTCTTCACTGAAAGAGTGGCAGCAGAATGGAATGTATTGCTAGAGGGGGTTAGTAAATCACAATACAGTTGGGGGTTTTAAAAGAGGGAGGAATAGATTCAAGGGGTGAGTTAGAGTGACAGGTTAGGGGGCAGAGTGACATGTAGCAAATGCACATGAGCTCGAAATCAAGCAGACGCAATACACCTTCGGGCTATCTTCTGCTGGCTTTTTGTACATTTGCATAATATAATATGACACAGTATATGATAAAACATAATCTGATATATATGAGAAAATAATATAATCATAAATAATCAGATACAATTTAATATATGCTCATTTTTATTATTATTATTATTAGTATTTTATTTATGTGTCACAAAGACATGAATCATGAAACTGAACTCATGATTTGGGCTTGGTATTTGACTCCCTTCCCTCAAGTTGTTTTCAGAAGCTGCTAGTGGCAAATGGGATGGGGGTGGTGGTGGGAGAAACTTGGAGGAATTAAGGGTTTTTAAGAACTAGAATTTACATTTCTGGATGGATTACTTCTATCCCGAGTAGGGGAACTGGAAGCACTTGAAGAAAGAAGAGGGGGAAAATGGCATGCATCTGGATTTCTCAAGATGGTTTCATCACCAGACACACTGAATGACCAGCAGGAAAGGTTGACTGTGCTGCAGTGAGACTGGAATTACTGGATTTTGGGGTCTAATGAACCATGATTTGGCTGTACTATGTAAAAAATAAGACATGATGGGGTGTGCATTGAACAGATATTACTGCACGCCCAGGGGTGTAGTGAGGCACGAGGCTGCAAGCTGAGTCCTTTCAGCCCCTGGAAGTGTGGTAATATCTGTTCAACACACACCCCGGAGTGTCTTATTGCGCTTATAAAAATGGGTTCCTTTTTGAAAACATTTGGGCTCCTTTTTTTTTTAAACATTTTTATTATACTAACAAAGCTATATTTACATGCGTTTATATGTGTAAAAACAAAAATCATTATGTTAATTTGAAGTAAAATGGTCCTTCTGCTTGCTACATGATGATGTCATTCTTTTTTTCCATAGGACATTTGTCCTATTGTGCCATTGTGCCATACATAGTTCTGATACCAACTTCAACCCCCACCCCGTAGTGCTAGTTGTATGCAAGAGGCTTTGATTTTAGCTTTTTTGTCTCCTATTGTCTGTATGCCATATCCTCCACCAACAAGTGTAAAACTGACCAAGTTAGATGGGATTGATAATTTGACAGCGTGAGGGGAGTGAGTATGATCGGGAAAGTGGCAGGCAGTGAGGGGAATGGGACAAACTACAGAAACTGTCAGCTCAAAACAGAAATGGTCAGCTTACATAATGGATATGTGGAAGACTTTGATTTTAGCTTTTTTCCCACTACTGGCTGTATGCCATGTCCTCCACCAGTTAGTGTGTCCAGATCGAAAGCGAGGGAATCGAGCTGTGCACAGGTGACTAGTCTGTGCCATAAAAATCTGATTAAGTTGAAGCGGGTTTATAAAAAAAAATGAATGACTTGGACGGGGTTGATAATTTGACAGCCTGAGGGAGTGAGTATGATTGGGTAAGTAGCAGGCAGTGCGGGAGTGGGAGGAGACAACAAAAACTGTTGTCTTACAGAATGTCAGGGAGCAGGGAGAAGACTATAAAGATGTACAGTACTTAAATTATTTATTTGCTTTCTCTCTTAAAAAAAATGTGATTTAGTTGGAGTGGGTTTGTAATTACATGATCAGGTGAGTGGTGTGAAGCGGGAGGAGCATGGAGAGGACCTGTTAACTCACAGAATAGGACAAGATTGAAATGTAACAGTAGACAGCAGGCAGGAAAACAGAATGGCACCACTGTTTCTCTGATGGGGACGAGATGCCTTAGGGGAAGGAAAAAAAACAAAACAAAGGGCACCACAATTTCTCTGATGCAAGCTGCCTTAGTGGAGAAAAAAAAACAATGGCGTCATTTCAAACGCAAACATTCTAACTGCACACTGATTTTTTGTGCAATGCAGTCCTACGATTGAGAACTTGTTTTTACCTGTGCAGCAAATGGATTTGATGCACAGGGAAGAAGCAATCAAATTGCAGCATTTTCTCTGCCCATTTTATAACAAGCGTTCAGCAGCCCATATCCTCACAGTACCACAGCCATGCCTCCCAGTCCCTGTTCCACCACGACCAGCTCCAACCTCCACCCCCACCTGCTTGCAGAACTTGTACTTGGTGGAACATTTATCTGCTCCTTTCTTCCCTCTATGTCACTTTTTCCTTATGTTGTCTTCAGGTTTTCTACTTGCATGACAGAGGATGGTGACACAATGCAGCTGCAGGATGCTAACAATGATAACTGACAATAGCTGTTGATGATTCTTACATGTTCGTGTGGTATGCATGCTGTGTGCCTGGTGTGCAGGCAAGCTGCAGTGCTGTGTGACTGTACTGCCATGCTGAGGTGATAGGGAAGAACAATGTCACTAGGCCCACTCACATGGACAGATCCTACCCTGCCCCACTAGGAAACTCTGAGACTGTGTGTCTCACACAGCAGTCAGCTTTATTTTTCCCTCACTGACTGGCTGACAGACTCACATACTCAGGCTAAAAATAAAAACATAAGAGTTGTGTGCCCTGCCTACCCACCTGCATCATCAGGCCTCACTATGCATCTAGGCAGGTGGCAGTCTCGGCCTAAAGCTTACCCTATTGTGTCTTATCCTTGCATCACACACCAAAGGTGTGTAAAAAAACCACCACTTTCTACGTTTTGTTTTTTATATATGCTAGCTTTCTGTAGTACTGTGCCGAAGTTTAGCTTCTGGCGTAAAACCTCAACTTGAAAAGAAAGTGAGATGGGGCTCAGATATACACGAGTCGTAATACATACTTGTATGTAACAGAGTTTTTATAGGTTGCAGCTTTTGCAGCTTCTGTCTGTTTTCTGTTTTAATGTCACCACTGCTTGCAGTGAGGACAGAGAGCCGTTGAGCATGTACAGTCATTTGTAGTGGCTGGTGCCTTGATTGATGCAATCAGTACGGGAGTGAAACACTTAGCTGAAGTGCAAGCAGAACGAAAGTCAATGAGTCAGTACTGAGGATCTACAGTAAAGCATTGTGTCCGTTGGTGCAGCTGGGTTTGAATGAGGGGACGTGAAAATCATATAGCAGGAAATTGTGAGTTCAAGTGAGAGACAGTGAGGGATTGAGTGGTTTTAGAACCATGTGTGGGGTGGTTGGCAATTGAGTAACACAATATGAAACAACACAAATAATACATGTGACAAAAAGGAGACTATTGTGAACAGGATATGTTTTAGGATGGGTACTCCTTGCTACTTGTATGCAGTACAGTTTGTGTCAATAATTGGTATTATGAAACAAAATTTCAACAAAAATAACATGAGAATTCTGTGTAGGCACATTTAATGTGGAATGTAATGAGGCAGCCTGGCACACCAGTACTTTTTTTACTGGGCATTATGTTGAGGTAAATGTATGAGTTTCAGTTTGGTCAGTCAATCAGGAGCCAGAATTTCTCCGATCCATTTTGTAAGCAAGCAATAAGACATGACAGGGTGTGGGTTAAGTTGAGATAATTGCCTATCCAGAGGTATAGTCAGGACCAACAATGTATTTGGAGTGCCTTGCAACCCCTGGAAAGGAAGTTCTCTACCTTAACCAACACCCTGGTGTATCTTATTGTGCTTGTAAAATGGGTAAGGTAAGAAAAATTTAAATAGCAAAAATTGCCAATGTTTTACAATTAAAAACATATATTTTCTTTTGTTAATAATAATTTGTAAACAGCAGTCCCTTCCTGCCTGTCAATCATCTGTCTTTCTACATATTCAGTAAACTGATAGGTTGTTTATTATGGAATGCAGGAATTTAAACTTATTCAGAATTCCTCTAACAGAATATTCACCCCCCTTCCACATAACAGTAGGTTGTATATGGGGCCAACGTCTCAATTTTATCTGTAGCAGGGTAAGCAGCAGAGACTGCCCTGAAAAGCTGGTAAGAAGAGATGGTGGGACATGGTCAGCAAAGAAACACTAGGGGCCCGATATTCAAAACTGGGCATAGTTGAGCACAAATACAGTATTTGTGCTGTGCCTTGCCCTTACCTGGGTGCCCAAAAATATTATATTTGGTGGAATAGTGCACCGGCGCTATTCCACTGAATATAGGGCCATTGCCGCCCCCCGCTAAGCCACCTAGTGCTGGGCAGATATGGCTCCAGAAATAGGGCGTCATAATGGCTTGTGCCACGCTAAATTTCCTATATTCAAATGGCCCCATCAAAATGAGCCCATTGGGCATGCAAGGTGCTAAGGGTCCATTTGAATGCCCATTATGGGCTCATTTGCATGGGTATCCCCCCCACTAGTCTGGTCCCATTCAGCTATCCCTGGTGCTAGTGGCCCCCTGCCGATTGCCATCCTTGAAGTTTACCAGTAATGTTTCCCTGGTATCTAGTCATCCCCCCCCTTGCTGTTGGCTTGCCCAATATGAAATACAGATTTTCCCTGGTGTGTAGTGGTCCCCCCCTCTCCAATTGCTGGCTCGATATTAAAAATATTTATTCCCTGGTGTCCAGTGGTCCCTCCCCCCACCGACTGATGGCCTGATAATAAAAATAGATATTCCCTGGTATATAGTGGCCCCTCCCCTACCAATCACCAGCCTGATATTAAAAATAGATATTTTCTGGTGTTTAGTGGTCCCTCCCATTACTGATCGCTGGCCCAATAATAAAAATAGGTATTCCCTGATGTTCAGTGGTCTCTCCCCCTGCCAACTGCTGGCCTGATAATAAAAATAGATATTTCCTGGTGTCCAGTGGTTCCTTCCCCTACCCGCACCCATGCCTGATGTTGCAAGGCTATTCTCTGGTGTCTAGCAGTCTCTCCCCTCTCAATCCCTGATCCCTTGTCTGTATCCTAAAAACTCCCTGGTGGCTAGTGATCCCCCCTTCCTAACCTGAATCCCCTTTATATGTGGTACAACTCCCTGCTGGTCTGATGGACCCCCCTCCCTATCCCCGAGCTGCCGGTGTAATACTCTGAACCTTCTCTGATGATCTAGCAGTCCCCTGACTTGCCTGTATACTAAATACATCTGTCCCTGGTGGTCTAGTATACCCTTCCCTGGCAGGTACTGGGCCACCACCCCATTCCCCACAATCCCTTCCCTGAGACAGCAACTGGCACAGCCCTCTGCTCTCCACCATGGCTGGCCACTGACTGAGCTGTCTATGAGTGCATACTGTATAGAATTTGCTCTCATTGATTAACAGCTGAGTGAGCTGTCAGTCAATAAGTGCGTACTGTAGAGAGTGGAGGGCTGTGCCGGTCAACAGCTCAGGGGAGGCAATGGGGAGTGGGGCCAGCACCAGCTGTGGGGCTTTGGGGGTCTACTAGAACATCAGGGACAGAGGTATTTATCATACAGGCAGGTTGGGATAGGCAGGGGGACTGCTAGATCACCAGGGATGGTTACAGATTGTTACACCAGCAGGTCGGGGATAGGGAGGGAAGGTTACAGAGTATTACACTGGCAGATCGGGGGTAGGGAGGAGGGATGTCCACTAGACCACCAGGGAGTTGTACCATATATACAGGGATCGGGGTTGGGGGGACTGCAGCCACCAGGGAGTTTTAGCATACAGACAAGGGATCAAGGATTGGGAGGGGAGGGACTGCTAGACACCAAGGAATAGCACTGCAACATTGGGAATGGGTGCGGTTGGGTGGGGGGGCCATTGACACCAGGGAATATCTATTTTTAATATCAGGCTAGCGACTGACTGGGGGAAATGTTAGACACCAGGGAATGTCTATATTTTATATCAGGAAGGTGGTCGGCGAGGGGGAACCACTAGATGCCATGGAGCACTGTGTTGAGGGTTGGGGGGCTGCCACACTTTCTCCACCAACCACTAGGGTTGCATAGCAGAAAGTCATGGTTTGAACTGGTGGTATGTGAGCCATGCAAGAGGGCTGTGCAAAACAGCCTTGCATGATGTACATACCCTGAAAATTGGACTATGCCAATATTCAGGTCCCCGCGCCCCTTCATTTACATTGTGCCCCTGTCTGACTATTACCTAAGTGCCAACCAAGTTTGCCTGCATTAACTGGGCTTTTCAATATTGCCCAACTGTGTTAATCCTGGAAATAAACTTAAACTTGAACTAATTCCGGTTTGTGCGGGCAAATTCTGTTTTGTGCCCAGGCAAAGTTTTGAATATCAGGCCCCAGGAATTAAACCTGTGAATATAATTTCATGTTTTAATTGCTTTATGTGTGTAAGGAAAAGATCACGAGAGCAAAGAATTTTTGATTATTTATTTACGTTTATATTTAAATAAGTTTTATTTTTTAGGGCATTGTTAAAGGTTTTTAGTGAGTAAAAGTGGCAGTCATGTTTATGATGGCAATCAGGAATGAGTGAAGTGGGTCATGAATTCTGTATGTGATTTGTCGAAATTCCATATCTTAGTTACTGGTACTTGTATTTTTAATGGCCATCAGGCTGAGGTACATGTATAGGCGTTAGCCTGCCTCAGCCAATCAGCAGCTAGGGTTTTCCCTACCAATTCTATAAGCCTACATAAATCTCTCAAGCTTTGTTCCTGAGGTTTATGGACATCACACATGAAGGATGTACTTCCCACACGTTTATTTGTCATGTTATACAATGTATCCTTAAGGCACTACTTTCCTTCCCAGAATCCAGTTTCACAGCATGAAACTGCTTATAGAAATGAAATTGGAGAGAAGCTATAGATCCTTCTTTAAATGGGTTTAATTATTACTATTGAGACTGGCTGGGTAGTCTTAAAGACATGGCAATGAGCAGTGACTATAAAAGTCAGTTTAAAAGACCACCTGCAGCGATAAAACTACACCAAATGACTTATAAAATAACTATGAGGCTAACAGGAGGCATTTAATTAAAGTCTTGGCAGCAAGAATAATGGTTGCATTTCGCAAGCTGTAGGCCTCTGAATGTTCATGACTGCATGAGGGCAATTAATTTTTTTTACTGTTATCACAGACACTGATACCTTCTTGGAGTTTTGTTTCTAAGTTCATCCTAGCTTAAGCCATTTAAAGTAATTTGAATTATGGTTTTAATATACCTGAACCCCAAATACTGGAGTGTTGTTTTTATTGCGTTAAACACAAAAGGCAAAAACTCATGATTGCCTGCGAATCCAGTTATGTAGCAAACAGGCGTCTGCTACCCCTCTGAGCCACTAACAGCTGTGTCAACCTGATCTGAGTCTTCAAAGGAATTCTTTTGCACCTTCCTGTGCATAATGTCCCCCCTCAAAAAAAAACACATGCACAAAATAATGGATTTATTCCTGCTAAAGCCTGTTGCAAATACACAAATCATTCCTGCCATCCCAGCCTGAGAAATGCAAGCAATAACTATACACACAACAAAATAACTGATGCACAGATATTTTCTGCACCAGGAGCTGGGCTCATACACATGGGTTTAGGAAAGCGTGACCCATGTAATCTTGGTGTACGGATTAATTTTTGCATTTTATTTTCTCTTTTTTCACCTTGCAACTGGGGCCTCCTGTGCTAGCCAAGCCTCTTCCCTCTCAAGGAGCCAATCAAATGCTCCCAGCATTTACCACAACTGCACTTTTCAGATTATCCATCAAACCATGGCCCTGAATTTCTCCCATTTACTCGTTCACAGGATCAATGAGTGGCAGCACCACTGGACTACAGGTAATGGTGGATTGTGCACATAACAACATGATCAGCTTCCTTGCCAAACCGATCCAGGATCAAATTACCAGCTGTGCTGATCTGGGATCAGATTGTGTCTGAGCTGCGCCTCACCACAAGCTGCAAAATGGCAGCAAGAAAAGCATAGTGGCTAAAACAATAAACCAGGAAATCTGAGGTGGAATATTGGTTCCCTTAATTTTCCATTAACCTCATATTTACCGGACCCAGATGGACATGCTGCCATGCATTTGATCTGGGTTCTGGAACACACGCAGGGAGATGCATCAGAGAGAAGCCATGGGCTGGAACAGCTGCTACTTGGCAGCGTGCTCCACCCAGGGAAGGTTGGCAGTGGGCTCCAACACCAAAATGACACCTCTGGAGGGAGAGAGAGCTTGCTCCCACCAGTGTGATGTGAATGCATGATACCAAAATTGCTCTGGCTCACTCCATAGGGTGGCAGGAGGGATGGGAAAACACAGGGAGAACAGTCAGCTGATGTAAGCATGAGGGCTTTGGAACCAGCCCATTGGCACAGTGGTAGTGCTACCACTTACAACGCTAGTGTCCCAGGTTCTGGAACAAGTCTGGGTAGTCAAGGGGCCACCAGGTGAGGCTGGTGGAGGGTCCCAGCAGATGCTCACCTCCTCAGGGTTGGGAGGGTTTCTGGTGTCCGCTGCAGTACTGCCACCTGGGTGAACACAGGTAGCAATGCAAGTTGGAGTCAGTGACTGAGAGAAGGGGATGTCTCCACTCTGATGTACGTAGGATGCCGTACATGTACTCTATTAGAACCTGGACAGTCTGGGGCAAGTCCACAGAATGAGTGATAAATTAGCTCCATCCAGTGAGCACCTCAAGCAGTATGCCTGCGGGAGCAGCCCCATTTCATTCAAGGCCCTGCAGGGTACGATACCACCTATGCAGGATTTTGGCATGAATTAGAGCTCCCCTAGAATCTCTATATGCCTCATGGACCATGCAAATAACCTTATCCCATCTCCGCTATGATGTATTAGTAGCTAGCTATATCCCATCTCTGCTGTGATGTATTAGTAGCTAGCTATATCCCATCTCTGCTGTGATGTATTAGTAGCTAGCTATATCCCATCTCTGCGGTGATGTATTGGTAACTAGCTATATCCCATCTCAGTTATGATGTATTAGAAGCTAGCTATATCCCATCTTCACTGTGATGTATTAGTAGCTAGTTATATCCCATCTCCGCTGTGATGTATTAGTAGATAGCTATATCCCATCTCAGTTATGATGTATTAGTAGCTAGCTACATCCCATCTTTGCTGTTATATATTAGTAGCTTGTTATATCCCATCTCTGCTGTGATGTATTAGTAGCTAGCTATATCCCATCTCATTTGTGATGTATTAGTAGCTAGTTATTTTTCCTTAGCTCCTTTGTTATGTTCTAATGGTTGTGGGCCACTGTCTCCAATTATTTTTTTATAAATACTACCTGTGTCCCCCCCCCCCCATTTTTCAATTGCCCATGCCTCAAAATACGTAGCTGTCAGTTCTGACATAGGAGAGATTAGGACAATTCTCAAAATTTAGACTGCACTGCCTATCTGAAAATATCCCTGGGTATCTGCCTGTGTAATATGGAAAACTGAACTCATCTCTTGGAAGGATCTCAGTATACACTTGTTAGATACCAGAAGGTTCTCTAGATATTTGATTCTCTGTTGATGCCATGTTTTCCACAGGAACAGCCAACCTCTAACTGATAAGTTGGGGGTTTCTCAGAGATGTACCCTCTTAGTGGGGGTCCAGGTGGACAATTGGCACCAAACAGTCTTTTCCAGCATCTGTCCATATCCTGCGGGGGTGCCCTATAGTGGGGTGCTGTTTGAAGAAGAAGGGAGCTGAAACCCTAGAACTGTACTTAGGCACTACTTATGGCATATCTCCCCCCTTCTAACATCAGCCAGGGTGGTGAGGAGGGGTGGGTATCTTATTTCCATTGAGTGGCCTGTTGCATTTAGAAGGACACGCAGCACTCTGTAATTGAGTGGAGGCCTCAGCCACCTCTGCTTCAGTGTGCTTTCAACTTCCTACTGTTAAGGTGCCTCCCACCCCCTTCCCATAGAAAGAGACATATAATCTTATGGAGGAGCTTAAAGTATTGATACAGTATGGGAAGTGGGAAATGGCTAAAACGGTAACCCAGTCTAGGTAGCACAAACATCTTAACTGCTTCTATTTTACCTGTCAATGTAAGATTCATCTTACTTGATCCATTATAATCTGTCTCCAGGCTGTTAATACGAGGTACTGTAGTATAATAACTGGTTATTGTTCTTTCCATAGGGAAACCAGGTTGTAATTTTGTTGTTATAACCAGCTGGTTATAACGACAAACACGTGCCCGGTTTCCCTAGCTTGGCACATGAGTCTGCTGCAAAATTCCTTATCTCTGCGCCATCCCCTGCCTTCCTGCTCCTCAATGCTTTACACTTCACAGACAGTAGGAGTCGGTGGGTAAGTCATTTTTTAAAACAAATATATGGCGAAAGAAATGCTTATTTTTCACCACAAATAAAAAAAAAGTGAACACTGCTTTATGTCAGGAGCTGCCACGAACCACGCTGAAACTGCAACAGTCTACAGCTCGACTCCCATTTATTTTGTATAATTGTTGTGGTGAAAAAACAATCCCCAGCAATTATACAAAATAAAGGATGGGTAGGGGGGGTTTAAAACCCGGATTTCACACACCCCTGAGGGGTGGGATGCCTGAATAAACTCCTCAAGCTTCGCTCTCGGGGTTTATGTGGCATCCCACCCCTCAGGGGTGTGTAAATTCCTCATTATAACCCCCTACCCATCCATTATTCTCTATATATTGGCCAAAACAAAGGTAGCCAATTTGGAGATTATCCAGATACCCACATATGTGATGTCTGTTGCTTCTCATTTGAGACGTGTCCCTGTACAATCCAGCTGACAACTTGCATTGACTGGGAGGAGAACGGTCTTAGTCCAGTTGATCTCCAGAGACCCAAGAGCTTGGCATAGTATTTAGTGTTTGCATAAGTGGTTGGACTGTCATACTGCAGGCTGATATGGTTAGTAAAAGATCATCAGCATAAAGACCGGCTAGCTGTATGGTCTCTTCTATCTGTATGCTTCTAATGGATACTGTGTGCAGTAGTGCACTAGTTAGGTGTTCTAGTGCAAGAAGGAACAGCAGGGATAAAAGGGGGCACTCCTGTTTCCCACCTCATTGGAGGGGGGAAGAGTCAGATGTCTGTCTGTTGGTCCGAAGACAGGCAGTAGGGAATGTATAGATTGTCAATATCTATGTTTTAAAGTAGGGACCAAAGCCAAAACAGCCCAACACTTGATATAGATGTATACACATCACTGAATCAAAGGTTTTCTAGAAATTGATTGCCAGTGATGCCACGGAGGCATCTTCAGACTTACAGTATATTCAGAACAGCATATGCCTGAAGCAGCATCCAAGGTGGAGCAGTGCCTGACTACATAAGTATATAAGCGAGGTGCATGAGTAGCTGGCACTTACTGAAGTCTTATGGCTTTCAGTTCTTGGAGTACTGAATAGAAACAAAGGCAGTTTACCTTATTCTTCTCAGGTACTGAATGTATGCAGTGCAATGTCAGTGTGAGATGAGTGTGAGTGTGAGTGTGAGATGAGCAAATAGCTCATAGCAGCACGTACAAATACACTGAATTTTCTTTCAACAATCCAAATACCCGAGCCACTAAACTCTACTTGCTACTCCTAGCGCACTTCCTGGACTCCCCTCCATTTGCATCGCCATGATGTCACAGCATGACACATTGTCAAAGACAATACTTGGAAACTGAAAGCCACAAGTCTTCAACAGGTGCCAGCTACCCATGCACCTTGCTTATCCAAAAATATTCAGCAGTGTGCGCATGTTGTTGGCTCCGGTCCTACCCTTTAAAAATCCTGCCTGGGCTAGATGGATCAGATATGGAAGTGCAGTCTCCAAATGGGTTGCCAATGCCTTTGCCAATATTTTGTTTTATAGCTGTGATTACACAATACTGGCTAGACGTTGACAACTTCAAGAGAGGCCGTTCCCTTCTTAGGGAGGACAGAGACTAAGGCTTCATTAAGGGTGTGTGTGTGTGTGTGTGTGTGGGGTTATCCTTAGCCTCATTACACGTGTTTAGCAGTGAGGAGAAGATTTGGTCTGGCAATAGCTGGAGCAAATCAGAGGTGAAGCCATCTCTTTCTGGGGCCTTCACCAATGCCAGAGATGCCAAAGCCCCCATAAACACCTCATGTGTAAGTGGCACCTCTAGTACATCCAGCATTGCCTCTGGCAATTTAGGCATGGGGTGTTGCCTACAAACTTAAGGTGTTGTTTTGGAGCTTCTCTTCTGTCTTGAGGTGTAGAGACATGCAGAGAAGCCTTTCATGGTTCTAGTAACACCTCCTGCTGCTGATGCAACCTCTCTTGTGAGGCACATATATGAGATTCAGCAGCCTGCTTCCTTAGCTGATCAGCTAACAGTTTTCTGCATTTCTCATCAGATTCTCAAGAGAAATTTTTGTTTGGCACACAGGAGCAACCAGATTGTAGGAGCAATCTGACTGTCATTGCAACAATTTACAGTATTGAGTTTTCATTTCAGCTCTGCTATCTGAGCCTATAAAGACATTGCTTATATTGGCATTCAAGATTTGTAATCTTCTGCTGTAGTGGGAATTTCTCTCTCTCTCTGTCTCTCTCTGTCTCTCTCTCTCTCTCTCTCATGCTTTCACATAAGCAATAATCTGCCCCTGTAAATATGCCTTATATGCTTGCCAGATCAAGAGATGTGTTACCTCTGGGGTGCAGTTGTTTCTGAAATATGTGGCTGCCTCTTCCTGAACCCATGTTTTAAAGATCAGGACCTACAGTAATAGGAGTCTGCACCTCCACTGAGGTGATCCAGCTTCCCCTCCCGCATTACAGAAAAGAAGAGACACCGGGGCATGGTCAAAGATGGTTATATTGTGTATTGCAGGCTCAGTGGCTCCATGTGCTGCTGCTGTATCCACCAAGAACATGTCTATGTGACTGTAAGAATTGTGTACCAGGGAGTAGAAGGAATAATCTCTCACAGTAGGTGGTATGTATGCCACACATCCAAAGACGACCACCCAGAGTCAGACATGACCTTCTTGAGGGTTATCTATATTCTGGGATGGCTTTCAGTATCAGTTCTGGACCTGTCAAGGAAGGCACCCAGCACTCATTGTACCTTTGCTTAGCTCGATTTACATACATATTTTTTTATAATTCAAATTTTATTTATTTTTCAATAAGATGAAATGGTAGAGTACCGAGACAGTTCAGTACATAAGTAGATGTGTAAAACGACAGCCAGTTCATACAATCGAAATGACAGTTCATGCAGTAATTTTCTATATAAAATGGGCAAAGTAATCCCCATGTCCTGATTGGTTGAGACTTGGTTCTAGCCATGTTAGTAAGAAAGCACCACCCAATGGCTAAAAACAAGTCACTGTCAACCAGGGCAACTCACAGAATTCATAAGTCACTTACTTCCTAATTTCCATCACACACATAGCTGCAACCTTTACTCATATATATAAAAAACTTCAACTAGGCCCTAAAAATAAAAGTCCATTAAATTAAATAAAGTAAGTAAATAATTGAATGTTATTTACACTCAAGAACCCCTCCTTACACACATACATAAATTTTAAAAAATCAAGTACTATTCAGTGTTTCCATTGCTGGCGTTTCTTTGATGACCATGAAAAACGTATTCATATATTTCAGTTTTGGATTTACACCTTTGAGTCAAGGACACTTTTACAGAAGTTCTAAGTCAGTCAAATACAGTACAGGGCAAAACAATTTAGATAGAATCACATAGTTATCACAGATGATTACAGTTAATGTCACAACACAGAACATATATTCAAAGATAAAGATAAGAGGAAATCCAATGACAAGCATTAGGGTGTCAGGGAACATTAGGTAAGCACACAATGCAGATTAAAGTGCATTACAAGGGTGCAGGGGGACCGACAGGTAAGGAGGAGACCTTGTGTTTGGAGGGGGTGGTATACGGCAAGGGCTTTGACAGGGGTGAGAAACACCGAAGTAGTGCAGCCAGAGTAGGCTTTGTCGAGGAGAACATGTGGTACCACGGTTAAGTGCTATGGGGGTGAGGAGAGAGGAAAGGGGGTAGGGAGAAATTAGGATGGAAGTGAAAGAGAAGGTGGGGCTATGGGGGAGCAGGAATGCCAACTTTTAGGAATCTTTGCGGGTACTCATTGCAAGTTGATAGCATTTTTCCTGTGACCAGGTTCCCTGGTAATCCTTTGTTGCAGGCTTCAATTGAAGAAGTGAGGGTGCTTTTGTCAACATTGTGGGTGCTTGAGCACCCAAGCACCCATGGAGTCAGCTCCTATGCGGGGGAGGGAGTTTAGTGAAGACCAGAGCAGTGAGGGTTTTAGGGGTCTGTGCTAGAGGTGGTTGAGGTAGTGCGAGCAGTGGGGATTATTAGTAAGAGCATCGGCAGACCTTTTCATGCTCTAGATGAGATCGTAGCCCAGTTTTGAATTAACTGATCTTGGTACACTCTGTGAGGGTATTAGACAGCTCATTGAACAGCCTGGGTCCCTGGTAGGAGAGGGATTACTGGGCAAGCTTTGTGTGCTTAAAAGGCACTAGGAGTCCACCTTTGGTCCCTCTTCTGGTTTGCTGAATGAGTTGTGCCATTTGAATAGTCTGCAGGTAGTATCAGGCAAAGTCTCAGTGCTGCTTTTTTTACTAGTATCTAGGTTTGGCATTGCACCCTGTATCATTGTATAGGTTACAGGTATGAGTTAGGTGGTTAGCGCCTAGGGTCTGTTGGCAGGCCTTATTTAGGAGAGTTCTTACTCTTTTTAGGGCGGTGTCAGAGCCAGCCCCATAGATGGGCAGGCCATAGTCTATTGAGGATAAGACTGAGCTGCTTGTGGCTAGTTTCAGAGCTGCCGCTGTCATTGAGTTTTTGTTGTGGTAGAGAACACCCAGCTTTATAGTTGCAGTTTTGACCACATGGTCAATATAAGTAGTGAAACTCAGTGTGCTGTCCAGGTATACCCCAAGGTATTTGAACGTGTATACTTGTTCCAAAAGGTCTGGCTCTGAATCAACACGGGGCTGTATTTATTCTTTTTCTGCAGTACAGTGAAGAGCATACTTCTTGTTTTTTTAAGGTTGAGCATCAGCTTGTTCTGAGTAAACCATGTTTCGCGCATTCGGAAGCTTTCTTATACAGGGATGGCGACCGGATTGGGGGGGTGGTGAATATAGTGACAGGATGTCACTATATGTACACAGGTGCATGGGGAAGGACCATGCCGTGATGGGCAAAAGGAGGGAGAGTTTATAGGTGTAGTGCAGCTGTGGGCTGCTGAGCTGGCTGTGTGCGTGGTGGGTTGGTGGCAGGCTAGGGTTGGGAGGTGCTGGGTTCGGTTCTGGGGCATTTTTTTTGCGCTGGTGAGGTTTTCTGTTTTTTTTGTTTGCACTCTCCCCTCGACATGCACCCCCTGCATAAACAAAAAATCTATGTCTCCAGTGCCCTTTTGCTGTGCGCTGTGAGTGTACATCACCAACATTGATTTTCAGCAATGTACACTCGCCCTAACTGCGATCGCCTTTCCGCAATCACCGTTATCACATAGAACTGTGACTGACAGGTGAAAAACATCTCTGGAGGAACTAGTTTACATTATTTAGCAACATTTTATAATATTTTTTGTGGTTTTGAAAACTTTTAGAGTGTTCTTTTTTTAGCAGTTGCCTATGGGCCCATTTTATATAAGCAATAAGGCACTCCGGGGATGTTGATGATACTAGGTTCCCCCATGGTTAGGGGCCTCGTGCCTCACTACACCCCTGACCATGGGGGAAACCTAGTACCACTGATGCCCCATCATGCCTTATTGCTTAATTAATTGATACCTTTAGGTTGATCTGATGTGGGGAGAGCAACAGGGGCAGGAGGCCCAATATCAGCTCTAGTTAGGGCACAACGGCAGAGTCCACCTCAATGTAAAACAATACCCAGTGACTTCACAGGTCATCAAAGGGGCCCTATATGTTTGTGTAGATGGCTGTTTGACATACTAATTTATACACCTGCCTTGCTACAATGTACCACATTTGTAGTGTTGGTACTGTGGTCTTCATCCACAGATGCATAAGAACCCCTTTTGGCAAAGTGACTATTAACAGTAACAACTTAAAAGACCTGCCTCTGAGTTTACTACATGTTTGGATGCTGTTATATTAAGCATTACAAGGGCTGGTGTAACCAGATTCATGATGTCAAAAATCAGTTCCAAGGCCTGTGCAATCCCCTGCCAGTAAGATCATATAATTGGGTGACACCAGAATACATGAGTTTGATCAGCATACTGAACCCCACAAGTAATCCAGCAGAAGCTGTGTGTAAATCCTATGTAGTGTCCCAGGACCACTGGTGCTCAAAATACATGGTCCTCCACTTCCAGAAAATCTCCCGGACATAGGGAGCGGATGAGATTTTAAGGAAGGGTAATACAAATTTTAACTAAGTCTCCAATAAATGATCTGTGTTCAACTCTGCATTCCATTTGTGGAGTATGTAGATAGCGAAAACTTGGGAGATCTCAGAAAGCCCGCTATGCAGGTTCCCGATGAGGTGCTGTTATACCACTCCTTTTAATGCATCAAACATACTTGCATGTAGGATTCTCTTTGAATCTAGTAGTATAGCTTCCACCTTATATTTATTTTATTTTAGCTTTTATTGACCGGGTAAGTGCACTAGACAAATCCTGCCTATTTTCAGGCACGACCCGGGGGAGGGGGATACAGATGAATGCCAACTGACCTTGAACCAGATTAAGCTGTTGGTGGTATTTTTAGTGAATGAGGGAAATTTGGCCAGGACACCGGGGAAATTCCCCTACTCTGCTGGCGTTGGGAGGCCAGTAGGGGTGTGCAAGGGTCAGTTATGGCCACTGCAATGCAGGAGGAGGAGGAGACGGTTGTGTTGGATGGCGTTTTGGAGGAGAAATGTTCGTTTGCGGTACACGAGCAGTTCGATGTAAAAATGGAATTGAATCATGCTCTAGTTCGTTACCTCAGGTTACATCAGACATATGTGAGAAATTGGCGTCCATGGAGTCGAGAGTCTTAATTTGGATCACAGGCTAGAGTTCCCGTAGATGAGGATAAAACATTGGTGGCGCCTTTAAATCCGGAGGAGGAACAAAGACAGTGTCGGACGGATGGAAGAGCGGGGAACCAGAATGAAGGTCGAACAGCTTTGGCGCTTGGCACTGGAAGCGGTAGTGGCTGCAGGTTGTTCACGGAGAATGAAGCAACAAGTTGGAAGCAGAGATTTCAAAGAGCAGTCGGAAGGAAGTGCATGTGCTTCAGAAGATGGGACTTCAGGTAGTAGCACCGGGGTAAGCTGTACGCCTCTTAAGGCGCCTACAAGCAATGAACAGACTAAAACTGAATCTGCTAGTTCGAAATTTGCTACTTTTACGCTAAATAAGGAGGTTGGGTTTGTTTTTAAATCGCATACTCCTGGTCTTGGGGTTGTTAAAACTACCGATACAGTAGTGTACCAAACTAAGGAAGGTACCCAAGATGGAGTAACTGCTTTTTCTTTTTCTGACGAACTTAAGGACTGCAATACCTCCAAAATTTCAAAGGAAGCAAGGGTTAGTGATTTTGAGAACTTTCCTACCCTTTCCCAGGGTGAACATGATGCACATTGGTCCCCTCAGGCAGCTTTAACAGCTGCAGGGTGGAAATCTTTGGGAAAAGGGATATGGACACCAGACTCTGAATGGGACAGTTCTTTTGACATTAACAAAAATGTGCCAAGTGGCAGCAGAGGAAATAATAGTACAGGCTCTAACGAAATAATTTTGTTAATAATGTTGGTTTGGAAACTAGCATGCAAAAGGAGTCATCAGCACAATCTCACTTAAATGAACAAAATAAGGCAGCAGAGAACAAGATGGAAAACCCTTATGTAAGTCTTTTTCACAGTGCAAAGAGAAGCAGCTCCCAGGAGGAATGCTGATGGCATTAGGTATAAGGGTGGTTACAAGAAAGACCAGACAGGTATTATGTAGGTAAATTATTGTTGAAAGAATCTTTAAAGTTTTGCCCGAGATGTTTTCGCTTTTATTAATATCTCAGGAGAGGACAACTTTGATGTTAGTTTCGTTCCCCAGCATTATTAGACCTTTTTGGGATAGATATAATCAAGTCAAGTTTTCCCCTTATGGTCACCCTTCTTGGTTATTCCTTTGTCTACCACCACTGATTAAGTATGTGACTGTTATGTTCAGAAATGAAGTGTGCAGGTTGAGGATATTATTTTTGGTTAGCTCAAAAATGTGAAATTCAAAGTGAGCCAGAACCGATTTTAGATGCTGAGCAATTTTGGACAGGGGGGTGGAAATTTAAAGTTAAATTGCGGCAAACATCTTCCGGTATTGAGCATATACCTAACTCGTTTATGTTAGGAAGGGATAGGGGAGTGGTGTTTTACAGTGGACAGCTGAGAGCATGCTATAGGTGTGGAGACAAAACACATTTATCAAGTTCATGCGATCAGCCAAAATGCGATAACTGTGGTGAAGTTGGGCATGTTACCATGTTTTGTAATAACCCAATCAAGTGTGACCTATGTGAGGAGCAAAATCATGCCTTTAAGGAATGTCCATGGCCGGTACAAAATAAAAATGTAAATGGCAAGTCAGAATTTTTTGTACAAAAAGCACAAGAGGCCATGAAAGATCAGGAACTAGGACAATCTGTAATAGGCCCTCCCATAAATCTGCATAGTTCCCCAGTTACATTACCAAGTGTAGCTATTCCTGATAAAGCTATAAACCTTGTTGATTCTAAGGGGAAGGGAAGGGAGGAGAATGTCTCAGAACTCTTTCAGCCAGTTTGTTATACTGATCCAAAGGGTGAAATAATAGAGAAAGGTACTGTTACCTTAAAACCTCCACCAGTACTTAGGAGATCAAGTAGGTCTCTAAAACCACTGGTGATTCCAGAACCTGAAGGGATAGAAACTGAAAATACATTTGAGGCTCTAAGTTGGGGAGATTCAGAGGTCGAAATGGTTGATACAGACTCTCAGGTTTCAGTCCTAGAAGGCATGGTGACATCTAGAGAAGATTATAAAGGAAAAAAAAAGAAAAGGAGGAAAAAATAATTTATGTTGCTAGATTTTGGGTTCAGCAAGTATGGAGTTAAATTTTTCCTGGGCCACCTTAAATACTCACAGTCTTTTAAAACTAAGAAGAGGCAGTTTTCATATGATTCACAATTTAAAAATTTCAGTTATATTTTAAAGAAACTTGGATGTTTGATAAGAATCAGTGTTCTGCTTTTGCTAAAGACTGGCCGTGGGGACCATCATATTGGTCTTTGGGGAAGATAAAGCAGATGGTGTAGGTATTCTTTTCAACTCATTTAACTTTACTTTACATAAATTGATTGATTTATGTCCCAGGAGAATCTTAATTTTAGAAGGAATTGGTTTCTTATACCCTTGGCTCATAAACATATATAACCCCCAAACTAAGGCGGAAGAGTAACATGCATGAGACAAATTCAACCCTTCTTAGTGACCACTATCCCTATCCTGTGGGAGAGGATTTTAACTGTAGGCAGAGTTTAAAAGAAAACATGAGAGTAACAAAAATGTATTGCGATTCTGTACTGTCTTATAGACATCATTAAAATGGATGATTTATTATCTTGCATGGATAAACAGGTAGCAGGACCAAAAGGTACCTTTTACAAAAGCGGGAAAGGGTATACTATCGATTACCTTTTTGTTTCAAAACAAATCTTATTTAACCAACTACAAATTATGCCGATAGAATTTTCAGACCATGCCCTACTACAGGTTAACATAGGTCTCATGAGTAATAGTAGAAGACAAAAGGTAAGGTGGAAACTTAATTCTTCCATGTTACAAGAGTCATTGGTCCTGAACTCCATTAAATTAATATTGCAAGCCAGACTTTCAGTAAGCTTCTTATATCAGGATATGGGGAAATGGTGGCAGGAAACTAAACTTGATTGTATTAATTGGTTTAAGAAGCAGGGTAAAATATGTCAAAAGAACAAGTTTTTCCACTATCTAAAATTAAGGAATCAGTTACAAATCTTATTATCAAGAGCCAATACCTCAAGAGATAATTATACATCACAAATTGATGAAATAAAAAAAAGAATGACAATCTTTCAATATAACCGAGCTAAAACATTGCAAGCTGTTATTTCAAATCATATGAGAAAATCAGTATTTGGGGACCCTTTTGAATTATGTAAAGAGGTCAGAGAGCATGGATCATTAATTTCATTAAATAAAGGTACTAGGAAAGTCTCCTCGACTACAGAATTAGAGGATTTAATACATAATCACTTTAAGGATTTAGAATCTCTCCAGATTCCATCCTTAGCTCAGATCAATAAAGTGTTAGGACCCCCTATAGAGAAGGACCTTGAGCCAGATTTACTTAAGGTTCTCAATCAACCCTTTTTGCAAGAAGAAATTATGACGGTTCTAAAGTCTTTAAAATCTAATGTGGCCCCAGGACCAGATGGTCTTTCTAATTCATTTTATAAATCCTTTCCAACAGAACTTAGTTCTATTCTGGTAATCGTATATAATTTCTTTTTGGAAAATGGTGTTAGTATAGTTTCCTTTTCAGATAGCATACAAATTTATATTCACAAATCAGGTGATAAAGGGTCTTTCAAAATTGAGGCCGATAACTTTATTGAACTCAGATTATAAGATTCTGATGTCATTAATTAATAATAGACTGAAAAATTAGCAAAACAAAGTTTTCTCAATTCAACATTGTGGCATTCCTGACCGTAGTATTCAGTCTATCCTATGTTTGATCAGAGATTTAATTGAAAAAATCAATGAGTTAGGAGATAGTGTTTTTTAATTTCTTTAGATCTAGAAAAGGCCTTCGATAGAGTGAGCCATGTTTTTTTATTTTCGGCCTTAGATTTTTTTAAAGTTCCCCCGAAATTACAAAATTTAATTAAAAATCTTTATTGCTCAGGAAAGGTGTTTCCTTCTATTAATGGAAAACTGGGAAGAGGTTTTCAAGTAAATTGTGGGGTAAGGCAGGGTTGCCCGTTAAGTTCCCTATTATATAATTTTTCATTAGAACCCTTGTTAAGGGCTGTGAGTATGGTCCCCCTATGGCAAGGAGTAAGGATTCCGGACTCTAATGCAACAATAACCATCCAAGCCTATGCAGATGATGTATGTCTGTTTCTTACAGATCACACACAGCATGAATTATTTTTTTCCAAATTTGAAGAGTATGCATTAGTAGCTAATGCTAAGATTAATTACTTAAACGAAGGGCTTATTTATAGGAGGAATTTTGAAAGCTAATAGTATGGAACTCTATTAATATAACAGCTGAACCTATAACAATCTTAGGGGTAAATTTGGCCCACAGAACTGCCGGAGGATAATTGGAACCTAGTGTTAGAAAAATTGAGAAGAAAATTTCTAGATGGAAAAGGTTTAGATTTACTAAAATGAAAAGGATTCAGGTTTTGAAACAATTTATACTACCATGTCTTCAATACATTGCAGCAGTGTTTCCTTTACCAGTTAAATTTGAGACCAGATTATACAGTATTTGTTTTCAGTTGCTCTGGGGTAATAGACTAAACCCGGTTAAAAGGTGTTACACGTAAAAAAAAAAGGAGGATTGGGAATGGTAGACCCAGTTTTTTTTTGTTTTGCTATTTTTTTTTCGAGTTCATTAAAAAATTGTTTAGGTGGAGCTAATAGACAGGAGGCTCCTTTCTTTAATAGCTTACTGAATCGTTACTTTACGGCCTGGATACATTGTGCTCCAAAAATGTCTAGTCATTTTGCCTTACCAAATTTTTTTAAACCGGCAGCACAGAAATTATTTAAGTGGCAGGTCACAAAACATCAAATCTTAAGATGTTCCTCAAAAGCATTATATAGAGAATTAATGGCAGTAGTCTATTCGGAAGCCCAATGTTTTAGGAATTGTCCTAGTAATCACAATGAGGACATTTTAAATCAATTAAACAACACAAGACTACCAGAATTTATGTGGAAACACAATGGCTTACTTTATACGGTAAATTAAATGTGAGAGGAACAGCTAAATATAAAGCAAAAGCTGAGAGATTATGTTCCTACACCGATTTGTACAAATCAGGAAGAAACAATGGAACACTTTTTTACAATGTTCAGTGGCCACCAAATTTGGGATTATTTGGCCAAAGTTTGGAATTTCCATGGTTAGCAGTCATCACCTATGATATTTGGTTATAGGCACCTTTCCTGGGTAAGCTTACACAATTTCAATAAAGGACTTTACAGATCTTTCATCGCTAGTTTAAGACACTGTCCATGGCAAACAAGATGCCAATGGGTTTTATATCAAAAGAAGCCTTCAGTTCAAGGATATAGAACATATGTAGAATACATTAAATAATATTTTTCTTTCAAATTACAACAGTTTAATGTAAAAAAAGTTAGAATGTGGTGGAAAGGTTTCTCTCACATCATCAAATTTAAATAAGGTGGTTTGGTTTTCTTTACTAATTATTTAAGATTTATTAGAAGTTAATTTTAACTTATGGATAATCAAGAGGTTATTTTCTTTTCGGTTTTCTTTTCTCTTACAATTAAAAGATTCGACCTACTAGGATAATGGGAGATAGGCTTAATGTAAGATATTGTTGTTTCAGGTTAGGTCTTTTTTTAGTCTATCTTTTTTCTTATAAGATAAATATTCTCAAAGTACAATGTTAATTATGTTCTATTTTGATGTTTAGGTTTTTATATCATGATTGTTTCTGTATTTTTTCTCTTATGAGTTATGATTGTTATGTGCTTATTTCAATAAAAATTGCCCCTACTCTTTTCGATAAGTGCCATGGGATCTTTAACATCCACCTGAACTACCACCAATCCAGGCAGATGGGACCTCGGTTTAATGTCTCATCCGAAAGACAGCACCTCAGAAATGCAGCACCCCTCTCATGCTGCACTACAGTGTCAGTACTGGGACACTAACCCAAGTGCCAGATGTGGGAACTGAACCCACAGCCCTCTGATCTCCCGGCCTCAGAGGCGAGTGTGCTACCTACTGAGCCACTGACACTGATCTATATGTGTATAATAAATGTGAACGGAGCTGTAGGTATGAAAAATGGTTCCTGGAAGGTAGCGAGTAGGTCTGCTGCAGGGTTGTGAATGGTAATATACATGTGTCAGACCCTGGTGTTGACATCAACGAAGAGTGTTGTCCAAATTATTTAGAAGGCTGTCCTGAATACAAGGGGGTGCCAGGATCCAAATTCGCAGGGTTTGAAGAAAAGGATGCTTCAGGACTCTGTGCCATACCTAAAGGGTGGCGCTAGCAAGAGTTAGAAAGTAATGAAATGGAAAATACACTGCTGGGACTGCATAAAGATATTGCACTATAGGATAAAAATAATTCAAAGTAAATTCTGTGCTCATGCAATGAAAGATGAAGCTTCCTGCAGTCTACAAATATATGATACATAAGTGGGCAGCCGTGGCATAGCCAATTAAATTGGGAAGGTCTACCTCTCCTCTGTGTTTAGGAAGCTGCAATGCTGTATATTGAAAGGGATGCCCTCTTCCCCAGAAAAATCAAGATATGTACTTGTCCCATGTTTGAAAATACATTTTATTGGGCATGATGGGTAGGGTTTGTGAAACATATAGTATGCAGGAAGGACATTCTGTCTCCCTATATCTATATGATTCTGATACCCAAAAGTTAACTGGGACCAACAGTGCAGATCTTGTTGGATTATAGTGGTTATCAGTTCAAAATGTAAGAGTTGCAGGTGTTCAAGTTTTTTTTTTGCCAGGTAGACTCCAAGGTATTTAATAGCATGCCATGTCCAGTGAAAGGAGAATGTTTTCCTCAGAACTGTGGATGTTTCCCTCAGAACTGTGGTTGGGGTACAATTATGTAAGAGGATTTACATTTTTATTGGTATTAAGTTGGAAACCTGCGTACTCTTCAAACTCAGTGAGGAGTTCCTGTACCCTTGGGAGGGAAGTATCTGGTGACAGTAGCATTAGCAGGATGTCATACACAAAGAGTGCTAACTTATATTCCCTGCTCCTGACTGGGATGCCCTCCACTGCTCACTCCTTACAAATTAAAGCTGCAAGGGGCTCTGTGTATAGGTCAAACAATAATGGTAAAACAGGCCTACCCTGCTGGATTCCCTGCTCCAGGGTAATTGACTCAGATAGGTCCCCACTGATTCAGACATAAGGCTGCGGGTATGATGTAAGCCTTATAGGATATCCACTCATTCTGCGGGGAAACCAAAGCTCAGGAAATTATGCCACAAAAAGGGGCAGAAAACTCTATCAAATGCCTTCCCTGCGTTGAGACATGTGAGAACCAGTGGGAGTGACTGAGGAGAGGCATATTCTTGTAAAAGTAAAGTGCATCACACATTGTCATAAGCATGCCTCCTTCAGAGAAATCCTGCTTTATACCCATCCAGCAATAATGGGAGATGGGTATCCAGCCTCGATGCCCAGACTGCCATAAAGTCCTTGTAATCATAGTTCAATATGGACATAAGGTGATATGAGGAAGGCTGGGTATGGTCTTTGCCTGGTTTCTGCAGTGCAGAAATAGTTGCATACCTCCAAGAAGGGGGAGGTGCTTCTCCTTGCTGTATGGCCTAAAACGTTTTGAGAAGTGGTAGAAGAAGATGATTCTTAAACTTTTTAAAGAATTCAGCAGGATAGCCATCCATGCCAGGACATTTACCAGTCTTGGAGTCACAAAGAAAGCTTCTAACTCCTCTGTAGCTACTGGGTGGAGCATGGAAGCGGCCTGGGCTGGATTCAGCTGAAGCCTTTTTTGAGGCGTTACGTAGGGGTGCTTGGCATGAAGATTTGCTGCAATAAATAAAGAGTAAATTTTACATGTCCAGCTACTGTGTATGTGCCACTTTATTGTTTTTTTATGTAGTTTAGTATCAGCACTCTGATACCTAGTGGCAGCACCTTTAGTGACAGTCGGCTGTGTGCGTTTTTTTCTTTATTTGGATTTAACTTTGGCAGGGCGAGAGAGAGGAACAGAGAAGTCCAACAGTGTGCTTCGGGGGGGGGGGGGATCCACAGAGACTGCATAGGCAATGGTCTGAACAGGGTTCTGGTCCCCTAAGGTGGTTGCAGCTGGAACAGCAGGCTGCAGGTACTTGGACATGGGTGCTTTCATTAATGACATTGCTCAAATTGCTGATGCAAGACTTTTGTCTATGTTAGGTCCGCTTATGATTGCCAAGCCCAATCCTTGGGTGACAGTGGTCCCAGAGTCTTATCTGGGTGTGACATCTGGATTAAAGCTGATAGGTGGCTGGTTTGGCAATCTTTTCATGTATGTGGTCCTTACTGCAGTGAGGTGGATACCTGAATACCATGTCTGTCTAAGGTCCAAGTCCACTTTCTCTTTTTCTGGAATAAAATAGGTTATAAGTCTAATTATTCATGAGCTAAAGAAGCTCACTGATTGGTTGCCGTGCTGATCTGAAATCTCTTAGAAATGTCCGGCACGGCAGCCACATGGCTGATCGCAGCCCTCTACACTGACGGCAGCGGTTATTTATTTATTTATTTATTTATTGAAAAGCTTCACCAGGAAAGGCGCACTGAACATTATATAATTGCTTGTCTCATGGAGCGTCCTGGTGGAAGGGGAACATGGGAGTACAGTGATCAAAAGCACATTTCCATGCAATATTATAGAAAAGTATATATACAATAATCAACAACACATTTCCAAAGGTAATATAAAACAGAGAAGCAACAGAGTGAAAAAACAACACATCAGTAGCATTAGATAAACATTGGGATTTGATGTGAGAGGAGCAAAACAGCACTGCAGACTAATACATACAATGTGGACAAGGAAGTGCAATAAAATACATTGGTTTCTCCTCATGTTAAGTGCTAGGCTAGGAAAGGAGATGGGGAAGCCAGAGGAGAAATTAGGAGGAGTGAGGAGCCAGAGGGGAAATTAGGAGCAGCTGCAGGATGGAGAGAGGAAGTTGAGGAGGGAGGTCGAGATGGACCACGGGGAGGAGGAGTGCCTGATTTGATGAGGCATTGAGTTCCAGAGCTTAGGGAACCTATAGGAGAATGATGATTGGCCTATAGAGGTGGTGTGTCATGGTATAGTTAGGGTGTGGGAGTCTCTGGATCTGAGGGAGAGAGGGGCAGTGGGGTGGGAGGACAGTGAGAAGACAAGGTAAGAGGGAAGCGTATCAAGCCAGAATTTAGAGACAGATTTTATGCAGTGGACTAGATGGTGGTTTTCCAGGAAAGGAAAAGCTAGAAAGTGATATAGATCGCAGTGGTGGGTTAAGGAAGGGGCATCCAGAGCGAAACAGCAGAAAGCATTGAAAAGCATGTCCAATCTGGTTAAGAACGACTTCGGCAATAAATAGTGTCATTATTGCGATTAGACATGATTAGACTTATAATGACCTCAGAACCATTCATTTCCTGTCGATTAAGGATCTGCTAGGTGGGGTTGGTCCTTGGCTACGCCTCGGGCAAACCTTCCCCCCTCCCCAGCTGGTTGTTAATCTCCAGGAAATGACCGGCTCTTTGATCATTATTGCTTAATAATTTCTTCTTCAGGGAACTGCACTTTTAATTTAGCTGCAAAAGGTGTCTGGAACTTTATGATGATTTAAGAGCCCGGAGGAAAGGGACATAAGTTTGTCGCTTTTACTGGATTTGCAGGGCATAGTCATTATCTATATAAATGTTCTTGTCTTGAAACATGATAGTTTTCAGCTGCCATGCCTGGGTTAGTACTAGTTCCTTCCTTTGAAAGTGCAAGAACTTCATAACTATAGATCTTGGACACTCCTCTGACCCAGGTTTAGCACCCAATGCCCAATGTGCTCTCTCCATCTCCAAATCAAGGTCAGGGGGCAGCTGCAGCTTGTTTTAAGGAGATATTGGGCAAAGTCAGTTATTTTTGTTTCCCCTGCCCCAGTGATACCCTATACTTCCTGAGAATCTTTCTTTGAAGTCTCACTTCTTGAAGTTTGTTGTCCACCTGCACCTGACGATGATGCAGATGTAACATGAGGTCTGCCATGTGGTTGGTTCTGTCCGGGAGTGTGGAGGCAGCTTGCTGCAAATCCAGCTGTTCTGTCTTTCCCGTATCCAGCTCTTGTCTCAAACCTTCCATCAAGTCACAGACCTCAGTCCAACATGCAAGGAGCTCCATTAGCAGTCTGTCGTTCGTGACCTCCTTGGGTGAGAAACTGACCTGCGGCTGTGGAGATGAAGCTGTGCTACTCTGAGATGTGGAACTCCAACTTGGTGCCAGTGACACTGCAGCAGGTTGAGAGGCATTTCCTTTCAATTTTTTGTACACCCTCCTTGTTGTGCTGTGCCTAGGACTCATTCGGAGGAGATGAGATGCTCCAAATGGTACCTGTGACAAGTTTAAAGTGGATTGTGGTGCAGAGCCGACTCTCTATGCTGCTATTACTGGGGGTGACATTGTCGGAAGTCTCCTCCATTTACTTTTTATGTGCACATGTACTCTGTTATTTAATACTTTGTTTGTACTTTACTTTGTACCAATTATTAATACCGTGTGTGCTTTTATTATTGTATTTCCCATTCTGTCTCCCCTGGGTCGCACCTGGAAACGAACTCTGGTTCAGTGTGCCTTTCCTGGTTACCAGTTTTCAAATGAATAAATAAACACTAGGTTGTAATCACCCACCATTATTACCAGGGTACCAGGCATGACCCTGAGTTATTGGATGGCCTGTGAAATGGCTAGGATGAAGTCCATCTCATCTGCCTTAGATGCATATATATTACCTAGTTTCATTGGTCCATTCTGAGTTGTGAGTCAGATGCAGAGCCACCTGCCTTGTGTATCTGCAAATGTTTTCTCTACTGCCCATGGGAGGGATTTGTGTATCACATTGGCCTCCTCTCTGGATTTCCTTTAAGCCAAGCTGTGTAATACTTTACCCACCCAGCCCTTATGCAGACATTGCATTGTTTAGCTTGTGATGTATGCCTTTTTTTGCTTCATGAGTTTTTATTGAAATAAATCATAAGAAATATAATGGCACAGGTGGGAAATCTCTTTCAAATGAGAACAAGCACCAAGATCAGGGGACATGCAATAAAGATAGTGTAGGGAGCGGGGATTCAAGAGTGATGGGAAAAAATATTTCTTCACTGAAAGGGAAGTCAATGCCTATAATACACTGCAAGCAATCAAGAAGCACAGGGAGGTTGTGTGACTTGCTCAGGGTCACGCAGTATTGTAAGAGGAAGTTGTGGGTTTCACACACAGGTCTGCTGGGTATCCAAATTCACAGCATGGTGCTTTAAGAATGTGTGAGGTAACACTCTTATATCCATAAGAGGCCCCCAACTTATAGCATAGCCTAGGGGGTTAAACTTTTACCCTTTAGGCTATGCTATAAGTTGGGGCCCTCTTATGGATATAAGAGTGTCACCTCACCTTATTAGGAACAGAGGACTGCAAACCGAAGGTAAGCCGTTGCATGGTTCTAAGGATGCAAGAGGTGACACCCTTATAGCCATAAGAGGGCCTCCAACTGCACTCATAACATTATTATAGATTGCTAACATTATTAAAATAAAAAATAAGTTTTTATTTAATAAAGTTAGTGGCATGAGCGGTCATTGAGAAGCCTGTTGCAGTGCTCAGTGTGTAAAGTACTCTTACGGCTATATGAGTACCACATGCACAACTGAAGCAAGTACTGTGATTGGTCAGGGATGTTCCCGTGATCCATAATGTCTCCCAATGACCTACCTGACCTCTGACTACTGAAATAAACTCCCACCTCAGGATATTTCCATAGTTATCTGTACTTAAATGGGAGCCGTTTGATCACCAGAATACTCCCTGGCCCTGTCTATGTGACTAAACTGCCAAAGCCAGTGTTATATGTGTATTTATTTATTACTGGAGTGTAAAATGCTCAAGTAACATAGTAATTTAAGTCTGGGGGGTACTCTATGTCCATTAGATCTCCCCCCATCACTTCATAAGCAGTGTTGTATCCCCTGTTGAATTATGATGTCTGCTTCTGTTCTTCTCGTGGAGTTATCAAGGGGAGTTCTCCTTGGATCATTTATGACAACCTCCCCATCATGATGATAGACAATCTGTCTGCCCCGGCCTCCCCAAAAATAAAACAAAAAACTAAGAAGGGATGACTCTGTATGTTGTACAATGCAATGTGCTATGAATTGCCTCTAGAGAAGTGTCACAATGCTCAGGTTGTGGGCAATAAGTTTAAAAATGCCCACAACCCAAATATATTATCTTGGATAACTTAGGCCTTAGTTAAACAGGTAGACAGACAGTTAGGCTGAATGTGTAGTATTAGTGATGACGCCCCCCCCCCCAACTTAGGAGCTATGTTAATATCCCTTTAATAGTGTCTATCAACCTCTAGGGTGATGCCAGTGTCTATGCCCTTGGAGGACTGGGTAAGTTGATCTACTTTGGCATTCCAAGGGAGAGGAGTCAGTGTTCTCTGCTGCAGGACAGGGACTTCTGAGTCAGAGTTGGTGGGAGAGGTACTACTGGCACACTGTGCTGGTTCCCTCTACACTGTAAGTTTCTCTATGGAGTCTGGTGTTGAGAATAAGTGCCTGACCGTGGAGGCGGCCATCTTATGCAGCCTCTGAAAGGGGAGTGCCCCTCTACAGTAGGAGAAAATAAACCATCTGAAGAAGAAGATAGAGGTCTTTTTGGGAGGAAATTGGTGCCAGAGAGTACAGAGGGCAGAGATCTGAGGTGATGTTCAGCTTTGCTAAAATGTAAAGTGACAGTGTATGGCACTCATCAGTGTCTTCCCTCCTCAAGAGAGGGATAGCATCTGACATGATGCAGATTCCTGTCATCCAACAGGAACTCACCTCAGAGAGTACTCAGTGTGGGCCAGATTGTCCAAATTCAGAAGATGTGTGGTACCCGCTGGCACCCTAGCTATACCAAGATGGGCACAGTGTCTGTAATCTCAATGATAAACAGAAGCATGTGAAAAGTGAAAAAAGGATGTGCTCTATGGGAGAACAGATTGGATCCCTGAAATCTATCACAGGATGGAGTTTGTGCCAGTCTGTGCCAGCCAGTGAAACTGTAAAGTAGTCACGTGGCTAGCAAATGCCAAAAATGGGCTAGAAGAAGCCCATGGGTTTCCCACTCAAGCTGCAGGAGTGGGGGGCTCTGTGATTCCAATGCCCCCCTTGAACCTGTGTATTGAAATTAAAGTATCCCACCAGGGTTGAAGTCAGACCAGAAGATGTGGGAACAGACAATGGTCCATCTGTGGTAATGTGGAAAAAGTGGACTGTGCCAGCTGGATGAAGATGACATCATGTATTGAGCTCAAGTGGAAAAATAAAGGATCCTGTTTTGTTTTAACATAATCCCTGTTTGGCCATTTGATGTGTTATGCCTCCAAGTCTGCTAACCCCTTTTGGTCCACAGCTCTGCTAGCCCTTCCATGTGTCGTGGGAGCCCCAGAGATGATCTTGGTACTCGGGAGGTAAAATAAGTGGATTTGCTGTTTCTCACGTAGGGTCCTTCCCAGGCAACCACTTTTCATGCAGACCCCCTAGACAGCTGGAGGGGAGGACTTTGCACTGACTATTGTTAAATCTAGGTGGAGCTATCAGACAGGCAGACAGAAAGTTGGTCTGTGTCTCAGATGTGGTGTTACTGACCACTGCTAATCTTAGCTTATACCAATATAGGATAAGGTTATTGGACAGGCAGACTATGTCCACACATTACTAAGTAACTCAGGCAGTTTATAAGCACTCAACAGGCTAGAATGGAGTATAGGGTAAGTAGTGAGGTAGTTAGTTGTGGGGAGTTAGTTGTAGTTCTGGGAGTGCCATGCTCAGTTAGCAGCAGCAAATGAGATGATAGCCCAGCTGCAACTCCATCTAAGCTGGTGCCCACCTCAGCATCCCCACTACCCCAGTGGCCCACTAGTTCGGGTAGATGGAGGGTGGTGGGGAAGGAGAGATCAGAGGGCAGGGGCAGTCACACATCAATCAGGCCTAGCCAAAAGATACCAATTGCAAACTGTCTTGCACCCCTGAAAGAGGTGCAAGTGCCTGATTCTAATGGGGGTGGGGTGGGGAGGTGGGACTTGAAGTCAGCTGGTGTGGAGGGGAAGGAAGATGTGGTGACACCCGTGGGCAAGACTGGGTGGAAGTTAGTAATGAGGATTCTAATGATAAGGGATTCTATTGTTAGAGACATGGAGAAGATGGTAGGTAGAGCAGGAAAGGGAAGAGAATGGTCAGATGCTTGCCTGGATCATCTGACATCTGGGACTGAGAGAGGATAGGGAGGATAGTGTGGAGGAAAGGATGGAGCAGGGAGGGCTGATGATCTAGTGAACCAGCTTGTGCAGAAAATGAAGTGAGACTTCCAGCTTTTCTAAGGTTCTCCATTTCTTGGGTATGGAGAAGGGGAGGATAGAGGAAGGAAGGAAAGAAGGAAAGAAGGAAGGAAGGAAGGAAGGAAGGAAGAGATTGGGGAGTTCAGTGAGTGGTTAGGTGGTTAAAAGGGTGGTGTCAGGAACACGGGTACCACTTTTCAGGGGAGTCAGCGGCTTCTGGGACAGGAGGCTCTGCAAAGGTGATGGCCTTCTTCTGACAACTGGCTGACTGTATAGCTTAGAGGTTACATCAATGAACTGAGAATAAGCATGGTATAATCAGCAGACCTGGGTTTGATTCCCACAACCTCCACTTGCATATTGTGGGATCCCGTACAACTTGCTTAACTTCCCTGTGCTCCTGGGCTAGGATGTCGAGTTGGCTAGGATCCAGAGGACCTCTTGCCCCACCCAGGGGCCACTGAGTCTGCTGCCATTGCCTCAGAGGTTGCCTAGACGGAGGAGGGCCAGCTGTACCTTGCTGGGCTCCGAGATGGTGGGGTTGGCAGGTCAGGTACACATTCTTCAGCTTGTGCCACTACAGAATTCTTTTGCCATTCTGGTGGGACAGGACTGCTGAGAGGAGGCGCTTGAAGTGGTGGCAAGGGAGGATGTGGGGTTTCCCTGAAGGGGAGGTGCCAAGGTGGGAGGTAGAGGACCCCAACAGAGAAGAAAGCAGATTCTGATGGGGGACTCAATTGTGAGGAGGATAGATTTTAGAAGCAGGAAGTGGTGGAGAAAGAAGGAGGTTAGGTGCCTACCTCGTGCCTTGACTCAGAGGGATGGACAACAGATCCTAAGGATCGCTGAGGTGGTAGGGCATGAGGGGAGTTGGATGCCATTGTTCCCTTGGAGAGTAATGACCCGGCAAGGGACTTGGATGCAGTACTACAGGAAGAGTTCACAGAACTGGGGAGGGGCCTAAGGCAGGTAGTGTGAGCTGTGGCATTTGCTGCGGTGCTCCCTGTCTATGGCCAAGGAGAGGATAGCATACTCTGTACCAGGGCCTTCAACAATTGGTTAAAGTAATGGTGTAGGGAGGAGGCTTCAGTTTCATTGGGAACTGGAGGCCAACCTGGAAGGTTATGGGTCTATAAAGAGGTGCTGGCCTGTATCCTTCTGGTAAGGGAACTGCAGTCTTCAGTGGAAGATTTAAATTAAGCAATAATGCATGACAGGGGGTGTGTTGTGAGATTTACACTTGCCTTAGGTATGGTGTGGTACGGGGGCACATGCAGAGTGCCATAAACCACCTGAGGCATGTGTAAATTTCACAACAACACACCCCCTGGAGTGCCTTATTCTGATTATAAAATGGAATAAAGTAAAAATATGTTTTTCACTGCAGAACAAATCAATATTTTGATTTATTTCAAGAAATACAATGTTTTCATTCTTCCACCTATGATAAAATAGTTCACACACCAGTCCCCATATAGTCCAGGGACAGCGTACCCGAAGGTAGAGTCAGTGTCATTACAGCAGGCGCCTGCATGTAAATTTTAATCCCCACCCTGTTGCCAGTGTGCACTTCTGAGGTTGTGCCTGAGAGTGGAGTCAACCGTGTGTCACTGCGCCGCTCATCATCATTAGCGTGGCCACTTAAGGGTCCTGCATGTAAATTTGAATCCCCACCCCTTTGTTAGTAAGCCCTTCTGAGGCTGCACCTGAGAGTGGAGTCGGCTGCATGTCATTGCGCCATGCTTCATCACTAGCACACCCACTGATGTTGGCTCAAAGAGCACATTCAGGAAGAGCAGCTTCACAGAACATGGTAGGAGGATTCAGCAGGAACACAAAGCTACTGCAGTACTTACATCCAACATTTATACAAAACCTCCTTGCGCCAAGCTGCCCACTAAGTCAGGGAGTGACATTCAGTTTCTTCAATCACCTTCTACCAGCACCACAAGAAAAACAGCACAGACATCTTTGGTGATGTCGGTCGCAGTCGGTCCTGAACGGCATTACAATGGATGCTCGGAAATTTGATTGAAGAAGGAGCTTGACATCTTTAAATGGTTAGTGGGGCACTATGTCCAAGGTATGATTCTGTGACAGTTTATTATGTTGCAGCTGTAATCTGGGAACTGTTCTATCAGAGATTTTACAAACTGAAGTTTTCAAACTATGAACATTCTGTCAATTGATCTACATGCTTTAAAACTTGTGGTCATGTCAGAAAAGGTTAGCTGGAACTTTATGTTTGTTGTTAGATTTACACACAGCTAAAGCACCAGTCTGATCAATCAGTTGCCAGCATTTTTTATGCCCATTTTATAAAGTTACTTTGATGAACATTTAAACTAGCTGAGGTCGGAGGTGGTATTACCAAGGGAGGCATAAACTGCCCTCCTCCCATTGATTGAAGCAACAGTAAGGGAGGACCAAAGGGAGGAAACTCTTCCAGGGTGTAAGCTGAAGGAGGCATAGGCACAATAGGAAATATGGGGGACATAAATAGAAGGTGTGGAAAGAGAGATTTTGAGGTGGTAAGGTACAAAGAGGGCAGTGATAGGGAAGGGGGGTTTGAGGGATGTTTTGAGTGGGAGCAAAGGCTGGAAGGGGAAAGGGGGTTGCAAGTAGAGTAAGAGCAAGGTTTGGAGAGTCATATGTGCCAAAACAAGCAATCTAGAAAATACAGTTCTGGACTTGGAGGCCATCATGTTGGAGGCAGACCTGAATCTTGTGGCCACAACTTAGTCATAGTTCACTAAGAACCATGACTGGGACATGGCCATACCAGGCTACACTCAGTTCAGATGGGAAGGAAAGGGGAGGAAGGGTAGAGGGGTTGTGTTGTATGTGGGGGAGGGTATCAGAGTGACGGAAGTGCAAAGGAACCTAGGGGTAAAGGATTGTTGAGGGTCACCCTGGAGACAGGAGCCAGAGCCACTATTCACACTGGGGTGATATACAGACCTCCAACACAGGGGAAAGAACTGGATAAGGCACTAGGTGAAGCCATCAGCACTATAACAAAAAAGGGGAGGTACTGCTGGTTGGGGACTTGAATCTGTCAGATGTAGATTGTAGCCTCCCAATCACAGCCTTGTCTAAAAGCAGGGCCATCCTATACTCCCTTCAGGGGGCATTTCTCAGGCAACTATTCAAAAAGCCCACTCAAGAGGAGGCAATACTGGATGTGGAGCTCACAAACAAGGACCGTGTTTTATACATCAAGGTGCAGTGTCATCTGAGGACCAGTGATCACTGTACAGTGCAATTTAACATAAAGATGGTGGCACAGACAAACCACACAAGGACAAGGACAAGGGTCCTCGACTTCAGGAGGGTGCATTTCAAAATAATGGGTGAATGCCTGAGAGATAACCTAGCAGGGAGGTAATGCCAGGGTGGGTGGAGGAACAGTAGGGAAAATTAGGCAAAGGCATAGCAAAGACAAAAAACCTCTGCACAAAGGAAGTGAGCACAAACAGGCAGATGAAGAGACCACTATGGTTGTTGAGGTACAATACTTAGTACAATACTTGGATGTTAAGACAGAAAAAGTAGTATTGCTCGTGTGATCTGTCTCCCGTGTTAGCGGGTCCACTTGTTGCATGTATTTCCTAACAAATAAGTATCTAGTCTATTTTTAAATTCCTTGAATGTTTCTACTTCAATAATATCCCTTGGAATATTGTTCCACACATTTACCACCCTCTGTGTGAAGAAGTTCCTTCTATTATTCCTCCTAGGGAAAGCTAGTTTAATTTGGAGTTTGTGGCTTCTTAGATTGAGGTCTCCATTACTGATTTGTAGGCCTAGGCTATGTAGTAGTTGTTTGTCGTTCATTATTTTATACATCTCAAGTATGTCTCCCCTTAGTCTTCTCCTCTCCAATGTATACAAGCCCAGCTGTTCCAGCCTAGCTTTGTAAGGAATGTCAGTCAGCCCTGTTATCAGTTTTGTGGCCCTACGCTGGACCCGATCCAGGTAGTCTATGTCCTGCCAAAGGTACGTGCTCCATAAAGGGGAACAGTTATTCATATGTGGTCTTATTAAGGCCTTATATATGGGCATTATACAGTTTGTATGCCTTGAAATGCCTTAAGTTGAGGGAAGTGGCTGTGAAGGTAAAGGCTAAAGGGATGGCATTCAGGAGGTACAAAGAGACGCAGAGGGAAAAGGACAGGGAGGTGTACCAGGAAAAGCAGAGGGAAGCAGAGAAAAGCAGGAAGGGGTGCACAGGTGCAAACAGAGGAAAGGATAGCCAAAGGGGTGGGTAATGGGGACAAGGCTTTCTTTAGACACATAAGTGAAAAGAGAAACACAAGGGGAAGGATTGTGAGGATAAGAAGGGCAGAGGGAGATTGCCCAGAGGAGGATCAGGAAAAAGTAGATATCCTAAGCTGGTGCTTGTGCTCAGTATTTACAGTGGAGAGAGAGAGATGGACGGCCACACAGAAGCAGCAGGAGCACTGGAGGGAGGGAGGTGGATACAAGCCCATCCACAGAGGAGAGTCCTGAAAGGACTTGCAAATCTGAAAGTGGATAAGGCCATGGGGCTGGATGGAATACATTCAAGGGTTCTGAGGGAGCTTAGGAAGGTTCAACAAATTACTGGAAACAGGAGTGCTTCCAGAAGACTGGAGGAGGTCAGATGCAGCTCCACTCCATTGGAGTGGCAGCAAGGAGGAGGCCAACAACTTTAGGTCGGTCAGTCTAATGTCAATGGTGGTAAAGTTAATGGAAACACTATTAAAAGATAGGCTAGTGGATTTTCTTGAATACAGAGGGTTACAAGACTTGAGGCAGCATGGATTCATGGGGGGGGTGTCATGTCATACTAACCTGATTGATTTCTTTGATTGGGTACCCAGGGAAATAGATCAGAGTGGGCCAGGGGGACATGGCCTACGTACACTTCAGCAAGGCCTTCAACACCATACCACACATAGGAAGCTTATAAGGAAACTGGGCAGTTTAAGGATGAGATCCAAGGTGGAAAATTGGTTAAAAATCTGGTTGATGGATAGATGACAGAGGGTGGTTTTAAATGGCAATCACTTTAATGAGGGGAGAGTGACCAGCAGGGTACCTCAGGGCTCAATGCTGGGACAAGTCCTCTTCAATGTCTTCATAAGTGACATTGCAGAACAGCTGTAAGGGAAGGTATGCCTCTTTGCAGATGACACCAAAATCTGTAATAGGGCTGAAACTCTGGAGGGGGTGGAGAGAATGAGTAGAAACCTGAGAAAACTCGAAGACTGGTCGAGGATATGGCAGATGATTTTTAATCCAAAAAAGTGCAAAATCATGTACCTAGGGCACAGAAACCCAGGGGTGGCCTATAAAATGGGAGAGGGGGAATTGATAGTCACAAAGCAGGAAAGAGACCTTAGGGTTATCTCAAGGTCATGACAATGATCTCAAGGTGGTGGGGCAGTGAGACATGGCAGTAGACAGGGCCAGTGGGATGCTGGTGTACATAGGGTGGGGAATCACCAGCAGAAGGAGAGAGGTTTGGTTGCCACTGTATCGATGGTTGGTGAGACCTCACCTGCAGCACTGTATCCAGTTCTGGAGACCACATCTCAGGAAGGCTATAGACAGGGTAGACAGAAGAGAACAACTAAAAGGGTCCAGGGGTTGCATTTCAAAGCCCTATGAGCAGAGACTGAGGGATCCCAGCATATACACCCAGGAAGAGAGGAGGGAGTGGGGCATGATAGAGATCTATAAGTACCTCACAGGTGTGAACCAGGTACAGAAGGGGAGAATTTTTCAGAAAAGAAGGTAAGCCAGCACAACAGGGCATGCAATGAAGCTGGACGAGGGGAGGTTTAGGAGGGATGTGAGGAAGCACAGTACTTCTTCACTGAAAGAGTAGTGGATGCCTGGAAAAGTCTACAGTGGAGGTGATAGAAGCGAAAACAATGGTGAGTTTCAAGCATTTGGGAGTGAAAACAGTGGCAGGCCTCAAGCATGCATGGAATAGGCACAAGGGAATCTTAGTAGAAAAGTTGGGAGGTGTAGCTGGAGCTCAGGTAGGGTCTGCAGTGACAGTATGTGAAGGGACAAATTGGGTAGACTAGTAGGGCCAAGCAGTCCGTATCTGGAGGGGACAAGTGCATTAGGGCAGATGTTTGATGTCCACATTGGCAGACAGTTAAGCCAACAAGGTTAGCAAGCAATGTGAGAAGGCAGTAGGGAGGGCTGGGGGTATACTGGGATGTATAGGGAGAGGCATCAGCAGCAGAAAACAGGAAGTTGTTATCCCTCTGTACAGACAGTTGGTGAGACCCCATCTGGAATACTGTGTCCAGTTCTGGAGACCCCATCTCCGCAAGGACATAGACAGGATAGAGGCAGTCCAGAGGAGGGCAACTAAAATGGTGCAGGGTCTGCAAGAGAAGCCAGATGAGGAGAGACTAAAGGAGCTTAATATGTATACCCTTGAGGAAAGAAGGGAGAGGGGACATGATAGAAACTTTCAAGTACCTCAAGGAATCAACAAAGCCCAAGAGGGTAGCATCTTTCAGAAAAGAGACTTGCAAGAACAAGGGACACAATTTAAAGGTAGAAGGAGGCGGTTCCAGGGGCAATGAGGAAGTATTATTTCACAGAGAGGTAGTGGATGCATGGAACAACCTTCCTGAGGAAGTTGTGGGGTCTAAAACTGTGGGAGAATTCAAGAATGCATGGGACAGACATAAGGCAATTCTTGTGGGGGGCAGGAAGATATAGGCTGTTGGTTAACTAGAATCATGCCCATCCTAGGGAATACAGACTAGATGTGGCCTAGCGGTCCTTATCTACCGGCCAAAAGTCTATGTTTCTATGTTTCTATGCTGGGGAGGTTGGTGCTAAGGATTCCACAGCTGAGGAAGATGAAGGGGGAACCCAGCCAAGACTTTCCCAGGGATAGTGGCAAGGTGCGTAAGAAGTAATAGCACTATGGAATGAATTCAGGGGTCCAGAGAGTGCAAACCAAATGGACCAGCAAACAAGAAAAAACACGACACCAAAGATATGAGGGAATTGTGATGGGGAAGCCATTCAAGAACCAAGAGGGACGGGAACACAAGTTGGAGAGTGGTGTGCTTGAATGCCAGCAGTCTGGATAATCACAGAGACTCTGCAGAAAGAAAAAATAGTGACACACTTGGAATCCATCGCTGCCCAGGATCCAAGGCAGCATGAGGTCACAGCAGAAAGATCATGTCAGACGAATCTGATAGATTTTGTTTGACTGAGTAACAAAGGAAATAGAACAGGGAGGGGCGGTGGACATGGCCTACCTCAATATCAGCAAGGGCTTTGATGCCATCCCACATAAAAGGCTGGTCAACAAGATGGGAAATCTGGGCATGGGGCACATGGTAGTAAACTGGGTTAGGAACTGGCTAACAGACAGAAAGCAGAGGGTGGTAGTAAATGGGATCCAGTCTGGAGAGAGGGGGTGACCAGTGTGGTGCCACAAGGATCAGTTCTTGGGCCAGTCCTGTTTAATGTCTCCATTGGTGACATTGGGATAGGGCTGGAGGGAAAGGTCTGCCTGTTTGCAGATGACACCAAGATCTGCAACAAGGTGGATACTCTGGGCGGGGTGGAGAAAATGAGGAGGGACCTGGGAAGGCTTGAAAAATGGTTGGAGTGGCAACGGAGGTTCAATTCCAAGAAAGCAGGAAGTTGTCATCCCTCTGTACAGGCAGCTGGTGAGACCCCATCTGGAATAATGCATGCAGCTCTGGAGACCCCATCTCTGCAAGGACATAAACAGGATGGAGGCAGTCCAGAGGAGGGCAACTATAATGGTGCAGGGTCTGCACCATAAACCGTACGAAGAGAGACTAAAGAAACTTAATATGTATACCCTCAAGGAAAGGCGGGAGAGGGGGACATGATAGAAACTTTCAAGTACCTCAAAGGAATCAACAAATTCCAAGAGGGTAGCATCTTTCAGAAAAAGAGACATGCAAGAACAAGGGGGCACAGTTTGAAGACAGTGGGGAGATGGCCCAGGGCAACGTGAGGAAATATTTTTTCACAGAGAGGGTGGTAGATGCATGGAACAGCCTTCCTGAGGAGGTTGTGGGGTCAAAAAACAGTGAGGGAATTCAAGAATGCATGGGACAGACATCGGGCAATTATAGTGGGGGTTGGAGGAAGCAGGCTGTTGGTTAACTAGGATCTGCAGCTTATCCAATAGGTAGGGAAATGGACAGACTGGGTGGGCCAAGCAGTCCTTATCTGCCATCAAAGTCTATGTTTCTATATTTCTATGTAAGAAATGCAAAATAATGCACCTGGGATGAGGGAATCCTGTGTATTATATTTATTTATTTATTTGAAGTTTGGTGACCGGGTAAGTCCACTGAGACAATACAATCCCTTTTTCAGGGGTGACCTGGGTATGGATTACATACAGTAATGGTGTAAATTAACAGAGTGGTAATACATTGAACATACGGTAATAGTGCAAATTAACAGAG
Organism: Neoceratodus forsteri; assembly: GCA_016271365.2. Classification (NCBI taxonomy): domain Eukaryota; kingdom Metazoa; phylum Chordata; order Ceratodontiformes; family Ceratodontidae; genus Neoceratodus; species Neoceratodus forsteri. The sequence continues at coordinate 468,794,138 of CM028134.1, read as the reverse complement.
TGGTAAAACATTCAACATATAGAAGAACAATAAAACAAAGCAATGATAAAATACTTAAGCAAGGTTCGTCAGGGTAAGCAATTAGTAAAAAAACAGGGTTAGGCATTGGCACGTGATAATAACTTCATCAAAGCATTAAGTAGTGAAGTACACATCAGAGGTATATTAGGAAGGGAGGGGGGTTGGGAGGACCTATTCAGGTGAAGCAAGAACATGGTGAAGAGGGGGATAATGAGGCAGATAACTTCAACTGGAATAAATTGAGAGAGGGGCAAGACAAGATTGTTGGAGAAAGAGAGTTCCAATCCGAGAGAGCAGTGAGCGAGAAGGATCTCCTGGAAGTGGTCAAATGTAGTTTCAGTAGGACAAGAAGGGGAAGTGAGGCAGAGCAAAGGGTGCACGGTGCATGCCGGAGGCACATGAGTTCGTCAAGGCAAGGAAGTGTAAAGTCATGGATGAGCTTGAATATGAGGCTCAAGGAGGAGTACCTTAATTTATCAATGGAAGTAAACCAGCCTAGCGAGGCGAGGACATCACAGTGGTGTGAGTGGGCTTTTACCCACAAGGCAAACCTTCCAATCCTGTGGTATGCCTGAGAGAGGAGGGACATGGAGGCAGAGTGGGTAGAGAGGAGCAGGGGAGCACAGTAGGTTAAGAGAGGTAGAAGGGAGGAAGAGGCAATTTTCTGGCAGGAGGCAGACATGAGAAGCAGACTAATACGGTAGAGGAGACCTAGTTTCTGATTAAGAGATTTGGCAATGGTTGAGGCATGGGAGCTGAAGGAGACCATGGGATCCAGAGTGAATCCCAGATATTTAAATGAGTGAACTACCTCCAAGGTCTCACCCTTACGGGTTGAGATGTGAAGGGGTGGGGGATAAAGATTAGGAATAGAACGATGTGAGAAGAGCATACACTTAGTTTTATTAGCATTAAGGACAAGATGATTGCGAAGGAACCAGCTTTCTAGGGAAGCAAAGTCAGAGGCAAGGTCACGGTTAATAATGTCAGTGTGACGGGAGGGGAGGTATAGTATTGCATCATCTGCATAAAGATGTACAGAGGCACCACCACAAAACTGGGGAAGTTCATTAATGAAGAGTGAGAATAGTATGAGGCTCAGGATGGGATACTTGTGGTACCCCATGAGTAACTGGGCAGAGGTTAGAGAGGAAGCCATCACACTTCACTGTCTGGGAACGCCCAGTCAGATAACTTTTGACCCAATGGAGGGCACTGTTGTCCATACCGATAAGAAGAAGCTGGTGGAGAAGGAGATCATGATTCACTAGATCAAATGCCTTAGTGAGATCAATAAAGATGGCACCTGTGTCGAGGCCTTTGTCCATGGCATGAAATATGTTGGATGTAAGCTTTAACAGGGTGGTAAGAGTACTATATTTCCTTCTAAAGCCATGCTGATAAGGGGAGAGAATTGTGAAAGTCAAGGTAGCCCTGGAGGTGGTTATAGACTATGCGTTCTTGGACTTTGGCCAGCGGGCATAAGATAGAGATAGGACGTTAGTTGTCTGCAATTGAGTTGGAACCTCCCTTATGCACTGGGACAACTACTGCCACCTTCCATTTATCAGGAACGGAGTTAGAGAGGAAGGACCGGTTAAAGAGGTCATGAACAGGGCGGGCGAGGGCTGGGGCACCCAATTTGAGAAATGTTGGTTCTAGTGTGTCATGTCCTGGACAGCTATCTGGTTTCAAGCTGGAGAGAAGCTGTTGCACCTCTTTGAGTGTGGCTAATTTCAGATGGAGCTCAGGACATTCCCCTATGGTAGTTTGTGGAGCAGGAGTTTGGGAGGTGGAGTTATGAAAGAGAGAGAGGTGTATTTTTGAAGGTCGGTAAAGAAGTGATTAAAGCCACAGCAATGGATGCAGAGTCATCAAGGGTAGAACCATTGACAGTGATATTACTAGGGGTTACCACGGTTTTACCTTTTACTAGCGAATTAATTTGCTTCCAGAATTCCTTGGGATTACTAAGGTGTTCTACTTGAAGAGATTTGAAATGGAGGCGCCAAACTTTTTGGAGTGCATTTTTGCAACTGTTATGGAGTTGACTGTAAGTTTGCCAGTTAGGGATAGTTCCACTATTTTTGTATGTAGAAACATAGAAACATAGAAGTTGACAGCAGATAAGGACCGCAAGGCCCATCCAGTCTGCCCATATGTGTACCAGGCTTTGTCATGAAGGGACATTTGCATCCTGATCTCCTTTGTAATCCATGGGGCCTTGACATCCTTGGATCTGCATTTTTTCAAGGGGGCAAGTTGGTTTACTAACTGTGAAAAGGTGTCAGTTAGGAAGTCTAGGGCCTGATTTATATCAGACAGTGTGCTGATGGGGCGCCAGTCAATGTTATTAAGAGAGAAGATAAAGCTGTCTGTGTCAAACCTGGATGTGTCCTGAATAAGAGATTTTAGGAGGTGGGTTGGGATGGTTGTTTCTCCACACACAAAAGGTGGGAGAATGATCACTTATACAGTCAGGAAGTATACCTGCTGATTTGATCTTCTGTGGGCAATTGGTGATCATCCAATCAAGTAGGGTGTGTTTCCCAGATTTGGGGTTAATACACGTAGGATCTTGGAGGAGTTGGGTAAGATCTGAGTTGGCAAGTGATGCACGCATTTTTTGTGCATCAGGGTGCAACCAATCGATGTTAAAGTCTCCACAAAGTATTAGATCATGGCGTGAAAGACAGGCAAGGGAGGCTAGGAAAGATGGCAGACTGGCAGAGGCGTGACATGGAGGTAAATAAAGACATCCAATGATGAGTTTCTTGACATTTCCTAGTGTAATGGAGATGAAGAGAGATTCAGCAGGAGAGGGGGCCAGGTCTGAGATGTGAAGTTCAGCTACGTCCAGGTCAGCCCTGGAGTAGATTAATATACCTCCCCCCTTCTTCCTAGTCTGTCATTTCTAAGGATGCTATAACTGGTTATGGATACTTCATGTTGTTTTATGGCAGGTTTTAGCCAGGATTCTGAAATGCACAGGATGTCAGGAGACTTTTGGATAGTCCAGGCTTGAAGTTCAGCCATTTTGGGGTGCAAGCTGTGGATATTCATGTGGGTAATTTTTAAGCTTTTAATTGTGGGCATGGATAAAGAAGGGTGGGAGAGGGTGGTGTGATAGGCAGGCCCAGGGCTGAGTTCTATATCCCCGGCCTGGACCAAAAGGAGGAGGACAGCAGTGTGAGACCAGGTTAGTGCACAGGAGGAGAACATTTCAAGGAGATGTGAAATATTTGGTGTCCGAAGGTGTTTATGGAGCCAGAACCCCAGTAGTGCAGCTTCACGCTTGGGAGCACAGGGGATGTTGAGTAACATGGAGAAGAGTCAGTCTGATATAGCAGGGTGGTGGGGGAGAGCTATTGCCAGTCAGGTGGTGCAGGGACACTGCTATTAGACTATCCGCACAGCAACAGATGAGAACGAGGAAGGATAGAATCAGTAGCCATGGGAGAGTGCTCATTATTGGGAACAGATGGGCAGTTACAAGTAAAATGAACCCAGAGGATGAGGAGGGAGAGGTAAGAACAGACAGGGGGGACAGACCCAGCAAGGGAAACAACAGCACCAGCTGCTGGGGAGAGCTATAGAATGGGGGGGGGGGTTGCTGACAATCACCAAGGAAGAAAGGAGCCTGGGGGTTATCACTTCAGATGACCTAAAGGTGTCTAAACAGAGTGCAAAGGCTGCCTGGAGGGCCAGTGGCATGCTGGGATGCAGAGGTATCACTAGCAGAAGGCGGGAGGTGGTGATACCATTGTATAACACACTGGTGAGGCCTCACCTGGAGTACTGTGTGCAGTTCTGGAGGCTGCATCTTTGTAAGGACATCGATAGTGTGGAAGTGGTCCAGAGAAGGGCAACTAAGTTGGTATAGGGCTTGCACCAGAAAACATATGTGGAGAGATTAAAGGACCTCAATATGTACACACTGGAGGAGAGAAGGGAGTGGGGGGACATGATAGAAACATTCAGATACCTTAAGGGCATAAACAAGGTAGAGGGGAGAGACATCTTCCAACACAGGAGGAGTACAAGAACAAGGGGACATGATATGAAATTGGAAGGTTATGGGGAAATATGAGGAAGTTTTTCTTTACCGAGAGGGTTCTGGACACAAGGAATAGGCTGCCACAGGAGGTGATGGGAGCGAGCACAGTGGAGGGATTTAAGCATGCCTGGGACAGGCATAAGAGAACCCAAGAGGTGGGAAGGAGGGGTGAAAAGCCAATGACCGGGTAGGATCAGAGGCAGAAAATTAGTGTAGGGTTTATGGGTAGACTGGATGGGCCTGGCAGTCCTTATTTGCTGACAATTTTCTGTTTCTATGTAATAAAATCAGTGAGCTCCAAGCAGAGGTGGCAGTCTGTGGGCTGGATCTAGTGGCCATTACAGAAACATGGGCCAATGAGATCAATGACTGAGATCTGGCAATCCCCGGGTACACTTAATATAGGCATTATAAAGGGGTGGGCAGAGGTGGAGGGGTGGCAATTTACATCGGGGAAGGAATCGAGGCAGTACAGAATACATCCATTGGAAGGAAAGGGGAAGTAGAATCACTGTGGCTATAGCTTACAGTCATCAGCTAGGAAACTTCACATGGGCATGGTTTGCAGGCCACCTTGGCAAGAAGAAAGATAAGGAACTAAGTAGGGAAAGGAGTGGCAAAAGGGGAAGCTGCAGTAGTAGTAGTAGTAGGAGATCTCAGCCTACCAGACATCTACTGAGTCATCCCAGCAGCCAGGAGTGTCAGAAGCCAGGCCCTGCTCATACATTGCAGGACTACATGCTGATGCAGGAGGTCAGGATCCCACTAGACAATCTGACATTCATGATATGGTACTCACCAACTCGGAAAGAGTAGGTGGAGTGTGGCTTCAGAACTACTGGAGTCCAGTGACCACAATACTATATGGTTTTAGTTGGCCCTGAGCACTAGTAAACCAGCATTTAAGGCTGAAGTGCTAGACTTCAGAAGCGCGAATTTCAACCAAATGAGGGAATTAGTCCTGCGCAGATTATCTGGGTAGGCAGCATCAAAGGAGTGGAGAAAAATGGGGGTTACTAAAGGGGCCCTTCTTGAGGCAATGAAAACATGTACAAGAACTGTTGTCAAGAGGAACAAGTACAGGAGACAGATTTGGTTCTCTGAAAGCAGGGGGACAAAAAATGGAATTAGTATCAATAAAAAACTGGAAAGGCCAAGAGGGCAGACATGATCGCAAAGTCAGACACAGAAATGTGCTTTGTAGGTGTCAAGGAAGGGGAAAAAACAGTTTTCTAGACATATAAGGGAAAGAAAGAAAGAAAGGTAGGAGGAGGAATTGCCAGGCTAAAGGAGGATGGCATGCTAATGGAGGAAGACGGGCTGCAAGACCATGCTGATGATTACTTTGGTTTGGGGTTCACTAGGAAGAACAGTGGACCTTTGACAAAGAATGGCATAAAGGCAGCTGATAGAGGGGGCCTGGTAGTGAGGCTGCCGAAATGTACTAGCATAAGAGTCAGAAAACGTTTAGAAGCCCCAGAGGAAAACAAAGCCACGGGGCCCGATGGATGCATCCAAGAGTACAAAGAAAACAGGCATCAGTGTTAGATGAGGCTGTTCAATAGCTCTATGCAGCAAGGGGTGTTTCCCAAAGACTGGAGGATGGCAGATGTAGTTCCACTGGAAGAGGAAGGGGACAAGGAGCAGCCAGGAAACTATTGACCAGTCAGCCTTACCTTTGTGGTAGGGGAAACTGATGGAGACACTAGTCAAAGAATACCTAGTGGAATGCCTGGAGAAAAATGGGCTGCAGGATAGTAAGCAGCACAGGTCTGTGGTAGGGAGGGCTTATCAGAATACAGAAACACAGAGTTAGTGGCACTCACATTGAACTAGGTGCTCAGAAAAGTTGGTAATACATTTTTAGATATGTTGTATCTCACAGCTGGAGTTTTTGGTCTCTGCCTAGGTCTTGTCAGACCAATGAACTCAAACAAGATAAACCACGCTCAGTAGATACAAGTTGCACAGTATATTGCTGCAGCCTGTTTTGTTTCTATGCCATAATTTGGCTGTCTTCAGATACAGCCATTCAGGTATAGGTAAGGCAAAAATATTTACAGACTATGTAGACTGCCAGTATAACAGGAAGCCCAGTACCCCAGTGCTTCACCCTGTAAAGAGCTTCATTAGGGGACAGGGAAATAGGAGACAGTGCACTTATATAGTTGCATACTAGTAACACCACAAGACTGACATTTCACAGGAAAACACCATTGTGAAAATACGTAGAGAAAAAGATGTGAGTCAAAAATCTCAGACTTGAAAAAATAATCTCACACTACAGAACAGTACATCTCTGTAATAGTGCTACATGCTATAATAAACAAACATTCATAACTAACCTTATTTCATGTGTTAATTTTGGCATATGCTGTTATGTGACAGAAGATAGAAAATGGTAATAATTCCCAGTACTAAGCTGCCCCGTAATCACACCAATATTTATCAGGAATGCCTGGGGATCCGCATGAGTAGGTGTTGCAATGAGCCGGGATGGTGTATACTTTGACTTGGTAACCAGGGTAGTTGATTAGGGGCAAGTAGTAGACTTGCTCTGCTTTGACTTGAGCAAGGCATTCAACTCTGTGCCACACTGAAGGCTGCTGAAAAAGATGGGGAATCTGGGAACAGCTGAGGAAATAGTAAGGTTGGTAGGGAATTGATTGGAGGGGAGGCAGCAGAGAGATGTGGTGAACAGGGTCTGATCAGTGGAAAGAGAGGTCACCAGTGGAGAATCATAGGGATCTGCTCTGGGCCCAGTCCTCTTCAACACATTCACCAGTGACATAGGAGAGGGAATCCAGGGCATACTGTGTCTATTCACAGATGACACTAAACCCAGGTTATGATTGACAGTGTGGAGAGGATAAGGGATTTGCAGAGAGACCTGCAAAGGTTGAACAATTGAGTCAAACTCTGGCAGCTGAAATTCAATGCCAAGAAGTGCAAAGTAATGCACTTAGAGAATCCATACCCCAGAACAGTGTATTGTATTGGAGGGGTTAAGCTGAACACAACATCAGAGGAAAGAGACCCTGGAGACATCATTAGTGATGCCCTTAAACAAGCAAACAATGTAACAAGGACTTCAGCAAGACTAACAGAATGCTAGGATGCACTGGGAGAGGGTTCAACAATAGAAAGCATGAGGTACTGCTACAACTATAAAGGCTGCTGGTGAGTCCACACCTGGAGTATTGTGCCCAGCCCTGGAGTCCCCACCAGAAAAAGGACAGGGACAGGCTGGAGAAGTTACAATGCAGTTCAACCAAAAGGGCCAGGAGGGCAGATCTTATGAGGATTGGCTGAGGGCACTGCACATGTATTTACTCAAAACCAGACAAAGGGGGGATATGACAGAGACTTTCAAGTTTCTGAAAAGGATTAACAAGATGAATTGTGAGGAGCTATTTACCAGGAACAACTTGTAGTCCTTGGAGGAGAGGAGAGCGAGAGGGGACATGATTGAGACCTACAGTATAAGTATGTCACGGGGTGAACAGGGTGCAAGAGGGGAGTCTCTTTTAGAAAAGGAGGAGTACCAGAACATGTGGGCATGCAACGAAGCATATGTGTGTGTGTGTGTGTGGGGGGGGAGAGTTTAAGAGGGATGCGAGGGAATACTTTACAGTAAGGGCGATGGACACCTGAAACAGCCTGCCAGAAGAGGTGTTGGGGGCAAACACAGCAGGGAGTTTCAAGCATGCATGACATAGGCACACAGGCATGACAGATGGAGGAAATGGAGGAGGGAGGGATGCCTGTAACCAAATAGGGACCAAGGTGTAGAAATAGGCAAGAAAAATAGGACAGACTAGATGGGCCTATTTGTCCTTTTGTGCTGATAATTTCTATGTTTCCATGTCTTTTTCTTTTAAACTTTGTTTTTATTGAAGTATGATAAAAGCTTTAAACAATGTTTCTATGTTTCTGTATAAGCAAGGACATGGGGTCATGAGTGGGGGTTAATGGGTGGGAAGGTTTAAAAAGATTTGAAGAAGTCTTACTTTATAGAAAGAGTAGCAGAGCCATGGAATGGTCTGCCGCAGAGGTGGTGGGTGCCAAAACAATAAATGGCTTCAAACACAGCTGGGACAAAGTCAAGGGTATAATAGCTACTCAGCGGGAAGGGGTGGTGGAAACATGGAGAACAAAAGGAGGAATGGTGTAAGTGAAGACCCCACCGAGACAATTGGTCATCAGTTAGGATAGGGCAACATGGAAAGACTGGATAGACCATCAGTCTTTTTCTGCCGTCATCATCTATGCTTCTATGTTCTGATTTCTTCTTGCAACTCAGAATTCTAAGACCTCTTTGATGGCCTTGCCTTTGCACACTATTAGAGCAAGAATAGTTCTATAATGGCCCCACACCATGGTAACCTCTTTTCATTTGAATTTCTACACCAGGATAGAGAGAAACAAAATTATTTGCCCACAAAGACACCTAAGCTTGAACTTTTCTTTAGGACTAAAAAGAGTGAGATGCTAAGATGCCCAGCACTGGCGATTGTAGCTATTGTTAGATTGCTTTAATTTTTGGGTTTTATATCAAATTTGCTTTTGTTGACTAAAGCCTACTAGGCCCTAATCCCAAGGGGCAGGATGTGCAGTTTTCTTCTTTGTGTTTCATTTGTTACTCTTTAAAGGGACTACACCTGAAGGACCCACAAACAGCCTCAGTCATGGAGGGCTATGATAAGATCAGTAGCTAACCTTCAATGCTGCTGCAGCAATTCAGAGTTTCTCATTTAGAATGCATTATTTACGATACGGTTCATTCTTCAGTTGTACATGCTTATCAGTCATAGATTAGAAGTATCTGATTTCAGTTTTCTAAAGATCTGCAGTGTTATATTGTGAGTCTGTTCTGATAGTTATGCGTGCATGTATGTTTGTTTATTTATTTATGCATGCTTTGGTAACTAGGTACGGACTACTCTGAGGAAGAACCCATTCACATAGGTGACACAGGACACAAAGACATTTTACATAGTACAGTATAACAGTAAAAAACATAAGAATGATCATATATCATGTGGAGCATTTACATGTAAACTGTGCTGTTAGGTGACCTACCAGTTTGTTTCTGAAGGACCAGGTGGTTTTATAGTAGCGTGTCTTATTTGAAAGAATGCGAGTTCCATGTATTGGGTGCTATATATCTGAATGAGCGTTTTTCGATATATGTTTTACACAATGGAATCTTCACAGTATTGTTAACTGCAGATTTTAGGTCCTTTGATATCATTACCAGTATTATTTTCGGAAGATTAGGGGTTACTGAAAGGGGGAGTGAAATGTTCACAATGTAATTAAGGGCATATGAGGAATGCATTAGAGGTTGCAAGCTATACCATTCCTAAAGAAATAAGGTATGGTATTACCTAAATTCAGAAAAGGTTACCATTTCTAAAGAAATAAGGTGTAGTATTACCTAAATTCAGAAAAAGTTAAAAAAATGATTTCTAACAAACCTTTTTAAAAAATCATATATTTTTAAGTATTTATATACAACAATTGTATAGCTACAATCTGTCCATTTAAAATAATTGTATCAATAATATGTTTTAATGTTTTTGTGTTGCAACAAAAATATATATTGATAATACATTTAAAATTGGCTTGAAACAATTGGCTTAAAACAGTATCAATATATGGAGAGTTGTATCGACACAGAACTGTATTAACAGCAGTTGTTCCTATCAATCTGACTCCAGATTTTCATTTAAAAAATTAAGTTTCTAGCTCTTATGGTTCAAAAGTTAGAATTTTCTAAATGTAAGACCCCAACCCCTTTGTTTTGCAAATGACAGGTGGTATGCTGTTTGAATCTGACAGCAATACCAGGTGGGGACTGGGTTCAGGGAGGAATAGGCCACTCAGCACAAAGGCTAGGTTTGGCTACTCTGCACAGGGGCACCCAAGTAACTCCGAACACAGGAAGCAAAAACTGTAATATCCAATACCAGAAATGGGATTCTAAAGTGTGGCTTTATTCACATCCAAGCAGAACAAACAAAGCATAGATGGACCTCCACGGGGCTACACTTCAGGTAATGCAGATTAAAAGAATCAAGAACACTTCTTCAACACTTCAGCCCTCAGGCTCTGAACCCACCGGGCACACAGCCCGGACTTGCACCCTGCTTTGGGTACACAGCCCGAACTTGTACACTTTTCTGGGTTTTCCCTGGCTCGGCTCCCCTATCGGCCACTCGGACACCTTCCATATGTCATGGAAACATTTACTGGTGGCTCCCTAAACCACCTAAGAGCACCTCAGCTCTATCAGGGAAACTTTCTTTTAATCCCACATCTGGGTACTTTCCTCAGGCACTGGCCAAGTACTTGAGAGAAAGTAAAGTTGCCACAGAGCAAATCCGTAGAGGTGAATTTGGTTACTACTGATGGGGGGGGGGGTCTCCCACCTCTTGCTTCCACAATTCATACCCGGCCATTTCTCTGGACAATAAACACCTCACACTGTAAAGCTTGGCAATGTACGTTAAGGCTAAATGTATGTTACATTTCCTCTACTTGTCTTGCTATCCCTTTGTGCTGGACTTGAACATACTTTTAATTGGCATAGCCCATTGCTCTAGGCCCCCCAACTGATTAAGCAGTCCAATTCCCACTTTACTTCACTCTTTGTGCTGGACTTGAACCTACTTGAGTTAACCGGCAATGTCTATTACACTGGACCTCCTACAGATTAAGTAGTCTAATCCCCACGTTACAACATTTCAGGTGAAAAACATTGGCCCTCTGTCAGAGTGAACTAACCCTTTGGTTGCAGGTGCCCCACAGGCAATTCCTCCACAGTCATTTCTCTCTCAGACCTTCTGGTGCCGCAGCAAAACTTGAAATAGGCAGCTTCTTCCCTTAGCTGGAACCAGGAGGGTTGCCCCTGGAAGACAGGCAAACCTTTCCCCCCCATCCCCTCAAGGAGGGGGCACTTGGACCAGTGACAGCGGTTTCCACCACTTCAACAATCAGTTTCTGTGTTCCTCTTATGGTGGAAACACACATCTTCTTAACAGTAGCTCTAAAACACAGCTTAAAGCTCTGAGAGCTTGCACACAGACTGCTGTACTGCTGTCTCTCACCAAGACTGCACACAGACACTATTCAAAATCCCCAACATTCTATCCTAACTTCCAACTGCAGCATTCCAGTGTGGCTCATGCAGCTGCGAGAGTTCTATGGTGAAGTCATCCCTCAGTCTCAGCTGAGACTGAGAACAGACCGAGACAGTGTGAAATCCATTTAACTGGAGTTTCACAAGCTGCCTTCCCTGCTTACCACTAGGTCTTACTGGGATTCTAGTAACCCCGGGTAACAGGGGGGTTACATAAAGATACATCTCTTTATTTAAAAATGACTAACTTTTGAACTGCTAGGGCTAGACACTAATCTTTTTTTTTTTAAATGGAAGCCTGCAATAAACTTTTAAATATCTATATTTCAAAATACAAGTTGTTTTACAAATAATTTAAAAAAGTATATACACTTTTTCAGCATATATAACATTCATGGTTGGAATATACTGGTGATTATTCCATTGAGGAGCAAAGAGAAACATAAAATGTGTCCACTGAAAAGGACAGCTTGCCCCACCCAGTCTGCCCAGATGGTTCCTGTCTAGCCTGCCTCCACAAACCCTAACTGGTTTCTAGCAACCCTCCCTGCTCCCTGCCTACTCACTAATAGTTCATTATGTCTATTTCATGCATGCTTAAAGCCCCCTATCACTTCCACCCTTTCCGCTGGCAGTCTATTCCAGGCACCTACCACTCTTTAAGTGAAGTAGTACTTCCTCACATCCCTCTAACTCCCCCTCAGCTTCATTGCATGTCCTCTGGTCCTGATGCTCTACATCCTTTGAAAGAGATTTCCCTCCTGCACCCTGTTCACCCCATGAGACACTTGTAGGTCTCTAGTCATGTACTCTCTCACTCTCCTCTCTTCCAGGGTGTACAAACTGAGATCCCTCTGTCTGTCTTCATAGGGCTTTTGGTGCAACCCCTGCAGTTGCCCTCCTTTGGACTGCCTCCACCCTGTTTATGTTCTTTCTGAGGTGCAGCCTCCAGAACTAGACACAGTATTCCAGGTGGTATCTCACTAGTGAACGAAGCAGTGGAAACATCTCCTCCCTCCCTCTGCTGGAGATACCTTTCTCAGTGCATCCCAGCATCACACTGGCCCTACCCTCTTCTTTGTCACATTGTTTCTGCTACTTTGAGGCTATTAGATATGACAACCCCAATGCCCCTTTCCTGCTTAGTGACTGACAATACCTCCCCCCAATCCTGTACCCAGTTCCCAGGTTCCTATGGCCTTGGTGCATAATTTTACACTTTTTGGCATTGAAACCCCAACTACCATATTTTTGACCACTTCTTGAGTTTCCCAAGATCCCTACATATTATTTCCACCCCTCCTGATTATCATCCTTATCAAATATTTTGGTATCATCTGAAAAAAAGTATACCTTCCCTGCTATTCATTTCCAAAATCATTTATGAAGACGTTGAAGAGGACTGGTCCCAGTACTAAGCCCAGCAGCACCCCTCTGGTCACTTTTTTATCCTTAGAGTGAGTGCCATTAACCACCACCCTCTGTCTCCTATCCAGTAACCAATTTCTAACTCAATTCACCACTTTTGAACCCACCCCTAGGCTGCTCAATTTTTTAATCAGGCTCCGGTACAGCACAGTGTTGAAAGCCTTATTGAAGTCCAGATAGGTTATGCCCACCCCTGCTGCATTCCCCTGGTCACCTAGTCAAATACTGGGTAACCCAAGAAAAAACACACACACTCTTTTCTAGTTATTAAGGAACCATAACTGATGGATAGCCAAAGTATTTACAACATGAACTCAAACTTCCTTTATGTTATACTGATACAAAGGCCTAGGTCCGCAAAATTCTTTTCAGGTGCTTATATCTTAATGTCACTTTTGTATGAAAATAGAAGGAATTTGGCCCCAGAAAGGTAGCCAGACAATCCTGTCACTTCCCGGTTGCTGAATTCCACCCCCACGCTCAGGCAAGTAATGATGTGTCAACAGGGAGATCATGGGGCACACCCCATTAAGGTCAATGAGGGTCACTTTTACATCCATTTTTTTCACATACAAATAGCCAGTTTGAGAGTAATGAAGAGCACCACTCAAGCAAGACAGCCTTATTAGTCGAGCGATGCCCTTCATTAATCTCAAACTGGCCATTTGTATATGAAAAAATGTACATAAAAGTGCCTCCCATTGACTTTAATGGGGTGTGCCCCCGAACTCTCCCTGGTGACATGTCATTACGTGCCTGAGCACATGGGCAGAGCTCAGCAACCGGGAAGTGAAGTGATCGACTGCTTTCTGTGTCCAAATTACGATCTCTCCTATTTTCATACAGGAGTGACATTGAAATATAACATGCAACTGAAAAGAATTTCGCTGACCTAGGCTTTCACATAAAGTAAGGGTTACTAAAAATTATGAATTTCACAACATCACTTTAACAAAGATATGTATCCTAAGTGTAAGCAGAAATTATCAAGCAATGGTATTCCAACTCTATTACTAATGAGTTCTATATATTTACATGTAGCTCTAATAAGTACTTCTTCACAGACATGGTAGATTGATAATGTACCTAGCCTAAATAGTAAAATAAAATTCTTAAACTAGCCAAATAAGTTGCACTCCCCAAAACTGTGTAGCCTAGATTTTAAATTAAGTAGTATTTTTTTATCATTTGTAAATACTAAACGCTACCAACCTCTGTTTTCCTGTTTGCACTTCCTTCTTCTTCTCTTTTTTCCTCTGCATCAAGTCTAGTTGCCATTTTAAGCTCTCCTTCACTGCTGTCCTCTTTTGAATGATGCTTCTTATCTGACCAAGACTTCTTTGATTCACTGTGAAGGCTATCAGCGTCATACTTGTGGGTCTCTAATGCAAGCTTCATAGATTGGTCAGGGTCTTCCTCACTTTCTCGTTCCTCTGAGCGTTTCTTAGATGTCAGCTGTCGGGCCAGCTCATCCATTTTGTTCCATTTTTTGACCTCCTCCCATTCTTCCGAGTGATCCTCCTCAGAGTCTCCATTTTTCTTTTCTCTTTCATTTAAGTCTTGCACCTCTCTATCCATAGAATTATTGCTTTCTCTTCTCTCTTCGCTTGATTTTCCATCCTCATTAGAGATATTCTTCTTTTTAGAGAGTGAAGCTAATGAAAAATGGTTATGAAATTCACAATCAAAACAGATCAGTCTGGGTCACATTAGGATGCAGTAATAGCTATCAGTCTACACACTCAACAGTTTTGAATGAAGCACTGTATTAGAAATGTTCTGTGTAAAATAGAGTTTGCCCTTGGCTATATAAGAATCTAAAAAGAAAGTCACTGCATAAGTTAAATGAAGACTCAATTGGTCATTAGTGCCACTGTGTTCGGGGGAGAGGGGGACCAATAGTATTTAAATAAACTAACTTGCAGGGCAAACTTCTGACAATGTGCTGGATTTTTAGAACATTTAGGTTTGCATTTAGATGTCTAAATAACAATATGGTATTTCCCATTCACTAAATATATTCTAAATCTAAGCAGGTAATATGTTATTTGATTAGCATTTGTTTGCTTCTCCCAGGCCCCTCTGCCGCCTCACTCTTTTGGGTCCCTGCTGCCTGTTGAACTTGCCTCTCACCTTCCAAACATCTATCTCTAGACACTCTGTTTTTTCCATTGTCTCTGATTTTATCCCTTATCCCTGTCAGAGGCATGCCCTGATGCCACCAGGAAGAAAGCACCTTAAGACAGGTGGGACAATGGTCAAGGGGTGGGATGATGTGCCAAGGGATTAGGTGGCATGGGAGGAGGATGTGAGGGCCATCACTCAGTGTGCCACAGTGAGGGTAGCTTCTGCTTTTATGACGCTCCCTCTGTGGCTATTTTGCCACTGACGTCATAATTTTATCATATTCTTCTGTGATTTTGTTTATGTTTCAATTCTCCAAAAAGGGCCTGGAGGTAAGGTGACAGAAAGATGCCCATGTTTTTTAAAAGGATTACATAGGGGTGACGTATATTCCAGATGTCTGGGAAAGGATTGCTTAACAGGAGACTGAAATTACATTTCAAAGGCGATTTTCTGGTAAGCTGATCAAAGGAAAAAAAGTATCAATACCAGGACAGGAGATGGGAGAAACTATCACCTGTCATAAACTTTCCACTTCAAAGCAAAATCATTTGAGAACAGGATCTGGGAAACATCCATTCTGGAAGTCTATTGTGAATTCTCTTCAAGTGTCATAATTCATTTCCATTTAAAAGTGGCAGGAAGGCTACTGTTTTATTTTTTTGTGGTTCACTTAAAATTTGGGAAAGCACAAGAGAGACCCCCTGCTGGCCTAAAAGATAAGGCCACCAGCTAACCAAGGACCAGGGCTATATAAGGACCCTCAAAACAGAAACTCAGGGCATTTTTGCAGAAGACACTTTTCCTGACACACAAAGCCAGACTGCCAGGCATACACTGAGTACCAGTGGCTGCATGAAAAACTGGGACTTTGCAGATTTCATTTATTTTCTAGACTTCAGATTCTCCTACAGATAAGGTAGAAACTAGACAGTTAAATTTCACAGTGCATTTTTGTATGTATATTTTTCCAACTTTTGTTTGTCATCCTGTAACCAAAATTTCTGAATCTTTTGTTTGTATGTCCTGTATGATCATTATTTAACTAATTAGTAAAATCACTTGGATTTTAAAACTGTCTGGAAGATATTTTATTGTATGTGTGAATGTGGGAACGTTTCTTCAATCTGTGACACACCTGTTTATTGCTAAGGTACCACCATAACTACCAAAGACTAGGATTCTGGAAGGGAATCTGGGTGCCTAAGTAGGGGAAATACACATAGGGTCTCGGTAGGGGTCTGTAGGGGAAACTAGGTTGCTGCACCACCTGTGGGAGAAGACACAATCAGGATTACAAGGACAGCCCAAAGAGCTTGTAATGTTTGGGTCCTCCCCACTAGTGCAGCAACAAAGGAGGGTTCTCACTTGGCTACAGACTCAAGACTGTATTTTATCCTTACCCAGATTAGAGATGAAGCCCTGGGCCCTTGTGATGAGTGTTCAGTTGTGAACTCATCGAGCACTCTAAAAGGACACAGGGAGGGTATTCCAGTTCACCCTGTCACAGATTGCACTTACGGGTGGCCACTGTGAGCTCAGTGGTCCCTGCTCCCAGGAGTGGGCTCACGACACCCTCCAACCCCCTTTCTATAGGAGCATGCATATCACGGTGACGGAGGGTGGGTGGCAATGCATGATTAATCACAATGTCAAGTGCACCTCTGCTAGGCCACCACCAGGAGATACTCTAGGAGCAGTGGACAGCATGCCCTCTCTCTGGGAGGAGAACATGGGCAGATGCTCTTTCATCCTCCTCCTGGCCTCCACTGCAGTTGTTCCAGGCCTGGAGATCATGAACCCAGGTTGTCAGCCTCCTCAGCATTTGCTTCACCACATGGCATCACAGAGCCAGCCTGGGTAGCATTTCGAATACTTACCATCATCACTTTGGGTTTCCTCATCTTCATCTTTTTGAATTGTTTCTTCACTTTTATCTTCTTGTCTTTCATCAGAATCTCTATCCTCTTCAGTGGCTGCCCCTTTGTCTTCATGCTCCTGCTCAGAATTGGCCTCATTGCTCTTTTCCGCCTCTTCATCACTAGCTTGGGCAATGTGTTGCTTGCCTCTTTGAGACTTTTCCCTGACACTAGAGTCCTCCTGACTTTCCTCACTGACCTGTCGTTTCTCCTCAGAAATCTCATCTTCATTTGGATTGTCACTAAAGCGGCTGACTGCACGTTCCTCGCTTGTGCTTTCCTGCTTTCTCTTGACCTCATTACTCTCAGTGCTCTTACCATCTTCAATGCTTTCTTCATGAGATTCTCTCTCCTTGTCACTGTTTTCCTGTTCCTCCCTGGAATCATCTTTCATGCCAGTGTCCTCATTTTTCTCTTCTGCTGACTCAGCAGATGATGCGGCATGCTCCTCTGAAAAGGTCTCTTTTGATTTAGCTGCACGGGGAATCAATAACAGAAAATGTGAAGCTTGTTAAGTGCTCAATGGAAGAATGAACCGCAGTTGTTTAAAACATTTCATTATCATTGGTATTAAATGGTACTCATTAAAACAAGCACTTACTGTAGCATGAAGGGCTTATAAACAGCTTTGTTTAGATTAGCCATTGACAGGTTTTCCTAATTATTAAATGGGAATATTTTTTACGTATTATTACATTTACTAAAGAACTAGAAAGAAATACATAGAACTATACCATCATTGTGGAATAATACTAAAATTATTGCTTTTTGTTTTCTTTCTCCTCTCAATCTTGACAGGAATGCACCCCATACCTTGCCCCTGGTGCTCTGCACTTCCCCCACCCACCCAACATACCCTGACTGGCCAGACCGGGAGACCCTTAACTTAGAAACATAGACTTTGATGGCAGATAAGGACTGCTTGGCCCACCTAGTCTGCCCTTTCCCTACCTATTGGATAAGCTGCAGATTCTAGTTAACTAATAGCTTACTTCCTCCTACCCCCTCTAGAATTGCCTTATGTTTGTCCCATGCATTCTTGTGTGACTTACCCCTTGCGGTGGGGCTCCCCAAAGGAAGAAACTGTGATCCACTTGGAGGCCTGGCTAAAACTTAGGCCAACTTTATTTGGACACATTGAGGTTGCTGTCTCCTGGGCTGCCATTCTGTGGCAATCCTGAGGGATTTTCTTGGTTGCCTCCTTGGAAGCATGGCTATGTAATGGCAGTCAGGTGCTGCAGTGTGTGCACCCACACACAGTGTGCCAGCGCCAGTCATCACCTCCCACCCAAGTCTTGCGGTCCCTGGCTGCTGAGGCTCCAGCTTCCACTAGGAGTCAGTCTCCTGCCAGGCACCACAGCCCACCTCCTGATGAGAGGAGAGCAGTCCAGTGGATGCTTATCCTACCTCCCCCCAGCTAGCTTTCTAATACTCTGGGGTCATTCCTGTACCCTGGCTGTCAGCATTGCAGGTGGTAACTCCACTGCTGTGCTGGTAGGCTGGGCTCAATAACTGCTTTCTTTTGCCAGGAAATCTTATTATGCTACAAGCGTCAGACCTCATGAATTCAAAAATGATGTGGAAAGATAAGTTTTGCACTTACTGTGTAAAAAATAATTTTCTTTTGCGTGTTTTCTCCTGTAATCACTTCTGTTTTAATACTTGTCAGTGTATAATATAATGTGTAAATAAAGTAGCCTTTTATTTATCATATTGTACTGACTGGTAGTACATTTTAAAGATGGCATTGTTGGGAATCTCCAAGGTAGCCATTATTCCAAAGGGACAGGCTAACCTGTCTGAAGTAATTTGGGAAACATAATCCTTCATCATACAGGGAAGTGATTTGGGTAAAGGTTGATAACAGAAACCCACACTGCATCTGGGGTTGAAGCAGCCTGTCTTGGCTTAACATGGGGCACTGGTGACCGGGCTTAAGGACCCAGGTGTCGGGGTCATGCCACCTTCGTAGAGGACTGTGTGTGGTGCAGGACACACTATGGGGTGAACCAGAGTGGAGACTGGCAAGAGCCAGATGTCAGAGGGGCTTTGGCTGAGGCATGGGTAGGTGGTTTGTCACCCCCCCCAAATAATCCGTATTTAGCTGTACCTTAATGGAAATCAAAGCTGTGGAACAACACTCTGTTGCAGTAAGGAGAAGGGGCTTGTTTACTAGAATGACAGACCATGGAGCCTACTGATTGATGGAGTCTCTGATGGCCAGTACGTGAAGCTAGAGGGCCAGTTGCTGGGTGCTGGCAGATGTATGTAGAGATGACAGAGCACTAGAAAGGTACACGTGTGCCTGTGGGGCACCCCTGCCTCAGATCACATGCCAGGCTACCTGAGAAGGCAGTGGCCCCTCACTAGTAAAAGCTGTCTGTGGATCCAGTGTGTATGAGGACAACAGAACTCACTGTCTGGTTATCTGATAGCCTCCAAGGACAGACTCATCTCCCTATCATTTCAGCTGACCACTACTGGTGAAGTATAAACTGCTTCCCTTGCTCTTGCCTTTCAAATCGGATGTATCAGTCTGTTCAGCCTGTACCGATCTGCCTGAAATTGAGACGTAAAACTACTTGGTCACTACAGAACAGATAAAGATGATGTCTGGAAAAACACAAAGCACATCTGATGTCAGGCTACAAAAAAATCCCAAACCATTTGACCACCAGTCCGGTCAAGCCCCCCCCCCAAACACACCTCAATTCAAACACCGGTAATGTTGCACCACATTTATCCCTAGTATGTTAACTGTGAGACATGCCTGCTGTCAAAGTAGAAGCTGGGCAAAAACCAAGTGACACCATAAAACAGTGAAAATAAAGGCTTCCGATGCAAGTGAGAGGAGAGAGAGAGAGAGAGAGAGAGAGAGAGAGAGAGACAGAGGTATTCTGTGCATCCTTCGGTGTTCCAAATGCTGCTCCCGAATGAGACATGCCAGGCAAGGAGACAAAGCCCACTTAACACTCTCCCAAAACTTTCCCAGGTTTTTTTTTCTTCTTGTTTTTAACACCAATGAAAACACTCAGGCACAGAAGCATTGTTTCTGTCCTGTGTGTAAGCCTGCAGTTTCCGTTTCTGTGCCCAAGACAGAAACTGTGGACTTACATGCAGGAGAGAAACAATGCACAGAAGAATATTGTACAAAGCATGACTGTGAGTTGATACATCATTTTTACTTTATAAACACAGGCAGTACATATGCCTAACATTTCCTGCAGTACAATCCCTGCCCCCACCCGCAGTCAGAGCCATGGTCTGGAGGACCGGTAATTAAACAGCAGCCAGCACACCAAAATTTGGAACTCTACCCAAATGAGTCAGACTACTGAGTCTCTGACCTCACCTGGTAAGTCACTGCCTGACATGGGTTTAATTCTTTAGTCAGGGTCCCACTGGTCAGTCACGGTGTGGATTGAGGTTGGATCACATGTATGTAGGTCAGGATAGAAAAACAGGGATGGGATGGGACGGGTCACAACAACATGGGTCAGGAATTGGGATGGATAATGCACATTGACGATGGGGACAAGTCACAGCATGGGTCAGGAATCGGGATGGATAATGCAAATAAAGTGTACAATGTAATTTTTGATAAAACAGCACTGAATTATTCAATTGTGCTGTTTTATTGAAATTACAGTTGCACTGCTTGACTTCTCCTGTTATTATGTTTTATATTAATGTATGCTACCACAGTCGGTTGGGACTGAGCAACTTGTTGTGGTCTTGCAGATCTACATGTTCTGACCAGCACCAAGGGCAAACATGAAACAAAGCAGTCTGTTTCTAGCTGAATTAAATAAAAAAAATTGAAGAGCATTTAAAGGGGGGGGGGGGCAGGCCATGCATGTCATGATTCCTGCAAATTGCTTGTTGGTGGCAGCATTAAAAAAAAATAAAGTGTTCATTGCTATTCTGGGCAGCTACTTAAAAAAAAGACACCTGGTTTAAAGACAACGGCAAAACACACAGTCGCAGGTATAAGAATATATGTATAACAACATAAAAAAATATACTTGTGCCAAAACAAAGTTAAACACCAGCAAGTGAGTGTTTAGAAGTTTACCCTCGGATGTTTTTACAAAACCAAATAGATCAATAAAAGCAGTCACTCTGTTTGAGCAGGCATGACAGGGACTCCCCACATTGTGTCACTTCTGGTCTGGTACCCTATGGATGGCGACTTGCATTTTCTCAGAAACGTCAGTTTAACAAGAAAAGAAAAACAGAAAAAAATGAAATTTAAAACAGGAAATGGGCATTTGGGTTGTGGTACTCGAAGCACTACTTTCATGACACATGCAAGGGAATCCAGAAATTGATTGCCCGATTCACTAGCCCTTTAAGGGAAGTCTTGGTGACTTTGTGGCACACGTAGGATCTCACCAAAGTGGGTGTTACCCTTTGGGAGGTGTTATTGGTCCTGCTCTCCTGAGAGAACCTGCCAGCAATGCTGATGATTGTGAGCGGTCTGGTGACAGATGTTGAGCTGCAAATACTGCTAGTAGATATGCCTACTATTGTTTCTGGGAATCCTAATCTGGGATGTAAATGGGAGATTCAGCCTCTGGCCGAGGGCATGAGAAGATTGCCAGCCACTGCCAAATGGCAGGCTAAGGTATGCATGGCTGTGCTGATGCCCAGCATGTTATCCAGTGAGAGTAAGAATCTAGTTAATGAGAATCACCCAGAGGGAAGGTGGCCGTTAGTTAATTATGTCTGAGTGAAAGTCCCTGCAGTGGTGCTGCCTCCTGCATGCCAGCTGAGTTGATGTCAAGATGTCATTAGTGTGTGTGAAAATGAGTGTAACCCAAATGTACAGAAAGATGAGAAAGCTGGTCAATTCAGAATGCAGAGCTAAGAGACTCTGACCTGAGTTACTGTATAATCTCAGCCACTAGGGAATTGTAAGGAATAATCGGAGTCAAAAGGTCTGTGGGTGTAATAAAAAAATGTACAGCCTTAGGGCTGGGACCCCATATGGCTATCCTCTGTGGAGCCAGTGGAGCCTGGGGTAGGCCAAGAACACTGGTGGGGTGCAAGCATTTATGAGACCCTGATGCCAATGAATGTTGCAAGATTATATATTTGACAAATGCCCAGCAAATATGTGGTTAAGGAATGACTAGATAACATCTGGAGGTGGGCTAGTGAACTACTGATGTGTGTTAGGACACAGAAACCAAGTTGGTGGTAGGATGGCTACAGTACCTCCATAGTAGCCCCTTAATTGAGGATTAGGATTCTGGTGGCCCTCCTGAGTGCAGATCCCATCTTGTGCAAAAGCAATGCACAAGATGAGAAGGAGAAATCAAAATGGTGAGTTACGATTAATTCTGGTTTCCCGGTAACTAAAAGTCAAAACCAGATGCTGTAAAGGCATCTGTTCTGGTGCTCAAGATAATTTCTTTCTTTCTTTCTTTCTAAAGTTTCACCAGAAAAGACACACTGAGCAGTTAACAGAGTGTTTCCAGATACGTCCTGGGGGTGAGGAGAAGTGGTGCTAGATCAAGCAGTGGAACATACTAAACAGCAAGAACACATTATATTACAAAAACAGAAGTCATGTACAGCAGTACAGTACTTCAGAGTAGCATAAGCATTACTACTGAAGGGAAATTAGTGCACCAGATACATATAGTAGATAAGACTGAGTTATAATAGGTGGGGAAACTACTGAATACAGGTACAGTGGCGTCTCCCAGGATGAAACACACTTTTACCACACTCTGCAGTATGCTGCAGCAGACCTACTGAATAAAGCAATGTAATTTCAATGGCAATTAGTCCCCTTTGTCATGCAGGAAACTGTGGCATTCAATTCATCCTGGCAGTATCAAATTTTCCTGACTGACAAAGGAGGCTAATTACCATTGAAATTACATTGCTTTATTCAGTACGTCTTCTGCAGCATTCTGCAGAGTGCTGCAAAATGCTGCAGAATTGCATTTCATCCTGGGGGACGCCATGTATAGTCTAAGGGATGAGGGTAGCAAAATGGTCAGGGCAAAACTAGTGGGGAGGAAAGAAGACAACAGGTAAAGGGTCACGGGTAGTTGCAGGTTGGAGAAGAAAAGCCACGAAGAAGACACTTAAGAGAGAAAGTCATTTTATCCAGGTTGCATGAACACATTTTTAGCCACAGCAGACCTGTCAACTTTTCAGTTTGGTTTTTAGGATCACTGTTCTACTTTGGATAACTGCATTCTTCTTAGACACCTATTGGAAAAATATGCACTGATCCATAAATAGAAATGCACTAATCCATAAATTAAAACTGTATGCAGCATTTTTAGACTATTCTTCAGCATTTGATTCTATTTCACATTTGAAACTATGGCAAACAATGCAAGACAGGAGTACTAATTCATCTCTTATTTCCATCACTTCTGATTTGTACATCATACCTGGGCGAGAGTGAGGCTGGGTGTGGGGGGGAGGTAATGTTTCACACAAATTTATGATTAATAAAGGTGCATGTCAAGGCTGTATTTTAGCTCCAGTATTGTTTAATATTTACAGTATTCCCATCATGTTTTAAGGACACTTATGGATGCGGTCTTTGATTCACCTGGTATAAGTACAAAGGAGGTGCATGCTTTGGCTTATGCTGATGATTTGGTTCTTCGTTTGTTATCACAGTGAAGTTTGTAGAAAAAGCTTAGGTGTCTAGGTACATAATCAGAGAAATTGAACTTGGCCATTAATCCCCCCAAAAAACTCAGATTGTTGTGTTCAGTAGCACTGAGGTTTCTTTTTCCTTTTTTTGTTTGTTTTTGATTTATGGTAGCTAAGCTGTTTTCTCAGTGTCTAGTTATCCTTATTTAGGCATATATTTCACATCTAATGGTTCCTGAAACACACCTTATGTACACGCAGTAGACAAAGTTAAAAGGACACTTATTAGGTTGAAATATTGTAACTCTAAATATGGTGAAAACAGTGGTAGGCCCTTGGTTCAGGTTTTCTTGTCTAAATTTAATGCACAGGCTCTCTATGGGGCTAAAATTTGGTACCATATAAGATCTTAGAATAGAGAAATCATCCATTCAAATAATAAAATCTTCACTCAGATTAAACAAATCTACTCCTACACTATATATAAGAGCAGAACTTGAGTTAGATAGTTTTAAAACCCTAGCTCAGGAATGACCAACCCATAGCTTGCAAGCCACACGTGGCTCGTGAAGCAGCTTGATGTGGCTCGCAACAGCCCACTGAAGACACAGGCTAACTGACAGAAGATTGTCTGACTTCACCTGAATCAAGCCAGCGGCCACTTTCATTACTAACCCATTCGTTGTTAGCGACATAATCAAAATCGCTAATCAGATTGCAAGTTTATTCAAAGTAAATGCAGCCGAGCTGTGAACTGAAATCATAACATTGCAAACAGATGTGCAGTTAAAGGCAAGATAATCTCAGCCAGATTTTTGGTCCTTAGTAGATGTACTCAAATTTCCAATCCTGAAAGGAGTCTCCCTTTGATTAGGTGCATGTTTTGGGTCAACATATCTGAATGAAGCTGGATTTTCAACAATGAAAATACTGAAATCCAAATTCAGGCCAGCTCTGACAGATGACCACCTTAATGACTGCATGCAAATGGCAGTAACACATTACACACCGGACTACAAAAAGTTGGCTTTCAATATGCAATGCCGGAGATTGCACTAGAGCTGTTCTATAGCTGCTCTAAAGAACTGTTTTTAAAATGATATAAATAAAATAAAATACTATGACTATCGACTATATATGTTATTATTTTACCTCCTAAATATGGCACAATATGCATGTGGTACAATCCTGATGGTGAAACCTATTGCTGTGGCTTGCGTCTTGGTATGAAATTTAAATGTGGCTCACACCCAAGAAAAGTTTAAACACCCCTGTCCTAGCTGATACATTGTTTTTGGGCTACTGGATCAAAATTACAAGAATGTCTAAAGACAATTTGCTTAAGCTAGGTCTTTTGGAGAAGGATAGGTAGTTAGAACAGTATAACATTAAGTCCCCTTGATCACATATGTTTTGACAGCCCTAATAGAATATGACCTAACATATATAAATACTTACATTAAATTGGGAATTACTGTTAGCTTGCAAGATAAGAAATAAATCAATAATAAGATTAATTTATTAAATCAAAGTTTAGATCTAGAAATTATAGTAAACTCATGATTTTCTCTTTAGTGCACTTCAAGTGATGTTCAGTTTGGTTTTACTGAAAGTTTTATTTGGACAGTATCTAGGATTCTGACAAATGATCTGCCATTATTTGCTACAATTTTGAAACATTTCCCAGTAATGTGCTATACGCAAGGTTTGTGCACATTCTGAATGCCTATCAGACTCCCTGTTCCTGTTCAAATGGGGGTGTGGAGAACTTATTTCATGTTCTCCTGATTTGTCCCTGCTATAATAAAATGAGATGGATTTGGATTACTCCAATTTTGGATGGGCTTTCGAATTTACTGAATGATTTTGTAACTTTTCTTTTATTGTTCAGGATATCTTCATACTCAATCAACTTGTTGATTATTTTTATATAATTAAACAAATTAGGAAAACACACTTTTTGATATATATAGATA
This sequence comes from Neoceratodus forsteri, assembly GCA_016271365.2. Lineage (NCBI taxonomy): Eukaryota > Metazoa > Chordata > Ceratodontiformes > Ceratodontidae > Neoceratodus > Neoceratodus forsteri. The sequence goes on along the minus strand of CM028134.1, from coordinate 468,768,842 downwards.
AATGATTCTTCTGGGAGTATCAGTTGGGTTGACATTTTCAACGTAGCCCAGAAGAAAATTTGACCATTCATATACGAACATTTGTGCAGTTGTTTGGTATGAGTCATGATTTGGATCTCTGTTAGATTTAAGGGATTTCCAGCTAGTCTGGATTACATGCAGTTATCTGCATTTGCTAATGTAGTGATTCTGGGTGGTACCGCCCTAGATATTATTATTATTTAATGCTTCTGTGATGCTGCTTAAAGCTGTACTCATTTTATATTCATATTGACTCTCTATTCCTTAGGATTTGTGATGACCAAGTTTTGATTCGGTTTACATACTCTTTGTGGACCATCTTTCCAAATAATTGTATGTCTTAAATGCTTTGTATATGCTTACTGTTTATAATAACAAAGAATTATACAGAAGTATCAGAATCTATATTGTTAGTATTATGTAGAACACAGACTTGCTCTAACTGCAGTATGTATGTCCATGATGGGAAACGCTGTATATTTAATGTATTTGAATATATCTTTCCACTTATGTAATGATTTTATGATATTTTACTCTCTTTTTGTAATGGCATGTGCCAAACAATAACATTGTCAATGACAACGACAATGAAAAGAGTAGACTTTGACCATATGATGTAACTAGTCAAGGTTAAGCTGCAGAGAGTGGATGAAATCAGGGGCTTGGAGAAGGGGGGGTTATTAAAATGGTCATTTTAGAGGCAACTAAGTCAAAGAACAGCTACCAAAAGTAGCAGGCAGAAGACACCAATCTGGTTCTTGAAGCAGATCAGGGAGGCAATGAAGGCTAAGAAAAGGGCCTTCATTCGATAGAAAGAGCATCAGGGAGACAGCACATGGATTGATTACCAGTTAAGGATGAGGAATATCCAGAAGGCAGTTAAGGAAAGAAAATCAGGCATGGAACTGCATATTGTAGACGGGGTCACAGAGAGGCAGTTCTTTAGATACATTAGGAAAAAAAAGATGTGAGGGGGAATTATTAGGCTTATAGAAGCAGGCAGGGTAACAGTGGAGGATGAGCAGAAGCTAGCTGTTCTGAACAACTACTTTTGCTCTATGTTCAAAGTGAAGGATAGCAGACACTTGCCTGAAAGCAGCATAAAGGCTGCAGCAAGAGGGATCCCAGAAATGGGATAGTTGTTGTTCATGGAAGAAAGGATCAGGAAAGGGATAACAGCCCAGAAAATAGGTAAGGCTCCAGGGCTGGTTGGAATGCACCTTAGGATGCTCATGGAACTGGCATCAGAACTAGCTGAACCCCTGGCAATGCTGTTCAATAGCTCCCAACAGTCAGGGGTGGTTCTGAAAGATTGAAGGGTAACATACATAGTCCTGCTGCACAAGGCAGAACATGAAAAGCAACTGGGAAACTACAGAACAATTATCTTTACCTCTATAGCAGGTAAACTAATGGAGGTACTAGTCAAAGAGGATCTAGTGGGCTACCTGGAGAGAAACAGGCTCCAAGATAGTAAGCAGCATCTGTTTGTGGTAGGGAGGTCTTGTTAGACCAACCTGATAGTGTTCTTTGACTGGGTCGCTACGGCACTGAACAAGAAACGAGCAGTGTATTTAGTCTACTTCAACTGCAGCAAGACATTCAACTTTGTGCTGCTCAGAAGGTTGCTGAAGAAATTAGAGGCTATGGGAACAGTGAAGGATCTACTTAGATTGGGGAAGTTGGTAGGGGGAAGACAGCAGGGGGTGGTGGTAAATGGGGTCAAGTCAGGAGAGTGGAAGGCCACAAGTGGGGTGCCACAGGGCTCAGTCCTGTGGCTAGTCCTCTTCAATATGTTCATTAGTGATATAGGAGAAGGAATACAAGGCAAGATGTGTCACTTCACAGGTGACACAAAGCTCTGTGGCAGGGTAGATGGTAAGGATGGGGTTAGGGAGCTATAGAAGAACTTGCAAAGATGAGATAGGTGGTCCAAAGTTTGGCAGTTGACATTTAACATAAAAAAGTATAAGTTGAGGCACATATGAAACAAGAACTCAAGGATGGAATATTGGATGGGAGGGGTATGTTGGACCCTACTGCTGAGGAAAGGGACCTGGGAATCATTATAAGTGAATCCTTAAAACAATCTAGCCATTGTAACAAGGCCTACAGCAAGGCAATTAGGATGCTGCAGAGTAGCTGGAGTGGGAAAGAGGTGATACTGCCCATCTTTAGATCACTGATGAGGCCACATCTAGGATGCTGTGCCCAATTCTGGAGCCCCCACCTAAGAAAAGACAAAGACAGGCTAGACAGAGTACAGCATAGGGTAACCAAAATGATTCAGGGCCAACAAAGGCATATCCTACAAAGATCAACTTAATGCCAGACCAGAAAGAAGAGAGGAGATGTGGTAGAGACCTTCACATTTCTGAAAGGAATGAACAAGGTAGATTGTATGGAAATATTTAACAGGACTGTTGAATCAAGAATACAGGGACAAGTGTGGAAGATTGCTGGGGATGTGGCGCAGATTCCAGAGTAATGTGTGAAAGTTCTATTTTATAGAGAGAGAGAGAGAGAGGGTGTGGTTAAGCCATGGAACACCCTATCAGCAGAGGGGTGGGTACAAGATCCATTAATGGTTTCAGACATGGCTGGAACTGAGTAAAGGCCTTGCTAATTATACAAGGGGAAGCAGTAGGGTAAGGGGCAAGGAGGGAGTGAGGGCATTAACCTTGACTAGCCATTAGGTCCTAGGGTAGGACAGGGTAAAACAAGGCATTGGACCAATGGTCTTTTTCTGCTGACATTTTCTCTATTTCAAAGCAACACCATTTTTTTATATTATTGCCTTTATCCACCTCTGCTATGCCCCTGGCTTATCACTCCTTCAATCTGCGTTAACGTCCCTTATGTCTGCCAGTCTACCCTCCGCTGCCAACTCCCATCACATTGTGACATCCCCGGTGCTCTCCCTGTGGCTCTCAGGGATCTGGTTTTTCCCTGCCAAGGGGTTCCCTGAAGGATCAAGGAGGGGGAACCATTTCCATGGGCTCTGTTAGACCACAGGAACTTGTGGGAGTGAGAGTGGTATACTAGGGAGACATGTGGCATGATGGGACAATGTGGCCATCATTCAGTTCACTGAGAGGTTGGATTTTCCACTTTTCAAGGCCACACTCACCTCCCAAGTTCATGCAGCTGCAGCAGCATCCTGGGGGTGGGGGCACTCAGCAACGTTAGGTCACCCACGCCACCAAGAGCACCTCCACTAAGCCACCGCCAGGAGCCACTCTGAGAACAGCATGCTACGCACTTCCTCCTCGGGAGTGAAACATTCTAAAGACACTCTGACTCCCTGCCTGTTGGTCTCCACTTCTGACATCAGAACTTGGGGCATGAACCCGGATTGCCAGCGTGCCAGAGTGATGCCACATCACTCAGTGCCATGGAGCTAGCTGACAGAAATTTTTGAAGTTTGAAATGTAATGCTGTGTTGCAACAGTATGTTGTAAGCATCTGTGTTACATGTTGTACTGAATATGGATGCCAATGGAAATGAGCATGCTTCCTTGACACTAACCTATTTCATTGGGTCTGTAATTTGAGCTCTGTAGGACCTCTGCAAGCTTCTCCTGTAAATTGACAGCTTTCTTCTGTTGTGGTATTCTTTCCTTAGCACCTGGATTAAAAAGAAAATGCAATCTCTGTTTAATGTAGCCAAGACTCACTGTGATTACCTCACGCCATACCTTTAGTCATAGTACCAGTGCAGAGGGAAGTTGGAGACCAAATTCAGGCCCAGAGTCTTCCTGTGCCATCCAATGTTAAACTTTAGGTGGGCATACCCAGTTCTTTTTTAAACAAGTTTTTTCTTCATTACCTGACCCTCTGATCAGACTGTCTTCTGCCTTTGCCAGGATGCACTTCCTACTCGTGGAGTACCCTCCAAGAATGTTCCTCAGGCTCCCTTCTTGCTGCAGCCCAGTAATCTTCCCAGACTATCTCACTGGTAGGACCCTATCAATTATCATCTCCCTTTTGTCAGACTTTGAGCGCCTCATGTCATGCCAGCTATAACGTCTGATTTAGAAGCCCTGGACCATCACTGAGGAACAGGTACACTGGGAGATTCACACTGGCTGTGAGGGCAGGTGGGACTTCATCCTCTACTTGGCAGCCTGTAGTTTTTCCTGGTTTCTATCCCTCCTTTGAGCCCATGTACATGCAGTCAGGCAACATGGGATGACGCACCAGTACCCAGTTGCGCACCCCACTCATGTGTGCCAGGTCTGTAGACTGCACTCCACCTGCAGTCACCAAAGTGGTAGTACTGTAGTGGGAGGCACAAATCCCACCCCCCCAGAGGAGAAAAGCATCCTCTGGGATGCTCCATCCTCCTCCCCTGACCAGTCCCCAATGACTTGGGCTCATTCTCAAACCTGGGTTGCTGGCATCATGAATAGCAACCCTGCTGTTGTGCCAATAGATTGGCCACAGACCCAGTTCTCACAAGAACCTGGAGTGCTGTAGCCTCTCTAGTTCTTCATTTTGAAGGTACGCATCAAGGTTTGCATATGTGGGCAATAACAAATAAATATAGGATGGGGTGTGTATTCATTGGTAGACTAAACACTCCTCTAGTGTGTGTTCTGGCAAGAGGTTGCAGGCTGCATGGTCCACATCACACACAGGATGAGTACTTATATCTTATAATGAATGCAGCAACCTTTGTGTTCTTGAACTTATAAAATGGCCTGATATTAAATATTTGTCTTGAAGAATTCAGCTCTGTGGATACATGTGTAGATTTAGCTTTAGCACACAACACATAAAATGAAGCGTCATGCCATTGGTATCACCCAGTGCAGATACGTGTTGGGGTCACCTGCATAAGCTACAACTCTTTACAAAGAGTGGTGCACTCAAGGTGAATTGCAAGTAAAAATATTTATATAAATGAATTTAATTAGTCATTACTTAAGCAAGCAATAACGCCTGACAGGGTGGGTAGTATTGGGCAATACCAGCCCACCCAGGGGCATAATGAGGTCTGACACCACAGGCAGAGGACCTTACAGCCCCTGGAAGGTCTAATATTGCCCAATACCATCCACCTTGGAGGGTAATAATGTGCTTATAAAATGGGCTACATGTGGCATTTTATGTAGCAATTAAAAATTGAAAAAAAAAAGTACAAAAAAAGAGTAAATAAGAATATAATTTTTTTGTTTGGTAAAGTAGTCCCTCCACTGGTATATTTTCCAGTAGAGGGCACTACAGTCTTTCACGGTTGCTTGTCAGGTTGAATCACCATTCACCAGTGTGTAGCAAAGTATCAGTGTTAGCTGGAATTGGCAGCTCAGCAGCGGCAAGTAAAGAATGCTATGGTTTGCAGCTTCCCTTTGGAGCATCACACAATAATTCAGTAGCTTTTCTGTGCTACCAAGCTAGCTGTTTTAAAGGCACAACGTCTGGGTAAGTTTCTTCTCTAGGCCTATGACAGCTTCTTATTCATGAAGCGTAAAGGGGGTTCCAGCGTTCACCAGTGTGTAGCAAATTACCAGCGTTCTTTAGAGTTGGTCATTCACACCAGCTTGTGATTCAAAGCAATACTAAGGCTTGACTGCACTGTTTGGGGTAGAACAGGAAGCATAATGGTGTATGAGATTACCATGATGGACAGTAATACCGTCAGTGCTGTGGATGATGGGATAGTCAGTTTACTCACCATTGGGAAACTATAAGACTGATGGCCGGAGTGTGAAGCAGTAGACCTGCCATGATGGCCTGGAGGTTAGAACAATGAGCTGTCAGTGAGTGTGGTACATCCGGCTGCCCTGGGTTAGATTCTCACAACCTTCCTTTTGCATACCGCAACATTCACTTGATCGGGGGCATCATTTCTGCAACATCTGCTTGAATAGTGTGTGAAATATGCAATATGTGACGTTGATTATATAAATTTTTGGAGGGTGCAGGGGTGGGTGAAGCCCCCCACAGAAACCAGTCCTCTGAAGTGGTGCACAGACTTACTTGCTTATCTATTCTTGTTGTCTCAGGTTTTTCCTTTTGCGACTTTGCACTGATGGTGTTCCCGTGAGCCACAGTATTCCTGTCCACCATACTACTTCCTGTCTGCCATACTTCTGACCCAAACACTGCAGTCCTTCCAATGCCAATTTTTGGCATCCAGCTTCACGTGGAGAAATGGTAAGTGGAAAACACTTAGGTTGGCAGCTTCCCCTCAGAGAACCACGCAGTACTTCAGTAGCTTTCTTTTCTGGGTACGGTGTCTCAGTAACTCAATAAGTCTGATCTAGTGGTCAAGGAAGAAAGGAGTGGGACTTCCATGTAATCTGTCCTGGAGATGGAGTCACAGTGCCGGCTAGCGCCACTTGTGAGAGCAGGCAGGGGATCAGAGGTGTCGAACTTGCAATCCACTGCTCAATTGAGCAGGTGTGGCGGTCCTGCACCAATGGGTGCGGGAGCTGTGTATGACAGTGGTGGTCTTCGCGTCAAAGAAAACCACTGCTGTGATACAGAGCACTGCATCACGCCGCCCACCCGTGTCACGCCGGTCCCCTCCCCCGCGTCACGCCACCCCCCCAAAGCTTTGGTGCCACGCTGGGGAGCCCACCCCAGCGTCGTGAAATGTCCTTGTGTTGTTTGCCGACGGGGTGCCCAATCCCCTGTCGCCTCTCGCCCCCAGCTATCTTCTGCCACGCTGGGAGCCCCACCCCAGTGTGGCAAATGTCCCGCTTCGCCAATAGTAAAACCTGTAAAGTAAAAACGGTCCCACGCAGTCTCCCGCCTCCCACAACCCGCACTCCACCCACTGAGCACCCTACATCCCCACACCCTCACCCCATACTTACCTCCAGAGCTCGGCGTGATGATCTTCGGTGGACCGGGAACACGTCTGCACTCTTCAAAGCCGACCGCGAACTGAGGAAATGCCGTTAAGCTGTATGATGGGCTAGACAGAGGTTTTTCAACTTTATTGCATATCTCAGGCATTTTTTGGAATTTTTGCACCAAATTTTCAACATTGAGTTTTTGGGACCCCTTCTCATGAATGATGTCACTGTCATGGCGTTATTTGGGCCCGAAGGGTGATTTCACAGTCAGTGCACAGTCACTGCGCGAAATCACCCTTTGGGCCTGAATAACACCATGACAGTGACATCATTCATGAGAAGGGGTCCCAAAAACCCCATGTTGAAAATTTGCAAAATTCCTAAAATGACTGTTTTACGAGCGGCAAGTGCTGTGCAGTTCCTACGCATGCTTGTAAGTTTGCAATTTCCAATATTTTCACCTAGATTTTCAACATTGCCATTTTACCACACCCTCCTTATGAGCAGTATAGCTGTCATTTTTCACATCCTGCCCAAAACGTATTTCCGCCCATGTAGTGCCCAGTGGCGCAGTCGGTGTGCGAAATCAATGTATGGAACACAGTAAGAAAATCACAGTGACACTGTTTATTAGCAGAGGTTTTAAAATGCCAATGTTGAAAATCTGGTGAAAAAATTCCTAACAATCACTGTTTTACGAGCGTGCGCTGCACAGTTCCCACGCACGCCTGAGGTTTGCGAATTTTCAATATTTCCACTCCAGATTTTCAACATGCCATTTTACCACACTTCCTTATGAGCAGTACAGCTGTCATTTTCACATCCTGCCCAAAACGTGTTTCCGCCTATGTAGCACAACAATGGGGTAACAAAAGGTCATGCTGAAAATTTATTGTGCACATACCAGCAATCGCACAGGGCATTAGGGTAAAGCACCATATGTGCCAAACACCACTGCAAATACCTGCAAGCGAACGTTCGCCATTGACAAATGCTTGTTTATTTAGTTTTTGTTGACCGGATAAGTGCACTAAACAAATTCTGCCTATTTTCAGGCATGACCTGGGGAGGGGATACAGATGAATGCCAACTGACCTTGAACCAGATTAAGCTGTTGGTGGTATTTTTAGTGAATGGGGTTAGGTGAATTAGTTGGTGTAGGGACTGGTCTTAGGACTGAGTGTGGGGTTGGCCTCTTGCTTTCTCTCTCACTAAGCGAGTGGAAAGAAATGGCGGCTGCTAAAATATGAATTCCAAACTGGCACAAGGATACCAGTTTGGCATTGGGGCATTGCAGGCTGGAACTTTTTATTTCCTGGGCACCTATTAAAAGTTAATGTACCCCTCTGGAATAGGTACTAGTCAATCAGAGCCCACAAAATAAATAGCCCGCCTTCTAAGAAAGGTGAGCACTGCCAGCTCCCCCTTCTGTTATTCTACAGGCTGATGAAATTTATTGAAATAAAAGTTTTTACTAATTTTTCTTCTTGAGTTTGCTACTCTTTATAAAGAAGTGAGTGCATTTAGTCATGGTTGGTGACTTAGTCCATCCATGTGGGAAACGTATGTATAGTGACCATCTAAATCTATTAAAACAAAGCAAAAATACATATAAAAACAAAAAAATATAAACATTACATACAAATATTGATTGGAGTCGAGGGCTATAGTGTGAAAACCTTGACCTCGAGGGATTAACTATTACCTGACAATAGTTATATTGCCTGAAGCTGCAGGCTGAAGACATCATGACTATTGGAAGGCAATAGGACATCCCGAGGGCTTGAAGGTTTTCAAACTATTGCCTAAAAGAACTCAATATCTTTTTTATATAAAACCCTGGCACTTTTGGTCTGTAGAAATAAGCAGAGACAGTTGCTAGGTGACATGAAAATAAATGACAGATTTACAGCACAAGAGTTCTGTAGACCTCTTCATCATGACCTCACTAACACTGACTGGTCCCCACTAGCCATCTGCACTGCAGTCGATGCTGCGCTCCAACTGTTCTGCAATAAGTTCCTTCATGTTTGGAACCAGCACACATCACTGCGTAAAATCAGAGTCCGAGGAGACCACCTGCCCTGGGTAACCCATGAGCTCCTGTCCTGTCAAAGAGCCTGGCACAAACTGCCCAGGGACCTCCAACATTACAAGGAGCTTCAAAACAAGTATACCAAAGCCATCCGTCTGGCCAAATCTTAACACTGCCAGGCTAACTTCCAAGATAACACTAACAAACCTTCCAAATTCTGGAAAGTTGTCCAGTCCCTCTTTTCCCCTTTCACCAAGCCCCCAACTCCTTAGGCTAAATCTCTCAGATGTCTCAGATCCCATGGCTGTCACTGACTGCTTTAAGTCCCATTTCATGTCCTGTGCCGCAATGCTCCAAGCAGCCCCCGATGCCCATGCAGGTCTCCAGTCACCCCCCTCCCTGGATGACACCGGCCCACCTCCACTCCCTGTTTCCCCTTCTGCTACTCCTCCAGCGCCCTCTCCCTCTCCCTCTACCCCCTTCCCCTTCATCTTCACCCACATCTCCCCGGCTGCTGCCTTACAAGCCCTTCAGTCCATTAACCCTGCCAAAGGCTCCTCCCCTGATGGCCTGGACCCTAAGCTCCACTCTCTGTCTGCTTCTGCCATCACCTATCCTATATCTCTTTTACTAAACCTCTCCTTTGTCTCATGCACTGTCTCTACAGCTTGGAAACATGCTACAGTCCTACCGCTCCCTAAAGGGGGAGATCCCTCCTCCCCTAGCAACTACGACCCTATCTCTCTCCTTCCAACTCTGGTTAAGCTCCAGGAGCACATAGTACTTGAACAACTCACCTCTAACATTAGTGACTCCTCTTTTCTCACTCCATTCCAATCTGGCTTTAGAAAATACCACTCCATCGCCACTTCCCTGTTACGGCTGACTGACTGACACTATTGCCATGGGCATGGACAGAGGCCTTATAACCTCAGTTATTTTTATTGACCTGGCCAAGGCCTTTGATATGGTCTCCCACCCTATACTTCTGTCCTGACTCAGGTCTGCTGGTCTCTCCCCTAATGCCACTGATAGGTTCAAGTCCTATCTGTCAGGCAGAACACAATCTGTCCATATGGTGGATGCCATCTCCTCACCCCTCCCCATTACCACGGGAGTCCCCCAGGGATCGATACTTGGGCTTCTCCTTTTTTCAATCTTCCTCAACGATCTCTCTCAGTCTTGCTTATCGACTCACATACACATGTACACCAATGACACTGTACTGTTCACAACTGGCAAATCGGTCCTTGATGTCACCACCAGGCTCCAGCTCGATTTCAACAATGTACAATGTTGGCTAAGTGAGCAACACCTCTTTCTAAACTCAAAGAAAACAGTCTCCATGACTTTTGGTACTAGGAAGAGGTTGGCAAGACTCCCCCCCACCCACCTTTTGCACCATCGATGGGACTTTATTAGATTACACCTCTTCCTTCCGCTACCTCGGAGTTTGGCTGGATAGGTACCTAAACTTCTCCATCCACATCGATGCCATCCTGAAGAAACTCTGGCCTAAGCTAGGTGCCCTCTAACAAAACAGGGGTAGCATCCCTCATCTGGCTAGGCGCGAACTGGTACATAAAATGATACTGCCAACTTTTGACTATTGCGACATCGTGTACGGGGCTGCCCCTCATTCCTCCTTATCCAGGCTGGAACCTCTTTTTAACTCCTTCTGCCGATTTACCTTAGATGCCCCTGCTCTGACACACCACTGCACTCTTTACCACTCTCTAAATTTTCCCTCACTTGTTGGCAGGAGAACCTTGCACGCGGCAAAGTTTACCTCAAAATTCTGGCTAGGCTCACTGCCCCCTTACCTCGCTGCCTCCTTATCTGCCCCTCACCCCTCCAATTACACCCTCCATTCTGATGACTCTCATTCTCTGAATATACCATACAGAAATATTTCATCCAGCCAAATGGCATTTTCCCATCACCTACCTAAGCTCTGGAATCAACTACCAATCCAAATCAACCACTCCTCTTCAGCCTATTCTCTCTCTCTCTACATCCCTAGCAAACTACCTAGTAACAAACTGCAACTGTACCTAGCCCCACAGGGCCCTGCCTAGCTGTTGGTCTGTATCTCCTCCTTCCTCCAGCTGTGCCTGATATGCCCCCCTTCCTAACCCCTCTTGCAACCCAAGCACTTTCTGTAACCTAGCACTTTCTGTCAACTCTCCTGTGTCAACCCCTTCCTGAGTACCTATTGCTATACCTCCTGCCAGTCTCTCTCTATGTATCCTAGTCTAGAAATGATATTAGCTATTGTTGGTTGTAATCCTGTACTGTCTGTCTATATGCTGTTAAGCGACTTCCTGATGTATATATCCTGTTGTATTACTTATTGTTCCCACTACCCTTCCCCCAGGATGTACCGTGAGACGAGCATTGTTGTTCAATGTAATCTTCCTGGTGAAACATTTCAATAAATAAATAAGAATGGCCACCTGCACTTTATGTAATATCAGTCCTTTGGCAAAATGTCAGTAGGGCTACAGTACCGTAATGCAATCCTTAGTCAGGATAGCCAGAAAGAGGCTGTTCTTCTAGATTCACTCCTTACAGCCAGTAGCTAGTATTAAAAAAATGCAACAGTTTACTCTTTCTGTCTTCCTGCTCTAAGAACAGCATTGACAATATAGGAGCAAGGGAGAGTACTACTGTATATGAATGCCAGCTCAGCTATGGTTCGTGGAGCCCACACTAGACTTTCACTGTTCCATATGCTCCAGTCCAGAGCTGCTTTGTTAGACAAAGAGGGTTGCCCAACTAAAGGGGCAGACCCCATTGTCACAAGGCCCTGACAAGAACAGCGGGAAGCTCAGGAGAGGGGAAGGGGAAGGAGGGGAGCAAAGGAGGGCATGAGGTCACAGAAGGGGTATGGACCTGATGAGGTCACAAAAGGGGTGGGCAAAAGGGGAGTAGTGGGAACAAGGGGCTGGTAACCTGTGAGTAGCTGAGAGGGCTAGGAGGCAGGACTAAAGGGGGCAGTTATAAGGGGCTTCACAGAAGAGGGAGCTCACAGATTTGCTCCAAGAATTTTTCCTCTGGAAGCACATTAGTTTGGCGGAAATTGGAGCCAGTGGGCATTTGATATACTTAGGTATTCTGAGTTAAAAAGAAAAGAGGGTAAGATAGCTTTAAAAAATTAAATATATTGTAGTGGTGGGCATACAAAGGAAGGCTGAATGAAATCTACAGTGGTGCAAGTGAGTAAACCCAGGCACATCACTGGATCCAGATAAGAAACCCAAGTGTTACTGTTTAGTGCAGCTGTGGACTGCATTGTGAGCCTGCGAGCAGCGTTTTGGTAAAGAGAATATGGAAGGGCACATAGCGCTGGAAGTAGCAAGTTATCTGCTGGAGCTGTTAATTTTCAAGCTGAACAGGGATCAGCATTTGCCAAGGGCTGATATGTGTGGGACACAGTGAACTTGGCAACCTGCAGGGGCCATTAGGAGAGGGCAGGTGAAATTGGAGGGTAGGAGCTGTGATGAGGCAAAGGGCTGCTGTCTGTGTAGTGGGTTGATGCTGGGGAGGCCAGCGGAGCAAGAAGGGTCAGTGACCCATGGTGATGGCGATTTCTTGGGAGGTTGAAGGTGTGCCAGAGCTTGATGTGTGAGCCGAAAGATGCAGAGCGCAAGAGTGTGTTGAGAGCAGTAGAGTGAGGGCCAAGCCATGGAGAAGGGAGTTTTGCTGGCTGCTCCACAAGGCGAGGATCGTGGAAAGAACAGTCTGTGACTGGAGGGCTTGTTGTGGTAACAAAGGAGTGGGCAACATGCTCGTTTTTTAAAAGAGAGAAGCGATTTTTGAAGGGACTGGCTGCTCAAGGTGAATAAGAGTGAATGGATAGGGGGATTCGTTGGAGGTCTGGCTTCTTATGTCATTGCCACACGGTCCAAGGCCCGGGGGGGGGAGTGAAGCAATGAGCAAACAAGAAAGGCCTCAAGGACATAAGAGCGAGGTGGGGATCCCCGGAATCTCTGGTGCTGGATATGCTCATTTACACGGGACTAAATCGAAGGAAAAAGTGGGTGAATGTTTAAAGGAAGGAGGAGCAGATATTGATAGGGGTCTGGATGAAACGGTATGTGGTGATGGGGTCATGGAAACATCACAAGCAAGGGCTGTAAATTAGAGCAAGCCAGGCAGGAGAGCGACACAGGGAGATTTTAAGCCAGGAAGGAGCCTGGGGTCACCGCGTGGGATGGCCTCCTGTGGCATAGCCACACGGTGTGGGGCCTGGGCAGCAACTGTTTTTTTTTTGCCAACAGTAAGCCAGAGCAAGCAACGGGCAAGGAAGAAGGCCCTTTGGGGGTCCGGCGGGGATGATTAGGCCCTGGCATGTGCAATTTTTAGCTGGGAGCAGCGCAAAACAAGCGTGGGAGGAGGGCTGAAGGCTGCCACTGCGGGCAAAAAGAATTTTGACAAAACGGGAATTTTGGGCTCACAGTGAGGCGTACAGGCAGGAGTGGTCTGAAGCTAGGGCCTACCACATGGAATGGCATCTGACATCATCACCACACGTTCTACGGCTGAGGGAGATGAGACAAGCAAGTTTTTTTTTTATTTGATCAAACACTACAGCGGGGGATTAAGCGCAGCTAGCAGCCACCTTCCCTGATTATGGGAGCAAAAGAAAGCATTTGTTGGGGGAAGAAGGGGACCAAAGAGGGAGCGATGAACCAGCAGCGGGGAGTGTGCACAGTCAGGACATAGGGACGTGGAGGGGCTACTGGCTCTAGCACAGAGCCTCCTCACCCCTGAGGAGCACTGAGCCAGTGATTGGGGGGGCACACTGAGGCCCGGTGAGGCTTTGCTCAGGGGGAGTGCCGCCCCTCTCCCCCCTCGTGTGGCAAGGGGGGGCAATCCAAGATGTGGCTTGCATGGGGGGGTCTTAGCTTGGGGTCTAGGGGAGCGGTCCCCACCAGGGAGTGGAGAAGACGAGCGGAGAAGGGGCATGGAACCTTGGCCCCTATGAGAGGTTCCATAGAGTCGATGATAAGGTCTCGGGATGCACATCGGGGCATTCTGGGAGGAGGCAACCAGTGTGACACAAGATGACCTTTTGTGATTTTCTGTCCACAGATCCTTCAGAGCAGAAAGATGGCACCAAAGAGGTCAAAGCCAAGCAAGGAGGAGTGTTACCGGGCGGTGATGGATTTGGTCAACAAGGCAATCCGGTTGCTGGAGGTGGCAGAGCCAGATGGTGGGGACAAGGGTACCAAATGGAAGGGAAAACAGGGGAAGGGGCAGAAGAGGAATAAGAGGTTGCCAAAAGGGCTTAGGCTACTGGAGCCCAGGCCTTTGGTCCCGGTGCCAGAACCGGTGGTTCCTCTGATCCCACCCCCTGTTAACCCCAGCCCTGAGTGGGCCCCAGGCCCCCTGCCTGTCCCGGCACTGGTACCGGAGCCATCTACTCCCACATCTCTGTTTTTCTTGCCAGAGCCGGTGCTGTCACCTGTGGACCCGATACTCACATCTGGCCCAGCGGGAGTGCTCCAGTCAGGGCCCAGCATCCTACAGCCAGGCACAACAGGTAATCAGGTGATAACTCAGGAAAGCAGTGTCAAAGAGTATGTAGAGCAGATGTTGAAAAGTATGGGGGACAATGGCTTGGGACAGCTGGGAAAAGGTGTTAGGAGAAATAAAAGGGGTAGGAGCTGATTTGGGGGAGAGTGGGACTGCAGCAGGTGGACCCCTGGTGGAATGGGAGATTGGGGTGCCAGGGGTCAGGTTGGCGGACCATGTGCTGACAGCCATGAAAGAGAAGATTTGGAAGGGGGAATACATCAACATTTTTGCCTTGGCGAATATCAACAACATGGATAAGTATGATTAGAAGGATAGTTTTGAGAAGAAGGACATGGCGGCGGCGGTAGTTTTGTTAGGGAAAGGGGAGGACGACAAATCCAGGAAGGAAAAAACCTGGGACAATCAGTCCACGGGTTTTACCTATTTCACTACCATTGTCATTGAGAAGAGGCCAGAACTAGCCACCCCACTCTTGACCTATTCTCTCATCATTAAGAATGCGTATAAAAAAAGGGGGCACAGTTGGCTGAGATATGATGAAAAATTTAGGAAAAGGATGGCACATTTTGGGGATGTGAAATGGGATGCCAGGCAGATAGACCTGTGTGACATGGCTGCAAATTTACACTGGCCCAGCTGAGAAGGAGGCAGAGGGGGATGGGGGGCAGCATCGAAGGCCTGTTGGGGATACAACAGGGCTTTCTGCTCATGGCCGAACTGCCGTTTTAGGCATGTATGCTCAAAGTGCAGGGGGCATCATCCAGCTTCCAAATGCAGATACTACTGGGAAAAAGGGTCCGGAAAAAAGGATAATTCATTCCAGCAGCACTTTTGAGCCAACCCAGGGTCCTTTTGGGGGCATCATTGGGGAGGGGAAACAGAGGGAGAGCAGCAGGGGGGAGGGGACACAACTATCAAACACGACATCAGGATAGCTAATAACCCAACGGGCAGAGGGTTCATTTTACTTTACAGTTTTGAGGGCAGAGAAAGGTGATGAGGGCAAAAAACCTCAAATCCACACAGGGGAAGGAGGCAACTCTAGCACTCAAAATTTGGAAGGAGGTGGCAGCAGGGAGGTTGGAAGGCCCGTTCGCCTCTCCCTCATTGCCGAACCTGCAGATTTCCCTGTTGGGCTCATAGTGCCCAAAAAACAGCCAGGCAAGTACCAGGTGATACACCATCTATCCTACCCAGAGGGGGATTCAGGCAATGATGCTATTGATGAAGAAGATAGCAGGGTCACATAGGCCACCCTGGAGGAGGTGGTGCGGCTTATTCAGTCTAAGCAGAGGGTCTGGTTGGCCAAGACGGACATAGAATCAGCGCTCCGTCTGCTGCCAGTCAGGCTGTAGGATTGGGACATGGTAGGCTTCCAGTTAGAGGGGCAGTATTATTTTGATAAGGCCATGCTGATGGGATGTTCGATAACATGTGCCACATTTGAGATATTCCGCCCCTGGCTGCAATGAGTATTTCAGATACGATATGGGTATCAGACAGTGGTACACTACCTCGATGATTTCCTGTTCATTGGGGAAGGGGAAATAGAGATGGAAGCCATGCTTTGAGAGTTTACTTTGCTATGCTAAGAATTAGAGGTGCCACTAGCAGAGGATAAAACAGAAGGGCCCAGTCAGATGATAGCGTTTTTAGGGCTGGAGCTGGACACGAATCAGGAACTGTACCGCTTACCAGGCCAAAAGGTGAAAAGGTTTCAAGAATTGTTAGGGATGGTTGGGAGTTGCAGGAGGGTTCAGCTACAACAGGTGCAACAGCTACAAGGGCACCTGAATTTTGCTTGTAGAGCCATTGCTCCAGGGCACACGTTTACGGGGTGTTTAGCCTGGGCAACCCGGGGGGTGAAACAGCCCCGCCACTGGGTAGACCTTAATAAGGGGACTAAGGAGGACATTGTGGTCTGGAAGCATTTCCTCCAGGCATACAATGGGCAGACATTTTGGCAGGACGAGTGGCTATACAATACCAATTTGCAGCTGTATATGGATGCGGCTGGCGGAGGTGGCATGGGGGGTTATTTCGAAGGAAAATGGTTCGCAGACCCATGGCCAGGTGACTGGGTGTGGGAGAGGGTGACGAGGGACATCACCTTTCTGGAGCTGTTTCCCATATGGGTGGCCATGATAGTTTGGGGGGGGGGGCAACTCAGGAACAGACAGGTCACATTCTGGAGTGATAATTGGGCAGTGGTGGACATGATGAACAAGAAAAGGACAAAGTCCGAGATGGTTATGAGGGTGTTGAGTAGGATGGTGTGTTTGGGCCTGTCTTTGAACATGTCATTCAGGGCCAAGCACATTGATGGTGTGGACAGTGTGATAGCTGATTGTCTCTCCCGATTGTAGATGGACAAATTCAGGACCGTCTCACCCGGAGCAGAGTTATGGCAGACCACCATCCTGACATACGTATGGACGATTGGATTGGGGGAGCTGAAGTACTGTTCCACAACTCCTGGGCCCCCAGGACCATTAGAGCTTATGAAACCTCCTGGAGGATGTTTCAAAAATCCGGGAACAGTACGGCGGACAGGTAAGTGGGGCAGTGACGAGGGAGCGGGTGGCTAGATTCATTGTAACCAGATGGAGACAGAACATGGTGCATGCAACCATGGGGGTGCATTTGGGTGGCCATAGGGCAGATCTGTATGCTGAGTGGGTGGGAAGACCCCACTAAGAGGAACCTGGTCCACAGAATGATGCAGGACTGGGTAAGGTGAGCTGATAAGAAGCCTGATAGCAGAAAGCCAATATCAGAGGGCCTGATGGTAAGGCTGATGGAGGTGCTACACCACATCTGCAGCTCAAGGAGTGAAACAGTGCTGTTTAAAGCCCTGTATCCTACCATGTATAGTGGGGCTTTTAGACTGAGCGAGGTGGTAGGTCACGGCAGGAAGACAGATGGGGGGCTGCAATGGGACGACATAGAATGGGGGGGGCGAAGCAATAGCGGTGCTGTTAAGGATGTCCAAGACAGATCAGCAGGGGCAGGGCAGTAGGGTGTGGTTAAGAAAGCATCCTAATGCAGCTGTCTGCCCAGTAGGGGCACTGCACATGTACTCGGCAGACTGCCCAAAAGTGGGGAGTTCACTGCTGTTCATACATGGGGACGGCAGGCCTGTTATAGGGTATCAAATGTCAGCAGTGCTGCACAAGGGTCTCAGATTTGTGGGTAAACTGGAAGAGGGATATTCCTCCCATTCATGTAGGATTGGGGTGGCCTCAATGATGGCAGTGCAAGGTGACAAGTCAGGGGAGATCAAACAGAAGGGCAGGTGGACGTCTGACTGTTATAAGACGTACATACGCAATATACAACAATAACCATGTCTCTATTTTATTTCCCATAGTAAGTACAAGGCTGAAGGGGAAGAAGGCAGGGTAAAAGGGAAGGGGTTGAGGGGATTAATAAGGCATGATACTAACATGTGTGCTTCTGGTTATGCAGGGACGTCCAGGTAGCTCGAGGCGTGGATCTGCAGGCACTCATTTATCCTCTGGGCAGAGAAACGGGCAACCAGGAGACAAGGAGGAAAGCAGCTGTACTTGGACAGTGACATGGTTCCATCTAGTGTGGAAAGGCCAGAGGGGAATGAAGTGGGCGCAGTTGCTACCAGGACCCAGGGAGATCAGGAAGGATCATAGGTGGCCAGACCTAATTGTGATACATCTGGGTGGCAACAACCTGGGGGTAAGGCCATGGCTGGACATATTTTATCAAATCGAGCATGATGTGGAAAAATTAAAAGAGTGGTGGCCAGAGGTTACTCTGGCCTGGTCCGAGATCATGCCTCCAAGGGTGTGGTGTCAAGCACACAAGGGAATGGATAGGGTCCAGAAGCGCATGAATGCGCGGGTGGGTACATTGTTCAAGGACATGGTAGGATTAGTTATCCACCATGGTATTTTAGAATGGGTAGATGAATACTACCAGGGAGATGGAGTACACTTGTCAGGATTGGGCCTGGCCCTGTTTAACATGGAAATAGTGAATGCCATCGAAGAATGGCTGAAACAGAGATAAGCGAGGGTAAAGGTGGTGGAAAAAGCCAAGAAGGGGAGGGAAAGGGGCGGAGGGGGGAGCCCACCGTCCATCGCAAGCTGGAGGTGGGCTACTGGAAAAAGGGGGGAGGAGGACAGGAAAGAAAGGGGGACTAATGGGAAACACAAAAAGGACACAGGATGGATGAGCAAGAGGCAGGGATACGGTGTGTATGCTCGTACTACTTGACAACATAAGAGGAAGAGGCCAGGCCCCTCATGATGTACGTCTGGGGGGAGAACAAAAGAAGAAAGTGATACAATGTATTAATTGAACAATAAGGGGGATGTATATACTGTATATAAATATTATGGTGAAGAGATTGTAAAATGGAATTTGTGGAAATGTATAATGTGATTACCATGTTTGTAAATAATGAGATTTTGGATGGTTCAGTAAATTGATTGCCAAACTGAGAAACCGCATACAGTCTTGTTTATGTCTTTATTGGCGGGGTTCTGGGGACAAGTGCTGCTTGTAATTTATCTTTCTCCGTCCACCAATTCAGTAGTATTGGCAGTGGTGGGCAATAAAGATTTCGTTTCATTTTCAGCCTGGCTCTTTGGGGCTGTTTTGTGCAGGCCCTGGGGCTGTTTGCGCTCCATTTCCAATGTGGCTGGCAGAGTGATAGTTCAACAATGGAGGATCAGATGGGAGAGTAACTAAATTCACAAAGGTTTACAAAATACATAAAAAAGTAAACAAAGCAGCGTACCAGGAAGCAGTGAAGCACGAGTGTTGCTAAGGCAATCTTTAATCATGCTCTACTGTTTTAAAAGTGCTGAAGCCACCATCTCTTTCCGTGTACTGTGTGTGTAGAGTTTGTGGCAGGTTCTTCGTTGTAAAATAAAGGTTAAAAATTGAAAAAAAATGTGTGCAGTATTATGTGGCATAGAACTATGGGAGCAGTGTTAGAGCACTGATGGTAGCTGTGGGACATGGTAAGTAAGTAAGTAAACTTTTATTTTTGTGGCGCCCAATCCCAGGGGCTCTGGGCATTTTACAAAAGGAGCAGACATTTATTTATTATTTGTTTTTGATAACCAAGTAGGTGCACAAAACATGAAATGACTATTTTCAGGCATGGCCTGGGAGGTTACAAGTAAACGACAGCAATAGAATACAGTAAATACAGGAAGCTGAAACAGATACATCAGTCAAAGCACACAGCATAGTACAAAATCAGCTAGGGTGAAAATACCATATAATACAGTAAATGCTTAGACACATTACATAGAAACATAGAATTTGACGGCAGATAAGGACCGCTTGGCCCACCTAGTCTGCCCATTTTCCTACCTAACAGATAAGCTGCAGATCCTAATTAACCAACAGCTTACTTACATTAAAACCAAATCAGCCAGTAAGCTAAGCTCTAAGTTAGAATGCGTAGTCATTACATTATACAAACCTTGTGCAGGTGCCCAGGTAACAGTGAGAGGGAAGAGGAGAGAAGGAGCCAGAGGTAAGACCTCATGTTTAGAGGGAAAATATCGGAGGACAGGGAAGAAAAAAGGGGCAAGAGGTGAAGCACTCAGTGAAGGGCAGACAGTTGAGAAGATGGTGGGGTAGAGAAGTACAGCAGGAATAGATAGAAGAGGCTGGAGAGTGTAGTATACCAATAAGCAGAAGGAGTAAATGCATAAGTGTAAGCCCCCTCTGTTTCGGAGGGGCTTATAGATACATAGACAGTGCCGGCAGATAAGGGCCTATGGCCCACCCAGTCTGCCCATTTGAGCTTGTAAGTTCAGTTTGTTTTCCTAGAAGTCTGTTGCCCCTTACCCCTGACCTCCAGAATTCCTTTATGTCTATCCCATGCATTCTTAAATCCCGTGATTGTTTCAGCCCCCACCACTTCCTCTGGCAGGGTGTTCCACTTGTCCACCACCCGTTCTGTGAAGAAATTCTTTCTCATGTTTCCTCTGAATCGTCCCTCCTCCAACTTCATCCCATGCCCTCTAGTCCTGGAACATCTTTTTCGCTTAAAAATAGTGTTGTCCTGCACCTGTTCCTCCCTGTAAGATACTTGTATGTCTCTATCATATCCCTCTCTCCTCCTCTCCTCCAGGAGTACATGTTCAGTTCCTTCAACCTGTCTTCATAGGACTTGTGATGCAATCCATGAACCATCTTTGTTGCCCTCCTCTGAACCTTCTCTACCCTGTCTATGTCCTTACGTAGGTATGGTCTCCAGAACTGTACACTGTACTCCAGGTGGGGCCTCACTAGTGTCTTGTATAGCGGAATTATGACCTCCTTTTCCTGCTGGTGATGCCCCTGCCTATACATCCCAGCATCCTATTTGCTTTACCTGCTGCCTTGTCACACTGTTTCCCTACCTTGAGGTCATCAGAGATGATAACCCCAAGATCCCTTTCCTGCTTGGTGCATGCTATATCCTCACCCCCAACTGATATATTGTGCCAGGGTTTTTGTGCCCCATATGCATTATCTTGCACTTCTTTGCATTGAATTTCAACTGCCAAACCCTGACCATTCTTCAAGTTTCTGCAGGTCGCTTCTCATTCTGTCTACACCCTCTGGTGTGTCTACTCTGTTACAGAGCTTTGTGTCATCAGCTTAACAGTGAAATTCTGCCTTCTAGGTCCTGTGCCATGTCACTGATGAAGATGTTGAATAGGACCGTCCCAGCACTGATCCCTGTGGTACCCCACTGGTCACTCTTCCCTCTGTGGAGTGACAGCCATTTACCACCACCCTCTGTGTCCTGCCACCCAGCCAGTTACCTACCCACCACACTACTGTCCTGCCCACACCCATATTCCCAGTTTGTGTAATAGTCTCTATGTGGCACAGTGTCAAAGGCCTTGTTGAAGTGGAGATAGGCCATGTCCACTGCCCTCCTCTGATCCACCTCCCTAGTCACCCAATCAAAAAATTCAATGAGGTTGGTCTGACATGACCTCCCCCTGGTGAAACCATGCTGCCTTGGGTCCTGTAGTCCATTGACAACCAGATGTTCCACCAATCTCTCCTTCAGTAGTGCTTCCATGATCTTCCCCACTCACCGAGGTGAGGCTGACTGGTCTGTATTTCCCTGCTCTCTTTGTTCCCACTTTTGTATAAGGGGACTACATCTGCTGTCCTCCAGTCTTTGGGTACCTCCCTGTTTCTAGTGATCAGCTAAACAGGATAGCCAGAGGTTCAGCCACCACCTCTTAGTTCTTTAAGGACCCTGGGTGCACCCCATCTGGCCCCATTGCTTTATCAACTCTTATATTTCCAGTTCCTTCAGGACCCTTTTCTCGTAAAGGGACTTGTGTCCATTTCTGCACCATTCTCACCCCTTGTACTCCCTTCAGACCCATTACCCTCCTCTTCCTCAGTAAAGACTGAGCAGAAATACCTGTTCAATATGTCAGCTTTACTGTTGTCATCCTCCACACGGCCCCCATCCTCCCCTTTCAGTCTCACTATCCCTCCCTTTGTCTTTCTTTTTTCACTTATGTACCTGTAAAAGGTTTTGTCCCCTCTACCCACTGATTTTGCAATGTGTTCTTCTGTCTGAGCTTTGGCTTCCCTTATTGACCTCCCTGCCTCCCTTTGCTTCTCCTGGTACTTCTCCCTATCCCCTTCTGCCTGTGTCTTTTTGTATTGCCTGAATGCAATCTTTTGGCTTTCACTTTCTTTGCTACCTCTTTGGAAAACCATAATGGTCTCCTCTTTTTTTCCTCTTGCTAACCTGCTTAATACATAATTCTGTTGTTTTGTAATCCCCATTTTAAATACTGCCCACTGTTCCTCAACCCTGATTCCTGTCCCATTCCCTTAATGCCTCTTTCAAGTATCTCCCATTTTCCCAAAGTCTGGCCCCTAAAATCCAGGATAAGTGTTTTGTGTGGTTTGGTTCTGCTCTTTCTGTGATTTCAAACCACAATGACTGGTGGTCACTGTTTCCCAGGTGCTCCCCACTGTTACCCCCATCACACTGTCCCTGTTTGTGAGCACAAGGTCCAGTATTGCCTTCTGCCGAGTTGGTTCCATGACCAGTTGCTTGAGGAAGGCACCCTGAAGGGAGTCCAGGATAAATCTGCTCCTAGTTGATGCTGCTGCTGGGATGCTCCAGTCCACGTCTGGAATATTGAAGTCTCCAACCAGTACTACCTCACCCTTGTCTGCCATCCTTTGGATGGCTAGCATCAGCTCCCTATCTGTTTCTTCCTCCTGGGCTGGTGGTCTATAGACCACACCTGTGCGGATGTCTGTCCCCATTTTCCTTTCCAGCTTAACCCACAGTATCTCTCCCCAATTTTGTTCCTCCTGGATCTCTGTGGCCCTTATGTCATTTTTCACATAGAGTGCCACTCCTCCTCCCTTCCTGCCTGCTCTGTCTCTTCTGAATATGTTGTAGCCAGGTATGACCATCTCCCAGTCGTGGTTATCATTACACCAGGTTTCAGTCATGGCCACAATGTCCAGGTTTGACTGCACCATGACAGCCTCCAGATCTTCCATCTTGTTGTTAAGGCTCCTGGCATTTGCACACATGGATTTCCATTATTTGACCTCCCTAGACTGTTTCACTGTTCTACTCCAGCCCCTTCCTTGGTTGTCATTTATCCCTGGTTCTCCTTGCTGTCTGCCCTTCTGCTGAATTTTGCCCCTTTTCTGCTTATCCACCTCTTGGGCACTAATCTCCATCTTTTGCACACTGCTTTGCAGAGATAGCCACTCCTCTGGTTCACTGGTTCCACTGCCAGCTGTGGGGGGTGAGCAAGTAGGTACCCTTCTTGCTGGCCTGCCACCCCTTTGCTAGTTTAAATGCTTGTCAATGTAGCATTTAAACTTATCATTGAGTGCTTGGATTCCCCTCCAGGATGGATGGATGCAGGCCGTCAGGCTTGAACAAACCTCCATCCCTCCAGGTGGGTCCCCAGTCACCAATGAATCCAAACCCTTCCTCATGGCACCAGTTCTTCAACCATGAGTTAAAGTTCCTGGTGCATGCACTCCTGTGCTCTCCCTTGCCTCTCACAGGTAGTGCTTCTGAGAAAGTGACAGAAGTAGCTACTTGCTTGAGGCTTATCAGGCTTATGCTCCTGTTAGGGACCCCCTTCCACCTTCTATCCCTCTCCCCGAGCTTAGGGTTTTATTAGTGCTCTGGGGGTTAATCCCTGCTGGAAGGCTGAAGGTGGCAGCAGAGAGCAGGTAAAAAGGGTATAAATGAGGTCAGAACAGGAAGTTCTGGTCTTTTCCAGCCCGGGCAGTAGGCCTGAGGCTGGAGGGGTGGCTGGAAGAGTAGGCAAGGAGGGAGCTCGATGGTCTAGGTTGGGCCTGTGGGTCGAATCCCCCCCCAAAAAGTCAGTAGTCTGGGGCGGCATCTGGGCAGCGGCATGGTGTTGACAGGGAAGGGAGCTCCAAGGGAGGATGGCCAGTTAGCCGGTACTGCATCATTGGAATGGGGGAGGCCTGGATAGTGTGTACATGGAAGGGCAGGTAGGAACCCCTAGGATCCTGTGCAGGTGTGGCTTGGGCTGCCAGGGCTGTGGAAACTGGGGCAGGGTTCTCACAGGTGAGGGGCCGGTGGCAGAGGTCTCCTCCTGTACCCGGTGTGGCAGGGTGGCTCAAGCGTGTAGAAGGGGCTTGGGAGTGTCCTTCACCCACTTAAGAGGCCTGCTTGGAGGGGCAGGTACTAGGGCACTGGCATTGTAAGGGCCAGGCGGGCCATAGGTCTTTGGCCAGGCCTTGAAGGGCAGCTCTTGGTGACAGGCAGGGATGCAGAGAGGAGGTTGGGGCCATCCCCAGATGGTCATCTATGGCACCACAAGAGAGGACATGATGCCAGGGAGGCCAGTGCGACCTGAGCTGATTGAGGCCTGGCAGTGGCAGGCTCAAGCCTCTGCGGCAAGGCTGTCTGAGGACAGCAGGGCACAAGATCAAAGGAGATTCAGCTGGTGGGGGTAGTCCCGAAGCATTTAGGTGCAGCCTCAGTAGAGGAAAGAAAAAGGGTTACAGGGCCTGGTTCAGGAAAGAAAAATCCTGGGACCCCTGTAGGATTCAGGCCGGGTCCAGGGGCCAGGTGGAAGAAGCAGCTTGCTTCTGTGAGCAGAGACAAGGCAAGCCGACAGGAAAAGGTAACCAGATAAAAGTAGTGGCTTACCAACGTCAGACTGAAAGGAGCCTCATGATTCTTCCAAGTCGAAGGATCTGCTTAGGTAAATCAGCTAAGCTTCCAATGTGAATAATAGCCTTGCGTGTACTACCTGTTGCCATCTCATGTTTGGTGAAAAAATATTAATTTGTTGCAAAGTTATTCACTTTTCAGTTACCATTATTTTTAATAGGAAGATCACTCTCCAGGATAGAGGGAAAAGTTTGAAAAAGTATTTTGGCCTCATGAAAAAGGATTCTTTTTTGTGAGGGGCCAATCCTTTTTCACCAGAAAAAATTCCTTTATCGTGAGTTGCCATCTTGTTTTCTGTTTTCTTCAATAAAAAACTGTCATAACTCTGCCCAGTGACGTCTTTTATAAACATCCAAACAAGTATCTTGCTCATCGGAAGCTGATGAGCTTCACTTAGTATTTTTTTTATTGCTCCCATGGCCTCTGAACATTTTTTTAACTATTTAAATTCTTTTTCATCACTCGCTAAGATCCTTTTTCTTGAATCCTTTTTCGTTCAACTGAAAAAGGATCATGAGTGATGAAAAAGGATTTCGAAGACACACAGAAAAAAGCCTTTTCACAGCCTTTCCCTGTAATTTTCTGTTTCCATAGTGTAGTGGTCTCTCCTCCCTTCCTGGACACCACTTCCATCTATTTTGCTTTGTGTAGTGTAGCGGTCCCTCCCCCCTCCCCAGTCACCGATCCCATATGTCATATTCATTTTCCATAGTGTATTGATCCTCCCCTCCCCGTCACTGTTCTCATATGCATTATTCATTTTCCATAGTGTAGTGGTCCCTCCCTCCCTGGTCACCGATCAGATATGTAATAGTTTTCTATGGTGTAGTGGTCCCTCCGCCTCCCCTATCACTGATCTCATATGAGAAATGTTTCCATAGTGTGGTTCTTCCCCTCCCGATCGCCGATCCCATGAGAAAAAGACCATTTCCATAGTGTAGCTGTCCCTCCCCTTCCTGATCGCCGACCCCAAGAGAAAAGAATTGTTTCCATAGTGTAGTGGTATTCTCCTCCCTGGTCATTGATCGCTGCCCCAAAATAAATAAACATATACCCTGGCAGTCTAGGATCCCTCCCCCACCCTCACCCCAACTGATCACCGGTTTCATAAGAGCAAGTATGCCCCTTCCCATTTTCATATTCCTTGGTGCCTAGTGGCACCCCCAGCCTCCCAATGTGGTCAAAAGCTGAAGTAAAGAAAATGGTGACTCAATGTTTTTTTTTACCTGTAAAAAAAAAAAAATGGTCCCTCACTTATCAACCCCCTTATCTCCCACTCAGCACCCACCACCCCACACTCCCTAGTACATCCCCACACATTCTCACTCACCTAATCAAGTCCCGGGTTCAAGACCCACTCTCCGATCGAAGACACATCTTGCTGCTGGAACCTGCGACTGCAATATGAGAAACTAAGGTAAATGCGGTTCAATGTATTTCAATGGGGGTTTCAACTTTTATGCATAACTTAGCCATTTCTTGAGATCTTGACCCCAAATTTTCAACAATGCATTTTGGGGACCCCACCTCATGAACAATAGGACTGTCATTATGCAACTTCCACCCGATAGGTGATTTCGTGGTCACTTGATGAATTTACCTTTTAGGCAGGATCTGGAATTTTGTTTGTCCTTGTTCATGAAGTGGGGTGATAAGAAGGCTATGTTGAAAATTTGGGTTCATAATATGAAAAAAACGACAAACTTATGACCATTTGTTGCAATTTTGCTATGCATGCTTGTAACTTTGTAAATTTTAACTATTTTGACCTCAGATTTTCAACATAGCCTTCTTATTACCCCACCTCATGTATGTCACAGCTGTCATCTTTCAAATCCTGCCCAAAATGTGTTTTCGCACCTGTGGAGTGGAATGGCGTTGCAGTTGCGCAAAATTACGTTTTGGCGGGGATTCAAAAATTTTCTGTACTGGGTACATTAGGTGGAGTAATTAGATGGCTATGCTGACAATTAGGTCTCTGTTGTAGTATAAATGGAAAGTGATTCCACAGCTACATACATATACACATCTATGGAGGAATGGGAGCACAGGATCCATTGTAAAATAAGGATACTATTATACTATTTTAAAAAGTAAGAAAATAAGTTGCAAAAAAACTGCTTTAATGCTCCAGTTAGTGTCAAAGCAACAAAAGACACCCAGCACTCCCAAACCAGGCAGGAGAGCAGGTGTGGGGTGTGCCCTGGGCTTCTCAAGCCTAACACTCACCCCATTCTCATAAAGTCTACACATCTGATCTTATTTATAGACAGAATGGGGTCAGTGCTAGGCTTGAGAAGCCCAAGGCATACCCCACACCTGCTCTCCTACCTGGTTTGGGAGGGTGGGGTGTTAGGTTGGAAACCCCAACGCCTCATTTCCCAACTTTTGTCACCTTGACCCTAACTGGAACTTCAACAAAGTTTTTGATATATATATATATATATATATATATATATATAGTGTATGTATGTATGTATATATATTATATATATATATAAAATATGCCATGGCCCTAAGAGAAATATTGGTGATATTTCTTTTGAGTACGACAGTACCTTATCTCAACCAGCAGCTTTGTCTGCCTCCACTAACACTCTTCCTGTGCCTCAAGGGCACCCTAGAACTCTTATCTCACATCTAACCTACTCGTCTGATGTGACCTATCCTTAGCACTTCAGGTCACCACCCTACCTCAGAACCTTTGCTACCTCTTCCCCACCCATTCTGTATACTCCCCCCACTCCCTACCCACCCTCTAGCAGCCTTACCACTATCCTCCTACTATCATCTCCTCTCATGCAACCCAGTAGGGTGCCCTAACTTTGACTCAGGCAAATTACTTGCTGCCTATGATCCTAAATTTGGTGTGTTCATTATAGGAACTCCGTCTGAAAATGTACTACTGTATTACTGTATCTTACTGTTGCCCTGTCTAAAACATGTACTACTGTTTTGATGTACCTTTGTCCTTGTAACTGACGTGGAACTCATAAATGAGCAACCGCTCATGGGTGTAATCCAAGAACTCAATAAATAAATAAAAATAAAAAATAAAATGAGTGCAATTGACATCACGAGTGGTGTTGCCAAGAGTGATGTCAAAGGGCAAAGTGCACAAGTGAGAAATATTACCACTATTTCTATTAGGGCCATGGCATATTTGATTTGTGTAAGGCCTTTCTTTTTTGTTGTTGTTTTACCTTTTTTTTAATGATTGGTGCTCTAAATTTTATCTTTTTGGGTGACTGAGAGGAGTTTCAGGATGGCCGAGAGGTTTGTTGTGAAAGTCACCATGACGCTTTATGTGCATCATGGCATCAGTACGTGAGCAAGCGCAGTTGGAAGGCAGTGTGATTGGGAGTGGCAGTGAGGCCCCCAGGTGCCGAGGACTTGTAAAGGACTCTATAGGAAATAAAGTGACGCTGCTGGGTAAAGAATGGGGAGCGTGTCGGTTGGAGGATCAGAGTACAAGAGTGCAGGTTGGGTATCAGGCAGAGAAGGATGCTGCTGGTAAGGGAGACTTTGATTTGAGCAGTAAGAGTGAGGGGGAGTTCTATTGTTTTAAAACTATGTGCATTGAGATGTTTTCAGGGGTTACAGAATTTGAATTAAAATTCATGCTGTGTGACTAAGCATTGAGCTGGCGTCGCGGCATGAGTCAGCGAGGGTTTTGAAAGTGAAAATATGTTGTTTGCTCTGCTGGCTCCAGCCATTTGGGGCCTACAATATGGATAAATCCAGGAACAGAGGACCTAAAGTGTGGATAAATGCGATATTCTCACTCTAGGTCCGGAGAGGCTCAAAATACTGAAAATATTTGTCACACTTTATCTTCGCTGGCATTACATAAATACATATATTTATAGCTCTCTGCCTGCCTGTCCGACTGTCTACATATCAGTCTATAATGAGTCAAGTTGATATAGTTATATATACCGTAGATGGTACCTCAAATATACCTTCACTGTCTTCTGAGTGATCTTTAGCAGTGAAGGAAAAAAATCATCTGGGAGAGGGAGCACTTTGCATCTTTCTGTTATCCTCAAAAGTTCCTTTCAATCAGAACGGTGCTTGAGCACAGACATGCTGGTGTCAGCTTCCCCATTCGAGAGTAAAATATCGACTGCAACAAAGCCTGTCAGCATAATTACAAGCTGAGACTATGACATTTTCCTCCGGAAATCTTATTGCTAAGTGTTCATTTTCTACCCATTTTAGCAAAGTAATTGTACACGGGATTATCACATTACCCAAAGACCTTCAGAGGTTACCTGCTTGATGCTGGTAAAGTCCGATTACTTTTTCCATATAGCTGTTTGGCCATCAAGCCACCACCAATGCATTACACTGGACCGTTTGGTGACCCCTCTACTCTGTCTGCTGCCTCCCCCAATGTTGTAGCTGGTGAGGATCCACAAGGTGCAGGGTTCGAGGGTGCAGATGATTGTCATTTAGATGGCTTGAGGCATATAGGTTTTTCACCAGGTTTTCTCTTTCAACTCTCTCCACCTCCCAAGTGGTGCTGAGACACAGTCCAAGCAAATCTGGCATGCATGCGGCAGTGTCCTGTGGAGGGGACGAGTTCCCTAGACAGTCTACAGTGGTCACTGCTGTTGCAGAACCTCAGTGCCATCACTTCCTGGCACCCCTTTCCCCCTGGCTGCCAGACCCAGCTCCTGAGTCCACTCAAGACATAGTCACCAGGAGGCAGCACAACCTGCCACCCACTGGGCTATCAGATGGCCTATGCTTCATTCAAAAAAATTGTTTCTAAGCCCTTTGTTTTTAGTTTGGATTCAAATCTTGTAAAATGTTTAACTGAATTAAAAGAGTGTTTTCCAGTGTGCAGTATATCTTGTGCAATACAGTAAAGTCCAGAAACAACAGAACTGTGAATTAGTAGGTCTCAGATTCTACTCCCACCACAGCCACTGACTCACTGTGTGACCTGTAGCAACATGTATGACCTTCCTTAGCCTCAGTCTAGTCAGCTGTAGCACTGGCGAAAGGAGGACTCCACTGTAAATGAGATGTTGCATCTCAGTTGGGTTATTCTGGGTAAATAAATTGTACAAAATAGTACTATCCTGCAACTGTAACAAAATCTCTTGCATTTTTTTTTTTTAATTATTATAAACATTTAGCCATCAATTATAGTAACATAGCAATTCAAGGAGCAGCTTCACACTTTAACATGTGCTATAATCATATTGTTTTAGCTACTGCCGATTACTAGAGACTACTGTACAGTTTTCTTTTCATTTTTAGCTTTCTTTTCCAAGGTTTATTGCACACTGTGGTAGTCTACTCAAAAATACTGTACAAAAACTATTTGACTGTCCCCAGTTGACCTCATAGCACCATTGTTTATGACATCATAGTGCTATCCATGACAACAGACTAAGCTCTAACAAACCACAATTGTGAGATCATTAGTGGACAGTCAAATGATTTTTGAAAGACTTATTGTGAGAAATATCTACAGCAATATTTAACATATTTTGTAGGCTTTAGGAGAAAGTAAAACAAACTAGAAAACACTAAAGTTAGCCATACTTTTTGTAAATCTATTAGTTTTAAGCTTTTGTTTTAGTAAAGAATCACTCTTAAATGTCAGAAGGGACTCTGTGTGAATCATATAAATAAGTATGCTGGGCAAACATGGACTAATTTGTAGGGAATTCATAATAGCTTACAGTGGAATAACACATGTATCTCCACGAGTGAGTGATACGACCCATAACTCGTGAGGGGAGAAGCCATACATTAGTTATAAAAGTCTAACCACTCATATGTGGAGATAAATGTGTTATTCCACTGCAACCCATTATGTATTTGATATATACCACACCACTTTTAATGTTTTTAGGTACTGCTTGCTTTGTACTGTATTGGTTAAAACAGCCTCTTTTCCATTGTAAATTCTCTATACTGTAAATCCATTGTCCTCTGTGTTCTGTTTCCAGATTCTAAGTGTGAATAATATGTTTTAAGTGTGATAAGGATAATAACATGTTTTGAGTACAACAACATGTTCTAAGTGAAAATAGTTATCTGAAAATGTTCTTTTTTTGAAAATGGCAACCAGGAAAGGTACATTGAGCCAAGGCTTGTTTCCAGGTGTGACCCAGGAGAGAGGGAAAGGCGAGTACAGACTATCAAAATACATCGAGACACAAAATGTAGCTGCAATGACAAATTAAAAAGTGCAATACAGAATACAGAACACTCAGATGATCAAAGCCATGACAAATGGACAGAACATAAAATTAGCTTACAGAGTGGCATTCAATGTAGACAAGAGCTGAGTAGAGTGCCTGGTGTCTGTTGAAGGCAGTGCAGGCAAGTCAAAAACAGGCATCTTCGGTTCACTGGTAGGAGCCGTAATCATGAGGTGGAGAAGAGGCATTTGCAGGAGGGGAGATCAGAAAGGGGGAGGGTCACGTGGAGGGTTGGCATGAATAGGAGGAAGCAGGGAGAAGTCTTAACTGGTATCTAAAGGATGGATGGAGGGGAGAGGTGCATGGAGGAGGGGATCAGGTTCCAGAGGGAGGAGAGACAAGGAGAAGGTGGACTGCGCAGCAGAGGAATGTGGGTTCCAGCACCTGCTATGGTTACACTGGGTGATTGCTTGAAGGAGTCACTAATGATGACTCTCCGGTTTCTTTCATCTGCTGTAGTACTCAGTTTACCCCCTCCCATCCAGTATTTTGCATTGCTTTTTTTCTCTTGGTGCATAGCTTTCCTTTTTTTGGCATTGAATTTCAACTGCCAAACCTCTGACCACTTCTGTAGCCTTTGTAGATCCCTCTGCATCTCCCTGATCTTTTGTCACTATCTGTCCTACCACAGAGCATCGTGCCATCTGTGAAGAGACAAAACTTGCCCCGGATGCCCTCTCCAATATTGCTGATGAACATATTGAAGAGAACAGTACCCAGGATAGATCCTTGCAGCACCCCATTCATGACCACCCTCTCTTCTAATTTAACCCTGTTTAGCACCACCCTCTGCTGTTTCTCCTTCAGCCAATTTCCTACCCATGTAATTATGTCCCTAGCTGTACCCAGGTCCTCCAACTTCTTCAGCAAACTTCTGTACGGCAGTGAGTCAAAAGCCTTACTAAAACTGAAGTAGAGTAAATCCACAGCGTCTGCTACCTTTGGCCCCATCCAGCTACAACACGGTAAGCTATAAATTATATATCATTTTATTACTTACCATGTTGCTGCATTCCAATTGAGTTCAGCAGTGTTTTAGCACTGATAAAACATTCCTGCTGCAGGGACCACACATGCTGATCTGATCGTGCCTAGTAGGGTTGTCGAGCACGCTTTCTGGGGCCTGGAGAGAGAGAGAGAGATGGAACTGTGCCTGCATTTCCAGACTTGCAGGTAACATGGTTCTCTATTGTAATCCGTTTTAAGAACCATGCTAAAGCATAGGTCCAATCAAGACTTCAACATGGTTTTTGAACCTGTGTTTAGCTCTGCTTGTTGTATGGATGCAAGCCCTGTTAGATGGACTTAAAATGGTTTAAGTGACTTAAACCATTTTTTAGCCATCTAGTCTGGATGGGTATTTGTTACCCAGTCAAAGAAAACCATAAGGTTGGTCTGACAAGACTTCCCTGCCACAAACTCATGCTGTTTACTATCTTATAGACCATTTCTCTTGAGGTAGTCCACAAGGTCCTCTTTGGCCAGTGACTATCAGTTTGCCCACTACGTAGGAAAGGCTGACAGGTCTATAATTCCCTGGTTGCTCCTTGTCACCCCTACCTTGTGTTGTGTGACTATGTCCCATACCCTCAAGTCTTTCAGAGCTAACTCCGTCTGACTTGAGCTACTGAATTGTCCTAATAGGGGTTCAGCCAATTCTACAACCAATTCCTTGAGCACCATTGGGTGCATCCCATCTGGCCCTAGGGCTTTATCTCCATTTAGAGCTTCAAGCTATGGGAGTACAAATACATTCTGCAATTAAAAAGTGTTATCCTAGTTGGCCCAGTGGCATGGAGGGCTGAGGCACTGGTGCCTTATCTCCTGCCACGATGGCGACCTGTGTTTGGTGGCGAGCACAGGTTTCTGAGGGTTGGCTGCGGAGGGAGAGAACTGAGTATCCATAGAAACATAGAAACATAGAAGTTGATGGCAGATAAGGACCGCAAGGCCCATCTAGTCTGCCCATTTCTTTTTCTGCCTTATGAATGTGCCATTGGCCTTTGCTCTGTCAATGACCTATCTATTCATACTCATCTGTATTGCTCCCTTATGCCTATCCCATGCCTGTTTGAAGCACTGCACTGTATTCATAGACACCACTTCCTATGGTAGGCCGCTCCATGCATTCACCACCCTTTCTGTGAAAAAGAAGTTCCTCACATTACCCCTTAATCGACCTCCCTCTAATCTCACGCTGTGTCCTCTTGTCCTGCTATTTTTCTTATATTGAAACATGTTAGACTCTTTCACCTTGCTAATGCCCTTAAGGTGTTTGAATGTTTCGATCATATCACCTCTCTCCCTCCTTTGCTCTAGGGTATACATATTGAGCTCCGTTAATCTGTCCTCATATGTTTTCTGATGCAGTCCCTGCACCATTTTGGTTGCCCTTCTCTGGAGTGCCTCAGTTTGGTTAATGTCCTTGTGTGGCCTCCAGTACTGCATGCAGTGCTCCAGATGGGGTCTAACCAGTGTCTTGTAAAAAGATATTATTACCTCCCTCTTCCGACTTGTGATACCCCTACTAATACACTCCAACATCCTTCTAGCCTTACTTACTGCTTTAGTGGTCTGCTTGGACGATTTCAGGTCATCAATGATGATGACGCCCAAGTCTCTTTCTTCCCTTGTGACTGCCAGCAAATCCTCTCCCAGCCTATAGGTGGCTTCTGGGTTTCTCTTCCCTATGTGCATGATCTTGCAGTTCTTTGTGTTAAACTCCAGTTGCCACTCTTCCGACCATTTTGCTA
This sequence comes from Neoceratodus forsteri, assembly GCA_016271365.2. Lineage (NCBI taxonomy): Eukaryota > Metazoa > Chordata > Ceratodontiformes > Ceratodontidae > Neoceratodus > Neoceratodus forsteri. The sequence continues at coordinate 468,735,252 of CM028134.1, read as the reverse complement.
GTTTATCCAGATCTCTTCTCATTCTGCCCACCCCATCTAGATAATCTACTCTGTTGCAGATCTTGGTGTCATCTGCAAACAGACAAACCTTACCCTTCAGTCAAACCTTACCCTCAAGTCGAAGCACAGAACCATCTCAGCCTTGACTAAAGTCTCTAATGACTGGATCCATGCTATGGACACCAAGAAGGTTACTGGTGCAGTCTTTCTAGACCTCAGTAAGGCCTTCGACACTGTAGACCATCACCTCCTAATCACCTGTCTTGCCTACATAGGTACCACTGCACTTATCTTACAGTGGTTTAACAGTTATCTCACAGGAAGGATACAAAAAGTCAAAGCTGATGGCCTACTATCTACCCCCCCTTCCAATTGCCAGAGGTCCTCAAAGGCTCCATCCTAGGACCAATCCTTTTTTCCCTGTACATCAACAACCTTGACTCCCACACAAAGAACTCTAGCATACATTTCTTTGCGGATGATACGGTTTTGTATGCATCAGGCTCGTCCTTAACTGAAGTCAGGGAAGCACTCCAAGCTGACTTTATCCAGTTAGAAAGCACCCTTATCAATGCCAAGCTTCTCTTAAATGCCAAAAAAACCAAGACAATGATTTTCTCGAGATTTGCCTTGTCTGGTGCCTACCTACCCCACCTAAAAACTTCATAGTTACCTCCCTAGGTGAACCCTTGGAGCCGTGCCTAAATTTAAATATCTAGGTATGTGGATAGACAACAAGCTTTCCTTCAATGACCACATCGAGGATCTATCAAAGAGGCTTAAAGCACGCTTGGGTTTCTTCTTTAGAAATAGGACCCTCTTTTCTCTCGCGACCAGCAAAAGACTTGTCCAAGCAACATTCCTTCCCTTGCTTGACTACAGAGACATTATCTTTATCTCCTCCCCAACCTTGAGCCTATCTAAACTGGACATACTCTATCACCGTGCTCTTCACTTCATTACTAACTCTGTGTACAGGACCCACCACTGTGATCTTTATTCAGCAATTGGGTGGACCTCTCTTGCCACCAGACACCTCCTGCATGCTGGCATTTGGACTCTCAAATTACTACTCCACAAACTGCCTGTCTATTTAACGTCTCTCATACACATCTCACATAGCGCCTACTCCCTAAGGAAATCTGACCTTTTCCTAGTAGATGTTCCCAGGACACATACCACAGCTGGCCAAAGAGCCGTCTCATATGCCCTCCCAAACATTTGGAACCAACTACAAGCCAGGCTGAAGCTAACCAGCATCGTATCAATTAACTCCTACAAAACACTAACTATCTCTAAATTAAAAGACATATGTAGGTGCTGCTAGGCCCCCATCGCCAAGTCAACTTCCTAGGTACCAACTGTCCCTCTACTTATTAAGCTGAACTGTGTTGCATAATTTAGGGCAAGGTTAAAGCTGGAATGTACTGCATATATAGCATAAGGACTTCTATTGTGTATACCTCTTGTATTATATATTTTTTTTCTTTGTTGTTCTACATGTTATATCTCCTGTCTATGTAATTGCGAACTGTATGTGTATGTGCCTCAGGACCTCCTTGTGAATGAGCTTGCTCATCGGAGTCTTTCCTGCAATAAACTTGAACAGTCCATCTGCAATGTCACTGATGAAGATATTGAAGAGGACTGGCCCCAGGACTGATCCTTGAGGTACCCCACTTGTGACTTGCATCTCTTCTGACTGTATACAGTTTACCACCACTTCTGACCCACCCTGAGCCTACCCAGCTTTTTAATCAATCTTCTATGTGGAACAGTATTGAAAGCTTTGCTGAAGTCAAGGTAGGCGACATCAACTGCTCCCCCTTGGTCCACCACTCTGGTTACCCAGTCAAAGAAATCTATGAGATTAGTTTGACAGGACCTTCCTTTTGTAAACCCATGCTGTCTTGGATCTTGTGCTCCTATGGATTCCAGGTGTAGCACTATCCTTTCCTTAAGGAGTGCCTCCACAATCTTGCCAACTACTGAGGTAAGACTAACTGGTCTGTAGTTCCCTGCCTCCTCCCTGCTACCACTCTTGTGGAGCGGGATCACATGAGCCCTTCTCCAGTCTTCTGGTACCTCTCCTGTGCTCGGAGACTCACTAAACATTTCTGATAATGGCTCTGCTAGTTCCACCCTTAGCTCTTTTAGTACCCTGGGATGTATGCCTTCAGGTCCCATTGCCTTGTCCACCCTGAGCTTATCGAGCTCTTGTAGGACCCTTTCTTTTGTGAAGGGACTAGTGCACACCTCCCTCCCCCCTGTGTCCATGGTGCTGAGCTGTGGGCCCTGCCCTACCTTCTCTTCAGTAAATACTGAGCAGAAGAATCTATTTAAGATAAATGCTTTTACATGGTCCTCCTCCTCACATGCCCCCTCATCCCCTTTGATCTTAGCAATACCCCCTCTGGACCTTCTCCTTTCACTAATGTATCTATAGAAAGTCTTGTTACCTTCTTTTACTGTTTGTGCTAGTGTTTCCTCAGTTTGGGCCTTTGTCTGCCTTACTGCCGTCCCTGCTTCCCTTAGGGAAGTTTGGTATGCCTCCCTATCTTCATCCTGCTGCGTTCCCTTGTATTTCCTGAAGCCCAGCCTTTTGGCTCTGACCTTTTTGCTATTGTTTTTGAGAATCAAAGTGGTTTTCTTCTTCTTTTGCTCTTCCTTTTCTCTCTAACACAATGGGATGTTGCTTCAAGTATTGCATCTTTAATGCTTGCCCACTTTGCCTGTACCCCCTCACCTGTATTTCTTTTTGCCAGGGCTAGCTTAACTCTGTTGGCCATCTTATCAAAGTCAGCTCCTCTGAAGTCCCATATTGTTGCCTTGGAATGGGATGATTTAGTGCTAGTGGCCAAATTGAACCATACCATGTGATGGTCACTGGCCCCGAGGTGAACTTCCACCTCGAGATCTGTGATCCTTTCCCTGTTAGTCAGTACTAGATCTAAGATAGCCCTGTCTCTTGTGGGTTGTTGTACCAGTGGTTTGAGGCCCTCACCTTGCAGGGAATCCACCATGTGTCTAGTTCTGGCAGATGTTCCTGCTGGTATTGACCAATCTGTATCTGACATCTGGCATGTAGGACTGCTCTCCTTTCCCAGGGAGGGTGGATTGTCATTCCAGCCGAATGACTGCCACCAGGTGGAGGCCTGGTGGTAGTGCGGGTCTGAGATAACAACAGACGGGAGGGTGCTATCAGACTCTGCAGCATGTGTGTGTGTGCCTCCATGTACGCACGCTGGTGTGCATGCCCCAGCAATGGGGAATGGAAGAAAAATGGAAAAGGGATGCTGGCAGGGGCTGAATGGAGCTCTCTCAAGTAAGGGAGAGCTGAAGCCACATCTGCCAGCATCCCAATGGGAGAAAAGGCTATATAAAAAGTGTTATCTTGACCTAAGATGAGCAAAATAAATAAAGTTGGTCACTGAGCATGCTCAGAAGTTTATCTCACTCATTTTGGCCACCCTGACCATGCTCAGAAATGTATTTTCATTATAGATGAGCTTCTGTAATGCTGAGCCATTGAACAGATGGGCACAGTTTACATGAAGCACTGTTTGCTTTTGCAACTCTTTACATTTCTATCAAAAAAGAACTTGAAATCCCATGATGTACATAGGATATCCCATGAGGTAGCTCAAAATATGGTTGTTAAAGGTGTGCAGTTTTGGTGTTATTGTTCCCTTGCACTTGTGGCTTCGTTTTGCTCAGCCACTTGTGCAAGGGACAAATAACACCAACTTTTCACACCAAATAATCACATTTTGAGCTACCTCATTGAATACCCCCTAGTTATTACAAAACATTTATCACCACTAGTGTTGTGTTTGTGTGTATGCGTGTATGCGTGTGTGTGTGTGTGTGTGTGTGTGTGTGTGTGTGTGTGTATATATATCTATACACACCGTTGCACCTGGTCATCCCTGAAAAAGGGCGCTTGTGCTCAGTGAATAACCTGGTCAACAAATAAATGTAAAAAAATATTTTTTTAGTAACTGCAAACCCAGATGAAGAGGCCTTTCCTTGAAATGTTGTTGTTTTGTCACTTCTGTTTAATCTATCTGATGAATGCTTGCAATAAATGTTTTGGGGAAAAAAAATGTCATACCTGGCTGAGTGAGTCAGTTCTCCAGTACGTTTTTGCATAGTGTAGTGCTGTGTGCACAGTGCTTTGGGAGGAGGGTGGTCGGGAGAGAAAATGTGGACAAAAAAACATGGAGTAGGGAGAATATACTGTAGGTCCCTGCAGAACAACGGGGCGAATGTGCTAACCAGCATTTGGGTGTTGAGAGCACTGGTCCAGGCTACCATCCCAGTGTAGCACACAGAGACTGACAATGACCATACACTGCCAAAGGATACTCGTACACCGTTATGCACCATTTATTGGTAGCGTACTATCACTATCACAGAGGCCTCTGTCATAGTGATAGTATACTGCCAATAAATGGTAACTTGAACTGCATAGTGCTCATCTCAGAATAAAGGCCCCCCCTTAACAGTACTGGGCCCCACACTGACAAGGGCTTGGAAGTCACCTCAGGGTGTGTGTGTGTGTGTGGGGAGATAAGTGAGGAGGTGGGCACCTGACCCACCTGGAAGCCAGAATTGTGGCAGCAACTCCTGGGTAGGCAAAAGTATATATCATAGGGGAATACTGTTATTCTTCGATTGCTGCACTTGATACTCTTGGAGAAGTGAGGGACCCATCAGTGGTGCAGCTCTGCTACGTTTCAGCGTAATGCTTCAAAAGGCAGACCTAGAACTTCACCTTCTCAGACTGACGTGCTTGTGTGTGTGTGTGCTTTTAATTCTCATCAATTGCAAGAAACAAGAAGGTGGGACTGCATTATTGATTAACACAGGGTTCATTGGTATACCCTGACATGAACTTAAATCAACAACACTATTGGAATAGTACGTTTACTTAAAATAAATAAATAAATAATTCTGATAACTTGAGCTCCAACAGTGTAACCCGGCTATTGTCACAGAGGTTACTGTTAACCTACTTATCATGCTGTGCTTAAGGGCTTTGCATGAAAGGGTTAATATTATAGCACAGTTTCTGAATGCAAAGAATGTGTTTCCTGCCTATTGCAAATATTTTCTGCTACGTGACAGTGTTTCTTGTGCCATACATGGCCTGTGCCCACTGGTGAACTCTTTTGTTAGGGCATTTTTGCCACCCTTCAGGGGCTTATAAAAGGGACACCTGTCCAGCCAAAAGCAGTGTTCCAGTTTTTCCAGTTCTGGTTCTCAAGTTCCAGAACCAGAGGCCTTAGGGTTCTGTGTCCCTATAGGTGCACTTTCTCTGGCTGCGACCAGCCAGAGGGTGCTTGCAGGCTCAGGACTGTGGCAGGGGCATGGGTCCAGAGTGGCACTGGCTCCCACTGGTGGAGGTCACTGGAGGCTAGGATCCCTCTCTGGGTCCGGGATTGGTGCCAATGGGGACCTGTTGGTGGCTCACTTTCTAGGATGGTTGCCTGATAGTGTCTGCATTACCATCCTGTTTACTACCAGCAAAAATCAAAGTCTGAAGTTTCTGGTGGAGGAACCAAGGTCTAAAAGAATGATGAAAGAAGTAAATATCCACAGAAGACCAGTGCAGAAAGTGGACACTGAGACAGCTATGCTGGAAAGCAGCAGGAAAAGATACAGTGAGCCACAGTAAGCCTCTGCGTCTCCACAAAGTGCTATGACACTGAACCCCATAGGGGAAGGGGCTAGGCGCAGCGGCTGATGTTATCTACCTTGGTACTTAAGTGTCCTGTTGGGCACCCCATCCACCATAAGAGGGTATACCCCTTCCATGTCAACCTCCGCTAAGCTGTATCTTAATGGGCTGAGAACCTCCTGTGGCCCGCTTTCCCTTTGCAGCTACAAAGGGACATCCTTGAAATATGACTTAGGTCACTAAGTTGCCATATGTAAATATGTTATAGATGCTACTAAATGTGTATCTGCACTTGGCTAATCTGGGGCGTGTACATATTGCTAAAATAATGCTAATTATGACTGGGACCTAGGTGGGGTTTCAGTCAAGGATCTGGTGTGTGCATACTGTATACCCTGCAAATAAATGTTGATGCTTTGCAAGTAATGTTAGTGTTGTACCCTGTGACCCTTATGTAACGGGAAAGGGGACAGAGTTAAACTGCTACTGTAACCGAAATGTAAACCATAAAATAAGTTAACAGTTTGAAGGTAAATAAATCATCTTCATCCCGAGTTGCTTTGTGGGGAATAGACTGTACAGTGTGCTGCAATAATGAATTCTTTTTTTTGTCCACCTGAGGGTGGCTCCATTTAGGCCCTGGCGATAAGGGTTATTTGCTGTCAGTGGGCTGCTACATGAATATGCCGTTTACCAACACAGAAGGATACACTGATAAGGAAGAAGAAGGAGAAGAGCAGGGAGGGGTAGGGGAAGGGGCGAGGAAAAGACATAAGGAGAGGAGAGTGGTGATGATGATAGCATGGCTAGAGCAGTTCCAAGTAGCTGGCACAAAGACTACTACAGGCGGTACTCTCGTGGCTCAGGCCCTCATCAGGTGGGGAAAAGCCAAGCCTAGGAAAAGTACAATATCACAGTGGGTAACTCCCAGTGAGAAAATCCCAATCAATGTACCCATAGATATGGGAGTCTGCCCCTAAGTTATTGCCTTCACCCCTTCCACTGCATTGGGCATGGTGGCAGAGGCAGCTGTTAGTGGGGTTGTGCACAACAGGAAGCCTCTTTACAAGTGTCTAAATGTAAGATAACATTTTTTTTTTGTAATCATTTTTCTCCCTACAGCCGGCTTGTATCTTTCCAGGAGGGTGACCCCAGCCCATCCCCAGCGTCCACCAGCGGCGTGGCCTAACCCCAAGGGCTTACCCCAGGCGGGGTCAGCAGGGGTCCCGGACTCCCTCAGCGAGGACTGGATTTAGTTGGCCAGTGCCGTGGCTAGCCGGGGGTGGAGCCTGCGAGACGCCCTCTGCCATCCTGCATGGTAGTGTTCTATTTCTCCTGTTCTCCCAGGAGTTGGGACCATGCAATGACGTCAGCAGAGGGGAGCACGCACGCATCCACATGCACTCCCTCCAGACGTCTGGCCCGACTCCTCCCCTACTTGTGGTACAGCGCCTGGTCCTCCAGCCTCTGCCAGGGGGCAAACAAGCACCGACCACCAGGATCCCCCTTCCAAGGAGAAGGAGAGCAGTCCATCGGATGCTCAATCCTTCTCTTCCCCTGCCGACCCCCGATGGCTTGTGTTCATTCTCGAACATGGGTCGCCGGGGTAGCGCGAGATAAGGCACCAGTGCCTCAGCCCTCAGCTCAACCGGGCCGACTAAGATAAAAATGTTAAAGATACTGATTGCTTTTATAGGGAGGCAGTTTGGCCTTGAGGTTTGACTGCAGAACTTGAAAACCCAGAGATCCAGGTTTGAATCCCACTTACTCACTCCCTGATCCTGAACAAGTCACTTGACGTCCCTATGTGTAACCTGTCTGTAATCTCACTAAACTCTCTCTGTACTCTTGGAATCTCCTTGTGTGCTGCAAACTGCAGCAACATTCTTTCCCCTCTTCTGGATTGTAAAGTACTTCAAGATACAGTTTGTATAACAGGTGCTATTTAAAACCAAATTATTTTCTTTTCGTGGAGCTAAATTATTGCAAAATGTGTACTATACGATTCTATGAATGTCCTTGTCCACCCAAAGGTGATGTGAGAGACCTATGTTAAGGATCAGCTCGTGTGCTGCCTGGGCTGGCAAATGGCTGGAGCTCCTCAATGTACTGTATCCTCTATGGCAGAGGTACTGTACAATGAGCAGATTGGGGATAGAACCTCCTACGCTCTTTGCAGCTGAGAAGTGTATGCCATAACATGCTTGAAGAGCAGTCAGGGTTGGTGGACTGGAGGGAGGGGCTGCATCTAGTTAGAGAAATGCCAGTGCCCTGTTTTATTATAATCTGGATCCCCGTATTGTCAGGGGGGTGTAGCGGTAAAGGCAAAATAACATCCAAAACACAAAAATGAGATCTGAGTTATAGAGGGGAAGCGTAAGGATTTGGATTCTCAAATGTCTTGGGGATTGGGGCAAGAGTCCTGCAAACCCCTTCCAGGATAAGTAGATGAGATCATTTTAACTCTTAGCCAAGTGATTTTAAAGTAAAATTTTTATGATGTTTTCCTGTTGCAGTTGTGGTGGTGTTCACCACTTACAGGAGAAACATCACTGCAATGGGTCGTAAAAGCTGCAAATATTGCTACCAGGATGATGATCATCACACTTTATATATTAGCCAGATGTTTCCTATATAACATTTTTTTCCTTGTTCAGGGTGTCTTCCCCCTTCCAGGCCATCCACAAACCTCCTACCTGAAAAACACTGGCCCTTCAGGGTCTTCTGAGGCTCATGGGTCCTGAATTTACCTAGGGATGTAATTCTGATAGGTTATGTCTCATCATACCCTCCCTCTGTCCAGCATCCCAACAGAGCCATACTGGTGCCATTTCTGGCCTTTGAAGGACACTGCTCTCCATTGTGGAGAACAGTGACCAAATCTGGCCTACTGCAGGGGTCACCATGGCCACACAATATGGCCCCACTATCCACTGCATGGGGAAGCACCGTTGCCAGTAGCATTTCCCAAACATGGCTGCCCAGTCTTCAGTGGCCTAAGCTCATTCCTGACCCCTTATCACCTGCATTGTAGCTGAACAGTCTAAAGCTAAGTCACTGGCCATCCCTTATGTATCTCTTTTTTTGTATTTAAAAACAAGGCCACTTCTAGACCACTGATTAAGGGAACTGTGGGGTGTTTAAAGTTTTATTGCAGTACTGTAGATGTTGATTCGGTCTATATTACAAGCAACCTGAAACTATCAACGCAGTGCAAAAAGGCAGTGGGGAAGGTGAAGAGGATGCTGGATTGTATATCAAGGATGTTCTCCAGCAGCAGGAAAGAGGTAATTCTGCCCCTGTCCAGATCCATGGTGTATCCACATCTGGCGTACTGTGTGCAGTGCTGGAGGCCCTACCTTTAGAAAGACATAAACCAGATAGAGGCGGTACAGAGGAGGACTGCCAAGATAATTCAGGGGCAGCAGAACATCCTATATGAACAGAGGGTGGTGGACCTGATTATGTACTCATTGGAGGAGAGGAGAGAAGAGAGAGAGCGACGCGATTGAGATCGTTAAATACCTTAAAGGCATTAACAAGGTTGATATAGGGGATCTTTTTTGCAAAAGTGAGAACAGAAATACCAGAGGGCCCAACTACAAATTAGCAGGGGAACGATGGGAGGTACAGGAGGAAGGCTAGAAGGCACTTCTTTATTGAAGGGGTGGTGGCAAGATGGAATGCACTGCCAGAGGAGATAATAAATCACAGTACTGCTGGGTGGGGTTAAAAGAGGGTGTAATAGATTCAAAGGGAAAAATGGAGTGATGTGGGTCAGAGCAGCATGTAGCATATGCACGTGAGTTCTGTATTGGGAAGACTCGATAGACCCTCGGGCTTTTTTCTGCTGGCCTTTCATATGTTCATATCTATGTTCATGTGTATATATCATCTGTGTACTTTTTCTACCCCATTATGTCCCCACATGATGATGGGGTCACCACAGCTGTACCCTTCCTGTAGCCAGCAGTGCAGGTGAAAGGTTGCCTCTACATTTTAAACCAGCACTGCTTTCTTGTTGTCCTGAAGAGGTGTGCAAATGCTGGGCACCCTGTGCCCTCTCTATCCGAGTACCTCACCTTAGCAAGGCTCTCTGTGCCTAGTCAGCCTCCATGAGAATCCTGAGTCTGGCATGCAAACCTCATTCTCCCAGGTGGTACCACTAAGCCAGCTCATAAGTGTGTTTTGGGTGGTATTTGTAGCTTTGAAATCAGTACAAGTGTCTTCCATTAGAATTTGTGTAGGGGAGAGATCCTGCACCCTACAGATCAGTTGAAGAATGCAAGCTCTGCAACGTTTAATTGCACCAAATTTGTGCTGCAGTGTACATCTTCTGCTGGTTGGAAAATCCAGCCTTGGTCATTTTTCTTACTTTTATTTACTGGCTTGGCTTATTCTGTATATGTAAGTCCTGCACTGTACTGCTGTAAATGACAGTATGCTACTATATCTCTGCCTTATGGGCTCAAAAAAGATTGAAGGGCTTGGGTCAATATAATGCCTGTGGGAATTTGTTACCCAAAGATGTTGAGTTAAAGTTCAGATGTATGTTGCACGGTGCCTCAAGAAAGGGAAAGACAAGGTGGGCTTAGTACTGCCCTCTGGGAAACAATACCAATCCATGGTGGTCTCCACTAGCACAGCCAAGCCAGCTCCTGCACAGTGCAATAACAGTTGGCAACCAAAGCTAAATCTTAGTACTCTACTAATAATATGCACACAGCACAAGACTGCCAACAAATAACTGAAGGTTTAATTGGGGGAACAGGAACAAGGTTCAGGTAAAAGGCAAAAAGAGCTTCAGCAGTGGTCACTGGCTTGGTTGGTTTTCAGTTGCCCTGCTATGCAGAGTCTGTGATAATGATTCAGCCTGCCAGTCAATACACAGTGCTCTTCCCATTGTACTGTTGGGCCTTATCCCAATTCCCCCTGGTACCAGTTAATATCCCAAGTGCTTGACAGCTTCCCCTTGAATTATGGGCACCCAGGTGTTAAATGGTGTAGGCCCATCACAGTTGTACATGGATGGCTGGTGTTGGTACACATAAACTAAAAAAAATTCTGAATTGATAGCAACCCTCCAAATTGTAATCCTGGCCAGATGGCCTAGATCAGCAGCTTAGTATTACTTGGGGCCTTGTAGAACTATATGCAAGATTTGGTGTTGCAGGACCCAGAGGCCCTGTTCATTTACTCATGGTTATCCTAAGGCTGGCAGACCTCCATCTCCAGATGCAGTCCTGACTGGATGTACTGGCTCTGTTTTGCCGTCTGATGTTGCACCCACCTCTGACAGCTCCCTTAGCTCTCCTCTGCCGGTTGAGCTCTCTGGCACATCTTGCAGGTTCAGTTGGGCTCTTGCTCCACCAATCTGTCTTCTTTAAGGGTGTTTTGTGGATCCCAGGGCTTCAGCAGCTCACCTCACTGTGGCTATCAGCACTGCAGACCTAGGCCCTGCTGGTTTCTTCTCCATTCAGACTCCTCTGGTCTGTCCCAGTAAAAGAGTCTCTGTAACTGCATGCAAAGGCTCAGCTGTAGGGTGGCTAACACAGGCAGATGTCTTTATCTTCAGACTTCAGTTATCTCTCTCTTACAATGCTGCAAGCTGCAGTTTCCTCCTTAGTGGCTGTGTAAGCACATTTCCCCTTCCAAACTCTCTCTTCAGCTCTTTTCTTACTTGGGTAGACAAGAGGTCTGCTTCTTACCACTGTCTTTCCAGACTGATAACATGCTGGAAGATTCATCAATCTTTCTACCAGCAGACAGCCTCCTGATTGACTAAGTCCTATAGTCTCCTAAAAGGCAATGTCTGGGTGACACTAGGTGGCTGGTTGGCAGTGAATAATGAAGTCTTCCTGTGCCCCAGAAGCTCTCTGTGGCTCCCTCTGCAGTCTCTTGAGCCTGATTGGTTGTACTGTTGCTCTCTTACCCCATTGCCATGCTCTCAAGGGTCAGAAAGGGTTCAGATGGCTGCCAGATTTGTAGTCCAAGGGGACTATAGGCAGGGGAAAAATGAGCAGACTGGGTAGGCCAAGCGGTCCTCATCTGCCGGCAAGTTCTGTATTTTTGTGTTTCTGTGACTTGGCCCCAAAAGTTTTGTTTCAAAGGGCTCCTGTAATAACATGATTATTTGTGTTCCCAGGTTGTGTTATAACAGATTTATTTATTTATTTACTTAGTTTTTGTTGACTGGGTAAGTGCACTAGACAAATCCTTCCTATTTTCAGGCAGGACCCGGGGAAGGGGGATACAGATGAATGCCAACTGACCTTGAACCGGATTAAGCTGTTGGTGGTATTTTTAGTGCATGAGGGAAATTTGGCCAGGACACCGGGGAAATTCCCCTACTCTTTTTCGATAAGTGCCATGGGATCTTTAACATCCACCTGAACTACCACCATTCCAGGCAGATGGGACCTTGGTTTAACGTCTCATCCAAAAGACAGAGATCGCACTTTGTAGTCCGATTTGGTTGGGGCCATGATCAGGACAAGTCACCAGTTATTATGAGTGCCAGTGTACTCCTCTGTCAATGACAGCTGAGCCACCTTTGTTGTGTTGTGAGAGTCACAGCACTAATGGTGTAAAAACTGCAGAAGACAAACTGGGGCTCCTTTGCACCCCGCTTATGCACCCCACTCCAACCCAAGTCACTGGAACCAGAGGGAGCATGAACACTGAGGACAGGAGGCTTTGACTTTGGGGAGCCAAGACGTAAGCCTCCCCCTCCACACCTTAAGGAGAGTTACACTTCTAATAATCTATTAATTACTTTAACTTGAAACCAGCCTTGCTGTTAACATGAGGGGTAATCGGTCTAGCATGCTGCATCCCTTTGCATCCATTGAAAGACCTCACAGCAAGCCTCATACATTTCTGATTCAGCACAACCTTGCAGAGCAGACACATCAATATGAAAATTACATCTGGCTCAGAAGATTGTTTTTTTCCCCAATTTGTATTGCTAGACTTTGAATCAAAGAGTTGCAGTGGGAACGCATGCTGAATAATAACAGATGATAGACTAATGATCTGAACCACATACCACTGCACTGCTGTAGTTCTGGGGCTTTTGATGCTCATTTAAAAATTCAGAAACTTTAATACAGGCAGTCATGAACCCAAATAACCTTTTGCATGTAGAAAAATACACTATAGAACTAATATATTCCGTGTTAGAAATATTTTGCTGTTCCAGCGCTGCTGGCATATTCACTCTGAGTTATTTTCACGGTACAACCCCACAAGAATAGATCAAGTTTTATTTCAGCTCTAAGAATAAAACATTCCAGCTACACTCAGTTTATCTGATGCTGGGAACTGCTGCCACACTTGGTCGCTCATCACAGAAGGTTTGACACCAAGTAACTCTGGGCAACTGCACCACAATGCAAGTGCTTCAGAAACACAAAACTACAATTTAGAATGCTTCCGCCTAATGCATCTACGTAATGCTATTTGCATTAAAAATATATGGAACACTTACAGGCTGAAAAGTAAAGTAACTTGCCTTTCCTTTTGCCTCTTTTACGTGCTATAGCTCTTCAAGCTAGTGCCATCCAATCCCCGCAAATCAGTGCATGGTCGATCAAATAAGTATTTTGTACACTGTATATTTGACTTGCTTGTTATTTTCATGGTATATGTCCGTACCGTGAACACATCAAAAATAAAATGAAAGCAAAATATATTAGTTCCATAGTATCAACTTCCCCATGGTAACCTAATGGCATTGTCATATCCAATACATATGACAAGGACTAACAAAGACTGTCAGAAACATATAATGGACTTGGTTTCCAGTCCTTTACAATGGAAACTGTTACATTTCTTCTTTTTTTAATGAAATAAAATTCTGAGCTGTAATACAGCTAGAATCAACAGGAGGGACAGGGGTATTGATAATACTGATGATGCCATACTATAAGGATACTGGCCAGACAACATCTGGAGTACGGCCAGGTGTGCAGTTCTGAGTTCTGAGTTCTGCACTGCAAAAAGGATATATAAGCATTAGAGTGGGTACACCATGTTACAACACTGTTCAGAGGACTTGAGAATTTAGCCTATTAAGCAAAACTTAGAATGCTGGGATTATTCACTTTGGAGTAAAAGAAAATGGAGAGGGGAGGCTTGACTGAGGCATTAAAAGGCTTGAAAGGTAACTTTTTTGCTAGCACTCACGAATCCTAGCCAGGGGGTCAAGCATTACAGCTGAGGGGAGAAATGTTTAAAAATTATGTGAGAAAACATGTTCTCACCCAGATGGTGATAAGGGTTTGCAACAGGCTACCGGAGTTCATGTTCTCTGTAGATAGCATGCATTGCTTTAAGTCAAGACTGGGTAAATTCTCAGGTGACAACAATATTTGAGGCTACTACTGCTAGAATAACAGGGAGGATAACTGGGGATGGATTTCAGGAACCAAGCATATTGGATGGTAATGGGGCTCTGTAGGTGTGCTGAGGTAGTAGCCAGTAAGGGATGTAGAAAAAAGCCTTTCCCCTTTCCAGCCAATGAAGCTGTGGGTATTGGGAGTCATATGCATATATTGATATTATCTTTTCTAGACAACTGTAGACTAGTGCACTGTGGAATTATCCCTGTTACCACCCACCAGCCTCTTTCCGTTCATGCTGATTGATTGCTGGTGTTAATCATCAGGGTCATGATATAGTATAACACCAGTAAACACTGGTATGTGAACCTTGCAGCCTTCCAGCATTCCTGATCAACACCAGCCATAGGCACTACCTTTATCTACCAGTCATGCGTACTGAGCAGTGCAGAATAAACTAACTGCCACAGAAATACAGTAAAACAGATTTAGAAAAAAATTCCCTACTTGTTTCAGGTTCCAGTTCAGTCCTCATATTATGATAATCATCTTATGTGTTACAGACGGACTGGCCTAATTAGTGGCTACAGAGTCAGCTCTTGTAGGCTATGTTCCCCCCATCTTGTTATCCTGAACACATACCTTAGCACTTAAACAGGGATTGACCTTTAAGGGGAACTGAAGTCAAAATTAAAAAACAAAAAATGTTGTGCAGAGTGTTTAGAGTTTTAGGTGAAGCCCTAGCAATGTGTCTTTCCCTTTGTTTGCTATAAGGAGTTTTTTCTAAATTTGCCTACTAGTTTTATGGCCCCAGGGATCTCCATGTTTGAATTTTCTTTCTCTTCTTTTTCCTACAACGCAACCTGTCCCATATGACAGTGATGCGTCGGTGACCATTAATTCAGTAAGAGCTGGGATTGTGTCAGGTTTCGAGCAGTAGAGCTGTGATTCTAAGTACCTCTCCTTACCCATTGATCCCTAATGAAGGCTACATTCACAGTTGGCAAACACCTGAGGGTTAATTGAGTGGGCTATTCTGTAAGGATGTAGCTAGAGTTTTCACTGGTTATAGCATTGATGCTCAGGGGTGATTTGTGTACTTTTTTATGGCTGTGCACAGTTTGATAACATGAAAAGCTTTAAATATGAAACATTTACTTCTGCTGGTTAGACCTAGATGCATACCTAGAAAACAAAGTTTGGAGTAGAGCAAGTTATTTTTTTTTCCATACAGATGTTTTGTGGTATTTTTTGTCTTTTGCTCCCTGATCCCAGCCCCTACCTTGGATGTGCATGTGCACATCACGTCTCAAGGTGCTCTCCTTTCATGTCACCCCTGCCACCTATGCTAACCACCGGACCTCCACCCGGTGGCAGCAGGACTACGAGGGTTGGGGTGGGGTGGGTGACTTAACCCCAGGAGAGGAAAGCTATCTTCCAGCTTGCTCAGTCTGGCTCAGACTCTCCCCCCCATGCCAGCACCACGACGACCCAAGTCCATTGCTGAACCCGTGTTGCCGGCGTAGCATGAGGTAAAGCATCCAGTGCCTCAGCCCTCAGCACCACTGGGCCGGCACAGAGTAGAAAGAGTTATTTAGTTGAGGCCAGAATATCAGGCTCCTAACAACAAATTACTGCTGCAGCAACTATCACTCACTGAATCAGTGGTCCTGAACACATCCCTGTCACATGGGACAGGAGGCGCTGTAGGAAAAAAACAGCAATAAAATATCCAAACACAGAGATTTCCAGGAGCCATAAAACTAGCAGGTAAGTTTAGAAAAAAAAATCCTTACAGCACACAAAGAGAAGAATACACTAGGACTACACACATATAAACGAAAATAATCTACACAATGTATGTTTTTGTCAATTTGACTGTAGTTCTCCTTTAGCATTTTTACCTTAACAATTAGGGCAAGTTGGCTCTAAACTGCACTATGGTTGCTCTAGTCCACAATTATAATGGAGAATATTGCTCATTTATACAGTAAAACAAAAGCCAAGAAATATTTCCTAATTATTGCACATTTATCCTGCTCCTAAATTGCTTCCCACCCTGGAAAAAAAAAGCATGCCATGCAATCACACACAGTTCTCATTTGTATTTGTACCATGGCCCCCTCGCTTCCTCTTTCTGCACCCTACTCCCAAACCAGATGATCCCAGAGCAATGGATGTTTAATAAAAGTTGATGGCCTCCACCTGACAAGACAGGAGACTAGTGCACTAGGGCAGAAGTATAACGTCTACATTGGCAGATAGTTAAATTAGCTGTGGAGGATGCTGGGTCTGGGGATTCCACTGCTGAGGGAGGAACAGTGGGGAACCTAGACTGGATTCCCCCAGGGTTGGGGGCAAGTTGTTCAAGGAATAATAGAAGGTAGGAACAAATCTAGAGGACAGGGCAGGGTAAACACAATAGATATGAAAAGAAGGGGTGAACACAGGACACCACCAATATTAGAGGAAGGTGATGCAGGAAGGCAAGCATGAACCAACACAGAGGTGCTGGTGCATATTGGAGGGTGGTTTGCCTCAAGGTCAGGAGTCTGGGTAATATGATTAGTGAGCTCTAGGCTTTGGTAGCAGACTCTGGGCTGGATCTAGTGTCTGTTACAGAAACCTGGGCCAGCGTGAACAATGACTGGCACATAGTGATCCCTGGCAGCACCTTATATACTGTAGGCATGATAAAGGGATGGGTAGAGGTAAATGGGTGGCCATCTACATCAGAGGAGGGATCAAGGCAGGAGAGGATGCTTCCATGGGGGAAAGGGGAGGTGGAATCACTGTCGCTTCAGCTCACAAAGTTGGCAGGCTGGAAAATTTGCATAGGGGTGGTTTATACGCCACTGGCAAAGGGAAAAGAGAGAGATAAGAAACCGGGTACTGAAGAAGTGAGGGGGGTTGCAAAGGAGGTGGTTGCAATAGTAGGTGATCTCAACCTATCAGACATTAACTGGTACATCCTAGTGGCCAGGAGTGCCAGAAGACAGGCCCTGCTAGATAGCTTACAGGACTGCATGGTGGTACAGCAGGTCAGAGATCCCACTTGACGATCAGCCATTCTAGATATGGTATTCACCAACTCCTAAAGACTAGGTTGAGTAGGTTTCACAGGTAGTATCAGAGCAGAGAAGACGTTAGTCTTTAATACTCACCATTGCACTAATTGTAGTTACCCACAATGTTCTCTGCTACACAATATGTGTCTAGCTCTCTTTTAAACCCTATCACGCTATTACTTTCAACAACCTCCTCAGGCAAGCTATTCTAAACTGGTATTACCCTCACACTAAACCAATGCTTCCTTTTTATCGTTTTGAAGTGTTGCCCCTTCAACTGCAATGAATGCGTCCTGGTGTTGTAATGCTGTTCCTTAAGTGTTAGTCAGTTTTGCCCCTAATTCTGGGTCCTTAATTGCCCTGTAGACCATACACATGTCTCCTCTCAATCTCCTATACTCCAGTGTGTACATCCCCAGCTCCTCCAGTCTGCCATCATAATTCCTGTCCCTTACATCAGTAACCATCCTTGGTGCCCTTTTCTGGACCCTCTCCAGTCTCTTGATTTCAGTCTTGAACCCAGGTGACCAGAACTGGGCACAGTACTCCAAATATGGCCTCACCAATGAACTGTACAGAAGTACAATCACCTCCCTTTTTCTGCCTTTAATATGTTTCTTGATGTTATTTAGTATGCCACTAGCAGTCCTTATTATCTGGCTACAATGCTGGTAGAACTTCAGGTCATCTGTCACCTTAACACCCAGATCTCTTTTGTCGGTGACCTTACTTAACTTTTGCCCATTCAAAACATAGTCCCCCTTGTTGTTATCCTTACCAAACTGCATAACCGCACATTTATTAGTATTAAAGGATAGCTTAGACTGCCTTACCCAGTTTTCCATCATAGCTAGACACCCTGTAATTTCTGTATATCCCCAATGTTCTCAATGCTAGTACCAATCCTGGTGTCATCTGCAAATTTGGACTCCCAAACTTCCCCTCCACCAGTTAGTGAGTATATGTACATGTTGAACAAGTAAGACCCCAACACTGATCCCTGGGGAACTCCACTCTCTACATTTAGCCATTCTGAATATGCTCCCTTTAAACAGACCCTTTGTTTTCTATCACTCAGCCATGCATTTACCCAGCGAGTAATATATCCAGGAATTTTGCACTCTATTAGGACGTCTATTAATTCCCCATGGGAGACTTTATTGAATGCTTTCGAGAAGTCCAAAAATGTGACATCAACTGCCTTGCCGTCATCCAGTGCCCTACATATTGTACATGTTCATAAAATTCTAATATAATTTGTTTGGCATGAGAAGCCCTTCTTAAAACCATGCTGTGCAATGTCACTGTCCCTTGCCAGATTCATAAACTCCACTATTTGGTCCTAAATTATGGCCTCCAAAATCTTCCCCAAGACAGTGGTCAAACTTATGGGCCTATAATTACCTACCTCTTGCCTTGACCCCTTTTTGTGAATTGGTATGACGTTTGCCCTACGCCAGACCTCTGCCATCTCCCCTGTATCCAGTACAGGTCAGGGATTCACAATATTATATGGTTAGAGGTGACCCTGGGCACCAGTAATCCCTCAACTAAGGCCGAAGTGCTAGACTTTAGGAGAACAAACTTCAACCATATGAGAGAAATAGTGCCTGGCAGGTTAGCTGGGGAAGACAGCATCACGGGAGTGGAACAAAGATGCAGAGTTATAAAAGGGGCCATTCTCACAACAAAAACAAGAACATTTATCAAGAAAAACAAGTAAGAGAGACCAGCTGAGTTCTCTGAAAGAGTCAGGGAGACAGTGAGGGCCAAAACGAGGGCCTTTATAAGGTACAAAGCAAAACAGGGGGATGAAGAATGGGATGAGTACAGGAAAAAATTAGAAAGGCCAAGGGGGTGGTCAGGATCACAAAGGCAGACACACAGCTGAATATTGCAGTGGTAGTCAAGACAGGGGCAGAGGAGTTCTTTATTAAGGGAAAAAAGAAAGATGGAGGGGAACTGCCAGGCTAATGGGGGGGGGGGGCAGTGTAATAGAGGAGGACATGCAGAAAACAGCCCTGCTAAACGACTGCTTCTGCTCAGTATTCACCAGGGAGAACAGTGGTCACTTTCTGGAAAGCAGCATAAAGACACCTGACAGAGGGGTCATAAAAATGAAACTGCAGAAATTTACTGGCAAAAGAATTTAAAAAAAGGGCTAGCAGCCCTGAAGATAAAGAAGGCCCCAGGGCCGGATGGGATGCATCTGAGGGTACCCCTGGCGGGACTATTCAATGGCTCTATGCTGCAAGGAGAGTTCTCAGGGACTACAGGATGGCAGGTGTTGTTTCACTACACAAGAATAGGGCAAGGAGCAGCCAGGAAACTATAGACCTGTCATCCTTACCTCTGTGGTAGGGAATGTTTCACCAGGAGGGCACACTAAACAGCAAGTTGCTCATCAAACTGATGGAGACACTAGTAAATAAGGACCTAGTGGAATACTTGGACTAAAAAACAGGCTTCAGGATAGTAAGCAGCATGGGTTTGTGGCAGGGAGGTCTTGTCAGACCAATTTGATAGCATTCTTTGACTGGGTAACTAGGGTTGTTGATATGGAGCATGCAGAAAATTTACTGTACTTTGGCTTCAACAAGGCATTCGACTCAATACCACGCTGAAGGCTGCTGAAAGAGATGGGGATCTGGGAACAGCTAAGAATATAATAAAATGGGTTGACAGTTAGCTGGAAGGGAGCCAGCAGAGTATTGTGGTGAATGGGTTTAGATCAAAGGAAAGAGAGGTGACCATCAGAGTACAACAGGGAGCCATTGTAGGTCCAGTCCTCTTCAATGTGTTCATCACCGACATAGGAGAGGGACTCCAGGCAGGTTGTTGTGGGTATTTGAAAATGGCACAAAACTCTGTGGTAGTGCTGACAATTTGGAGTGGATAAGGGAGTTGCAGAGAGACCTGTAGAGGTTGTATAACTGGCCCCAAATCTGGCAACTAAAATTTAGTGTTAAAAAGTGCAAAGTTATGTACTTATGCGAAAAAAAAACCAAGAACAGTGTATTTAATGGGGGGGGGGGGCTAGCTGGACACAACAGCAGAGAAAGGGAACCTAGGAGTCATCATTAGTGACTCCCTCAAACAAACCAGCTAGTGTAACAAGGCCCGTAGCAAGGCTAACAGGATGCTAGGGTGCATCAGGAGAGGGTTCATCAGTCAAAAGCATGAGGTGCTGTTGGTACTGTTGCTACTGTATAGGTCACTGATGAGGTCACATCTGGAGTACTGTGCCCAGTTCTGGAGTCTTTACCAAAAAACAGACAGCGACAGACTAGCAAAGATATA
This sequence comes from Neoceratodus forsteri, assembly GCA_016271365.2. Classification (NCBI taxonomy): domain Eukaryota; kingdom Metazoa; phylum Chordata; order Ceratodontiformes; family Ceratodontidae; genus Neoceratodus; species Neoceratodus forsteri. The sequence goes on along the minus strand of CM028134.1, from coordinate 468,714,859 downwards.
CTGCAGGGTGACCAAGAAAATTCAGGGCCAGGAGGGTAGAACATATGAGGATCAGGTTGAGGCACTGAACATATATTCCCTTGGAATCAGAAGAGTCAGGGGGAATAACAGAGACCTTCAAGTTCCTGAAAGGAATTAACAAGGTGGACTGTGAGGAACTGCGTATTTAGCAGGAACAGAGAAGCTAGGCCACAGGGTCATGAGTGCAGGCTAATGCAGGAAAGTTCAACAAGCATTTGTCAATGCCGAATGTTGTCTCGCTGGCTTTGGCATTGGTAGTGCCGGAGTTAGAGACGCATAATAGGAATGGCAGTGAAGTATTGAAGTGACGCCAACCCCACCCCCACCCTGTAGAGACTGACAGGCACTGGGGTGTGCCTTTGGGTCATCAGCTATAACGCTCATGCCATTTTATCTCACCCTACCCTGTAGACAGTGACAAGTGTCGTGGTGTGCTTTGGGGTCTTTGGGCATTATGCGTACCCCATTCCATAAGGAAATATGCTGAGGTGGGTGCAGTATAGGAGAATGGGGTGAACTTTGTGGCCGAACACTATAAGGCACACCACGATGTGTGTCACTGGCTGCAGCGTGGGGATGGGGGTGGAATAGGAAGCATTACAGCTGATGATCCCAAGTCACACCCCTGACGCCTGTCAGTCTGCACAGGGTGGGGTGTTACAGTTGAAAACCCTAATGCTGCAGGTGTGTGTTGGTATTTTCACTCCAGATTTTCAACATGGGCTTTTTGTGACCCCATGTCATGAAGAGCGTCACTGTCAGTTTGTTAGGTGAAAGGTGGTTTTGCACAGCAGCTATGCCATTTGGCAACACAGGTCTGAAAACACATTTTGGGCAGTATGTAAAAAATGAGAACTGTATTGTTCATGAGGAGGTTTAAAAAAATGGCAACATTGAAAAGCTGGAGTGAAAATATTGAAAATTAGTGAAGTCATGAGCATGCACAGAAACTGTGCAACACACGTCCGTAACCCAATTATGTTTGGGATTTTTTTAACCACATTTTCAACATAGGCATTTTAGGACCTCCCCTCATGAACAGTGGCACTGTGATTTTGGTAATTTGTCCCAAAAGTTGATTTCCCACAGCAACTATGCCATTGTGCACCACAGGTCCAAAAACACATTTTGGTCAGGATGTGAAAAATGACAGCTGTGCCGTTCATAAGGAAGTGTGGAAAAATGCCAATTTTGAAAATCTTGAGTGAAAACATTACACATTGACAAAAGTTATGGCGTGCATGGAAACTGCTCAATACTGCGCTAAATAAAGCAACCATTTTTTGATTTTCCACCAAATTTGCAACATAGGCTTTTTGAGAGCCCCCCTCATGAACAGTGGCACTGTTGTTTCATTAATCGGTCCTGAAAGGTGATTCCATGCAGTGTCTGCGAAATCACCTTTTGGGACCGAACAACACCATGACAGTGACAGACTTCATAAGGATGGGTCCCAATAACCCCATGTTGAAAATTTTGAGTCAGAATTACCAAAAATGCCTGAGATATGCACCAAAGTTGAAAAAAACCCTATTGATGCCATTATACAGCTTACCGGCATTTCTTCAGTTCGTGGTCAGCTTTGAAGAGTGCAGACGTGTCCCCGGTCCACCGAAGATCATTGCACCGGGCTCCGGAAGTAAGTATGGGGTGAGGTTGGGGGTGTGGGGAGGTAGGGTGCACAGTGGGTGGGCACGGGTTATGGGAGGGGGCAGGGAGACTGCGAGGGGCCATTTCCTTTTTTACAGGGTGAAAAATAAAAAAGAAACATCGAGGGATGTTTTTTTAATTGCAGGGACATTTGGCAAACTGGGTGGGCTCCCAGCGTGTCACCTGATTGTTTTTTTTGGGAGGGGCTGTTGCCAACGGGGGATTGGGCACTCCCGTCGGTACATAACGAAAGGAGGTGGGCAAGAGCAGAGGGGGATAGGGCACCCCCCTTGGCACACAACAGATGGAGGGGAGACGTTATACCATCAGCAAAATAAACAGGGAAGGGGGACTGAAGCCAATGGGGATTGGGCCCCCCGTCAACAAAGAAGGACTGTTGGGGGGAAGCGCATGATGCCGAGGGGGACTGGGCACCCCCTCAGCATGCACTTGGGGGAGTCATGATGCCGATGGGGAGTGGGCTGTCCCATCGGCAAATGGAAGTGGGGCGAGGCATGCTTTGGGTGGTGGCAGTCAGTGCCGCCATGTTTACGTGGGAGGCGTGTTATTGTGCCACTGCAATGAGAAGTTTGCTTCCCATTGCAGCGGACCTTTTCTTAGATCTGGGGCCACATTCCGAATTGCTGGTATGGCGCCTGCATGTTGGCTGATTGGGGAATGAGAGATGCACCTACTTATGCATGCCCTGCATTCGCCCAACAGTGACCACGCCTCCAAATCTGCTACTACCGCAAGATGTTGGCTGTCACGCAAGCGCGAGCCAACATAAAAAGGACGTGAGGCAGTATTATTTTACAGAAAGTATGGTTCAGCCATGGAATGATCTGCTGGCAGAGGTGGGGGGTGCCAAAACAATAAATGGTTTCAAATATGATCAGGATAGAGTCAAGGGTATTTATTTATTTATTTTAACTTTTGTTGGTCAGGTAAGTGTAATGAGCCCAGGCCCTTTTTCATACAGGACCTGGGGCTAATAAAACAGCCAAATATGTTATAGTTTAAGTAAATACATATAAGACAAACATGTCAAAACGCACAAATTACTGTATACAAAACATTTACAAGAGAGTTGCTTACAATAGTATAGTAGCTATTCAGCAGGAAGAGTGAGGCGGAAACACAGAGAACAAAAGAAAGAATAGTGTAAGCAAAGAACCCACTGAGACAATAGATCCCAGCATGTGATAGGGTAACATGGGCAAACTGGATGGACCATTGGTCTTTTTCTACCGTTATTGTCAATGTTTCTATGTTTCCAATCAAGCAGCCCAGGTCACACATGCACAATAGCTGACATCATCCATCATGCACTTCACCACATTCAACCCCACCCACAGGGCAAGGAAAAACATGCTCAGCCCCCATACTGTGACCAGTCAAAGAGCTGCCCTTCCAGAAATGTTCAAGCTACTGTGTGTTAAATGAGCCTGGGTCAGATACAGAATTTGTTTGTATCGTTCATGCACCAAAGCATTATTTTTAGGATGAGAGGACATGCTGGGTGGAATAAGAGCGAGGGTTCATGGATGGCACTGACTGGTATGGCCCACTGGGATGAGCTGAGGACCCCTACACCTGCTAGTAAGGTCAAGAGCTGGGAGACTGGGAAGGGAAAGGGAGCAGCTATTGGAAAGCTGGGGTAAATCCCACCACCAGCAGGGCAGACCCCATATGCTTTTATTGGAACGTGTGGCACTATGCAGAAAGTCAATACATGAAGGCAGCTCCCATGAATAACCACCCAGCATTTTTCATCCTCATCCGTGACACTTTCTCAAGGTGAAACATTGGCTAGCTATTCCTGGGAGTTGCCTCGTTGTATTGCTATTTTACATACCGTGTCACTTTCTGATAAGAGTAATCACTTTTCTATAATTTGATGGTGTGAAGTGTTTTACTTGCTGCTTCGACCAACGTGGTGGACTGGTGCTGAGATTTCTTTTTGCTAATAGTTTTTGTGTTCTTGAGTACAGTCTGCCCCTGGAGAGGTTTTCTGAAATTAACAGACCTTGTACACCGCTTGATATTTTGCCACTGAAATACAGACACTCAGAATGTAGGAAAACGACAACACTGGCTTTAATAGTGTGGGATGCATCATCACACACACATGAAGATGCAAAGTCAGAACACTAGAAGGTACTCACTTAATGGCACTCCACCCCTGATCACAGCCTAGATGCTGGTGGGATGCCCGAACAATGGATGATAATGACACACTATGATTCTTTTGTGGGATCCCGATCTTGCACTGCCAGGTAATTGCCACTCTTAAAAATCTGTTAATTACATCAGGCCATCTGGGACATGGAGGAAGATTAGCATGAAGATCAGAGTCTGTTAAAGCAGGAACCTTTTTTAACTTCATTGACAGCCATGGAAGACCTGAACTAGTCAAGATGGACAAGAAGAGGTTTAGCGGTGCTGGTCTAGGTCAATTTGCTCTATGCCCTGCACAAGTAAAGTGGTATTAAAACTAACCCTTGCACTAAATAGAATTTATAGTGCTTTATACTGTTTTGCTTATCACCTCTCTCAGCCCAACTCTCCCTCCAACTTTACTATAGCTAATTCCGCCCTCCCAACTTTACTATACCCAAGAGGTCACGGATGGTGACCAACTAACCTATTGGCCTTTTATTTAAGAAATTGTTATGGTTAGTGACAGTGGGTAAATTAATTTAAACAATGACTCGCTTGCTGATCAAGCATGTGAGTCCTTAATTAAATTCATTTACCCTTTGTCATTAAGCATAACAATTTCTCAAATAAAACCTGCATGCAAAGATTAAGACATTGTCTAATTAAGCAATATACAAACAGGTGTGGTGTGTCATGGAATATCATCATAGGCATAGTTTGACTTTGACATTGGGGAGGGGCAGGGAGTTGGGTTACACTTGTGGCAGTTGTAGCCAGTGGCCCCAGTGGCGAACATGGTGTGTAGAAAGTGAGACTGTCTGGGACACATGCAAAAGATTTCAAACAAGTTAAACTGTCCAGGAGGACGGAGAGAATAAATCAGTGCTGTTGTTTGGTTTGCTGCTATAAAGCTCCTCATTTGAAAGTAACCCCTAACAACACTATGAATTGAAACTAAAGTCCCCCAAGTACTCTACGGTAACTCTTACTCACACACCTTAAGATGGCTTACTGTCTGTGTGCCTTCTCCACAGTGCAGTCAAACAACTGCTAGTCCACCAACGCTCGCGCAGTTGCCTTCAAACCATTACCTTGCTCACGGTCAAGTGGACTATGGTAGTGGTACCCCAGTGATACACCGATCCCGTCCCCACTGAAACATTAGATCAGCCATCAGCAGACATATCTCTCTGGCAAGCAGTCACTCGGTACTCAACGCATGCGCGCAGTGCGCTTACTCACTTATGAAACAAGTAATGGCGTGACGTCTGTTTTTACAGGTCTTGCGTCACTTGTTACACCCACTGCTCAGGATGGAATAAACAGTAGTTAGCTGATAATACATACATATCAAACCCCGGCCCACCTCTCTGGAAGGTAAAATCCACAATACAAAACACGTGTCGGTTGTCATGCTTGCTTTAAATTTAAGTGGTGAGACTGACGGTGTAGTGAGTAGCGGAAGCAAGGAGTTACAGCAAAGATTTTTTTATGTGTAATTAAAATTACTGAAAAAGAAAGTGTTAGGCAGGTCAAATTTGGGGGGGGGGGGCAATGCCCCCAAGCTCCCCCCAATCACTGCCCATGAATATCATCCCTCCTTGGGTGCCCAAATGCCTCATGCACTCGAGAAATGACTATATCCCATTGAATGCCAGACTCTGGGGTGTATTATTGCTATTATGTAATGTATTCATTTTCTGTGTAGTAAGATGTAAAGAAAAGTTTTATAAATATTTTAATTTTATTTTTATGTGCATGTGTACATATAAAAAACAATTTTGTTTTGTTCCATTTTGACCAGTAGGTGGTGCAGTTCTGAAGGATATTATGACCTGTGAGATAGAGACATTCAAGGTAGATAAAATAAAACTGTTAACTGGGACTTCTTCTTACTCCTGAATATGTCCTGGGATTTAATCACATGTAAGAAGCTGTCTCAGCTAATCAATTTCCTGCTGGAGTCTTTCTAACCATTGCATAATGCTTCTTATTGACAGGAAAGTGATGAGCCAAAGGGCATGGTCATCAAATGCCCCATAACATTTTTGGAATGAGGTGCTAAGCTCCGTGGCCTCCAATTCCATCCTTCCTCTGGCACTATAATGCTTGTTCACTGCTTACAACCCTTCAGAAAAAAAATGTTTTGGCACAGTGCTGTAGCTCTCAGTTTCAAACAATATTCACATACTGCATACTTAAAACCAAAGAGAGTATATCACATTACCTTGCTCTGCAATTTCCTGAAGCTCTTTCAGTAGATGCTGGTGGTGAAGGATCGATATGATTCTTTCATCTAAAACAAACATTTCCAGTTAAGAGTTGTTCTCCAGAAGCCTTTTTTTACTGCACACCTGTTTTACTGGCTTGGTATTTAAATAACAACTAATGGATAATGCTCTTATTATTGTTGTAGCTGACTAATTATGCAATAAGGCACTATGGGAAGGGGTTTGCCATGAAGTAATCCCACTCTTGTAAAATCATATGAGTTGAAGGCGGGTGTGGTTCGCCATGGGGCTGGGATTACCAATCGTTTCCTACCCCCTGAAGTCACCTTATTGGTATTTAGTTTTGAAATTTGTACTTTTTCATTCTTGTCTTGCTCTGCAACTGCCACAGGTGACTGCCCAACCACACTGCCCTCAACTGTGGTCCTCACTTTTCAACCCTCCCCAGCTAGCCCCCCCCAGGGAGGGCCAGATTGGGGCAGACCCCCCCCACCAGAACAAGTAATCATGCAGTGGGTCAGATAATTTTATTCCCTTTTATCCTCTGCAAGCTAGGACTCCAGTGTGTTGACATACATGCAGCTGCATGTCGCTATGCAGAACAATAAGGAGTCTGCCCTCCCCTCCAGCTCCACGTGTATTCTAACCTGTGGTCATTCAAGTGATAGTGACGCAGCAGAGACCGGTTTCCACCCTCCCCATCCTCTGGCATGCTTGATCCTTCTCACCTCACTGGCCCTCCAACATTCCAACTTGGGGCATGAACCTACGTAGTCATCGTCATGAGTGACAGCTCTGCCACTACGCCAACAGGCTGCCCGCCAAACACTATTACAAAATGTAGTAAGGAGTTTAAAACAGTATTTTGTTACTTAAAAAAGTTGTAAAAATCTTGCAAAAACATCCTGAGCACATCCCCACTTAACGCAAAGGGGCAGGGCAAGTAACACCTGAGACCTGTGTGACTACTGTGTGGCATTCACATGGGTACCAGCCAATCAGGATGTATCATTTTATAGTTTTATCCTTTAGAAACATTAGTAGCTATGTCCTATATACTTGGCGTGGCTTTAGAACACTGTGCTACCTGCATAATCTTGTACAGGAGGATGGAAAGGGGAGGTCCACAGCCTAACAGTTTTAAGGGGGTTTGATAGGAAAATCTCCCCCTAAAGAAATGTTCTCCTCTCCAGAAAGTTGATTGTGTTGGTGAAGCAAGGATGCCACATGCTGGATACTTGCTGTTGTGGAGAGAGTGTGTGTATGTGTGTGTGTGTGTGTGGGGGGGGGTGCAGATACAAGCTTGTAATTGACATTCTTGATAGTTTTTTAATGTTGGTTACCATGGACAGGTAGTTTGATAAATGTCCCCAGTTTGCTGACCTCCATATGATGTAACACTTCCAGATGAACATTTTAAAAGGTACTAGAATGCTTGAATTCTCCATTAATATTTTAGGAGTCAGAAACAATACAGATAGACAAATTTGGTCTTTTATGTGGCTTATCAAACTTTAAAGAAGAACTGCACTGCATCTGTAGTTCATTGTTCATTTAGAAACTGTTTTTAAATACCAGTTTCAATTCTTTTTTTTTTGTTTCATCTTCTCTGGTCTTTTATTGTAGTAAACACAGTGGACGTTTCTGATATACACACTTCTAGTGAGTACCATTTTAGAACTTGACATAGGTTATGTCCCTTTCAACCACAGAGTTCTAGAACACAAACACATTGTGCCAATGATCTTAGAGCTCAGCAAGGACATAAAATACATCATACAGTTGTAACATGCTCTTTAGCACCCCTTTGCAAATCAGAAACATCCACTGAATTTACTCAAAGGCCAGTAAAGATGGAACAGAAAACTGTGAATTAACATGTGACAAAACAGCTTCAACAGGAAATACAGGCTTTGCAGATTAAATGCAATTCTCCTTACTGCGTTAAGGATTAACAACATCTGTTATTCAGATGAGACATGAACTGAGGTCCCTTCTGCCCGTCTCTGGTCACCGTCCAGGTGGAAAAGTTCCCAAGGGACTTATAGAAGAAGAGCAGGGGAGTGTTCCTGTGTCATGGCCAACATTACCCCATCAATGAAACAGGTCCATGTAACTCCTCATCCAGGACACACCTGGAAACAAACTATCACAGCTTAGTGTGCCTTTCCTGGTCAAAAATTGTAAATAACTAACTAAATAAAAGATATGCTGTTTTATAAGGATATGGATATTTTATATGGAGGCAGTATAGCGCAGTGGTTTAAGGCTCTGAGCTGCAAATCTGGAGACATGGGTTTGAATCCCACAGCCCCTACTTGCAGGCTGTGTGACCCTGAGCAAGTCACTTAACTTCCCTGTGCTCCCAGGTTGCACCTGTAAACAAGCTTTCAGCTTAGTGTGTCTCACCTGGTTGAACAATTGGGAAAAAAAAATTAGAGCGTACTAGCAATAAAACTGTGTTTAATTAGAAACATGTTGCTCAGACTTACCCCAGGGTTGTACCAGTGTGTTTTTTATTGATTTAATTTTGTATACATTTGGGTTTAAAATGCCTGTTTTTAGTAAGAGGAGAAATGTGCTTTGACTAAAACAATATTATGCTGTTTCCCACTTAATCTTGCAGTTCCAAGCTGTTGAATTAGAGACAGCAGTGACAAAATCCCAACAAACTGGTATATTTCAACATTAATTATTACAATTATTCCTCAGTAGTGAAAAATAACTCAAAGCACTTTTCCAGTGACCTTTAATGGAGGAGGCAGAAAAATGAATGACCGAAGGCAATGCAGTTATATACCCAAAACTGATGCTAGGAGAACATGGGTTTGGTGCCTTTGTGGCTGGTAAACTGTGTAAGGTCTCAGTTCTCAAAGGTCTGTGCCAGTAAGCACCCGAAGAGTTATTTTCAAATGGGTTGGACATGCATGCAAATGCACATTGCCCTTGTGTCTGCATCAGACTGACTGCATCCGAGGAACCCTGCTGCTATTTCTACAAGATGAATCTGTTTGCAACAAAAAGTGATGATTGGCAGCAAACAAGTGCCTCAGATTTGATGTGGGTAAATTTTTGCTGCAGTTACATCCTTGTCTGTATGCAAACTCTGATGCAGTTAGACTGTTTGGATGGATGTCTGCTCTGAAAATAATGGAGGGTGGATCCTTCTATAAATCCTCACTCCCATGTTTAACAGAAGGCCATTTGATACACCTTCCTACAATTACTCTAGGGCTGTTAACCTGTGTCACCGACCTACACAGAGTATGTACACATGCTATGCATCAGCACTGTGGACGCATGCTCCACAGGAGTACAGGTGGGAGCACAGTGAAGTGGGGAAGCTCAAACATCATTCTTATAGGCAACAAGGGCCTGACATATAGAGAACATGATTTAAAAAAAAAAATTGTCCGAGATCTGCCTGCCACTATTTCTAAAAGGGAAAGACTATCTACAAGGTACTGTAATCTGTGGAGAACTGGATGGTTGAGTGGCTGCTGGTTGGTTAAGAAGCCTTTTACCTGTAGGTCATTAGTTCATATCCTGCCCAGGTCAGTACAGTGGTCAAAGCCTTATCACCTGAGAACAGTTCAGTAGCCTATGTCAATGTACTTAGTGACCACTCCCCCGTCCTCTGTTCCTGGACTTGCAAAGCTCCTAGATCTCTTCCAAAATTAATAGTGCAGCGCAAACTAGGCCCTGGTAAGCTGACACTTCTTAAAGCACACCTCGACGCACTGGACTGGTCTTTCGTTAAAAACTCTCTCGACCCTGGTGGAGCACTTGACCTCTTCATCCTGGCCTAAAACAACATATGTGACAAATATGCCCCTCTCACCAAAAGAATAGTCAGAGCAACACTGTGCCTTGGATCTCCGATTGCCTCCTAGCCTTGATGCGGGCTAGAGATTCATTGTGGCAACTCTCCAATAAGTCTGGCCTCTTGCTTGATAGGCAAAAGTACAGAGAGGCACGGAACAAGTGCACCTGGGCTGTGTGCATGGCAAAAGCAGATTATTATGAATCCTCCTTAATCACTTCCTGGGGCTCAGGGTGTAAGTTCTGGAACAACATTAAGGAAATCTGTGGAAAAGACCCTAACCCTGTTCCCGCTCAGGTCTTGGTTACTGGGTCTTTGACTTCTGACCCTACTCAAATTGCTGAGGCTTTCAATCATGCCTTCTCAAACCTCAACCATGTTCTTCCCCCTAATTTCTTTGATCCACCTTCTTCCTGTGCCCCTACCCCCTCAGAAGCCCCCCCTTTTACCTACACCAAATTACACCCAATTCTGCGGCACCATATCTCATGAAAGTTCTGAGCCAGTCCTCCTTCAGCAGTGACTCCCTTGAGGTGAAGCTCCTTCAACTCACCCTCTGGGAGGTCCTAAACCCACTAACTCACATTTTAAACCACTCCCTGTATCTAGATAAATTCCCCTCCAGGTGGAAATCTGTTGCCATTACCCCCACCTTTAAAAATGGGAATTGATCTGATACCAACAGTTACCGACCCATCTCCATACTCCCGCCCCATCCAAGGCCTTAGAGTGGATTGTGTCGGACCAGCTCACTGATCACCTCTCCAAATATAATTTACTCTGTAAACAACAACATGGCTTCTACAAAAGGCACAGTACCACCACTGCCCTTCTTGAGTTTACCACCCACATACATTCTGCGTTGGATAAGGGTCACATCACTGGTGTTGTCTACATAGACCTCACAAAGGCATTTGACACCATCAACCACTCCCTCCTGCTAACCACCTTGACCAATCTGGACTTCTCCCATGATGTGTTGAGCTGGTTTACAGACTATCTCATGAATTGGTCCCAGTAGGTCAAAATAGGGAACACCTTATCCAAAAGTCTGCCTATCCTCCCTGGCGTTCCTCAGGGTCCCATTCTCAGTCTGCTGCTTTTCAGCCTATTCCTCAACTACCTCCCCATGTCCTCCCCCAGCAATCTTTTACTGTACGTGGATGGTGCTGTCCTCTTCTCCTCTAACCCTGACCCCTTTCAACTCCACTGCTCCCTCCAGGCCGCCTTCAGCTATGCTGAGAACTGGTTCGCCGCTCAGTGACTTACTATTAACTATTCTAAAACCAAATTTATGCTGTTCTCCCACCCGCAGAATGTAAGAAAGCAACATTGCTCTCTAGTTCTAACTGCAAACCAGACCCCCTTGGAGCAAGGGGCTCCTTCAAATACCTGGGCATCACCTTAGACCCTGCACTTAACTTCCACCTTCATATCTGCCACCTATCCAAGTCCTTAAATGTCGGGTTGGGACTGTTATACTACTTCAAACGCTGTCTCACCCTGGATGCCCTTAGGCTTGCTGTCTCCTCCTTGGTTCTCTCGTTGTTGGATTACGACTTACTGATCTATGGAGCAGCAAATACCACTGCCCTAGATAGTCTCTGTCACTCCCTAAATAAAGCTTGCCGCCTTGTCCTGGGATGCGACCGGCTCACTCATACCTGCTCACTTTATAATGATACTGGCTGGCTGAACCTTGACAACAGAATCATGTTCCAAATCTGCCTCTTGGCTAAAATAATTGCCCTTGGTCTCTCCCCCTCTGGACTAGCCCCTCTAATCAACCCTGAACCCAAGGTGCATCACATTCGTAGCTCTGACAATCCCCTCTTCTCAGTGCCCGGCTGCCAGACCTCCCTATTCCAAAGATCCTTTAACTATAGGGCCCCCTCAGTGGATGAATAGCCTACCCGGCCCCTTGGCAAATGAACCTAGACTTGGGCCTTTTAAAACCCACCTTAGGGAACATCTCCTGTCCTCAAGTGCCTGCGACTGCTCATGATCTGATGATAACCTTGACATTGGCCCCTGGCCTGAGTTTACACCTTCCCCCGTCCGCTTCTCAGCCTAAGCAGTCAACGTCAGAAATTGTTTCCAATCTGTACTACCTGTCATGTAATGACCATCACTAAGCAATGCCTAGTACTTGAATGTTTTTTACTGCTCATTGTAACTGAATGTTTGCCTACTGCTCACTGTAAATTTATCTGAACTTTATTCACTGATCTATTGCTAGTTTTGTCAGTCTGTATTCTTATCTCTGTGACGTGGATCCTTTGTAAATGAGTCTATGACTCAAAGGTGTTTCCGAATACCAAATAAATGAAATAAATAAATAAATGATCTGTGATGGCCTCAGTCCAGTTCTCAGTGGGCAGGTGTTCAAATCTCAAAACCACCAACACAATAAGCACTAAATGACACTCTTGTTGGCAGTCTCCCGTGAGAGAGCAAGGACTGAATGAGTATGGAGTCTGAACTAATCTCTCATCTATGTAGTGGTCCCTCCATGACAGGACCGAAGTGCCATGGCAGGGCAGTGCTGGGAAGCTTGCACTGTGATCACCCTTGCTGTATTTTTCATGTGTATAAACAGAGGGCTTCAGTTTCCAGTGCTGTTAATCTAGCACCTTCCATGAGCACTAACTTCACACACAGAAAAAAATCTTAAGTAAGTTGTCTGTGTCCATATTTATGCCCCCCCCCCCAAAAAAAAAGACACAGTTGCAGGAAAATGTTATTAATTTTTCTATAAATGCTGACTTTTTGTCATAGGCAGATTCATCTTTTAGAAACAGCAGCAGGGCAGCTCAGATGCAGAGGTAAGCGCAGTTTGCATTTGCATCTGACCTTTTTGAAAACCTGGACCAGAGCATCTACTGTTATTGCTACAAGGAGCTAGCCTTAATGTTGTGCATCCTTCTGACACTGTAAGCATTTCTTTAAAACAAAAAAGAATGCTTTTTTTACCAGTGTGGCTATCATTTTCTGATAATAAATAATATTTTTAAATATGCATTTAAACAATAAAAAATAAACACATTTATTGGAGACTGGAAAACAGGATGGAAAGGATAGAGCACAGGTCCACTCAGCTCCTCTCTCTTACTGTCGCTCTTGCTGTTCTAGATGTTTAAACCATCCTAGCTTTCTCCCTTGCAATACTGCACCAGCTACTGACTTAGAGTAGAGGATACGTGTGTGTCTCGTATAAAAAGGCAGCCAGCTGAGGTGGCACAGAGGCTTCCCATTAGATATACTCGGATGATCTGTGGTTCTCGCTGCATACCTCAGATAGTGGCAAATTTATAATGCATTTATTTTTGTTGGGATCAAACAGGTATCCAGTTCATTGACTGGTCAAATTATCTAGATTATCTTTGCAAATGATCCTTTGCCAGGTTTTGTGCACCCTGAAACAAAAGTTGTCCATGGACAGTTCTATGGGGTAAATGATGCCCTATCCAGGAATCTCCAATTCCTACTGAAAGCCAGCTGTCCCCTGAGCTGTGGTACCAGCATGGCCATTTCATATACAGAACACATGTCCCTCATGGATACACATGAACATATGTTTATTTTAAAAGTGCTGGAGGAACCCATATCGTTGACCCAAACCATTAAAAAAGCTTCTAATGATTAGAGCACCAGCCAGCAGATCAGCCTTAAGAACAGGGCCTGGCAGCCCACCGGCCCAGCGTTAGTGGTACTGCTTGCAGTGCTGATGACCCGAGTTTGCTAGCAAACTTGGAGCATCAGAGGGTTGGTAGGCAGGAGGAGGACTGAGCATCCAGGGGACTGCTCTCTCCTCTGGGATGAGGATAGTGTGGCGCCCAGCTTTTGTCTGGCCCCTAGCAGTGGCTATGGGACAAGACATTGGAGCTGCAAGGCAAAGGGCAGAGGAGCATCAGATGTCAGGTGCACCATGTATGGAAGCACGCACAGTGTCACCCTAGATATCATTGCATGCATGCTTCTCGGGGACGGGAAAACTGAACAGTGGAAAGCATCCTGGCAGACAGAATGATCACTGACCCTCCGCAGGCCCTGCACCAGTGACTCAGGCACAGCTTGGGACTGGATCCTTGACTGGGGGCTGTTGAGGAAGACTTCCCACCACCCCTCAATGGGGAAAAACCCATGGTAAGTCCAGAGAAAAGCCAGGTGATGGGGCTGGGATATCAATGAGAGTGGGTCCAGCATGGACAGGGAGAATAAACAGATAACCTGAAAAAAAGGAACAGGGCCTTATAGAGTGGTTACCACCTCAGAAAAAGCTTTGGAAGACATAATATTTAGACAGAACTAAGTTGTATTTCATATATCTTCCGTAGATTTTACCCCTTTAGTTATTTTACTGTGGACATTTTCTTGAAAAGAGTCTCTTTATCCTTTGGAGTTCACCTGTTCTGACAGCTTGTTTCCCATTTGTAACCATAATTCTCTGTTGTGACATCACAGTGTGCTGCCATGGAAATAACTGTGATGTCACAAGCAAAGTATTATGACATCTGGTGGTGAATAACCAAGAGGAGCTGATGAAGTCTTAGAATCACAGAAACATAGAATTTGACAGCAGATAAGAACCACTTGGCCCATCAGGTCTGCCCATGTTTTTCTCTGCCTATATTTGGCAGAGAAAAAAGAAGATCCTGCCACGTCTATGACCTCATTAATAAATATTGGGGTGAATAAATTAAAAATGAATGTGCAATATGAGCCGAGTTGTATCCAAATAGTATATTCTTCTAAGTTCTCCTGGAAGTGTTGGCTGCCGTTCAAGCATGTATCTAGTTGCTATATCAAGTTGCTTCAAAAGTAATTTCTTGATGCAGTCGCTTGTTTACCAGGCACAAATGACATCACTGACAACTGGTAACTTCTGACTCAAAAAAAAAAACAGCAATTATTTGCCAAGGTACATAACGACAGGAAAAGTTGAGATATTTTATTCTGCATGCATAATTATATATAAATTCAGATTTCAGGAGAAAGGAGACCATCAGTCAACTGAGTTCATCTCTCTCACCCCCACACGCTCAGAGGGGAGTAGCCTGTCACTAATTTTTTTTAAAAGTACTTGTCGAAGCTAACTCTGTGGCACCAAATGGTGATGCCACATGCTTAGCACACTGGTGACTAAGGTTCATGCCCCTGCAACTGGGGACCTCAGAAGTGGTGGCTGCCAGGTAGGGCTATCTCCAGGGAGGAATGGACTGTGCACCTGGTGGGAGTGGTGGAGGTGCCACTGGAGGTATAGGTGACTTCCAGCTAGTCATAGTCATGTGTGTACATAGGGGGGAGTACGAGAAAAGTGGAAACACATTAGTCCATGGCCGCTCCAGGTAATGGCTTCTGGGCGATTGTTCCACCTCACCACAAACCCTCTGTGTTCTTGCGCAGGTTCCCTTTCCTGATTTGGTCATAGTGAGATGCTGCTTTCCCTCCTCCATTGGCAGTGGTGGGGAGATACCCCCCAGGAATGGACAGAATTGGAACTAGGGAGCCATTGACATTCCAGGAGAGTCTAAAGAGGGTAACAGGTGAGAGTCCAGCAGGTATTAGGGTCCTTGACAGGAGGTCTGAAGGAAAGAAGCAACTAGGGTGACAAGGTAGGAAGGAAATCTAGATCTCACACACACACACACACACACACACACACACACACACACACTAGGTCACTAGGTCATTTAAATGTTCACCACACATTCTGTGAAGTAGTTCTTTCTGATGTTTCCCTCAAATCTTCCTTCCTTTAATTACATTGACTGTCCACTTGTCCTTCATAATTGTGCACCTTGAATAACTGGCTTGGCCTAATGGTGTCATCCTCTTTAGATACTTGAAAACTGTAATCCTGTCTCTGCCAAGTTTCCTCTTTTCTATGGATAACAACCCTAGTCCCACCAGTCGTGGTCTTCATCATCACATCCCATGTTTTCCAAGCCTTCATCCACATTGACCTCCATCCTCTGTATTTTCTCCATTGTGTCAGTACCTTTTGTAAGATATGGGGACCAGAACTATGCACTGTACTCAAAATATGACCAGATCAAGGATCTGTCAAAGGTTATTACAATGTCTCTTGACCTACTTCTGAAGATTCTGTGTATGTGTGCATGATTCTGTTTGCCTTGCTACTGTAGCTGCTACCTCACATTGTTGCTCCCATTTAAAGTTGCTGCTGATCAGTGCTCAAAGGTCCTTTTGCTGACTGGTTTCAGTAATCTCTATACATTCAGGTAGTATTTTGCAATTGTGTTCTTTTTTGCTAGATGTATCACATTACATTTCTCAACACTGATGCTAGTCGTCCATTTTGCTGCACATTTCCTAAACCTGTTGTGAACTTTCTGCATTTCATTTATCTTGGGTTGAGATTCTCCCCATCTTTGTGCCATCAGTAAATATGGTGATTCAACTGGTTGTACCCACCTCCAGATCACTTAGAAATATATTGAACAATGTAGGTCCCAGATCAGAAGCCTATAATGGAACCCTGTCCACCTGTTTCCATGTTGCCTTGGCTACCAGTTATTACAACATTTTGTAGTATATGGTTAGCCTTTGTTCTGTATAAAAATCAGCCTGAGCAGAATCCTTGTTGTGCACATTCTAAACCATTGTGCGCATTCCAAAGTGTTGTGTGCATTCCAAGCAGTTGTTCTACACAGTTCAAAGGTCATACAATTTAAATTTCATATTTATTCCACACCTAGCTACTTACTAACCCCCAGTGCCTAAAGTTGTACCTTTTAACTTTCAAAAGTCTGTAAATTTGATTTTGATCATTGAACATAACAAAGAAATGGCAAGACTTTTTGTATTCACTTTGGTGGGGGTCTGTCACTCCCGTGAAAAAAAAACAGAAGTAACCCCCCTTCGGGGGCTTACCTAAAGTACTCCCATTTTCCTGCCACATTGGGCATCCTTCTGATCCTCCAGGTCACTGCTGCACAGGTTTTTTCCCAGGCAGCCTTTTCTTGTTGTTTGAGCCATTGGCACTCGCACGTTTGTGGGGAAACGTGCGCACTGTTGTGACCGCTGGTTGCAGTCCAAAATTAAAGTTCCAGGTGCCCGATTTAGTTACTGTAGGTACTGGGGACACAGTAAAAGCTGGAAGAATGTTTTTAAATTAATGTTTAGGCAGACACCTGAAGCGCTGCCTCCAGGGCACCAGAGCAAAGGGCAACGGTCAGGGCTGTGAATGCCCTCATGAATATCAATAAGCCACTGCTGATCTTCTAGGGGCACTATGTTTAAAAGGTAGTGACTCTGGGGTGATGTGGAGCCCGAGCAAGATGGTTGCACACTGATTGTGCTCTGCTGCTATATACAGTATAAACTACTGAGCTAAAATCGCAAAATTGTCAAAGCCTGAAGTCTCCAAAATTTTATAATAAGGAAGCGGAATACCTGTGGACCCAGATGGTGAATTCTCATAAAGAAAAGACATCAGGAGATGGAGGAAAGAGCAAAACTGTAACGGGGGCCTTTACCATGAGGGCTGCTCATGGGCCGTGAGCCTGATCCCGAAGAGGACAACAAACAGAAACATTGCAAACCCTGGGAGCAAAGCTGAACCACCCGATAGCATCTGTGTCAGGCTTGTCTAATAAATTTGATGCCCTCACTAATCGTATCACCATGGTGGAGTCACAGATTGAAATAAAACAGACAATAACCGTGGAGGCCAACAAGAAAGCAGATGCAGCCCTGGGAGCTGTGAATACAGAGATGAAGGAGAATACACATCTCTGCTCTGGCTTGGAAAACCTTGAAAACCAAGCAAGGGCACATAACCTTGGGTTCCTAGGTCTGTCGGAGGGATCAGAGGGCGATAATCTAATGCTGTATATGTAAGATTGAGTGTAGAACAGCTAGGAGAGGAGGTCACCCTGATCATACAAAAATTTCAGAAAGCTTAAAGGGTTACTCCACGAGGCTGTCCTGAAAACCCTGAAGCTCCCAGAATTGTGGTCATTGCAACAGATGGTGTGGGTTCTAAGGATTTCTTGCTAGCTGTGGCTTGAAGGAAAAAAAACTTTACTGCATGAGGGAGACCAGATTAAGATGTTCCCGGACCTATCATGTGCAACTCGCCAGAAGATGAAGCGCTTCAATGGCGCTCGAGCAATGCTGCAAGAGGTGGGAGTTCCACACGGCTTGATTTTCCCAGCCTATCTTTGGACTGTGCACCGCAGCAAGGTTTATGATTTCTCTGATCCTGGGGACGCTTTAAAGTGGTGTCAAAAGCATGCTCCATCTCGACCTCATGCAGTACAGGAGGATGATCCTTCATCAGATGAAGAATTCCTGTGAAAATAACATGGAACTGTGTATGTTTTTTTTTTTCATTTATCACAACCTGCTTCTTTGAAATAAAAGAAGTAGCAGAGGGAAGGGGAATACAAAGGCCCAGCGATGTACTGGAGAAAATGCTACAGGACTAGAGACTTTATCAAATCCCCCCACTCCCTAATAATTTCTTTTTTGCTAGAGGCTTTCAGTTTTGTTTTACTGTTCCTCTAAGAAATTAAATGGAAATACATAGAGCATGCTGATGGAAGCACCTTAGCTTGGTAGTTTAAAGTTAAGGTAGCAGAGGTATACAAATAGGAGTGATGTTTATAAATGTTTATCATGACTCAACAGTGAGTGTATTTGTTTTTTCCTGAATAGCACTTTCTAGTGCAGATACTAAGGACAATTAGTATGGTGGTAACTTCTTACCCCCACACCAGGGGAAGATGGACTTAAAGTGACTTTGAGAAACTCCCAATCTCTTAACACCATACAGATCAGGGGATTCCTATACAGCAATAGCAAATATTTTGATTATTTATTTTTCTTATTGTACTCCCTGACGATGTCTCTTTAACTTTTAATGGACTCAATGATTGTATGAAAAGGAGTGGCACTCTCATGGATGATACCTATTGTTATATTAAATGTTGGTAATCAACTATATGTTTGATGGCAAACCAATAAACATAAAGTTAAAAAAAAGGTAGCGACTCAGTTCTGGGGCACAATTAATTTAAATAAATTAATGTGTGCAGGAGGGAAGTGTTGGGGCAATGTAGTAGAGGAAAAAAAGTGTAAATATGATGTTTATTCTGGCTGCACCAGAACCTTAAACTTGGGACTGCCTGTAAAATGTATGTTGGGACTATGCTTTAGCCACCATTGTGCAGCCCTGCAACCAATCAGAAGCCTGGACCTTTGGCCAGAGACTTATGGGGATTAATACAGATTTATGGTGGAAAATGGAGGAGCATTTCTAGGCACCAAAATGTGTACCACTTAGGGTACTGGAACTGTTCAGGACAGTTTTGGCAGCCAATAAGATTTCTGGAACTCAGCCCCATATAAAAGGAGGTAACTGCTCAGGATGGTCAGATTTGAGAGACTTGTCCAGGAATTCAGTGTGTGAGCCTCTGTCGAGCTTGCCAGTTCTCAGGGGTTAGGCCTGCCAGGCCTAGATTTTTTCAGCCAGTTAGTCCACTGGTCCAAATTGTTCCAGCCTGTGCAACTGCTGCCTGCAGCAGCAGGGGATCCGTTCCACACAACTGCAAGAAAAGGATCAGCCTGCATCCTGCCTGGAAGGACCAGAAAAGGGACAAGCCTTACATATAAATGTGCTTAGTTAGCAGAAGTGTTCATGCAGCTGACCAGTTTGTGAAGTTCGGTGTGCATGTTTCAGCCAGTGTTTGAATTGCTCTTGCATCCCAAAGACCAGCATTTCAATGAGGACCACGAGGGAAATTTCCTCCTGTTCACAAAACCATCCGCATCAAGTCTCATTTTATCAGATCATCTTCTTGGTCTGGTTAGTGTGAGTACAAACAGGTAGCTCCCTGCAACAAAGCTGCAATCATTTGTGTGTGCCATTTAATTTGCTTGTTTGGGTTTGTTTGCAATAGACTGAGCCATCCGGCTCCAAACTACAAATATTTGTGCTTGACGTGCATGCTAATTGTTTTCTTCCTGAAGGGCCCCAACATCAGCTGCAATGTTGGGCTACCCTGGGCAACATTTCAGCGTAGCCAGTTCTCCTGCAGGGTACCCAGGGTTGTGGGACTGTGTCAAAGGGACTCACTGTGCATGCTTTATCAACCTGAATTTAATCAGAATTGCAAATCACTTGCTAGATTTGTGCCCCACCCTTGTTCACACCCCCCTGAATAAATCAGATTGTTGGTTTTTTACATTTTAACCTGGCTAGTGTGTACTTTCTGGGTTGGGATACAGTATTGTTGTTGTAGTGTTGCATCACTAGTCTTATTTTCCAGGGGGTTCCCAGGGCAGCTGCAGAAGATCCAACCCTGGTGGTAAGTGCAAGGAGTGTGAGCATATTCTTACTGTCATATGGTACATGTGAGTGTTCTTTTGGTATACTGTTAAGGCCACTAGAGGGGTTGGTGGGGGATTATAGCATCCCAGAGGGCTATACCAACAGCAGTTATGCTACCCCAAGATCATACTTCTGGGTGGAGGCACCCATTCACAGAGCTCAGGCCCCTCAACCTGCGCATGGTCACACAGGCAGGGGTAGCAGCCCATAGAATAGTGCCACCTAGGAGTTACATCTTTGGAGGCACCACTGGTATTAGTGCCCCCTAGTGGCCAAATGCAAAATTGCAAGACAGAATTTTAAAATGAGTACTGCTGTCAAAATGGAACCAATTTCTGAGTTGCGAGTTGGAACTGCTGAAATTAATATGTCTGTACAGTACTTGCTTGATTGGTGTGAGGCAAATGAGGTAAACTCCCACAAGGCCCTAATGCCGTTAGATATTCCTGGGGTACCAATAAGGCCACCATTGAGGGAGCTCTGGGCAACATAAAATGTCTTGGTAAAACTGAGGTGAAGGCTCGCCTTATGGACAGGGCTAATCAAACATTAGTGGCCATGGCAGAATGTAACCTCCCTATAGATCTTCCCAGGGTGCCCCATGAAATTGTGATGGAAGAACCTAAAATGGTATGGAGAGTTGTACATATGTTTAGTGTCACGGCTAGGACTGAGGAATCCCCCAAAGCTGAAGGGTTAAGAGATAAAATTTCAAGACTGCTACAGGCCGGGGTCAAACCAAACCATAAGGGACTTAAAAAAGTTGTTTGATGCCCCTCAGGGTACCCCCTCTCCATAGTCTTTGCCCATCCCTATACCGGCCCCTGTGCCTGCACCCACTCCTGTGACTGCCTCAGTTGTGACGCCTGGGCCTACACCTGCTCTTGCCCCTATCTATGTGCATACCAACAGTCATGATTCCTATCACAGATTGTGAATGTTTTAAGGCACCCTTCCCACACCAAATGAGGACCACGATTTGGAGACCTGGATGGATTCTGCTACTACTTTAGTGCAGGATTGACAGTGCTCGGAAGCAGAAAAAAGAAAACGCTAAGGGGAAAGCCTAAGGGGGCCTGCTCTGGATGTTAATAATAATAATAATCTTTATTTATTAGGTGCCTCATTAGCCCCCAATGGTCATGCACTCACAAAGCTGATGGGGCAGAGAATTCCAGAGAATTCCAGGGGGTAGGGGCCACAAACACAAAGGCACAGGCCCCAGAAGATTTCAAAATAACCCTTGGAATCTCCAGCAACCCCTTGTCAGCCAAGTGGAGCTGTTGCACAGGGGTGTAAGGAATCAGAAGCTCTTTCAAGTAGTCAGGACCAAGACCGTGTAGGGCTTTGCAGGTCAACAAACCTACCTTAAAGGTGATCCACCACTGAATTGGCAGCCAGTGCAGATTGCGCAGCACAGGGGTGATGTGCAAGCTCCTAGACACCCCAGGCAATAATCAAGCAGCAGCGTTCTGCACTAGCTGCAAGCAGCGGATATCAACCCCAGGAAGCCCTGGATAAATGGAGTTGCAGTAGCCAAGGCGGAAGGTCACAAAGGCGTGGACCAACACAGGCAGATCGCTGGACGGAACAAGGTGTTTGACCCTGGCAATGTTCCTAAGATGGTAAAAGGCTGACTTAATGACTGCTGACACCTGATGATGAAGAGTCAGCCCGTCATCAAGCACCACTCCAAGTTCACGCACCCATTCTGAGGTAAGGATCTCAATGCCCCCCAGAAATATTACAGAGGGCTGATCAGTCCTCATCCCCTCTATCCTGCGACCCAGGTCCACAACCATAACCTCAGTCTTTCCTGCGTTCAACTTTAACCAGCTCAAATTCATCCAGTCTTGGATTTCGGCAAGGCAGTTATTAAATACTGAGAGCGCACTAACCTGGTTGGGGGTGAAAGACAGGTAGAGCTGGGTATCATCAGCATAGCAATGAAACCACAGCCCATTCCATCTTACAATGTCTCCGAGTGGTAGCATATACACTGCAAACAACATGGGGACAACACCAAGCCCTGAGGAACCCCACAAGACAGAGAAAAAGGGTTGGAAGAAAAGACCTCTGACACTACTCTCTGTGTTCTACCAGCTAGGAAAGATGAAAACCATCTGAGCACTGTACTTGACAGGCCACAGATAGACCTCAGGCGCTCGAGCAGGACCCCATGGTCTACAGTGTCAAAAGCTGAAGAGAGAGATCAAGAAGTACCAGAATGGAATGGTTTCTCTGATCTCTCGCCATCAGGAGATCACTGAGCACCCAAACCAGAGCAGTCTCAGCACTGTGCCTCTTACGAAAACTTGACTGGAGAGGTTTGTAGACATTATGGATGGTCAAATGGTTCTCCAGCTGGATTGCCACTACCTTCTCAATAACCTTGCCTAAAAACGGAAGGTTTGAGATAGGTCTGTAGTTGACAAAAATATCTGGGTCCATCGAAGCTTTCTTCAGAAGGGGTGTAATCACCGCCTCCTTCAGAGAGCTTGGAAACTCACCCGATTCCAAGGAGCACTGGACAATTTGAGCCAGAAATGGGCCAATGATCTCATAACAACCCAAAATCATGGGCGTTGGGCCCAGATCTAAACTACAGCATGTAGGGTGCATCCCCTGGACAATCCGCATAATATCCATGAGGTCCGGCAGGTCAAAGGAACTCCAGGAAGTACGAGGAATAGTGACCGAACGCTGATCAACTGCATTCCCCATAGAGTGAGTCAAATGAATCTTCAACCTGATGTCGGCCACCTTACTCGCAAAGAAATGAGCAAGCTCATCACACTCTTTTTGTGAAAAAGCTCGATGGAGCTGCAGACAGGCTGGGTTGCACAATCTGTCCACATTTCAGAAGAGCTGAGCTGGTCGGTTATGAGCAACAGCGATTTCCCTGGACAGGAACTCTGCCTTCTTACAGGAAATCACTGATTGGTAGAGCTGATAGTGCTTGACCAAACTAAGGCAGTTGACCTCCGGGGTGGATTTTTGCCAGCGACGCTCTAACCTTCATTCTACATGTTGCAACTCCCTCAAAGACCCATCAAACCAACAGGCCTGGGGCCGAGAGAGAAGGGGCAAACATGGACAGGAGCTATCAAGTCCACAGCAAAGGAAATGGCATTATTATAGGCCAGAACCAATAACTCTGGACTCGAGCTGGCATCAGGAAACTCCGAGAGGTCAATCACCACCGCCAGGTCTTCAGGGCCCACATCCTGTAAAGGGTGGTAACTGACCATCTCCACAGGGGCAGATCTATGAAGGGGGGTGCAAAAATTTAACCTCACAGTGCAATGATCGGACCAACTGACAGGGTTCAGTCCCAAATCAGAGGTCTCAATCCCCAGGAGGAAAACCAAATCCAGAGAATGACTGTGATTATGGGTAGCTGAAGAAACAATCTGAGTGAAGTCCAGAGATGTCATCATCTGGAGGACGTGCTGACCAAAAGGCGAGAGTTCGTCGTTGACCCAGGCATTGAAGTCGCCCAGAACCATCAGTCTGGGTGACTCCAATGCCATGTCGGCAGTGAAATCTGCCACTTCCTGCAGGAATCGCTTCTCATCCCCAGGAGGACGGTAGACGAGAGCTATCCTGCAACCCACACCAGCTACCACAGTACGTTCAAAGGATTCGGCCTCCTCAACTGGTACACCAGTGAGGCCCAATTCGGTCTTAAAACAGACTGCTAACCCCCCCCCCATGGTCCAATCTCGGGTGGTGTATCACTGAGTACCCAGCTGGAATTGCTGCCTCCAAAATGGGGCCAGCATTATCATCCAGCCAGGTCTCGGTGATGCAAGCCAGATCAGCTGTTCCAACAAGATCTGCAATAATTGCAGTCTTGTTCTTAATAAATCTGGCATTGCATAACAATGCCCGAGTTGGAAGGGGATCCTGAGTCGTCCCGGCTAATTGCCCATCAAAAGAGATGGTGCCCTTGGGTATGGGGACTAGGCATGGATTACCACGTTCCAGGCTCCATTTCGCACCAGGGCATCTTCTGGACTTAACCAACCCTATGTGAGAGGACCGCTCCTTCGGCCTCCAATGTCCGTGGCCCCCACCATACCCATCCCCATTTCTCCTACGTACAATGCCCAATGCCCAGCAGCGTTGATAAAAAAAAAGGGCAAAGGAGGAGGAAAGAATGGGTGGAGGGCATGGAGGGAAGAGGCCGAATAGTGCAAGACTGAGGGGCCAACAGGCACATTCCACAAACTAATAATTACAACAAGAACCAAGTCACACAGCGAGAACCTGTTATTCTCATAAAACTACCCAAAGAAGATTGCAGTATACCCAATAAAACTCAAACTAAAACCCCAAAAAAAGAAAAATCATAAACTTTCCCCAATAATTACAGCATTAAACACAAATAGTAAAAACTTCCCTTCCCCAGAACCCTCTCACAAGTCACACAATGAGAACCTGTTATTCTCATAAAACTACCCAAACTACATTGCAGTATACCCAATAAAACTCAAACTAGAACCCCCCAAAAAAGAAGAAAATCATAAACTTTCCCTGGTAATTACAGCATTAAACACAAATAACAAAAACTTCCCCTCCCCAGAACCCTCTCACAGCTCAGAGGCAAACAACACTAACAAACGCAAACAAACATAAAACAAATAAGAAATAATACAGGCATAAAATGTATGAAGGCAAGACCAGCTAAACCAAGTCCTGCTGGTCCACTCACTTAACAGCAGGACTATAAAAAACGTCCTCAGAAGCATAGCCCCTGGACAAAACAGTCATTCCTTCAGTGGTGATACAGTTAGTCTTTAGGCAACTGAAACTCTCACTGTCAGGGCCCAAGGATATAGTGATTATGGCACTCTCACTGCCAAAAGTAAATAAACTTTGAACTATGTCCAAAAAACAGACACAAAACAAAACTAATAAGAACACTCTTGCTGCCCAATAAAATCAAATAAAAATCAAACCATAATCAGAGCATGTTATCAAATCATTGAGGGCCACTAATTCAAATGCTAGTGCACAAGAGCACTTGACTGCTCTAGAGTGTGTTTTTGGGAGCACCAATACTATCGAGGATTTCATGTGGAAATCTAAGGCTGTTAGACAGAATCGAGGTGAACCTCTGTCAGCCTATCTAGCCCGGTCAGAAAAGCTGTTGCAGAGAATCTTAAGTAAGGGAGATGTGTCCCCCGGTGAACTAGACCAGGTAAGACTGGACACACGCTCACATCTGCCAAACATTCCAGCTGGGTACTCCTTAAACTACGGTTACATGATCAGAGAGCTAAAGAAGTCTGGGAGGCTGAGGAGGAGGAGGAGGACTCGGGGGACCCCTGTGCCGCTGTGGCCAACATCTTCCCTATTCTAGACAGGGGTGCAATTCATGATGACACTGAACTTCAAGAAATCCTTAAAGAAATCTGAGAATTGAAAACTGAAGTTGCAGCAAGTACTACCTCTAGTGAAGCCCAGAATATTGGGAGCAAAGCGACAGTTATGGGTGTGGACGACTGTGCCCCACCCCTTCTACAGCTAGCAGCTTAGAGACTCAACTAAGCAAATTGTCTGTCATGGTGACAGAAGTGATGGGATGTAGTGCCTCTGCTCAACAAGTATCTACTGCCTCGAGTGCCCCTGTTCAAGCTGCCAATGTACACTCGCTCTCATCTCCTAACCAGGAATCTCAGGGCAATCGTGAAATGCCCCCACTGCTGAGGTGGCCCCGGGAAGCTGAATTTTGCTATAAATGTAGTACAGATGGTCACATGAAGTGGGAGTGCCATTTCAGAGATGATCCAGCTAAGGTGAGAGACCTGTTCATTGCCAAAAGATATTCTCAGCCAGGAGGTACCCATGGAAATCCTGCTCAATTGTGTCAAAATGCATATACTGCAAGATCAGCAGTTCAAGTTCCTAACAATTTCTCTCTGAACTGGACAGACTTGGTGGGCCCGTCTATTGAGACTATGGTAAATCTGAACAAAATTCCAGTACGAGTTGTTCTAGATAGCGGGTCTCAGGTCACAATCATTATTAAAGACTGGTATGACAAGCACCTTTCCAACCATTTCATTCAGAGTCTTGAAGGACTGCATGTATGGGGGTTAAGTGAAATGTCCTACCCCTACCTTGGTTATTTAAAGGTATGGCTCTCATTTCCCTCATCTGTGGCTGGGTTGGGAGATCCTGTGGAGACTCTGGCTCTAATATGTCCTCATTCTGGATTGCATCATGGAGGCGCTATATTAATTGGTACAAACATGCACATGTTCAGCCGTCTGGCTCAGCTATGTCAGGAAAAGCAGCAACATAAGCCTGGAAAATCTTTAAATGTCCATGCTCTAGTCCAAAATGCATATACCCAACAACAGTCTGTGCCAAAAGACCAGGATGAGCCTGTCAGAATTGTCTGGAAGAAGGATCACTCTGCTATTGTCCTCCCTACAAATGCTGAATGTACAGTCAGTGCTGAAATATGTCTGTGTAAAAATGTGACCAACAAAATACTGATGTTGGCACCCAATAAGATTTATGGAACTCAGACTCATATAAAAGGGGGTAACTGCTCAGGGTGGTCAGATTTGAGAGACTTGCGCTGGAGTTCAGTGTGTGAGCCTCTGGGGAGCTTGCCAGCTCTCAAGGCTTAGACCTGCCAGGCCTAGACTTTTTCGGCTGTTTATTCCGTGAGTCCAAATTGTTCCAGCCTGTGCAGCTGCTGCCTGCAGCAGCAGGGGATCCGTTCCACACACCTGCAAGAAAAGGATTAGCCTGCATCCTGCCTGGAAGCACCAGAAAAGGGACAAGCCTTACATATAAATGTGCTTAGTTTGCCGAAGCTGCAGTCTTTTTCTGTGTGCCATCTAATTTGCTTGTCTGGGTTTGTTTGCAATGGAGTGAGCCATCTGGCTCCAGAGTACAAAGATTTGGGTTTGAAGCACATGCTAATTGTTTCCTGCTCTAAGGGCCCCAACATCAGCTGCAATGCTGGCCTACCCCGGGCAACGTTTCAGGCTAGCCTGTTCTCCAACTGGGTACCCAGGGTTGTGGGACTGAGTCAAATGGACTCACTGTACATGTTTTATCAACCTGAGTTTAATCAGAATTGCAAATCACTTGCTAGATTTATGCCCCACCCTTGTTCACATCCCCCTGAATAAATCAGATTGTTGTTTTTTTTTACATTTTAACCAAGCTAGTGTGTACTTTCCCGGTGGGATACAGTATTGTTATTGTATTGTTGCATCACTGGTCTTATTTTCAGAGGGTTCCCAGGACAGCTGCAGAAGATCCAACCCTGGTGGTAAGTGCAAGGAGTGTGAGCATATTCTTACTGTTATATGGTACATGTGAGTGTTCTGTTGCTATACTGTTAAGGCCACTAGAGGAGTTAGTGGGGGATTATAGCATCCCGGAGGGCTATACCAACAGCAGTTATGCTACCCCAAGACCATAATGCCGGGTGGAGGCACCCGTTCACTGAGCTCAGGCCCCTCAACCTGTGCATGGTCACACAGGCAGGGGTAGTAGCCCATAGAATAGTGCCACCTAGGGGTTACACATATACTATATAAAATAAAATATGGGCAACCACACAACTCAGCATGTGTTTCCATCTCAGGGTTGAGATGACAGCATGGACCTCTCAATCTTCGGTCTCAAGGTTTATATGGAAACATAGAAGTTGACGGCAGAAGGAGACCGCTAGGTCCATCTAGTCTGACCATTTGTTTTAGACCTGTTTTGACACGCTAGTTGCCCTTTGTTGTCAGGGCTCCCCTGTGTCTATCCCATGCATTCTTGAATCCTCCCACAGTGTTGTCCCCCACAATCTCTTGAGGCAGGCTGTTCCAGGCATCCAGCACTCTTTCTGTGAAGAAAAACTTCCTGGTGTTGGTAGAGAACCTCCCTCCTTGCAGCTTGAGGTCATGTGCCCTGGTCCTGGAGGCTGGAGCCCTTCTTGAAGTGAAAAAGTTCCTGAGCCTGTACCTTGCTAATGCCTTTAATGTACTTGAATGTTTCAATCATGTCCCCTCTCTCTCTCTTCTGTGCTCCAGGGAGTACATATTCAGTTCCCCAAGTCTTTCCTCGTAGGACATGTACTGAAGACCCCGAATCATTTCTGTCACCTTTCTCTGTTACTGTTTCCACCAGGTCAATGTCCTTCCTGAGGTGAGGCCTCCAGAATTGGACTCCATATTCCAGGTGAGGCCTGACCAGCGATCTATACCGTGGTAGTACCACCTCCCTCCTCCTGCTCATGATTCCCCTCCCAATGCAGCCCAGCATTCTGTTGGCCTTCAATGTTGCATTCTCGCACTGCTTACTAACCTTCAAGTCATCTGAGATTATGATTCCCAGATCTTGTTCCTGGTTTGAGGTGGCCAGTCTTTTGCCTCCTAGGTAATACTCCTTTCTTGGATTTTTCTTTCCTATGTGCATGACCTTGTACTTTTTGGTGTTATATCTCAGCTGTCACACTCCAGACCATTCTTCTAGTTTCTTGAGGTCAGCTTCCATCTTGCTCACTCCTTCTGAGGTGTTCACCCTGTTACATATCTTGGTGTTGTCTGTGATCAGACATACCTTCCATTCCAGTCCGTCAGCAATGTCTGCTATAAAAATATTGAAGAGCAGAGGCCCCAGCACTGAGCCCTGGGGCATCCCGCTTGTCACCCTGCCTTCTGTCAATTGCATTCCATTAACCTGTACCCTCTGGGTTCTGCCTTGTAACCAGTTTTGTACCCATCTAACTACTTCTGGACCAATCCCTGTGTGGTTCAGCTTCTTTACCAGCCTTCTGTGTGGAACCGAGTCAAAGGCCTTACTAAAGTCTAGGTAGACCACATCTACTACCCAACCGTTGTGCACTGTTTTTGTAGCATAGTCAAAACACTCAAGCAGATTTGTCTGGCATTACCTACCTGCTGTGAAACCATGCTGTTTAGGGTCTTGTTGGCTACTAGTTTCGAGGAATGCTATGATCTTTTAGAATCCTTGTTGTGCACATTCTAAACCATTGTGCACATTCCAAAGTGTTGTGTGTATTCTGAACAGTTGTTCTGCACAGTTCAAAGGCCATACAATTTAACATTTCTTATTCATTCCACACCTAGCTACTTACTAACCCCCCAGTGCCTAAAGTTGTACATTCTAACTTTCAAAAGTCTGCAAATTTGATTTTGATCATTAAATGTAACAAAGAAATGGCAAGATTTTTTGTTTTCACTTTGGCGGAGGTCTGTCACTCCAGTGCAAAAAAACATGTACCATATAAAATAGAATATGGGCAACCACACAACTCAGCATATGTTTCCATCTCGGGATTGAGATGACAGCATACACCTCTTGAACTTTGGTCTCGAGGTCCATATGCTGTTATCTCAACTCCTCAATGGAAACACAGTCTTGTTGTGTATGGTTGTTCATACATTATTCTCTATGTTTTATAGCATACAATCAGTTTTGAATACATTTTATCACCCCCCCCCAACTTCTAACTACATTTTCTAATTTATCAACTAGCCTCCTGTGTTATTTGTGCAGTATCAAATGCTTTGCTGAAGACCAGAGCTACAATATCCATAGGCTTTTCAATATCTATTATAGTTCATTGCTGACATTTTATAAAACAAATTTCATTTTCAAGTTGTTTTTTTGTAAGTGTTCAGTTTTGTTTCTTATGCCTCTCTCCAGCAGCTTCGCCAGTATTGATATCAGGCTGGCCAGTAGTTCCTTGGTTCTGCCCTGGAGCCTTTGTTGGAATATTCATACCACATGGATTGCTCTGCAGTTGTTAGGTGCAGCTGCAGTTCTGACGGGATCATTGAATGTAATTTTCAGTTGTATGGATAGTTCCTTAACTAGCACCTGCAGGATTTTTGGATGCATTCCATCAGGCCCAGTTGTTCCTGTTTACATCTACCATCTTTAGCATTTTCTCCACCTCCTTTGTTGTGGCATATACATTATATCCTCTAGAGTGTCCTATTGCTCCCCCATGAATAGCATTTTAATGTCCCATATCACTTGATTTCTTTCCTCTGTAAATACGGTACTTAGGCATAGTATGCTTCCAGGCATTCTGCCATTTGTCCATTGTTTTTAATCATGTCACCTTTTCCCCAGTCCCTTAGTGGACCAGCAAATTTGCATTTGTCTCTTATCATTAAAGTGTTGGAAGAATTTATTAAACTTATATTTTATTGGTTTTATAAGTAGAACGTATACATTGATCCACAATGAAAGTGCATATGCATCAGGTATAAAATACATTACAACAGGACTGAGACACATTCCACCCAGGTTGTTACATTATTGATGGCTGAAACAATCATAGGTAATACTTCAAAACCCTATTACATGTTTTAAACAGAGATATATAGAAGCCCAGTATATTACCAACAATCTATGCACTGGTGTGTAAACTCCTAGTGAATGAGGCATTTGTGAACAAACACTATGGAAACTAACAGTCCATCGAACAGCAATATGTTACATCTTTAAGCAATAAGGCACGACAGGATGTGGGTTATCACAGAATATACCACAGTCTTATGATGTGTTCTGAACAATGAGGCTACAGGATTTTCAAACCCCATTGTATAATTAAGCAATAAGGCATGACAGGGTGTGGTATATCATGGGATATCATCACACCTCGGGTGGTTGGGCATGAGGCCGCAGGCCGAGTGTGTCCAACCATCCAAGAAGTGATGATATCCCATGATATACCACACCCTGGAGTGACTTATTGCTATTATGAACTGGATTACAAAATTGTTGTAAATAAAAAATTAGCAAAAAAACTCCCAAATATTAAAAAAAAACTTTGTAAGGGGTAGTGTAGGAGTACTGTTTCAGAAAATAGTTCTATTACGGTTGCCGTCAGGAGGTGGCGCTATTGTAGGAGCTGGTAGGAGGTAGAGTAGTGTAGGGACATCTCCCTGTGTGTTCTGTTGTCCCATCTCCCAAACTCGGCATGAAAAAACTTTCGTAACGGCTGCCATGGTCATGTCGCGCTTTTGAGGGAACAGTAAGGTGCCGCGGCTTACATTTAAAGCCATTGTCTCGATGGGGAGATTGTGAAGGAGCAGTTCGTAGATGTACGTGAACTGCTGTTCGGCATGAGGCAGCATGCTGTGGGGAAAATGTACTGGCGTGAGGGGCTGTTTCTGTACTGTAGTAGCTGGTGCTCCAAGTGGAAGCCAGGTGAGAATGAAATTTTCTTCTGTTTGGAGAGCGGGTGGTGTGGGGGAGATGGATGGGGGTTTGATTTTAAGCCGACTAGAGGTCTCAGTCACTTCGGACTGTGACACACAGAGAAACTTGGCCCGGTAAGTGAGGAGGTTGGTGGATTGAGGCTTGAAGCCGTGATGATGTGGCCCGATATCATCATGGCTTCAAAAACCTCTCAGCCAATCAGCTTCCTCCATTTATGATCGCCAGTTCATAATTGATGTTATCTTTCATGCAAGTACTCTTCTTCCTAAGAACATAGCAGTATTCTAAATAAAAACTTGCAAACTGTAGTACCCTGAGAAAGCTAAGGTGAACTCTCCAACACAATAGTGATCTCCACTGTACCCTAATACAAGTAACAATGCAGGCTGTGAGGGAAACCTCACCCAACAGCTAAACATGTGTGTGGTGGTGGTGGTGGGGGGACAAGAGATCAATGGGGACAGCCATCAGGTCGGTACCATCTCAGAAAAAATACACTGATACCACAAGTGTCTAAAATACCCAGCACTTTGCAATTAAAACATGTTACAAGTAAACATTTAGCAGATAATGGCATTCAGTGCCTAGATGAAACCTTTTAACTCCCTAAACCTCATAATACCCCCCACTGTTCAGGCTTCTTCATCCTCAGACAGATTCTCTCTGGAACCAAAGTATTTTTTTAACTGTAGTGAGCAAGTGCCTTGCTTTCTTCAGGTCACTGAATATATACTGTAAATCTTCCCTGAAAAAATTACTTTCAGTTCTGCAGGGAACTGCAGGCTATGAGAGACTCCTCATTCCTGTAGTGTGGCACAAATGGAATTGAATGCTTTGTGAAGTGACCGGGTGGCACAGCTAAGATCCTGGAACATGTAAATCTTTGAGCCACTGTCCAACATTTCTGGCCCTTGTTGCCATGCTTATGCCAGGATTTTGTCTCTGTCCTGGGAACTCGAAAGTACTGCCAACTTGGTGCAAACTCCTTCAGCTCTTCCAAGAGCCTCAAGGGGAGCAATGTGGTCTGTGCTGCACGCAGAGGGAGAACAGGAGATGTCAAAATACTTAGTGAACCAGTCCTTTAAATATTCAGATGGCTTGTTCCCCTCAAATTGCTCAGGCATACCCATTATTCTGATGTTAACAGCCCATACTTGGTTCTTCACATTTTCCAGTCGAGACCTTAGTACTCTATTTTTGTTTCTTAATCCTGTCATCACTGCTAATGATTTTCTGTCATGCCAACTGCCTCCTTCACCTTTGTCACAGCTTAGATATTTCACTGCTCACATAAAATAACTTTGCCTGTATGTCAGTTGCATTTTATCCAAAGAGATGAGTCAACCATCCAGGGCTTTGACCATCCAGAAGACATCCTGTATGGCTGGTTCTGTGATTAGGGAGTCTGCTGCTGAAGCTCCTTTTGCTCTACTGCTCAACGGCCTGGCCTATTGGTTCTTCTTGCCACCCCCCCATTAGCAGTCTGCTTCCTCAGATTACCCATGTCCAAATTGTCAGATACATCAGATTCTGCTACCAGATGCTCTTAGTCATGTCATTCAGCAATTTTCCATTAAAAAGTATTAAGGTAAAGCTATTTTAATAACTTTATTTCAATATGCGGTCCAGAACTCATGCTCTACATATTCACCTGTACTGGTAGCTACCACATCCCCTGAAGAAAGGTTTTTTTTTATTGGATTTGGCCCCAAGTATTTTATGTTCCTCTATTACTAGTTTTGACCTCTGATTTTGCAGTTGCCCTCCCTAAGTTTGCCACTTTGGGCCTGTCTATAAGCTGTAAGAATAAATATTGTATCTTGAAGCAGCAGTGCATGTTAGCAGTACAAATTTTGACCTACACTCTTTATTCTGTTTCAGATTGCACGTTTTCTCCTGTCTTGTGTGATATTCCTTCTTCCCAATTTTTAGTTTGCTTTAGTAATATGTAACATTTGAAATAATACAGAGGATAATGTATGGTCATCGATCATTAACCAGTTTGTTAACCATCGAGAGATTGCCTGGGCAGCCATGTAAACCTTAAGAGTGAAGCTTGAGAGGCTTACGTCACCATGGCAACCTGGAGATGGCTTAAAAAACCTCGTTGACAATCGATGTACCGTACATTATGATTTATAGCATATGGTACCAATTACTTTTTTAAAAAACAACAAAACAGGTCCTTACGGAAGTTCTTTCAGTCACCTCCTCTCAGCTCCGGGTCATGCTTTCACCACCACTGCCGTTTCAAGGCCGTCGGATCAAGTTGTGCGCATGTGCAGACATTTCCAGGCTGTTAACCAATTGATGTGACGTACCAACAATGGGTTAACAACATCATGAAGCCACATCGATGGTAAAACATTGTTATAAAAAGGTAGATTTCTACATATAACAACGTTCTACCATACATTATAAAAGAAGTGTTCCTTTTCATATGTCTCAGTCCAGATTTTTATAGAATAACAAAGTATACAGCATGTCAAAATCTTCACCATAAGATGCTCTGCAATTTTAAGCTATTCATTAACTTAAAACACTTACAGTGGCATAACATTTGACAAAGCTGTCATGACAGATGACATCACTGGGAAAACATATTATTTAGACACAGCTCTGCTCTTCATATATTTTCTGCAGTTCCCAACATTCTTTATTATGGAGGGCATTTACTTGAAAACAGGATTCTTGTCTCTTAGAGTTCAACTCCTGCTGTATATTCCTAACTTGAATTCCTAAACCTCTGCTTGTGATATCTCAATCCATTCCTATGGAAATGGATGTGACATGGCAACAAGCCAGAGATAATGACCTCAGATGGTGAATGAGCACTTGAAGCTGAACAACTCAGAAAGGGTAAGGATCCAGTTTTCAAGCAGCTTCTTCATAAGTGAGGAATTTATCCAAATGCCAAAGCCCATGCCCATAACTTGGATGTCTACATCACTGATTAAATATAGTTTTTTATTCAGTGTATTGCAGGGTTTTCCTTTACAGACTAAGCCACATATTTTCCACAGCATTTTACTACTGAAATGCAATGCTTAGAAAGTTACGAATGCCAAATGGAATGTATTTTCTCTGTAACAGTAAAAATCATTCTGTGTTTCCCAGAGAAGAACATATAAAACATGTTACCTCGCCTAAGAACATCCAGGCACTCCTGACTGATTGGTAAAGGGCTTGGTTTCGACAGTGTGTCTGAGATTACCTCCACAATACATTTCATCACCTAGAAGGCAAAGAAAAGACCTGCTAATGGATGGTCTTAGCTAAAGAACTAAAATCTAGTCACTAGCTATGGCTACAGTATCACACACATTGTACTTAAAAAAAAAATGAGGCATGACCTGAACATTTCATATATCACTGAAGGGTGCACTTTAGCAATGCTTTATATAGAGAACTAGAAAAGAATGTGTTTATTCTTAGAGAGAACAAACACTAGTATCTTCCGATCAATTCCAAAGACAATCTTATATGATATTTTTATAATATCTGAAGCTACATTTTGAAAGCTGTAAGATCTGAACAGTTAATACAGTTCTCCTGTGTTGCTACATGCATATACATGCCAATATAATATGTTAAAAATGGCAGGACTTTAAAAAAGCAGTGAATGATGTTATGTTTTTTATACTGGTATATATGGTCATTGCAGATATATATTAATGATATATCTATGCAGCTGACTCCAAGCTTTCATTTAAAAAAAGTCTCCAGCCCTAATAGTTCCAAAGTTACTCTGGAACTGTTGGGACTGGAGACTTAACTTTTTTAAATGAAAGCCTGGAGTCCAGCCATTAAGAAATAGTGTTATTATATACAGAATAATATATGGGGTGGTGTGTTTAACGTGATTTTACACACACACCTGAGGTGTAGGATGCTATAGAAACCCTGAGAGCAATGCCAGCTAAGGAAAAAATACTAACCAGTTATTATATTATTACTATGTAACAGCAGTAATTATGTTATCAATATAAGAAACAAGCAGTTTTTCCTAGCTATATCAATATACATAGTCACATCATGACCAAACAGTTTTTTTGTAAAATAAATGTCATTGATATACTTTTCCCATAATGATAAAGTATACCAAAATACTTTTTTAATATCAACATGGAAAATCCCATGACAGTTTCACAAAATAAAAAAAAATAAAAACATGTTTTTGTGCTTTTCTGAATTTTGGTATTGGTCCCACAATTTAAATAGTATCTATATAAGTGTAATACCCTTCATTCATCTTATACCTTAAATTGTGTAGCTAACATTTCACTGTCCTCCTCAGCAGTACAGATTCTTTCTTGCTTTTGCAGCCTTTGGCTGCAAAAGTGTTGGGAGATAAATAATGCATGGGGTGTTCTACCTGATGAGTTTTTTTATACACTGGAAATGTGTAGTACCACATAAGCCATGAGTGGGAAGTTCAAGTGTTTTTGGTGGAAAAAACACAGTTTATTTTATATAATTTCTAGTTTTGTTGTTCCTGGGGGAAAAATAGCACGAATGACACAGGAGTTACTAATGAGAAACACACATCAAAAAGCAAAGTAACTGCACTTTCTGCTAAATTGTCTTTCTCATGTAGTAGTTGAAAAATGTGTGGCAACTGTTATTTTTGAAGCTTTTTTTTACTTGAAATGGCCACCTAAATAGTGGGAAGGGAAGAAAATGGCAGTTTATTTATGTGGCTTGGGAGTGCACAAGGAAACAATGCATTTTTATCAGAATGTGTTTGAGTGACAGCTATGACTTAATAACCAGCCATTTATTAATGTGAAAGCCAGATAAAAATTATGGCATTTGAAAGTTGTGGCAGTCACTCTAACCAATAATTATAATATGTTTCCAGCCACTTTAAGAGGAACCCGATGGCAGTGCACCCAACACATGCAAATGCCAATGGTGCACTGGTTATCTGGAAGGCATCTAAATAAATGGTGCTAGGGTGGTAAAAAGTACATTATTATTAAAATAATGGGACTGAGCTGGCTCTGTGGGGCTGAGTTCTGGGGAACCACTCTTGTATGCTGGCAACCCGGCTTTGTGTCCTGAGGCTGGGACTTCAGAAGCAGAGGCAGAAAGGGATGACAAAAGAGCCTCCATAAGGATGTTCTCCTCTTGGTGGAAGGGAGCAGCAGAGCACTGCTTGGAGAGTGGTTAATGGTGATGGTTTGGGACTTCGACTGGCATCAGTGACCACACAATAGTCATCATCACACCCAGGATGCATAGATACATACAGTAGATACACAGACGTTGATGGCAGAAAAAGCTCTTGGCCAGTCCAGTTTTCCCACCTTACCTAACTATTCTGCCTTGCTCTAGTGGCAATCCCCCTCTTTGTTACTGGATCCTATTTTTTAATTAAACACACATTCCTGTCTCATTCTTGCTTGAAGCTTCTGATTGCTTTGGCCTATACCTCTTCCTCCGGCAGCTTATTCCACTTGTTTACCACCTTCTTGGGAAACTTTAGGGCTCATCAAATACATGGCAGTTGGGATTCAATGCCAAAAGGTGCAAAATCATGCACCTAGAGTATATGAACCCAGGAGCAGAGTAGAGGATGAGGGGAAGTACAGACACTCACTAAGCAGGAAAGGGACCTTGGGGTTATCATAACTGACAACCTCAAAGTGGCAGGGCAGCATGACAAAGCAGTAGGTAGGACTAGTGGGATGCTGGGGTGCAGAGGGAGGGATATCTCCAGCAGGATGAGGGAGGTGGTGTTGCCGCTGTATTGCTCACTGGTGAGACTATACCTGGAGTAGTGTGTCCAGTTTTGGAGGCCACACCTTAGATGGGTCATAGACAGGGTGAAGGCAGTCTGTAGGAGGGCAAAATGGTGCAGTTTGCATGGAAAGTTTTATGAAGAGAAAGTAAGGGATCTCAACAAGTATACCATAAAAGAGAGGAGAGTGAGAGGTGACTTGATAGAGACCTACAAGTACCTCACAGGTGAAAAAGGGTGCAAGGCGGGGGTCTCTGTCAAATGATAAAGAGCATCAGGACTATGGGTAAACGATGAAGCTGGATGGAAGGAAGTATAAGAGGGATGTGAGGAAATACTACTTCACTGAAAGCATAGTAGACACCTGGAGAAGACTGTCAGCAGAAGTGGTGAAGGCAAAAAACAGTGGTGGGCTTCAATCATGCATAGGAGAGACATAGGGGTATATCCATAAAGAGGCAGGGATGAGGGAGGGTTACCAGAGACCAGTTAGGGTGTGCAGAGCTAGATTAGGCAGGGAATATCTGGCAGACCAGATGGGCCAAGCATTCCTTTTCCACTGACAAATTCTATTTTTCTATGTTTCTCCACAATGTTTCTCAAAAGAGGTGGCGGGGAAGGTTAGGGAGAAAAAGATAGCATTCAGGAAGTATAAGGAATCACAGAGGGAGCAGAACAGAGAACTGTATCAGTTAAAGCAGAAGTAAGCAGGGAAAGCAGTCAGAATTGCAAAGGCCCAAACAGAGGGCAAGATAGCCACCTCGGTTAAGAAGGGGGATAAAACCTTTTATAGGTACATTAGGGAGCAAAAAAGACCAACGGAGGGATCGTGAGGCTCAATAAAGGGGACAGAAGGTGGGCGGAGGGTGACAGTGAAAGGGCAGAGATCCTGAATGAATACTTTTGCTCAGTATTCACAAAAGAAGAGGAGGGGGAGGTACCTAAACCAAACAATAGAAGCACTCTGGATAGAGGAGTCAATACCAGTCCATTCACAGAAGAAAGGGTCCTGAAAGAACTCCTAAAACTCAAGGTGGAAAAAGCAATGGGGCCTGATGGGATTCACCCCAGAATTCTAAAAGAACTAAGGGGAGAACTAGTGACATCACTGACTACCCTTTTTAACAAATCATGGGAGGATGATGTGGTACCTGAGGACTGGAGGAAGGCAGATGTTATTCCCCTCCACAAAAGTGGGAGCAAGGCAGAGGCAGGAAACTACAGACCTGTTAATTTGACCTCAGTGGTAGGGAAAATTATAGAATCACTTCTGCAAGAAAGAATTGTTGAGTACCTAGAGGTCAGTGGGGCACAGCACCCAATGCAGCATGGATTCACAGTGAGGAGGTCATGTCAGATGAATCTAATAGAGTTCTTTGACTGGGTGACCAAAGTAGTAGACCAGGTAGGGGCTGTGGATGTGGCCTACCAAGACTTTAGCAAGGCATTTGACACAGTCCCACACAAAATATTAATAAACAAGTTAGCTAGCCTGGGAGTGGGTCCCAGGGTGGTAACCTGGGAAAATATTGGCTGGACAACAGGACACAGAGTGTAATAGTAAACAGAGTCCACTCCGAGGAAAGGGTGGTTACTGGCGAGGTACCCCAGGGTTCAGTACTGGGATCGGTCCTCTTTAATGTCTTTATAGGTGACATTGCAGAGGGACTGGAAGGAAAAGTATGCCTCTTTGCAGATGACACAAAGATCTGCAACAGGGTTGATACACAAGGTTGAGTGGAAAGGATGAGAAGGGACTTGGCAAAGTTGAAAGAATGGTTAAAAGTATGGCAGCTTAGATTCAATGCAAAGAAGTGCAAAGTAATTCACCTGGGAAACAAAACCCAGGGAAGAGTACACAATGGGGAGGTACTAACAACAACAAAAATGGAACGGGACCTGGGGGGGTAGTCATATCAGATAACCTAAAGGTAGGCAAGCAATGTGAGAAGGCAGTAAGGAGGGCTGGGGGATACTGGGATGCATGGGGACAGGCATCACCAGTAGAAAACAAAAAGTTGTTATCCCTCTGTACAAACAGTTGGTGAGACCCCATCTGGAGTACTGTGTACAGTTCTGGAGACCCCATTTGCCCAACGACATAGGCAGGATGGAGGCAGTCTAGAGGAGAGCAACTAAAATGGTGCAGGGTCTGCACCAGAAGCCATATGAAGGAAGACTAAAGGAGCTTCATATGTATACCCTAGTGGAAAGGAGGGAGAGGGGGGACATGATAGAAATATTCAAGTACTTCAAGGGAATCAACGAAGTCCAAGAGGGTAGCATCTTTCAGAAAAAGAGATGTGCAAAAACAAGGGGGCACAATTTGAAGATTGAGGGAGGCCGGCTCAGGGGCCATGTGAGGAGTATTTTTTACAGAGAGGGTGGTGGACGCCTGGAACAGCCTTCCAGAGGAGGTGGTAGGGTCAAAAACAGTGGGAGAATTCAAGAATGCATGGGACAGACATACAGCACTTCTAGTGGGGAGTAGGAGGAAGTAAGCTGTTGGTTAACTAGGATCTGCAGCTTATCCAAAAAGTAGGGAAATGGGCAGACTGGGTGAGCCAAGCAGTCCTTATTTGCTGTCAAAGTCTATGTTTCTATGTTTCTCTCCATAAACAAGTACTTAGTGACTTCCTTTCTGAAATTCCCCCGCCAGCTTCATGAATTCCCTCTTATCCATGAATTTGAACTCAAGGAGAAGAGTTCCTGGATGCACACCCAATTTTTCCCATGCAGATACTTTTATGTCTCAACCATGTCACCCCTTTCCCTCTTTGTTTCAAGGGTGCACATGTTTATGTCCTGTAAATTCTCATTGCACATCATTTCCCTAAGGCCATGAAACATTTTAGTTGCCTTGCACTGTACTGCCTCCACTTTGTTGCAGTCTTTCTTCAGGTGTGAGCTCCAGTACCTTGCACGGTATTCTAGGTGTGGTCGCACCAGTGATCTGTACAGTGGGAGGATCACCTCCCAATTTCTATTACTTATCCCCTTCTGTATGCATCCCATCATTCTGTTTGCTTTAC
Organism: Neoceratodus forsteri; assembly: GCA_016271365.2. NCBI lineage: Eukaryota > Metazoa > Chordata > Ceratodontiformes > Ceratodontidae > Neoceratodus > Neoceratodus forsteri. The sequence goes on along the minus strand of CM028134.1, from coordinate 468,674,616 downwards.
CCCAAATCCTGTTGCAGTGTGTGCGTGTTATTAGGATCTCCAATATCATTACCTCTAAATGCTTTCTTTCCACAATCCTTTCCTGCACCACATTCCCCCTTTCATATTGCACTCTTGGGGTCCTTTACCAAATGTGCAGTGCTTTACATTTCTTAGCACTGAAGCTCAGTTCTCCTACCTACCTACCCAGATTCTCCTTTAGTTCCCGTCTTTTTCCTCTGTGTCTACCCTTGTGCTGATCTTTGTGGCACCTGCGAAGAGGTAGATCTTGTACTTTATACCTTCACCTATGTCACAAGTGAATTAAAGAGGCCTGGCCCTAGTACTGACCCCTGGGGTACCCTGCTTGTAACTTCAATAACCTCTAAAAACTCCTCGTTACCTACCACATTTTGTGTTCTACTCCTCAACCAGCTCTGCACTCAGTTTGCTATTTTTTCTTCCACTCCAATGTCCCTAAATTTTTTTGACCAGCCTCCGTTAGGGGACTTTGTCAAAGGCCTTGCTGAAGTCTAGGTATACTATATCAACTGTCTGCCAGTTGGTTGCTGCTATGGTTACCCAGTTATGACAACATGTTGCCTGCTGCAGTGGAAAGAGTGAGAGTGGAAGGACAACAAGAACAACGGAAAGTGACCAGCCATTGTGCCAGATAAGGGCACCCTTACTCACTCCCATACCACCAGGCCCCTTCGTGCATTGGCCCTACTCCTAGGCCACCTTTCATAAAGAATGAGCAGCTTCCTGCTCCCGGTAAAGCCTGAGGATCAACAACTGCCCCTCAGCAGGGCTAAGCTGCATTTATGAAGGAGTAGTGGCTCAAACTGTGGAGCCAGGTGGTGTAAGCCAAAGATGGGAGGTGATTCCAGTGGACAACAGGGGACTCCTGAGGGCCTAAAGGAGTGGGGTGCCAGAGGACCATGACAGCAAAAATAAAAAAAAATAACACTGCCAGTCCAGTAATGCAGTAATAGCATATTTTTTTTGCCTTCTTGGAAACCAGTGTTTCTATGCAAGCCATGGGAAGTCACACCAGGGCTAGCTTGTTAAAGTGGAGTGTTTGGTTCTTAAGCAAAGAGGATGTGGTCCACCTGGCATTCACACCCCCCCTCCCTCAGCCAACCAAGGAGTGGCATTGGTGCCAGCTAGTGCTGATGATCACCAAGCAAGAAAGAAACCTGGGGGAAAATCATATCAGATGACCTAAAGGTGGCCAGGCAATGCAACAAGGCAGTTGAGAGGGTTAGTGGGATACTGGGGTTCATAGGGAGGGGTATCACCATCAAAAAGAGGGAGGTGGTGTTGCCTCTGTATAGATAGATGGAAAGACCCCACCTAGAGTACTGTGTCCAGTCCTGGAGACCACATCAATGGAAGGACATAGGCAGAATGGAGGCAATCCAGAGGAAGGCAACTAAAATGGTGCAAGGTCTGCATCAGAAGCCCTATGAGGAGAGCCTTAAGAACCTGGAAGAGAGGAGGGAGGGGCATATGACAGAGACATTTAAATACTTCACAGGTGTAAAAAAGGTACAGGAGGGAAGTATTTTTCAGGAAAAGGGTGCTCAAGGACAAGGGGGCCTGATAAGAAGTCGGAGGGGAGATAGGTCCAGGAGAGATGTGAGGAAGCACGTCTTCACAGAAAGAGTGGTGAATTCCTGGAACAGTTTTCCAGTGGAGGTGGTGAAGGTGAAAACAGTGGTGGGGTCAAGAATGCATGGGACAGGAATAAGGGAATCCTGGGGAAAGAGAAAGGTGTGGGTGAATGGACTGGAGATAAAGTAGGAGCTGTGATGATACTGCAGGCAGGGAAAATGGGCAGACTAAGTGGAAAGTGGACCAAGTGGTCCTTATCTGCTGGAAAATGTTATGTTTCTATGTGTAGCTGTGAAAGCAGCATCTCCCCCACTCTCCTGGTTGGGGAAGGGGAGCAGCAGTTTTGACTCCATGATCAGGAGGCAAGATGGGGAAGCTTGAAAAAAACAAGGTGAAAAGTTATAATTAAAGTAAAACTCACAAACTGTGCAGCTTGCTGTTGGCATGAACATAAATAATTAACATGCAGGGGTCATGTTACACTGTTAGATTCCAGGCTGAAATGGCCCCCCAAAACAGGACAGGGTCTTTTTCACTAGAAAAAAAATGGTGTCACCTTCTTATAATGTTCACACAATTTTCAGGGGGCAGTTGTTGGTTTCAAACCCAAGTCTGCTGGGTCTCCAGATTTACAGCTTGGTGCGTCAACCTTCTAGGCTATACTGCATCCTTAATGTACTCCCCAATAGACCTGCTAACTAAAGCACCTCATTTCTATGTCTGAATGTAAATACTTTGGAAACTGATCTATTCTTGTCATTGGTCCTGTTGATAATACGTTTTGCATGTGTAGGTGTATTACTGTATTTTACCTTTGATCCGATTCATGGCTGGAAAACGAACACCTGTGTCAGTATACCATACCTGGTTACCAATAAATATATAAAATATATAAACTGTAGCCCTCTCCTCAAGAAGCCACTAATGATTGATATGTTGATTAAAACGTTATCTCTCCCGTTTATAACATAACTCATTTATTCTAGGTGCAGCTCACATGCTGATGCAGCACTCTCTCCTGTTTTCGTTTTCCCTTTTATACTCCATGCTATTTCAGTTAAACATTTCTGACACCTTTAAAGATTGTCTGGAGCACTCCGTGACTGGTATATTTTACTATTAAACATGTTAGCAGTATCCCACTGTTATAATAAGAAAACCAATTAGTTCATTTATGGGGACTAGGAACAGTTGCAAGGAGCTGAGAGGCAAGAGTTGCTGGGTGCACTGGAATAGCTCTCAGTAAATGTGTTTGCAGCTAGGTAGCTTGTATTGCAATTATTCCATCACCTCCCCTCGTCCTGTTCTCCCCCGTCCCTGCTCCCCACTACATAGATGCACTCCCTCCTCCAGTACTCTCACTGCTCCTCTCTCCGTTGTAGCACTTGCCATGACTAAGTCTATCTCTGGATGGCTAACTCACCTCCTTTGTCTGTTTTTAGCATCCTCTCCTACTAACTCCATGTGTAACCAGGAGTTTTTTTGTTGTAACTACCTGTGGTTATATAACCCCACACTCTGTAACCAATATGTGTTTGTTTGTACACTCCCTGTCTAATGCGGAGCCTTTGTAAAAGAACCTCTGGTTTAAAGGTTGATGTGATCCCAGTATCTAAATAAATAAAAAATAAATAAAAATACATGTCCTTTGTTTTCGAGTTGTTATGGGCAGGACTTGTTTTGTCGGGTTTGAGACACTGTTGTCTTGAGTGGGGAACTGATTTAGCCATGTATTCATTTTTATATTCTTGGAAATAATACCTCCTGAAATAATACTGGGATTGGCTTTTTCTACAAAACTCCTCTGTTTTGGCATGCATTGTATTAGGGACACTATAGTTCACTGTAACTATGAACCACTCAAAATGCAAATCCTTTATGTTATTGTATTAGGAACACAATTCCATCATATGCTTGACTTAGTATAATTTCACAACTTTGGATTTAAAAGATAAAAAAAAATCTGTCTGTCTGTCTATCTATCTATCTATCTTACATGTTGAAACTCCAAAGCTATGTCTTACCTTGACATCACCTTGATTCCTTTGGTTATTTATGGGAAGAGAAAAGGCTGCAAATAAAGAGAACAGAAACTAGGTGTAATTAATCTCTGTTGTTATGTTCCCATGAGGTTTCGTCTGCAGAAAAGCTGATAACACCTCTTGGGAGAATCTATCATGCTATTAGCTAACCAGCTGCTGCATTCACCTCAGCTATAGTCAGAGAAACCGATTCCTTAATGAACCAGTTTTTTTGTTTAAGATAATTTTAAAATATTGTAGTAATGAAGGAAAATGTTCATTTTATTGTGAAAGGTAAAGTAATATTTGAACTATGTTCAAAATTTATAAATTAAGTTTTTAAATACACTCACTCATACATCTCTTCAAATCATAAGAGATTTATCAAACAATCTCTTGATGACATAAAATGAAAAATGATTTCATGCAACTCTACAATCAACAGAACCAAAATGCATGCTGCCCATGTGAGAATAATTTATTTTTATTTAAAAAAAAAATACTGTTTCTAAAACTACATGACAGCTAGTTTTGCTCTCTGCTTGAAGCTGTTCGCATTGACAATGGAAATAGCAACATTTTAATATTATTTATGCAGCCACTGTAAATCATGATATATACTATGCATCTTTTTAATTACTTGTTTTTTTTTTTTTTATATGAGGGCTCTGAAGTTAAAGATACATGTACTGCCTTCAAAGCAAATTAAAATATACTTTCTAAAAAAAGAAATAAATAAATAAGACAAAAGACAGAAGCATGTAATATTCATTCTAGAAACACTAGCTAAGCGACCTACTTAGAAAAGTCCCATCTGCATGCACAGGAACTACTGTAGAGACTCTGTCCTTGGTGCTGGAAGGACAAAGTCAATACTGTAGCTCAGTGGTAGAGATTAACTTAAAAATCTTCAGTCTTAGTAAACGGTAATCTGTTTTTTTTTTTGTTTGTTTAAATATTGCTGGAATAAAATGTTTTTCCTCTTACATGGGAAGAGAAAAGGCTTGAATCACAAAAAGACTCAGAGCGAATAATCCTTTTGACACCATTCTGAGTTTATGGTTCACTGAAAGACCCCAAAGAAGGCAAATCCCTTGTTTATTGCTGGCTGAATATTAAATTCAGCAGAGTCCCTGAACAAAGCTGGGATTGCTTATTATTGCTGTGCAGGCTGGCAGAGATATTCAAATGCAGTGAGGATTGCTGTTCTGCTAATTGCTGCGCCTTTGCCGAAGGTCCCCTAGACAACACTGCAACTCCACTTGCTTTATATAACCCCACTCAACCGGAAATGACTCGAACCAGAGGCCAAGCAGCACAAATCCAGCAGATAAGCGCTGCAGATGGATTGTGCTCCCAACGTCTTATCCAGGATCAGATTAGCAGAACTGCTGCAGAATGAGCAAACTCCACCCCTTGACATCACTAGAGCTGCCTTGTGCTGTGACATCCTATATCCACCCACTTTTTTGTCTCCAGCTCTACACATACAGTGTCAGTAGCCTGGCCCTCAGCTGCCATTCAGATATAAGCCTTCTTATTTTGAACAGCTAACAAACAGCAGCGCACCTCTTAAGTTCTCATCACCTACATGCACATCACTGAACTGCAAAAATGTGGGAAAAAGAAAATGCAGGACACATAATGAAATATTGATAATACAGTCACAGGACATAGTTGGAATTCATACTATATTAATATACCATTTACTGTGAATTGATCATCATGGATTTATATGAATTCCTGCTTTAAGGTATCATGGGTAAGATGTGGGACAGCATAGTTTCCACTTAGGACAGAGGAGTCCTAAGTAGAATGAGCAGAACATGAGACAGTTGAGATATCAAAAGCAACTTAGCAGTGAAATGCTTAGCAGGAAAGTAGACAAAATGAAGGGGGGGTATGTACAGTCTTTAGTACTTTAAAGACATAGATTTCAGCACTGTCATTGAACAGAGTACAGTACTTCAACTGCTTTTTTAATGCCCTGTACCTCATAGTGTTGCCCAACCTTCTACAGTATGACTTTTCATTATTTTTAAATTTTGTTTCATACCCCTCCAAAATGACATGCTCTCTTCCAAAGCTTAATGGTGCTATTGCTATCAGTTCATGTACCCTTTTCTAAGTGTCTTGCTTTGTGCTTGTTTATTTCATATTTTGTACCTGCATGGCTGCCTTATGCCCCAGACTTAACAGCATGTGTTAGCCCTGAGCCTTAAGCTTTGGGACAATGTTAGCAGTGAAACATGAACTTCTTAGGAGTGATGGTGTGCAGTACTGGCTGTGAACCCTAAAATGAGGAGGTCAGTGCTGGTGGGTGGGACAGGCCTTTTTGTGACCCTATAATCAGGAGTTGGGTCAGTACTTGGCATATGGGCCAGACTGGCAGGGAAAAGTATAGCTGTCAGAAGAGGTTATTGCTGACTATGAGCTCTGAGTTGGGGGACAGTTGTCACCTTAAGATCTAGATTGTAGGGTTAGTGGAGGCTGTGATCTCTGAGCTAGAACCAGGGCTAACTGTGGTCCTTTAGCTGGGGGGGGGGTGGCAGTATTGGTTGTGATACTTCAGCTGGTGTGGGGGGGGAGCTATGCTGACTGAGCTTTGAGCTGGGGAGGCAGTGCTACCTGTGACCCCTGAACTGAAGGAGCAATGCTGGTTGTGAGCTGTGAGGTTGGAGGCAGTACTGTTTGTATTACTTGAGCTGAGCTGGGCTTTAGGTCCATGCTGCCCTGGTAGCAGTCAATAATGACTACTGTAAAATACAAGAGATTTTTTTTAACTTTATTTTTATTAGTTTCCAATACTATGAACATAGTAAGAATTTCATATCTTAGACAATCTGTTTTAAAAGAAAAAAAAAACACACGGAGGTCACAGCCTTCTTAATCTCAGGACATGTGCATTCAAGATACATTATTTTGATACCACATTGTGGAGGGGGAAAGTAAAGATGTACAATCTATAACAATTGAAATATGTAAATACATGCTGCAGTAATGAGCCCAAGAGCAATATGACTTAATTTGCTTCGCTAAAGTCCAAGAAACAAAAGTCCAACCTTTGCACGCCCATACTAGGACTAATGCATCATACTATGACCTAAAAAGAGACCTAAAAAACAAGAGAGATTGAAGTAAAGTGCTTAGTACAAGCACAGAGCTGGTAGGAGGCAGGGGAGATGAGATGGTGCAGTGCTGGCCAGTAGCATAGCAAATTCTCAGCGGGCCTGGGTTCAAGAGTATGTTATAGGGCCCCCCTGGTTTTGAATAAATATTGCAATTATGATTTGGGCCCCTCAAACCACATGGGCCTGTGTGCGGCTGCACCCTCTGCACCCATGTAGCTATGCCCCTGGTGCTGGCTATGAGACCTGAACTAGGGTTTGGATCAGTACTGGCTGTGAGCCCTAAGCTGGAAGCAGTACTGCTGTGAGACCTGAGCTGAGCAGGGGTTTAGATCATTGCTGACTATAGAATCAGAAACACCACAGGACAGGATTGACTGCAAGCTTTAACCCGGGGGGGTGGCAGTGTTGCTGTGAGCCCCCTGCTGGGTGGGGTTTGGGGGGTTTAAATGGTATTGGTTGTTTGCTCTAAGCTGGTGTGTCTGTCCTAGTTGTGAGCACACAACTGATTTGTGGGTGTGGGTGTGCTGGGTGAGGAGGGGAGCTGTATTGGCTGTAAGCTCTGAGTTGTGGTTGGGACACTGCTGGCTGTGAGCCAGGAAGGGGTGGGTGAGCCATGAGCTGGGGGCAGTGCTAGCAGTGTAATCTGGCTGCCAAGGTGAGGGCAGTAATGACTGTCAGATGTGAGCTCTGAAAGGAGGGGGCACTGCTGACTGCAAACCCTGATCTGAGGAAGTTGGGGTGATAGTGGCTATGAGAGCCCTGATCTGAGGGGGCAGTGCTTGCTGTGTCACAGGTGCAAAATTAGTTCTTTTTCCTCACTCGTGGCTTATCTGGTCAGTGTAAACATGAAACCAAACCTTAGAAATGGGTTGAATAAATAAATCAAAACATAGAACATGCCAAATTTACCCCTAAACAGCAGACCAAGGTATTTCAGTCAACAAAAGATAACTATTAGTGAAAACAGAATAACATTGGCATGCATACCATTAAACACTTTCTTAACTGGAAATGAAGTAGCCTGTCCTGCAACAACCTGTATCTAATCCTTCATCATTTCCAGTCCTACCTCACTCTGTACCTGGTCTGGGATTAGCTCCTATTGTACCCAACTCCATACCTGTTCCTGAATCAGTTCTGGTCCCACCCCACTTGATGGCTAGTATGGGATCAGTTCTTGCCCCACTCTGTGGTACTATGTACTTGATCCTGCATCATTTCCAGTCCTATCTCACTCTTTACCTGGTCTTGGATATGTTCCTGCCACAACCAACTCCATATATGGACCTGGATCACTTCCTGTCCTAAACCACTCTGTACCTGGTCCTGGATCAGTTGATGTCTCACCCACTCTGTATCTGGTCCTAGATAAGGGATTACCTATGGAATCCTGAAATTCAGTTTCCCAAACTCCACTAGACCGAGTTCGGGAAACTGAATCTTGACATTCTGACAGGGACTTATGGTCAATGCAGAGGGCTTTGCCTCCGCCTTTCACACCCCCCCGTAGCTAAAATAACCCACTCCAAGGGGGAGCAGACCTCGGAGTTGGTAAAAAAATGTTATGGAGGTGGAACGGTGGGGAGGCAAAAACTGATGCCACACTGGGAATAGAACCTGGGTTCATGCTAACCGAGCTGCTCATAACCCAGCCCTCAACATGACAGGAGCAGCATGGCCAGCACCTCCTTCCTTTTGCTACTCATGTAGCGAAACTGTATTTCATCCGTGCGGAATCTTTCACACATAATTTCACATGGTGAAATACAGTTTCGCCGTATGAAATTGTTTCAGGCATCTGTGTTTCAGGATACTGAAGCAAGTCCTGTGAGTGTCAGGATTCCGAGCTTCAGCGTCCTGAAAGGATACCCTAGATAAGTTTTTGTTTCACCCCACTCTTTACTTAGTCATGAAATGTCCCTGTCTCTCTCCATTCTGTACCTGGTCCTGGATCAGTTCCTGTCCCTCCATACTCTGCACTTGATTCTTGATATGTTCCTATTCCTCCCACTCCTACCAGACCTTGGATCAGGATGCATCCTTACCCACTCCTTATGTGATCTGAATCAGCTTTTGTCCCTTTTTTTTTTAATTCTGCTTGTGCTCTACAGGCACTGTGGGGATGTATCCCATATTCTGCTCGCTGGATCACCCACCACCCTTCACCCTAGCATCTTCCTATCTCATCCCCATGGAGAGGCCAGTGACTTGCTCCACACGGTGGAGCTCCCCTTGGTGGTTAAGGGGAGAGTAACCCATCTACCTGTACTCCACTACCAGTGGTTTTGGTATCATTCAGAGTGTTGATGAGGCAATAGCTCCAGGCATCATGCTGCTCAGTAAGTTGTGATTTTCCTTAGAGTTTTTCCATCGAAGGCACAGATGTACAATGACATCCAGGCACAGCCATGAGTGCTTCTACACATGGCATACCTAAGTCTGTCATGCCTCCAGGCAATGCTCTCATGTTCCCTTGTTGCTGTACTTCCTAGCCCCTGCTAGGAGTCAGCCTTTCATCAGGTGCCACGGTCCCCCACCCAGAGGAGGAGGAGAGGAATCTATTGGATGTTCATCCTTCCTCTCCAACTGGCCCTTTGGGATCACTTCCAAACACAGGTCATCAGAGTCACAAGCAGTCCTGTTCATGCCCGTTCCATACCTGGCCTGGAAGAAGTGTCAGCTTTTAAGAACCGGGTGCTCACTGCCAGTAGGTGGCGTTTTTGTCTGTGGCCAGATTTCCTAGTAATTGTTTCTTGCAGGCTGCCATCACAACACTGAGAATGCTTAAGTCAACTTTGTGGGTGCTTGAGCACCCCAGAACCCATGCAGTCAGCACCTACTGATCATTTTGTTTACTTTCCACAGTCAGTACCAGATCTGGTATTATTTCATGTCTCTCCTCAAAGCATACTTAATCTGGAATAAGTTCTTGTCCCTCTGCACTCCATACCAGATCCAGGATCAGTTCATGTGCCCCCTGCTGTATTGCTCGTATAAGACAAGCCCCTGTCCCGTCATGCTTTGTGCTGTCCTGGAACAGCTCCTGTATTGCTCACACTGTATCTGATGCTAAGTTGCAGACAGCACTGCCTCTGCTCAGCACAGTGCATTTGTCCCCAGCAAAAGGCTCATAGCCAGTGCTGCTCCCCCCACCCCAGCTCTAGCACTACCCTAGCTCAGGGGTTGTAGTCAACACTACCCCAGCTCAGGGCTTGCAGTTAACACTACCCCAGCTCAGGGCTTGCAGCCAACCCTACCCCAGCTCAGGGCTTGCAGCCAACACTACCCTAGCTCAGGGGTTATAGTCAATACTACCCTAGCGCAGGGGTTGTAGTCAACACTACCCTAGCTCAGGGCTTGCAGCCAACACTACCCTAGCTCAGGGGTTGTAGTCAACACTACCCTAGCTCAGGGGTTGTAGTCAACACTACCCCAGCTCAGGGCTTGCAGCCATCACTACCCTAGCTCAGGGCTTGCAGCCAACACTACCCTAGCTCAGGGGTTGTAGTCAACACTACCCTAGCTCAGGGGTTGTAGTCAACACTACCCTAGCTCAGGGCTTGCAGCCATCACTACTCTAGCTCAGGGGTTGTAGCCAACACTACCCTAGCTCAGGGGTTGTAGCCAACACTACCCTAGCTCAGGGGTTGTAGTCAACACTACCCTAGCTCAGGGGTTGTAGCCAACACTACCCTAGCTCAGGGGTTGCAGCCAACACTACCCTAGCTCAGGGGTTGTAGCCAACACTACCCTAGCTCAGGGGTTGTAGCCAACACTACCCTAGCTCAGGGGTTGTAGTCAACACAGCACCTTGCCAGCTTGGGACTCAAAGCCAACACAGTCAAGTGTTCTTGTTATTGTGCCAATATCCCTTCCTACTGCCCTACAAACACTTCTTTTATCAAATTTGTACTAAATGATTCTTTTTCTAAAACAGAAATAATGTGCCTATCCTTTGGTGTAACTTGTTGTGTGCTTTTCTGTGGTGGTGTTGGATTTACAGGGTCTATCACCTACTTTAGTGCTTTGGAGTACTAAGTACGAATTGCCTTATTTAAAACCAATAAGATATGTTCTGCTGAAGTCAAGTCTTTTAGCTCCTTTCTGAGCAGCTGCAGTACCACAGTCAAATAACAGTACTAGTACATTTAATATTTTTAAATGGTCATCACCCAGATTCATATGTATGCAAATCTGGTGATGCAAATGGTTAAATGCAACTAAATTAATTTTTTTTTATTTGAAAATTGATGACCAGTGAGAGGCACGCTGAGTCAAGGCTCATTTCCTTGTGCAACCTGGGTGAGTGACTTACACAGGAAAGAAACAATGCAGTCAACATTTAGAAGAGTGATAAACGGCAACAACACAATTACAACTGCAGGGAAAGAACAGATGTTTCGGAGATACAGACAAATCAATTGTCATGATGGCAAACATATTCACAAAAAGTAAACAAAAAAACTCATAAATTATGTTGATTGTTGTGACCTTGGCAAAACTATTAACCATAAATAAACAAAAATATACATAAATTATGGTGCACAAAACAGCTGAGCTAGCTACAGCGTATCTGCTCTTAATCAACAGGTGAATGCTGGCAAGGAAGTCTTTGCAGTAGTAGTGTTGTTTTTGCACCGCGTCATGTTTGAGAGTTGAACTTCTGTGGAAGAATATACAGTATACTATATGTTAATATGTATAGTGAGGGGTGTCTCTTATGGGATAAGAATGTTATCTCATGCTATTTTGGGGGAGAGGACTGCAAAGCTGTGCAGTTCTGTCAGCCCAAAACAACATGAGATAACATTCTTATCCCGTAAAAGACACCCCTCACTATACATATTAACATATTATGAAGCAGTCAAACTGCTTCCATCCCAAAAGAGCACACATTTTGCTGAGAATTTTCATTTTATTTTCTCCCTGTTTAGTGGTCCTCCCCGCTGTTTTATTTGGTAGTGGTACATACTTGGGTCAGCCTGTGCTGTGGTGCCATCTGTCCGCTTTCTTCTGCTGCCATTTACTGTCTTTGCCCCACTGCCCATTCCTTGTCCCACTCCCCTCACACTTTCCCATCATCTTGACCTTGCTAGTGATACTCTGAATTTCCAGGGGGCTCTTTTACTGCTGAGCATTCCTGCTTCCCACCACCATGCCTCCTTCTTTGATCTCCTCCTCCTCCTCCTGGTCGCCCCCAGCTTTGCTCACTGTCCTGGCACTGCTCTGCACCCCGGTTACCTGAACCCCTCCTGGCTGAGGAGGGACTCCCCTCTGCCACTACCCACATCCCCTACACCACTTACCACCGGACTGTCTCTCAGCTCCTCCTTCATGTAACTGCCATGGGAATCAGCTGTGTGGAGTTGCGTGAGGCAGCAACTGTATGCTGAATAAGAGGTACAGTAATTCTGTCCTCTGATTGGTGGAGGCAGTTCGACTGCTTTATAATTCTGTATACTGTATGTATACTCCCTATCATCCCATATGGCAGCTGGCCAATTAGGTGAGAGGAGGGCTGTGCCATTCATTGTATCAGATTCTCCACATGGCACTGACTTCATAGGTACAGAGGGGAGGGGTTGACCGGATGAAGTGCTCAGTATGAGCAGTGCATAGGGGGATGCTAGCCATCAGGGATTCAGGTGTGGCACCGGGATGGGTGCGTGGCAAGTGGGGGGCACCACTAGACACTAGGGACTACCTATGTATTTCATGCCAGGGGATCAGAGGGTGGGGCGCAAATAGACACCAGGGCACCATGTCACCAGCCGGGATTGGGGATCTGAAGGCAAGGGTGCCACTAGACACCAGGGGAAAACATGATCAATACAGGAATGAGTGATTGAAGGGTGGGGGGGTGCCACTAAACACCAGGGTGAACACGAGCACTGCAAGGATGGGTGAGGAGAGCGTTGGGGGGGTGCCCCTGGACACCAGGGTGTACATTTGCATTGAGAGGATGGGTGTTCGGGGTGAGGGGCTCATTGCCACCATGACTGATGTCACAGATGACCATGGGACAGGCTCAAACCTGTTACCATGTTCCATGCAAATGAGCCCATAACAGGCATTCATATGGCCCCTTAGCACCTTGCATGCCCAATGGGATTATTTGCATGTTGTGGCTGACTATCTTACTGTTGCACCATGGCTCCCAGTACTATATCATCTGGGGGTGCAGTTTCCTATGGGATGCATACAGCCCAGGTCCATGTCAAGGAAGCGCTACTTGACTTAGCACTGCACCGGCATGGGCTGATATTCAAATAGATACAGTTGATACACCATCCAACTGAATATGGCAATCTCAGAGTCAGGCACAAGTGCAAATGCAGTACAAAACTTTGAGCTCTGCTTTTGCACATATTTAAATATCTAGCCGCATGTGTCTACAACAAAACAAGGTGCTGTGTCAGCGTGTGGTCTGAAAACAAAGCAAAATGGTAACACTATATGCATGCTGAAAATAGAAACTAGAAAACTAGAATTAGAATCAATGTTTTGACCATGGGACTTCTTCAGGAATTATCTGAAAGAAAAAAAAAGCAGTTAGCCTAATTTTGCTGTCTGCTCTTTTAGATAATTCCTGAAGAAGACTTATGGTTGAAACATTGATTCTAACTGTATTGTCAGTGTGCATTTAATATTACCATGTGTCTAGTCTCATCAGTAAGCTCCGTTAGAGGCTTGTCATGTTTTATAGAGCCAAACATTTTCTGGCGCTTGATTCAGAATTGCTTTTAACTAATAGCTTTTAGTTATCATTATTAAATTATGCTTCCTTGACTTATTCCACTGTTTCCAAAGGGGTTCTCTTGAAATTCAAGATTATTTTTATTTATCATAGTACAGTATAAGATTTGCCACAGGTTTACCATGTGTGACACATCATTGTGAATTGTATACTGCACTGAAATGTTATCCCCTGGAAGAATGTTTTGCTTTCAAATCATCTGTTTTTTTGCCCAAAGTCATTTAGGTTTCTTGCCCAACAGTATTGCAGAACTTTTTCCCAAATTTATTATTTCTTTTGGCACTAGATCACAAACTAAATTCACTTTCAAAATTCCCTTGTTTCTTACTAGATTAGGTCAAAAAATTTTAACTTACCAGAATCTGTAACTTTGTGTAAACGTATCTCATGTTTCAAAAATTAGCTCAAACCTCCCTTGACAATTGATCTGATTGCAACTGTTTTGAATGTTTGTTTTAGTAATATGTAATTGTTTTCAGTGTTTTGTTATATAAGTATGTATTGTCTACATTGTTATAATGTATAGCTTGTATCTGATGTTTGTGTTTATTGTAGACTGGTTGTATACTGTATGAAAACGAGCAGTTATGTTCATATGCCTATCAGTATAAAACAGAAATGAAATTAAATGCAAATGTATGAAGCCATCCTTGACCTTGTTCTTAGAAGTGGGGATAGGGTCATCTACAGTGTGAATATCAGGGAACTGGTGGGAGACAGTGACCACGGTTAGGTAACATTCTACATGGTGACAGAGAAGACAAGCTGAATCCTAGCCATCAGGACTCAGAACTTCAGAAAGGTGGACTTTTTCAGGATGAAGGATTTGGTGGCCAAGGGTTTGGACCAGTTGTATAAGGCTGGTACTACAGAGCACATGTATGGCTTAGCGGAGAAGGTGCTTGAAGCAGACACAGAGGTGTGTATCTATGAAAGCAATTAGGGAAAATGGCTAAAATATCCCACCAGGCAAAATAAGACCCTAACGGAATTGTTTCTGATTAAAAGAAAGATCAATAACTGCTGGGAAGAGGTTGCCTCTGGGTCAGACAGGAGTACTGACCAGCACTGGGGAATTGTAAGACTAAAATCAAGAAAACCAAAGTTGGGCTACAAGCCAGGATAGCAGTAGGTGCTCTTGATAACACCAAAGCCTTCTTCCAGTATATAAATAGAAAGGGAAAGAGGAAGATGATGGAGAGGATTGGGCCCCTAAAAATAAAGCAAAGGGATGGCACCTGTAAGAATGATAAGGGCAAAGACTTAGAAGCTGAAGAAATACTTTGCTGGAGTGTTCACCAAAGAGCCCCCAGAGTGGGGGTGCTTATTAGAAGGGCCCGTGGCATCCAGGATAGCCCATTAGGAGGGCCCATGGCAGTCAGTGGACACCATCCTCACTTTGAACACTATGATCAAGCCAGGTAAAGCTCAAGGAGTGGATGGGATACACACCAGGATCATAGCGGGGCTAAAAAAACACTTATTGGGGTTTCTTGTGGTCACCTATTATAAATCTGTCCATACAGGTGTGGTGCTGTAGGACTGAAAAGTAGCTAATATGGTCCTCATCTTCAAGATGGGGGCAATGTCAAGTTGGTTGGCCTAACATCAGTGCTGAGGAAGGTAACATAATTCATTATCAAGGACTCCCTGGATGGTGTCCCTCTAATATTTATGCTGGCTACTGGGGCTACAGCTTATTACCATTTTATCAGTGATCTAGAAGCTGGAGTCTTGGCAGAATGCTAACATTAACTGATGACACTAAGTTGGCCTGGGTGGTGGACTCCCTTGAGGATGGGGACACACTTTAGAAGGACCTGAACAAGTTGGCATCTTGTTAGACTCAGTGTCTTAGACTTAATATAAGTCAAATGTAAGGCACTACACTTGGGGAGAAAAAACAGACCACATTTTTTTTCCTCTTTTCCTGTCTTGTCCACGAGCTACAGCACCAGTATGTGTGCATGGAAGTGCACTCATCAAGTGCTCTAACATCCATACCCTGGTAACCAAGTGTGATGAACTGGAAAGACCAGCAGATGGCAACTATACAACACTTACTATCTGTCCATCACTCAAATCCTTGTGGGGGGAACACATCCTAGATGATGTTTTCTGACTGAGTCAATATTGGCTGTAAAGGAAGAAAGACAGGGAGGGGCATTGCATACTACATAATGAGGGGGTTTCCAACAAGTGGTTAATTCACCTGGAATATGCCTGTTCCAACCCCAAACCACCACTGATCTTTGGTGTCTTGTATCAGCTTCCCTTAAGCAACCTATCAATGATACACACAGATTACTTCTCTGGATAAACTGAGGCCCCATTCACCCTAATGCTGAAATAATATTCACTGCCAACTTTAACTGGCTGTCTGTGGGGTTCGTTAAGGGCAACCACAACCTTGGCCATACTGTATACAGTCCCACTAGGAATGATGCTATATTGGACCTATTTCTAACTAACATGACCCAATAATGTGAGGCACCACAGATGGTATGGCAGGGTAACATTTTTATTCGTATAAAATATGAACAGGGGGAAAACTCAGTTGAGCCATGACTCATTTACAGTGAGGCTCCAGTTTATTTATTTAGCGTTTGTTTCTTGGGTAGATGCACTAGCCACAGAAATTACTATTTTCAGGCATGACCTGGGAAGTTACAAAGGATCATATACAGTCACAAAACATTATACAGACAGTAGTGTGTGAGCAAGAAATACAAAAGACAAGAAAATGGTAGGAGCAATACAGTGTCAAGGTAAAAATAATAGAGAAACATACGGTACAAGGGAAAAGAGCATGAGACAAAAATATAATATTTAAACAATGTGGCAAACAATAAAACATTAGAGCAAATAAGTGCATATAAGGACCGGCAAATCCAAGGTCAACAGTGTAACAGCAAGTATGGGTACTAGTCAGGTAGAAAGCCAGCAACTGCTGAATATAGAGCAGGACAGAGGTAGGAAAATAAGAATAGGGTAAGGAATGTGAGAGGTAGGTAGGAGAGAGACGAGAGGTTAAACAACAGCATATAGTGAAAGGGTATAGGCTAAGTAAAAGTAGACAATAAGAGGTCAGAATCAGCAGAGAAATGTGAGAAGGGTTAAGTCAGCAAGAAAGTAAGGCTGGATATATTTAAGGGGGCTTAAAACACGTACAGGGTCAATATTAGTTAGGGAACTCCAGAGTTCCTTTTTAAAGATGGCATGACTTGACGCATTACATAAATTAGGGGCAAGAGAGTTCCAGTACTTAGGGGCAGCATGGGTGAAGGCACAGGCCCCTTAGTGGTATTGCATCGTGGCACATATAGGGGAGATAGGTAACTGAGCAGAGGCCATAGGAGGAAGACTGGGGGACCAACACTGAGGCAAGTGAAGAAGGGGTTTTGGATCTGATAACACTATCCATCAGAGAGCCAAAGGAGAGGAGTCTATGATTGGTGGTAGGTGGGGGGGGGGGGCAGTTTAGGTCTATATAAAGTTGACAGTGATTTTCGCGTCATGGGGATGCTGAGGTGTAGCGACAAATATTACTATATATGGTGTCCCACTTGCGAAGCACGGTCTTAGATGCATTTACGTAGATAACAACAACATAAGTGAGAGCTGGAAGCAGTACCATGTGCAATGGTTGCATTCATGACACTTATTTACAAAAAACAATAAGTTAAGATAACAGAAAAGGACCAACATCAGGATATATTTTTATGTACAACAGGTAGGATTATAACTAATACTATACAAACACAATCTACAGCAGCATGTACTCTATTGTATTATAATAACTGGTGACCCCCTATTATGACTGGATATCCAGTTGTGATAAAACACCATAATAATCAGCTGAATTCCATAATATCTCGTTAGTGGGTTGTTACAGTGTTTTCCTCCTTGCAGTCTCACTTCACTGAAGTGCGAAAGAAAGCACCCTGTATTGTGTGAGTACAGTGGCTACTGAGGGATATGCTCGCTTGCACAAATACAGGTTACATTTTTTTTTCTCTGAAACCTTGCACTAGTTATTATAAAAAATAATGCCTGTGCAAAGTTTGATTTATGAGGATTTTTCACACACCCTTGGTATGTGATGATCTCATAAACCCCTAGGGCTTCACTCTTGGGGTTTATGGATTATCACACACCTCGGATGTGTGAAAAATCCTCATAACACACACCTGCACAGGCATTATTCTCTACATTATAAATTGTGACTTGATATAAACTGCAAATACTCTTGGCTATAAAGCACTGACAACCATAAATATCCACCATGTAGTCAAGTGCAACAATGTAGGTTTTCTTTGGCATTAGAATGTAGCCAGTCTTTTATAGTACCCAAACAAATTTTTCCATTGATGGGTGTTACCTTACATGGGATTGTATTCCATACTACTTATCCCAAATAATCGGCACACACAGCAAGAGACACTCAGAATGGGCGGCCCGGTGGCGCTGAGGAACTGGACGCCACACCTCGCACCACGCTGGTGACCCAGGTTCGGGAGCGAGCACAGGTGACCGGGGGCTGGCAGGGGAGGAGAGGGACCAGGTGTCTGAGGACGGCTCTTCCTCTCTGGGGAGGAGGGACCACAATGGTTGGTGTCCGACTGCCCCCTGGCAGAGGCTGGGGGTCGGGGACGCACACCGTACACTGGGGCAGAGTCGGAGGCAGACGCCTGGATGGGGACGCATGCATGTTTATGCCTGCTGGTGTCATTGCACACCCTCTGACCCAGGGGAACAGAACAAGGAAAAAGGTGGCACCAGCTAAAGGGGAGGTTCTGATAATGGGAGACTTCAATATGCCAGATACAAATCGGTCAATACCAGCAGGAACATCTGCCAGAACTAGACACATGGAGGATTCCCTGCAGGGGGAAGGCCTCAAACAACTGGTACAACAACCCACAAGAGACCGGGATATCCTAGCTCTAGTACTGACTAACAGGGAAAGGATCACAGATCTCCAGGCAGAAGGTCACCTGGGGGCCTGTGACTATTAAATGGTATGTTCAGTCTGGCCACTACAACTAAATCATCCCATTCCAAGGCACAAATATGGGACTTCAGGGGAGCTGACTTTGATAAGATGGCCAACAGAGCTAAGCTAGCCCTGGCAAAAAGAAATATAGGTGAGGGGGTACAGGCAAAGTGGGCAAGCATTAAAGATGCAATACTTGAAGCAACATCCCATTGTGTTAGAGAGAAAAGGAAGTGCAAAAGAAGAAGGAAGCCACTTTGGTTCTCAAAAACAGTAGCAGAAAAGGTCAGAGCAAAAGGCTGGCCTTCAGAAAATATAAAGGAGCAGCAGGATGAAGATAGGGAGGCATACCAAACTTCCGTAAGGGAAGCAGGGAAGGTAGTAAGGCAGGCAAAGGCCCAAACCGAGGAAACACTAGCACAGACAGTAAAAGAAGGTGACAAGACTTTCTATAGATACATTAGTGAAAGGAGAAAGTCCAGAGGGGGTATTGCTAAGATCAAAGGAGATAAGGGGGCGTGTGAGGAGGAGGACCATGTAAAAGCATCTATCCTAAATAGATACTTCTGCTCAGTATTTACTGAAGAGAAGGTAGGGCAGGGCCCACAGCTCAGCACCATGGACACGGGGGGAGGGAGGGAGCACTAGTCCCTTCACTAAAGAAAGAGTCCTACAAGAGCTCGATAAGCTCAGGGTGGACAAGGCAATGGGACCTGATGGCATACATCCCAGGGTACTAAAGGAGCTAAGGGTAGAACTAGCAGAGCCATTATCGGAACTGCTTAGTGAGTCTCTGAGCACAGAAGAGGTCCCAGAAGACTGGAGAAGGGCTCATGTGATCCTGCTCCACAAGAGTGGTAGCAGGGATGAGGCAGGGAACTACAGACCAGTCCGTCTTACCTCAGTAGTGGGCAAGATTAAGGAGGCACTCCTTAAGGAAAGGATAGTGCAACACCTGGAATCCATAAGAGCACAGGATCTAAGACAGCATGGGTTTACAAAAGGAAGGTCCTGTCAAACTGATCTCATAGATTTCTTTGACTGGGTAACCAGAGTGGTGGACCAAGGGGGAGCAGTTGATGTTGCCTACCTTGACTTCAGCAAAGCTTTTGATACTGTTCCACATACAAGATTGATTAATAAGCTGGGTAGGCTCGGGGTGGGTCAGAAGTTGGTCAGCTGAGTGGCAAACTGGTTGACGGGCAGAAAACAGAGAGTGGTGGTAAACAATATACAGTCAGAAGAGATGCAAGTCACAAGTGGGGTACCTCAGGGATCAGTTCTGGGGCCAGTCCTCTTCAATATCTTCATCAGTGACATTGCAGATGGACTAGAGGGTAAGGTTTGTCTGTTTGCAGATGACACCAAGATCTGCAACAGAGTAGATGATCCAGATGGGGTGGGCAGAATGAGAAGAGATCTGGATAAACTAGCAAAATGGTTGGAAAAGTGGCAACTGAGGTTTAATACAAAGAAAAGCAAGATCATGCACATAGGGAAGAGAAACCCTGAAGCCACCTATAGGCTGGGAGAGGAGTTGCTGACAGTCACAATGGAAGAAAGAGACTTGGGCATCATCATCACCGATGACTTGAAATCATCCAAGCAGACCACAAAAGAAATAGGTAAGGCTAGGGGGATGTTAGGGTGTATTAGTAGGGGTATCACAAGTCATAAGAGGGAGGTAATAATCCCTCTTTACAAGACACTGGTTAGGCCCCATCTGGAGTACTGTGTGCAGTACTGGAGGCCACACCTTCACAAGGACATTAACCAAATTGAGGCAGTTCAGAGAAGGGCAACCAAAATGGTGCAGGGACTGCATCAGGAAACATATGAGGACAGATTAACGGAGCTCAATATGTATACCCTAGAGCATAGGAGGGAGAGAGGCGATATGATCGAAACATTCAAACACCTTAAGGGCATTAACAAGGTGAAAGAGTCTAACATGTTTCAATATTAGAAAAATAGCAGGACAAGAGGACACATCATGAGATTAGAGGAAGGCCGATTAAGGGGTAATGTGAGGAAGTTCTTTTCCACAGAAAGGGTGGTGGATGCATGGAACGGCCAACCTCAGGAAGAGGTGGATATGAATACAGTGCAGGGCTTCAAACAGGCATGGGATAGACATAAGGGAGCAATATGATGAGTATGAATAAATAGGCCATTGACAGAGCAAAGGCCGATGGCACATTTATAAGGTAGAAAAAGAAATGGGCAGACTGGATGGGTCTTGCGGTCCTTATCTGCCATCAACTTCTATGTTTCTATATGTTTCTATGTTTCTACCAACCACGGCTTGATGGCCGTCCGCGAGTGTTCGCTGGGCTATGCTGCATCCAACTGGATCCATTGGGGTAGGGAGTTAGGGGATTCTGCCACCCCGCTGTGGGGAGTAAGCCACAGGGGTTACTGGGTGCCAGCGGTCCCAGTTGAGACGGACGGCAGCTGGATACCCCAACAGTAGGGATGCAAGTCTAAAGGGGGGGTACAGTTTAAGGTGCCCACAGGAGGATAAACAATCATGAAAAAAAAAGAAAAAAGAGAGACTCAGAAACTCAGGAATAAATGCCTAAATGCAAATTTATTGAGCTCAACACGAGAGCCAAGGACCCAGAGGCACAGCAGATAATATCGTCAAGGCTGATCTGCAGAAGTGTAGGGTCTTTGGTTCTGGTGTTGAACTCAAGAAATTTGCATTTGGGCATTTATTCCGGAGTTTGAGTCTCTCTTGCTGTGTGTGCTGAGTTTTGGAACTGTGCATTTACGTTTGGGTTGGCTGCCCTTCTCTGGCACCTACCCTGCCCCGCTGTTTGTGATCACAACGTTTGGAACTGATCCCAAATAATAAAAGACTGATCTGCCAATTTCCAAGTTATTCAATGGAACAGTAAGCTCTAGATCCATTGCAGATCTTAGAGAAGTTCTCTTTTGGTTAATATGAATATTTGCAAGTAATGCCAGTATATACACCAGTAAATGACCCCCAATACCTTTATGAATGAGGATCAATAAATGTTCTTTCCTTCTGTCATGCAATCCCATCCACACCAAGTCAAGAGTACAGTTTACAATGGTGCATCATATGAGGGGCTTTGAGAGTGAAGAGAGCAGCCCTGTTGTAACATACACCCAGTCTTGGTAGCACCCTTTCTAACACTCCCGCATATCCCTTTAGTCCAGCACCAGGAGGACCATAGAGGTTACCACCTGCTGTCTATCCTCCCTGGACATACATTTCTTTACTTGATGTAACATCCCCAGTCACCTGCTCAGATTTCCTAATAACTTATCTATGTGGATATCCCACCTCAGCCCACTGTCCAGCCACATTCCTAAATATCTGTAGGAGTTAACGTTCTGCAACAAAATATTGTGTTATGTTTTAATTATTAGACCTGTGTTATCTGATCTTATTTTTTTCTCCCTACTAAATAGTACTATTCAAGTCTTTTTTGGATTTAAGACCAATTAATGCAGGGCCGGCTTCAGGTTTTTGTGGGCAATGAACCTCCAGTGGGCCCCCCTCACCTCGATGGATGTGAGTCGTGTATCAGATGCCTGGCTGACTGACTGGTTCATCACTGGCTGCTGGCTAATAATAAGAAAAGTAAAAACAAAACATGACTGAGTGAGTAATTGCTTATTTGGGCAGGGGGTGGGGGGAAATGACAGCCGGCCCAGGCATCAAAAAATTAACTTTAAGCTAAGCCCTCAGAGGCTTCAGGCAGTCCCTCCAGATTTGTGAACTGTTTTGTCATCCACTCCAGTCTGTTAAAAATTAAACATTACTATTTTAACTTAGCATGATGGCTGCCACTGCTGCCAGTGTTGATTCATTATTGTCAGGAGTGTGACTTGAGTGCTCGCTCAGCTGATCTGCTGGACAGTCTGGACTGGTTGTATATAATTATATTCAGACACAGGCTGGCTGCTTTTATTTAATTTAATTCCTTTGGACATTTGCTGTCATGATTGATGATCATGGCTTGGGCTGGCTGATAGTTAATAAAATTAAGAAAAAGCAATGATTTTGAGTGTTGCTTAATGGGAGGAAGGGGGGATCTCCTTATCCACTGGCACCGAGGGAAATCCACTGACCTGGGAAGACAAATGCCCCTGGAGTCAGGACGATGGATACAGTAGGTGGTGGGGAAAAAAAGGGAAAGGATCCGGCCAGCCGTCGAGTCACACCTTCCAATAATTATTATTTTACACCAGAGATCACTTTTTCTTGACATACAACTAACACACAGGCAGTAGTGAGACACTGAGGCAGTGTCCAATGGATCGATTCATCTGTGTCTTGTATGGCAGTGCAACAAAATGTGTCTTGGCTCGCTGAGCTGTCACTCCGAGTGTCGAGAAGAAATGTAAAAGCAATTAACTGAATTCTTGCCTGCTTCTTTGCTTGTTTGCTGTAAGTTATTTCTTGACAGGAGAATGTGAGAGTGAGAGACAGTAGTAAGTGAGCAACATCCCTTCCCATGATCCCAAATCCCATCCCATTATGCTGACATGACAGTCACACACACAACAAGAAAACCAAATAATTTTTACTTTAAAAAATGGACTCCATCCAGCACCACAGGCACAGCACCATTTGAGCAATTTCATCAGTGACAACAGGCAGCCGACAGCTGAGCACGAGCCCAGAGACAGAGGCCGGCGAGGACGATCCAGAGACTGAGAGTGCTGCCTGAACAGTTTTTTTTTAAATGAACTTAGCGAGGCCCTCTCTGAAAAGGTTGTGTAGTACAGTTGCAAAGGCACTTAGTTTGATGCTCATGCTCCAGCCTCCGACTGTCACATTTTTGCAGTTGCAGTGCTTTCGAATCATTTTGTGCCACTGTGCCAGCCCAGCAGCAGCAGAGTGTGAACATCCGGGTGCAAATTTGCATGATGCCATCATTCATGTGCATATTTGTGTATTTATTTTTCCAATTCAATAATTCCTTTCCTAAAAATTGTACACTGTCTGTTGGCAGTGCCAGTCGGAGTTGGGGAGGACTGTTGGGGGGCAGGGGTGCATGGGGATCATCCACCGAGAAGTTCAAGTGATCTTCGGTCAGTCATGAACGAGATTACTAAGAGATACAGTGGGGATAATAGTGATCATCATCAAGACAAATAACAGTGACAGTGTGAGTCCACTCCTAAATAAATTGTATAGTAAATTGCAGCTGCAGCAAAAAGGCAATGGGATCAGAGAGCAGAGTGCCGAGCAGCACTGGCACCAGAAGAACGGAATTTTAATTTAAACACAGACATGCGGTGGTGGTGCTCTCATACCAACTGAGCCCCTGATCCCCCAGCATTTTCCATTTCTCCAGACCCAGGATCTCTGCTGGTCTAGGTGTTTTTTTTTAGTTTTAGGGCCCCCTGGTGGGTCCCTAAGGGTGTCAAGGCCCCGGGCATTTGCCTGTGCAGCCCAGGTGCTGACGCCGGCCCTGAAAGTATGTTTCTTAAAAAGACCTGCATATGGTAAAAGGTACCTTGCAATTTATCCTTGATCTCACTGACTATATTACTTGCTGGATATATGATTATATCACCTGCATATAAATAACAGGAAATGGACTAAGTAAAACACAGATCATTCATATAAATGTTAAAAAGAAGTGGGCCTAATATTGACCCTGTGGTACAACGGTGGTATGTACTGCAAAATTAGTTCTGTAGTCACCTATAGATACTGACTGTTGGTACCCCTTTAAATATGAACTAAATCATTCAATACAGCCCTCAGCCAGTCCCACTGAGGTCAACCTGGACAGGAGGATATCATGGTCCAAAGTGTCAAAAGCTTTCAAAAAGTCAACAAAGATGGCTGCAACAGCTAACCGCCTGTGCAGGGTGAACTGGATGTCTGAGACAACTTTTATCAGTGCTAAGGTAGTACTAGGGTTAGACCTGAAGCCTGATTGATATTTAATTTTTAGCTTCTAAAAAAGATTTTAATTGGGCACAGACCAATTTCTTAAATATTTTATGTACCTGAGGTAATAAAGAAATGGGACGATAATTTTCTGTTGCTGATCTAACTCCTGCTTTGAATACTGGAACTACTTTTGCTAATTTCTATGCTTCTGGGAATTCTCCAGTTCTTGGAGATAGATAACAAATTTGAGTTAAGGGGAAGGCAATAACTGGGAATGCATACTTCAGTAACCTAGACAGGATGTTATCCAGGCCAGTTGCCTTGTGAATGTTCAGCTTTAAGAGCTCTATTCTCACCTCATCAACTGTGATGTTTGAAAAGGAAAACTGGGGCCTCATCAGAAGTTATTCTTCCTTGGTAATAATCTATATATTTTGTTGTGAAACATTACTTAGCGCTTCCAGGCCCTCTTTACAAAATATCTGTTAAACGTTCTATCACACTCTGGCATAAGGGGATTGTTTCACCTTCAGTTTGGAAGGTGCTTGCCATCTCATTATTTTTACCATTTAAGAGATATGACATTGTTTTTAAAAAGACCCCTGGATCTTATTACTGTCATCAAACTTTGTTTTATAAAAAAATTGTTTTGGTAATTTAATTTCCTTTGAATACTGATTTATTGCCTGTCTATATTTATCCCAGTTTACGTTTGAACTAACTTTGTTCACTCTGTGTCATGCTAAGTGGCTTTCTGTTTTAATTTTTTTAACATTCGAATTATACCAAGGGGCTTTTAAATACTTAATTTTCTTTGATTTCATGGGTGCGTGCTTATCACAAACTTTAATAAATTAATTTATAAAGAATAACCATGCATCACTTACTGTTGGTATCAGCTGAACTCTCTCCCACTCTGTACTTTCCAAATTAACAAATATTGCACATAATCAAACTTTTTAAAGGACCTCCATCTAATGAATCTTGTTGGGCCCTGATTTTTAATGTTTCCTCTTATACAAACAAATTCTGGTCAGAGCCAACAAGGCTGCATAATGCTATTTTACAGGATTTAGGTGCCATCTACAGGGAAATTGCTTTTATATGAAATCTCAAGCAGCTCAATATTTCTTTCAAACTGCCTGCTGATGACAATATTCACCTGTGATTACTGGCCCTGTTAAAGTTAACACATTCTCTGGTGTCCGCAGGTACATCCCACCCTCTAACTGCTGGTCCCGTCAATAAAAAATCATTCCCCGGTGTGCAGTGGATCCATCGTTGTCCGATCACCTGCTGTGTTACTAAATAATTCCCTTGCTTCAGTATAAAGTCAGTCTGGTCCAGTGGTATGGAGGGATGAGGCACCGTGTGCCTTGATTCCAGCTACATCAGTGACCTGAGCTCAGGAACATGCTCAGGTTGCCAAGGGTCAGAGAGAAGACTGAGCATTCATCAGATAGCTGCCGTGTCCCAGAGTGGGAAGGCATGCTGACTCAACCTTTGCTTCCCTCAGGGAAAGGTAGTAATCCAAGGGTAGGGGAATGTAGAAATGGCTAGCACAGGCTACCCACCTACCTCATTCACACACTACCACCTGGATGACTGGCTCAGCTCTAGATGTGAGTGAGTGGTTGGGGGATGATGGCTCTCCCCTTCCTGGCCTTATCATGGGGGACCAATCCATGGGGAACTTTAGACTTAGTGGTCTGGGACAGGTAAGTGGCAGACAGGGATGTGGGGACAGGACTGAGAGCCTGCCTGAGTCAACTAACAAGGCAAAAATGTTTATGAAGGGGGGAAAATGCTGCAGCATGTATGACCTTAACACATATACACAACCCTCCCACAACTGGAGTTACAGTAAATCTACCAAGTATAGGTAATATGTACAGGATCTCCTACCAGAGTTCGATGGAGCCAGAGGGGGGAGTCTTAAAGGGATGAAGTTTCTTAGACCTGTAGAATAAGGATCCACAGTTCTTAGATAATTACTAGAAAGGATAAAAAAGGTTAGACATATTGTTATACTGGAGTTCACATCCTGTGAGACTGTGAAAGTAAAGAGAAAAAGGTTAATATGGAGTAAATACAGTAGTAGGAACAATACAGAGGCTAGAGATGTAAAAGGGGTGAAGTATAATGTAAAAGATAAAAAATAACATTGCTTTAGATAGAAAGTTACAGAATTAAATGAAGTAACAGATATAGAGGCATGTTTAAATTAAGTAGAATACTAATATCAATAAATGTTTACCATGAGCATCACAAACAAAACACAAAAATCAGAATAATGAAATGTTCATAACCAGGTTACTCGTGTTTTCAGCTTGACTTGCACATTGTTTTTAGTGTGTGGTGTATATCATTTTAAGAGATCTGTATAAATGAGATGCACATTTACATTCCTCAGACCCACCCCCTGAAGAAGGCCCATTGAAGGGTTGAAGCACTGGGGCTAGTGGGTGCACACCAGCATGTTGCCAGAAACTAAATCTTGCACTGAATCTACACTATGAGCGATGAGATTTCTTTTCTTATTACAAGCTGGCTGCTTTGCTCATGCACCACCTTTTCCAGTGTACATCACTACACTACTTAAACTATAGCCACAGCACTGACCACTGACAATCACAGTACTGACCCTTCCACCCTCTACAGTTACAGGACTGTACCCCCTGAGAGTCACATGACTGAAACCCTCCACTGTCAGTCACAGCACTGGGCACCTACCCTTGACAGTCACAGTACTGATCCCTATTCCCAACGGTCACAGCTCTACACCCCACTACCATGACAGCATTGCCTCCATACCCTCTAAAGTCACAAGGATGACATTCTCCACAGGCAGGTACATTAGTAATCCCATCCCTAATAGTCACAACAATGTACCTCAGTCACAACACTGAAGACCACCCCACACAGTTAGGACTGACTCCCCCCCACCCTGAGCAATCACTTAGTTTGGCACCTTATACAAACTTCCTGCTGCATGTACACTTCCGGCAAATACTTCAGTCCCTCAAAGCTGTAGAATTGTGCAGAAGCCATGTGTTAAAAAATATATATATATTATTACTGTGTAAGATCTTTGTTATTGTGCTAACAACCTGTAAAACATGTTTTGTCCTCTGTACTTTATGTATGACGTGGAACCTTTGTAAATGAGTCTTTGACTCAAAGGTCATTCTGAATATCTCAATAAATAAAAAATAAATAAAAAGAAGCAGGCCTCCCAAAAGTCACAGGAATGACTCTCACTCTGACAGTCACATAAGTGACACCCTAACCCTGACAGTTACTTATCTGACCCTCTTCCCAATAATCACAAGACTGTACCACCGCTTTGACATCACAGTGCTGACACCCTCCACCATCAGTCACAGCAATGACCACTCCTCAACAGTCATAGGACTGTGCCAGCCAGCCCCAGTCACAGGATTGTTCCACCACCTCCACACCCCCACAGTCACAGGACTGTACCAACACCCCCACCACAGTCTCAGCACTGTATCACCCCCCCCCACACTGAGAGGACTGTATCTCCCCACTGACAGTCACAGGACTGACACCATCCAGCAACAGTCATGACAATGACCACCCACCTCTGGCAGTTGCAGCCCTGTTTCACACCCTTGAGAGTCACAACACGTTCTTACTATTTCTAACAGTCACAAAACTGCCCCCCCAAACCTTGTAGTCACAGCAATGACCATACACCCCTGAGAGTCAAAGTACTGATCCCCATCCCCCCATAGTAACAGCACTGCTCAAAACACTATACCCCACTCCCATCTTACAGCACTGATTATCCATCCCCAACAGTCACAGCACAGCCACCTCACCCCCAAACGTCACAGGACTGACACCCTCTACCATTAGTCATAGCAGTAATTTCCATTCCCTGACAATAACAGCACTAAGCCATAACTCCTAATGGTCAATGCACTGACCACCCATCCACAACAGCCACAGCACTGCCCCCTCACCCACAACAGTCACAGGACTGAGCCCCACTCCAACAGTCACAGACCTAAACCACCAATTCAATAGTCACAGAACTAACACCTACCACTGTCAGTCACAGTGCTGATCCTCATCCCCAAAAGTGACAGGACTGACCTCTACCCACAACAGTCATAGCACTACCCACCACCACTGTTAAAGCACTGTCCCCATACATCTACAACAGTCACAAGGATGATACCCTCCACAGTCATAGCAGTGACCCACACTTCCAACAGTCACCACACTGCCCTCTCCACTCCCAAAAGTAACAGCCCTGCCCCCTACCTGGCAGTCACGGCACTGGTCATCCACCCCCTGACAATAACCGCACTGGCTCCCCATGCTCGACCGTTACAGCACCAACACCCACAACCACAAAAATCACAGTACTGACCCCATCATTAACATAGCACTGCCTCTGAACCTTCCTCAACAGTCATAGGACTCCCCCCCACTCCCTTACAGCAATGCACCTGACAGCAGTGACCACCAGCCACTGGCAGTCCCAGCACTGACCACACCTCAGTCATAAGATCTTTAAACAAATTGTTTAAGTACTGGCAAACCATTGCAGAGAGTGCTAGGGTCAAAACTGGCACTAGCCTGCTAACCATATTCTGGTAGATATTGTGTTAGGCTAGTAAGATTTTCCTTTAACTAGCCCTGCAGACTTGTACTGAAGAGTGTAGCCAATAAGTACATCAGCTGGGCTAGTGGAAGAGTCTGTGGGGTTAGTGAATTTCCCCAGTCACTAATCCTGCTGGCTAGTGGCTGCAAGATTTAATTTCGACCCCTGGAGTGGATCATGACATCCACAAGATGGCCCTCTAGACATTATTGCCCATTGACCATCCTGCAAAGAGTCAGAAAACCCACATCCCAGTCCCTTCCCCCCACAACTGGACCACTCTTTCAGTACCAGTTTCTTGGGTTCTTATGCTTCTACCTGGACACCCAAAATGATGGCAACAAAGATGGGTAGAAGGGACCTTGGTTTAATCCCTCATGCAAGAGACAGCACAGCATGACAGTACAGCATTACTCCATATACTATATTGTTGTGCCAGTGTTTACAGTATGACAGTGAATATCCTACTAATCAGACTGCCCATACTGTGTAAGTGGTATGTCATACTTATTTCAGTAATGGAGTATGTGGGACTCTTGAATGTACTGCAAATATTAGATAACCAACAAAAGAAAAAAGAGACAGCTGCAAGTACTTCACAGTTTTGTTGTATAAGATACACATAATACATAATGATTCTAAACAGACACCACGTGGTACAGCACATGGACAACAAGCTCTGTATATTAAACTTTACATTGCTTGGCTTGTTAAACAGGTTTCTGGAATGTGTAAATTCACAGCTGCTTAAGTAAGGGATTTAGACATGTGTACAGCATGATGCTGACATCGCAGGAAAAAGACTGGCTTTCTCGGTCCCAGGCCAGAATATCTCCTAGAATGTTGTGCAGCCAAATTTGTAAGACTCAGGCATAGTCATTTTATTTATTTGCTTTTGTTTACCAGGTAAGCACTCTAGACAGCCAAGTACCTATTTTCAGGTGTGACCCAGGAGATTGCAGGGTACATAGGAGAACAGACAAGCAATATCGAGGTACAGTACAAATACATCAGGCATATACATACAAGCAAGAGGGAAGTTAACATACACATAGAGGTATTAACAGCAATATTATGCATCTACGGTCAACTGGCTATGTCCTCAGGTGGGTATGGACAGGACACTGAATAGTACAGGTACTCTATACATGAACAGTATGGTATAGATTGTTCTCTATGCTCATTCTACTTCAGATAGTGAAGAGCACTCCAGTGGGCAAAGTGCTCTCTGTGTCAGGAGACTCGACTTCTCAGCAGTCAAGCAGGGTTTATTAGTGTCTCAGCTACCCCGGGTGGGACTAGGAGGATGTGAATTAGGAGCAGAGACAGGAGGAGTTGATTTGAGAAAGCCCCAAAGGGAGGCTTTGAAGCATGGACGGGAGGGGAGGAGTGAGTGTTAATGGGTAGAGAGTTCCACAGTCTGGGCGCACAAGCGGCGAAGGCCTGGTCACCCAATTGGGTGTGAATTTTCGGGACCAGGAGGACCTGAGAGTCACTGGATCTTAGGTGATTGGAGGGGGTAGCTGGCTTGAGGGATGAGGTGAGGGTGGGGGGGGGGTGACGGTTCTGACAATGTTGTCGATGAAATTGCCTAGGACAAAGGTGTGGTGCTTTTCTGGGGGGAGCTACTCCAGCCGAGAGTATAGCTCACAACGATGAGTGAGGTGAGGTGCAGAGAGCGCAAAGCGACATACGTTGTTGTAAGCTGTGTCCCATTTTGAGAGACTGGTTTTGGGGGCGTAGGCAAAGGAGACAAGCCCATAGCATAGCGTGGGTAGTAGGACCCCCCTGGCTAGGGCGAGTCGAGCAGCCGTGGTGAGACAGCTTTTGGCCCTGTAGGCCAGGCCCAGCCTGCTGTTTGTGGCCTTGCATGTGTTGCGAATATGTAGTGTGAGGTCCAGTTGAGGGTCAAGGGTTACACCCAGGTACTTGATAGCGTCCACAACATGCAAGAGGGAACCATCAGCTCCAGTGAGTTTTAGAGGAGCGGGGCAGTCTTTTGTCTTGGTCAGGGACCCAAAGAGCATGGCCTGAGTCTTGTGGAGGTTAATAGTTAGCTTGTGCCCCTTTAGCCAGGTATGAATTAGGTTGAAGTCAGTGTTTAGCCTAGTGTTTATGACATTGTCCTGGGAGCTGGTCAGGATGACAAGGTCATCCGCGTATAGGGTGGAGAGCCCATGGGCTGGGGCCAAGTGTAGCTCATTTATGAAGATGGAGAATAGAATGGACCCAAGGACAGATCCCTGGGGGACCCTGCAGTCCACCAGTGAGGGATCAGAGAGGGCCTTATTAAAATTAGTGTATAGCTGCCTGCCAGTGAGGTAGTTAGTGAACCAGGTGAGTGCGGGGAGTAAGAGGCCAAGGGGTCAGAGAGTGGAGCACAGGTGTGAATGGTCAACCCGGTCAAAAGCTTTTGAGAGATCCACGAAGATGGCTCCGGTCACTTTGCCTTGATTAGTAGCAGACCTGATCTAAGAGGTGACCATGGCTAGGGCAGTAGAAGTGCTGTGCCCTTTCCTGAAGCCATGTTGGACCGGGGAGATTAGGTCATAGCTCTGCAGGTAGTGGGTGAGCTATGAGGCAACCACCTTTCCAAGGAGCTTACTGATCGCAGACAGGATCTCTACAGGGTGATAGTTTTTGAGATTTTTTGGGTCACCTTGTTTGAAGACTGGGACAACTTTTGCTACTTTCCATATGTCTGGGATGGATCCTGAGATTAGGGAAGAGTTAAAGATGTGGGTGAAGGGCTGGGCTAGGAAAGATGCCCCCAGACAGAGCAGTTTGGGCTCAAGGCCATCATGCCCAGCTCCAGTATGAGGGGAGATACCAGCGAGGAGCTTTTGGGTCTCCATGGCAGAGACAGCCTTGAGGTAGAAGGGAGATCGGGGGGTTTTCCCACTGTGGGGGGGGGGACATAGAGCCTTGGGATCAGGGGGCTGTGGGGGGAGAGTGGGCAGGTCAGAGAACAGTGAGTTAAATGCATTGACAATTGTAAGAGGATGATTGCAGCTAACTCCGCCAATGTGCATGTCAGTGACCTGACCTCTGGCGGACCCTCCAACCCTGTTTTTTGTGTTTTGCCAAAAACTCCTTGGGTTCCTGGCTGTGGAAAGCAGAGCAGATTGACAGAACTCACTCTTGGCAGTGTGGATGGCTCTTTTGCATGCATTTCTCAACTGCTTATGTTTGAAGAAGTCAGTAGTGGTGAGGGAGGCCTTGTATCTCACCTAGCATTTGTCCCTTTGCTTCATGAGGGAAAATAGGCCACCATGGAGCCACTTTGTGATGTTCTCCAATCATACTGAATAACAGGACAATTAATAGCAACTGCTAACTTTAAATGACTTTGCTTACCTATATTTGTGGATCTGGCAGTTCTGTTTACTTTTTACTACACTACAAGCCATCCCTTACAAAGATTTCTTTGAAATACCATTGTAATACCTGTTCTTTACTATTGTACTAGCACTGCGATTTCCAGTATATTACCATTGTGGGTTTCATAAATGGTATCGCAGTGGATTTGTTCCACTTCCATTGTGATACCATTGTAACCATTATGATACCGTAAAGACAGTAGTAGTTCACTGGTAATACCACCTCTGCTGGTACCACTGTGGTAGCAATATGCACCATTGTGATACCATTGTTTGTTGGTATCACAGTGGTTTTGTTCCAATTCCAGTGGGATAGTATTGTGTCAACTGTGACACCATTAACACCCAGTGGTGGCACAGTGGCAAACTCTTGTGCAACGGTAGCACAGTGGTGAATACCAGTGTAATACCACCACACTCTGTATCACAATGGATTTGTTTTAATTCCACTGCACTATTATTGAGACCACTTAGGTACCATGTGTCGGTGGTAGCACAGTGAGTGCACCTGCAGTGGAAATACAATGATCTCATTCCATGCCTTATGTTGGTAGTAGCAAAATGGTCATGCAGCATGGTATCACAGTAGCCTGTGTGGGTCACTGGTAGCACACAGACCACATTGTTGGGGAAAACCTGCCGGCAGAGTGGTCCAAAAAATAATTAAGGCACATCCAATAAGATCAGACTCCTAGGACTCAAACCCCTAATGTTTTTATTTGTTTACTTTGTACTCTTTGCATTCTTCCACGCTAATGTCTGCATTAACATAGTTTTTCTGCAGTAAAACAGCTTCCTTTGTGATGGTGGAAACTTAACAGCATAGTGGAGCTATTTCAAATGCTACATCACCAACCACTTAACAAGTGAAAGCCTAGTGTCATAATACTTGGGGTAGCACTGTTACAGGTTAGCATCCTAGCACAGATAAGAGATCTCTTATCTGGTTCCTATGGAACCTGGGATAAGGGTGTCTCAAGAGAACATGGTACCTGTAAAACAAGAACTGCAATGGGGTCACAAAGGATCTACAGCTCTTTATGAACTATTACAAACAAGGTAGGGTAACCAAAAAACAATACTTACCTGAAACGTATGGTCGGTGTCCTCCTTCTACATCTGATCAACTTCCTGTCAGACCTGTAGATATAAAAGGGAAATGGCTCACTATAAAGAATAAAAATATTGATCAGCTACTGTAGGTCAGTTGGAAAGTACCTGTAGAGGCTGAAAAAAAAAGTGGGTGTTGTGTGGGTGGATGGGGGGATACTACCTGTACCACACCAATGACTTTGGTGTTAGAATAGACTGGTCACTCAGGGGCCATCATGGTGGGGAGGATTCAGTGTCCCTAGGACTGATCTCTGTTTGGGGGTGGGGGCCATGCTGCTCCACCCATCAACCAACACAGGGCAGGATGAAGACAGCAGGTGCCCAATATTTAAAAATGCCAAAAGTGGAGAGCAATAATTAGTGCTGTGCTTTGTGATATCGCATGTGTGCAAAACTGCTATATTCAGATGGATAGCACATGGCACTATCCCTCTGAATACAGGGACGTTGTGTTGAGGCATTAAGCTACTTAGCACCACCTGATAGCACACAAAAAACTAGGCCCAGCAATGGCTTGTGTGCTCATTCTTTGCTCGTGCCTACAGCCTGCACAGTTTGTGCGGTTTGTGCGACCGGTCCGAAACCTTCAGGGAACATGCAGCCGGGGTCCCTGATATGCCTTTTGAAGAGTTTGTGAAAAAGTATTAAAACGGTTCAAAAGTTATTCAAAAAACAAGTTTTCCATTATAGTCCATGGGAAAAGTTAACAAAATATGCGAAAGTGTCGCAAATGCACTTTTTACTTTTGCAAATGACCCTAGTAGTGTCATAAATCAGCCATCTTGTTTTCAGTTGGTGGTCACAGAAATGCTTGGCATTTAAATTTGGGACTCTGTAGGGACACAATTCTTGTTGTGTTCACCTAGTCGAGCCATGAGGATGCTAGTCATGCCTTTTTATTTGGGGGGGGGGGGGTAAAACACCCCAGAAATATGTTTTTTAAATTTTTGTAAAAAGTAGTGTTGCAAAGTACTTTTGCATATGCAACTCTTTCGTGATTTCATTTGTGAAAGTGTCATGATTTGTGAAAGTACTTTGCGACACTATGGTCAAAACAATAGGGAATCTTTGCCACCCTGCTGCAAAAGAACAGTTTGGTCTTTTTTTGTCTGAAATTTGAAGGGAAGAAAGCCAAGATCCCACAGATGTGCCTTTTGGTGGTTTGGTAGCAAAATATTAGAGGGTTGCAAAGTTATGGCACTCTGAAGTGGACAATTTTTCCCATAGGCTAACATTATGGTGTCTGCCGCACCTTTCGGGGCCCGTATCTCGAAAACGGTTTGAGATACGGACTTTTCATCAGAAGAATGCTTAGCACCCCCACTGGGGGAGGGGGTGCTAAGCACAAAACTAGCCTGGAAAGTCATAAATAATATGAGATTTTACATTTTTTTCTGCGTTATATGGTTCCTGAGATATAAGGAATTTAGTATTTAGTAGAGAGCTCCTAGATTCCTGGGACTGGCTATTTGTTTGGCTAGCCCCTGGTGTCGCAGTGGTACTGTAGTGAATTTCTGGCTGGGGGTCCTTAGGTTGCGGAGCCTCCGCAGGCCCAAGAAAGTTTGCAGTTCTCCATCTATTGGATCTTTGCTGTTGGACCCTTCCTGACTTAAGACACGTGGATTCAGACACTTGTGTTGGATTATTGGATGTCATTGGCCGGATCTACATCGAATTGGATTTATTTTGTGGCTTCTCTACATTTGGATGAGTTCTCTCCTGGATTTTTTTCAGTTTTCTGCTTTATGGTCTCCTGGTGGTGAGAGGACCAGGGTGTCCACATTTTATTTTATTTTTATTATTTTTTATTTACTGTCATGTTTATGTTTATTTTAGTTGGTGTTTCATTAATTTATTCATTCTAGGCATTGAGAGTGCCTAGAATTTCCCCTTTTCCTTGGCTGTGAGAGGGCTAGGGAAGGGGGTGAATTTATATTTGTGTATGTGTTTTATATCCTGTGAGAGGGGACTGTTATATTATTATTATTTCTGGGGTTTGAAATCATCCAATAGCAAAGTAGGGTAGTTTGTTATGCTTTGGTGGGCAGGGATTGGTGTTTAAGTTTATTATTGTTTTAGGGTTTTAGGATTTTTAATTGTTTGCAGCTCCGTTTTGGATCTAGGAAGCTGGGGTTTTGTGCGCTTTCCCTACTGTTTTTGTAATTAATTTGGTGGAATGTGCCTGCTTACCCCCCCTGTCCTGTGCTATTTGGCCTCTGCTCTCCATGCCCTCTGCCCGTTCTCTCCCCCAGCCTGCTTTTATCTATCAGCGCTGTCGAGCGCTAGGGATTGCTCCCGGGGGGGGATCGGGGGTGGGCGGAGGGTTGCGGACAGCGGAGCCCGAATGAGTGGCGCTCTCCCATTGGGGTGGTTAGGACCAGAAGATGCCCTGGGGCGAAATGGGGCCAGGAACATTGTGATCCTGTTCTGGTCCCCATACCCAAGGGCATCTCTTCTTTGGGAGGGCAAGTAGTTGGGACGGCTCGCCAATATCGTCCAACTTGGGCACTGTTATGCAATGCCAGATCTGTCTGCAACAAGACTGCTCTTATTGCAGATTTTGTTGGTATGGCAGATCTGGTTTGCATTACTGAGACCTGGTTAGATGGGAATGCTGCCCCTATTTTGGAGGCAGCTATCCTCTCCAGGTACTTGGTTATACATCGCCTGAGACTGGACCGCGGGGTGGGGGGTTGTGGTCTGTTTCAAGATCAAATTGAGCCTAACTGGTGTACCAGTTGAGGAGGCCATCTCATTTGAGTGTACTGTGGTAGCTGGTGTGGGGTGCAGGATAGCTCTCATCTACTATCCACCAGGTGATGAGAAGCTGTTCCTGCAGGAAGTTGCAGACTTCGCCGCCGACATGGCATTGTAGTCACCCAGACTGATGGTTTTGGGTGACTTCAGTGCCTGGGTCGATGATGAATCCTCGCTTTTTGGTCAACACTTCCTCCAGGTGATGACATCCCTGGGTTTCACACAGGTTGTTTCCTCAGCTACTCACAAAGGTGGTCACTCTCTTGATTTGGTCTTCCTCCTGGGGATCGAGGCCTCCGACTTGGTGGTGGAACCTGTCAGTTGGTCTGATCACTACACCGTTGGGTTCAATTTTTTGGCCCCCTGGGTAGGTCAGCCCCTGTGGAGGTGGTCAGTTTTTGCCCTTTGTGGGACGTGGTCCCTGAAGACCTGATGGCGGTGATTGACCTCTCGCTGATTGGCGAGACCAGCACGGATCCTGAGTGGTTGGTTATGACTTATAATAGGACCATTTCCTCAGCCCTCAATTTTATTGCTCCTGTTTGAGTTCGCCCCCTTCTGCTTCACCCTGGAGCCCCATGGTTTCATGGGTCTCTAAGGGAGTTGCGGAGGCAGGGGCATAGGTTAGAGAGTTGCTGGCAGAGGACTGCCTTAGATGCCGACCATCTTATTTTGTTAGAGCATTATAAACTCTATCAAACAGAAATTTCCCATAAGAAGGCAGAATTCCTGTCCAGGGAAATGGCTGTTGTATGGAATCAACTGGCTCAACTCTTCCGAACTGTTGACAGGCTGTGCAACCCAGCCTGTCGGCAGTTCTGTTGAGTTTTTTCACAGAATGAGTGTGATGAGTTCGCTTGTTTCTTTGCGAATAAGGTGGCCGACATCAGGCAGGAGTGCCGCCAGCTTCACCATATGGGGGATGCTGTTGGTCAGTGCTGGGTCACAGAGCCCAGAGTCTCCTGGAGTACCTTTGATCTGCTGGAGTTCGTGGACGTTATGAGGATTATCCAGGGGATGCATCCCACTTGCTGTAGTTTAGACCCGGGCCCTACTTCCCTAATTTTGGGTTGTAGTGACATCATCGGCCCGGTCTTAGCTCAGATTGTCCTGTGCTCTTTGGACTCAGATGAGTTTCCTAGCTCCCTGAAGGAGGGGGTGGAGACACCTCTCCTGAAGAGAGCTTCATTAGACCTGGAGAACCTAGTGAACTACAGGCCTATCTCTAACTTTCCTTTTGTGGGAAAGGTTATTGAGAAGGTTGTGGCAGCTCAACTGGAAAACTATCTAACCATCCATAATTTATATGAACCTCTCCAATTGGGTTTTTGTAAGAGGCATAGTACTGAGACTGCTCTGGTTCAGGTGCTCAATGATCTCATGATGGCGAGAGATCGAAGAAACCGTTCCATCTTGGTACTCCTAGATTTTTCATCAGCTTTCGACACTGTGGATCATGG
The DNA here is from genome assembly GCA_016271365.2 of Neoceratodus forsteri. Lineage (NCBI taxonomy): Eukaryota > Metazoa > Chordata > Ceratodontiformes > Ceratodontidae > Neoceratodus > Neoceratodus forsteri. The sequence continues at coordinate 468,636,882 of CM028134.1, read as the reverse complement.
GGTTTTGCTCGAGCATTTGAGGTTCATCTGTGGGCTGTCGGGGACAGTTCTCAGATGGTTTACATCTTTCTTCACTGGTAGAACTCAGAGAGTTGTCTAGGGAATATTTTCTTCTGAGGCTTTCTCTCTGCCTTGCGGGGTACCCCAGGGCTTGGTGCTGTCGCCCATGTTATTTGCAGTGTATATGTTGCCCTTCAGAGACATTGTAAGATGGTATGGGCTGAGGTTTCACTGATATGCTGATGATACCCAGCTCTACCTGTCTTTTGCACCCAGCCAGGTTAGTGCTATCTCAGTATTGAACAGCTGCCTCATAGAAATCCAAGACTGGATGAGTTCCAGTGGTTTAAAGTTGAACCCAGGAAAGACTGAGGTTTTGGTAGTGGACCCGGGTCGTAGGACAGAGGGGTTGAGGACTGGGCTCCCCTCTGGTTTAGTCCTGTGGGGGGCTCAGATTCTTTTTTTTATTTATTTATTTATTTATTTATTTTTTTTAATTTGCATTTTTCACCTTCCTAGCTGCCAGCCACCCAATGTTCAGCCCGGTCACGGGCCGACGAGCTTCCACCCCCCCACATCGGCCTCGGGTCCTCCGATACCCTGTGGCTTACCCCCCACGGTGGGGCTGCGGGATGGAGAGGGCGAGACATCCCGCAGAGACCGTAATTGGTCGGAGGACTGGCCTGGGGGGGCTAATCAAAGCCGCAGCGGGCTTCATGGAGGGTGGCCGGCAGCCGTCCATTTTCCTCTTTTTCCGGGGAGGCGGGGTCGTGCAGATGCCAGCGTCCGCCCTGCCCTACCAATCTTTGAGCACGGCAGCGTGGGTGCTCCTGGCCTCCGCTAGAGTCCCCATCGCCCTGGATGCTACCCCATCCTCCCCGGAGAAGGAGAGCAGTCCCACCGACGCTCGATCCTTTCTCCCGCCGTGGCCCTCCACAACTCGGGTCCATTCGAACCCGGTCGCCCGGCGTCCGAGCGGAAATCAACCCACTGCCCGACGAGCGGCGGGGCTCCGATTCTCCTCTGAGCGGGTGCATGACCTGGGAGTGGTGCTTGATGATGGTCTGACCCTTCGACATCAGGTGTCGGCAGTCATCATGCTGGCCTTTTACCATCTTAGGAACATTGCTAGGATCAAGCACCTTGTTCCTTCCAGCGACCTGCCTGTCTTGGTCCACACATTTGTGACATCGTGCCTTGACTACTGCAACTCCCTTTACCTAGGGCTTTCTGGGGTTGATATCCGCCGCTTGCAGCTAGTGCAGAACGCTGCAGCACGTTTGTTGACTGGGGTATCTAGGAGAACTCATATTACCCAGTGCTGCACGATCTGCACTGGTTGCCTATTCAGTGGCGGATCACCTTCAATGTAGGTTTATTAACTTACAAAGCCCTACATGGACAGGGTCCTGATTACCTGAAAGAGCTCCTGGTTCCCTACATCCCTTTGCGACAGCTCCGCTTGGCTGACGACGGGTTGCTGGAGATTCTGAGGGTTAGTTTAAAGTCATCTGGTGCTCGTCCCTTTGGGTTTGTTGCCCCTACCCTCTGGAATTCTCTGCCCTGTCAGTTACGTGAGTGCAGGACGGTGGGGTGCTTTAAGCAGGCACTGAAGACCTTTTTGTGGGGCAAAGCTTACCCCGATCTTTTATGATTTTATCTGTATTTATTGTATTTGCTGCAGTTGTTGATTTTGTTTGATAGTGCAGCACCTTGATTTGTGAAAGGCGCTATATGTAGTAAAACATTATTATTATTATGCATAGAAACATAGAATTTGATGGCAGATAAGGACAGCTTGGCCCACCTAGTCTGCCCATTTTTCTACCTAACAGATAAGCTGCAGATCCTAGTTAACCGACAGCTTACTTCCTCCTACTCCCCACTAGGACTGCCTTATGTCTGTCCCATGCATTCTTGAATTCCCCCACTGTTCTTGACTCCACGACCTCCTCAGGAGGCTGTTCCATGCATCCACAACCCTCTCTGTGAAAAAAATACTTCATAGAAAACATAGAAGTTGACGGCAGATAAGGACCCAAGGCCCATCCAGTCTACCCATTTCTTTTCTACCTTATAAATGTGCCATCGGCCTTGCTCTGTCAGTGGCCTATCTATTCACTCATTTGTATTGCTCCCTTATGCCTATCCATGCCTGTTTGAAGCCCTGCACTGTATTCATAGCCACCACTTCTTGGGTAGGCCATTCCATGCATCCACCACCCTTTCTGTGAAAAGAATTTTCCTCACATTGCCCTCTGTCGGCCCCTCTAATCTCATGCTGTGTCCTCTTGTCCTGCTATTTTTCTTATATTTAAACATGTTAGACTCTTTCACCTTGTTAATGCCCTTAAGGTGTTTGAATGCCTCGATCATATCACCTCTCTCCCTCCTTTGCTCAAGGGTATACATATTGAGCTCCGTTAATCTGTCCTCATATGTCTTCTGATGCAGTCCCCACCATTTTGGTTGCCCTTCTCTGGACTGCCTCAATTTGATTAATGTCCTTGTGAAGGTGTGGCTCCAATACTGCACACAGTACTCCAGATGGGGCCTAACCAGTGTCTTGTAAAGAGGATTATTACCTCCCTCTTATGACTTGTGATACCCTACTAATACACCCTAACACCCCCCTAGCCTTACCTACTGCTTTAGAGGTCTGCTTGGATGATTTCAGGTCATCAGTGATGATGATGCCCAAGTCTCTTTCTTCTCTTGTGACTGCTAGCAACTCCCCTCCCAGCCTATAGGTGGCTTCAGGGTTTCTCTTCCCTATGTGCATGATCTTGCACTTCTTTGCATTAAATCCCAGTTGCCACTCTTCTGACCATTTTGCTAGTTTATCGAGATCTCTTCTCATTCTGCCCACCCCATCTGGATCATCTACTCTGTTGCAGATCTTGGTGTCATCTGCAAACAGACAAACCTTACCCTCTAGTCCATCTGCAAGGTCACTAATGAAGATGTTGAAGAGGACTGGCCCCAGGACTGATCCCTGAGGTACCCCACTTGTGACTTGCATCTCTTCTGACTGTATACCATTTACCACCACTCTCTGTTTTCTGCCAGTTGACCAACTTCTGACCCACCCTGAGCCTACCCAGCTTATTTATCAATCTTCTATGTGGAACAGTGTCAAAAGCTTTGCTGAAGTTAAGGTAGGCGACATCAACTGCTCCCCCTTGGTCCACCACTCTGGTTACCCAGTCAAAGAAATCTATGAGATTAGTTTGACAGGACCTTCCTTTTGTAAACCCATGCTGTCTTGGATCCTGTGCCCTATGGATTCCAGGTGTTACACTATCCTTTTCTTAAGGTGCCTCCATAATCTTGCCCACTACTGAGGTAAGACTGACTGGTCTTTAGTTCCCTGCCTCCTCCCTGCTACCACTCTTGTGGAGCGGGATCACATGAGCCCTTCTCCAGTCTTCTGGGACCTCTCCTGTGCTCAGAGACTCACTAAACAGTTCTGCTAATGGTTCTGCTAGTTCCACCTTTAGCTCCTTAAGTATCCTGGGATGTATGCCATCAGGTCCCATTCTATCTTCAAATTGTGTCCCCTTGTTCTTGCACATCTCTTTTTCTGAAAGATGCTACCCTCTTGGACTTTGTTGATTCCCTTGAGGTACTTGAAAGTTTCTATCATGTCCCCTCTCTCCCTTCTTTCCTCAAGAGTATACATATTAAGCTCCTTTAGTCTTTTTTCGTATGTTTTCTGGTGCAGATCCTGCACCATTTTGGTTGCCCTCCTCTGGACAGCCTCCACTCTGTCTATGTCTTTGCAGAGATGGGGTCTCCAGAACTGCACACAGTACTCCAGATGGGGTCTCACCAAGTGTCTGTACAGAGGGATAACAACTTCCTGTTTTCTACTATTGATGCCTCTTCCTATGCATCCCAGTATCCCCCCAGCCTTCCTTACTGCGTTCTCACATTGCTTGCCCACCTTTAGGTCATCTGATATAATTACCCCAGGTCCCTTTCCATTTTTACTGTTGTCAGTATCTCACCCCCCATTGTGTACTCTTCTCCTGGGTTTTTGTTTCCCATATGCATTACCTTGAACTTCTTTGCACTGAATCTGAGCTGCCATACATTTGACCATTCCTCCAACCTTGCCAAGTCCCTTCTCATCCTTTCCACTCCATCTTGTGTATCAACCCTGTTGCAGATCTTTGTGTCGTCTGCAAAGAGACATACTTTTCCTTCCAGTTCCTCTGCAATGTCACTTATAAAGACATTTAAAAGGACTGGTCCCAGTACTGAACCCTGCGGTACCCCGCTAGTAACCCTCCTTTCTTCACTGTGTACTCCATTTACTACTACCCTTGCGCCGCCCTGTTGTCTAGCCACTTTTTTACCCAGGCTACCACCTTGGGCCCACTCCAAGGCTGGCTAACTTGTGTATTAATCTTTTGTGTGGCACTGTATCAAATGCCTTGCTAAAATCTACTGTAAGTAGGTCATGTCCACAGCCCCTCCCTGGTCTACTACTTTGGTCACCCAGTCAAAGAAATCTATTAGATTCATCTGGCACGACCTTCCCATTGTGAATCCATGCTGCCTTGGGTCCTGTGCTCCACTGGCCTCTAGGTACTCAACAATTCTTTCCTTCAGAAGTGATTCCATCATTTTCCCTACCACTGAGATCAACCTAACTGGTCTGTAGTTTCCTGCGCCTGTCCTGCTCCCACTTTTGTGAAGAGGAATCACATCTGCCCTCCTCCAGTCCTCAGGTACCACCCCATTCTCCCATGATTTGTTAAAGAGAGTAGTCAGCGGTGTCACTAGTTCTACCCTTAGTTCTTTTAGAATTCTTGGGTGAATCCCATCAGGCCCCATTTCTTTGTCCACCTACATTTTTTGTATCCACTGTGCTTCTGCATGCACCTTTTTGGGAAAAAAAAGTGTGTGCCTTTGCGTTACTGTTACCGTTAAAGTTTCCGCTTGTGTATCCGTTACCATTTGAGTTAGCGTTTCCATTTATGCCACCATGTGCGTTACCCTTTGCATTTGCGTTTGTGTTACTGTTACCATTTCCATTTCCGTTACCGTTTTTGCTTACGTTTACTTTTGTGTCACCATGTGCATTGCCATTTGCATTTGCGTACGTGCTACTGTTTCCTTTGGTGTCATCGTGTTGTTATAAATGGCGTTTGCATCTCAATTGCATTGATGACCATGTGCATTACCATTTGCATTTGCATACGCACTTGCATTTGTGTTTCTGTTTGCGTTAGTGTTTTCTTTGGTGTCATCGTTGGTGTTACCATAACCGTTTGCATTTCCAATTGCGTTACCGTTTCTGTGTTCATTACCATTTGCATTTCCGTTGGCCTTAGCATTTGCATTTTCGGTAGCATTTCCATTGTCGAGTGCGTTACTGTTTCCTTCTGCATCGCCTTTGCCATTACCATTTGCTTTTCTGTTTGCGTTTCTGTTACCAGTTGCATTTTCATTACCGTGTGCATTTCCGTTTCTGTTAGCGTTTGCATTAATGTTTTCATTACCATTTGCATTTCTGTTGCCATTAGCATTTGCGTTACCATTTTGTTGTCATTAACATTTGTGCTTGTGTTTCTCTTACTGTTTGTGTTATCATTTCCGTTTGCTTCACCATGTGCGTTACCGTTTGCGCTTGCATTTGTGTTACCATTAGCATTACTATTTTCTTTTACCTCACTGTTTCCTTCACCGTTTGCGTTAACGTTACCGTTTGTGTTTTTGCGTTTGCATAGTGCAGTGCAAAATATTATGTTTTTGCTATTTTTCTGCACTGTCTTCCATGATGCATAGCACAGCCAGTGTGTGGTTGATTGGTCTGAATCTTGGTAAGTAGAAAGACCTTTGTTCGAGGAACATGCCAGTTTTTGTTTGGTGAAAACATTTTTTTCTTTCCAGAGTTATTGCCATTTGAAGTTGGCCTGCTTCACAGTTACTGGCTTTTCGTCTGCCAGATCCGCCATTTTAGTGCATTTTCGGCTACGATTTCCACCATTTTGTGGTGGAAGACTTCTTAAAGGTGCAGGAATGTAAAGATTGAATAGCTCTGGAATGGGTTGGTCTTTTCACATGAAATTTGGGGGGTGTTGAGTGGATGTCCAGGAGATGTGAATTATGCCATTTACATGTTTGAAAAATAATTTGCTGCAGAGATATTGCGTGATGCAGTTAACGTTTTGTGCATAGCATTATGCATGGTGCTACTGGCTTGAAATTTATAGCGTAGGTAGCCCTAGGAGTATGGAAGTGCCTTGCAGTGATTTGGAGTGTAAATCATTAACAGATGTGGAATTATACCACTCTGACGAATGAAAAATTGGTTCATTCCACTCCAATAACTTTTGAACCATGTGTATGATTTGCCTGGCATTTGGAATACATGAAGAGTTATGATAGATCTTTGATTGTGACAATTTTCAGGTTGCTGCCACTTACAATTGCTGAATTGTGCATGTTACGTTATTTGCTCGTGGTGCTGTGCGACCATTGAATGGATGTACTCACAATTCTGGACACACAGTGTGCTATGGTACATGTCTTCATTTACCAATTTTCATCTCAGTTAGTCATACAGTTTTTGCACAGCGAAGTGACAGCCCCGCACTCCCACCACCACATTCTATTCACTATTTATAGTGCACATTCTCAAAAAGAAGGGAAATTCATGGCAAAATACTCTGTTTAATGCATCAGTTAGGGTTGTTCCACAGTGACAAAAGCAAGGAAATTCGGTGTTAGGATTGCCACCCCTTGCACCCCCACACCACCCTCCCCCACCAACAGGCATTGGGTGTGCGTAGGGGCGTCAGTCTTAACTCTCACCCTATTCTCCTATACTGCACCACCTCAGTTTCTTTACAATGGAATGGGGTGAGAGTTGGGGGCCGATCCAACGCACACCCGATGCCTGTTGGTGGGGGCGCATGGGGCGGGGAGCAAGGGGTGGCAACCCTAACACCGAATTTCCTCACTTTTGTCACTGTGGACAACCCTAACTAATGCTTTAAACTGAGTATTTTGCCATAAAAATTACATATATATATATATATATGTATATCTCACTAGGCAGTTTGTTGTAGCAAAACCTGCTAAACAGATACACTTCAATTAAATTAAAAAAAAAATTGTGACAGCAGTTTAGGTGCTTTACCAATAGAACACATTTTCTTGAGCATAAATGGGACTTTGTGTGCGCCAATCTGTATAGTTAAGTAGCATACAGCTCAGACACTAGCCACACCTCCTTCCTCTAACCAAGACACTAGCCCCCCCTCCACAGACCCTCTAACACTAGCCCCTTTCCTCCACAGCACCTGACACTAGCACGTTTCCCTTACAGACCCCATGACAGTAGCCCTCTTGAATGTACACCCTGCTCAGTCCCCAAAACTTCTACAGTTCCCCTATCACCCCAGACAATAACCCCATCCCTCCACTTCCTGACTCAACCCAGCCACACCAGTCCTCACCCCTCTCACCACAGTCCATCTGAATACCCCACCCTCTCTAGGCACCCCACTTTCTAATCTCTGTGGGTATCATCTCCCTCCCTCCCTCCTGTCCCTTGACTTCCAGAAGCCACACCCCTTCCTCCTTAGCCATTCAAGTATCACCCATACCCTTGTTGTACACCTTTTCTGCAAGGTCCTCCTGCACACCACCTACTCAGACACCTGAGGCATGCATGCACCCTTCCTTCTACATTCTCCCTCCATGTGCCATATCACTAGCCCTTCCCTCCCTCCCTCCATAACCCCTAACCACAGCTTACCCACCTTCCAAAGCCCCAAACACTAGCACCTCCCATCCCCTTGACACTAGCCTCCCAGCCCCGACACTACCCCCACCTCCTTTGCTGGGGTCAAAACTGGCACCATCCCACTAACAAATGCTGGTAATTTTGTATACAGCTATTGAGATTTTCCTTTAGGTAGTCTTGCAGGCATGTGCTGGAGAGGGTAACACTTCGGAAAGTACATCAATTGGGACAGTGGAGAATTCTGTGGGGATTTTCACCAGTCAGTAGCCCTGCTGGCTAGGGGCTGCAAAACTCAGTCTTGACCCCTGAATTTCATATGACTTACCTGCTCTGACCAAGTCACAGTGCACAGAGTTGAGTTCTTTTGGGTTTGGGATAATCTGGTAGAATCTAAAAGGAAAGCACAGAAAAGGTTGTGGAGATGCAAAGGGTCTGAGGTCCTTGAGGAGAGATTATAGTAGTCAGAATTAAATAAGATACTTATCTGAAAGGTAAACAGCAACATCTGGACAGACCTATGGAAATAAAGGTAAAACTAGGTACGTTTGAGGTATTTATAGTTGCGCGAGTAGAGATAGGGACTAGCGAATGAAGAGATGCAAAGGGCAGAGAGCATACAGAAATAGAACATACAGCATAGGAGTAAGTTGAAAAGATAGTTAAAGAGCATCTCTTTACTATAATAAAACAAAATAAAAACATTAGATTTATACCAATTGTGTTTTAACTTTGTTTTCTAGTTATTTTTCCCCATGCCATTGGTCTACTAAATATTTTAGATAATGCAGCACTTTTTTCACCAAGTCTTTCAAAATGTATCTTACTCTCCCCTGCTAACCACATCATTGCTGTTTGTGATATCACAATCTGTCATGGTGAGCACTAAAAACTCAAGGCACTGTGAGGTTAACAGAGGAGAGGCAAATGTTTTCTATACAGACTTTTCAGATGGACTGTCAAGATGTACTGTAAATTTTGGAAAGGAACATTGGAAATAAAAAAAAGTATCTGCTAGTAAACTAAACAGCTGGAGCTTATTTATGATAAATCATGTACTGAAGTGCAGAGTTGCTCTTTAACATCAAGGTAAGAGCAACGGAGATATGGTGATAGAGGATAAAACAAAACAAATAGAAAAAGCAGCAACTTCCTGCAGTAATCTTTGTCCCACCCCTCACAACCTCCAGTCATGTTCTCTGACCCAGTCAGCTGAGCAAACCATCCCATCCCAAAAATTTAATATTCATAGTGGCCCACACACTCCATTAATGACAGAGAGACTGATTGAAAGCTGCCTTGCAGGAGGACTGGCCTATGTCTCAGTGCAGAGCAGAGCTCAATCAGATGATCAAGCACCCCCCCATTTTCAACAGTGCCAACACAAAATCCTCTCCCTCCCAGCCCCAGCTACACCAACTGCACATCTAGCACTCACTGCAACCTCCCCTTCACCTACTTCCCTGCAACCTTCAAATCCCCTATGCATATGATGACCTCTTTGGGCCACTATTGGGGTTGCTATGGGAGTTGGAAGGCAAATCCTCCCTCCCCCAGGTGGCCAACAATTGGTCACTCAGGCTTAGTCTCAAACTCAGGTTGACCTTGTGGTGCAGTGCCTCTGGGCTATCAAGGCAGCCTGTAACTAACCCATTTAAACATTTTCAATTTACCTTTAAAAGAATTAAAGTAATGAGGAATAACAGACCAATCTACATACCTGTAAGTATAGTTCTACTGTTGACATTCCTTTCACATTCACACTGTGTCAAAGAGAGGTTTAGCCTTTGGGTCTGCAACTCACTGGTGCAGCAATTGAAATGGGAAAGGAAAGGAGCCTGAAACAATTAAAAAAAAAAGTTTTTAAGGTTAGATATGAAAGCAGCCAGATCCTGCATTGAAGGCATATACTATCAGGTGGAGATGGGACTTCGGGTGAAGGAATATAGGTGAGGCACAATGGGAGACTGTGATCTGGGTGGCTGGGGCTTCAATATAGCAGCAATTGTGGGTGGACAGGAAAGTGAGGCCCCAACTGAGGTCTATCCCCTTAAGAGCAGGCTGGGGATGTTTATATTTATTTAAAGGGAGGTGCGGGTACAAAGCCCCCCTGCATTGGAATCAACATGCACTTCAACCAGCAAGCTGCACAATACAATTGCCAGACATGCATCTTGTTGTTGTCTGTTTTCCCATTCACTGATCGCCTTTGTCCAATTTGTTTTCACCCTATTGTGGGTATCCCTATGTGAGGGACAACAACTCAGCACTATGGTATGCAGTGCTTCACTCCCCCAACCCTGCTCTAAGCAGAGACCATGTGATAGACTGAGGTCATGGTCGTCACTGCTTCCCAGCTGCCAGCAGTTCAGTGCTGGTTAATGGTACCCCACCTACCTCCAAACACATGCCTGTGGTTTGGCCAAATGCTTAGGTCTCAACACCTCTGACACTGTGCTGCTACATAGAAGTGATGGGGAGGCCCCATTATAATATTTTATTGTCCTGAGCAATACCACCACCACCAGCCAGAAAAATACAGACACTTGATCAGCTAGTCACTACATCAGTGCATGAATGTATTATGAAATATCACTATATCTGATGGTGACTACAGCTGCTAGGAGAGGGGAAGGCTGAAAATGCAGAGACATCAGACATCCTCAGCAGCACAGCACTACAAGGCAACTGGGATTGTTGGCAAGCCACTGTAGATACTCAGGACTCCTTGTCTGGGCCTGAAAAAAAAGTAAATGCCCCAAAATTCCCCTGGGTAGCCTAAGATAAGTTCTTTAGTCATTCATCCTCTTCCCAATGCAATCATTTCTCACCCTCCACCACAATCTTTTTTTGTTAATTAGGTTTGGTTCCCTGTAACTGCATGCTAGAAGTCAAGGATATCTCTAAACCCACTTAAGCCCCCATAGTTTTGTGACCTATACGTCAATGGTGGGTCCCTTCCCCTCCTGACTTCTGATCTATAATTTTAGTGAGAGAGCAATAGTATATAAATCTTGGCTACCTTAAGTCTTCACCCTCCCACAGTGCACCTGCTTCATTAAAGTTCAAAGACCCTGTGCACAGTGGTGTGTGCCTGTGGTCTAACCTGCCCTGAATTAAAGTATTTGGATTTTTGCAACTTTGCATTTTCTGTAGGTTGCTACATCATGCTGTTCTGTACTTCTATTCTTCCTTTCTTTTGTGTACAGCTATCTGTCCCATGGTCACCTGCTCCAGTAAGGCATATTAGTAGTAGTAACATGGAGCACGTGACAGGGGAGGGTAGAGCAGTCTGCACACTGATGATGCTGTGAGGAAGACTACACTCCAACTTCCAGATTCTACACATGCTTCTGCCACACTATAGGTTCTAGTACCTTAAAGAAGTTAGCAATCTGTGAGCAATGAAGTTAGCCAGAAGGTGATTTCCCCAAATCTGAACCAGGGGAGCACCACTGAAATATAACTGGGGTACTGAAGAATCAGGGTTACCTGAAGACACTTTCTTTTTTAAAACAGCTCCCCCCCGGTGTTGCACGCCCACTCCTCTGGCTTTAGGGCTAACCCCAATTGTGGATTTGATTCTGTTTGCTATTAGCCCCACCTGTTGCTCCACAGTGGTTGGTATAAATCCTGCTGTGGGTGACATGGGGTGGGGGGTGTGTGTGCTTTAAATATGCATTCAAAAATTCAGCTACTATAGCTTACCTAGTTGAGTGTCTGGGTGCTAGGCTACTTTTATGCACTCAAAGGGACAGCAATCTCTACTTCACCACACAATCTTCCCAATGTAAAATATTAAGTCTTAGACATCATAATTCTGTGCAAAATCAACTTTCTTAGAAGCAAAACAATTTACAACCACCCGCAACTATGGTAAGACACCTCGACCAGTTTTACAGAATGACTGCATCATCAGGAGGGTGATGGAGCAGTAGTCCTGCTACAGTAGAGGTGAGGTTTCTTACCTGAGTTATGGGCAGTTGTGAATTGTTCTGCAACATATATAGCAGATTTTGCACACAGAATTGTGGTACTTTTCTGCTCTGCTGATCACCAGGGGTGCATCTAGAATTTTTTCAAGGGGGCAATAGCCTGCTAGGCTTCTTTTATGCACTCAAAGGGACAGCAATCTCGGCTTCACCATGCAAACTGTCCAATGTAAAATATTAAGTCTTAGGCATCACAGTTGTGTTTGCAGAATCTACTTTATTAGAAGCAAAACAATTTACAACCACCCACAGCTATGGTAAGAAAGCTCAACCAGTTTTACAGGATGACTGCATCATCAGGAAGGCGATGAGGCAGTAGTTCTGCGAAACCAGTAGAGGTGAGGTGTCTTACCTGAGTTATGGGAGTTGTGAATTGTTCTGCACCATATAAAGCAGATTTTGCACACAGAGTTGTTGTACTTTTCTGCACTGCTGATCACCAGGGTCACATGTAGAATTTTTTCAAGGGGGCAGCTCTTCCCCAAAATGTAAAATATTACCATTTAAAGCTAAGATTAGGTTTTAACAGATTTTTGCTGGACTAATGAGGTTGTGGGTGCTACTTGGATACATAGCTGGATCCACTGGTACTGACCACCCCTATATATTTGCTTTCCAGTACCTATACCTCATTCTGTAGCCTGTTCTCTCAAGGTCTGTCCCAGCCTACCAACCACTGCTGGAACCCTCAGTCTTTTTTCCTTCTAATCCCACCAACACATGCTTTCCCCTCTGCATTCCCTGAAAAGTATATTATCCCTGAATCACCATCACTTCCCCCAGCACTCTCCTACTACTATTTAAACAAGTATTACTGCAAACTGTATTGAAAGGAATTTGTTTTATGCAATTCTCTACTGTAAAAAGTTTTGAGAAAGCAGGGGATTACATTCCTAAACATTTGAAAGACACACTTGTTTTGAATCATGAAAGGAAACTGTCAATATGTAGATTACATTACTAAACATTTGAAAGACAAACTTATTTTGAATCATGAAAGAAAGCTATGTCAGTTTACCTGGAGCTATTAAAAAATGCAAGCAGTTTATTCCTCACTCTACAGTTCACTCTGGGAGTTCATTGGAATGATCGGAAATTTCTTTAACATCTGCCTTTGACTTAGAGTTCCCCAGATTCCTAGTGCCAGTCATATCATCAACTCACAGCAGAATAAACTTAGAAACTGGTGATCATATCCTGTGTTTTTAAAAACATTGCAGAACTATTTTTTCAGTGCCACTGCAGGAGGAGGAGGGAGAGGGGGTTGTGAGGTCTGGTGGAGAGGAAGGCAATTGAAAACTAATGCTACGGAAATTAATGTATCACCATGTAGTTACACACAACAGCTGTCATGAAGTCCCTCTTTTAATTTACTTTTTTAGCAAAAAGACAGCATGGCTTTGCAATGCAGCCTTAAAATTGCCTGGTGGTCTGAAAAAGAATCTGGAAAAAAAACTGCTTTGAGTATAGTTGAAAGGGCTATTTGTAAAAATAAGGTCAATAATGTAGATGCAGTGAGATTTTTAGAAATTATTCTTGAGGACTCTATCATCAATTGTCTGAGTCCTAGGCTCAGTTGAAAATCAGTTAATGCATGTGTTATTTATAAAGTACCAATTGACATTAAAATCCTTTAACAGTAAAAGTTCATGCAATTCCATGAAATGAAAAAGGGAATCCTGCAGTCATGAAATGCACTTAGTTTTACATTCGGTGGACCATAAACACCTGTTATTAATATGGTAAATGGTAGTGTAAGTTCTAACACTAATACTTCTAATTCTGCCATATCTATCTTTAAAACAAACTCTGTAAATAGGCAATTTTTCACATAAATTAGTCCTCCTTCCCATTTCTTATTCCTGTTTTTCCACCAGATTTGGTGATTTGGAATGTTAATTTGTAAATTGGTAACTCTGTTATTCAACCAAGATTCGGTTGCAGCAACCACATCTGGCTGATGACAAGTAATCCACTCCGTAACTGGGTCAATTTTATTAAGTATACTTTTGGTATTGAAATGCACCATGCTAAAATTGTGTTTGAGAAGAATTTCAGATGCAAGATTTGTAGAAGATTGGGGGCCTGGATAAGGATGGACGTTTCCACTCAGGGATAAAAAAATTAGAGATAAAATTTTAAGTGTTTTAAATAACTCAGAATGATCTTTCCTATTCATGAGCAAATTCCTGTTCAAATTAACCATTCATTTCAAAAAAGACCTACATACCACACATGCATCTACATTGATATTTGTAAAAGTAGCCCATCTTGAAAAATCATCTCTTAGCATGGCTGCAAACAAATCTGAAGAAATATATTCTTGCCATCCTAACTGATTTATATAAAAAACACAAAAACAAAACCAAAAAAACTCTAGTGGGAGGTTTACTAACAAACTGATTCTCAAAATTAGTCTGTAGCCCACTCTCATTAGTCCCCCACCCTATGCAACAAGAACCTAAATAATTAGAAGGAGCCCTAAGTCAGGCCTTTAATTTAATTTAAAATGAAATAGGTATGAGGAAGGCTTCCAAACCTCTTGGGACCAGCAGTAACAAATTAGGTGTAGATGGAGGAAGGGTGTCACCTGACAGCTAAATAAATGCTGATGGTTTTTTAATGTAGCAGATATACCCACAAGTCATGTTCTGTCTGTTGATCACTTGAACGCTGGGGCAAAATGGTTGTTTCCATCAATTTTGTACTTACACTTTGGCAAATTTTGCAATTTTCAGCTCCACGTACTTAATGCAGATTCTTGGGCTGTTACTTTGACAGTAAGTGAAATATACATTCAACTATGGTCTCAATATATATGTGGGAGTTAGAGCGTTAACATGCATACCCTTACATTACCTCAAAAGATTCATGTTAAAAGTTATCGGGTTAAATACCAACCACCACCCCTTAATTTCTTGTGAAATGTCAAAATATTCTTATATTTAATCTTGTCAAACAGGATTTATTGTGCTTTATAATATAATTTTATGTTGTCTAAAAGGGTAAGGATTCTGCTCTGAAATGCATATGTGGTTGTGAAGTTTTAAGGTAATATAAGAGGATAAATTGATAAAAGGGAAGACACCACTAATAGACAAAATTTTGGTAAGTTTATACTTTTTGAGTTCTTTATACCATATCTTCTGTGTTTATATATGTGTGGCATATAAATATATATATGTGTGTGTCTGTCTATCTATCTATCTATCTATCTATCTATCTATCTATCTATCTATCTATCTATCTATCTATCTATCTATCTATCTATCATAGTAGCATGGTAGTGCTACCATAGTTAGGGTTGAGTAGCCCTTTTAAGGTTAAAGGGTCAAACTTTGCACCTTAATAACTTTGCCACCATTCAATGGATTTGCCTGAAATTTGAAATGCATGATCAAGAACCATACACCTTGGAATATGCCAACTTTTGTACCAGTCAGATATACAGCTGTGCAGTTATTAAGCATGATCTGCACACGCATTTATGCTATTTGGTGAATTCTTTGCTCGTGCCTACAGGTTGCATGTTTTGTGCTAATAGTCCAAAAACATCAGGGAACATGTGACCAGAGTCCCCAATGTGCCTTTTGAAGATTTCGTGAAAAAATATTGAATGGTTAAAAAGTTATTCAAAAAACAAGTTCCCATTATAAGTCAATGGGAAAAGTTAACAAAAAAATCGAAAGTGTCACAAATGCAGTTTTTACTTTCGCAAATGGCACTTTTACTTTCGCAAATCCACCATTTTGTTTTCAGTTGGTGATCATAAAAATGCTTGCCATTTAAATTTGGGATAATCTAGCAACCTAATTATTTTTGTATTCACCTAATCGGACCCTGGGGATGCTAGGCATGTCTTTACTTTGGGATAAAACACCTCAGAAATATGTTTTTCAAATTTCTGAAAAAAGTACTTTTGCAAAGTGCATTCACATGTACGACACTTTTGAATGAATTTGCGAAAGCTTTATCAAAGTTCGACAGTACTTTTTCAGACTATGACTAAAATGACACTGGTTCTTTGCCACTGTGGTGCTAAAGAACTGTTTGGTCTTTTGGATTGAAATTTGGAGGTTAGGCAGCAAACATCTCACAGATGTGGCTTTTGGTGGATTGGTGACAAAATATTGCTCAGCTGCCAAGTTCCGGTGCTCCGAAGTTGGTGCTTTTTCTCATAGACTAACATGGTGGCATATGCCGCGCCCTTTAGGGCTCGTATCTCAAAAACAGTGCGGGATACGGAATTTTTGTCGTGAGTATGTGTGACATTTAAATTGTGTTTCTATGCCATACAGTTCCTGAGATATAAGCAATTTAGTATTCCAACAGCTAATGTTCTGCTCCAAGGCCCATTGTTATGCATACATTCTTTGTGCAAACTGTGTTTCTCTATGCAGCTGTAGGGCAAAAACAGGGTATGCACTTCTGTTAATGTTACAGTTACTGTTTCCACTTGCTTTTACATACCCATTGGCATTTTGTGTTCCCATGTGAACCTCTGCGTCCATTACTCTTTGCATTCTTGTTTGCGCTTGCGTTTGCATTGTTACCATTTGTGTTTCCCCTACTGTTTCTGTTTGCATTTCAGTTTGCAGCCCCGTGTGGATTGTCATTTGCGTTTATGGCAGCCCTTTCATTTGCTTTACCATTTCTCTTTCGTTTTGCATCTTCGTTGCTGTTACTGTTACCATTTGCATTTGCAATTGCGTTACTGTGCCCGTGCACATTATGGCTTGTGTTTCCATATGTGCATGTGTTTCCTTTTGCATTTCTGTTTCCTTTGCAGCTATTACTGCTGTTACTGTAACCATTCACCTTTACAATTGCGGTACTGTGCACCTGCGTGCATCACGTGACGGGAGCGCAGGGCCCCACGCTGCTGCATTACTTTCACTATTTCTCATCATCATTCTCAAAAAGAAGGGAAATTAGAGGCAAAAAACTCAGTTTAATGCATCAGTTAGGATTGTTCCACAGTGACAAAAGCAAGGAAATTTGGTGTAAGGGTTGAAACCCCACTTGGACCCCTCCAGCCCACCCCAACTGGCATTGGGGTGTGTGTTGGGGTCGTTGGTCCTAACTCTCACCCCATTCTCCTATTTCTGAGCTTCTTTACATATGTGTGGGCTACGTAATACAAAAAAGTAGCCTGGAAAATAATGATTTCGGTGAGATTTTAATTTCTTTCCTGTGTCATGAGGTTGCTGAGATATTGGCAATTAAGCACTTAAAATGTTTTTTTTAGGACGATGTCATCACTACCGCATTGTTATATGATGCAGTGGGGGCACAGGACCTGAAGGGCCCATGTTCCCACCACTGCATCTATGAAATGTTATGATCTTGTGGTAGTGTGGGTCATGTACTGCCAGCACTGAATCAATATGGCAAATCATGGAGGGTAGAATACAGGCCAAAGGGCCTCGCCACAATAATTCATATATCATATAGTGTGAGTACAGTAATGCAGTGGGAGCACAGGTCCTGAAGGACCTGTGCTTCCAGCACTGCATGCATAGATCATGCATTGGGAGCACAGGGCCTGAATGGCCTGCACTCCCAATACTGCAGTCATATGTCATGCAGTGGGAGCACAGTGCTTGAAGGGAGTGCGGTCCTCTCTGAGCATACACATATCATGTTGTGGGAGGACAGGTCCTGAAAGGCCTGTGGTTCTACCACTGCATACATAGATCATGCAGTGGGAGTGTAGGGCCCGAAGGGCCTGTGCTCCAACCCCTGTATCCATGTATGTTATGATGTTGTGGGAGTGCAGTGTAGGAATGCAGAGCTGTGTGCTGTCAACAGTGAATCAATACGTGAAATTATGAGGTCAGAGCACAGGACCTGAAGGGACCACACTCCCACCACTGCATTGATATATCATGCAGTGGTAGCACAGGTCCGGATCCATATTACAGATGATGTTCTGGGGGTGCAATACCACGTCTTGTTGTGGGACTTGAGGGTCAGAAGAGTTTGCGTTGCCAGCACTACAGCTATACAGCTCTTACTGGTTTTGGTTTTGTAGTCGTTATGAGACTGTATAAACATGTTAATTCTTGTTACTTTTTTCTTTGTGGTGCACTTACACTTGTTATGCAGTATGCAAAATCTTTGCATTCTTCTTACTACTTTGCCTTAGTTGTACTTTCCATTCATGTTTTAGACACCAGATCATTTTGTGTGAGTGTGCTTATAAAGAGCTGTTTTGGTAGGATCTGATCCATGTGTATTTGGTGCTGTGTTAATAGGTACACACTTGTAGTCTTTTCAGCTCTGTCATAATTACTATTTGTAGGAGTGGTACAACTTGTTTTAGTTGATTTGCATGCTTAAAAAGAACAACAGCTATATTCAAATGTTCTAATTTGATGGTTCAGTAAAGACTCGACACAGGTGGTTAACTTTAAAAAAGATTTATTGCCAATTGGAAAAACTGAGAAAGGGCCAATTAAGATTAAAATTCTTGTACAAAATCAGTCTCACAATACAATCCTTGCATGTGTGTAATCATTGGTTGGAAGATATGTAAATGTGTGTCATATATAGTAAGTGGATCATATGACTTGGAATAAGTACCTACATTAATGAAGGTATGTCAGGAGCTTCTAAGCAGTGATTACACAAATGAAACAGTGATGATTTGTTGCTATTGTGTGACTGATAATGTGTATGTTCCTGGGATGGGCGAAAAGCCAGATGCTGAGTGTTTAAGTAATAGCAATATAAAAAATATTATCATTTCAGTGACATTAGATAACCAGTATGTTCAGTTAAATATTGTAAGATATATCACTGAGTAGGTGCATATGGAAAATTCCCACCAACCCCTCAATAGAGGAGATCATAAACATTGTCAGGAACAGGTATGAAGTGCATTGTGATCAGTAGAAGTGTCAGATTTACAATTTCAAGTATTATTAACATGCATTACATTTACTTGAATGAGAAGTACAACACATTTCATATTATTACATCTGCAATACACATTTCTTTCAAAGGTTACATTAGTTACTACATCAGTTCTGAACTAGGAAAGAACAAATGTGTGTAGTATGCTGTTTTTATCAAAGATATAGGTCACTGAACTTTATCAGTACGGTATTCTATTATATGTTAAGGAGAAATTCTTACTTGACTCTTACAGTAACACTTTTACTAGAACAATTA
The DNA here is from genome assembly GCA_016271365.2 of Neoceratodus forsteri. Classification (NCBI taxonomy): domain Eukaryota; kingdom Metazoa; phylum Chordata; order Ceratodontiformes; family Ceratodontidae; genus Neoceratodus; species Neoceratodus forsteri. Next base: position 468,617,955 of record CM028134.1, on the reverse strand, counting down.
AACTAGTTAACAAAAATGGCCAGATGAAATAACACTGTAAATATCACTCATCTGTCATTACATAGGTATGCAATACTCATAGATGTGTTCTTGGAATACTGAAACAGCACTAAGCAGTACTTGTACATTGTTAATTGTTTTCTTTCTCTACAAATATACACATTTTCCAACCAGTTGAACATTTCATTATGTACACTTAGTTAATTATGTATAAAGAGTTATATTTACATACACACAGTTTGGCAGTTTGAAAAATATCAGGCATAGTACTACACTGTTGTATGGCAAAAAAATGGTGATGCAGTCAAGATGTTAACAAATAATGTAGAAAAAACCCTGGTGATACGAAACATGTGACAGAGTGTTCTGCGTGGCAATGACACTTTTACAAATGATCAAGGACAAGTTTTGTGTCTCTGTTGAGGCACTGAGTTAGGAAGTGGCAGCTACTTCTTGTTATGTATGGATATGGCATACCTACAAGAAAATATATGTACAGAAGAGGTGAGCTGGAAAGGACTCTTTTTTGACATGTACAATCTTTATTAGACATGTAAGCATGGTTTATCTAGTGACTGTGAAGAGAGCTGGCACTGATTGAAGACCATTGCAACAATTTCCAAGTAGTCACTGATCCACACAACATCTTATATGTCATTGTGCATGCAATATGTTTTGTCACCATGTCATATTTTAGGAATGTGATCATTTATAAAAAGTTGTAGGTTAGAAACAATTCTTGTATCCTACGAGTGACTGTGTCACAGGGTAGACAGCAAAGAATGTCACATGTTGTGTGACTATTCTTCTGAGATATGAAGGTCATTCTGACTACTAATTTTATGCTTGATGCATTATATACCTTGTTGCTCTATGTAAACTTGCTTAGAAAGTTATAATAACTCAGTGCTTGAACTTAAAAACTTTTATTTCTACTTGGAGCCCTGCACAGGAAGCAGGAAGAGTGAGCCTGTGGTTCTCATCATAACACTGAGAACTACAGACTCAGATTTAAAACTCCTTTTTAAATACTTTTTGTATACTGTTCATTTCAGGGGCATTTATTAGCTATTTTAAAACTAAGAAGCTACTTAGAGTGTAAAATTGAGCATTTTGTAAACGCTACGATTATGTGACCCTACTGATTAGCTTCCGGGTCACCTGACTGATTAAAACAGCCCCGTTATGAGCAGAGCAAGTTAGGGCAGGGCAGTGGGCATCCGTGCGCAAAGACACACGCATATGTGCTTGTTTGACGTGGTAGTGTGGAAAGGAGGATTTACATATTAAGTAAGTTTGTAAAACTGATTTAACTCCACATTTCTTTCTATTTAATTATAGTCTAATTGTTTACTATGGCTGAGTTCATTAAGACTGAAACAGGGGAAATTGGTATTAAATGCCCAGTTTGCAATATGTATTCATTTACATCAGATCTCTTAAATAACCAATTGAGTTATAAATGTATCAAATGTATTATTAACGAAGAACTTCAACAAGAAATCAATACATTTGGTGCAAGACTGCAATGCTTAGAAACTAGTCAAAATAATATGGTACACCGATTTCAAACTAGTAGTGAAGTCCAAACTGAACCATTGCCTAAGAAGAGTGGAAATATTGATACTGCAATTGACAAAGACTTAATTGATCTTCAAATAAATGATTCTAGTATAAATGTGGTACCACTGATTCAAACACTAAATATTAAACCGCCAGTTGAACAAATCCACCAAAATAAAAAAAGACCAAGAGAAAATGATTTAAGTAATTTAGATTGTGATTAGGTAACTGTAAATAATACTAGGGCAGCAAAAAAAGGAAGAAGAGCAAAAGCTTTTGAATTACCCCAATAAACCAATACTCAATTCTTAGTACCTTCAAAGACAAAGAAAATGACACAAATCCTTTGATTACTGTAAATTTGCCCAATGAAACTATGGAATATCAAAATTCTGAAAATTCAGACGACTCAATCAATCACAAACCAAATGATGCACCTAATCAAGTTATTTTAGAAAGTGAAATAACATCACAGCCTCTTTTTGTTTTGAGGGATTCTATGGTTAAATTCCTTGGTAGATAGATTTGCAATCCTGACAAAGAGTTTAGAATGGTATCATCCTTTAGATGTGCAAAAATAGGAGATATTACCTCAATGTTGGATAATATTATACCAAAATCACATAATTCCATGGTCATAATACATGCAGGTGCAAATAACATATTAAGTGAACCAATATACAAAATTAAACAAGATTTTGTCTCAATGACTAATAAATTAATTGACTTAAATTGTAGTATATCCTTTTCCGAAATTCTACCAATACCCAAAGCTTCTGAATATAATCTAAACAAAATCAAATTGATAAATTACTGGTTGAGAAAATGGTGCTTGAAACAGGAACTGGGATGTATAACTCACTGGGAAGACTTTATCTACAGGGATGAACTTTTTTCAAATGATGGATTACACCCTAGTAGGAGAGGAAATGCCCTACTAGGTAAACAAATATTAGCTCATATACAAAAATCTTTAAACTAAGATATGGGGGGGGGGACTCCAACATCTTTGGATTCTCTTAATACTAAACTCAATCAAGGACATAAGAAAATTAACAATCTAACAAACTGTAATATCAAAGATTATGAAACAACGAAATTAGATAATACTAAAATGAATATATTACTCTTAAACGCAAGAAGTCTCTTGAATAAAATTGACGAACTATCTGATTACCTACAGTACACAAAAGTGAAATTGATATATGTGGAGTAACAGAAACATGGTTTAAAAATGATGACTGGGCAACTGAAATATCAGGTTATCTAAAATATGAAAAAAATTGTATTAATACCAGAGGAGGTGGAATAGTCCTATATATTAAAAACAAATTCAAGAGTTATTTAATAAATAATGATACTTCTAGCGAATTAACATGGATTAAGTTTAATCTTACACCAGAACATACTATTACAGTGGGACTTGGATATAGATCCCCAAATTTAAACATAGATGAAAATCATATGTTTTTAACCAATATAGAAGATAATCTACAGAACCAAAATTGTTTACTCATGGGAGATTTCAACTTCCCTAATATTGATTGGAATTATTCAAAAGGAAACACAGCTATAGATTGTTCATTTTTTAGATCTAATTAACATAAATAACTTAAGCCAACTAGTATAATTTCCTACAAGAGGTAACAATATATTAGATCTGATTTTTTCTAATATAGAAAATGTTGAGGCAAATGTTACTATTAAACACCCTTTTGCAAATAGCGATCATAATATGATTCATACAACAATGAATTTAACTCACTCAACTGAAACTTTGGGTTGTACAGTTGTAAAAGATGTCAAAAAAGCAAATTACAAAAAAATTAAACAATATCTTATGGAATGGAATTGGGCTTCTGACCTTATTGACAATAACATTAATACAGTTTATAATAAATTTATGTTAAAAATAAATACAAGTATTAAATTATGGGTACCTATTAGAAGGAAATACATAAAAAATGGTAGACCCCCTATGTGGTGGAATCACAAAATCAAAAAAAATTCTGGCCAAAAAACAACGGTTATATAAGAAATTTAGGAATAATAAAACTAGCTCTAGTTGGAATAGATATAAACAAACATCAAATAAAAGTAAGAATATGATTACAAAACTAAAAAGGAATCTTGAAGAAAAACTAGCAATTACTGTTAAAGATAATAAAAAATCATTTTATAATTACATTGGTTCATTAAAATAAAAATCCTTCCATAGGACCTTTACAGTCATCAAATCAGATAATAACCGATGAAACAGAAATTGCAAACAGACTGAATAATTACTTTATTAACATTTTTAAACCAACCAATCTAGATTCCGTATGTGACAAAACCAAAAAAAATTCCTTTTCCCCTATATCTGAGGGTGAGGTCTTAGATGCTATAAACACTTTAAAAAATACTGGAACTCCTGGACCAGATGGCATTCCTTCATTATTCATTATTAATTTAAAAGAACTACTGGTTGGACCATTAGCTTTAATATTTAATCTATCAATGAATACAGGGCATACGGCTCCAACATGGAATAAAGCCATAGTTATTCCAATCCACAAAGGTGGTAGTAAAGGCCTAGAGCAAAATTATCGGCCTATTAGTTTAACAGATGTACTATGTAAGCTAATTGAAAGAATATTAAAGAATAGAATCTCAGATCATTTAGTTGAAAATAAATTCACAGATATCTATCAACATGGTTTTGTTAAGAACAGATCATGCCAAACTAATTTACTGTATTTTCTGGAGCCAGTAAGTGATGCACTGGACAAGGGATTATCAGTGGACCTAATATTTTTAGATTTTTCTAAGGCATTTGATTCAGTATCACACCAAATATTAATAATAGAACTTGAGAAATTGAAAATTGATCCAATAATAATAAGATGGATTCATGCTTGGCTATCAGATAGATCTCAACAGGTATCAGTCAAGGGCTATCTATCTAAATGGGGTCCTGTTACTAGTGGTGTTCCTCAGGGCTCAGTACTGGGCCCAACTCTTTTCAATATTCTCATTTCGTCTATGTGTCTGTTAAATGACTCTTGTTGGTTGGCCAAATTTGCTGATGACTACAAAATAGGAAGCATCATAAATGATCACAATTCTGCGGTAGAAATGCAAAATAATCTAAATCATTTAGTTGAATGGTCTAAACATAAAAGTCTACTGTTTAATGAAACAAAGTGTAAGGTAATGCACTTGGGCAAACATAACCCATGTTTCATTTATACTTTATTGCTTTACAAACAACCCAGCAAGAAAAAGATTTAGGAGTTATTCTATCAAATGATTTAACATATAACACACATACAATAACAGCTGTTAAAAAAGGCAATACAATATTAAATTATATATTAAGAAATATTAAAAGCAGAGATGAGAAAGTTCTGTTACCATTATACACTGGTCTTGTTAGACCACATTTAGAATACTGTTCCTCTGTTACGGCTCCATATTTAATTAAAAATAAGAAATTAATTGAAAGCATTCAAAGAAAAACAACAAGGAAAATAACTACTATTCAGAAATTGACTATGAAACCAGACTAAAAAATAGGTCTTTATTCAATGGATTATAGGAGACTTCGAGGTGATCTATGCTTAACATACAAAGCATTCCAAAATGAAATAATACTAGAAACTATAGGATTACAAAGGAAAAAGACTCCTATAAATACCAGATCTCATATACTAAAACTTAAAGGCACAAAAAACAATTTGGTTAAAAGAAATAATTGGTATACTCAAAGGGTAGTAAATTCATGGAATAAACTTCCATCTAACATGGTATTCAGTAAATCAATGACTATATTTAAAACTAACCTTGATAATTACATGGGTCATGCAAAATTTAGTTTCCACCCATGAATGGGTGGCGAGTTCACAAAAGGTATTAATACCTACTGAACCCATATTAATCTATGAACCTATGAATCGTAATTCTTCAATATCAGAAGACAGGCATTTTTTAAGTGTCGCGGTAGTCTCTGTTTCAAACAGCTTGTAGAGTCGTCACACTCTACCCATCCACTTCTGTACCTTAGCAAACAGGTGTAATGCCCTGAATGCATAACTTGACCATGGTGGTAGATCACACTGTGAGTGTCAAACAGTGATTGGTTAAAAGCTATTCTGTGTAATCTGTGATCGGAGTGTCAACTCTGAGCCTGTTAGAGTCAAATCTGTGCAATATAAGCAACAGATATTGAGATGAAGTCCTGAGACGTATGGACTGAGTACATGTGCCTCCACACCTTTCACAGGAGTGACCACATTGAGCATTGGTAAATAGCTGATGAAATTTTCACTTTTGGCTTGAGGGACAAATAGAGTAATCCACAGTATGTCTTCTGTGGATTCACACTTTGAATGACCACATGCTACACATACATATTTGGTTATATATGACACAGTGAAGTACTGGCACATGGGCATGCCCTCTTCATCCAAGCTGTTTATGATTGCCATCATAAACTCACTGGTGTCTTGCTGCATGTTTGCAGCAAATGTACTGCATCCATCATATGTACCTAACACCTGCCGTAGTGGTGTCAGTGACTGCATATTGTTAGCCTGATCAGAAGCCATGTTGATAATCTGCTTCAATGCCTTTGATAGGGCAGTGTCTTGTGAAGCAGATATTGCCTGCAGAAAGTGTGGCATGTGGAGAAAAACTTGCATAGCTGAATTAGCATAGCAGTTCACACTAGTGCTGTTGTTAAAGGCTGGGACAGCAGCTACACCAACTGATTTCTGGCAAGCAGCTGGCTCTGAATGTGTAGTTGAGATTGTGACCTTTGTTGAACTCTTTAGAGTTGAATCACTTGTGGAAGCTCATGGCTGTTTGCTGACAGCTGTAGATATGACTGTACGATGTGAGACAGCCAGATACGTAGGCAGAGGTATTAAAGGCATCCGTGGCTGATAAAGAGTATGTAACCTGTTGTACTCAACAATACATCGCTTGTCAGCATGTATCTTGTGAGCTGCAAGAGTTATAATGTGCAACCCAGAAAGACTACGGACACGTGAAAGTGCCACATAGCTCATGCCATCCTTGAAAATGTCTGTAACCTATGTCCACCATTGCTGAATCCAAACTCAAGCCCTGAGATTTGTGAATAGAAACAGCATATGCAACACATAGTGGGAACTGTTTCCTGTTTACATAGATATCTTTAAATACCTGAAATTTCACACAGGTATGGTCTACTGTACAGGCTGTTCCATATTGTCAAAGTTAACTACAAGCATCAGGATATATGTCTTCTGGACATTGTAGACAAAGTCAGTGATGTTACCCATGGCACCGTTTATCATGCCTTGGTCAACATCGACATTATGTTGCAGCATGACACGAGAGTTCTTACAAAGTGTAAGAACAGCCTATAGGCCAGCTGTGCGTGACACCTCTGACTTCAGTTCACTGAGTCGTTCAGTCATCTTTGCTACCAGCTTGCAACTGAGAATGACACCATCAACTGTGTCAACAGCATGCAGAGTTACAGTTTCTTGGTTTTCTCTCTGCAGCATAACACTGTTGAACTGAGTGCATTTCTTTAGTCATGGCATAAGACACACTATGTGTGTGCCTGTGGAGTACGCATTGCTGAAAACATTACATGCTGTTTCTATGGATGTAATATGTATTCTGATTCTCCGATCATTTAACATAGCAACATGTTCTGGTGATAGAGAACCTATATGAGCTTCATCTAAAAGTGATTTGTAAGCCAGATCACCACTTTGGCGCATGTTCTCATACAACTCGACATAGGTGAATAACTCCCAAAGGTTAAAACCTCCAATGCAGCCTAGTGTGTTCTTAGCCTGCTTGGCAGTCAGAGTTGCAAATACATGTTCTGCGTTAACTGGTGCAAGCTGTAAAAGGTTTCCCAATACAACAATACTTTTGCCACCAAAATGGTACTCCATAGTCAGTACTCAAGATCTCCTATAGACGTAGATGTATACAGGCGAGCATTACATTGGAGACCATGCTGATTTCATCAGTGATGAGTAACTTCATCTTTGTGAACATGGATCGGAGCTGAGATGCAACCTTAAATGACAGTTTTTGATACTCTCCTGTTTTGCCATGTTCCACTGGCAACATAAAGAGATGGTGTAATGTAACTCCACCAATGTTGTATGCAGCTAGTCCTGCGGGAGCAGTAATGGAAACATACATTGATGACCCTGTCAGGTCCGTATTTCAGCAGTGATGGCTTCAATGAGGAAACTCTTTCCTGTACCAGCTGAACCACTAACAAAAGATCAGTAGTGGTTTATAGTCAAGACAGTCACTTTTTGCTTCATGTAAGTAGCATGTCGACAGCATCAATGACTTGAGGTAACTACCATGCTGCTGCTGATTCAATCTTTCTCTCAAGTCAGTTGGGTTGACAGTACAGTGTGTTCCATGTTCCATGGCACTCTCAACTTCTGAGATTAACACTTCTGGGGCATTTAAAGGCAGAGGTTTGCCTAGAACACCTTGTCCTTCTGGATCAAGATTGTCTTGTGAACTAACAGGAGTGTCCTCCTGAAGTTGTTTCTCTGCCTTCTCAAGCTGTTCTTTCTCAGCCTCTAGTCTCTGTATGTATGTCTCTGAGTATTCAGTTTTGAAAGTCTCATAACTGAGATTGAATTCTTCCTCGAATGTACCAGTTACCTTTAATTCAGACTCATTCCTCCAGGGTCTAATAGGAATAGGAGAGCAAAGTAATGCTCTCTGCTCTCCGCCAGCCTAGATGTAATTTACAGTGGTCTATGAGCCACGGCTTGTGTCTCTTTACAGACAGCCATCCACTCTGTTCAACTTGTAAATGTGCCGTGGTTGAGTGAGGTGATATCTGTTTTGTAGTCATGCCACTTAGCCACCTGAAAGAGACACATATCATTCATGTCATTGTGTCTATGGGGGTAGTATGTGTCAATCAGGTTATTCTTCAAGATATGTTTTGAAGAAAGTCTATTGGCAACGAGATCCTCAATCTCAGTATGAAGAATCAGTACATGTTTGCATTTCTCTTTGTAGTTCACACTGAGAAAACATACAGCATCAGACTTCCCATACAGATGTGTATCCATTAAACGATCACTGGCTTCATAGGCACCACATTCTCTGTGTGAAAGGGTCTTCAAGTCCAGTGATCACAGCTGAGATGTCAGGGTCTTGCTTGAACTGGCAATATCTTCCCAAAGATCTTGCAAGCTAGTCTGCTCATGCTTGCTTATGTACGAAGTGATGTACTGCACCAGGGCCAATGAGTTGTCAGCCATGAACTGAATATCTATGCTTGCTACATTAGGAGAAGAGTTGCGTTGTAGTCATTGATGTACATTTCTTTCTCATCTCTGCGTAACTTGTATACCCTCTTGGTTGATTTTGCATTCAAGTGGTGTCACATTGCTGAAAAAAGTTCATTCATGGAACCATCCTGACAGACTCGTCTAGGGAATCTGAAGCCACATTGTGTGTACCAATCAGATTTGTTCTTTACTACTCACTGGCAGTATTTTGCACAAATATGCTGCTGGAACTTTTGTACCAACTTCCATAGTGTATGACTGTCATACTTGTCTGGGATGCGGCAAGTGATATACTGTTTGATGAATGCTAGCACTTGTGCTGCTTCATGTTCACCTATGCGTGGTGCATCCTTGATCCATAATAACATATGAGTATGAGGAGCACCTCGTGCCTGATACTCCATCTGCCAAAAGTAATGTTCCACAACACCAAGAGGCAGATTGTCCTTTGGCAAAATGAAAGTCAGAATGTCATGGAACCGCTTGTGAAAATGTCTTGTGACAGACACAGGATCAAGTGAACACATTTCTCTGACAGTCATCGATGACATGCCATCAACATCAGAATTTGCCCACTTTAACAGTTCAATGACCTCATACCAGGCATATTCAGCACAACTCAGTGTGACAAACCATGTGGCTGCACCATGCTCTTGCAGCATTGTCATCACCTCAGAGTTTCTGCGATACAAATATTCTTTGGTACCATGTAGACTTGACAGAATGGAAGACAGATTCACTTGCACATTTTCATCTTTCTGCTTTAATGTCTCTAGAAATTGAGCAGCTGTTATTCCGTCTAGTGGACTTGTGAGATGAATAGTATATGCTATAGATGCAGACAGAATGCTAAGTTCACTCTCCCAGAGGAGATGAAACAGGTACTATATGTTACATCTGAATTTGCTATCCTTACTGAGCACACGGCTAGTGCGGTACTCAGCACCCTGTACACGCATTTCTCTTTCATCTAGCCATCCACCTGATCCTTTTGGGAATAAGTCTGAGAAACAGCGTGCTTCTAGTGTTGCCTCCCACATGATGACAGGTTCACCTTCCACCTGTTTCATTTGATAGAGATCAATGTTGTCCCCTACTGGATTTCTGCCATGCAGTGGGTGAATTGTGTACTGTTCATACACATTATCATTTGTCTGTCCACTGACCTTCTCAATCATTGGCTTTGTTGTTTCCAACATGTCAGGTTGAGCAGACAGACTAGTCATGTGATCAATATCAAGGTCTGCATAAAAGGAATTGTTGCTCTTTAAATAAGTAAGAGCAAGCTTGACCTTCTGCACATTGACAACATCTTGCCAGATGACCTTCGACTTAGTTGGAACACCATTTACAAGAATCACCAAACTATTTTCCATGGACATTGCTTCCACATTTTCCTGCAGAGGAAGTGGGAGATACATGACGGAACCCTTCAGAGATCTAATGAGTTCTTTCTGTGGGATGTTCCATGTCTTTGTGTTCAGAAGTAGAATGGTTTGAAATGGGTTCATTGTCTGAATAAGAATAGGTTCAAACATATTCAATGTGGCAGTCTCACTTGGTGTAGCTTGTGCCTCCATGTTATTCAACAGTGACCTTGGTGGCAGAATGTTGGACTTTAGTTTGGAAAAACAGTGTTTGCATAGCACAATGGTGGACTGTAACTGAAAGTCAGATTTCATCAGCACAAATGCTGAGAGTCGGAACCACATGTCATTGTATGGTGACAAGGTTTCAAGGTTCACTGTGACCGTTTGTTTGCTGTAGTACAGACAGTCATGATACACATACAGAGTCAAAGTTCTGAGCTTTTGCCAGCTTGAATTTCACAATTTTTTTGCCGTACTGTTTCAGTATGTCACTTTCTAACACAGAAACTGATGTTTCACCAGAACTTGCTGACTGATAAATACTTGTGTCTGGTACAGAAGTCACATGTTGCAGCTGTTTGAGAAATGTGATGGCACCCTGCATGTCACCAGACTGCAATAAGTCATTTAAACAAGTGTACTGATTGACAACTCGTCGTACTTCATATACCCTGTATACAAAGTTCCGCATGCCTGTTTAATGCACTCCCAGCATCCGCTGTTGTGAAACACACTGTCACAAATACCACTATCGAGGCACACTAGTGAGTGACCCATTAGTCCAGTATGTGGACTGATCTCACAAAGGTCAATCTTGGTAAACAGTTTATATCTGGCTTTCCGATCTGTTATCACAAATAGGATGACAAACTGCTTAACTTTTTCAAATGACGATTGCCTTCAGTTGCAAGTTTCATCACATGGCCATGACAGGCAATCACATTTACGAGTCACAGTGTTTGCCTTACATTCATCATCTGACTCCATTGCTGTGTCATCAGATACACTGAGCACATTGACCAGCTTACTGGACTCATCAATGGTGAACTTGCTGTTTTTTTTCTGTGAATAATAAGATTCTTCCCAGAAATATGCCTCTGAGTGCTGTGTGTGCATCCAGCGACCTGTGAATACATCACAGAAATTGTACACAGTCAGGGTAGGATAGCGTTGTAGCCTTTTCTTGATGTCGTACACAACTTTTCTGAATAGTTCAAGCACATGAGACATCTTATGCCATAAATGTTGAAGAACAAATACTGCTCTCTTCACAAATGTGCATACTTTGAGATGCAATTTCATCAAAGTCAGATGACTCTTTGTCTTTTTGTGCTCATGTCTCATCACAGCAGCAATAAGCCTGTCGATCTTAGCTTTAGTAGCTAGTAATCGGAAATACTTTTGCTTTCTCTGATGAAAATCACCCAGCTGTGAGATTACAACACTGTTTAGAATGTGTGGTTATGGTTGCTGGGCAATAGTTGTGTTTTGTCTGAGAGATCTACATAACTGTCACTCAGGTGAACATTTTTTCCTTGCTGTTGAGCAAGTATGTAGTTTTGTTGTGGAGTGAGTTAATGTAGAGCTCACTATTCCAGTAGAAGTCTGAATTGTTTTATGTCTTGACCTGACATCACTGGTATTTTTATCATTCTTAATAAACAGTGAAGTACTATGATACCTGTGTCGTCTTTCTATAGCTGCACATCTGTGTTTACTAGGCATCTTTCAATGTGTTAGTTCACAGTAGCAGTCAGAAATGTTACAGAAGTATCAGACACCTGCATAAAAGACACAGAAAAAGAAAATATTAGTATCTGTTTGTGTTGATCACTTCTAACATTCTATGTTGAGACAGATGATTTCTGTATAACATATTATCAAAAAAGGTCTCATAAATGCTGCAATCAAATTGGTTGCTTTAAATTTGACAGTCTTATTCGAATTCATTTTACACTGTCCTGTATGGTGTAGTCAGCATGGCATATGGAATCTTTCTCTTACTATTTCATCCTTGAGCAATGCAGAATGACTGTAGTTATGTATTCTGATTTTTATCCAGCATTCTTAAACTGTTGCTGGAAAAACTATTTTATTAAAAATCTCCCTCTAAATGAGGAACACATTTAAAAAGAATACTTTTAACACTTTTATTTTGGAATATTAATTTTCATGATAGCAATGAGGCATTCACAGGAGTGACACTGAGAGTCAGTTAATGATCTGCTTGGCGCAATATGGCACTTGGCTGCACCTTGTACCACATTACACCCCTAGAGGGTGGTTAACATATTATTAAGCCAAGCACTGGTCATGCGTTAATGCTAAAAAAAATTAATCACAATTATTATTTAGGAATGACTACTGAGGTCACTGCTGCAGTAACAGAAAACAACGAAATGAGAAAATGCTGCTTTAGAAAATGAGATAGTTTTCAAGCTGACTTAGGATTTCAGAATAAGTATGTGAAATTATGTGAATTTATGTGCTTCTACATTAGGTAAGAAGCAGAAAACTTTTCCCTTCAGGAATCATAATTTTTTGAAAAAAATTAATCAAATAATGTCGTACATTCGAAAGCGTTGCAAAAAATAATGTTGTGTGCACAATAGTGTCGCAAAAACAGTGTTGTGCATTCAAAATCACCAAAAGTAGTATCACAAAAGTAGTGTCGAGCATGCAAAAGTGTCAAAAAAAGTAGTGTTGAACTGCGAAAATATCTCAAAAGTGATGTCGAACGTGCGAAAGTATCGCAAAAACAATGTTGTGCATTTGAAAGTGTCTCAAATGTAGTGTTGTGCATTTGAAAGTATCACAAATTTGGACTTATAGGGAGTAACTGTGTGCATCAGCAAATGATATCCTGATTGGTATTTGACTGACAGGTAGTTCTGCCAATGCTGTGCCACATTTATCAGTCCATGTAAGACAACCAATCAGAGATGGAGAAGGCTGAGTAAGAAGGACACAGCAGCCATCTTAGAGCATACTGACATACAGCACATTTCTCACTGTAAGTACATCACATTTTATTAATAATTTTTCTACTATAATAAAAAGTGTTAACAACAGGTAAATAGTATTAATCAAAATGTTTTTACTGCTCTATTTGACTATGTTACTAACAATAACCTATGATGCTGCATTATTTAGATACAACTGTTTAAAGTCAGGCAGTTATTTGGTACTTACTTGCACAGATACTGCTGCAAATGGAGGGAGATAGCAAGGTGCACGTGTACCATAACAAAAGAGGGAACCAATCAGACATGTCTCTGAACTTGTAATTGTTTGAAACTACCTATCAAAAGGATGCATTTTTTGCCACTTTGAAATGTTTCCACATTTTAGCTGGAGCAGAACTGCAGTGATAGTCAGTGCACACACTACATTGGTTAAAGAAGGCAGACTATTAGCCAATGATTTGTTTTATTTGTGCCTCATGGGTCAGCCCACTAAAGCAGTGTTGAACTTGGGAGGGAAATTACAGTTTTACTTTCACTACTGCTTAGGTACTGCAGAGTGAACACTGACTTTTTTGGTAGCTCTCTGCCCACTTCTGAGTTGAAAACTGAGAATGGCAGAAAACAGCAAAAGGACTTTGTGGATTGTTGGCAGCAGTATAGTGAGGCGAGCATCTGAGTATGCTCAGAACAGTGATTTTGGGAAAAATCTGCAGCTCCCAAATTGCTGTGTGAAGTGGTATGTCAGTGGTGGAATGAGGTGGGAGCACCTCATGCCTACAATGCACAGACTTCTGAGTACTCAAGCTCACCCAGACATACTGGTGATACATCTTGGAAGCAATGATTTGGGCACCAAACTTTGGGTTGATTTAGTGTCAGAAGCAAAATTGGACCTTGCTTCTATCATGAGTATATTGCCTGCTTGTAAAATCATTTTTTCAGATATTGCAGAGCGTAGGGTCTGGCAAGCAGACCACCATATGTACCTGACTGACAGAGCTCGAATACAAATATTTTCATATTTACGCATGTCTGGAATGCATACCATATGTTACCCTGAAATCAAGTATTGTAATAGTTGGCTATACCTATCAGACAGTGTGCACTTCTCACATGCTGGCAATTGCCTTTTTCTGGGAGACCTGCAAGATGGAATCCTCAAAGCCCTCTAAGAATGTCAGACTGTTTGAAGAGATAGCAAAGTGCAAAAAAAGGTTCTTTTCAGAACAAAATGTTGGTCAAAAAATAGAACAGGCATATACATCACTCACACATGTGTAACACATGGACGGGAATATTCACACTATGTCATGCTGGCATGGAAGCCTGGCAGACGTTGAACTGATAAGCATCAAGGTGTTGTCAGAGTGATATTTAATGGTGCAGTCCCATGCTTCAGCAGTGTTAAATATGTCAGTGTGACACTTGCATTCTGCATGGTACAGTGGCATTGCACCATTGCCATTACCTAGAGAGGAGCAGCGGGATGCACCACCTCAACTTTGGTTCTGCTAGCTGCAACCACTGTGCTGTTCAGTGGTAGATATGCAAATGGGTCCATAATACATGCAGTGTACTAATATGACCATTTGCATTTCATTATGGCTCCATTTGCATGTGGGTGCAGTGATCCCCAATGACTTGCATCTGGCACCCTGCCAGCCACCACCTGTCGGGAAAACAACATCTCTATGTGCCTTGGTGACAACGTGACCCAACAGCTGTTTGTGGGTTACCTATATGAAAAATATTACTGGTGGTGCAGTAGACCCAATGCCCTTGTCTCATTACAGGCTTAGTGTATTGAGTCTATTTCTGGTGGTCCAGTGGACTGTACACCCTTGTCTGATTGCGCTTGGAGGCCAGCTCCACTGGACCACTATGGTTATTTTTGTACAGAAATACAACAATGTGTTGTGTGGGTAGGGTACGCTGTAACACCAGGGCTATTTTTAAAATATATACCCTGTGATAGGTCATGGGGGGTGATGTCTATGGACAGTGGCGCTGGAGCTTGGGTGCCCATCCACAGCTGGCAGCTGCTGTGTTGCACTGTGCAATACGGCAGTTCAACTGTGGTTTCCAGCACTTTCTATTGTTTGTTTTGTGCTCAACACTGTACAGCGCAAGTAGAGATTGTGCCTGCGTATGTTCAGCATATCCCAGGTGAATATTCTGATGTGGCAATAATGCATCATCACACACCCCTCACTTGGGCCGGATACATACCTGATACACCATGGTGCATCCGTATTTCTGCAGTGCACAATACTTTTCTGAATATTGCACCAGAGAGCATCGCTGGCTTTCACCTGGCACCACAGTCTTGCTCAATGTGCAACCCTTTTGAAAATCATGTTCCTGTATGTTTATATTTCTTATAATAAGAGCAGAATGTATTACATACTATTGTTTTTAATGGAATGTGTTACACTTAACAGAACAGAAAATGAGGCAGATGTCACTAAACATAACAGTAATGTACTGTTTGCTGCTTATTTATTACAGATTGTGACTACAAACAAACAAAAAAAATGAGGATCTGGAGCCTACGAGAGGTGTGCCTGCTGGTTGAGGCAGTCCAGCTCAGGGAAGTGCCCATATATTAATGCGGAGCACCAACCGAAAGTTGGAGACTATGTGGAGGTGGATCAACAGTTACCTGCATGTCATTTTAAAGGTGAAGAACAAGACAGCATTACAGTGTAAGAGAAAGTGAAAGCTGCTGCACCAGCACTTCTACCAGCTAAAGGAGTGGGAGAATATTCCAGAAAATGACAAGTGCTGGTACTACCTCGGCTACGAGCTGTGGGAGGCTGCTGGCAAACCACGTGCAGGCGAGCGTCTCACACACCGTAAGTAAAATAACTATTGTTTAACAGTTATACAAGGGTGATATTTTGTAGTGTGTGTGCAAATAGAGACATCATGTATGCATCTTAGAAATGGGTGGTTAGGATATATTTAGGACAACATTTAAATGTACATGTGGCAATTGCCAGCCAGCTGCAGCTTGTGGTCTGCCACGATGTACATGTGAGATATTGATACTCACTGTTTCATGGTGGCAAGTCACTCAAACATCACATTCTGAACAGTCAGAAATAGTATGTTGTCATAGTGTGATACTTAATGTCTCCCCCTCCGCATCTCAAATTGAAGTTTGTTTAATGGTATTAATGTCTTGCAGTGCAATTAAGGATAGCATGCAGACTAATTTGGGGTTTGTCACAGTATATTCATGTCTGCTGTTACAGTGTACTGTGTCTTCCAATGCAATTGCGAGGTTAGTAAAAGTATGTAGATCTCTAGTGGTGTAGTACAGCGCTCCGCATGTCAATTGTGATCAATGTAAAATACTATGACACTTGATACTGCAGTAGTACATGCAGTCCTATTAACCCTTCAGGAATCATTGTCATTACACTGTTGCAGTCCACTGTAGTAATCAGTGTACATTACTTGTATATCTGTATAACAGATTATTTCCTAATAACTGACAATGTATAGTATGGTTGAGCAATGTTTATTCAATGGTGTGTTGCAATGAACATGCGGACTGCAGTGTGGTGCACAGCAACAATATATGCTGATATTGGCAGTTTGTGCTATACTGTAGTATGCAGAGTTATTTACCCTTGTTGTGTATGTATTTCTGTAAAGCTGTACTGTTTGTTGTCAGCTGTGACACAGCTGTGTGAGCTGGAGGTTGACCAGTGCAATGCACTGCTGATTGTGTAGTTAGCAGTCCTGTGCCAGCTGCCAGTGTTTGGCTGTACTGAGGGAGCAATGATACATTACCTGGGTACAAACGTATTTACATTGACTACAAGAAGGTTGCATGCAGATAGTGAAGTACTGGGACTACAACTATATTAATAGTGCATCTACCTGGTTTATAGGATAATACATTGTATCAGGGCATATGAATCTTTGTTTACAAAGAGGACAACCAGGCTAGTGTGAAACTACACTATGACAGCAAACATATGAGTAACTTGAGAAAGCTGACAATCACTGTGGAGTGAAGGTGCACTATATAAGCATGTTAACATTGTTAATTTAACTGTTTAAAGTCAGGTATTATGGAACCTTTATGTTGAGCACAATAGGATATCAGTTTATGATTGCTACAGGGTGGCAGGGTGCCAGACAGAAGTTGCTAGTTATTGGAGTATGTATATATAAGTGGGAATGATTACCTGCAACTGGTTCCTTTTATGTGCTGCATAAATGAAGACTGCATTTTATTGTGAGCACTGGATAGGAAACTCACTGTACAGAATATTACCCTACTTCAACTAGAACATCCCTGCGCTCAGCACTTGACAGTTGTGGGGCTGCAGTGTTGCTGTGTTATGTGAAATGACGGTATCTATTGTTACTCATTAAGTGATAGTGATCCATCTGTAACGATCCCGCTGACGGCTGAGGTGCTGGTCCCCTTACCTCGTGGCACACAAGTGAAGTTACATCTGCAGATCATGTTTTCAGTATTAAAAACAGGTTTTAAATATGATTGTCTATTTGCAGTATTTAAATCTTTCCATGTTGTGTTCTGCAACTGTACAGTGAGTGTACAATAGGTATTTAATTATATTACAATGGCTGCAATATAAGTATTACTTTACAAGTGCTAAGAATAAAAAAATAGTGTAATTACTTATTTACTAATAATGTTGATAATCCTACACTTAGTAGTTCACATGGGTGTTCACAGTCAGTAAATCTGTTTTATCTTTATCTGACAGAGTGACAGAGACATTCCCAACCAGTGGCTGAGGTAGTACCAGCTGAGACAGAAGCTGTGGAGGCTGCAGACTCTGAGTCTGAGTCCATGATTATTGTAGAGTAAGACGGTAAGAAGATACTTGTAGTTGTTATGTTGAGTGCCTACTGTCAGTAGTTGTTGTACGTCAGATAAGTGAAGTTCTGTTAATAATCAGCAACAGGTGTTGAAAACATTGCTCCAGGGGTAAAAATGTTACTGTGGAGCTGGCAAGGCTTGGACAGCCTACAAAGCTATGGATATAAAAAATAAATAGTCCGATGGGAACTGCTTCTGAATATAGCATGGGAATAAGGTGGGTCAAACTGGGCTGGGGATGCAGGGGGAAAGTTAGCACTGAATAGCACAGTATGAACATGTTAACGAGGAAGTTCAAGCCATAAGAACAGAACAGTGCACTGTGACGTAAAAGCATGTAGAAGTGATGCATGTGAGCAGTGTCTATGCCAGCAAATGTGTGAGTACAGTACAGGTGCAGGCAGCACCATATCTGAAAATACAATGTCCACAATTGTAATATACTGCACAAACTGTACAGCAGTAATATGCTTAAATGACTTTAGTGCAGGGCTGAACCATTAGCTTGGTGCAAACACGTTTGGCAGTGGTGAACTTTACTATATTCAAAAGTGACATGGAAATGAGCACACGTTGATTATCTTTGAGGAAATACTGAAATCAGCATCTCATCATGCTATGCTTTGTATGCAGTTTGCAGCCCTGTTGTGGTTCTCACTGCGCTAAGCATGTACAAGCATCTCAGCACAGTACAAGCACTTACAGTTACTATTAAAGAGTTTTAGAACAGTCCAGTTTCAGATTTGCTGTTGTGCGCAGCCATATTAGGAAAATACAGAATAGATACAGATTGTGGTGCTGCCCTATGCATCTGTCATAGTGTAGGTCATGCTGTAGTACAGAACAGTCATACCCACAAACCACATTCTGACTTCCAATTCACAGTGTACAGTATGACTGCATGATATTTACCCACTGTGTGGCCCAATGCATTTGGAGATCGTACTGTTCTACAGAGTACACATATGTGAATGCATACATATGGTTTGCATGTCCATTGGCCATGCTGTGGACCAATGGGCGTACAGCCGTACTCTATGGTATTACTCAGCAGGCGACTGGCCATCTTATATGTGGCGTGATGTCACCCACTGCTGACTGGGGGGGGGTCCAGGGTGGTGACAGTGAGTGGAGAAGTTGGGAGGGGATACTGCTGGACCACCAAGGTGGGTTTGCTGTTACGCAGCCTGAAATCAGGCTGAGGGAGCTGGTTCACTAGAGCAACAGGGTTAATAATGTTATTTTAAGTTCACAATTTGGATGGGGATAGAGTTTCCTGGACCACAACGGTTAATGATATTATTGAAAGCCTGTGGTCGGGTTGGATATAGGGTACAGTGGACCACCAGTGTTCATGATATTAGTAAAAGACTGTCATTGGGCTGTGGATAGGTTGGACTGGAACAGCAGGGTTATTCATATTATCATAAGCTTGCAATCAACCATGGGTTGGGGGGGGCTCAATGCTGACAGACAGTGATACTAGAGGTCAAGTGTCTAGCACACCTGGTGGCTGCAATATTGCACCCTGCAATACAGCAGGTCAGCTGTGGATGGCCAGTGTTGCTTCTCTTTTTTTGGTCAGCTGTCTTCTGTGAAAGCAGCAGTTGCACATGCATATGGCCAATCCATCCCAGGCTGAATATTGGGATGTCCAGACTATGCATAATAATACAGCCTCACTTATTTGTGCTGCATACATTACTAATGCATAATGGTACATCAAGATTTTTGCTGTGATAAATCTTCTTTTCAATATCACGCCAGGGTGTACTACTGGTAGTACATGGTTCAATGATGTTGCCCTATGCGCAACCTTTTGAATATCCTTTCCATACTGTTAATGTCTGCATTGTTAGAAGACTTTATATGGCATGCAATTTCTGTTGCATTACTTTAAGCATGTCGTAGGGAGCCACATACAGAGCAGTACTATATTGTTGGATGCCAGTATAACAGAACATGATCTATATCTAACACAGTTGAAGGGTTGTGATTTATTCACATTTGTTAATTATGCTTATAACATGATGTGTTCATATTTGTTACAGTGGACAGGGAGGCTGTGAGAGTCCCAGTGGTGCAGGTGAAGCAGGAGGAAGTCAGTAGCTCTGAACGTAAGTATGAAATCAAAATCATGTAGATGATATCTTCTGTAAACTTGAAAATTACAGAAAGGGGCATGCAACTGAATGTTAAATGAATCTACAAACATTGATAATTACTCTGAATGTTTCATGTACAATCTTGATAAAGTGTTATATCAAACTATTTGGTTTCTGCTGCACAGGAGAAATTGTTAAGTGAGGATGGTGTGTTAAAAGGGGTTGCGCATGGTGCAACAGTATTGCATCATGCACAACCCACTGATGTACTCTGGCACGATATTGTAAAGGTGATGTTGTGACGGACAGATCCCAATGCACCAGGGTGTAGCATCAATGTGTGCAGTGCAAGTGTGGGGGAGCATGCACATGCATATTCCAGACCACCTAATATTTAGCCTGTGATGTGCGGTGCATATGTTGGTGCAATCCTTACTTGTGTTGTACATTGCTGCTGAAAGTTTTTGTGTAAAACAAATAGGGTCAAGGGTTAGCTACCCACAGCTGAGCTTTCATATTGTGCAGTGCAGCATGGTACTGAGCACATGTGGGTGCCAATTTGAGTTCCGGGTACAGGAACTGTTGGTGTCACATCCCACCCCCCACATCCAATTGTGGGAATTATAATTGTAATGATATCCCTGGTGGTACAGTGGACCACTTCAAGGCTGATTGTGGCACAAGTATTATCAAAATATCTTACAATTATCCATGGTGGCTCAGTGGTACCCTGCTCACCACCTACCCACTGAGCTCCGACACCCTGCTCCCCCCCGGTTAGTATCAGTCAGCAATTCCTCACCTGTAATCTGCCCATTCACATATTGGGACTGTGTAGTATGGTATGGTCTGCACGGCCATTGATGCATGCTGTGGAACAATGTGTGTGCAGTTGTGGTGTGCGCAATCAGTTGGTGGCTGGATGACCAGTTCTGGGTTGGCGGCTGGTGCCTGATGCAAACTGAGCCGGGTAGTAGAGTGTCACAGCTCAGTGGGTGTATGCTGAGGGGGGGTACCAGTGGACCACCAGGTATAATTTGAAATTGTTTTTTTAATACTTATGTCCATGATTGCGCTGGAAGCGGTCCACTGGACCACCAGGGATACTGTAAGCAGATTTTAATAATACTTATGGCAGCGATCAGGCATTGGTGAACTTAGCCACAATGTACAGGGGGCATTGGGCACTGACGGCTGCAGTGTGTGAGGGCACCAAGTGCAAGTTGCAGGGGATAGTGGCAGCTGCATGGAAATGGGGCCATAATGAGATGCTAATATGCCCACTTACACCTTACATGCATCATGGCCTCATTTGCATATCTACTGTTGAATATCACAATCCCTACAGCTAGCACAACTGCACTTGCAGTACTACGTACCCATCCTCTATCTGTTAACAGTTGTGCTGTCACAGTGCTACTAAGCCATGCGCAATGTGAGAGGGCATACTGCCATATTCAATGGTACTGAGCCATGGCATAGTACAACTGTATATCACCCAGTCCACGGCCTGCCACATCCCAGCTGCGCTGCGTCCAGCTTGTGGCACCACCAGGTGTATTTCTGAAAATCCCACCATTAATATAAAAAAACCTCAGTGCTCAAAATGTTCCTCATACATTACTCATGTTCAAACAAGAGTCGGACGTTGAGAAATACAGACTGTGTTCATATATCGTTCCAGTACTTACAGGATTAACTGTTGTATTTATAATGTGGAATATTACATTGTTAAGAAAAGCACAACAATGTAATCAATTGTATTTATTATTTGGATATTCTGTACCTTAACATTAAATAGACAGGTGACGTCTTATGAAAAGAGTAACAGTTAGTATCCTGAGGATTGATATTCAAATGCTAAACATTAGTTGTAACATGCATCATAACATTGGAACAACATATTTCTTTAATATTATTTCTAGATAGGCACAGCATGAAAGGCAGTCTGAATTGTAGTAATATTACAGTGATTATTGTACACAACATAAAATAACATTTAGTGACTGATATGACACTTTCATGCTGTGCAACAGACACAAAATGTAAAGAACGTGCACAAATACAGTATGTCTATAGGTTGAAATTACAGTGTCTTTAGAACCAGATGGAATTTCAGTCTTTCAATACTTTGCTGTGTTATATGTACTGAACAGGCATTGCATTAATTGAGTGTGTTACATGCTAAGTAACATAGTATATGAATGCAGGAGTTGTGCAATGTATTTAAACTTACAAAAAAAGTCTGTTTAAACTGCATCATAAGTAACAGAGATCATGGACAGAATAATAGGAGAGTATTTGTTATAATTACCACCTTAATATATGTGGCTATGAATAGACATGCACGTCTAGTTTAAATATATGCAGGCAAACACATATTTTTTTCAGCCTTAAGACACGTAATACAGTTCAATTGTGACTATTATATATCTAAGGTAATTTTTCTCTCCTTGCAGAGGCACATGAAAAGAAAACATGCACTGTCCACTGCCACTGTGTTCGAAGGCTCAAGCGCAAGATAAATACTTTAACTGAAGAAACTGCTGCGCTCCGAGTTCGCGTTGACAAATTGACAACCCTACTTGAAGCACAGCAGGCCACTATTAATCTTGTGCTCGAGCCTGTGGGCACAGTGGCAGGTGGCAGTGCACCGACCAGCACTGCTTCATCTGCACCAACTACAGCAAACCTCACTGAGCCACAGTGAGCTGCCTCCACAGCTCACCTGAAATATTCTCCAAGTGGCGCAGCAGCTTCTACTTTCGATCCGCCTACACATAGTCTCCAATTTTTGTCCTGGGCTGCCTCGACCAGCAGCACACTTCTTGTTTAAATGGACATTTGTTTTGTTTGTTTGTTTGTTTTTTTAACAAGTTGAGGATATTTTGGTTTTTCAAACAGTTACTTATTTAAGGAATCACAATTTTCGGTGCAAATTCTATTTGCATTCTGTTTATTTTTTTTTGTGCATTCCTTTATTTCGTTATGTTAGAAAAATATATTTTTATACAAAACTAAAGATATTTTTTTATACATCTTTATCTTTTACATCTTTTTTGTATAAATGATGCAAAATATATAAATATTTTCTTAAAAGAAACATTTTCTGTGTTTTATTCTAATTTGTGGGGTACCATCTACTGAGATATGTAGCATGACAGAATGCTGATTGTATTGATATGACTACTAGAGTATCAGACAAGAAGTTCTATTATCGACTGTTAACACTGTGACAGCCTTATGTTAATCTCTTATTTATATAACTGTGGAGGTTAGCAATGGACTGTACAATGTTTAATAGTGTTTGAAAGAATGTTAATATTATTATAGCAATAAAGTACTACTAAAAATAATGTTGATGGTTACATCTGAAGAGCCTGTGCTCCAATCACTGCATCCATACACCAAATTATGTGATGGGATTGCAGGGCCCAAATGGCCTGCGCTTCCACCACTATTTCCATGAACCAAATTAAGTGGTGGGAGCGCGGGGCCCCACCACATAATTTGGTGTATGGATGCGAATTTCCTTCCTTTTGTCGCTGTGGAACAACCCTAACTTATGTATTAAGCAGAGTTTTTTGCCATGAATATATATATATATATATATATATATATATATATATATATATATATATATATATATATATGGCATGTAGTGCCCAGTAGTGAAGGTTACATGGCCATGTCTATGTTAAACCCAAAATGTTGCACTTTAATAACTTTGCAACCCTTTGACCGATTTGCCTGAAATATTGCATGTGCTGTCTGGTACCATAGATTGCTGGATCTGGCAAGTTTCGTTGTGGTCGGTGGTGCAGCTGCGGAGTTATGGAGTACCATAAAATGTGAAATTTGCCATTTAGGTGCAAATTCTTTGCTCGGGCATAAGTCCGAAACAGTTAGGGCTTCTGGTCTGCAATTGTTAGGTTATATGGGTTCTGGATCATTGATGTGCCTTTTGAAGGTTTGGTGAAAAAATATTAATCTGCTGAAAAGTTATTAAAATTTGGAAAAATTAGATGTCTGGTGTGAAAGCACATATTGTTTTTGCGAAAGCCCAGTTTACTGCAGCAAATGGATTTAGTAGTGCCATGCTGCTGCCATCTTGTTTTCAGTTAGTGGCTGGTAAAAAACACTGAAATTCAAAAAATAATGTCCCTTCGTAAACACCAATAGTTATGTTTACCTAATCAGGGCATGAGGAACACGATCCTGGCAATATTTTTTTAAAATAGTAGCCAGAAATACATTTTTTGTGTTCGACCATTGGTAGTGCCGCAACAAAGTTGTGGCACTTCTTTTGCAAAAATGCCACAAACTACGGTAGTTTTCACACAACTAACAGCACTGTTGTGCAAAAACTGCTGTAAATTTGTGGTACTTATGTAAAATAAACATTAGCCCCTGCAAAAAAGCAAAACACTTTTCTGGCCACTTTTTAGGCCAAATAACCTCAAAATTATGTTCCTCAGCCCCCTAGGCAAACACCTACTGGTGTTTATCTAATAAAAGGAGGTTTTCTCCTTTTACTGCCTCCAAGGGGGCCGAGGCATGTTTTAATAATAAAATATGTTTTGTTGACTTTGGGGTGCCTAATCCCCATGTTGGCATTTACTCCCCCCACAGTGCCCCAAAATACTTAATTTATTTAATGCTTTTCCTGACACTGGAATGGCCACCCCTGGTGTCGGATGCCACCCCAAAGCCCATTGCAACCTTTGTATTTGCTGATGTGGGGTGCCCAATCTCCATGTCAGCATTATAAAGACCCCCCATACACATAACTTTTTGACACTGGGGAGTCCAGTCCCAGTGCCCAGAAATAAAGATTATTACCCTGTAAAAAAAAAAAGAAAACTGTCCATCTTTTTTTTATACTGTAAAAATGAAAATGGTCCCTCATTGTCTCCCCACCCCCACCCCATCTCGACCCTCCCACTGAGCAATCCACAACCCCATCCCTCCTTGCCCTATACTTACCACCAGAGATCCTCTTCTGTGGTCTGGGACATGTCTGCACTCTTCAAAGCCGAAGCATGAATTGAAGAATCAAGGTAAGTGCTGTACAAGGGTTGTCTATGGTGTTTTGAACTTACATTGCTATCTCAGCCATTTTTCAGAATTTTTACACCAAAATTTCAACATGAGCTTTTTCAGACCCCACGTCATGAACACTGTCACTGTCGTTTAGTTGATTGTACCCGTAAGGTGATTTCGCGGTCATGTCCAAAGTCAACTTTTGGGACAGAGTAATTAAATGACAGTGCCAGTGATCATGAGGTGGGCTCCCAAAAAGCCCATGTTGAAAATTTGGTACAAAAATACCAAAAAATGCCTGAGTTATGCACAGTCATTGAAATCTTTCTACACACACTTGTAACTTTGTCAATTTTTAATATTTTGACTCCAGATTTTCAACATTGCCATTTTTTTCATAAGCCCTCATGAACAGTACAGTTGTCATTTTCCAGATCCTGCCCAAAATGTGTTTTTGCACCTGTGAAACAGAATGGCGTGATCACCATGCAAAATCACCTTTTGGGACTGATGAGTGAAATGACAGCACCAGTATTTATAAAGTGGGCATTCCAAAAAGTCATGTTGAAAATTTTGGTGAAAAAATTCCTAAATATACCTGAATTATGTGTGTCCATTGAATTTATTCTATGCACACACATAACTTTGGTACTTTTCAATATTTTGCCAAATTTTCAACATAGCCATTTATTCACACCACCTTATGAACAGTACAGCTGTCATTTTTCACATCCTGCCTGAAATGTGCTTCCAAACCTGTGGAGCAGAATGCCGTTGCAGTTGCGCATAATTACGTTTTACCTTGCATTTCACAATTTCTCTGTACTGGGGTACTATGATGGGGTAATAAGATGGCTATGCTGACATTTTGGTTACTGTTGTTTGACACATGCACTTCCACACCTATATACAGTGAAACCCACCAAGATGAAGCATAGTGTCCTGCATGACGAAAGGGATTAACTCCCATTGAAATTGCATTGTTTGCTGCAGTAACTCTACATCAGAATTCTGCAGAGTTGAGCTTCACTGTACATATACGTATCTACAGAGGGATTGGAGTGCAGGGTCTGAAGGACCCTGTGCTCCCACAGTAAAATAAGGATACTATTACACTATCTCAAAAAGTAAGGAAATTCATGGCAAATAACTCCATTGATGCATCAGTTAGGGTTCCTATTACAATGGCAAAAGTATGGAAATTCGGTGTTAGTGTTTCCGACCCAACTACCCCACCCCCCCTCCATATACCAACAGGCATCGGGGTGTGCCTTGAGGTCATCAGGCCTAACTCTCACCACATTCCCCTATACTGTACCATCTCAGCTTCCTTACACATACTGTAGAATGGGATGAGAGGGCTGATGACCCCAAGGCACACCACAACTCCTGTTGGTATGTGGAGGGTGGGGTGGTAGGGTTGGGAACCATAACACTAAATTTCCATACTTTTGTCACTGTAATAGGAACCCTAACTGATTCATTAATGGAGTTTTTTTGCAATGATATCTGTCTATCTTCTGTCATCTATCATCTATCATCTCTCTGTCTCTCTCTCTCTCTCTCTCTCTCTATACAGCAGTAGCACCGAATTAGTCAAAGGATTTTTAAGGATTTATAAAAATCCCTATTGAGGATTGTGAAACCTTTACTTAGGGATTTTGTTTTGTTTGTTAGTGTGTTCACTGCTATGCTGAGAGGGTTGTCTCATCTGATAATGTAGTTGAAAATCTACCAGATGGCACTTAAATACTGTAATAGGAACTGGCTTCTTTCTGTAGGCATAACAAAAAGAATTTTAGAGGATTTTTTTCCCTAAATTTTGTGAAGGATAAATAGGGAATCTCACAAAATTGCTTGACAAATTTTGTGCTACTTCTGTACATCTATCTATCTATCTATCTATCTATCTATCTATCTATCTATCTATCTATCTATCTATCTATCTATCTAATAGGGGCACAGTTGAGCAGGCAGTTTAACGTTAAAGTCAAAATTGTGCATGTTAATAACTTTGCAACTGTTCAATGGACTTGTACAAAATTTGGAATGCGTGGTCTTGGATGGTAGATATATTGATTTGATCAAGTTGTGTTTTGGTTGGATTTGTGTTTATTGTGCAGCGAAGCACCAAAAACATGTTTTTCACTTTTTTTGGCTCATTTTTGCTGATTTTTGTCCATCATGGTGTGGCCACACTGTTTGGAATTTGGGTCTGAAATTGTCAGGGTAGAAAGAGGTTTGCCCAAAGAACAATAATCCAGCAGTGGTTTGGTGAAAACATATTAATCCGTTCAAAATATATTTAAATTTTGAATGTTCAGGTTTTGAGCATGCTTGGTTCGGTCTTAGATTTATATGTATGTTTTGCGTCAGGGGATTGGGCTCACAATCAAAGATTTTGTCACCTCTCAAATGGGGATTTATAAAATTCCCGTTTGTGAGGAAAAATTTCCCTTTTGCGAGCTGCCATCTTGTTTTCATTTTTCCCCACAAACAAAATGTTGTAGCTTGCCCCCACAGATATGTTCTCTTGTAAATTAAGCATGTGTTTTGTTCAGGGTGACGCCCTCTACAAACTCACAGCTTTGGTTTTCTTCACTTTGGTCAAAAATGGCAGTATAAATTTAAAAATTCTTTGTCACTCGCTTCCGATCCTCATTCACGAGGTGCCAAAATCCCCTTTCGCGAGCTGGTCCCCTTTCAGGAGCTGACAAAATCTTTGATCATGATTTCCAGACCAGATGGCCCTATCTGACGAACAAGGATTGGCTCGCATATGGGAATTTCGTCAGCTCACAAAAGGGGATCAGCTCAAGAAAGGGGATTTTGACAGCTCGCAAAAGGGGTTGTTTTTTTTAATCCTCTTTTGCAAACTGTCAAAGTCCCCTTTCATGAGCTGACAAAATCCCCATTTGAGAGACAGTCCTCTTTCCCAAGCTGACAAAATCATTGATAATGATTTCCAGATCAGATGGCCCTTTTTGCGAACAAGGATTGGCCTTGTGAACAGGGATTTTGTCAACTCGCAAAAGGGGATTGACTCACGAAAGGGGATTGTTTTTTTTTAAATCCTCTTTTGCGAGGTGACAAAATCCCCATTTGTGAGATGTCAAAATCCCTTTTTGTGAGTCAATCCCCTTTCATGAGCTGACAAAATCCTTGATCGTGACTTCTAGACCAGGTGGTCAAAATCTGAAGAACAAAGAATTCTCAGAATGATGATTTTGATAGCTTGAGAACAGGGATTGACCTTGAGAAAGGGATTTTGCCACCTCACGAACTAGGAATTTTCAGACTTTCCCAGTTTACTGTAAATAAATGGTTTGGTCTTTTGGCTTGAAATTTGCAGGGTATAAAAGGGGTGTCCCAGAGATGTGAATTATGCTATTTAGGTGTAAAAAATGTCATTGGTTACATAGATATGCCATTACAAAGTTGAGATTTTTCCCATAGGATAACATTGTGACGCCTGCATTGCATAGTGAAAAAAGTGGGTCTTCACTTTTTTTTAACCATTTTTTTTGCAGATTTTTGCCCATTGCACTGTGGCCATACCAGCTGGAATTCTGGCTTGAAATTGTCAGGGTAGAAAAAGGTTGTCCCAAGGAACAAGCCAGCATTGGTTTGGTGAAAAAAATACTAATCCGTTCCAATATTATTCAATTTTGAAATGTTGGGTTTGAGCATGCTAAGTTCAGTCTTTTGAATATAGATGTTTTGTGAAAGAGGATTTGGCTTATTAACGGGGATTTTGACAGCTCATGAATGGGGAGTGTGTTCATTTTGTGCATTAATAACTTCACAGCTGTTCTTGCAGTTTACAGGGAATTTGGCAAGTGCCCTCACAGACTGGTGATCTCTTGACATGCCAAGTTTCAGGTTGATTGGGAGTGCACATCTGGAGATATTCAGTCCCAAAATGTGTACATCTGCATGTTTTGTCAAATTCTTGCTTCAATTGTTTCACTTTGTGTATTAATAACTTTGCAGCTGTTCCTGCAATTCACATGATATTTGGCACATTCCCTTACAAACTAGAGGTCTACTGATCTGCCAAGTTTCTTTTATATAGGATATACACAGCTGGAGATATATAGCCCCATATGTACATTCAGATTTTTTTGTCAAATTCTTGCTTCAATTGTTTCACGTCGCAGCTGTTCCTGCAATTTACATAAAATTTGGTTCAGGTGATAGGCATGGAATTTTCCATGCCCCATCATGAAGCAGACATCTCATGAAGTTGTAAGTTTCATTTCACTTGCATGTAAGGGCATGGAGATATTGAGCCCAATAATTAAAAAACGTATCTGGCAATGGTGCAAGTGTGTGCCTAGCACAACTGAGATGTGCTGGAGCAACAAAGGGATGTATTCAAAAGAGATGTGCCATGATGCATCTCTTCTGAATATAACAAAGAATGCATGATGTGCAAATACAATGTGCTGACACATCCCCCAGACAGGGATGAATACCAGGAATGGGAAATGTGCCAGCACAGCAAAGATACGCTGTGCACAAATTCCTGATATATAGACACCAATATGCAAATGGAGCCATAATGCATGCAAGGCACAGTAGGAGCTGCAGGCTCATTGCTCCACATGGACCAATGAGCTTGCAGCTCCTACTGTAAGCTGTCATTTGGTGGGCAGCCACAGTGGTATGTGGGCAAGTTTGCTGCCTACCAATGACCGGGGGGAGCTGGGGGTGTGCTGGGGGTCCTGTGTAGGTGTGGGAGGGTTATCACTGGACCACCAGGGAAATGGATCTTACTAAATCACTGGTGATTGGAGGGTCAGGCGAGGAGGGGGTTACCACTGGACAACCAGGGTTCTTTCATATATGAATGAGATGACGATCGGAGGTTTGGGTTGGGGAGGAGGTGCCACTAGACTACCAGGGAGGTTATTTCAATTGCTTTGCAGCAATTGGTGTTACGGAAGGGGAGGGATACCATTGGGCTACTAGGGACTGCACTGTGTGCTTAGACATGGTGTTGGGGGGGTTGCCACCCATGGCCGGTGGCTGCTGTGTTGTGCACTGCACTATAGCTGCCAACCTGTGGGTGGCCAGCATTTGAGCCTGTTTCTATGGGCTTAACTGTGAGCCCAGGTATGCAGCACATCTATAGGTTGTGCCAGCAGATGCACCACACATCCCAGGCTGAATATGGGGATGTGCCACATATGCATGGGCATGCTCCCTGGAGATGTGCTGCATACATTATCTTTGTACCCCAGTGCATTGGGAATTGCATTGTGCAATTCCATTTTCTGAATATTGCCCCAGGGCACAGTTCTGGGGTTGTGCTGGCACAACCCCTTTGAATATCTAGTCCATAGTGTCCAAAAATGTGCAAATTACCTTTTCTATATTATGTCTGCAGGTATAGTTAGGGTTGCATGGTCACTTCTATGGTAACCCCCAAAGTTTACAGTTTAATAGCTTTGCAACCATTTGTCCAATTTGCCTGCATGGCCTCCAACCACAAACTCTGCATCTGGAAAGTTTTTTTCCAGTCAGATGTATGGTTGCAGAACTGTAGAGCATCAAAAAAGTGAAAATTACCAACTTGCATACATTTGCTGGTTGGCCATAATGGACTGAAGAATACATCTGAATGGATTCAAATTTGCATATCTATATATGGCCTAGGTTGAACTGGTGCCTTTTGAAGATTTGGTGAAAAATATTAATCCGTTCAAAAGTTATTCAAGTTTTTTATGTCCCATTATAGCCTATGGGAAAATGTATATGTGCTTTGCAAAAACTTTCGTGATCACATTTTTGTTGCCGTGCTCCCTGAATTTGTTTTTGTGCTGCCACCATCTTATTTTCAGTTAGTGAGAGACAAAAAGCATTGTAACTCAAAAAATAATGCCCTTTGGTAAACACCAACATTGTGTTTACCTATTCGGGCCCTTAGGAACATAACCCTGGCATTAGTTTTTCAGCAGGTGATCTGTAAATATGTTTTTCAATCTTTTTCCACCATTCTGCCATTTTGTTGTCGCAACAACATTTTTTGGTGCCATGGCAATAACCGCAATAAAAAAAGGAACGACGGCAACATTTTTCTGTGTGCGACAACATTCCCATTATAGAGATAGGAGTGCCATGAACACATTAAAGTTATCATGAAATCACTGCATGAACACATTTTCCCATGTGTTGTTTTCTTTGTCACTTCCAAGGTGGATTGTGCTTTTGGGCTGAAATTTGTAGGGTGGCAAGCCCTGGTTCTACAAATGTGTCTTTTGGTGGTTTGGTCCCAAAACATTCAATAAGCCCATAGTTGCAGCATTCCAAAGGTGAGAAATTTCCCATAGGATAACATTGTGGCACCCGTGATGCCTTTCGGTGCCTGTATCTCAAAAACGAAGCGAGATACAGATTTCTCACTACCTGCAGCTTAGTTTACCTAAGCACATGAGGAAGTTTAAAAGTCATAGATTACACCTGCATTAGGATTTTTTTCATTGGTTGTACAGTTACTGAGATACTGGCAAATTAGTGTTACAAGGGTTTCTTATCAGTACTATGGGGCTGCTTGTGGCTCTGTATTTATGTGGTGAGACTGAGGGCCCAGAGGCCTGAGCTCCCACACATGCCTCTCATCCACAAAAAATGGACAATGTGAAGAGAATGTTGGCCTGGAGGGCCCGTGTTCCCACAAACACATTCCACTAACTACTTACATTACACTTTCTCAAAAAGATGGGAAATTAATTGTAAAAAACTCCTTTAATGCATCAATTAGGGTTGACGTCACAGCAACAAAAGTTTGGAAATTCGATGCTAGGGTTACCACCCCCTTCGACCCCACTCCCACCCCCACCCTACAGTCACCAACAGGCATTGGGGTGTGACATGGGGTCGTCAGACCTAACTCTCACCCATTCTCCTATACCGTAGCATGTCAACTTGTTTACACATGGAATGGGGTGAGAGTTGTGCCTGATGACCCCATGGCCCAGTGTTACAAAACTGAGAAATTTCCCGTAGGATAATATTGTGGCATCCATGGCACCTTTCAGTGCCTGTATCTTGAAAATGATTCAAGATACAGAGTTTCTACCTACAGCTTAGTCCATCTTTAGGTGGACTAAGCACATGTGGAGGTTTTGAAGGCATGATTACAACTGCAGTGGAATTTTTCTCATACTTGCTACGGTTACTGAGATATTGCCAAATAAGTGTTGCAAGGGTTCCTTTTCAGTACTATGGGGCTGCTGTATGGCTCTGTATTTAAGTGTAAGTGGTAGTGCAGGGCCTGGAGGGCCCACGCTCTAATGGACGCATATCATTATGCACAAATGGGCAGCTTTCACACCCCGTGCTCCCACAAATACATACCATTTACTAGTTACATTACACTTTTTCAAAAAGTAAGGACATTCTTTGCAAAAAACTTTATTTAATGCATCGGTTAGGATTGATATCACAGCAACAAAAGTTTGGAAATTCAATGTTAGGGTTACTCCCCTCTACCACCCCCCCATCCTTCACACACCAACAGACATCGGAGTGTGCTATGGGGTCATCAGTCCTAACTTTCAGCCCATTCTCCTATACTGTAGCATGTCAGCTTGCTTACACATGGAATGGAGTTACTGCACACTTATAGAGAGCAAGGATATTCTGACCCAGTTAGGTGGTGAAAATCATCATGATGAGCAGTGTGTATCAATGCCACTGCCTCACTATAACCCTGCCAAGCATGGCTACCAGAGACAATGCTATCAAAAATTCAGAAGAGCCAAGAGTATCAGAAAATCTGGAGAATATGCAGATGCTGGTGAATGTAGCTCTCATCATCATCTCATTGGTGGTGTTCCTTTTGCCTCATCATCTAGAGCAGGAGCTGTCAACCTTTTTTGGTCTGGGACCACCCAGACCAAGTGTCAGCCATGTCAGGGACTCCCTACCAACCAACTCCAGATTATATACGTCGTTGCACATTTTGTACTACCTAGAAGTCACTGACCTACCACTGCTGGGTGTGTGTGTGTGTGTGTGGGGGGGGTGCACAGCAAGCTATCTGCATTCAGTGTTAACAAAGCATAGTTCCCCTTTTAAACTGACTGAATCCACCGCATGCAAAATAATTCTACTAGCTACATTCGGTGATACAATGGCACAGTTCTCCTGGACTGCAAAATGTATTTCAGCTTGTGGGGGAAGGGCACAGCAATCCACTGATAACCAAAGCCCAACTAGCTGCATTCAATGTCAATGAAGCACAGTTCTCATTTAAGTTCATTTTGTCTGTATGTACCCAGCTAACTAACTGAAAGCACTTTATACACTTTATACTGTCTGTAGCTGTGTTCATTCATTCTACTAAGCAGCATTCAGTGACACATTTCTCCATTCTGCATGACATGACATATTTCTTCATTATGTTTGAAGTTTCTGTATGTGCCCAGCTAACCGTAACATTTAAATATTGCTTCATTAAAGCAGTTCTCTGTACCTCTGTTCCTCGGTGCCAAACACTGTATAAAAACAGTTGGAAGAGGGCACACAATCTGCGAGGAGGACCAGGGGAATTTTTAATTGGCCACAGAGTGAGTGAGCGATAGTAAGAAGGCACAACAAGCTCTGTTTCTTCCTTGTTAAACTATTTCATAAATTGGGTGCAAGCAATCCGAGAGGAGGACTGGGCAGGGCAGAGAGTAATGAAGCTCCATTTCCTTTTTTACTTTTCTTAAATCTCGGTCAGACAGCACATTATTTTAGCATGGCTGTAAATTCACAGGGTGATCCACGGCCCCCCCAAGTGGTCACTCGGGACCCCTGTGGGCCGCAGACCCCCAGTTGAAAACTTCTGATCTAGGGTGTTATTTACTGATACATGTGGCATCTGTAACAAAAATGTAATCAAAGTGAAGGGGAAGAAGCAATATCCATCTGCTATTGTTACAAAAACATCTGCAGCCACAATGAAAAGGGTGGTAGAGCTATGTGATGACTAAGAAATGCCCATAAAAATTAAGACAGAGGACCTTATTACAAGGGAGTTTTGCAAACATAACAAGTGCTACCTACATTATACAATAATCACAAGGGATAGGACTCCAGATGATCAGAATAGAAGTAATGAAGAGGATGACAATGAGCAATCAGATGGAACTGGGTTTGAGGCTGTTTGTCGTCTAATTGAAAACAATGTGCTTCAAAGACACCAAGCCGTTTCAATGAAGGTGTGGAATGAAATCTCGGGCATCGGAGTAGGAGATCGACAATACCATTATAAAGTTAGAAACCAGCTGAAAAAGAAATATGGGGATTCACTTTTATTTTTAACAGTTGATCCTCAAAAACTACCAGTTGTAATCAGTGCTGAATCATTAACTGGCGGCGCTTCCGTCACAGAGCTTTTGAGAATGGATGATAATCAAATCATCAAGCATGCTGCTTCCTTGTTGCATGAACATATTTTAAGATTTGTAGAGACAGCACCTTCACTACCATGGCCACAAACAGTGGATGCTCTCCTGAGTAAAGAAAGGCAGCCCCCATAGACAGTTCAATAATTTTTCTTGCATGTACTGAAATCCCCCAAACATACAGTACAGAGAGTAAATAAGTCTCCCAGCTGTCAAAGTCCTACTCAGAAGACTTAATTCATGGTGTCACATTCAACACGTTTCTCACTACAAAACATGCACTTGTTGGAGTTGTGTTGTACAATATGACTGGACAGAAAATGCCCATGGACATCCTGTTTCATTTAGGAAATAGTTGCAGTTATGACCAAGTGTGTTAAACTGAAACTGGTTTAGCAGAACTTTCTCAGCATTTTCAAGAGCAAGGTCTGTTACTCCCACTTCAGCCAAAGTCCGAGTCTTCTGCTGTCTTAATAGTTTTCTGGATGGACAACTTTGATCAGAGCATTGAAACAGTAAATAGACGTGGAACAACACATAATACACATGGTGTTGCATACCAAGAAGAATCAGAAGGCTCCATTCTCCAAGAAGATTCTATTGCAATTCCTCACTCAAAAAGAAGGACAACTGCATCTAACAAAAAGGAATTAGAACATCAACAGGTGAATTCAAAGTAGGAGCCAACCACATTTGGCTATATGCCCAAGTCTACTGTGCCAACATCAGAGGTAAATATTGGCAAAGCAAAGCTAATGCTACGAAACTCAGTTGGGAAGCACACAAGGAGGATCAGCTTGTCCCAAGGTTTACTGGTTGGCTGATGCTAGTTTGTAACAATCATTCAAGTTCACAAAAGAAGACGGTTATCACATATCTTCCACCTGTGCACAAACCCATCACTGATTATGCCACAGTAGTTGAATACCTCACACAAATACAAGAAATAGCTCAGCAAGTAAATATGCCCTACGTTCACCTGACACTTGATATTGGAGCAGCAACAAAGGCATACCATGTTGTGTGGAATTTCCCTGATCAGTTCCACAATGTTATAATTTATGTGGGAGATTTCCACCTATTCCTGGAAACCTTTGGCATTATAGGACAGTTAGTTGGTGGCAGTGGCTTTGAGGACATAGTATTTGAGGCTGGTCTTGTGTCTCTGGCAGCATAAGAGGAATTCTGCATGGGAAGCATTACAATCAGGCATGGACTGTACATGAACATTTTGCAGATGCCTTAGAGTGATTGCTTCAGGTCAGATTTCTCGAGTATTCAACATAATTGAATGCCACCCCTTCTGTATTGTTTGACCTGATCAGATAATCACCTCAACCCATAGACTTCCATAAACTGCTTCAGGAAGATGAGATTGTCACTTTCCAGACTAAGTATGAAGCCTTCAGGCAATGGATTCATTACAGTGAGCTGGGGAAACCCCCACAGCTCTGGATGACATATCTGGATATAGTGGATTGGCAGCATTTGCTCCACATAGCAATAAAAGAACACAGCTTTGATCTTAGACTACTGTGTTGGAAATATTTACTGCCCCAGTTCTTCATCTTCAGC
Organism: Neoceratodus forsteri; assembly: GCA_016271365.2. Taxonomy (NCBI): domain Eukaryota; kingdom Metazoa; phylum Chordata; order Ceratodontiformes; family Ceratodontidae; genus Neoceratodus; species Neoceratodus forsteri. The sequence continues at coordinate 468,581,752 of CM028134.1, read as the reverse complement.
AAGCAAAATTATGCTCGATATGGGGCTTACTATGTGCACACACTTGAAGCTTCTCATCCAGGGTCCAGGACATTAACCGAAGGGCTTTCAGTTCAAATGAGCCATCACAAAGCTTCTAGAGAATCAGTTGACCAAGCTGTTGAGCAGACATACAATCGCAGTGCCAAAATTCCAGGTGGAATCAATTACTTTGCTGCATATCAAATGGCCTATGATAAATGGGTGTTAAATTGGCCATATCTAGCAAAATTCAGACAGGCCCTTTTAGAGATGACCAATCTATTTCTCGAAGAGAGACAAATGCTACATGATCACCAAAGAAGAGACTGTAGTTGTGGATGATCTCTGTTCAGACCAGGAAGAAGCAGACATAAAAATTGCCCTTTATGAGTAACGTGCCATTACAATATAGCCAGGCCCTGTTATCATCCGTTCACCATCTGACGATACTGATATACCAGTAATTTTACTGTAACTATTTTCAGAATGTGAGCAAAGTATATACTTGGACAATGACCATAATAACAGTAGGAAAATCTTCAACATTAGCAAATGTGAAATGACCACTGCATCAAAGAAAGTCTTAGTCGGTTTCAATGCATTCATAGGCAATGACTATATTTCTGAGTTCTTCAAGAAGGGTAAGAAGATTTGCTGGAGTGTCCTTCAAAAGTACCCCAAATTCCTGGATGCCTTTCAGAAATTTGGGAGTGACTGGCAAGTGGATAAGGGTGTTACAGCTCTGTTGGAGGAGTAGGTCTGTAAACTGTATGGAGGTAAGCAAGTAACTAGTATAAATAGAGCGAGGCAGCAGATCTTCTGGGAGAAATATAACAAAGACAACAGAATAACTGATCTGTCTCTGCTACCACCCTGCCAGGAAACCCTGAAGTTATGTATTCTATGAGCCATCTACATCTGCTGATTGTGGAGGCTTTCTTATGTTGCAGTTATCGATGCCCCAAATGCAGCTTTGCATGGTTAGACTGATGATCTCAATGTAAAGTGGACAGACACACACCATTTCCAGATGATGTTATGTCTCTGCTCTATAATGCAAATGACAAGGACTCAGATGAGGACCAAGATGTATGTGATTACCAAGATGATATTGGCATAACTGATGATAATGAAGATTTTTCTGAGATGGACAAGGTTAAGTTCCACTACTTTACCAACAGTCATATTTTAAATTTTACATTTTTTTGAAATAAAAATGTTTTTTGTAAACAAAGGTGTTTTGTTTCTTTTAGATAAATTTTCTTCTTTAAAGCAACTTTTAAAATTAATCTTTGAGGCAACTTATGGGAATGCATTTTAAAGCTCTAACTCCCACCTAATAATTGAGATCACACTTGAATGCATATTTAAAATAGTCTCGAAGTAACAGCCCAAGAATCTGTATTAAGTATGCATAGCTGAAAATCACAAAATTTGACAAGTTATAAACTTGCTAAAATTGTGTTTATTAATGGTGTCTTCACTGTTATCAATTTTTCCTCTTATATTACCTTAAGACTTCAAAACCACATATGCATTTCAAAGCAGAATCATTACCCTTTTAAACAACATTAAATTATATTATAAAGCACAATAAATCCTTTCTGACAAGATTAAATATAAGAATATTTTGAAATTTCACAAGAAATTCAGGATTTGAGGGTAGTATTTAACCCTATAATGTTTAACATTAATCTTTTGAGGTAACGCATGGGTATGCATTTTAAAGCTCTAACTCCCACCTATTCATTGAGACCACAATTGAATGTATATTTCACGTACTTGCAAAGTAATGGCCCAAGAATCTGCATTAAGTATGTGGAGCTGAAAATCACAAAATTTGTCAAGGTGTCAGTACAAAATTGATGCAAACTACCATTTTGCCCCAGCATTCATGCAATTAACAGATAGATCATGAATTTATGATATAGCTGCGACATTACGTATGAAGATATGAAAATGGCAGCAGAAATAGGCCTTACGGTCTGTCGAGCCTGTTCGATTGTGCAGCTAGCCCCTTTTCTAGCAGCTGCCCCTCCCACTCCTCCCCTCCTTAGATTTACCCTCACCCTCACCCTGTCCCATCCCCTCTTGAAACTGCCCACTGTCTTACAGGCTACCACCTCCTGGGGTAGAGTGTTCTACTTGCCAACCACTCTTTCCATGAAGAACTGTCTCCTTACCTCCTTCCTGAATCTTCCCCCTCCAGTCTGAGACTGTGCCCTCTTGTGTCCCTTCCTCTTTTTAATTAGAAGATCCCCTTTGTTCGAGTCTTGCTCATCCCTTTCAAGTACTTAAAGGTCTCAATCATGTTCCCCCATCCCTCCTCTCATCCAATGAATACATATCCACCTCTCTCAGCCTTTCCTTGTAGGGCTTTCCCTCCAATCCCTGGATCATCTTTGTCACTCTACACTGCACCCCCTCCAACAATCTGACATCCTTCCTCAGGTATGGGTGCCAGAACTGCATGCAGTACTCCAGGTGTGGCCTGACCAGTGACCTGTACAGGGGAAGGACTACCTCCCTACCTCTGATGGAGATTTCCCTCGCTATGCACCCCAGCGTCTTGTTGGCCTTTGCTGCTGCCTTCCTACACTGAGCAGAGTTGTTCATGCTCCCTATTATAAGTGCCCCATGCCCTTTTCCTCCATGGTGCTACCCAACTGTACCCCTCCCAGATGATAGTCCTTCCCCTGGTTCTTTGCTCAGAAGTGCATTACTTTGTACTTCTTAGCATTGAACCCCAGCTGACATGTTTCTGACCATTTCTGCAGTTCAGTTCAGTCATCCTGTAGCCCCTTCCGTCCCTCAATGTCATCAACCACCACCCCCATTTTGGTGTCGTCTGCAAACAGACTGATCTTACTTCAGATCCCATGTGAGATATCAGCTATGAATAACCTGAACAGCACCGGTCTCAGCACTGATCCCTGTGGTACACCACTTGTCACTGCCCTCGGTACTGAGAGTTTCTCTCCCACTACCACCCCCCTCTGCTGCCTACTGCTTAGCCAATTCTTTATCCATTTCATTGTCTTTGCTCCCGCCGCCACAGCTTTCAGATTTTCCCCCAGCCTCCCATGCAGCACAGAATCAAAGGCCTTGCTGAAATCCAAATACAGGACAGCCACTGCATGGCCCTTGTCTAGTTCCCTTGTCACCCAATCGTAGTACTCAATGAGGTTGGTCTGGCATGATCTGCCTGAGACAAACCCATGCTGATGCCCATCCTGGAATCCACTGTCCTCCAAAAAGGTCACCAGCCTCTCAATCAGGATTGTCTCCATGAGCTTTCCCATGATTGTTGTGAGGCTCACTGGTCTGTAGTTTCCCAGTTCATCCTTTGGGCCACCTTTGTGGATGGGCACCACATGGGCCATCCTCCAGTCCTGTGGTATGCATCCCATGTCCAGGGAGGTATTGAACAGGTCTGCCAGTGGCCCTGCCAGAACCTCAACCAGCTCCTTGAGTACCCTAGGGTGAATGCTGTCTAGCCCAGGTGCCTTGTCCACCCTCAGTCCTTCCAGTACCCTGTCCTCTGTAATCCTCACATCTGTCACCCTCTCTCCCCCCTGCCTAACCCACCCCCCTGTGGTACCTGCCCCACTTTCTCTTGCATGACTATAGAACAGAAGTATTAAACAACCATTGGCATTTATTTGGCTCTCAGGTGACATCCCACCTCCAGCTACACTTGGTCTATAATAGATTGCAGGAGTTTGCCAAAATATATTTAAAAGGAAAATCAAACAAAACATGACAATCTAACTACATGGTCTATCCAGAAATTTATCAAGCCTCAGTCATACCAGACACTTTCAGAAACAATTATATAAAAACTCCTTATTACGTAGAAAAAAAGTAGTAAGTATAAATAATTAAACCAAAACAAAAATGTTTATAATGGCCTCCCAGTGGCCTCCCCCAGTGAACTCGTACAGGGTGACTAATGTGACTCCTGTGTGAGCAACTCACATGTGCATCTGCTCCTTGGGCAGCCACTTAAGCAGTTGCTCTTTCAAACTCAGCTCTGCCCACCCCCAGGTGATGTCACTGGCCTGACCTCCACACCTGGTAGCCCTCCCCTTACTTACCGGGAACAGTGGAGGAGATATTCTCAATTCTGGAAGTTTGTAGCTGCAACAGAGGGTCGGGCTGATAGCAGGCTGCTGTTTCTACAGGTACAGACATGAAAGTGAAAGTTAGCAGGCAGTTTGTATGCATGGCAGTCTCTGTAGAGTAGTGCAAATGTTAAAACACAGCACATGCACGCTTTTTCCTGGTAGTCTCTGGCTCTGTGTTACTGAACAAGCAGGCCAGAACCTTACAAGCTGCTATGACTTGCTTTGAGCAGTTGCTCCTTTAAACTCGGCTCTGACCACCTCCCGGTAACATCACTGACCTGACCTCCACACCCGGTAGCCCCCCCTCGCTTGTTGGAAACAGGTGGAGGAAATATTAATGGGTCCAGATGTTCACTACAACAGATGGTCAGGCTGGCAGGAGGCTGCTGTTTCTAGAGGTACAGAAGTGAGCATGAAAGTTAGCAGGCAGTCTGTATACACAGCAGTCTCTGCAGAGCAGTGTAGATGTCAAAACACAGCACACGCAGGATCTTTCATGGCAGTTTCAGGCTCTGTGTTACTGAGCAAACAGGCACAAATCTTACAAGCCACAAAGATATTCCTAGAGACGGTGAGAGCCAAACATAAAACCATTCTTGTGTAGACATCCCAAGGCATTCGGGTACTATGTGGCCCTCCACTATGAGAGGGGATGGCCAGGGTTCTTATAGGTTTGGTCAGGTGAGAGAGAGCAAATACTATACAGTAAGAATGGTTTAAACCACTGAATACAGTCTTCACAACTCATTGGCTCTCTAAAGGTTTCAGTCAAACAGCAGGGGTTTATGTAGATCCAAACATAGATTATTTTGTCCATTCTTAACTTTTGAACTGCTCCCTCATGGGAGACTACATTTGAGACATGCCCAGGGTACACTGTTTCAGCTCCGCACCTGAGTACCTCAGAGGCAGATGTTTTGTAATCCTGATCTGATCCTCACACTTGTGTCCTACCATCAGTCATTGGCTTCTCAGGGAGACGTGCGTAACGGAACCTCCCTCAGCAACAAAAACAGGTATGGAATTCTGAACACGTGTGACCTCAATTCCAGGCAGGCAGATAATTTTTCTTGGAGTCTTCTTCTGAACAGTTGGACTGTCCCCCTATAACACTACTTCTACCACTGTGTATGAAACAGCAAATGATACCTGTGAACATGTAACCCCCTTGCAAATGGGGGTTCCTAGAAATGCCAGTCTGGGTTTTCCTTAGCCTGTTTTGTTCTGTCCTCCTGCTGTCTCTCGGGCTTCTCCTGACTTGGCCTCTAATTTTTCTGGCTTCCCAAGTCCTGTTTGCCCTCGTGTGTGCCCCAGCTCGCAGTCAAATGAAAATCCAGCCCCTCGGGGCTTAAACTGCTGACCTCGAGCTCCTGCTGCAAAAGTGCTGCCTCCAGGGCAGCAAAAGTTGCGTTGGCGCGCAAAGTGCCTTTGATGTGGAGCAGCTTGTTTTGCAGTTGCCTCGGGGACTGTGCTGTAGGTCCCGGGATCCCTTTCACCTATTTGGGACCCGGTGACCAAGGACAGCCTACTGGGGGATCGCTCAGATGGGAATTAAAGGAGTTCTGACTGGGGTTCATTTGAGTATGTCTGTACAGGGCGCCGGTCATCTGAATAATGCATAACAGTGTTTCTGGCTGCCTCCAGGGTAGCTCCATTCAGCTTCAGCCGAAAAGTAAAGAATTAAAATGTTTTAAATAATGGAACTGCTGCTGCTTGTTGGGAATATACTGTGCATTTGGGAAAAAGTGCTTAAAGTTAAAATGAGTACTGTTCCCCTGGCAATTCTAGTATCTGGGACTCTGTGTGTCAGCCTGTGAACTGCTGCAAGGGGAGCTTGCATAAATGCAGTAGCAACAGGAAAAGTAAAAGAGCCATGTTTTTCATCTGTGCAGTGACTGCAAGTACAGCCTTTAAGCTATAGAACTGTGAGGCATTTGAGGCAAATAATTACTTCTTTCTGGCAGTACCAGGACATTATTCAGGACTGTATCTAATCTGCTATAAGGGACAGTGGGTTAAGCAGCCATTGCCAGCAGTACAGCCAATTTGAATTGCAGCAATAGAAAGCCAGGGCTTGTGGGACATTCACTGCATCTCATGGGTAAGCACCCAAGTGCTTATGGGGGCTTACAGGGACATTATTTTAGGCGCAAATTCCACAACCCAATTCTGCCTCGAGTGTTCTGATTGACAGGTCCTTCAGCAACTTGGAGACATGTCACCCCATCCCTGCTACCAATCAGGAGTCGAGCTAGGAGCTCTATAAAGAGACAATGTTGCCAGTTTGTCTGGAGATTCAGAGAGAGATTTGGAGATAGAGCAGCAGAGCAGGCTCCAGCCTGCTGGGAGCCACCCATGGGGAAGGGGCTCAGGCTCCAGCCATGCCATCAGGCCTGGGCCACTTAATTCAAGCCCTTTTAGTCTTCAGAGGGCATTTTTCTTTAGTTAACTAGTTACAATAATTGGGCTTTCTGCAACAGCTAGTCTGGAGGTTGCCAATACTGTCCTCCAGAGGCTAGCCTTCCCTCCCACAGTGGGGAAAAATGTGAACCGAAGAATCAGATGTCCAGCAGTGGTGAGAGCTCTGACCAGACCAGATGACATCATGTAGTGGTGAGAGTGCTGACCAAGTACCTCAGCGGTGAGAGAGCTGAAGAAGTCTTCAGGATGCCTTCAACTGCGGATGAGACCTGTGGAGGACCTGAGTGAGTTCCCTTGTACCCCCAGGTGCGAAGGAGAAGCTAAGCAAGTAATCTTGGGGGCTCCATGCCCCATTAAGAAATGTGTGCTGTTAAGTGTGAAGTATTGAAGTCATCAGTCTGGGCTACTAACCCCATAAGAGACTGCCTAGTTCAAGTGATGGATGCATCTAGTCTGTGGCCCAAATGGCTGAGTTTCAGGTGCAGCAAGATGCTGGACTTCGTGAATCATATAAATGTGTAGCTATGGGTTAGAGTCCTGCCATCGTGGAGCTGTCTGCCAAGACGCACTTGCCACTTTATGAGACAGGAGGTCCTAGAGCATATTAATGTCTAAGATACTGTACCTTGAAGAAAATGTACCTGTGTCTGCACAGAATTTCATCTAAGAGCGCTTGGTATAAGTGTTAAATGGCTAGACATGCTGGATAGGAATCCGCTTGTGGATAATGTTCTTGGTATATAGAATGTACAGGATGTGACTGCCTGAAACTAAAGTATGAGATGCTTGATGAAAGTATCGTTGCCAACTTACTCTGGATGGATGCCTTTTGGTAAATAAAGTACTGGATGTGACCGCATTTGAATTGCGTATAGGATGCTGGACAAAAGTATCACCCTTATTGCTTTGGTTGGGACTTTCAAGTATTGTGCTGAATATTCTGTATGTAAGATCCACATAGTTTGTTCAGGAGTGTTCAGAAGTCTGCGAGTGCAGGGCAATCCCTGATTTGTCTGCAAGTGCAGGACAATCCCTGCTTTGTCTGCTAAAGTGCAGGACAATCCCTGCTGTGGCTGTAAATAGTAATTTGCTGCTTTGCAAAAATCTGTTTCCAAGTTGCCCCCACCCTCAAATTGATAGCCAGCCACCTCGACCAGCTGCAACTCCATCAGGCCTGCAACATCTTGAACTGTGGTATCTGTTTAATCAGTATGGTACGAGATTGTGGGGTTTCTGCTGTATCTGGGACTGGTACCAGTGTGGGTAATATTAATAATTAGGTTTAACATCTGATTTATCAGCAGCTAGATGGCCAGGGCTCTGGATGTCTTAAGTCAAATGGTAAAATGTGATTTATGTCTGCTTGTTAATATGTAGCCACACAGCTGGAGGGTTCACCAGCAAAATCCAAAATGATCCCCGTACATGTGTAAATATGGTAAGATATCCTCTACTCCTCCTGTTTCCCTTTCCTAGCTCCTTTATTACCCCCAAAATAAATATCTTGTTGTTGTTGTTGTTTGAAATCCTGTGTGAGCATATTATTACAGAGAACCTTTAATTCAAAATGTGGGGAGCTGTATCTTGGGGCATGTCTGGGGAAGGTAACTGGTCACCGTGGGTGGTGTAGCAGCTCAGGGGGCTACGCACAGGACCATCTCACCCACGTAAAGCACCCTGAGTGGAGGCACTGCGCAAAGGTTTTAAAAAATGTTATAAGTTAGCGAACCCAAACCCCTTAGCCTATGTCCAGGGTAATAGGCAGGGGTGTAACACTGGGGGGTGGCGCCGCCAAGGGGTTACAAACACATTACTTTTCTTAATTTGGGAGGATCGATTAGCTGATCCTCAAAACCAATTTGCCATTCCGATCTCAGTTTTTCCCAGTTTGCATATTTTTTCTGGCTGTGTCTCTTAGGAAACCCTAGACAAGATACCCACATCTACTCTCAGTACCTTAATTTGCTAGTAGTCTTTCATGTAGTCCATCCACCTTCTGAATGCCAGTGGCTAATTACAGTGTTCTTATAACTTAATCTATTCTAAGGTTCCACCTGACTAGTTGACCCACCTTCCGAACTCCAGACGACTACTGGCAAAGACCTCCACCACTTTAGTGCTCTCTTTTGAAGGTTCTGTCTCCTATTCCCAGGAATGTGCCCTGAAGCCAAAGGACCTGTATAAGCAAACAGCAGCATCCTCCTTTTTTTATACTCTTTTATTAGTATTTCAAGTATAAAATACACATTATACATCATAATACATCTTTCAATTCGTACAGCAGTTAATTGCTTTATCCATGTTGAATTGTATCATGATAAAAGTTTTACATATTAACATGTTATGTAGTCATTTAGATTAAATCTCTGTCATAAAGGTCTCTTAAAAGAGCTATTAATTCAATATGAATAAAAACTTATTTAACACAACTCTAAGCCACCAGTGTTTCTCGTCTGACTTCAATTCCTTTTAGATCTGTATCTATAACAGTAATTTATTGTACATACTTTTATTTAATGCATGGGGTTTGATTCTTATCTATCTATTACAAAATTAATTGTCATCCTCCTACTTCTTATTGATCATCTTCAAACTCAATATTGGCATCTGTACTTTATCCTCTTACTTCCCTTTCCCTGCCAGCTAACTATCTGGTGAGGCAAGCAGTTCCCATCTATTCCAGATATTATTAAACTGATCTTTTCTTTGGTTTATTGACCAAGTTATTCTCTCTGCTACTTGTATTTGATGCACAATGTCTATCCATTCCTCCCTTTCTGAGGAGGTCACCTGTAGCCATCTTCTCATTATAGCCTTCAAAGCAACAGCCACAATAACATTCCAGAGATGTTTCTCATCTCTTCCCTTCATTTTCCCTAGGGTGCAATCCTAATACTAAATGTTCAGGGCCTAGTTCCATGTTATACGTAAATAGTGTATTTAATTTACCTGTCACTTGGGCCCAGAAGGGTCCTAGCTTGAGACAATGAAAATAAATATGTGCTAATGTCGATCTATCTGCCCCACATTCCCTCCAACAGACTGGACTAGTCTGGCATCATAATGGGACACCTGAACAGGGGCCAAAAAATACCTAATTTGTACTTTCCAGCAAAATTGCCTCCAAGTAGGAGAGGAGGTGGTAGACCATGTATGCCTCCATATTCCAGCCCATTCTGTTTCATTGAGGGTGATACCCAGTTCTTTCTCCCATTTTTTCAGAACAGGCACAGTGGTCACTGAGCACCCCTTGACATATGTTTTATATATTAAAGTAATTGCATTTTTGCCATGTAATTAATTCCATATGTCTCGGAAAGGTATATGTGCTGTTTCGGACCCCTCTACATTGGTCCCCTGTTTTTTCAATTCTTTAATGTAGTTTCTAATTTGGTAGAATCTCAACCAGTCTGAATGTGCCCACCCATAGAGACACTGTGTCTATTCAAAGGAGATAATCTGTGTACCCTGCATTAGCTGATATGGTGATGTAATTCCTCTTTCTGCTTGTCTTAAAAACCACTTGTAATGTGCTGCTGGATGAAACTAAGGATCGTACACCCACCAACTAAACATCCACATAAGTTTCTGTATTTTTCCACCTCTAATGCCCATCCTCCAACCTTCCAATACTGTCTTGATACCTGAGGAGTATGTTTGGCAAGAAAATTTCATTTTAGGTTGAAAAATAAGAGCCCTCAAGGGGGGGGTCTGTCTGATCTGTGACATCTATTCTTTTCTACAATGTATCATAATTTCTATTTCCCCATAACAAAGCTATCCTCATCTGAGATGTTATCCAGTATCCTGCCAAGTCTGGGAAAGCCATACCGCCTTCCGTTTTCGGCAGGTACAATATTTTTTTTTTATCCTGGGACATGTTTTCCCCCACACATATGAGAGTAATATTTGCTGCCAATTTGCTAACTTAGATTGTGAGACCTCACAAGGGACACATTGAAACAAATATAGAAAGCGAGGCAGAACATTCATTTTCAGGCCCTGCACTTTTGCCCCAAAGGATAAAGGTAAAAGTTTCCAATGCAAAATATCTGATTTTAATTGGGTAATCAAAGCCTGATAATTTAGGTTATATAATTCCTCTGAGGTCTTTCCTATAGTAATCCTCAAGTACCTCATACTAAGAAGGTCCCACTTCATAGGGTATTTTTCCCTAATTGTCAATGTAGGGGTATAGTGAAGACTCAGTGTTTCTGTTTTATCCTTATTTAGAATGTACCCAGAGATGACCGAGAACCTGTCTAATTGCTTCATTAACTGCGGTAGGGATTCTTCCAGTGTGGACATGTATACCAAAATATCGTCGGCATACAGTGCTACTTTATTTTCTCTGTCCTTCATCTGTATCCCATGTATCTGCTGATTCTGCCATATACTTTCTGCCAAGGGCTCAATATACAGAGCAAAGAGCAGTGGTGAGAGGGGGCAGCCTTGTCTTGTAGCTCTCTCAAGGGTAAACCCTTGATTGCGTATAACCCATAGGTCTCCTGTATATTTTGAATAAATTTGTAGTGAAGTCTTCTGGGACACCAAACCCAGAAAGGACCCTCCTCAGAAAAGACCAAGAAACCTTATCAAAAGTTTTTTCAGCATCTAGACTCATTACTAAAGATGGAATTTTGCAATGATTTATATGATCTACTATATGTATAGTTCTTCTGAGGTTGTCCTGGGACTGCCTGCCTTGGACAAATCCCATTTGATCTAAGTGTATCAGTGAAGGCAAAATTTCTTGAAATCTATGGGCAATTATAGATGTGTATAATTTATAGTCATTGTTTAACAGTGAGATGGGTCTGTAAGCAGTGCATCTTGAGGGGTCCTTTCCGGGCTTGGGAATCACTGAGATGACAGCCTGTGCCCATGAAGGAGGTGGTTCTCCTTCTCCCTTAAACACCTCTTGCATAGTTTGGAATAGAAGGGGTTGCACCAGGTCTATGAAAGTTTTATAGAACTCGGCTGCTAGGCCGTCATGCCATGGGCATTTCCTTGTTTTCAACTGCTCTATCTCTGCTTTAAGCTCCTGATATGTAAGGGCTTTAGTAAAATGCATTTTCTGTTGGTCTGTAAGTGTTGGCAATGTTATTCTCCCCACAAAATCTTCTGTTAAATTGACTGGGACTGTGGGACTAGCTTTACATAACTTGGCATAATATTCCCTGAAGGCTTGCGCTATATCTTTTGTTTTTGTCAGTCTCTGACCTGTATTTGGGTGCTTGAGTTGGGTAACTGCAGCCTTCATTCTTTGGACTCTCAATCTAGCTGCCAGCAATTTTAATGAACGGTGGCCACCTTCATAATATTTCTGCCTCAGAAAGATCAGATTTTGTTCAATCTGGTAATCAAGCAGATTTCCTAGTTGCTTTTTAAGGTTTTGCAACTCTTTAAATCTATCCCTCTTGTATTGTTGTTTTTGTTTATCCTCCAATAGTTCTATTCTCACCTGTAAGTCTGATCTGGTTGCTTCCCTTTCTCTTTCCTTTTTTGCCAATATCTCAATAAATTTCCCTTGCAAGACAGCCTTTGCTGTGTCCCACAGTATACTCGCTGTAATGTCAGGGCTATTATTCTCCTCTAAATATCACTCATATGTTTCTTTTATAATCTTCTGTATCTCCTCATCTTTAAGAAGGGATACATTAAGTCTCCAAATTGTATTTTTTTTAAAGTCCCCCAGGTCCATAGAGAGAAAAACATGTGAGTAGTCTGACAAGACCATATCTCCAAACCAAGATGAATGCACTCTCTGCATCTCTTCTTTATGTAAAAAAAAGTAATCAAGTCTGGAATATGACCTGTGGAGACTTGAAAAATATGTATAGTCTCTCCTATTTTTATTAATCTGGTGCCATACATCTATCATCCCCATCTCCACCAAAAGCTTATGCAACTGCTTGCCTGTTTTGTTTGACTGTCTCAGAGCCCCAGAAATAGTGTCCAGGATAGGGTTGAAAGTTAGGTTGAAATCCCCCCCACAAATCAGTGTTTCCCCTGCCCAGGTCTGTAGCTTTAAGAAACACTCTTTGTATATCTTATAATCAGAGCCTGGGGGAAAGTACTCTGATGCCAAGGTAATCCTCTGACCCCTATATGTACCCTTCAGTGCCACATATGTTCCCTCCTTGTCGATCCAGATGTCTTCCTTTTGGAATTGCACCCCTCTTGAGATCAATACTGCTGTTCCTCTTCTCCTCCCCCACTCTTTATAAGTGGAGGTGTCCACCCCCTCAAACCTCATCCTGGACAGCTTTTCATGCTCACTTCATGACAGGTGCACCTCCTGCATGAGAGTAAAGTCTGCTTTTGTCTTTTTGATATATGCCAATATTTTACTTCTCTTAACCGGGCTAGTTAGTCCATGAACATTATAAGAACAGAGCAGCGTGTTTCTACTACTAATTTTGATAAATACAAAAAAAAACTGTTCTAGTTTCATAAAGAATCATTTCCCTGCAATAGATGCACCGGTTTCTAAGTAACACTCTTTCTTTCTCAAGTTCACAACATCTGGTAGCTATAAACTTATAAGCCAACTGGGCTTTAAAAGAACAACAAGCTTGTAAAATTCCATTAGCCAACTGGGTCATTCAGAGTTCTCAACCACTTGGTTACTCTCAAGGTAGAAAACCCTACTTTCTGGGTTTCTATTCTTAGTGAAACAACCCTCTCCCCCTCCTCACCACCAGGAGTGTCATCAAGTAGGGGTATGAGTGTCTTCCCCTTAAACAGAGGTCCTCTCCCCCTGAGCCAGTCCTAATGCAATCGGCTCGTGTAGATATAGTACTACATCACAAACCTTTACAGTAATTTAAAGTGACCACTCCCCTCTCCGGCATCCCCATCCTGGCCCTTTGAACTGTTTATACCTATTTTATGTTCCATATCTCCTATATTTATTTGTCTGGGGAGACATATCCCCTGTACCACCTTTGCTAACAAAAGTATAAAATAAACATATACAGAATACCCACTTTTCATCTGATTTGCTTTCCCCCGTCATTCCTTCCACCAATAAATCAATGACCCATATAAGGGGGGAGTGAGAATCTCCCAATGCAAGAGCACAGTCACATCCATTGAGAGGGGGAGCATATCACCTCCCATGTACAAATCATGCAGCTGATTACATCAAGGTCTAATATATAATCCAGATAGTCCACTGTATTGCAGTGTTTGTGCTGCTTTCATTTCAGTTTTGACATGTGCTACTCAGATGGTTATATATATTCATTCCTGCTCCCCCCTACCCCGCAATCAGAATCCTTGCTCAGCAACTCGAGCTAACGCTCGTCAATGAGGAAGATTTCTGGGGGTCATCTGTAATCAATACCTTAAGTCCTTTGTGCAGGATCAAACTTCTTTCTCCGTGTTAATGAGCCGTTTGTCTCCTCTTTTCTCTACTTGTTGGAGTAACGCTGCTACGCATCTTGCTGCTTCCCTTGCATTCAGTCTAGGACTGCCCTTGTTTCTCTGGTGTGCCACCACTTGCCAGTCTGGGTGGAAATGCCATCCCATAGTTTTTCATTCCTGAGGCAAGTCCGGAATTTGTAGGCCTCTTTTCAACAAATCCTGCCTCGCTTCCTGAGCTGATCCATACATCATAGCTCCTGTCTCCCAGATAACTCTCAAACAGGCAGGGAATGAGGTCTGAAATTGTACATTTTGTTCTCGGAGTACCTTTGAAATGGGTGCGTATTTCTGTCTAGCACTCTGTGTCTCTGGTGGATAATCATGGTCCAACATAAACTTAGAATCTAAATATTTCAAATCCTTCTGGGACCAAGCTCGGCACAATTTGTCCTCTTTTACTTTATAACTAGCACATTTAATCACTATGGATCTAGGACGTGCCTCTGGGTCTGTCGGTTTTTTCACCAGGGATCTATGTGCCCTTTCTATTCGCAAGGCATACCCCGAGGGGAGATTCAGAACATCAGCAAGGAGATTTTCCATAAACTCTGCCATTGGATATGTCTCTGCTCCTTCTCTCAACCCATAAACTCTTAAGTTGTCTCTCCTAGATCTGCTATCCAGATCCAGTGTTTTAGCATGCAGTTCTGCCATTTGTTGAAGGAGCAATTTCAAGACCCATCCTAATTGCTGTGTATGTTCCTCTGTAGTTGCTACCCGCTCTTCCAAGCTGTCCATTCGGGCCTCCACCTTGTTGAGCTTATCTGATAAACTTTTAAATTCCTTTCGATTCTCCTTTCTGGAACCTTGTGTCTCACTAAGAAGAGTCTCAAATCGACTATGTGATAGCTGTTCTAGCTCTTCGTTGGTATCATGTTCAGAACCCCTAGTGCTGGACGGAGATCTACTTCTTTCTCTAGGCCATGGCCCCTGCTCAATCTGTCCACATCTGCATAGACAAAACCTTTTTGGGAGTAATTTTTGGACCTCTCTTGCCCTTAGGACCTCCGTTTGACATTTTCCCTGTTTAGTTTTCACTTAGCTTTTCCATGGGGATATTTTATTTTAATTATTGAGTTGGGTGGTGCTGAGCCACTCTTCCAAGTTCTTTATAGGTCTATGGCAGAACCAGAAGTCCAGCATCCTCCTTCTTCTTCGATAAACAGGACTGGTGACATGCAAACAAGGAAGGGGAGGGAGGCAGTGCTGAGTAGGGCAGCCAGCCCATCAGGATATAAACAGAAAGAACTCTGTACTCATGGACACAAATTGTGGAGGCAGTAAATGTGAATGGAAAGTAATTTATTGAAGCATCAGTGCTCAGCGAGACATACTCAGCCCCAGTGCTTTAACCCAAAGTGGGGTCTTGGTCACGGGGCATGTCTGGGGATTAACAGACATACCTCATTATAAGTGAATTAATTAAAGTGACACACACCAGTAATACAATTCATACAATTTAATAACAAGCAAAATACATAATGAAGTACAAACCAAACCCAAAGAAACATACAGAACTTTTCTATCATGTAACCCTCTTGATTATAGCTTTCATATATTTCAAATCAGTATATCTGGAGGTAAATGGACTGCTGGATGACAGACAGCATGGGTTCACAAAAGGGAAGTCATGCTATTCCAATTTAATTGAGTTCTTTGACTGGGTGATGCAGGTAATTGACCGGGGGAGTGGTGGATGTGGCTTATCTGGATTTCAGCAAGGCCTTCGACACCGTACCTCACAGAAGGCTGGTCAAACTGGAAAGTATGAGGGGGACAAAATAGCTAAATGGGTAGAAAACTGGTTGGCAGACAGAAGCCAGAGGGTGTTAGTAAATGGGGTGCATTCCAGAACAGGGTGGGTGATGAGCAGAGTCCCCCAGGGGTCAGTGCTGGGACCACTCTTTTTCAATATCTACATAAGCAATATAAGGGATGGACTGAAGGGTCATGGGGCCCTTTTTGTGGATGATACAAAAATCTGCAATAGGGTAGACTCTGCAGGGGGTGTTGATGACATGAGACAGGACCTGAGGACACTGGAGGGGTGGGCAGAGACCTGCCAACTAAAATTCTATATCAAGAAGTGTGCAGTTATGCCCCTGGGGCACAGAAACCCGAGGGCAGGATACACATTTGGGGGGTCAGGGCTATGGAGCAAGAGAGGGATCTAGGGATAGTAGTCTCCAGTGACCTCAAGGTGGGAAAGCAGTGTACCAGGGTGGTAGGGAGGGCATATGGGATGCTGGCAAGTACAGGCAGGGGAATCACTAGCAGAAGGAGGGAGGTCCTGATGCCCCTGTACCAAGTCATGGTGAGACCGCACCTCAAGTACGGAGTTCCAATTTTGGAGGCCATACCCGTGCAAAGACATAGAGTTGATTGAAAGGGTTCAGAGAAGAGTGACCAAGATGGTACAAGGGATGAAGGGCAAACCATATGAACAGAGATGTAGAAAACTGGGACTCTACACATTGGAGACTAGAAGAGAGAGAGGGGACATAACAGAGATCTTAAAATACATCAAAGGGATAAACAAAGTGGACCTGGGATGACTATTTCACAAAAAGAAAGGCACCATAACAAGGGGGCATGGTATGAGACTACGGGGGGAGACTACAGAGCAATGTGAGAGGACAGTTCTTCACTGAGAGGGTGGTGAAGGCCTGGAACAGGCTTACTATAGAGGTGGTGGGGTCCAAGACCGTGTCAGGTTTTAAAAGAGTATGGGACAGGCACATGGGGTTTCAGGGGAATGGGGTGGATGCTTGAAGAGGAGGGGAGGGAGAATTAGTGGTAGGGGGAAGGGGCAGACTAGATGGGCCAAGAGGTCCTTTTCTGCCATCAAGTTCTATGATTCTATGACATCACAGTTCCCCACTGTAGGAATAACAGGGAGCCACAAGCAGAGCACCATGAGACCAGGCAGCTAATGTAATAGCTGAATGTTTTCGTTACAGCAATGCAGCAGTTTGGCTGAGTGGAGCTAGCACTGAGTGAATTAAGAGTAGAGCTATTGAAAACACATAGCACAACAGTGAGTGGCATCCAGCTGAGCAGATGAAGCCTGGACCAGGTGCAAATAATTAAGGTGGAATGCACAGGAGACAGCAGGCAGGTAACAGCAGTGTGAGTTGAAGCAAACAATAACAATGCAGTTGACAAAAGGCTTGCAAAATCTGGTGAGTAAATGGTAGTCTTAGAGCACAGGCACAGGGCAACCTAAATTAAGGAAACAACAATATGTAACCTGAAGCACAAATACATAATGTATACACAAGGCACTAGAAAACTAGAAAAGCCCAAGAAAAACAAACAAAAACAAACACAAGTACAGAGCAGGAAGGAAACAAGCACACAAGGAAGCACCATAGCAGCTAAAGGCAAAGCAATGCCAACCAAAAGCAGGAGAAACACAATGAACAGAAGTCCAGCACAAACCAAGCAGGGCCCAAAGCACAAGCAAAGCTGTAGGGGGGAGGGGGCAAAGCCCCAGTAGGCCCTAGGGGAGAAGACTGACTGACAGAGCCTCCAGCTGGCAAAGAGAAAGTGCTTTAGAAGGAGGCTTGGAGGAACTGCTTATATAGCTCAGGAAGGGGATGTGGCTGGTTCCTCACCCCATTTAACTAAAGGCATAGCCTTCCAGTTCCAAGACACCTAATGGAGACCTGGTTATGGATCTCCACCACAAAGAAACTGACAGAAATTTGTTACTGCAGTTTTTTTAGTTGCCACCTTCCCCAAGTTGCCAGGAATGTCCTGGTGGGACAGTTTATGTGGGTAAAAAGAAATTGCAGCCAAGAAAGTAATTGTACAGATCATGCAAATGATCTTAATAATCACTTTTTGGAAAGAGGATATAACAAATTGACTATTATGAAAGCAAGGGAGAGAATACAAGTGCTAGATAGAGAACAGCTTTTGACACCGAGAGTAAAAACTAATCAGTTTTCCCCATATAGTGAGATGCCCAATTTTATAACAACATTCTCTCCCATGGGCACAGGGCATTTTGCCAATTATTCATAAAAACTGGCACATTTTGAGCAGAGATGAGAAATTAGATGTGGTAAACAAGAATATGTTAAAGACTACTTATAGGAAAGGGGAGAATTTGCAGGACCAACTAGTGCACAGTCTATACTGGAAAATAAATGACAGACAACGGAAAGTTCTTCCAAGGGAAATCATGCCTGTGATAACTATAACTTTTGCAAGTGCTTGAAACAGGGTGTAGAATTCGAGCAGCCAGTAAATGGACACAGATATAGCACCAGTGCTGACATATGGTGTCTCCACTTTTGCTAATGCCCATAAGACTGCTCTCCATAAATGGGATGTCGTGTATAACAACATATCAGTATGCCTCCTTTTCCCATCGCCTCAAGCACCACTGCACACTGTATAGTGACCTAGGCTGGCTCTCCCCAACTGCCTACTGAGTATATTCCCTAGGGACCCTCACAGACTCTGTAATCTGTAACCAAACCCCCTCCACCCTTGCAGCTCTACTTGTACCACAGACACCTGCCCACGGACTACGCTCTGCAAACAAATTTCTACTTACCGTACCCAGGTGTCTTACTTCAAAAGGCTCTGGAGCATTTCACTGCACCACCCCAGCCACCTGGAACTCCCTCCCTCCTGCCCTGAGGCAGGCTAACTCCCACCTAATCTTCAAAAAAGAACTATATCGCCACCTATCCCAGAACCCCTGCACATGCTTTGATCCCACTTAATGCCTCACAGCTAACCATCCTATTTCACCCAAGACACTGCTGCACTTCTAAACAAGCTTTGCTATAAAATGTCTTTATAGCTGCCACTTAGCCCAGTTTGTTATTTGCATGTACGAATGTCACTTTTGTCATCTCTGCATAGCTATATGTAGTATCTCGAGTACTGTCTGACTTGATCTGTATTCTAACCTACCTGTACTATATACTATGTACCTGTAGTATATACTATGTATTGTATAATCTCATCTGATTTTATATATGTATTCTTCTGGGTCGTACCTGAAAATAATCAACTTTGGCTAGCGCACCTAACCCGGATAACAAAAACTAACTAAATAAATCAATCAATCAATAAATAAATAAAGGATTTCATAACATGTAATACCATGAACATGGTACAGTTAGCCACTTGCAAAAAATGTCCAGCATTTTATGTGGTAAAAAGCAAGTGAAAATTAAAAAAACACACTGGTGAACATGCATGTAGCATGAGTAAAGAGGAAGGTGTTAGTGCATTGGTTCAGCATGTGGAGAAAATGGGGCGAGAACATGATGTTTGGTTTCAGGCTATAGAAAAAGTGCACATGAACGTATGTGGGGATGACCATGATGAAAGGCTGCAGAGATGAGAAACCTTTTGACAACACAAATTGAATGCTGGTAACCCACCTGGCCTGAATGACCACTTTCAACTAGTGCCATTTCTTTAGATGAAATACTACCTGTTATGCACATAGATGTTAATATGTTTGTATGTGGAGAAGTGATTGCCAAGACAAACAGCGTACAGTGCAACATTAGGATCCTTTAGAAGTAGAGACAAAAGAGTAATCTGTCCACTTTATAGGGCATATATGTGTCCTCTTATAGATTGTGGGTCACAGCTGTCAGCAATGTATAAGAAAGAAGATATGAATTCCCTGGAGACAGTACAGAGAAAGGTGATAAAGTCCATCACAGATCTTAAGGACATGAGATATCAGGACTGCCTGCAGTACTTACATCTACATTCATTAGGAAGCTGCCTATGGACTTTTGATTTTAGTTAATTATTTAACTTACAAATATCTGTGAATGTTATGTTTGATGTCCACATTTGGTTTTATTGTATATCTAATTGATTTTAGTTGGCTGTTTGTGGTGTGAATTTTATTCTGTTTTATGTAGTAGATGAGTGTTGATGTATGTTATTTTTTGTAATGGTGCCCTTGGCCTCCAGGGAAGGGTACTATAAATAAATAAAGCTACTACTACTACTTCTTATTGGTGGGGGGATTTACAGTTTATGCTCAAAGTCATAAACAGTCCGAATTGATGGTAGATTTGAACCTTGACTTTAAACAAAACATTCAAACCATAAGAAAATAACTCCTACAGGTCCAGAATAAGTATTTCAGGAGCAGAAAAAGGGGATACTTCTTTACACAAAGTGTAGCTGACATTGAAATGACCTCCCTTAGAGATGGTAATCGGTAAAAACAAGGATATCTTTAAGAAAAGATTGGATTCCCATATGGGGGAAAAACACAATTATAGTTTACTACCACTGAAATTAGTGGGGGAGTGGTTAACATGGGTCAAGAGGCCTTCTACTTCTGTCAACTGCAGTATGAACTGTAGTATGAACTGCAGTAGTCTACCACTCTGCAAAAATAAGCAGCCATAATTATTGCTATTGAAATGAACTTCAGTTACGTATTTGCAACTTGCTATTTATTTAAATAGGTATAGTTCCCTGTGTGTAAACACAGTGTATTCCAACCCCCCATTGGTGTACCCCCTAACTCTGTGTTCCCTATCTAGGTTGCACCTTTTGTTATCTTTATGACAATTGTAACTATTTCTGTATTATAAGCACTGGTATATGGTATATTTATGAACTGGCACTGTCACTTAATGTGCCAATTGCACAATAATATTACGTATGTTATATATGTATTTGCACAATTGTATTAATTGCACTGTTTCTTTAAATGATCTGCTTTTTTTGGCTGCAGTGGGTGGAGCCTGCAGCAATCTTGCTGTAGCTGAGAAAATGGGATACCAAAGAGCACAACTTTTGTAGTTGCATTACGCTTCTGAATCTCCAAAAGTGCTCTGCTCATCTCATGCAATTCAATGGCTCAATCCCCTCCTGCGGGTGCACTACTTTTCCTGCCCTCTCTGGTTTCGCTCGAGGAGGTCACAGCGGAACACGGCACAGTCTGCCATGTCCAAGATGGCTACCAAACTGTACTGGGCATGCATGACTACCCGCACATGTGCAATATAGGTCGGTGGCCATCTTGGACATGACAGACTGTGCCATGTCCCGCCGTGACCTCTGCAAGCTGAGCTGCAGCCGTATTGACTCTGATCAGAGTTTGTTAATATGACCATAGATAAGTGACATGAAGCCTGAGAACGCACCCAATTTCTGGTGCAAAAACATTTGGTGTTGGTGGAGAGGAGAGTGTGTTTTCGAGCTGTTGAAAAATTGAGTGTAAATGATCCTACAACACAACTGAAGTATTTTCTGTGTGATCCTGAATTGAGAGTCAATGATTTTATGAACAATTGCATATTCACATGTATGCAGATGACACAGTCATCTTCATCTCTGGTCCCTCTACCGCAGCTGTGAAAGATCTGCTTCAACAGGACATGCACAGCGTTCTTCACTGGTTCCAATCCAACCATCTCCGTGTCAGCACTAACAAAAAAAAATTGGTATTCATGACCATTGGCAGCAGTCAGAAACTGGCCAGACTCCCGACCATCCCTGTTTTTGCCACATTGGATTGTACCCCACTTGAAGTGGTACAGTCCTTCAGGTACCTCTATGTGTGGCTTGACAGCAAGTTTGACTGCTTAACCTACATTGCTGCCATTCATGCAAAACTTTGCCCTAAGCTTGGTGCCTTGTACTGCAACAAAGACTGCATATCTCTGCAGGTTTGCAAGGAGCTTGTTACCAAAATGGTGCTCTCTGTCTTTGACTACATGGATGTGGTCTAAGACACTGGCCCTCCACTTCCCTTGCCAGACTAGACAACCTGTATAAATGCCTTTTGCTGCTTTGCTACCAACTCCCACCCTCATGCTTACCACTGCCACCTCTATACATTCCTATCCATCCTTCACTTACTCTCACAACACCAACCTCACTGTGCCTCCTTCATATCCAAGTACTGATTTGGTTCCCTTCTCTCTTACCTCTCCTCATTCCCCCTCCAATCCCCCTGCCTCATGCTCCCTCTGCTCCAGGGATTATCATATTTTCGCTACTCCTCACCCCTGCTCCTCGGCTGGGCAATCTGCCTTCTCTTATTGACTTTCCACATTCTGGAACCTGCTCCCCTCCTCCCCCCTCCCTCCCTCCCTCACCTGGCTGCCTCAGTCACCAGTTGAAACTCCCCTCCCATCTGCTTCTGTTGCCCATCCTTCTGATGCCTCCCCAGCTTTGGGGCCCCTACCGTCTATGTGCTCAGCCTCCATCTGGGTGTCACCTACCTGCTTACTGGTTTCATTTCCTCACTGCCTTTGCATTTCCTTCCCTCTCGGAGGTAGGTATATACCTGTCTAGCAGGTCTTTTAGCTGATAAAGTATTGCTTTCTGCAAGCCGTGCCTTGCTGTTGTTTGTTTGCACGTGTTTAGGTATTCCATATTGTACTGTGACTGCACTTTAATTTTGTACCAACTTTTGTACCAATGAAATGTTATTGTGCATTGTACTTCTGTTTTCCCATGTACCTTTTCCCTTGGGTCACACTTGGAAACAAGCTTTGGCTCAGTGTGCCTTTCCTGCTTACCAATTTTCAAATAAAAAATTAATACAAAGCCCTGAGCAAGCAGAGACCCCCTAACTCTGTGACCCCCCCCCCACTTTGGCAAAACTACAGCTTCCAAGCTAGGCTTTCTCAGGATACCACCCCTCCCATCTGAAGTCTGGTCTGCCCCTTCAATGACCTCTTTTAAATCTAGGTTTCCAAGACACCTGTGGAGGCTGATGTATCTTGTCCTGGAATATCCAAACTATTGATCATCTGCTGTTTAGGTATGTTTAATTCTTGTCTAAATGAAGTTTCTGAGTGAGTGACTGTTATTTGCACATGAAAGGTTATCTAACTTGTTCAGCTTTGTTCAATTTAAAAGCTCACTACATGCACTTTTCTCATATCAAGCCAAATGTAACTGTAAATATTTGCTTGTATTTCATGCACATAGCCTGTTGCAATTGTATAGATTGTATGTATGCATGTTCCTGCATTATTTGCTCTGTATTGATTTTATTTTTTATGACGTGGAACCTTTGAAAATGAACACTTGTGCTCAAAGCAATTTCCTAACAATAAAGTGAAATGAAATGAACTTTATATACTTACCATTATTTGTTGTAAAGTGTTGTTTATATACAGCACATAGCTGCTCCCCTGGACATGGTGTGCTGCAGGCCCTCCACATGGAAGGGGAATCAGCCAGGGTTGTAGAAAGTATTCAGGTACTTGGGTGTAAGCAGGAAGGTCCTCTCATGGCTGGCATATGCATATAGCATTTCTCTTAACCTGTACAAATTAACATTAAATAAATAGAATGTCCACACCCATCTTTAGAGTCAAGCAGCCCAGGAAGTGTATTAACTTTTTCCTCCAAATCTCCAGTGTCTCCCTGGGGAGACTATACCTACATTCAGGCATGGGGAATCTTTGCTTTAGGGGCAAATACATAGGGCCCCTTTGTTAGGGCACCCACTTCCATAGTACCTGCCCCCTTTCTCAAAGGTATTATATAAACTGGGACATGTATATCAAATCTAAACCCTGTGGGCTTTGTGCTGTAGTGTTACAGTAACCCACCCTGCTTGCTACTGATGCAAAGGTTTCTCTGCTCCCTTTCCTGTGGAGGCATTGTTATTTATATGAAAGCAAAACCAGGCTCCCTATATATCTTACACTCAGTCCTGGCTCGCAGTAGGGCAAACTTTTTTGAACCTCCCTCGGTAACAGAAACATTCCCAACCAGCAGAGAGCAGCCCACATGTATGACTCCCACAACCAGAGAAAATAGACAGCTGATGTTAGAGAATATCTACTTGATTCTCCTCCACTTAGTCTTATATTCCTATAGAACACTTCCTCCATCCTCCATGGAACCAGGAACAGACATGAGAGGGCCTCGACCAGCTCCCCTAAGAGGAACTCCTCACCTCTCCAGTGTCATCTTATGTTGGGTTTATGAGACCATAAGGACCCCTTTGATCTCTATTCTCTGCTCCATATGTTGGACTACTCCCCCTGATGAAGCAGCACCCCTCCCTACTCAAAGGGCATGGAAAGTCAAGAAGCTTCTCTGACCTGCCTTCTCTGAACTCTTCCTGTAGTCTGTCTTCCAGAACTTTTAGACTGACTCTGTGCTTCATGTTTCACCCCTTTATGGACAATGGGAGGGACAGGCAGAAACTATGCTAATTAGCTCTCATTAGTATATGCGCAGGCACATTGCATGTTAATCAAGTACCTGGATACAGACCTGCATGAGCCTGGAACCTTCCAGACTCAAATTCTCTTATGAACTCCTTTAACTATTTAGTAACCAGGCTTGAACTGGGGTAAGGAGCTATTTTGCACGTTTATCTTTTGTGTGAGTGCTCTGAGCTATTGGAAGGGCATGGTACAAATAAACAATGCAAAGTTGTCCCAGGTTACCCACCTTCTTTAATGAGAGTTCTACTGAAGGATAATGGTAGAGGAACATTGCCAGCCAGAAAACTGGTCAATGATCCAATGAGAGACTTGGAGGTTTCACTCTTTTTTCCAAGAAATTCTTTTATTAGCTGACCACAAAATTAGTGCTGCTGTTTCATGGCTAATTTGTCACTTTGCCAGGGCCACTCTGGTATCTGAAAGTAAATAACTTATGGAAGGTACCTCTTCAGCTTCAAAGTCCTGTGTTTTTTTGTACCTTTAAATTTCTAGTAGCTTGCCTGGCCCTCCCTCTGTTTCTCAATTCAGATTACCCATTCAGATTTAAAAGATTACTCAAGTGGAACCTACAGCTCTTGTGCTGAGAACAGAAGTGATACAAATAAAGACTACTACTTCTACTACTACAACTATTACTTTTACTAATACTACTGCTAACACTTCTACTGCTTCTACTACTGCTTCTACTACTTCTACTGCTACTTCTATTGCTACCTCTACTACTACTGCTTTTACTACCACTGTTACTTCTACTGCTGGTTCTACTACTGCTACTTCTACTACTACTACTCCTTCTACTTTTTCACTACCTCTGTTACCACTACTGCTACTTCTTCTTCTACTGCTACTTCTACTACTTCTACTACTACTGCTACTTCTACTACTACTGCTACTTCTACAGCTCCTACTGCTACTTCTACTGCTACTACTATTGCTACTTCTACTACAACTGATACTTCTACTGCTACTGCTGCTACTTCTACTACTACTACTACTGCTACATCAACTACTACCTCTGGTACTATATTACATTTACTACTACAACTACTATATTTACTACTACTACTACTTCTACTGCTACTTCTGTTAGTACTACTTCTACTGCTACTAGTACTTCTGCTACTACTGCTACTACTGGTACTTCTACTACTACTACACCTACTACTACTACTACTACGACTACTACTATTCCACTTAGAGTTTTTGTCATTCTGCATTATTTCTCTTTATGCATTTGTATCCTGTCCCTGTGTTATACTGGTAGGGGTACTTACAGTGGTCCCATATCTTTGTCCAGCTTCTCCTGAAAAAACACAACAACCTCACAATCCCAAAAGTCTGTACACTGTTGACTGTTTAGGTGGACAAGGCCTAATTTCTTCATATCTGCATTAAAAATATCTATTTGATTTATTTGACAGTTGGTAACTGGGAAAGACACACTGAGCTGAGGCTCATTTCCAGGTGTGACCAAATAGGTAATACCTAAGTAGGCAAAACCCCACACAAAACAGGCAAAACCTCACACATACTGAACTGCTTGACTCTACATTGTTGACTCTATAAGATGTTGGTCCATACCTTTGTGACCTCCTGCCTTGACTACTGCAATGCCCTGTACCTAGGGCTACTGGGGGTTGATATCAGTCACTTGCAGCTGGTGCAGAATGTGGCTGCCAGGCTGTTGACTGGTTTACCTAGATCAAGCCATGTCATGCCTGTGCTCCGCAGCCTGCAGTGGCAGATCACCTTCAAGGTTGGTTTACTGACCTACAAGGCCCTACATGAACAGAGACCATGTTATCTGCAAGATCTTCTACGCCCCGCCTGCCCATTCTGCTCCACCGACGAGGAATTGCTAGAGGTTTCCCGGGTTTGTTTGAAGACCTTGGGTGCTTGGGCATTTGCATTTGTGGCCCCAACCCTGTGAAACTCTCTACTTCATCAGGTAAGACAGTGCCTGACCGTGGAGAGTTTCAAATCTGCACTTAAGACCCATTTATTCAAACTTGCTTTTCCTGAGTCTTGACAAGCTTTAGTTGATGTTGATATGTAATTTAATATGTTTTTTAGATATTATAATTTTAAGTCTTTTTACTAGACATGTACAAGTGCTTTGGTCATTTGCACATTGTGCTTTTTTTTACAAATAGAATATTGATTGATTGTTTCTATAAAAACAATACAGTTACAACACCTTTTTCTCCTTTTTCTTTGCCACTCACTTTTATATATTTTTCTCTGAGTACTTTTTCAAAACTAGAGACAGATAATTAAAAGTAGCAGGGAAGAGTAAAGTCTAGGAATGTGTCTCTTTTAAAGGTGATAGGAACCTGTTTTTACACCTCTAGATGCTCTCCAGTTATTCTTTTATTGGCTGACCAGTATTCTGATATGTTGTGACCTTTTTGTGTCGAATCAATAATCTAATTTTGTTGCCTTTGTAACTACCTTGAATTCCTCTCTCCTCAGCAGTTGCTGCTCTCTCTCTTTTCATAAAGCCTGAATATTCTATGATATCAAAAACTCCCATTCCAAGCCATTCAGATGAATAGTTATTAATGTTAGTGTATGAAAATCAAGAGCAGTAGCTGGTGAGGAGTTTGGAACTCTATGTTGATCTGAGGGCACACCAAAGCTTGAATATTTATTTATCAGAAAATCATGAAAGCATGTCAGAATACATAACTGAAATGGAAAGGAAGATGGAGGGGCATTTAACTACAGTATGTAAAAATTATTTCCTATCTCCTTTAAAAGAGTCTATGGAACTCTTGGGTCACTAGGGCTGCCACAGAATGCCACTTTCAGCAAAGTGTCTGTTTAGGTGTTCTAGGGACTGTGGTGTAGAATGTAACAGGATTTTGCTCTGTAGTAGGCAAGTGAGGTATACACAGAAACACAGACAATGGGCTTAATTTTAGAAAGCCCCCTAAGATTGGTGCATCATGTACCAAATGGCCGCCTGTGGCAAACCCAGGTGCACCAGGGACCCTGTGCCAAATTTTAGAAAAAGAGGTGTCCCAGTGCCAGAGTCCCTGGCTTTGCTGCAAGCTGACAGCTGTGCCAAAGAAATGGTGCATGGAAGGGGAATGCTGCAAGCCATGGGACAGACCTGTGGCAGTAGCAGTCAGTGATGGCAACTTGCCAGTCAGTCGCCCTGGTGGCTGGTAGGTCCTCCTGGGCATGGAGTGACTTACAGGGGGGTGGGACAGGTTGGGCTGGGGGGAAGGGGTAGCCACTGCCCCAAGGGGCCAAATGCATGGTCAGTGAGAGTTCGTGAGGGGCAGATGCACCAGTGCCACATGGGGGAGGTCTCAGGCTCGTACCTGCTATGGACCACCAGCCACTCCAGCGGTGGCCTGGCAGGTGTTAGGGGCTCTACAGGCACCTTCCTTAGGGGGGACACAGGATCATCGCCCATCCAGCAAGGACTCCAGCAGTGGCATGTGGCAAGTTAGAACAGCTCCAGGCTGGTCTAACAGCAGGTCCAATGTGTCCACTGGGGGTGTTTGCAAAATCCCACACTGGGGATGTTGCAGCGCTGCCCCAGCACAAGCCCCCTGCCACCATGGCACACCAGTGTGACCGTCACAAGGATGGCACAAGCCCAGTTGGCACAGGTAGTCCCCTCAGTGGTGCAGAGTGCCTTACAAAATTGGGACTGTCACAAGGATCCCATTGCACCATTTCTCCTTGCCACAAGCCCCTTACACCATTCCTGATCTTTTGAAAATCAGGCCCCATGTCCTCAGAAAAAGGCCATCAGTCCATCTGTTCTGCTCTGTTTTACCCTATCTTACTATGTGACCTATTGAATTGAAAGGTTTTTCGACCTCTCCTCTCCCCTTGCTCCCTGCCTTACTGCTTCTCCTCTGAGTGTCTATTAAGCCCTTAATTCTGTCCTAGCCTTGTTTGACCTCATTAATGATTTTTGCACCATGCACTTTAGCCAGTAGGCTGTTCATGGCTTGGTCACTCTTTCTGTAAAATGTTCTCACATTCCTCCTCAATCTCCCCCATCAGCTTCCATTCATTCCCCTTGGTTTTGACTCGTCATTCCTGCTGAATAGTTCCTACAGTTTACCTAATTTATTTCATACAGGAACTTGAACGTCTCTATTGTGTTACCCCTCTCCTTTCTGTTTTCAAATGAGTACATGTTCATTGCCCTAAACTGACCCACATAGGATCTGCCATGTTGATCCTGGCTCATTTTGATTACCCCACATGGCACTGTCACCAGACTGTCTCTGTTTTTCTTCAGGTAGAGACTCCAAAACTGGGCACAGTATTCCACATGAAATCTTACCAGTGATCTATAGAAAGGTAGTAGTATCTCTTTCCTCCTGCTATTGAAAGCTCTCTTAATATTTATTTTTTATTTATTTATTTATTTATTTCAGTTTGGCATTAATACCTTTGAGTCAAGGTTCTATGTCAGTGTTGAACAAACATTCCAAAAATACAAGGTTACAGAAAACATTGAAGCATATACACAGGCAATAATAATAAAATCTGAACTTATACACATCTAATTAGTATGTATTAACAGGAAGAAGGATTAGATAAGAGAGGGGTGGGGGGTCAACCAGAGGTGGCATCCTCAGAGGTGAGGGGGAGGTGAAGTTTTCAGCCATGTGAGGGCATCATTAATTCTTTGGGGGTAGGGGAGAGGGTTAAGAAGAAAAGTGGCATAAAGTAGAAAGATATAGAGGGGGTAGGTAATGGGAAACTGGGGGGCTGAGGTGCTATCACATTAGCGCAGACAGGTACAAGTCATTTTAGAGCCAAGGAAGGATCTGAGCCCAGCTCTGAAAGTACTAATCTTGGGTGTATCAGAGAGGTCAGCAGGTAGTTCATTGTACCATTTCGGTCTTTGATACAGGATGGAGTTCTGGGCAAGTTTCATTCTTTTGAAGGGGAATCACCATCCTGTCAGTGGCCGCACTTCGAGTAGATTTCTTTGGGAAGGCCAGCATAAAGTGGCCACCCAGGGTGGGGGATGTCAGTCCAAGCAGCACTTTTTTTAGAAGTAGGCAGGTTTGGTATTACCCTCAGATGGAGTGGGAGCCACCCAGTTTTAGTGTAGAGCGAGCAGCTGTTGGTGCCAAAGGCAGTCCCCAAAGTAAGATGAAAGGCCTCATTGAGGAGTGTTCTAATCCTGTTAAGAGCAGTTTTCATGCTCGCCCCTTAAATAGGCAACCCATAGTCAATGGTCGACAGTATTGAACTACTAGTGGCTAGTTTGAGAGCATTGGGTGTCATTACATGTCTGTGATGATAAAGTACACCAAGCTTTATATTTGTAGTCTTGATAACAGAGTCCACATAGCTTGAGAAGGTGAGTGTGTCATCAAAGGTGATGATGAGATATTTGAACTTAGTTACTTGGTCTAGAGTCTTACCCTTTTGGTTATGTATAAGCAGGGGCAGGTATTTATTTTTGCTTTGGGAGGTGGTGAAGAGCATACTCTTTGTTTTTTTGATGTTTAATAGTAGTTTGTTATCAGTAAACCAAGATTCAAGTTTAAGGAAGCTGCTTTAGAGTTCAGTTGTGATGGAGTGGTGCTCTTTACCAGCGACTGATATTACTGTATCATCAGCATAGAGAACTGTGCTTGCTGAGCGAGCCATTGAGGTGGAGTTGATGAAAAGGCTAAAGAGTAGAGGACTGAGGATTGACCCCTGTGGAATCCCAAGGATCACCTCATTAGCTGTGGATAGGGTATCACCAATTTTGACTCATTGTCACCTGTTAGAGAAGTAGCTGCCAGCCAGAGTACAGTATCTGGGGATAGACCTACTGTATAGACAGAAGGCAACTTAGGAGGAGGTTGTGATTAACAGAGTCCAAGGCTTTCGTAAGGTCGATGAAGACTGAACCAACTGCCTGTCCATTATCCAAGGTTAAGTATTGTTGGGATGAATAATCAACAAGGGTGGTGAGTGTGAAGTGCTTTTTCCAGAAGTCATGCTGCTGCAAGCAGAGTAGATTATGGTTATCTAGGTATTCAGTAAGCTGCTCCAAGACCATTCTTTCGAGTATTTTCGATAGGGGAGGAAGGATGGATATGGGTCTATAGTTGGATGTTTAGGTTTTGTCCCCAGCTTTAAAGACAGGTGTGATGTTTGCTGACTTCCATACAATTGGAAACACTCCTGATTTTAGAGAGGCATTAAACACCATGGTAAGAGGACCAGCAAGTTTGTTAAGGAGAAGACCAACCAGCTTCATGTCAAGCAGATCAGCCCCCATCCTGGTCTTGTCAAGGGTCCCTTTAACATGTTTGATGGTTTCAGCCTTGGTGACACGTCTAAAGTAAAAGGGTGGTACAACTTTACTTGGGGGATCATGAGGGGCAGTTGGGTGTTGCTGAACATGCATATCCTTGAGGTAGTCCCAAGGGAGTACACTTGAAAGGTCAGTGAATGCGTTGTTGAGCTCATTGGCAATATTGATATACCCTTAATAATATACCCTAACAGTTTAGTTGTCCTGCTGTAGGCCTTATTCAATTGGCTAGTTTGTTTTAGGTAGTCGCCTATGATGAATCCCAGGTCCCTTTTACTCAGAAGTAGTTCCCAGCTTAACCACTCCTATTCAATATTCCATCTTGAGGTTCTAGTTCTCTGTGAGTTACAGGAACAGGAATTCAGGGCAGAATATCTCTTTGCAGATGATACAAAGCTCTGTGGTAGGGTAGTTAGTGAGGAGGAGATTAGGGAGATGCAGATATCTTTAATTGCTAATGAAGTGGTTTAATGTTTGGCAGATAAATTTCACTATTAAAAAGTGCAAGGTGATGTACTTTGGGAACAAGAACCCCATGACAGAGTACTGGATGGTAAGGGGTAGAACTGGGCACTATCACGAGAGGAAGATATCAACCACATCTCACTTTTAACAACCTTCTGCTCCTCAGAGGGGGCAACAGGTCCAGTCTCTGACCCAAGCTTGGTTATGAGCATCAGGTACCACTGCAAACCCAGAGTGCCTCAACCAGTTCACCTCCACTCCAGCCATGCAATCTTCTTTGTAGGGTCTGCAGGAAGCAAACACTTTCACAGCTCCTCATTTACACATTCCACCAAGTTCTCTTCTTCCTCTGCTGCAGGAGATGAGGCTTTGGCTTCCTGGGCATTGGCACTGGCCACAAAGGGTGACAGGGGCTTAGAAGGGGTGCTTGACTTCTGAGGCAGGGGAGTAGACAGTGAGACACTGGATGAGCACCCGGAGGGTTTTTGATCACAATTGAGGTGCAGCAGTGGGCGTATAGATGCAGGATGAATATGTCTCAGCCCCTCCAGTAACACCAGTCACTAGCAGAAAACTCCTACAATCACTTGAATGGCAGCAGCACTCCCAGGACTTATTCCTAAGTTGACTACAGGGCCCACCAAACATCTCTCCTGCACCCGAGCTTCCATCCCAATCCAGTACTGCTTCTCCTCCTGACCTGTCTACCTCTGGGCTACCACTCTGGGTTGTGGCCACTTACTTGTTTTATAAAATTCGCTTGGAGTCGTCCTATTTCTTCTTCCTACAGCCACTGGGGACATTGCTGCTGCAGGGCAGATAGAACCAGGGATGACAATGTCCCAGTGAGGCTCCTTAGGGGAGAGATATATCACGCTACCACTAAAAAGTTGCTCACAAAGTCTGTGGGGTTTCTCTTTTTTCTTCTTCTCCTTCATACAGGGTCCCTGTCGCCGGATCTTGAGACATGATATGCTATGCTACCAGAGGCCCTGTTGCAAAACGTGAGCACAGCTAAGTCTAGCTGGGCAGAGCTGGCTATTGGGCAGAAATTGTTTTTCCAAAGTCTTGGTCTATCTTGCACTTTCTCTCACTTTCAGTTCAAACACACCTCTGTTCACAGGCCTGATCGTGCACTCCAAATTTCAGCAGTAGAAATCAACATACAGAATGTTCAATGTTTAATGCATTTCTTTTTTCCAGTCCATGCTGTAACTAGGTCTCAGATTTTTATTGGGGGCCAAAATACCTGTAGGCACCTGTGTTTACTGCAAAGTACTCAAATAAACCATGGTTTAAAGTCATATAACTAATGCCTTGCTCCCACAACAGTTACGCTGTTACTCCTCTGTTCTGGCAGTGGAGTTAGCTGCACTGTTGACAAGGGCACAAGGAGCAAACAAACTTTTAAACAAGTGATGGTGCACTTTGGGGACTTGCTTAGCAGCAGAAACCTCCTTTCTCTCATAGAGGCAGTGACTGCCATGATAGAGGCAACAAGCCTTTGTGTGAAGCAAATAAAGAAAACAAAACAAAGTGAAAACTACTATAGTTCTCAAAAGAGGTGGCAAGGAAGGTTAGGGAGAAAAAGATAGCATTCAGGAAGTATAAGGAATCACAGAAGGAGCAGGACAGAGAACTGCAGTGATGTCACTAAGGGGCAAGTTGTAATTAACAACATGCAGGTTGCCCCTCTGTGACATCACTTCCTGTTGTAAAATGGCTGCTGCCATGTTTTGATTTACAGATTATTTAGAAAGTCATATCTCTGGACTCCTGACATCTACAAGGAAGTCCAGTGCCTCATTTGAAATATATGTTCATGGGCTTTCACAATTTGATTGACCTCTGCAATGTTTACTGTCATTTTAAAACTCAAGGTGGACAAAGCAATGGGACCTGACAGGATTCACCCCAGAATTCTAAAAGAACTAAGGGGAGACCTAGTGACACCACTGACTACCCTTTTTAACAAATCATGGGAGGATGGTGTGGTACCTGAGGACTGGAGAAAGGCAGATGTGATCCTTCTTCACAAAAGTGGGAGCAAGGCAGAGGCAGGAAACTACAGACCTGTTAGTTTGATCTCAGTGGTAGGGAAAATGATGGAATCACTTCTGAAAGAAAGAATTGTCGAGTACCTAGAGGCCAGTGGTACACAGGTCCCAAGGCAGCATGGATTCACAGCGGGAAGGTCATGTCAGATGAATCTAAAATATTTCTTTGACTGCGTGACAAAAGTAGTAGACCAGGGAGGGGCTGTGGATATGGGCTACTTAGACTTTAGCAAGGCATTTGACACAGTACCACAAAAAAGATTAATAAACAAGTTAGTCAGCCTGGGAGTGGGTCCCAGGATGGTAGCCTGGGTAACAAATTGGCTGGACAACAGGAAGCAGGGGGTAAAAGTAAATGGAGCACACTCTGGAGAAAGGGGAGTTACTAGTGTGGTACCACAGGGCTCAGTACTGGGATCAGTACTCTTTAATGTCTTTATAGGTGACACTGTTGAGGGGATGGAAGGAAAAGTATGTCTCTTTGTAGTCGACACAAAGATCTGCAACAGAGTTGATGCATGAGGAAGGGTGGAAAGGATGAGAAGGGACTTGGCAAGGTTGGAGCAACGGTCAAGAGTATGGCAGCTTAGTTTCAATGCAAAGAAGTGCAAAGTAATACACCTGGGAAATAAAAACCAAGGGGAAGAGTACACAATGAGAGGGTACTAACAACAACAAAAATGGAAAGGGACCTGAGGGTACTCATATCAGATAACCTTAAGGTAGGCAAGCAATGTGAAAAGGCAGTAAGGAGGGCTGGGGGGATTCTGGGATGCATAGAGAAAGGCATCACCAGTAGAAAGCAGGAAGTTGTTATCCCTCTGTACAGACAATTGGTGAGACCCCATCTGGAGTACTGCGTGCAGTTCTGGAGACCCCATCTTCGCAAGGACATAGGATGGAGGCAGTCCAGAGGAGGGCAACCAAAATGGTGCAGGGTCTGCACCAGAAGCCATATGAAGAGAGACTAAAATAACTAAGTATGTATACTCTTGAGGAAAGGAGAGAGAGGGGGGACATGATAGAAATGTCAAGTGAATCAACAAAGTCCAAGAGGGTAGCATATTTCAGAAGAAGAGATGCGCAAGAACAAGGGGGCACAATTTGAAGATGGAGAGGGAATGGCTCAGGGGCAACGTGAGGAAGTATTTTTTCATGGAGAGGGTGGTGGGTGCATAGAACAGCCTTCCTGAGGAGGTCATGGGGTCAAAAACAGTGGGGGAATTCCAAGAATGCATGGAACCGACATAAGGCAATTATAGCGGAGGGTAGGAGGAAGTAGGATGCTGGTTAACTAGGATCTGCTGCTTATCCAATAGGTAGGGAAATGGGCAGACTAGGTGGGCCAAGCGGTCCTTATCTGCCATCAAAGTCTATGTTTCTATGTTTCTCTCACAGGGCTAACTGTGCATGGCATGAGTTTGCCCAGAGGACCCACCCCCCAAACCATGACCAGTCCTTGTGGGTGGTTCTTCAACTGACCACTAATGAATAACAAATGTCAAATGGAAACAATTCTTCAGGAGCTACTTACCCCTTTGGACACTCATTCACCAGGCACTGACAGTCTTTTTGGTGCCAAACAATTTCTTGACTGCACAACTGCTTTATAATGCATCAGTCCACCATTTTGATTTCAGTGTTAACATTTTCCACAAAACAAAACCTTTGTCCTTGTTCAGGCACTGTTTTTTCAGTCAACCACTGGTATTCAAGTACTATGGGGCCCTCCACCAGAAGGCCGGCCAGGATTCTCATAGGTTTGGTGGGACTGCTGGGCAACTATCATACATCTGAAAATGATCACAGTCTTAACAAATTCATTGTCCACACTAAAGGATTCAATCAAGCGGTAGGGGTTTATTTAGCTCTAATCACAGATTCCCCTGTCCATTTTTAACTTTCATACTGCTTCCTCACAGGAAACTATGTGAGACATGCTTGGGGCACAAGATTTAAGCTCCCTATGCTATACTTCACAGAGGGAGATGCTGCTTTTCAATGCTGGTCTGAGCATTACACTTTTATCCTACCCTCAGTCATTGCTTCCCCGGATAGACAGGCTTAATGGCACTTCACAGCACAATAGAAACAGTCCCAACCTATTGGGCTCAGCACACGTGTGACCACAATGCCAGGCAGGTGGAGGATTTCTCCCGGACTCACCCTTAGAATGGTCAGACTGTCCCCATAGAACATTACCTTCTTAAACTGTGGATCAAATGACATGATACTTTTGAGCAATTTACTTTACTTAATTTGGGAAGATCCATTAAAGGATCCTCAAAGTCAATTTGCCATTTGTGTCTCAGTTCTCCCGGCTCCACAAATTGTTTCTTACTCAGTCCATCAGAAAGCCCTAGACAAAGGATCCATACCCCCACTCAGTACATTAATTTGAAGGGAGTCCTTTAACTAGTCCATCTAAATGCCAATGGCTAATCATGATTCTTTGGGTTGCTTGGAATTCATCCGATGGAATTGGATATGCTGGATTTCAGGCATTTTTTCAGAATTCAGATTTTCTGTATTGAAGCCCAAAAATCTGAATTCTGAAAAATCCTTGGATGCAGAATAGGAATTGCAATTTGATTGATTCCACATCTGGCTCTCATGCAAACAGTGCAGAAGTGGCCTAAATTATGTACTTCTGGATACCCCCTGCCTGTCTGCCTGCCATTTACCTTGTCATTTGATGTTGCCGCTAGTCTGCTGGGCTCAGTCGGGATCTGGTTCAAGGTTCCAATGATGTCCCCTAGTCATAGATAGCACTGTCTGCCACCATGATGTTACTGGAATGATTCCACCCTACCTTGACCAATGGAACCAATATACAGTACTTTTGCCAGCTTAGGGAGAGAGAGAGAGTACAGGAATCGGATGGAGTATTTGAACCCCTTCTGCACCCCAAGCCAAAATGCCATCTCCTCTTCTTCATCTCCAGCAGTCAGTCAGTCACCCATCTGACCCCACCTGGCCCACCCTATTGGCAACATTTTTGGATGTGGCCAGGGTCCAGTAGTCAGGCTTCCCCAGGGGAGATTCCCCCATGCCACTGTTGGTGATGACCAGTACCACCTGATTCCTCTTATTTATCTATGTTCCATCTTGACTGAATAATCCCACCATGTGACTGTGCGCAATTACGCAATGCACTCTCCAAGGTGAAGCTGTGGGGTTCAGGGAAGTGACCTACTACCAACAAATCCTGGATTAGCTCCTCAGCCATCTTGTGCTGGATTGGCAGAGGACTTTACTGGGAACCCAGGGTTTGTTGTTTGTAGGCCATCCCTAGTCAATGTTGATTGAATATTGTGCAGGCTCCTGTTGTTGGCAGTAGTGATGATAGATCAGGACCAGGTGAGAAAGGGAAGGCAAGGAAGAGTATTGGGAGAGTGACACAGAGAGTGACTGTATGACTTGGGTTGGGACTGAGTTGGCACTGCAGCACTGACAGCACAGTAGGGCCAGCACCAGCACTCGGCAACAGCGGTAGCTTAGGTGAGGACTCCTTGAGGCCAGAGAGAGACTCAAGAAATTCAGTCACACAAGTGCACTCACACCAGTCCAGCATGCTGACAACTGGCCATGGAGAAGAAATGATGGAGAATTGGAGTTGGATTGGCGCTTATCTTGTGGGGTGCAGGATGGGGAGGGAGTCAAGAAGATCAACAAGAGGTGATGGTCAAGAGACTGTTAAGGACCGGCAATGTGTGCCACTGTGATCACCACTGGACTGGAGCAATCAACTTAAAAGATAAGGACTGGGATTGGAAATCAAGAGAGAGAAAGGTAGGGGAAAGTCAGACAAACAGGATGAGAGAGGGACATTTTGTATACTTTTCTTTATACTTTTGAAGAGTGTTGTTGTTGTACAGTTGTGCACCAGGTTGCTAGGATCCAGAAATGGAAATTCTTATTTTTAAAATTTTCATGAATGAATACATATACATTCATTGACAAAATCACATAATAATACTTTTATCATTATTAAAGCATTATTATCATACAACTTCTTTAATATAAGCTCTATAATGATACCAACTGTTTTACACCTTGTGACAAACACCACCACATATACATAGATACAGATATACTGATGGCAGATAAGGGCCTTTGGCCCACCTAGTCTGCCCAATTGTGCATGTCATTTTGCCTTTTCAAGCTTCTCTTGAACTGGGTTGTCCCCTTCCCCCATCTGCTAGGATCCCCTGATGCCTATCCCATGCATTCTTGAATCCCATAATCATTTCAGCCCCCGCCACTTCCTTTGAGAGGGTGTTCCACTTATCCACCACCATTTCTGTGAAGAAATACATTCTCACGTTATCTCTAAACCTCCCTCCCTCCCTCCAATTTCATCCCATGACCCCAAGTCCTGGAACATCCCTTCCTCTGAAAAATAGTGTTTTCCTGCACCTTGTTCCTCCCTGCGAGGTACTTGTATGTCTCTATCATATCCCCCCCTCTCCCTCCTCTCCTTCAGGGAGTACATATTTAAGTCCTTCAGCCTGTCCTTGTAGGACTTGTGATGCAAACCTTGTACCACCTTGGTTGCCCTCCTCTGAACTGTCTCCATCCTGTCTATATCCTTATGTAGGTAAGGCCTCCGGAACTGGACACTGTACTCTAGGTGTGGCCTCACTAATGTTTTGTGTGGTGGAATTATGACCTCCCTTTTCCTGCTGGTGATGTCACTGCCTATGCATCCCAGCATCCTATTTGTTTTACCTACCACCTTATTGCACTGACTCCCAACCTTTAGGTCAACAGAGATGATAACCCCTGGGTCCCTTTCCTGCTTGGGGCATGCTATATCCTCCCCCCAAGTTGATATATTGTTCCAGGGTTTTTGTGCCCCTTGTGCATTATTCTGTACTTTGTTGCATTAAATCTCAACTGCCACACCCTTGACCATTCCTCAAGCTTCTGCAAGACTCTCCTCATTTTAACCACTCCCTCCAGTGTGTCACTCTGTTACAGAGTTTTGTGTCATCAGAAAACAGGTACATTCTCCCTTCTACATTATCCATAATGTCACTGATAAAGATGTTGAGGAAGATCAGACCCAGCACTGTGGCACTCCACTGGTCACCCTTCCCTCTGCAGAGTAACAGCCATTTACCACCACCCTCTGTGTCCTGCCATCTAGCCAATTCCCCACCCACTGCACTACTGTCTTACCCACTTCCATGTTGCCCAGCTTGTTTAACAAGGGGGCACAGTGTCAAAGGCCTTACTGAAGTCCAGATAGGCCACGTCCACTGCCCTCCCTCCGATCCACCTCCCTTGTCACTCAAGAACATCTGGCCAAAGTAATAAAAAGACAGACTCTTACAGTTAATTGTATTACAATAAATAACATGCAGTACACAATTCAGGCTCTTATTTAGTTATTTCAGGCTAGTCTAATTTCAAAGTAGGTGGCAGAATAGCCATAATGGCTCTCCAGTCCATACAGTATCTTCTGAAGGTTTAGCCCTGACATTCAAATCTGCATGATCTATCATTTTCTCTAATATTAGGGTTTCCTAAAAAAGTGAATATCCATTTATTGCATTCAAAATCACTCAAATTAGACTAATTCCATTTCTGTAAAATTAATCTGTTAGTAGCCATTGAGGTCAAAGCACATATCCTTTTTATGTTGATTGCGCGCATGCTCAAAAAACATATTGTGGCAGCTTGCTGCAGAAGCAGGTTGTGGAGGCGCAGCACTGTTGTGGCCAATGCCCCCACTGCCTTTTGAGGCTTGGCCCGCTTTCCCCATTGGGGTGGCACGCTGCTGCTGACACTAGTTCAGCCAGTGTGCCACAACCTTGAAACATTTCAGCTGCTGCAATCAGGGGCCGCCTCATCATTGCAGCGTCAGCCATTCTGCTACAATGAGGGAGCGACCCATTATTGCTGGGCGGAATGCTGGTACTGTAATATTGTTTGTGAACATGGTGACGGCTTGGCGCCATGTTCACAAACAATATGAGTGAGCCCCCAGTGCCGAAGGGGTGCCCAATCCCCCTTGGCAGCATGTGCCCCCCCACAACAGTGTTTGTTTGCTGACGGGGGCCCCAATCCCCGTCGGCTTTGGTCCCCATGCAAGTTCAGGTTGTCAACAGGAGAGCCCACTCCCCGTCGGCGTAATGGTTCCCCTCCCACCAAAACGTTCAGTTTATGCCAAGGGGGTGCCCAGTCCCCCTTGGCTCTTGCCCCCCCAGCACTCCATATGTGCCGATGGGGTGTACAACCCCCATCAGCTACAGCCCCAAACATTCAGGTAGCATGCTGGTAGCTCACCCCAGCATGCCCAGTGCCCTGTAAAGAAAAATGTCCATAATGTTTTTTTTTTTTTTAAACCTGTAAAAGAAAACAGTCCCTGTGGTCTCCTACCCCTCCACAACCTCATGCACCCACTGCACCCCTGCCTCCCACATCCTCCCTCACCCCATGCCTACCTCTGAGTCCAGTCGATGATCTTCAGTGGACGGGAACAGGTCTGCACTCTTCAAAGCTGACCCCGAACTGAGGAACTGCCAGTAAGCTGTATAATGGCATAAATAGGGATTTTTTCAACTTGTTTGCATATCTCAGGCATTTTTTGGAATTTTGGCACCAAATTTTCAACATGGGGTTATTGGGTCCCCACCTCATGAATTCAGCCACTGTCATGGCGTTAATCAGTCCCAAACGGTGATTTCGCAGTCACTGCGTGGAATCACCTTTTAGGACCGATTAATGAAATGACAGTGCCAGTGTTCATGAGGTGGGCTCTCAAAAAGTCTATGTTACAAATTTGGTGCGAAAAATCAAAAAAATTACTGTTTTTCGAGTGTGCATTGCGCAGTTGCTACGTACGCTCATAACTTCACCAATTTGTAATATTTTCACTCCAGATTTTCAACATTGCCATTTTTATGTACCTCCTTATGAACAGTACAGCTGTCATTTTTCACATCCTGGCCAAATTGTATTTTTGCACTTCTGGCGCAGAATAGCGCGGTCGCTGAGGGAGATCAGTGTTCAGGACACATTAAGAAAATCACAGTGTTACTGTTCATGAGCAGAAGTCCTAAAATGCCTATGTTGAAAATTTTTGCCGAAAGTCCATAAAATGAGTGTGTTATGAGCGTGTGTTGCGCAGGTTCCATGCACGCTCATAACTTCGTAAAATTGCAATATTTTCACTCCAGATTTTCAACATTGCCATTTTTCTGCACCTCCTTATGAACAGTGCAGCTGTCATTTTTCACATCCTGGCCAAAATGTGTTTTTGCACTTCTGGCGCAGAATAGTGCGGTTGCTGTGGGAAATCAGTGTTCGGGACGCATTAAGAAAATCACAGTGACATGTTCATGAACAGAGGTCCTAAAATGCCTATGTTGATAATTTTGTGATGAAACTCCTTAAAATGACTGTGTTACGAGCGTGCGTTGTGCAGTTTCCACGCACCCTTGTAACTTCGCAAAGCAGTAATATTTTCATGCCAGATTTTCAACACTGGCATTTTTTCACACCTCTTTATGAACAGTACAGCTGTCATTTTTCACATCCTGGCCGAAATGTATTTTTGTGCTTCCAGCAAAGAATAGCGCAGTCGCTTTCGGAAATCAGTGTTTGGGACAGATTAGGATCGAGCGAGTGAGAAAGGGGGAGTGACCGAGCTCAACTGAGCTCTGTCGGGACTGCTGAGGATTTCTTTGTGGGCAGAAAAAGGCACCAATGCAAGCAGGAGCCCAGTACAAAAGGGCTGCCTGCAGCACTGGGAGAAACATAACGAGCAAGTGAGGGAGGGGGAATGAGTGAGCTCAATGGAGCTCTTTCGGGACTGCAGTGGATTTCTTTTTGGGCAGAAAAAGGCAGCAATGCAGGCAGGGGCTCAGTACAAAAGGGCAGCCTACAGCGGTGGGAGAAACATGAGGAGCGAGTGAGAGAGGGGGACTGAGTAAGCTTAACGGAGCTGTATCGTGACTGCTGCAGAATTTTTTGTGGGCAGAAAAAGGCGCCAATGCAGGCAGGAGCCCAGTACAAAAGGGCAGACAGCAGCACTGGGAGAAACACAAGGAGCGAATGAGAGAGGGGGAGTGAGCGAGCTCAATGGAACTCTGTCGGGACTGATGCAGATTTCCTTGTGGGCAGAAAAAGGTGCCAACAGAGGCAGAAGCCCAGTACAAAAGGGCAGTCTGCAGCACCAGGAGAAACAGAATGAGCTAGTGAGAGAGGGGGAGTGAACGACCTCAACAGAGCTGTGTTGCGACTGCTGCAGATTTCTTTGTGGGCAGAAAAAGGTGCCAATGCAGGCAGGAGCCCAGTAGAAAGGGCAGCCTGCAGGCGCTGGGAGGAAACAGAATGAGAGGGGTGAGGGGAGCTGCGAGCTCTGGGAGCTTGTCGGGACTACTCTTGGGTTCTTTGTGGGCAGAAAGGCACCAATGCAAGCAGGACCCCAGTACAAAGCAGCCTGCAGCATTGGAGAAATAGAATGAGCAAGTGAGGGGGAAGTGAGAGCTCAGTGAAGCTCTCTGGAGACTTTACAGTTGCCCACCCTCCCGCCCATGGTTCTCTGTGGTCCTATATTACAGCAGGGTCTCTGGAGTGGAGACAAAGCAATGATTGGATACTTTAGGATTGCTGTAATAATACAGATTTAGTTGTTCTGTTTCTTTCTATAACTGACCTAAATACTGAGCTATACTGTTATGATTGCTGTAATAATACATTTTTATTTGTTCTGTTTATTTCTCTAACTGAGCTGAGTATTACTTGGAGTGTAACAGGATTTCTAACTGGGCTAAGTGAAACTATATGAGAGCCGAGAACAAAAAGTATAGTAGCTGAAGGGTGAAAAATGGACAAGGAGGCTTTAGGATTGCTACAGTAATACAGTATCTAACGGATGAGATTTGAGACTGAATTACCCCGGTCGGCAAAGGGTCAGTAGGGGGTCTACCGTTGGGGGGTGACAGGAATTTGGGTAAATAGGGGCCTAACAGTTGTAGTAGGGTACAGAACCTGGGAGTAAGAGCCTGTAACATAAGATGGGGGCCAAAATGGGGCAGGTGCCACATGTTAATAGGGTGGGCATCTTTG
Organism: Neoceratodus forsteri; assembly: GCA_016271365.2. Lineage (NCBI taxonomy): Eukaryota > Metazoa > Chordata > Ceratodontiformes > Ceratodontidae > Neoceratodus > Neoceratodus forsteri. The sequence goes on along the minus strand of CM028134.1, from coordinate 468,539,673 downwards.
GAAGGGTGGAGGGGTGTACAGGGTGTGGGTCTGCCATGATCCTGGATTGGGCTTGGAGGATGGGGGTGTATGGTCTGTAGATGATTAACAAGTTTGAGGGAGGAACTGTGGAGGTTAGGGAGGAGTCTAAGTGGCAGAGCAGATGAGTATGGTAGGCATCCTGAGGGGGGAATGGGGATGGCAAAGGGGGACAGAGGAAGACTAACTAGGGACTGAAACCGACCCCAGTATCAGAGGCACTAGCAGAAAAGATAGGAGAAGGAAGGGGGTGCCAGAAATGCGGGTGGGGGGGGGCCTCCTGATGGGGGAAGGAAGAGACCACGAGGAGTACCAGGGGAGAGAGAGCAGATGGCTGCAGATAGGGAGGGACCAGGGGTGGCACAGAGGGGAACAACTAGGATGGGGGAACTGATAGGGGGAAGAGATGTAGGACAGGTATCGACTAGGAATAGATTCAAAACTCTGCTATCGGACAGAGAGGGGGAGCAGAAACATACTGAAGGGGGAGGACAAGCGGGGCATGAGAGGGATGGCAACAGATAGGGGAAGAGATAACGAGGACAAAAGGGTAGAAGGGGCTAATAAGGAAGGAGGGGATGGTGACTGAAGGAGAGAAGGCTACGGGGAGGGAGAAGGATGGGAGGGGCATCACTATCGGGGTAGAAGGGAATGGGGGCTCTAAATCGACAACAGTGGGGATAGGAGAGGGGTTGGAAATCAGCAGGGGAGGAGGGGCGGTCGACATGGGAAGCCCAGTAGGAAGTAGTCAGGCTGGGACGGGTTCAAGGAGGATGGGAGGAATAAGGCAGAGAAAAGGGGTGAGGCGGAAGTAGGGGGTACAGATACAGAAGTCACAGAGGGTGCAGTTGGCAGGGGTAAGGGACAGGGAAGAACGAATACTGGGGTGGTGGAAGGGGCATTAGAAGGAAAAGGGGGTAAGGGGCAGGGAGGTACTTGTCCTGGGGGATTCTATACTGAAATGGGTGAGATGGGATGGAAACAGGGATAGACACAGCCATATTTGGGTTGAAGCTGTCCCCAGGTTGACTGCAGGAGAGGCAGGGCAGGCACTGCTCAAGTGTGCAGGAAGGGGGAGGAAGAAACCTCATTTACTGTTGCATGTGGGTACAAACGACTTGGCGGGGGACACTGTGGAAGTACTGAGGGGGAGGTTTGAGTACTTGGGCAGGCAGTGTGAGGGGTTGGGGAAGTCAGTGGCATTCTTGGAGGCACTGTCAGTACCATGTGCAAGCATGGGGAGGAAGGGTAGGCTTGAGGAGTTTGAGTGACTAAGGGATTGGTGCCACATGAAACATTATGGGTTAGTGACTAACTGGTTTAGGGTCTGGGGGGAATACTGACTTATACTCTGGGGACAGGGTACACTGGAGCAGGAAGGGAAGGGGAGTATTAAAGGCAGCATTGCTGCAGGGCCACTGGCACTGAGGGTTGAGGTGCTGGATGCCACACCTCACGCCATGCTGGTGACCCAGGTTTGGATGCAAGCCCGGGCTGCCAGGTGTTGGCAAGGGAGGGATAGGATTGAGCATCCAGAGGACTGCTCTCCTATCCCAGGGTGGTATCCAGTGACTCACAGCTCAGTAGCGGCCCCTGGTGATGACAGCAGATGCTACTACAGTGGTGTAGTAAAGGGTGGTGGAGTGTGGCGGACGTTGGCACACTGTGAAGAAGCGTCATTGCAAGCCTGCACTCCGCAAAGGGGAGAAAAGTGGAAAATGGGCTACGGTTGGGCAGCATGAGCTTCCGCCCCCCCTGCCCACCCCAAATGGTGCCTACTCAACCGGATCCTGCTCCGGTGGGTCGACCTGGGAAGCTCCTTAAGACCCCAGCATGGGGATAATCCATGGAGGTGAGCAGGTCAGCCTGATGTTGGGGGCATGGCTAGGGGGGTCGGTCGGGATGACCAAGCCGACCACAGCCCTGTGAGAAAATATGTAAAAAAAATAAATAAATAAACAAGCCAGGATTAGATGGGTATATCTCTACTGAGGTGGATTTAAACAAATGGGAGTGGGGGGTGGTCAAAAGACTGAGGTTGGTAGAAAGGTCTGGACAGGGGAGCCTGATGAGCTCACCGCCCTAGATACAGGTAACAGCGAAGGTGTAGTAACCCTGGAAGGGGGCAGACAGAGTGGTCTGAGTGTAATACCGAAGGCACCACCACCCGGTAAGAATAAGGAGGAGGAGAAAGGGTGCGGACTACCAGCAGAAGGGACACAGCCCAAGGAGGAGAAGAGTGAGGAGAAGGAGGGGTACGGGTGGAAGGCGGTCTGAATAAATGGATAGAGAACTGGTTACAGGGGAGGGTGCAGAAGGTGGTGGTGGTGCAGTAGCTCTCAGCACCCAGAGCAGTAAAAAGCAGGGTGCTGCAGGGCTCAATTCTTGGCCCAATGCTATTTGGGCTCTTTATCTCCAATATAGCACATGAAGTGGGGAGCAGGGTTAGTCTGTTCGCACATTATACCAAATCAAAAGCAAATACTTATAGTAGCAGAGCCACCCCCCCCCACACACACATACACACTCCCCGAAAAGCTGCTTAAAAGCCTGCAATTCATTCAAATCAATTCCATTTTCTTACATCCTTGGGGTTCAGTGCCAACAAGTGTAAAATCATGTACCTAGGGCATAGGAACCCCAGTGCTGGGTATAGGATGGGGGGGAGGTACTGATACTCACTAGACATAAAATGGTCCTTGAGGTTATTATATCAGAGGACCTCAAAGTGGCAGCACATTGTGACAAGGCTATGGGCAGGGCAAATTGGATTCTGGGGTGCATGAGGAGTGGCATCTCCAGTAGGAGGAGGAGGGATGTTGTTCTGCCATTGTCTCACTCCGTGGTATACCCCCAGCTGCAGTACTGTGTCCAGTTTTAGAGTCCACACTTCAGAAAGGACATAAGGTGGAGGTTTTCCAGAGGAGGGTGACTAAAATGGTTCAGAATTTTTGCAGGAATCCCTACAAGGAAAGGCTGAAGAATCTCAGCATGTACGCTCTGGAAGAGAGGAGGGTGAGAGGTAACATGATCAAGACCTACAAAGTACCTCACAGGGGTAAACAGGGTACAGTTGGGGAGTTTCCTTCAAATGAGGATGAGCACTCAAACCAAGGGACATACAATGAAGCTGGGGGGGGGGGCATTCAGGATAGATGTGAAGAAATATTTCTTTACTGAAAGGGTGGTAGACGCCTTAAACAGACTGCCAGGAGAAATGATGGAACCTAACATGGTAGGGGGCATGAAGCATGCATGGGATAAACATACGGGTATATGAGAAAAAGGGGAAGGGGGGGATCAATGGAGATCAATAGGGCTATGGAAGTGGAGTAGGTTCAAGTTCATTGCAGGAAAAATCCATTAAGCAAGCTCATTCACAAGGTGGTCCTGATGGATGCAGGCAGAATAAGACATGCAGTAACATATACAGGCAGGAGTTAAAAGTAGGTAGAGAACACTTGGGCAGACTGGATGGGCTGAGCGGTCCTTTTCTGCTGACAAATTCTATGTTTCTGTGGCATCATGTGTTAATTCAGGTGCAGTGTTTATTTAAAGTTGGCTCTACCATACATCCAGATGTAAGGTATAGTAAATTACTGAATTAGATGCAGCCCACTTACAGTACAATAAACACAACCCCAGTGCTTTAAGAAGCTTTTACTCTTCATAAGGCTGCTTAAGGAGCTGGGGTTCTATTTGCAGTGTCCACACCAGTATGCTGATCTTAAATTCGACACCGCATCTGAATGAGTACTTCATTCTTGCTCACTCCATTTGTTTCCCACTTTGAGACCTGCTTATCCTGAGTTACTTTTCAGCTGGCAGTGCCTCGCCTGTGTTGGAAGATGACCAATAAGCAGCACTGAAAGATGTCAGACTTCACAGACTCTGAAGGCAGCTGCTCATGGACAGACATAAGGCAGTTCTCCTGGGAGGTAGGAAGAAGTATGCTGTTTAACTAGAATCTGCAGCTTATCCATCAGGTAGGGAAATGGGCAGACTAGGTGGGCCAAGTGGTCCTTACTGTATGTGCTGTCAAATTCTGTTTCTATGTTTCTCACCCACCATCTTGGCAAGAAGAAGGCTGCAGCTGTGGCCACTGATGACTGTTGGGGTGTGGGGATGGGGGGACCAAAGGGGACAGACGTAAGGAGATACAATCATAATAAAAATTGTGAGACCTTTGCCAGCTTTCCAAAATGCTTACCAGTAAAAGAAGACTCTATGAAGTTGTTCAAATGGCAACACAATCTGGTGAGCCCTCTGTCTGCCATCTGACACCAGGCATTATCCAGCATAAAATTGCCTACAGAAGGCAGTGTGGTCATGTGGTTACTGAAATACTGGAGATTACAGATTTAGAAGAACAAAAGAATATCACAGAGAAGCTGGCACATGTGCCTATAGCAGCTGTCTCCTGCTTCTCAGTAGTTATATTTATACCCTTGAGGTACTTGAATGTTTCTATCCTATCCCTCCTCTCTATCACTCAGTACATATTGAGGTCCCTTAATTTCTCCTCATAAGTCTTGTGTTGCAAACTCTGTACCATCTCATTCGCACTTCTCTGGACCATCTCCAGCCTGTTAATATCCTAACGAAGGTGCGACCTCCAGAACTGCACACAGTACATGTGAAGCCTGACCATGGTTTTATATAATGGCATCACTACCTCCCTCCTTATGCTGGTGATACCCCTGCCTATGCACCCCACCATGTCACTGGCCCTCCCTGCTGCCTTTCCACTTTGACATTTTCAAGTCATCTGAAATACCAACCCCCCAGGTCCCTTTCCTTCTTTGTGACTGTCAGCAACTCCCTCCCCCTCCATCCTGTACCTTTTCCCAGGGTTTCTGCGCCTCAGGTGCATAATCTTGCACTTTTTTGAATTCAACTTCAGTTGCCAGTCCGCAGACCATTTCTCAAGCTTCCCCAGGTCCCTCCTCATTTTCTCCACCCCATCTGGGGTATCCACTGTCTTACAGATCTTGGTGTCATCTGTAAACAGGCAGACCTTTCCCTTCAGCCCTTCTGCAATGTCACTAATGAAGATACTGAACAGGACTGGCCCCAGGACCAATCTCTGTGGCACCCCTCTGGTCACCCCCTCTCCCCAGACTGCACCCCATTTACCACCACTCTCTGCCTCCTGTCTGTTACCCAGTTTCTAACCCAGTTTACCACCCTTGCCCCCATGCCCAGCCTACTCAGCTAGTTTAGCACCCTTCTATGTCGGACATTGTCAAAGTCTTTGCTTACATCAAGGTAAGCGTTGTCCACTGTCCCACCCTGATTTACTTCCTTTGTCACCCAGTCAAAGAGATCAACCAGATTTGTCTGACATGACCTCCCCACTGTGAATCCATGTTGCCTATGGTCCTGGGCTCTGATGGCTTCTACATGCCCCACTATCCTTTCTTTAACCAATGTCTCTATGATCTTCCCCACTACTGAAGTGAGGCTGACCGCCCTATAGCCTTTGCAACTGCTGTACCACTGTGGCCCTTGCCCCTCCCCCTCCCCCTCTTCTGTGAATACTGAATAGAAAGACACAGTGGATGTCTTAGGGGGGCACATGACTGTTCTTAGACATGGTACTTTCACTTCCAAATACCTAAACAGCACATATAAGCAATCAACATTCGGCACTGACAAATGCATGTTTCTTTTTGACTTAGTCCAATATTTTCAAAGTCATTCAAAACAACATTTCACTTTAAAGGGAAATTTCTTTTTCAAAATCCCTTCTAATTCAGCATGTGTAATTTTCCACTAAGACTAAGAGTTTATCATTTCATACTGCCAAAACATGAAGTACATTAGTGATTTGCCTATACTGATGCCAACATTTCCTCCCTTTGTCAAACTGTTTGTTAGAAATACCACTTTCTCTCAGTGCAGTTTAACCCCTGCAAGGTATACATATTTTTAAATCAAGGATGGAAATGAGAGGCTTACTGGGATTCAAACCTCAGATCTCTGGTATGCCGTTCCAGCGCTCTAACCATTAAGCTACAGGCTCACTGGTCAAAGCATCTGAGGAATTTCCTTACAGCCACACACACTCCTTTCTCTAGTGCTGTGCAATTATGCAACTAGGAACCAATGTTAGAAATACCACTTGTGTCTAGGTGGTTTTCTACCTTTATGTCTGCAACACTATCCCTGTTAGTACCAGGTCCAGTATTTTTCCATCATGAGTGAGCTCCCTGACTAGTTGCCTGAGGAATGCCCCCTTCAGGAAGTCCAGGATGTCACTACATTTAACTGAAGGGGCAGCTAGGAGGCTTCACTCTACATCCAGCAGACTGAAGTCCTCCATCAGCAGCACCTTCCCTTCTTCTGCTGTCTTGCCCGTGGCTTTTACCAGTACCCTATCCAAATTCTCTCCCTGAACTAGAGATCTGTAGATCACACCAGTGCAAATAGTGGCTCTGTTCCTTGTCTCCAGGGTGACCCACAGTATATCTGGACCCCCTGGATTCCCTGTATCTCCATCACTGTTATGCCTTCCCTTACATAAAGCACCGCACTCCTTTTCTTCCCACCATGTCCTTCCTGAATAGAGTATAGCCTTGTATGGACAAGTCCCAGTCATGGTTTTCAGTGTACCATGACTCAGTAATGGCCACAGTATCCAATTCCCATGATTGCAACTAGCCAAGCAGAGCCAGGACATATGAATACTAACCCCTGGAGGGGCTTAAAATAAAAGTTATGAGGCCAAGTGTCTGGGACTGGTAACTAAATACAAATATGGCAGCCCTCAAGGGACTCTTCAGCAAGGGATCTGTTGGGATAGTGTCAGAGGGCATCCTGTGTGCCTGAGAATTGGCCAGCCAATCAGGAGTGGAGCTGACAAAGGGATAAAGGGGAATGTTTTGCCCACCAAGGGGGAGATTTTGGTGAGAGGCTCCAGAGGGAGAGCAGGGCAGGAGAGACTGCTGTGGGCTGCCCTGCCCAAAGCCTGCACTTGGAGCTCAATGGCTTGTTCGGCCCCAGTGTAATAACAATAGGCAGAGCACCTGAAGAAACATTCATGGCAGAGAGAGACTTTGCTGTCGAGAGAGAGAGAGAGAGAGAGAGAGAGAGAGAGAGAGAGAGAGAAAATTTGGAGTTTGCTGCAGAGAACAAGGAGCAAGAGTCTTCAGTCAGAGAGAGCTGAGCGCTGCAGTGTGAGTGCAGAGACTGTAAGTTGGGCAGCATTGAAATAAATAGTAATGCAGCAGAGACGGAAGCCTGAGCAGTCTGTGTTCCCCCTTGGGGGGGGGGCTCCAGTGAATAGAGATCGTTGTCTTGCTGCCAGCCAGAGTATTCCACATATCTTTCAATGCTTTCCATCGTGAAACCAGCTTTGCATCAGTTGCCTCAAAACCATCATGCTGTAGATGGGTGCCTATCTCATTAGCTTTCTTTTTAAGAACAAGTCCCGATATGTGAGTGCCTTTGCTAACGGCTTTCTCAAACCAAACATGAAGGGCGTCCTCATCAGCTGTGTCCTTCCCTTCTCCTTTCCATTTTCTGCTGGGGTTACTGTTTGTTTGCCACTCCCTTTGTAATTCATCTTTTTTTAGACTGATTCTACCAGCCTGGCACTTGGAGATGGAGAATTGTTTTGCCACTTTAGACACGGAAGCTCCAGGTTGCTGCATACTTCCAGCACTTTCATTTCTTCTGCCAGGGGCAGATCAACACTCTTCCCACCCATCATGAGCAGTGTGAGACACAAAGCTGCTCTAGCAGACAGCCAAATGCCAGCAAAGACTACACAGATTAGCACCAAACCCATTTTTTAATAGTTGGGGAGGCATGGTAATTAAGTGCTAATGAGCCGCTAATGACTAATAAGTACTGGCTGTTGACAAAAATTGTCTCCTTTAAACGAAATTGCAGTCCCCTTTATCATAAGATACGTGTCTTGTTTTAATAGCCACTTAATCGGTGCCTCAAGGGACATCCCCTTTAAGCAGACGTCCCCTTTAAGTGCGTCCCAGTTAAGTGGCTTAAACTGTAATTGCATGTGCTGGGGCCAGAGACTGAGCCAAAGCCCAGCTAAAAGTGAGGTGTGTCATGGCTGTGAGCTGCACCGAGATGTCTAGGTGACCAAGTCTGCACTATCCCTAGACCCAGTGGAGAAGAGGACCAGAAAGGAAGAAGACGAGAGGCCTGCCTGGTGAACACTGTCCACAAAGACCTCAGAGGCAAAGACTCCAAAGGTCAGGCAGATGAAGACCAATGATCTTCATTTCTTCAGCCCTTCTGCAACTTCTTTTTTTCTGCATCCTGCTGCTGGGATGCTCCTCCAGCATGGATACCAGAACATTATTCTGGATGCCATCTGCTGAACCCCCTTTGAACTGCTGAACTGTAAGTACTCCTGAGCTGTGGCTTTGGGGAAACATTATTTAGCTAGCTAGCTAGCTAGTTAGGAGACCGGGCGTTAGGTCTTGGGTAGGACTTTGGCAGATCAGCTAAGCCCAGGCCTGAAGTAAAATTGTGCTACTGTTTAAAGTTATTGGGCACCATCAAAAGGCTTTTCCCAGTTAAAGTCTGTTTACAACTCCACATCCTAGCCTTCAGAGTCCTCACCCCTGTGAGGTACCCACCACCATGAACTTTATTGGCTAGCAGGGTAAAGGGTGCACCCACAGGTGAGAGGTGTGGGAGAAAGTGGGGTACGGTCAATATTTACTGTTATTAAGTTGTTGTGTGTTGCTTCTGTCCCTTCCCCCTCTCCCCAATAAATACTGTTATTGTTTATGTTACATTCTGTCATTGCTGTTTGGTGCATGGGGGATTGTTATTGCTACTACTGCATGGGGGAGTGGGTGTGGGAGTAGCTACTGTTTTTTCCTGAGGGGTGGTAACCTGCAGTTTGTCCACAGGTATCCCATATCACTGCCCCAGGTGGAGGCACTGCACCATTTCTTCTCCTATCAGTAAACCCAGGCTGTCCCCCTTGGAGGTGTGTCCATGAGTAACCCAAGAGGCCAGCTCCTCCTTAAGAAGGTGCTTGGAATGTATATTTATTGTATCATGATTGTAACAGTGGGGAAAAAATTACTGTTAGTAAATTATCAATTACAAATACTTAGAAAGGAGACGAACGGAGATGAGGCTGATGGCGGAAGAATTTAATGATTATAACAATAATCACTGCAAGAGATTATAGGTGGTACATCCTTCATTTTTCAAACTAACAGTGAATGCAGGCTTGCTTATATGGTGGAAGACAGTATTAACACTTCCTATGGTTGTCTATGATTGGTTCAAAACATACAAACATATACTTAAAAGGCAATTCTCCTTTTAGTACATGTATGAACTTATCCTTGGTAAGCACAAATGTATTGATAGTGTAAATTATATTACTATATAAGGCTAGTAATAGTTGTCATTACCAGTTACCAAGGTCTAGGAGGGAGAAATAGATTTGGACTTAAGAATGTGCACACAGGCATTTTGGCCTGTCCTAATAAAAATAGTCAAAAGGGTAACTTGAACTCTATCCCTGTATTTCTGTCTGTGCAGACACTTAAGACACCTGTTTTCTACTACTCACATGGTCAGTACCAATATCAAAAGGCACCTTAATATTGCAACTTGTGGCTCAGTTTGACTTGTAGCTTTACAAGTTTTATATAATTTAATTATATAGGCCATCATTTGTTACACAAACACATTATGTTTTAGACCAAAATGAGGTTAGCCTGAAATATTGGGACACACTTCTTTATCCCTTGTTACAATGATTTTTTTCAATGTTTTACTTTTATTGTATTTGTATAGGAGCTCCAAACTTTGGAGGGGCACCTTATAAAAATAACATTCCACTACTACTCCTGAGTTTACTCCCAATCCTGGGCCACTGACATGGGAGTGTGACATGCTACCCATTATGAGCATGACATTAAATTACTTTTTTCTATGTACTACTACTACTAAGCATACTGTAGCTGCAACGTTATCAAAGGTCTTCATAACATGTTATGGTGGGTACCAGATTTCTTTCTGTTTTTGGAAACAATTGATAAGAGAACCTTTATGTCTGAAAACATTGTACGTTATATTATCAATTTTGGCCAAAGACGTCTATCAGACAAGTGTTCTTTTAGTGATGTTGTTATGAAGTCAATATGTGGAAACACTGCATTTTTGAAAAATAATGTTTTATAACTTTTTTCTATATAGTATCAAGCCTCTCCTTGTGAAATACCTGGCCCACTGTATTGTCACAGATTGAATGACCTTAAAAGCCCTAATGTATTGTATTATTGTAATGCAATTCCTGTATGTGAATGTGTAACCTCGCCCCACCGGCCCCCCTTGTTCAACTAGCAGGGCTGCTCCTCTCACACATGGCACCAACGAGAGGGATGGGGGTTGTCACTACATCAGTTCTGTTTACCAATACTTCTACTTTGTAGCATGCCATCCTCAGACAGGCAAACCAAGTGTGGCAACTACCTGGCTCACACCTGGGGGGACCATTTATCATGGCCATCAACCTGGGTCCCTGGGAGAAAACGTTTGCTCAGAATTGTGCTAGGTTTGTACTTCTGGTCAGGGGCACCCAAGTAAATCCAGACACAGTGGAAGCAATAACAGTACTGTCCAAACCAGGTTGGGATTCTAGAGTGTGGTTTTTATTCACATACACAGAGAATAATACAAAGCAAAGATGGTCCCCCACAGGGCTACTCCCACTGGTAATGCAGATTACTGAGGTACAGAGCACACACACAGTGAACCCTCAGGTTCTGAATGGAAATTGGCACACACGGCCAGATCTGGTACACTTCCCTTGACTAGGCACCCTTGGCCAGTACTAGGAGACTTTCCCATATTTCATGAGGAATTACTGGTGGCACCCTCGACCACCACAGAGCACACTCAGGCTCACAGAAAATCCAAAACCCACATCTGGGTATTTTCTTCAGGCACTGGCCAAATGCACTGAGAGAAAACAAGGGTACGCAAACTGAACCCAGAGAGGTAAACATGGTTACTCCAGATGGGGGGAATCTCCCACCTTTTGTTTGCAAATTTATACTTGGCAATTCATCTGGTTAATAACACTCTTCTCAGAAAACATGTAGCTGCTATCTTAAAATGTCTTTCACATTTAACATACTACTTTCTCACACCTCTGAGGTGTCATGAAGTTAAAAGTTCTGGAATTGGCAATGCCTCTTCACTAGACCCCCACTTTAGCAAACACTTTTAAATCAGACATGAACTAAAGGTTCTGTACTTGGCAATTCTCTCTCTCTGGACCCCATAGTAGGCAGACACTTTTAAACAGAAATGAAATAAAAGTTCGGTACTTGGCAAGTCTCTCTCTGGACCCCATAGTAGGCAGACATTTTTAAACAGAAACAGTCTTGATGGCCGAGTCCCTTTGTCAGAGAAAAACTCACCACAGGAATGTAGGTGCCACAGGACTTTTTCCACACAAAAGTCTTGGATACTCACAGGGCAAATGAATCTCAGGCAGCTTCAACACAGTCCAGGCTGGATCAGGGGATTGCCCCTTAATCCTGGCATTCCCCCATCCCTCCAGGGATGGGGCACTGGAAAACCCTCTAGGAACAGTTTCTACCACTTCATTGTTTGGTCTTCTATGTTCTTCTTCTAGGGTGAGAACAAACTATCCAAACTATGAAGGTAGCTCTCTGTCAGAGCTAAAACTGAGGAGCTGTCCAGGCAGCAGCCTCCTCCTCCTCCTCTCCACTCTACAGACTACTACTCTCCTCTAACCCAACATTCTATAGCTAACTCCCCCAGCTAGTATTCCATTGTGGCATATGCTGCTGCAACAATTCTAAAGTGACATCATCACTCCAGCTCAGCTGAGACTGAAAAGCAGAGTGAGACACTGTGAAATCCATTTAACTGGCATTTCACAAGCTGCCTCTCCCTGCCTGCCACTGATTCTAAGCGGAATTCTAGTAACCCCTGGGGACAAGGGGGTTCCAAATGGTTCTGTATAAACTAAGTACAGAGTCAAGTTTGTCAAGAACTAGGACATAGTTAAACTGGATTTCTGCCTTCTCAGTTAAGAGCATCTGTATTTAATAGTGACTGGAATGAAAACAAAATTCCATGTAGCTGTCTTTCTGTGTAATGATGTGTGACAACAAATGGCTGCTGTGTAAAATGTACTGCATAAAATGTGGCTACAGGGAGAGAGAGAGAGAGAGAGAGAGAGAGAGACAGACAGACAGACAGACAGAGGTGGGGTGGGGTGGGGTGTGAGGTGTGTTATCTGTTGACATCTAGGTACCAATCATCATCACCATAGCATCTTTTCAACATCTTTGATGTCATCATTATGGTATCTGAACATTCAGGTACCAGTCACCAGATATAGGATTTTGTATGGTCCTTCATATACAACAAGGCTGTGTCTGAATCGAGAGGTTGCCATAGCAACCAGAGACCTCAAGAGCACAGCTCAGGAGTTCCCGTGGTTGCCACAGCAACCTCAAGATTCAGACACAGCCTTGTTTGTGTATGAAGAACCATACAGAATATTTTATAGTGCATGGTTTCTATACACGAGTCTGCTTCTTCACTTTATTGAAACATTGCCAAAAACATTGGGAAAAAAATGGCAAAACTAAAGTATCTCAAGTTGAAGTAATGCTTGTTGTAAAACAGTCTATCACAGTCTGCTCTCAGCCTTAGTTTCTTTTTTCTACTCACTTAATTGTGTCTTTAACTGTACAATCGAATTACTGTGCCGCGAACACATAAAGAAAAAATTACGGAAGCTGTGGCTTGAGCTTGACAAGTGTCAAAGGATTCCAATCTGTTGTGCTGCAGTTGAGACATCACTACCACAGTACAACAACATTGCAATGTCACTACTGCAGCATAACAATGCTGCTCCAGGCATAGATTTTCATGCTAAACGGTATTCAGCCATATACTACAAGCATAGTATCTTGCACCATTTTAGGATGCCATCACGTCAGCAGCAGCCAAGATGCAGTCTTCAGTGTCATCTATTGTGCTTCAAAATCATGACAAGCCTTCCAGTAGCAACTCCTACTAGCTCTTAACACTTACTGCTGGACCAGACCATTGTGAGAGAGAATGCCAGCTAGCATCAACCCTCCCTCCATGAACCAAGTAAAAACAACTGTTTATAAAACTACTACAAGCCCTTGCCAAACAATACTCCCTAATTAATATGCAAATCCCCATGAGAGAATTTGTACTGGCTCAACTTGAAGCAGAATTGCATGGTGCCTCACAGTACAATTAGCAAAGGCTAAGAACAGCAGACACATACACGTGTTTCGTCCTCATTTTGACTCATCAGTATGCCATATCTGAGTCTTAGCCCACAGAGAGGGAGCCAGCCACCCCTTAAGGGGGATGTTATTTGTTTGGGTCATAGGGAGCCCAAAATAGAGAAGGAAAAGAACTACAAAAGAACCCCAGAGCAAATGCCCTGAGGCATGGGTTATCCCAGAGGATATTGGCTGCATAGCCACATTTTAAAGAAAACACAATTAAACATACCCCACTAATGCAAAGCATCATGGGAAACATATGCAGATCCCCATGAGATAATTATACTGGCTCAACTTTAACCAGAATTGCATGGTGCCAGAAGGCCTCTCAGTATAATCAGCAAAGGCTAAGAACAGCAGACACATACATGTATTTCATCCTCATTTGGACTAATCAGTATGCCATATCTTTGTCTTAGCCCAGGAAGAGGGAGCCAGCCACCCCTTGGGGGATGTTATTTGTGTAACCCCCCTATAAATGGAGGTTCCCAAAAAGTCTTCCTTGAGCTTGCCTAAATGCTCACTGCCAGACTGGTTTCCTGCGTTTTAGCAGTTTAAATATGATTGCCAGAGAGTGTCTGTATAGCCTCTGTGTACTGTCTCTTTAAGAGCTGCCTGGATTGCAGTCATAAGTAATCTGAGAGGGAGCTATGTTGAAAGATGTAGCTATTTGCTGAACATCATTTAGAGTGATAATGATAATGTAGTTTGTCTAATCTGCCTTCTTTGCAGCAAGGACTGTTTTGATTATCCCCACTATCTTGGTCCTGGAATGCCGAATTGGACCAATCAGTACTGGTGGTACCTAAAATGGAACTGGACTACAGGAGCTGTCTGGAGCCAAAATCTGTAGGAATTGTAGTTTTGGGCTTTTGGCACCTTTTTGCACCTGAAGGGGGAGCCTTCGTTGTGACTGACAGACAGATCAGCCAAACAAACCTTTTGGATTCTGGAGAAATTCCCAGGCTTGCTAGCAGTTGAGTCAGATCTAAGTTGGGAGCTGAAGAAGCAACAGCTTGTGACAGTCAAGTAGCCGTCTGAGTAGTTTCGCACGGGAGAACTGTGGAAAGGCCTGAGGTGTGGCCTGCATGTCTGTCTGCTGCCCCTGAGAGGGAGAGAAGAGAATTATTTTGGACTAAATCCAAGTTTGTGAGAACGAAGTAAGCCACTGATTTTTTACCAGGCTCATACCTGAAGAAGACCAAATTATTTTGCTGAATGCGATCGGCCTGTCAGGATTTCCAGCTGCTTTTGAATTCCTGGTTTGTGCAGAGACTTTGCGATTGTGACTGGAGAGCAGTTTGCCTGGTACAGTTGAATTTCCTTACATATAAATGTGCTGTGTATTGAAAGTGGGTCGTTATTTGGTTCCCCACTGTATGAACTGTGTTCTGCTTGCTGGTACCATAGAATCCTTTACATGTAAATGTGCTGTGTATTGAAAGTGGGTCGTGATTTGGTTCCCCACTGTGTGGACTGTGTTCTGCTTGCTGGTACCATAGAATCATTTACATGTAAATGTGCTGTGTATTGAAAGTGAGTCGTGATTTGGTTCTCCACTGTGTGAACTGTGTTCTGCTTGCTGGAAGCTGTACCCAGCCCAAAACAGACTATATCTGAATTTGTCTCCATTTGGGCAGGGCTGTGCCACACTGGCCCAGCCAGACTACCTGCTGCACAGAGAAAGCCATCGACGAGAGACCTGCCTGAGGATCAGCCCCCTGCTCCACTCTTGAACAGGAACAACACCTCAATGATTCACGTGGGCCCTGCTTCTCCTGGCACTCCAGATTAACCACCTGCTGTCTCGATTTTCGTCCAGCCTCTGTCCAGTCTTGGGTATAGTGAGTAATCATCAGGGTAGCTCCCTGCAACAACAGCCTAATCTAAAAGGGTGTCATCTGATAGTCTTGTTTTCTTTTCACGAACTGAGCCCTCCGGCTCCGGATTACAAATAGTGTGTGTTGTGCATGTTGTTTTCTTCCATCACAGGACCCCAACCATCTGCAATGTTCCTGGCTAGTCCATCATTCTCCATCTTGGTACCCAGAGTGTTTGACTGTTTATGGACCCTGAAGTGCATGTATAACTGTTTGATTGAAACAGCCTTTAAGCAAATTAACCTGATTACGCCTTCCCTTGTTCAAGTCCCTTAAATAAATCAGATCTAACTGTTTTTGCATTTACCCAAACTGTGATCCAGTTTGTGCAAGAGTACAGTACTGCTGTTATTTGCTGTGTATGACCTTGTTTTACAGGGAGTCCCCAGGGCCAGGCCAGAGGAAAGGCCTGGTGGTAAGTGCAAACAGTGTGGGTACTCGTGTGGTGTATCAGGGGTATTGTGAAAGTGATTATTGTGTATTGCTCTGGCCACTAGTAAGGAAAGAGAGGGGTTACAGTGTCCCGGAGGGCTGTGCCCAGGTTGGCTAGACCACTACCAACCCTGACCTCCAGGTGGAGGCACCCATTTCAGAACTCAGGTCCCTTAACCTGCTACTGGCCAGGCAGGCAGGGGTAGTGGCCTTGGGATAGCACCACCTAGGGGTTACATTTGTTGGGGTCATGGGAAGCCCAAAATAGAGAAGGAAAAAACTACAAAAGAACCCCAGAGCAAATGCCCTGAGGCATGGGTTATCCTGGAGGATATTGGCCATACAGCAACATTTTAAAGGAAACACAATTGCACATACCCCACTAATGCAACACATGATGGGAAACATGCAAATCCCCATGAGAGAATTTGGACTGGCTCAACTTTAACCAGAGCTGCATGGTACCAGAAGGCCTCACAGTACAATCAGCAAAGGCTAAGAACAGCAGATACATACACGTGTTTCATCCTCATTGGACTCATATTTGTGTCTTAGCCAGGCATGATCCAAACAAATAACATCCTCCTTAAGGGTGGCTGGTTCCTTCTCCCTGGGCTAAGACACAGATATAAAATCATCAAATAGAAGTAACTCACCACTCAAGGAGTTAGAACAGATAGAGTAAAGAAGCTAAATTACAGTGGGCCTGGACTAAAGTATGGTATCTCTCCCTGGGATGCACTACCAACCCATCTCACCCCTGCAGGATACCCCCCTTGACTGTATAGTAATGTAGTTCCCTTCTTCTCACAGTGCAGTACATCACACGCAGATAATAATGCTTTTGGACTCAGACAGGATAGATAATGACAAGCATTTATTATTTATTATCAACAAATCTCTGCGGGAAGAATGAATGGGTTAACTAGCATCGGTAAACCATGCACAGTGCAGCAGTATTGCAATTTCACTCAGCCCAGGGGTGTGGGTCTGTTGGTACTGTCAGATCTTCCAGAATCCTCCACAGCTCCAGCCGATGTGTCTCAGAGGTTAAACTGGGTTGCTCCCCTGCTCCAGCTCTGTCTGGGTACTCAGGGTTGAACTGTGGTACACCTAATGCCTGCGCTGCACAGGATCTTGTGTTGATGCACTTTTTTTTAAACAACCATAACTCCATTCTGGAGGGGCTCATGAATATCAAAGCAAATGGCTGATAACCTAAACTGTAATCCAGCTTTTGGCAGGATGGCAAATTGAAACAGGAACAACGACTTTCCACATGCCAGACGAGGGCTGAGTACTCAAGTCACGGCTGTCCCAGGGGCTAGGTTTAAGATGGGGAAGTGATGCTTACAGTTACCAAGCTAGAAAGAGACCTAGGAGTCATTATATCTGATGACCTCAAGGTAGCTGGGCAGTGTGACAAAGGGAAAGGCTAGCAGGATGCTGGGAGGCATTGGGAGAGGGATTTCTAGCAGGTGGAGGAGGTGGTGCTGCCGTTGTATCGCTCACTGGTGAGGTCCCATCTGGAGTACTTTGTCCAGTTTTGGAGGCTGTACCTCCACAATGGCATCAAAGGACATCAAATAGGTGGCAGGGGTATAGAGGAGGGCAACCAAAATGGTGAAGGGGTTGCACAAGAAGCCATGTGACAAAAGGCTGTAGGAGTGCAACATGTACTCCCTAGAAAAGACAATAGTGAGAAAGGACATGATTGAAACCTACAAGTACCTCACAGGAGTGAACAAGGTGCAAGTGGAGGGTCTATGTCAGAGAAAGGAGGGCAGTAGAACAAGGGGGCATACAATGACGTTAAGGAGGGAAGTTTAGGAGAGACATGTGGATATACTTCTTAACAGAAAGGGTGGTGGATGACTGGAACAGCCTGCCAGAGAAGGTAGTAGGTGCAAAGACAGTGGGAAGCTTCAGGCATGCATGGGAATAGGCAAAGGTGCATATTACATAGAGAATTGGGGGGGGAGTGACACCTATGACCAATTAGGGTCAGTGGTGATGGAATAAGCAGGGACAAGGGGCAGACTGGATGAGCCTAAAGGACCTTTTCTACTGACAAAATCTAAGTTTCTATGTTTCATCCTCCAGCAGTTTTCGTAAGTGACTTCATAGATGGATGGGCAGTCACCTTAGGCAAATGATTCTACAAAGCCTCTTGTGTTTGCAGCTGGTGATCTGGATAGAGCTGTTATGGCATGCAGTGGGCACCAGTAATGATGTAGACGGTGTGCCAGTGATTGACTAACTGTCAAAAACCACTTGGGGCCCTCATGTGTCAGCCATGTTTCTGGTAGGAATGGCACCCATCTCAGATCAATTGTGTATGCTGGTCATCGCTCAGTATCAGCTTGGCCTAAACTATTGCAATCTTAGTCCCAGTGGATGCTCCTAAACGGGTTTACCATGATTGAAGAGCAGCCACAGTAATTTGCAGTAAAGGGACATGAATGGATCTGTTCAATGAACAGAATGCACTATGGTCCAGGAGTCAGTCCTGAACGAGACCACCTAGCCCTCACCAGTAACTACTCTCGCTTTTCCACTGAATCCAGCAATCATGAATGCCACACCCACTGGTTCATGTCACACAGTAAAAATCTACTTGCAGTTTCTTGAATCTATTCAGGCTGATGGTCTGTCTCTCCTTTCCAAATGCATGGCACTCTGCTACAGCTGTGCCCGATCAAGCTCTGAACCAACACAGTTCACAGGCTCATTCTCTTTCACATTTGAATAATGAACTACTTGACTAGTCCAAGGGTTTCATTTCTGTAGCACTCAGTTGCATAACTCAGTTCCATCCCCCATGCTCAGCATGCCAAGTCCATTTACATTCTTTGCTGAAACAGTTTCTGGGTAACAGTCATGGCTGTAAATCACACAATGCCCAGTTGGCAGACCTGAACTTGACATCTCAGTGGTGATTTCCTTTTTGCCAGAACAATGTGTGACAGGAGCGTGCATGTCAGCTATGCTTGGTCTTCAATCCACCAGAAACTAGAAAGCTGAAAGGATGGGTGCCCCTCTCCCCAACTTCTCTGCTGCAGTCATGAGTTAGGTGTAAAAGCGGCTCACATCTCCTGGCATATGAATCAATTGGCAACACATAGAGTAAAATGTTGAATCAAAGCAAGCACTTGCTCAAAATTACAGCACAACTGTTAAGTGGAATTCACAATGCTTATTACAGCACCAGGATATACAAAACACATATACAGCCCAGTTGCAAGTCTTGTTCTTGTGGGTTAATGCCCAGCAAGACACAGTGCTATCCATGATGATCCCAAATCCAGGGGTTATGGTGGTAAGCTTGTGGGGAGGGGGAAAAACTGTATTGGTGATTGGGGGATTGTGGGAGATGGAACTAGTAAATCTAGGTAAGAAATCAGGGCAGACTGGATGGACAATAGTCATTATTCCAACTAACCCTTTTAGTTATCTACCATATGTACACTATGTAAAACAGGAGACATCTTAAAAAGACTTACTATTATAAATGCATCTACAGTGTTCACTGCAACCCTCAGTAGAAATATTCAGATAGGAGTTTCTTATATACAGCCAATCAAAAAATACCCTTAAGAACAAATGACATAAAAAGGAAAAAAGCCTTTGATTACCTAACCTGAACTAGAAGTATTGTAGGCTACAACTGTGATAACAGACAGCAGGGAGTGCAGTTATGTTATAATACATGTAAATATACATCCTATATAAATTGTTTTGCCTTATGCCTTCAACTGGCCGGTATGTGCACTTGTTATAGCATACCCACAGACCCTGCAGTGTTGCCAGTGTTGGCCAGGAGGCAGCATTATATGAGTGCTTGCTTAGTCCTGGGAGGTGGTAGGTGGACCCACCCATTCTAACCTTCTGCCTCTGAACAGCTAGGCTGTACTGTGGCCTTTAACTTACAGGCCATATAATACAGTTTTAGTAGGGATGCTCAGATAGTACTTTTGACTATCCTAATGGGCTCCAATGGGTAGTCCATCTATCTGACTCCAGATCCAAGATCCTATCTGACCCCATCTGGATTTCAAATCCAAGATCAAGTAGTGGGATCTAAGGTCAGATAGTGGGATCCGAGGCCAGATGTCTGCCTCAGATCCCAGATAGTCACATAGTTTACTTGGTATCCTATAGGATACTAGATGATAGGATCAAGTAGTCAGATAGCAAGTGTATCCAATGTCATCCAGTATCCAAGAAAAATGGTGGTAAACGTGGTATCGTGACAGTATCTGATTCTTTCAGATACTTTCCAAACAACACTATGTAACCCCCCAGGTCCTGGGTTGATGTTATTTTATTTAGCGCCATGCTGCCTCCATTTTATAACCCATTACCTGGTGAGCCTAGGTTCAGGGAGAAAACATTCACTCGGCATCAGGGCTAGGTTTGTACTTCTGGATAGGGGCACCCAAGTAACTCCGGACACAGGAAGCAAGAACTGTGAAATCCAAACCAGGAGTCAGATTCTAAAGTGGGGCTTTTATTCACACACACACACACACACACACACAGGAATACAAAGCAGGATGGACCCCCACGGGGCTACACTCACTGGTTGTACAGAAGTATTGAGGTCAGAAGACATCTTCTTCATCATCATCACAACTTCTACCCTTTGGTTTTGAGCACACTGAGCCCTCAACCTGAACTGGTACTCTCTCACTCTCTATCCTGGATTCCCTGGCGTGGTCCTCGGCCAGCACTGAAACATTTCTCCATATGGCATGGATATTTATCTGATAGCTCCTTCTACCACCCATGAGCACTTCCTAGCTCCATAAGGGAAATCATCATCAATCAATCCCACATTTGGGTACTTTCTACGAACACTGGCCAAGTGCCCGGAAGAAAGCTATAGGTGGCCAAAGTAAATCCGTAGAGGTAAATCTGGATTCTTCAAATGGGGGTCTCCCACCTTTTGTCCCCAAATTCATACCCGGCCATTTATTTGGCTATCCACACCTTTCCTTGTGAACCTCTTGGTTGTAGAATGCTATCTCGAAATGTCTGACATATTTAACAATCTACTGTCTCTGATAAATAGTGTCCTGACTTGTAACATTCATTAAGTGGCTATTTCCATCCCTGTAGACCCCCACTGATAAGATTTATTTCAAAGCATACACAACTTTAGTACCATACTTGGCTGTCCTTTCCTGACCCACAGTAGCAGACACTTAACACAACAGTCTTGGTGAAACATAGGTTCTCTGGCAGAGCAGACTCCCCCTGGATTGCAGGTGCCCATAGGCTTCTCTCTGGAAAACACAAATGAACTTCTGGGTGCCTCAGCACAAATCTTCTAGGCAGCTTCTCTTCCTTCAGCAGGGCCAGGGGAATTGCCCATGAAGAACTGGTCTTGTTCCCCCCCATCACTCTCAGGGATGAGGCACTGGAACAACTGGGGGATGGTCTCAACCACTTCAAACAGGTATCTTCTGTGTCCTTCTTTAGGGTGAGAACACACATCCACTACATAGGTAGCTCTATTACATAGCTGTGGGCTATGAGGGACTGCCAACTGCAGTACACCTCCTCCCTCCACTGAGTCTCCCACTAGACTACTACAGACTGACTTTGAAAACCCCAACATTCTAACCCAACTCCCAGCTGCAACATTCCAATGTGGCTTATGCTGCTGCGAGAATTCTATATGATGTCATCCCTCCAGCTCAGCTGAGACTGAGGACAGAGTGAGACAGTGTGAAACCCATTTAACTGGTGTTTCACAAGCTGCCTTCCCTGCCTGCCACTAGATCTAAGTGGTATTCTTGTAACCCCGGGTGACAGGGGGTTACAACTACATTTTAGAGATTTGTACCAGACAAAACTAAGGCAAGACTGTGATCTAATCATAACATGTTTAGTTGGACAACAAACAGAAAGTATGAGTACTTTTACTTACTTTACTACTTACAATTACAGACCGTTGTTATCTTTTAAACAAATTGCTATAAAAACTTGGAATGATTTACCATATGATTTGCATAATGCTCCAAGCCTACACCAGTTTAGAAAGTCATTGAAAAGTGTACTTAATAACAGGTCAGTATGGAACTGTACATGATTACTTGTTGGTATACCTAGAATCTGCTTCTTCTTAACCTGTTTTTAGATTGTATAATGTCCTTGTCTTGTGTAAATGCCTTTTCTCCATAGTATTTTTACCTCCAAATGTTGTTTTTTACGTATTTTTGGTCTGATTCTTACCCCATATGTAACTTTGTATTGATGTACTGAGTGTCTCTCGACCCTCACTGGGTCAAGCCTGTAAAAGGGTCATGTGACCCAGTTGCTTTTTATCCAGTTACCAAAAAAAAAAAAAATAGTAAGTAAATTTGTGCTGTTTTGGAAACTGTAAAATAGTAGAGACTGATGGCTTGCATTAGCTGTGCCACCCTCCCACCCCAGTATGGCACTTCTTGTGGTTTCTGGGAAGGGAGGTGGCAAAGATCAGCTCTGCTTATTAATGTGCAGTTAGACTTCTTTATTGTTGTTCTCTTTTCCGGGGGGCACTCCCTCCATGAAGAATACCTGACCAGCCGCTCCGCCTGTAACCAACTGCACAGAATCCTTGGAACTCACTGAAGTGCTGAGAGTTTGACTTCTACTGCAGAATGTGCCACTGGGGCTCAGACGTGAGGCATACAGTAGTTACTACCCTTTCACACTACTGTGGAGGTGCCATCACACCTTCATGCCTCATATTTTAACAAAGTCAAATTGTGCCAGCTTTAATATTATGACTAACATCTTCTTTAGAAAGTTCATATATAAGGTCTTTAAAAAAAATCCCTGTGAGTGAAGACTGTGTGTGTGCGATAGGTAAATGAAAAAAGGTGTTTTAAACTTCAGTGAAATTTCTTCCCTTGTGCTTGTTAAGTAAATCCTAGGTCACTATTTTTATACACTTAATTACACCTAAGATTTATAGGCAGTATAGCGCAGTGGTTTAAGGCTTTGAACTGCAAATCTGGTGACATTCAGCAGACCAGACCTGGGTTTGAATCCCACAACTTCCACCTGCATACTGTGTGACCCTGAGCAAGTCACTTAACTTCCCTGTGCTTCCAGGTTGCACCTGTAAAAAAACTTTCGGCTTAGTGTGTCTCACCTGGTTAAGCAACTAAATAAATAAAATAATGCAGATAAGTACTTGAGGTTCAAGAAAACATACATTAGCTTATTATAGCATAAGAAAAGTAGTCATGAGAGCCATATTAATAGAAATGAAAATGGTCTGAATAATTTATCACTATGAAAGAAAGCAATGTGCTTATGCTTTTCTGAGAATATTGCCAGTTGTTTACTCCAATAAGGTCAGTTTTTTTAAAGCTCTTAGCTGGTGTACTATTTATATTAATAAAATATTAAAGGGCAAGTTACTCCAATAGCTGCGCTGAAGCAATAACGAAAAGCAACATTTTGTCAATAACATAATTTTTTTCCATAAAGCTTTTTTCCCTCGGACATTGCAGGCAGGCTCTCAGCCTTGTTTCTGCCCCCCTGCCCAGCACCCACCTCCCTGGACTCACTGTGCCTGAAGACCCCATGAAAATCCCCTCTGGAGGGAGAGGACCATCCTCTTCCCACCCAGTGACTCTCATCCAGTACTGCGCTGATGGTCCAGGTGATTGCGTTGTGCTAGGGCAGGCAGGGCTTCATGAAGCCTGTGATGACCATTTTCAACTCTTCTCCCCTGAGTCCCCCTTTCCATGGTGGCACATAAGTGTGTGCACATGGAGGTGCACACATGCTACAGAACTGCTGTCCCTCCCTTCTATGTCAGTCAAGCACTGATGCTACCCTCAGGCCTCCAGCCGGGGGGTAGCCAAGGGCTGAGTTGGCATGCCTCTCCACACTGGGAGAGGAGAGATGTCTGACAGATGTTTAATCCTCTCCCCTCCTCTGGTCAACCCCAGGCGACCTGAGCTTGTTCTCAAATTCAGGTCATCGACGTGGTAGGAAGTAAGGCATCCAGTGCCTCAGCCCTCCATGCTACTGGGTCAGCCAATAACGTGATTTTCTGTGGTTTCAGAGACACAGATTATATTATTATTCTATCCTTCCATTAATCTAAATTTTATAATAGATAGAAAAAGTGCTGAAAGCTGATTGATGGAGAACCAGTTTCACATGCAATGATATCCCACAACAACATAATTTGTGAAACTAGAGCCCCAAAACAGTCTATTTATAACTGTAAACACAAATGGATCACTTTTATAATCACCATAAGGCATGTGATGTTGATATAATGTCACTTTTTGGGTGGCTGGGGGTACTCAGCCTGTGGCTTCATGCCTTACAATGCATCTAAGGCACAATATTAGCCTAGCACAACACATGCCCTGGCATGCCTTATTGCTTGATTAAATATTTCTTTACAAAATCAAGATAAATGTGTTGCTACAGTCTACACAGTGGGTTTGTCCAGGATGCAATATGAAGCAGTATAAAAGGGTTTTGTTAGTGCTGCTGAAATCCAACCACCTCACTGGTATAATAGCATCCTATTAAAGTTGTTTAAACCCCCAATAAACTACCAGTGAAACTGTGCTTCATTGCACAATTATGCTTTAAAACTACCAGTGAACCGGTGCTTTCAAAACTGTAATTTGCAATCATGCTTTAAAACTGCCAGTAAAACTGTGCTTTCAAAAAATGCACAATCTTGCTTTTAATGGGAACTACAAGGTGGGGGAAACGGAAGTTTAATGTGAAGAAGTGCAAAGTTATGCACATAGACAGGGGCAGCCCAAGGACAAGCTATTGCATTGAAGGTGAAAAAATGAGTGTAACTAGAAGGATGCGACTCAGGGAGTCATCATTAGTGATATGCACAAGTCGTTGGTCCAGTGCACCAGAGCACTCGGAAAGGCAAACAGGATGCTAGGATGAATAGGGAGGGGTTCTCCATTAGGGGAAATGAGTTACTGTTGTCCCTGTATGGGTCTTTGGTGAGGCTGCACCTAGAGTACTGTGTCCAGTTCTGGAGTCCACACCTAAAAAAGGATAAGGACCAAAGGTGAGCAACAAAGATGATAGAGGGTCAACAGAGGAAAACATATGGGAAGTGCATGGTCCATGGAACATGTGCTCACTGAAGGCCAGAAGGGAGAGAGGGAGCATCATAGAAACCTTTAACTACATGATAGGAATAAACAGGGTAGAATGTTATAAACTGTTTTAGAGTTGCAAAAGATAGATCAACAACCATGGGGTACAATCATTAATTGGGAGGGGTCAGATTCAGGATGGAAGTGAGGAAATACTTCTTCATGGAAAGAGTGGTGGATAGATGCAACATCCTGTTCACGGAGGTGGTAAAGCCGAGCTGTTGACATATTTCCAGTGAGAACAGGCTACCAAGAAGGTGTTGGCGAAAGCAAAGGCAAGGAATGAGATTGGGCCTGGAGTAATAGGAGAGGGCTGAACTACCACTGGAGCAGCTGCCAACGCATATCCAATAATTTTTTCATTTATTGGATTTAGATAATGGGGTAAGCTCAATGAGACATGCATCCCTTTTTCAGGAGAAACCTGGGACTAGTTACATACAAAAAAGGGAGCAAACACATTTTTTAAAGTACATTCAGCATAGTAGCAGTAACATTCCAGATGACATTACCAGCAGTAACAATTCCATACATTCAATAAAAAATGACAGAGTATGATGTGCATTTTATTACATATAGGCAACAGTATATATAGAGCTCATATATTACATAAAATATAAAGGAATAGGCATGAAATGCCAGTGACAGCCACGCAGGACTCAGTGAAGACAGGAACAATAGTTCTAAGGAGAAGAACACCCTTTGAGCAACCTTCTGAAAGTCAGAAATGAGAGTCTCTCCTGGACAGTAAGGGGGAGCTTGGTCCAGAACTGGGGGTTGTCTTTGTATGAAAAGTATCATTGGTCAGCAACTGTCAGGGCCCTGGATACCTCTAGAAGTGGTTGGGGGGTGTAATGAAGCAGCCTCCTCTGAGGTCTTTGGTCCAGTACATCCATGAGATTAGGGAAATAGCCACTTCAAATCTTATGAGTCAGCTATAGCAAAGGATAGCTGAGTCTCTCTTTCTAGGGTGGCCAGTTAAAGGAGGCAAGGACAGTACAGTGCAGTACAGTGATGCTATCTGTTACGAGCACTTGCTGCAGACCTGCCTATCCTTTGCTGCAGTATTTTCAGCTTACTGAGCTGTGTATCCCTAAGTGAGGAGAAAATAGGTGCCCCGTACTGAAGTGATTGGAGTAGTATACTATTGGCTACAGAGAGGCAGACTTCATTTGTGAGACAGGCTCTCAGCCTATAAAGTAAGCCCAGTTTTTGGGAGAGAAGCTTGGCTTTTCTTTCAGTGTGAGGTCAGAAGGACAGTTCCTGGTCTAGCATGACAGCTAGGTACCTTATATTATGCATAACCTCCAGCCGAGTGCCCCTAGTGGCAACAAGAAAGAGCACAGTTCTGTCTGAAGTCAGTTTTCAAGACCAAAATATGTAACACTACCTTTGTTTTCGCTGAGTTCAGGACAAGTTGGCTTGATGTAAACCATTTTTAAAGCTCTGTGAAATCCCCTGTTAGTCCAGTTTCAGTTTTATTGTGGTCAGAATCAGTTCTATACAACACTGCATCATCTGCATAAAGTAATGCTTTAGCTTCACTTCAGTTGGAGGGTAGCTCATTAATGAATAAGGAGAAAAGTAAGGGTCCCAGGAGAGAGCTCTGTGGTACCCTATTAGGGATCTCTCACATTGTGGAAAGGCAGGCTCACCATTTAACTGACTGGTTACAGTCAATGAGATGGCTTCAGAACCAAGTGCAGGAGAGGTGTTCTAGGCCTAGGCTCCTTAACTGTCCAACTTAATAAGTTGGACTGGTTCAGACAGAAAAATTGGCAGACACAGTGGACTATGAGTCTTTTCCTTTTGCCACCTTTCCCTGTTTCTACTTTTACATAGCAGCTTTTTAAACAGCATCATCAATTGTCAACAAGACTAAAATGCTTAATATATTAAACACAAAATGCTGTTAGTATAGTATTGTCATGCACAACATTTAAAGTGTCTCCAAAAGAAAAGCATGCTTGTTTTACTGGTACTAACAGAGTAGCTAATATGCTGTAGCTACCTGAATGCTACGGCAGTTATAAGACAAAAAATTAGCTAATTAGCTGAAAGCACCTCTCAGACTGTTGGTTAGTTGACTGTCCCACAAACTAACTGCCTTCTCTTTCCCTATGACGTTTACAGTATGCTAATTATTTAACAAATAAGCAAGCGTCAGATGTGTAGTTAACTGTGCCTTGCAGCTGCCTGCTCTACATAAATGTAATATTGTGAGCCCATCATGCAACACTGATAGCTAGTGTTTGGCAACTAGCTGTGGCCATTAGATGGCTGGTGGGGGAGAGAGAAGGATGCTCTCCACCTCTACACAGGGAGGGTAACTGCTTCAATTATAATGCTGCCACCTGGGGGACCAAGAGTGGCTGCGAGGGGTTGGGGGTGTGGATGTTGACCAGGCTCAGGAATGATGTATCGTGCCTGATTCCATTCCCATGAGCTTCAAGCATGCCAGCTTCTGGGGTGGAGTGAAACAAATGAAAGATAACCCCTACTGCAGCACGATGATGCAGGTACCCCCTACAGGTCCAACTGAGTCAGCAGCAGTACCCATCCTTTGAGGCCAACTTCAGATGCATTGAGGCTCCTAGCCCAACCCTGAAGAAAGAGCCCCACCATGGGGAGAAAGGCACAGGGGCTGATGAGTATGGGGTAAGTTGCAGAAAAGATGGTTGGTGTAATGGTGGGGCTGGGGGGCAGGTGAAAGAGGGCAAGCCAGAGAGAAGGGGGCATAAATAGAGAGGATAAAAAAGGCATATTGCATGACTCTTTATTTCTATTACAAGTCAAAAACTATATTTTGCTATGGAGTTAGCACCCTTACAGACTGTGCCTCATGGGGATAATGCATTCCCCAAGGACTGAATGCACACTCTGGGGTGAAAAGGCACTCACCTAATGCCTCGTACTTTCTTAGTACCAAGAATGTTTATTCAGTCCCTGGATTCCTCTTTAAACATGCATGTAGGCTCCGGACCCTCAGGGGATCCTGATAGATTCCCTGTGTACTATGTTGAAAGGTTAGCTGGGATTGCCCATGCCAGGCATGTCCCAGGGGTAGTGACTGACAGACAGAACAAGCCATGTTAGACATGAAAAGGGAAAAAGGAGGAGAAGGAGGGAAGGAACAGAGGAGCACTTCAGAGGTTGTCCTTCAGATGGACACCTCTCACCACCCAGCCCTGTTCCAGAACTATTCTCCTAATTATTGCAGAATACCTAACCAACTGAAGTGGTGGAAGCCCTCAACACCTACATGCCTCTCAAGGTGAGTATTTAGAAGTGGAGGATGGGATAAGGAGCTTGAAAACTGATTCATGGGAGCTAAATGAAGTTAAGGATAGACTGGATTCAGAATGGATCCTTCAGCATACTGAACAGTGTATGCACACATTGTCTTTTGAGACTAAGGTATTAATGCTTGTAGGAACCTCCAATCACTTAAAATTCCTAAAAGTGAAATAAAGAAATGTGTTAGCCGTGTTAGTCCAGTCAACAATGTAGAAAAAAAAACAAACACATTTATTGCAGATGATACCTTTTATTGGACTAACAAAATTATTTTTAAGACTAGCTTTCGAGAGATAAAGCTCTCCTCCTCAGGTCAAAGGTGAAATGTAATTGGGATGGGACTCTGGTCTGTGATCAGGTGTTGATTGATCAAGAATGTAATTGGCTGCCACATGTGATTATGGCCTGGATTAATCAGTTGCCTACTGACACTCTGTGTCTCGATCTGCCTTGGGGAGATAGGATGGAGTATGGAAGAAGAAGAAGAAGAAGAATAGAAACTATTGATTACAGTAGTTGTGGGGAGCTGTTATAATAACACGGATGAAGGAGAAGATACTTTGAATACTGAATAAATGTTTTGAAACCACCCTTGTCACCCATCAGGACCACACTGTGTGTGCCCACCATTAGGGTGTACTTGGCACTAGAATCACTGGCTGGCCCCCTCTCCAAGAAGGGAGGGCTTCATTCATAACTCACTGCTGGGGGTTGACTTGGCTTACACACAGCCCATTATGTGTTCATCCCTTATACTAGCACTTTGCCTGTGGTTCAGTGGGGCAATGGTGACACACATAATGCACCTCAATGAGTGGTATTTAAAGAGTGCATGCATGAGCATCCTTCAGTTGCCTGTTGTTGCTGATGTGGCAGCAGCTTGTCTTCCTGCACCAAACTTGCCTGCCTTTCTTTCTTTAGCATTTCACCTTGCCCAGTTCCTCCTGTTAGGTAATGCTCTGCAGAGCTGCCTTTTGGGGATGTCTTCCTGGCTCCACTCTCCCTCAATTCCTTTGTCTCCCACTTATCTGCTGCTGTCTGAGGGTGTTCTACTATGTGCTCCCACTATTGCCCACTCCTCTGGCCATTGTCTCTCACCATTCTTGCCTATCCTGTTGGCCTCTTCCTTGGCCACTGTTGCCTGCCTCTGGGATCTGCTTCCCCTTTCTGTTGCCACTGCCAGTCTCTGTGACTTATCTACTGTGATAACAGCTCAGTTGCTGACTTCTGGCAGGTGACCTAACTATGAGGCTGGCTACTTAATAAAGTAAGTTCAGTTTGATAGTGGAATCTTAAGTGCTGTTATATTTTTTGTCCTGACTGGTGTGCTGCCTAACTTCTCTGGTCTGCAGTTACTGACCCTGCCAAACCCCCTGCTGCTCCATCCCTTCCTCCGTATTGGCTTGCATGTCATCAGGGGTAGGGGTGCTGCAGTTTCCATGTTCTTGGGTCTGCTTGGTGAATACTGCTGTGTTTCTGCTGCTGGCTGGTCAGGTTCCTTCTACTGGCACCTCCTTCCCTGCATCATATTCTTCCCACTGCTGTTGTATTTTGCTGGGATTCTTGTTCCCCTGGTGGTGTTCCTGTTGTGACTGAGTGAATATTACTTCTCCTGTTTTGAACATAGTATGTCCTTTCAGCAGCAGTTAAGAGATGCACTTACTTGATTCCTAAACCAGTGGGATAGTTGTGAGGGTGAGAAGAAACAGCCACTGCCAGAGGGCCAGCAGATTGGCAGGGAGTTCCAGGTGGTTGGAATGGCAAATGGGAATGACACCAGACTTAATTGCTTTTTACTGCTGGGATTATGAGCTCATGGCCAGCAGCAAACTTTAGCCCAGATTTAGGGACATTTGTTACAAATAGGCTGCACAGGTAAGGAAGGACAGCACCCTTTACACATCTATATGCAATTAACAGGTGTTGTAGGCATCTTCTACCATCCACTGTAGCTTTCTGTACATATTGCAGTGAGGAGAATCCCTCAGAGCATCCAGGATAAATTTAACTACAGAATTATTCAGGACATCAAGTTTGTGCAGAAGGACACTGGTGGCATGCCTATAGTGGAAGTCAAATAATCATGCAGTTAAATATTTTTAGCCTAGTGACAATAGAGAGGCACTCTTCATTTGTAAAAAGAAAACCAATAATGGGTCTGACTTTGTTAATTATGTTGTTAGTTTGGGTATACCACTTTAAGTGGGGGATTAGCTAGACACCTACAGTAGGTATTTGTAGGATAGTGCTAGTGACAGCTGGGTGCATCCACAGTGGTTAGAATTGTACGACCAGGCTGTTTTCTAAGGGAGTGTCCAAAGAGTGGTCCATGTGCTCAGATAGAACTCAGGGGTGCAGACATGGGGTGGGTGGCTGGCTCCAAAGCTGAAAACAACATCCAAAGTAGTTGCACAACAAAAAATATGTACAAACTGCAGCAAAGTTCAAGTTTCAAAGTTTTATTGTTACAAACGTGCTGTTCGGTTACTTCCAATAACCAGGTGAAATCAGCTCTCCACCCCAGCGCATCGCCTATCAATTAGGCTTCATCAGGGTGCTGATCAGATGATACTCCATGCTGAATTTATAGCCCTTCACTGATCACATCATCAAAAAGTGTTCACTTAAATAAAGCAAAACAATACCCACTTCCCATACATATAGATACACTGCATTATATACAGTGAAAACAACTTATGTTTATAGAAGCAAGGTTACATTGTATCAGGTAAACAGGCATCAAATCAAACACTCAAGTTTAAGCATTTTATTTATTTCCTTAGTGGAGCCCCGAGTATCTCATTCATATGGTTGTCCTGTGATCACCGTTTTGTTTTGCAAGGCTGTCTTGGGGATCTACTTGAACATCTCTTCAGCAAATATGATTTCCCAAGCCTGCTTTATTTTATATCTTAAATGTCTGAAAAATAAAGTAAAAAGAAAAAAGGCCTTATTTAATGAAGCATTCTGAACCAGGCAATTGATAGCATCTTAAATAATCAAGAAAATGTCTTCATAAAACATGTCTATCACACATGAAATATTCTACAACTATCTAAGGATTAAGCAAATTATAAGAAGCCCCAGGGATAGAGGGATGGGGGTATGATTTGGCCATTTAAAACTGCATATGAAAAACAGTAGCACTAATAGGTGATGGTGGTGGTGGGGGTGGGGGTAGAGGTGGTGGTGGTTAGGGACTGTGTTTGGGATTTCCCTACTGATGTACTTATAGATGGGGCTTGAGATCCCACATGTCATTCATCCCTCTTGGGTTTACTGTATCCAGCGTATGTTATTATATCTAGCTAAAGAAGTACTGAATCCAGGAATAATCATTTCAGACCATTCATCATGTATATTAATATTCAAGGATATAGTACAGATAAACTCTAAAAGAAAATATGTAGTAGACATTTCAATTCTAAAAGACCCTAATAATTAAGTATATCTTAAAAAATGAAATAAAGTAGTTTTTTTCTACAAAACGAAGGCACAACTAGCTCCCGACTTATTACTTGGGATGCTTTGAAAGCATGGATTTGTGGGGTGCTGCATTCAGTTTTGATAACAAGAAAACAAAAATGGAATAGAGAACAAAACTATTTAGAAAATAGCAGAATTATAACAAGTACATAGCACTACATTAAGTTCAGAAGTTTATAGGACTCAAACAAAAAAATATTGAATATAATACCTTAATAACAAAAAGGCCAGAAAAACAAATATTGCATGCAAGAGCTAAATATTACTTCATGGCAGATAAGCCATTAAAGCTACTCACTTGTCAAGTAAAGAAAGAGCAAGAGAATAATATTATAACAACAATTAAGGTTCAAACCTGAACTATTAAATATAAACCAGAGGAAATTAATAATATAGAATTTACCAAAATAGTTACAATACCTAATTATTACCTAATTCTCCACGGCCAGCATTATTTCTAGATACAAATGATTTTCCTGAGATACCAGAATTCATTCTACAACAACTTGATGTACCAATAACAATTAATGAGGTGGAAAAGGCAATACGATCATTACCCAAAGGAAAAGTGTCAGGTCCAGGTAACATTATTACAAAAACGTACAAAATATTTATTGACATTTTTGCACCAAAACATACAATATGATTCAATATATTCAACAATCTGCAAGACATTCCTAAATCATTTAATTAAGCTACTATACATTTATTTCACAAAAAAGATAAAGACAAAATAGACAGTTCATCTTACAGACCAGTATCTTTGTTAAATGTTGATTATAAAATACTTACAAAGATATTGGCATCCAGACTGGAGACCATATTGCCATATTTTTATTTCACAAGACCAAACGGGATTTATAAAAGGTAGACAAATAAGCCGGCCCAGCAATGCTGAGGGTTGAGGTGCTGGACACCACACCTCACGCCATGCTGGCAGCCCGGGTTCAGATGTGGGCCCTGGCTGTCAGGGGTCAGCAGGGGAGAGATAGGATTGAGCATCCGGAGGACTGCTCTCCTATCCTGGGGAGGGTTCCAGGGTGCCACCACTCTGCAGCAGGTGATGACCGGGGGCACTGCTAGAGCTGGTGCAAAGCTAGGTGTGTGGCAGGCATTGGCACACAGTGCCCTGATGCCATTGCACCCTCGCACTCCCGGAGGTTAAAAGAACAGTGGAAAATGGGAGCACTAGCCACGGCAACTCGATGGCTGCTATTTCTTCATCCGGCGATGCCTGGATTAGGCATGTGCCAATACTGGATCCTGGCATGGTGCGGGGACAAGGGGGGTGTTCCTCTCGAGGGAACAGCTGCATATGCCAGGTGGGCATGCAACTCTGGGGTTAGCTGTGAAGGTGGATCAGTGGCTGGAGGAATAGCAGGTCAGTGACTGCAGGGTGGATTAAAATACAGATAAAAAAAAGCAGATAAATAACAGAAAACATAAGAAGAACAATCAGTATTATAGAAAATAATATAGATCAAGATGCAATACTTTTAGCTATTGATGCCGAAAAGGCACTCACTAGGGTTGAATGGTAATACATTAATGCAGTAATGAAGAAGATAGGTTGTCCAAAACAATATCTCAATTAGATCAATTTAATATATAACAACCCAAATGCGGTAAGCAAAACAAATAACACTCTTTCAAACAAAATAATATTGACCATAGGCACCAGACAAGGGTGCCCCTTATCGCCAGTAATTTTTGCAATAGCTATGAAACCACTAGCAATAACTATACACCAACATATAGACATTAAAGGAATTAAAATAAATAACATATCACACAAAATCAGCCTTTATGCAGACAATGCATTATTATACCTGACAGAACCAGAAAAATCACTAACACCATTAAAAAACCTATCAGAACAACATTGAATGGCCTTGGGATATAGGATTAATTGGAACAAAACTATAATTTTGCCACCAGGTCAAACAAATACGAATCAAACTGCAGTACATTTTCCATGTAAAATGGAAAACACAATTATTTAGGAATTAAATTAACCAATAAAATCGAAAACATATCAAGAAAATTATACACCCTTACTAAAAGAGACAGAAACAAAACAAAAGGAGGCAGTAGAGCGCAGTGGTCTAAGGCTCTGAGCTGCAAATCTGGAGACCTGGGTTTGAATCCCATAGCCCCCACTTGCATACTATGTGACCCTAAGCAAGTCACTTAATTTCCCTGTGCTTCCAGGTTGCACCTGTAAACAAGCTTTCAGCTTAGGGTGCTACTCCTGGTTAAACAATTGGGAAAAAAAAAACTTAATAAATGCATAGGACTTCCACTTACATTAATAGGTTGTATAAATTTAATAAAAAAGAAAATCTTGACTAAAATGAGTTACTTGTATCAAACATTAGCAGTTCCCATCCCTAATGAATTTAGTTAATTTTATATGGAAAAATCAAAAAAAAAACACACGGATAGCATATAACAAATTTGTGTTATCAAATGAAGAGGGAGGCTTAACATTACCAGATTTTGTCATATACTATATTGCAATGCAAATAGAGCAAAGTATTCATCCATATACAAACCTTAAGCAGCTACTGTTCTCTGGATATAACCAAAAGACAAACATACTTAGAAATACCACAACACAAACAGTAACAGAATTCTGGAATAAAATACATAAACATATGAAATATAATGATAAATTAATATCTGTTCTCTAATCTGAAACAATCACTACTTTATACCTTCAGTTACAGATAATGTTTAACAAATGTGGTGCAATAATGGAATACAAGAATATAATCAACTGTATAAAAACAATATACTTAAGACATTTGAACAAATAAAAAAATCAACATAACTTGCCCCAAACACATTTCTTTAGATACTTGCAAATTAGAAATGCCATACTTAAAACTTTGAGGACACTAGATAAGGTGCCTTGTTCACCATTATTGCAAGTACTTATAGATAAGAAAGAAAATAATATAGAGAATAATAGATAGGCAGCTGTGTGGTATGTATTTTTTTGTTGCACACCTGAGGTGTGTGATGACCCATAAACCTCGAGAATGAAGCTCAAGAGGTTTATGAGGTCATCACACACCGAGGGTGTGTAAAAAAATCCATAAACACATGGTTGCTTATTTTTAATTTTTTATAATTACTGGTGCAGAGTTTGTTAGTTTCTCAGTCTGTCCCCTAACTGCAGACACACACACACACACACACACACACACACACACACACACACACACACTGTCTCACAGCAGACACTGCCTCTCACAGACACACACACTCACACGCACAGGAAACTTTCTTTTGTTTGTATATTTTTGTTAAGAAAATGATACTGTGGACTGCAAGGAAGCAATCAGATTTGTGAGTGCGCCGGGTCAGGCAGAAGCTCTGACCGAAGAGTGACAATGGCCGTCTGTGAGCGTGCTGGGTCAGCAAAAGCCTCGACCGAAGTGCGACCACTTCAGGATCAACCAGATAACTTTTTTTTTAATTGTTTACTCCTAAAGGCAGGATTAACTTGATAATAAAATTAACTTATTGCAGCCGGGTAGGATTACAGTACTTCAAGGAGTAGGCTGTTGATTGCGAAGGGAAGTTTTGCCACCATGTTTTTCAATATGTTTGGCCCACCCACAAAGGGAGTAAGGGCCAATAACATTGCACACTACAGAGTGACTGTGCTACTGAGAGAAAGTTTTAAGAAACGCTGTAATAACTTGATTTCAGGTTATTACGGCATTTTGGAGACCCTGAAAACAAGTTGATAAAGGGGGGTTACCAGCAACTATAAAACAAGCATTTGTCAATGCCGAATGTTGATTGCATTGGTCCATTGAGCTCACTCACTGCCCTATTGTCACTTGCTCATTCTGTTTCTCCCAGTGCTGCAGGCTGTTTTTTTGTACTGGGCTCGTGCCTGTGTTGGCACGTTTTTCTGCCCACAAAGAAATTTGCAGCTGTCCTGACACAGCTCCGTTGAGGTGGTTCATTCCCCCTGTCTCACTCCCTCATTCTGTTTCTCCTGGCACTGCAGGCTGCCCTTTTGTACTGGGCTCCTGCCTGTGTTGGCGGCTTTTTCTGCCCACAAAGAAATCTGCAGCAGTCCCAACAGAACTCCGTTGAGCTAACTCTCTCTCCCCCTTCTCACTCACTCATTCCATTTCTGCTGGCGCTGCAGGCTACCCTTTTGTACTGGGCTCCTGCCTGCATAGCCAACTTCTTCTGCCCACAAAGAAATCTGCAGCAGTCATGATAGAGCTCTGTTGAGCTCACTCACTCCCCCTCTCTCACTCGTTCATTCTGTTTCTCCCACTGCTGCAGGCTGCCCTTTTATACTGGGCCTCTGCATGTATTGCTGCCTTTTTCTGCCCACAAAGAAATCCGCAGCAGTCCCAACAGAGCTCCATTGAGCTCACTCACCCCCTCTCACTCGCTCGTTCTGTGTCTCCCGCTACTGCAGGCTACCCTTTTGTACTGGGCTCCTGCTTGCATTGGTGGCTTTTTCTGCCCACAAAGAAATCTTCAGCAGTCCCGACACAGCTCCATTGAGGTTGCTCACTTCCACTCTCTCACTTGCTCATTCTGTTTCTGCTGGCACCGCAGGCTGGCCTTTTGTACTGCGTTCCTGCCTGCACTGCCGCCTTTTCCTGCCCACAAACAAATCCACAGCAGTCACGATAGACCTCCATTGAGCTCACTCACTCCCCCTCCCTCACTCACTTGTTCTGTTTCTGCCGGTGCTGCAGGCTGCCCTTTTGTACTGGGCTCCTGCTTTTTCTGGCCACAAAGAAATCCACAGCTGTCCCAACAGAGCTCTGTTGAGGTTGCTCACTCCCCCGTCTCACTCGCTCATTCTGTTTTTCCTGGCGCTGCAAGCTGCCCTCTTGTACTGGGCTCCTGCTTCTGTTGGCACCTTTTTCTGTCCACAAAGAAATCTGCAGCAGTGCTGACAGAGCTCTGTTGACCTCACTCACTCACTCACTCACTCCCCCTCTCTCACTCGCTCATTCTATTTCTGTCGACGCTGCAGGCTGCCCTTTTGTACTGTGCTCCTGCCTGCATTGCCGTCCTTTTCTGCCCATAAAGAAATCTGCAGCAGTCATGATAGAGCTCCGTTGAGCTTGCTCACTCCCCCTCTCTCAGTCACTCATTCTGTTTGTCCCACCGATGCAGGCTGCCCATTTGTACTGGGCCCCTGTGTGCATTGCTGCCTTTTTCTTCCCATGAAGAAATCTGCAGCAGTCCCAACAGAGCTCCGTTGAGCTCACTCACTCCCCCTCCCTCACTCTCTCGTTCTGCATCTCCCGGTGCTGCAGGCTGCCCTTTTATACTGGACTCCTGCCTGCGTTGGTGCCTTTTCCTGCCCACAAAGAAATCTGCAGCAGTGCTAACAGAGCTCAGTTGAGCTCGGTCACTCCTCCCCTCTCTCACTCACTCAATCCTAATCTGTCCCAAACACTGCTTTCTGACAGCGACTGTGGTATTCTGCACCAGAAGCGTGAAAACACATTTTGGCCAGGATGTGAAAAATGACAGCTGTATTGTTCATAAGGAGGTGTGAAAAAATGCCAGTGTTGAAAATCTGGCATGAAAATATTATTAATTTGCGAACTTACAAGAGTGCATGGAAACTGCACGACGTACGCTTGTAACACAGTCATTTTAAGGAGTTTTATCACACAGTTTTCAACATATGCATTTTAGGATCTCTGCTCATTAACAGTGTCAGTGTCATTTTCTTAATGTGTCCCGAACACTGATTTACCACAGCGACCGCGCAATTTGTGCACCAGAAGAGTGAAAACACATTTCGGCCAGGATGTGAAAAATGACAGCTGCACTGATCATAAGGAGGTGTGGAAAAATGGCAATGTTGAAAATCTGGAAGTGAAAATATAGCAACGTTGCAGAGGTAAAGCGTGTGTGGAAACTGCACAATGCACGTTCGTAACACACTCATTTTATGGACGTTCGTCACCAAATTTTCAACTTAGGCATTTT
Organism: Neoceratodus forsteri; assembly: GCA_016271365.2. Classification (NCBI taxonomy): domain Eukaryota; kingdom Metazoa; phylum Chordata; order Ceratodontiformes; family Ceratodontidae; genus Neoceratodus; species Neoceratodus forsteri. The sequence goes on along the minus strand of CM028134.1, from coordinate 468,502,110 downwards.
AGGACCTATGCAAATGAACAGTGTCACTGTCATTTCCATAATGTGTCCCAAACATGGATTTCCCACAGTGACCATGCTATTCTGCGCTGGAACTGCAAAAACTCATTTCGGCCAGAATGTGAAAAATGACAGCTGTACTGTTCATAAGGAGGTGCAGAAGAATGACAATGTTGAAAATCTGGAGTGAAAACATTATTAATTCATGAAGTCATGAGCAAGCGTGCAAACTGCGCAATGCACGTTTGTAACACACTCATTTTACAGACGTTCATCACCAAATTTTCAACATAGGCATTTTAGGACATATGCTAATGAACAGTGTCACTGTCATTTCCATAATTTGTCCCCAACATGGATTTCCCACAGCGACAACGCTATTCTGTGCCAGAAGTGCGAAAACACACTTTGGCCAGGATGTGAAAAATGACAGCTATACTGTTCACAAGAAGGTGTGAAAAAATGGTAATGTTGAAAATCTGGCGTGAAAATATTGCAAATTCGTGAAGTTAAGAGCGTGCGTAGCAACTGTGCAACATACACTCGTAAAACAGTAATTTTTTGGATTTTTTCGACCAAATTTGCATAATAGGCTTTTTGAGAGCCCACCTCATGAACACTGCCACTGTCATTTCGTTAATCAGTTCTGAAAGGGGATTCTGTGCAGTGACCACGATATCACCTTTTGGGGCCGAATAACGCCATGACAGTGGCAGAATTCACGAGTAGGGGGTCCCAAAAACCCCATGTTGAAAATTTGGTGTCAAAATTCCCAAAAAATGCCTGAGATATGCATCAAAGTTGAAAAAGCCCTATTCATTCCATAATACAGCTTACCGGCATTTCCTCAGTTCGTGGTCGGCTTTGAAGAGTGCAGACATGTTCTTGGTCCACGAAGATCATCACGCCAGACTCGGAGGTAAGTATGGGTTGGGGTGGGGAGGCAGGTGCACAGTGAGTGGGCGGGTTGTGGGGGGCAGGGAGACTGCGAGGACCATTTTATTACAGGTTTAACAAACAAAAAAATCACAGAACGTTTTTCTCTACAGACATTGGGCACATTAGGGTGGGCTCCCAGCATGCCACCTAAGTGTTTTGGAGGGTGTGTGCAGCTGACAGGGATTGGGCACCCCGTCGGCACAAAAGCGAAGCGCAAAACTGAGAGATTAAGGCACCCCCATAGCACAAGCTTTCCACTTCTCTTTGGGGACCCTGATGCCACTGGGAGTGGGCTTCTCCATTGGCACATCAAACAGGGAGGGGGGCATAATGCCGACGTGGAGTGGGCTCCCCCATCGGCAAGTCAACTAGCACTGGGGATGGAAGCCGACAGAGATTGGGGTCCCCGTTGGCAAAAACACTCTGCTGTGGGGAGGGGCACATACTGCCAAGGGGGACTGGGCACCCCCTCAGCACTGAGGCCAGATTAATATTGTTTGTGAACACAGCAGCAAGGTGCTGCCATGTTCACAAACAATATTACAGTAGCAACATTCTGCCCAACAATGTCGGGTCACTCCCTCATTGCAGAGAATCACTGATGCTGCAATGACGAGGCGGCCCCTGATTGCAGCGGCTGAAATGTTTCAAGGAAGTGGCACGTTGGCTGAACTAGTGTCAGTAGCAGTATGCCACAGCATTGGGGAAAGTGGGCCAAGCCTTTGCAGGCTGTGGGGGCTTCGGCCACAACAGTGCCGTGCCTCCACAACCTGCTTCTGGAAAGCTGCCACAATATGTTTCTTGTGCATGCACATAATCAACATAATTATATCTATACTATACCACAGTATAGTAAATGAAACATACAAAGAATTGAGCTACCTAAAAACCAAGTGGGAACAAGACTTGGGAATTCAGCTCACTGAGGAAAACTGGCAAAAAATTTTAAATGTACCTATAATAAAAATAAAAACATCTAAGTTACACTAAATACACTATAACACTTTTTCAGAACTTACTACACTATGGCAAGATTAAATAAAATAAGTAATAGTCTGTCACCAATATGTTCAAGATGTTCACATACCTCTGGTACATTGATATATATGATTCATTGTTGCCCACTCTTAACTTGTTTTACAAGGAACAATTAGAAAGCCAATAAAAATATTCCCAACTATAAATAGAATAATAGATAGGTTCCTCTGCATTACTACCTTGTGATACACAGGAACCTATTTTTTATTTTATTTTAACATATGGATGCGATTTTCTGATTTTTGCTGTTTTCTCTCAGGCGGTTGGCCACTGCAGTGAAAAAGTCTCTCCATCCTGGCCACGCGCCACACTGTCTCACTGCTCGGTGTTTTTTTTTGTTTGTTTTACTAAGGACAGCCTACCTTTTCCATGTCTGGGGAATGCAGGATCAACTGGATATCTTTATTTTTCAAATTTTTAAAACAAAAAACTCCAAAATGTTCGAGTTCAGAAACACTCTTGGTATGCGAGACAGTGGCCGCCATGTTTTTTGAACTGTTCTGCCCGCCCTAACAGGAAAAGCGGCCAATTGGAAGGCACATTTTGAAAGACATTGGGAGCTAGACTAGCGCATGTGCTGTTGTGTTTTAGTGATAATGCTATCATTCAGGTGCCGAACGATAGTATTACGGCACCTGAACGATGGTATTATCACTCCTGAAGTGTAGTATTATCACTTTGGGAGTGATACTATTATGGAGGATTTTATGTATGCTTTTCTACTGTATTATTTTCATGATCCATATATTAAAACTCTATTATCAGTCACAGAAAATATCCAAGCACTTAATACTTATCAAAAAATATTTGTTTCAATAGCTATTACAGTTGCCAGGAAATGTACATTAATTAAATGGAAGGACTCAACCCCACCTGCAGAGGAACCTTGGCTCAACTTTATAAAGATGTATAGAAATTAGAAAGAAAAAATTACTTAAAAAATGAAAAAAAAATAGATTTTTGACAAAATATGGAATCCATTTCAGATGGCTACAAGTAATATTCAGCCCCATTCGCAAATGTGCAAAGTGGGTACTCGCCACATAACTCCGGCATGTAGCCCACTCCACAGCAATCGTGTCCACTCCACACGTGGGCGGGCTGAGAGTGGTGCGGGGAAGGGGCGTGCCGGCACTCTGCGCGATGAACAACTGTGCAGAGTGGCATGTATGGGGAGCTAGCAGCTATGTCAAATCTGGGCAGATGTAGCCCCAGTACACACACCCCTGAGTCGCAGCCACCAGGCGCAGCAGTGACAGTGGGATCTGCAGACCCCTGGTAGGGATGCTCCTGACATCAGGGCAAGCCTCTGTGGGTGATGGACGGTGAACGGGGCACAAGCCCCCTCCAGTGCAGTCAGCACACTGCATGCTGGCTGCAAACATGGTGCCCCATTGGTGCAAGTGATCCACCATGGAGACCTGGCCGGCCAGCTGATTGGCCACGTGCCTGGGTCCTCAGCTTCGCACCTGGGTGCCCCCAGGAATTCTGCATGCCTGGGGGAAGGGCTACATAAGGGGGCTGTGTGGAGGCCAGAGTTGGTGAGTATGGCCCACGTGCAGAACCCCCACGCATGTGAAGCTGTGCTCCTGGACAATGCACAACTTGCATGTTTTTGTGAATAGAGACCATTATGTGCTTAGTGAAAGTAACTTTGTATAAAAGAATAAATGCATTTACTAATCCAAAAATCTGTTATATGTGTAACCCCCTGTTACCCAGGGTTACAATAATCCCAGTTAGGCCTAGTGGCAGGCAGGGAAGGCAGCTTGTGAAATTCCAGTTAAATGAATTTCACACTGTCTCACTCTGTTCTCAGTCTCAGCTGAGACTGAGGGATGACATCATTTTAGAACTGTCACAGCTGCATAAGCCACATTGGAATGTTGCAGCTAGGGAAGTTAGGATAGAAAGTTGGGAGGGGAGGTTTTGAAGTCAGTCTGTAGTAGTCTGTATGTGGGCTCAGTAGAGAGAAGAGGTGTGTTGCAGCTGCAGGCCCTCAGAGCCCTTAGCTCTGCCAGAGAGCTACATTTTTAGTTTAGGTGTGTGTTCTCACCTCAAGAGGAACACAACAGTGCCTGTTTGAAGTGGTGGAGACTGCTTTCCAAAGTTTAAGGGCCCCATCCCTGCAGGGATGGGGGGAAGGAATCAGCCTGCTTCCAGGGGCAATTTCCCTGGCCCGGCTAGTGGAAAAAGAAGCTGCCTGTGAGGATTTGTGCTGAGGCACCTGGAAGTTTCATTATGTTTCGAAAGAGAAAAAGCCTGTGGGGCACCTGCAACCAAGGGGTGAGTTTGCTCTGCTAAAGGGCCAATGTGTTTTCACCTGGGACAAGATGAATTTAACTGACTGCTACTGTGAGGTGAGGAAAAGACAGCCAAGTACAGTTTTAGAAGTTGTGGGAATTGGACTGCTTAACTCTGTGGGGGTCTAGAGAAATGGACACAGCCACTCATTAAGTAAGTTTCAAGTTCAGCACATCTGGGATGGAAGAAACAGTAGAATAAATGCGACGTACATTGAAAGAGAATCTACAAAGTAATGTGTTTCTAGAAGAGGTAGAAGAGTCCAGAGGAATGGCTGGGTATGATTTATGGGAGCAAGAGGTGGGAGACCCCCCCATCTGACGTGACCAGAGTCACCTCTACGGGTTTGCTTTGGGACACCTGTTGCTTTCTCTCAGGTACTTGGCCAGTGCCTGAGGAAAGTACCCAGACGTGGGATTGTTGAAGAAGATTCCCTGATGGAGCCAGAAGTGTTCATGGGTGGTATAGGGAGCCACAAATAAATCTACATGATAAATGGAAATTAGTCCAAGGGCTGGTAAGGGAGCCAAGCCAAAGAAAGAAGGTAGTCCAAGGGCTGGCAAGGGAGCCAAGCCAGGAAAACCAGACAAGAGTCAAGTTCGGGCAGAGTGCCCGGTGTGTTTCTAAACCCGAGGGTTTAAGTGTACAGAAGATGTTTGTCTGTTCAGGAGAAATCTGCATTACCAGGAGTGCAGCCCTGTGGGGGTCCGTCTATGCTTATTGTTCCTTTGTGTTGTGAATAAAAGCCACACTTTAGAATCCCAACTTCTGTTATGGATATTTCAGTTATTGCTTCCTGTGTCTGGATTACTTGGGTGCCCCTGTGCAGAGTAGCCAAACCTAGCCAACATGCAGAGTAACATTTTTCTCCCCGAGCCCAGGTCTCAGGTAGGGGGTTACATAATGGAGGCACCGCACAGTGCTAATAACACAAAAAATACCATCAACCCGACCCCTGCGGTTACATATGTAGTATGTACGATTAGGAATTGGACTAATAATGGAATATAAGGCTCCAAGACCCCCTTGTAATACTGGGATATGATGAAAACATTGGCAACATTAGGCTGGTGTATAATAATTAGATGAACATTCAGCTATGATATTATTCTGACCCAGCAGGTAATAAAAAAGAAATAAGAACACTTTTTGATGACGTAATCAGTGAAGGATTATAAATTCTGTATGGATGCATCCTCTAATCAGCCCTCTGCCAAAGACTAATTATAAAATGGGTAGGCTATATCAGCCAATCAAAATGCTAGCTCACCATGCATGAAATCTGTTTCATGCATGGGTAATAACAAGTCCCTAAAAGTGGGACCGCAGTGTAAAAAAATCATATTGCCATTAGAACGTTGAGGTTTTCACACGCAGCCATGTTTTTTACTGTGTTAGCGTAGAAATTCTTCTAGCGCTGCCGTCAACATATTTGGCACTTCAACCATATTTTTCAGTTATCTTTTTAAGCTTAAGCATACAGGGTTTTTCTGGCCTCTGACTTCACGTCATTGGCCGTCCAAATATTAACTTCTGAAAATCACTCGCTCACTGTGTGTGTGAACTCCCACTCGCAGTTTAAACAAAGTCTTGTCTCGCTCTTTTGTGTTTGTCGCCACCAACTCCTTGCGAGTTATCCCTGTTGCAGTAGTCCTACCATCGGTTCAAATTTAACACACAAAAAATCATGCCTGCTTCCCGTTGTGGTGCCATCTTAAGCCACGGCCGACAGCAATTCTATCACTTCCCATTTTCAGTTACGTTTTTAAGCTTACAGGTTGCACGAAACTCCCACTCACAGTTTAAACAAAAAGCCTATGACTGCGCTTGTGCGAAATCCGACCTTACTGAATGGAGGCTGTGGTGCTGATCCAACTGCATAACATACCGGCAAATGGGCTAAAAATTGTCTCTGTCAAATAAAACACAAATTATAGAAACCCCAGCAGTCGTGCCTACCCAATTGCAACTCAGTAGATGCTCGTGACGACTCCTCGGGCAGCGGCATAACTCTGCCCCATGCCTAGGTCTCCGTGGCTGTAATGCTGCTTACTTATAAAATGGGTAGGCTAAACCAGCCAATGGGGCTCCACTTCTCAAGTCCCCGAGCCTGGTGTGATGACATGCTGCCTTTAGACGGGACCTCAACTACCACTGTTTCTTGTGTAAGTGTCTACTATTTTAGCGGACAGTCATATGCAAATGAGCTCATCAATATTAATTTAGGCGGAAGGACTATTTTATCATTGATTACCGGAATAAAATGATTTTTCAACATATTAAGCATGATTTTCTTAACTGTACAAACTAAAAAAAGAAGGAGCCCATTTTATAAGTGCAATAAGTCACTTCAGGTGTGTGCATGGAACAGATTTTACCGCACAGCCAGAAGCTAAAGGCACTCGGCCAAGGCCTCGTGCCTCATTACGCCCCTGGCTGTGCAGTAAAATCTGTTCCATGCACACCCTGTCGTGTCTTATTGCTTACTTGATAGGCCAAGTGCTGGAGTGGAGAGCTGATTTCACCTGGTGACTGGAAATAACCGAACAGCACAACATTTGCAAGAATAAAACTTTGAAAGATATTAACTTTGACTTTGCTGTGGTTTGTACTTATTTCTTGGAATGCAACTACTTTGGATGTTCTTTTCTAAGGGAGGCTGGGGAACTGAAAACCATAAGCTGTTTTTTTTGTTTGTTTTAGCATTAAGGACTAACTACTTTTGTTGTAGGAAGTGCTGAATCCTGACAGAGTCATTCTGCAAGCTGAATTGAATGCTGTCCATGTCTTCAGCACTGAAATACATGACAGTGTTGTCTGCATATAAATAAGCTTTTGTGTGTACAGGCTGGTTGTTTATCTAGATCATTGCTGCATATGGAAAAAAAGCAGTGGATGCAGAACTGAGTCCTAAGGGACTCCAGTACAGACACAAGACAGCCTTGACCTTTGTAACAACCAATGTTGAGACTGGCAATTCAGCTACTGTCTGGCGAGGGTTAAAAGAGGTGGCAGAGCTTAGAGTGGGGTTTAGGTATATTAGAAGTATGAGAGAGAGTAACTGAGGGATTTGAGGTTTCTGGCTCTGGATTTTCAGACTGGGGATCTGTAAAGTTGGGATTCTGGAGAAAGGGGAGCCAGAAAAGAAAAAGGAAAAAAGGAGCAGATCTTAGGTGCTGGAGCCCTCTGACTCCAGCCAAGTTTTGGCCAGCCCAGTGGGAATCACTTGAATCACTTAGAGAGAATGGGAAAATGGGGAGGGGTTCCCCCTCAAGGTGCATGTCCTGATGGCCTGCCAGCCTGGATTTGGTTCCCCCAAAGATCTGTGGGAGACCCTGGTGTAGGGGAGTAAGCTTGCATATGTTCCATGTCCACAAAAGATGGCAGAAGGACAGAGAGCGTGAACCTTCAGAAGGTCACGTGATGATGAACATCTGTAAGGTAAGAGAAATCCAGTCACAAGACTGATGAGCCTTTGGTGTGGGTCATGCTGTGCTGCTGTTTGGGAACTAGCTTAGTAGAAATTGTTCTGAATAGTCTTGTGCAGTTATAACTCACCCCGTGTAAATAAAGTGTGCAGTATTTGAATGCCCTTCACTGCTGGTGGACAGGGCACTGTTGTGATTGAAGATGTAGCACCCACTTGCTAGAAGAAGAAGAATCAGTATTTATATAGCACTTTTCATAATGTGTCCCAAAGCACTTTACAAGCAATGCTAGACTGGTAATGAAGTGACTGAATGCGTAGTAGTGGCCATATCACACATCAGCACCCACATACAGCCTGGACAATTGCATGAACCAGTTTAATGGGAAGGGGAATATTGGCCAGGACACAAGGGAAATTCCCCATCTCTTATCAGTAGGGGGAGCTGCTGTCTATTTTGCATGATGGCCAGTCTGGCCATTGAACTGATGAAGATGAATGTGGAGGAGGCCGGGGTTTTGGTTTCTACCCCGGTCTTGGTCGTTCTGGTGACCAAAATATTTTTTGCCACTGCTGATCCTGCAGAACTAACTAAAACTACAGAATGAGGAGAAATTACAGAACAACAGGTATCTTCAGACCTTATTGGTCATACAGCAATTGAGGAAAGATTATGGAATGTTAAAACAGCTGCTGATCTTAAGAAATTAATGCAGACAGAGGAAGCCCAGTATCGAGAAAAGCAATTAACCCTACAAAAAGCAATGGCACAGTGTGCAGACCCAACAAAAGAACTGCACCCTTCAGGAGGCCTCCAAGTCAACGAGACCCACTGTATCAGTTCCTCCATTGCAAATGACGCCACATTTGGCACAACACAAACCAACACTACCGTACCGTTTACTATGATTACTTACCAAATGACATCTGATACTCAAGATACAGCTACTGTATTTATGTTTGGTCACTAAGAGTTAGATATGAGAGTGGGAGGCAGAGAACAGCCTCTTATTAGCCTCCCAGGAATTACTTTCACTCAGATCTCACGGCCAAAAGTACTGACTTTACAATTTTATGTATTTATTTACGTCTTTGGTAACCAGGTAAGGCCCGCTAGGCACAAGTGCTTGTTTTCAGGGGCAACCTGGGATAGCGTGGTGTTACAGCACAGAAATGTCTTGGTTGGTCAAGATTATAATAGACCAGAGGCCCAAGGCTCTGCAACACAGTTAGCTGTGAATTTCCCACCTCCAGAATCTGCAGCTATGGCCTTTAAAAATGCTTTTGGGATTTCCAGGACCACTGAAGCTGAAAAATCATGGTCAGAATATGCCTTAAAAGGGGCAGGTTGGATTCAAGATACAGTAGGAAAGTAGATTCCTGATCCCACATGGGACCCTAATTCTTTTTCTCAATCCTTGGCTACTCCTGAATGGTGCCCCCAATTAGTAGCTCAGGAAAGTACAGCCATGGCCATCAATAATCCTACACTACCTATAACCCTAAGCAATGGCGCAAATACAGCCTCGGGTGCTTTGCCTCCTGCTAACCCGGTGGACAAATGTTAATCCAAAACATCAGATGATAGCCAAGTGGACTCTGTCAGCATGGTTCAATCTCAACCATAGCTGTCAGACAGTCAAATAATTTCTCCAGAAGTCTCAGTGACACCTTCCTCTGTTACCAACCCTTTACAAAGCGCTACACGAACCTCAGGGGAGTCACTACTTACACACAGAGATATAGAAACCCTGTAGTCTATGCACAGAGATCAAGACCCTCCACCAGAACAACCTTAGAGACCTTTATTATCTGAACTGTTTAATCTAATAAAACAGAACCACTACCCAGAAGGCAAGCAGTATGCCTTAAGTACAAAGGGGGTTTGGATCCTCACCCCCAACTGGCAATATGTAGGCAAAACTCTCATAAAAGACTCATTGCGCTTTTATCCTGCTGATGTGTTTGCATTTATCCATATATCAGGGGAGGACACATTCAAAAATCAGTTTTAGATCAGCACATCTTTTGGATCGCTTGTGGACAAAATACAATCAACTGAAGTTTTCTCGCTTTGGACCCCTTTTGTTGCCATACCACTCACAAAACCGCTAATCAAAACAGTCACAATCATGTTCAGAAATGAAAGTGTGTCAGTGGGGGACATCTGTCACTGGCTACAACAGAAATGTGAGGTGTTGAGTGCCCCAGAGGCTATACTGGATGGGGAACAATTCTGGACAGGGAGATGGAGATTCAAAGTCAAGTTAAGACAAACAGAAGAAGGCATTGTACATATTCCAATCTGTTTTTTCCTGGGGCGAGACTGGGGGCCATTTTACCCTGGCCAACCAAAGGCATGTTATCAATTTGGGTGATGGACACACCTCTCTAGTGTCTGCGATAAACTCAGGTGTAGTCTAATGCAACGAGGTGGGGAACATCAGCTCACAATGCAATAACCATTCTAGATGTAACCTCTGTGAAGAATTTGGCCACCTCTATAAGGAATGCCCGTGGGCATCAGCCAACAAGACACAAGACCTGCATTCAGAAGACCTGATTAACAAAGCCCAATTAGAGGTAACACCAGAGGTAGACAACCCCCCCCCTCCCCACCAGTTATAGCAGAAGATACCAGATGCACGGAGATCATAGTAGTGGAACACAAACCCACCCCAATGGTAACAGAAGACATGAGGATCCTACAGGCAGAGGGTTCAGAACACAGTGATACAGAGCACACAACAATACCCCACTTGATCCATCTGGTTTGTTATAAGGACCCTCCGGAGACAGGACAACCAGGAGTACAAACTTAGTCTCAGGACCTAGTACCCTCAAAACAGAGGAGATCATTCAGGTTATTGAAAAAGGAAGAAAACAGTTAGCCAATAGAAACAGACAATCAATATGAGGTACTTGCTGCCTCCACAATAGGAGAATCAGAAATGGAGGAAGAACTTCTGGACACAATGGAACTAGATATTTCACTTCCACAATCACTGGAGAAACTTTATAATGGAAAGAAGAAAAGATGGAAAAAAGATGACCTGTAATGACTGACCTGTAACAACTGACCTGTAATCACTGACTACCATAACTGACACTATGGTGGCATTCCTTAATTGCCACAGTCTAGTGAATAATAACAAGAGGCAGCCTGTATTTCAGTTACTGTATGATTTACATATTGACTTTGTTTTTTTACAGGAGATATGGATGGGGCCTATAGCTCAACAAGCTATGTTTCTATCAGAATGGCCCTGGGGACCAACATATTGGTCTTTCGGGAAGACAGAGCAGACGGTATAGGGATATTATTTTTAGGACACAGGTTCTCCCTTTTCTGGTTGATAGAGTTCATCCCTGGAAGAGTACTTTTTTGGGATGCTTCTTAACATTTATGGCCCTCAAATCAAGGCTGATAGGGTTACATTACAAGATACAATTCAACCATATTTATCGACAGCAAAAGTAGTCATACTTGGTGGTGATTTTAACTTCAGCTTAAAAATCCCAAGAGGACATAACTCCTCTTCTAATATATATTGTGACTCAATCGCCTTAAAGAAATGTATTATAGTAGCAGATTTAGTTAACTGTAATGATTGGATTACACAGACATTTTATGCACAAAAGGGCACAATTTATTACTATTATTGATTATGTGTTTGTGTCTAAAATTCTGGTTGTGGGTTCCACTAAATTATGCCCTGTAGAATTCTCAGACCATCAGATGATCATATCCACCTTAGGTTCAGACCCAAAACATTCTATTACTCGAACTCAATGGAAACTGAATACACAAGTACTTTCAGATCCCAAAATACAATCTGCAGTCAGACAAATTTTTTAGCCCATGCATCAGTGCTTGATCTTTATGAAGACACAGGAGATTGGTGGGATTAGACCAAAAAAGATATTCAAACATACTTTCAGGGGATCACGTGATGAGCCTGGCATGAGATGATGTCTTCTGTGCTGCTCCTAGGCCCTGCTAATTTATATAAGCTCTTAAACTTTCTCAGGATCCTCATTTTAGTTTAAAATACCTTATTTCAGCCGTTGAAGTGCTTCTGAGTAGCTTTCCCCATAGTAACGCTGTGGGTTTGAATGATTGATTGCGGCTTTTACTCCTCTGGCATAGCACTTTCAGTGTCAGCAGCAGGCCGAATTGAAGCATCGAGATGGGGACTGATGGTATGGAGCTCTTGGTGGCGCGAACCCCAGTGGTGAAATGACCAAAACTCCTATTATCTGTACTGGATGAACAGGCGTGCCAACTAGAAACAGAAGGCGGTACTAATACAACTATGGAGGACATTCTGGAGATAAAACAAATGTTGCAGTGGCTGGTGGTTGATTTTGCCACTGTTAAACCGGCGTTACACTCCCTGGCTCAGAGAATGGGGGACGTGGAAGCTAGAGTCTCCTCCCAGGAAAGGAAGGTATCTACTATGGATCAGGATTTGGCTGCAGTATGCAAACAAGTCAAAAAGCTTGAGGATCAGATGGAAGATCAATAATCCAGGAGCAGGAGGAATAATCTTATCCTAGCAGGGCTCCCAGAAAGGGCTGAAGGGTCTGACTGTGTTTCTTTTGTACAGGATCTTTTGCTTAAACTGCTAGGCCCCACGCCATTTGAAGAGGCTTGCAACTTGGAAAGAGCACATCAAGCATTAAGAGAGATGCCCCCACAGAGAGCGAGGCCTCGGGTGCTAATTATGAGGTTCCTGAACTATAAAGAAAAGTCCCATGTGCTTACCAGTGCTAGACAAAATAAAAATCTGCAATGGAATGTCGCGTCTATCTGGCTATTCCAGGATCAAACCCCCTCAGTTCGGGAGAAGCAAAAGGAATATTTGGAAATAAAGAAAAAGCTGTATCTTGCTGGAATTAAATTTTGTCTGTAATATCCTGTGACTTTAATGGTAAGACTTGAATCGGGGGAGAAAAGGTACTTGACTGTGCGGGATGCCATGGGAGGTCTGCGGATCGAACTTCCAGTGCTGTTTAAGTCTCTGATCTGAATTTCTGAAGGAAAGAAGAGGGCTGGCATGATTCTAAAAGTTGGGACTTGAGAGATGGAAAAGAGATGCAAAACTTGTCTTTTTCTTCAGGTTCTTTTATAAAAATTAAACAAAATCGGTTACCATGTTAAGGCTAATGTTACTAGGTTATATAGGGGTTAGTTTAGGGCTGAAGGTGGATTGACATCCCCAAGAGTCTCTAGGGTTCGAAGTAGGAGTCTGTTAGTTTATTTGGGGGGAGGGCTGGAATGGGTCATGAGGAGTCCAATTTAATGTTACTTCTTGGGGGGTTATTGGAAGCACCGCTTTGGGCTCCATGGAGGGTGTTTTTGAGAATGAAAGGATGGGGGGGGGGTAATTTAGAGATGACTGGAGGAATGAAGCTTAGGGAGTGGCAGAGACCAGGAGTTGAACCCTCCCCTGTGGGGTTATCTCAATTGGAGTCTAGGATAATCCTGAGTTGATGGATATAAACATTATGTCAACGGAGGGGGTGCTAACCTTTCGCCCTAAAGGGCGATTCATGAGGGGAACAGGGTATGATTAGCACTCCATTGTCCAACGAACCTGATAACTCCTCTCGCTGTATGATAGGAAGCCCCTTGGATATGAGGGACTTTGCATCCCTGAAGGGTATTGATATGAGTGTGGGGGGGGGGTTGGGCAACATCCAAGTAAGGTAAGATGGTAGAGGGAATGGCTTAGAGCGCTTTATCTACTTTGCAAGTTTGGATTCCCCTACAGACCAGATTTAGGGTGTGGGCATTGCTCTGCTCAGCTAACCCTCTATTAGCTTTAATAAGCTAGAGGCCGAAGGAGCTTATTAGATAAATATAATAAATTAATATGAATGGGGCAGAATCTAAATGGAGGTGAATTATGGGGATGAGGGAACTTGATGAGAACCAATTAGCCAGGGGTAACGGGGAGGTGGTGAAAGGTTGAAATAGATGTATTATGTTAAGGGCAGGGTCCTGTGAGCTGCTCATTTAGTTTGATGGGCCGGGCGCACAGAAAATGGCTCATCCATGGATCAATGTTTTAAGGAGGATGATCCATGGATCAGGGAACAGGGGGGATGTGGGTGTTACTGGGATTTGGAAGGAGAGAGAGTCCAATATTGTGCAAGAGAGAGATGCAGACCTTATGAAGGCAAAGAATGATGGTTTGAATTAAAAAAAAAAAAATGTATGTGTTAAAATCATTTCATGGAATGTAAAAAGTCTCAGGGTAGATGCAAAAGGCTAGTAATTTTGAGGCATATTGGTCAGATGGAGGCTCACATAGCTGCACTACAAGAGACCCACTTGTTGACAGAAGAACTGAGCTTCCTTAAGAGGATGTGGGTGGGCCAGGTTTTTGGGGTAGGAAAGGAAACGGCCTCGGGGGGGGGTATTGTGATTTTAATAGGGAAAACCTGTCCACATACCATAGCACAGGTCATAACAAGGGAGGATTGTAGAGGGATTTACCTCTCTGGTAATGTTTTGGGTAAGGAGCTCTCAGTTGCTTCTACTTATGGTCCAACTCCTTCTAATCTGGATTCCTTTGCTTCACTTGAATTGGATATTACTATATTTTCCCTGCACTCCCTTATTTTGGCAGGGGATTGGAACTAATGTTTAAATAACTGGAAGGATAGGATACCACCATCTAGGGGGCCTTTGTCCAGGGCTCAGATGGCCATGAATAGATTTTTGGAAGTCACAGCCTTGGTAGATCAACTACGGACTCATTCTATAGGGGGCAATAATATGACATTCTTTTCAGCGGCCACAAGAGCCAATCTAGAATTGATTTTTTTTCTGCTTAATAGAGAGGCACTTAGAGAGTTTAAGGATGTGACAACTCAGTGTAGAATTTTATTGGATCATTCCCCAATTCAGTTGACTTGGGAGCCATCAGCTGCTCGTCCTAGGCTGTATAGGTGGAGGTTGAATGATTCCCTACTGACAGAGATTACAGTCCAGAGCAAATTAGAGGAAGCCCTCCTTGAGATAATCCAGAAGCAATTGCCTATGCTTCAGAATAAAAATGTAGCTTGGCCAACATGTAAGATGTTGTATGCAGGTGTAGCGCAGAGATACGCAGCACGGAGAAATAGTATGAGACGTGCAAAAAAGGAGTTTATACGGGGGGCTATTGAATCTCTTGCTCCTCTGGAAGGGTCCTCTATGGAAATAGATACTGAACTTAAAAGTCTAAGAGGGGAAATGGCAGACATTATGTATGGTAAAGTAGAATTCTGGTTAGAAAAGATTCATGTTAAATATTGAATGTAATGAGATGTGCCTGGCCACCTCCTTGCAGCTAGAGTTAAGGAATGGGAAGCAACTTGAACAGTCACCTCCATAAAGTATGCTGGAGAAGCTTTAACAGATCCTCAGAAAATGGCAGATGCATTTACATCCTATTATAAAGAAATTTACCAAACAGGACTACTCGTTGGTGAAAAGGAAATCAGGGCATTTCTAGATGGAATATCATTACCAGTGTTAGACCCAGCACAGGTCAAAGAGTTAGTAGTTCCAATAAAAGAAACTGAGATAACAGAAGTGGTACAATCTCTGCCCTGTGGTAAAACTCTGGTGCCAGATGGCCCTACGGCTAAGTTCTACCAGGTACATCTCCATACTATACTCCCCCTACTTAAAGAACTTTTCAGTAATATAATGCAAGAGGGGGTGCATCATCCTCCGTTACACCAGGCATATATCACTCTGGTTCCAAATCTAGACAAGCCAAAGGATTTACCTGGCAGTTATAGGCCTGTAGCCTTGATGAACCAAGATATTAAGATCCTAATGAGGATTCTTGCTAATTGAATTCTAAACATTGCTCCAACTTTAATTAGTCACGAACAGGTAGGATTTATGCCGGGTAGGGGGCACATAACACCCTTAGAAAACTCCACCACTTACTTAGTTATGTGCCTGATTCCCAAATACCCTTAGCTTTGATATCTTTAGACACGGAGAAGGCCTTTGATAGGGTTTCTCATCCTTTTTTATTTGCTACAATGGAGAAGATGAGTTTCCCTGAGGGCCTTCTCAGAGGCATTAAAAATCTATACGCAGTCCCTATGACCAGAGTATTGTGTAATGGTTATGTCTCAGAGGAGATCCAGTTAGAAAATGGGACTAGACAGGGATGCCCCCTGTTGCCAATATTGTTTAATATATACCTGTCACCCCTGTTAAAAGCTATTTATTTATTTATTTATTTATTAAAGAGATTTACCAGATAAGCATACTGAGTGGGAATCCACTCATTTCCAGATGCGACCTGGAGTTACATTACATTAAATTGCTAAGTTACATAGGTACATAGGCAATGGTGCCATGAAACAGGTACGTAATGGTACAGACGTCAGGTACAACAGACACAGAAAGGGGTGAGACAACAGGTCCAGAGATGTTACAGGCAGGACTTATGCATTCGTTGTTTAGTTACAAAGTTATCGCTGAGTGCATGATACAACATTGGGGTCTGTGACCATAGACATTTCATTCAGGGACAGCACAAGAATAATACAGTTGTTTGGATAAGTGCCCCGTTAAGTCACATTTTTTCGCTTCATTATAACAGATCTGGCCTGCGGGTTGCAGTTACATATGTCAGAGAAGTGGGCCTGAAGAAGAGTGTTAAAGGTCCTAGGGGTGGTGGACTGCCTGATTTCTGCTGGGAGGTTATTCCAGAGTGTGGGCAGCCTATATTTGAAAGCTGGTTGGCCCTTTGAGGTGTGCATGAAAGGGATTTGTAGCAGTTTAGAGTCAGTGCCCCGCAAGGAGTAGGCCGGGGTGGGTTGGGTTGATAGAGCAGAACTGAGATAAAAGGGGAAGGAGTTTGACCAATGCTTAGCTACGAGATTAGCGCAGTGAAGCTGTCGCCTAGAGTGCAGCGATAATAAAGATGCTAGCATAAAGGGGATTACAATAGTGGGGAGGGACCTAAAATTTTTGGTCTTTGCAGACAATATACTTCTGCACTTAAAAGATCCAGCAGAAAGCTTCAAAAGAACAGTTGAAGTTATAGGGCAATTTTCCAAAGTTTCGAACTATAAATTGAATTTGAACAAAACACAAATTCTCCCTTTGACACCACATGTATGCAGAGCAGAATTTGTACCACTGCAGAAACACTGGGCGCTGGAAAGGATTAAATACCTGGGTATATGGATCACAGCAAGTATAGAGGATGGTGCAGCAACAAATATGGAAAAGAACCTGTTAGTAATTAGAGGGGACATACTTAGATGGAATAAGCTCCCTTTGAACTTTGCAGCTAGATTGGGACTAGTTAAAATGAATCTATTGCTTAGGTTATTATATCCAATCTACTTAGCCCTGTATAGCATTCTCAAATTATGGTTCATAAAAATTAGGAAACTCTTACCCAAATTTCTTTGGAATTCCAAGCCCCCAAGGAAAAACATAGTATCTTGTGCTTACCACATAGCATGAGGGGGATCAAACTGCCTGATCTCCATCTATACTATGTGGCGGGACAACTGGGTCTTATGATTCGATGGGTTAGAAATTTGGAGGGAGAGACATATATTCCAATATGGTTACGAATAGAGACACAAATATTAAAAGATTCAGGCCTTTCTCCAGAGGCGTTGCTTTTTGCTAATCCAGAGAAATACCTTAAAAAAGCAACCTTGACTCCAACTGATAAATCAGCAATGGCCTGGTGGTTGTTTCTCACTCCTGCCCAGAGAAGAGACCAAATGAAGACCCGAGTCCAACCTGTGCTGGGTAACCCCAATTTACTGATAGGGGGTCAGGTAATTACTAAACGTTGGGCGGATCAGTTGGTGGGCCTAAAATTAATGGATGTTATAAAGGACAATAGGATGGCTTTCCCAGCTAGGTGTGATACAATGCATTTTTACAGAAGGTTACAGCTTACCAAAATGTTAGAGGGAGCATGGAGAAGACTAGGGGACCCACCAGAAAACCCGTTCATCTGGGACAACTTAAAGGAGGTAGACCCTACATCTAACTCTCTTTCAAAAGTATATAAAGTGCTATTGGACTATATTAGCCTGAATTCTCCAACACGGGTATTATACTGGGACAGAACACTGGCCCCCCAGAGGCCTGTTTGGGAAGACATCTGGAAGAGTAACAAGTATATACCTATACCCAAGTATAAGCTTATGCCATTCTTTATTGCTTCTAATATGTATTTTACCCCTGTAAAACTATGTGACAGACACCTTAGACAGACAGACCTGTGTTTTAGATGTGAAGTGGGATTAGGAGATATCCTGCATGTGTTGTGGGACTGTAGTAAAATATGGCCTCTATAGGTTAAAATTAAACAACATATGGACCCTTTGTTGGATTATTTAGAATTTATATTGCCTGAGATCTGCATATTAGGGGACATGTCACAAGTATCAGGAGCCATACCTAAATACCACTTATCCCTGATGACAGCAATTGTCAAATCCTTTATATTGAAACATTGGAAAGATGAACGTAGCTACTCCTATGAACAATGGTTGAGAGACCTTATTTGGGCTTTGGGAAGAACAAAGAAGCATATGTATTTGGAGGGAAGGAAAGGGTTATATAATAAAAGATGGTCGACACTAGAGGCAATCTGCTCATTGCAGGTTGATAATACCCAAACACAGGCCTATCTGTCGAGTTGTGATTAGCAAGAGATTATTATCTTGAGGAAATGTACAGTCTTATATGGATTTATTTCAGTTCTAAATGGCAGTACTACTCACAACTGTTCTTAGGTTAAGCTGGTATTAGAAAAATGTTATTAGGATAAGGGCTTTGGTCTGCTTTGGTTCAAGGGTGGGTGGAGACTCTCTCTCTTTCCAGGGGACACAGCTGGGGATCACCTCCTGGGTGTAATGTTACTTAGGTAGTGGTTTAGGTTTAATTAATGTAGAGGGTAACAAAACTTTTGTTTCAGGGGTTCTTCCCTCGGTGGGTTAAGTTTAACCAATGATATTGTTACCCCCATGATATAGCTGCAATAAGAATTTGTAATTGTAATGGAAGGATAATCCCATCAGCTGTTTATGTACGTAGTTGATATTGTATATAGTTTCCACAATCAGTTTTTGGCTTGTGGATCCCGGGTCCGCTCAGGATGAATGTGTGTTTGTCTAAAATCTTGAATAAATCAGTAAAGATGTTTTTTTTAAAAAAACATACTTTCAGAAGCATGTGGAAAATAAATTTAAACAACAATATTTTCAGTATTTATCTTTGCAACAACACCTACAACATTTATTATCCTTTTTTTAAAATATTTTCTTTATTGTGCATTAATCATAGATATGCATACATTACATATATTTTTCCAACTGTTATTGCACTGTTACATTTTTCATAACACTATGTCGAGCAATTGCTCTGTGGTTGTGTCACCTTCCCCTGTGATCTGTATGAGGTGTGATTTCCTGATCTGTGCCATGGTATAATTCTGTATCTGTAGGTACCTGATTCTATCAGCCTCCTGCCAAGCGTATCTGGTCTTACACTCCTCGAATGTATGTAGATCAGTTCCTGTCATTATCTGATGTATGCTATGAAAACCTCTCTCTGCCTGTCTCTTACACCATTTGTCTATTTTCCCTGGTAGGAAATTGGGGTTCCTATGCAGCCAGGAGTACTTCCATTTGTCTCTCTTGATCCTGGGGTGGTTCTGCAGCCTTATCAATGCTCTCAGGGATACCCTCATTGCTGTATTCCAGTTTGCCTGTTCTTCCTCTGTCATATGAGGTTGCAGTATGAGTGACCTAGGGTTTATTCCCAACATTTTTCTTGTCTCTGTTTGTTTCCAGTTAGCCTCTATCTGTGTGTCCCCCAATTGTAAAGCCCATTTTATTTGGACTGAGGCCCAGTACCCTTCCATGTCTGAGACAGCCCAACCTCCTGAGCGTTTCCCCACCTGTAACACATTCCCTCTTATTCATCGTCTCTTATTTGACCATATGAATTTATATAGTGTTCTCTGCAAATCTTCAAGCCAGGTTTTACTCAGTGCCATAGGAGCACACTAAAATACATACATATATCTAGGCAGAATATTCATTTTGACAGCCTGAATTCTGGCATGTTGTGGCAGTGGTAGTGTTCCCCATCTCTCCATGTCTTCCTTAATTTTCTTAACCAATGGTACATAGTTATCTTGATAGATGAATTTGTTAATGTTTCTCGGAGTTATTGCTAAGTATTTGATTTAGGGCATTGACCATCTCATGGGGAATTGTTGTTTACATTTAGAGGTGGGGGTATAGTTAAAAGTTAGGACGTCTGTTTTGGCCTGATCTAAGGCATACCCTGAAATCTCATGGAACTCTGCTATTTGGTGTGGCAGTTTAAGTAGGGATTTTTGGGGATTCATGAGAAATAATAATACGTCGTCTACGTATAGGGCTAGCTTTGTTCCTTTCTTCCAATCCCCACCCCAACTATTTCTATATCTTGTTTAATTTTCTGGGCAAAGGGCTCTATGTTTAGAGCAAAAAGGAGAGGAGACAAGGGACAACCTTATCTACTACCACTATCAAGCTGTATCTATGGTGATAAATGTCCATTTGCTCTGATATAAGCTATGGGGCAGTTATATAATCTTTGTACCATATGGCAAAATTCCTCCCCAAATCCAAAACTTGCTATTACCTCCTGTAAGTATGACCATTCCATTTTATTGAATGCTTTTTCAGCATCTAAGCTCATCGCTACTGCTCTTGTTTTAGTGGAGGTAAGGTGGTCTATAATATCCATCGTTCTTCTTACATTATCCACTGCCTGCCTTCCCACTATGAACCCTGTTTGATCTATGATTATTAAGTTTGGTAACAGCTGATCTATTCTTTTAGCCACTATTGATGCTAGGGGTTTATAGTCCACATTCAGGTTTGATATGGGTCTGTATGAGGAACAGACGGTAGGGTCCTTGCCCAGCTTTGGGATGACTGTGATAACCGCTTGTGCCCAGGATGGTGGTATTTTCCCTTCTTTTTTCATGACCTCCATGTATGTTTTTTGCAGGGTTGGTATTATTTTGGACTGAAATTTATTGTAAAAGTCAGTAGGAAATCCATCAGTGCCAGGACATTTCCCTGTCATACTCCACCCTATGGCTCCCTGGATCTCTTCTGCCATTATGGGTCTCATTATTGCTTGTGATTGTTCCTCTTTCAATTTGGGAAGATCCAATTGGTTCAAATATCCCTCTATTTGCATTGGTTGGGCACTTGCAGCTGGGGTGTATAGCTCTTTATAGTACTTTGCCAATGCATTTGCTATTATCTTTCGTTTTTATATGGGGTTGGGCCTGTCCTGGTTCACATATTTTAAAGATCTATGCTTTTCCTCTCCTCGCTGTCAGCCTACATGCTAGGAGTCCAATCATCCTAGGCCCCCTTGATAGTAAAATTGTTTCATGAACGGAATGATCCTCTCAACTTTGTATCCTATTAATTTTTTGAGGTCCTTGTTTAATTTATGTAGGTCCTTCCCTCTCTGTCTATCTATTTTTCTTTGTTGCTGTTCTTCTAGTCCCTGTATGTGTTCCTGTATCTCTTTCTATTTTACTCTGGCTGCTGTCACAGCTACTAGCTTCCCTCTCAACACTGCTTTGAGGGTATCCCCACAGGATTCCTTCTGAGACCTCAGTTCCTGTGTAATCTTGTAGCATCTGGTCTAATATTTTAGGTATTTCTGACTGTACCTCTGCATCCTTGAGAAGGGCTAGGTTTAGTCTCCAGAATGCTGATTTCTGTGTGTGTTGTAGGTTAAGTTCAGGGAGTACAGAAGCATGGTCTGATAGTGCTATGGCCCCCCCTTTACACTTATTCACTCTTGTGATATCTATGTTTGGTACCATGTACATATCTAGTCTTGAGTACATCTTATGTGCTGCGGAGTAGAAAGTATATCCTCCCGCCCCCCCATATACCTCCATACATCCACTAGTCTCAGTTTCCCCTAGTAAATTTCTTACTTGCTTTGAGATTTTATGGGCCACTGTAGGTATCCTGGAAGTTGTGTCTACTGTTGGATCTAGGGTGAGGTTCCAGTCCCCCTACGCACTAAGATTCCCTCCATTTACTGTGTGACCCTCATCAATAGGTTCCTATATACTATGTATGGGGAGCCTGGGGGGGCATACACTGATAACATTGTGACCATCTGCCCCTTCAGTCTCCGCCCTTGACTATTAAAAACCTGCCTTCTGCATCTATGCCTTGCCATGTTAGCTCAAATTGGGTGTTGTTCGGTATCAGGATTGCTGCTCCCCTTCTACATCTTGACTTGTATGAGGATGCAAACAAGTCTGAGTAACCAAACTGTTTCAACTTGTTGTGTTCTTGTGCAGTCAAATGTGTCTCCTGCAGGAGTACTACCTCTGGTTTCATCTGCTTAACATATGATATTATTTTCTTTCTTTTTATAGGGTTAGAGAGTCCATTAACATTGTAGGACTGGAATTTTGTTGGATGGGATATCATCATTTTATCCTTCTATCTAGATTCAGGCCCTTTCCATCTCTGTCTGGGCCTTTGACCTTTAGACTGGAATATGTACAGTACCTTAGTTTACTGTTTTGCAGCTCTGAGACATTAACATTAACAAACTGTACAACCATAGGGGCCTTAACTGATAGGCTTTTCCCCCTTCTAACTAACTGGTATTTTAACTTTTTACCTCCAAAGTAGGATGGGATTTCAAAATCCCATCTGCTTTTGGACATAGTTTCCTCCTCTCCCACTCTCTGTTTCCAAAGAAGTAGTGGTGCCACTTCCCCTGCTCCCAGGGGCCACTACATTGGCCAACCAGTTTGGGTATCTCCTTCCCACCATCCCCAAACCTGTGGTCAACCATATTAGCCACGTTAGATGCCACAGCCCAGTCATACATTCCGTTGTTTCTTCCTTCCCTCTTCCCCCCCTCAGGTTACTTTATGATTCCTTTGACCCACAGGTCTAACTTTGCTGGGCTCATTTCCCTTGTTGGCTTCCTTTGGTTGCCTGTGTCCGATTCCCACCTTCATTTTGCTATGTTACATGCAACTTCTAGTTTCATCAACTTTCTTTACCTTAATGTGGCAGACCTCAATTTATGCAGAGGCCTCCTATGCACATACAAACAAGGGTGAGAAAGAATAAGTGCCTCAGCTGGGGCACTTATTCTTTCTCATCCTTATTTCTATGTGTTCCATAAAATATGCACACCACACTCCTGTGTGATTGTTAGAAGTAAATATTTGAGTTGCCTCCTCTGCACAGCAGTCTGACCCTGTTGACTCTGTTCTATGTTTAGGATCCCTTTGGATCATCTCCCCCCCCCTTTTTTAAACATTTTTTATCCTTAACACCCACTTCTAGAAATAATTTGGCATCCCAAATTAATAAAGTAAAATCAGAGATGCATTTCCTACAGAGCTCTTTTGGTACTCAGAAAGCCTTGTTCTTTGACCTGTGTGCAGCCTATAAAACAAAATGACAGGCAGCCTCTATTTCCACCCTTCAAAATAAAGATGGATCCTTGGTGTCCTCTTTTGTGGACCTGGTAGGAGTAGTCACAGACTCACTACAGCACACTGGTGTAATAACAGCGACAAACACAGTAACCATATCACAGTATCTCTCAAAAATTACCCCATAAACACTGTCCCCAAAAGCTTCTTCTAACCTAACAAAAACCATCACTACCTTAGAAATAACTAAAGTCATCCAAACAAGGAAATTAGGATCAGCCCCAGGACCCGACAGACTATCGCTTGAATTTTATAAAACATTTCTTCCCGAGATAGGCCTTTTTTAGAACAGGTATTTTGATTGTTTTTCCAATGTGATGCAGTCCCAGAATCCTTCTCAAAAAGAATAGTGATTTACTTATATAAATCAGGGGATAGAACTCTTCTCCTCAACTGGAGACCAATAAGTTTGCTTAATGCAGATTTCAGTATATTGTTGCAGATCATCCACCACTGCTTAAGGTCTATAGCCACACACATAATTCACTCAGTTCAGTTTTGTGGTCTGCCAGACAGAGCAATTCATCACCCACTAATAAGCTTATGAGAACTCTGAGAGTTCTATCAAAAAAGAAAACTGGGTGGATTATTTCCCTGGGTCATCAAAAAGCTTTAGACAGGGTAAGCCATGTCTTTTTGTTTTATGTATTACAAGCATATGGCATTCCCAGTCCCTTTATTGACACAATTCAAATGTTATATAAACAGGCTTACTGTAGCCCCCTTATTCAAGGCAAATTGGGACCAGCTTGTGAAATAAAGGCAGGGGTTAGATGGGATGTCCCCTGAGCCCCCTTCTCTACATTTTCTCCTTAAACCCACTTTTGGACTGTATATTCAAAAACCACAAAATACAGGGACTTTCAGGAGATATGCATGGGGACAAGGTAAAAGTCCTGGCTTATGCAGATGCTACCTATCTAACCTTGGGAAATCATAGGAGTATAGTAGAAGTAAGTAAAGAATTAGAGATATTTTTGGAAGTCTCATCATCCAAATTGAACATGGAGAAATGATAGGCAATCCCAGTAGGATCAATAGTAGACCCCCCAGCCCCCCATAGGTAGTAGCGAACTTTCAGTAGTTACTGGACCCACAAAAATCTTAGGAGTTACTTTTGGGGGCTCAACACTTGGCAAACATAAATTGGGAAAGGGTATGACAAGGATGTGAGGGCAAAGTGAACATTTGGAAGGGATGGAAATTATCCAAATGAAAGAGAATTCACATTATCAAGCAATTTTTGATCCCCAGTTTAATATATCTTGGAACAATTTTCCCATTATCAACAGCATTAGCAACCCATATGTATAGTATTTATTTTTGCATGCTATGTGGCAGAGGTCTCAACCCCATCAAAAGGGGGTTTACATACTTACCTTGCCATCAAGGGGGTCTGGGGATGATAGACCCGTTTGCTTTCTTCCACTCCTTATTCTGGTTTCACTCTATCAAAAAAACATGGCAAATGTCACACTCACTGGTTAATCTATGGTTTTTGAATAACTGGTGGACTTTCATGACAAAATGGGAGGACCCTCCCTGAAATTTTCCAAACTTGTAAATGTTCCAGATTCAATTAAATCTATAGTTCAAAAACTTCATAAATGGAACATTCTAAAATCATTTCTAGAAACAGCATCCAGGAAACAATTGTACTAACATATTCTGGAAATAGGAGGCCCTACACGACCAGAGTTTAAAAATTGTAGACTCCAGAAAACCGATTGGGTTTTATTCCTTTTAAATGAGGAAAGAATTTCAGAACACATGTGGGAAACTGTCTGGCTCAGTGCCTATGGATGGTTAAACATCCATGGCAACAACAGCACAAACCAGTAGAGGAACGATCTTGTCCTTATACAGACTGTGGAGCCCCAGAGGAATCCATTGAACACTTTGTCCTTCATTGTTCATATTCCCAAAATGTATGGGTTTTCCTAGCTCAGAGCTGGAACCTCCTCTGGCTACAAAACCTCACATATGAAGCATTTATATTAGGGGAATATACAAACCAATTGGCAAAATATCATAAAGGCTCTTTGTCTGTTTTTTTTTTTGCAGTGTTAACATTTTATTTATGGAATGCAAGGGTGCAATGGGCACTTAGGCAGCAGCGGATGCCTTATATAATATTCAAAGTTATTTGTGAAAATGCTCTTAAAACTATTTTTGACAAGGAAATTATAGCCTACAACGAGCAGAAAGTTAAATCACGGTGGAGAGGTCTCTCCTCTTTTTATAAGGTTTAAATAAATATTTAGGTGATAGGAAAAGGGTATACAGGTAGATAGGATAGGATAATTTAGGTAAATGTCCCTCAGGATTCATTATAGGTTGCATTGGTCGTATGATTTTGATTACAATTTTTGCATTTACAGGATGTAGTTTGCTTTATTTTAAGTCACATTATGTACCCTGGTTTATGCACTAGTTTTCTTGTTTTTTTCAATTTGTCAGTTTTCTATATTGAATATATCTCTTGTATATGGTATTGTATCCTTCAATAAAAAACTCCCCTACTGTTTTTGAGAAGAGTACTTTTGGTTCTTTTACTTCCACCTTGACATCCACCAGGACAGCACCAGAATGGATAGAAGGGACCACTGTTTAATGTCTCATCTGAACGACGGCACACCCCAACAGTACATCACCCACTAATACTGCAGTCGGGTACCAGTTTTTAGGTATGAGTCCAATCCCGGTGTGGGACAAGAACCCATGACCTTTTGGCCCAGAGGAAAAAGTGCTACCAACTGAGCCATGCTAGTAACCCTAAGAGTTCATTGTGTGGATCTGCTTCTTACAGTCATTAATCCTTGTGGGGATGTTACAGAGATATTGCAGACCTCCAGGGTCTGAATTACCAGCATGAAAATAGAGAGATCATCTGGGATTCACTGACTGAGTGACAATGTTGCTAAGCATGTAAAGTGTGGGAACAGATGAGATAAAATTACCATGCCATTTGAGACTGTGTGTCTAACCTTCCCCAGGAGGCCCCTTTGAATAAGTGTGTTGATGAGGTGGTAGATATATTATAGTCACCCTCATATATTATGAACAAGGGAGTAGAGCTGTTATAATAGCCCTCATATATTGTGGACGAGGGAGTGGAGCTGTTATGGTCACCCTTATGTTTTGTAGATGGTGGAATTTAACTGGTATATTCGCCCTCATGTATTGCAGAACTGGAATGTACACATGGAGAATGACAAGCTTTTTTGATTGGGTCTTTGGACCTAACTGTGAATAAGTGAACTTCAGAAGTTTAAGTAAAGTCTGGTTTGTGCTGCATTATTGTCCTCAGAGTCATTTTTTTGGATCTCAAGATGGCAGCATTCATCCCTACAATTTATTTTTTTTATCATTTAACAGTTTCTCCTTCCCTTGCAACCACAGTCCGGCCTTACCTCCAGCTGCCACTCCTCCGTTCCACCTCCAACCCTGAAGCTCCATGCCCAGCTGGCAGATGCATCTCTGCCTGTGAAGGGGGCCCCTGAAGCCCCCGAGCCCAGCGAGGAACTATTACCGGGACATGTCCGGGCATCGTCGGCCGGTGAAACTGCGGCTATCAAGCTGCCATGGATCTGTGTGTTGCTTTTACCTCCATTGGTTCCTTGGAAGCACGGATGTGCAGGGACATCAGTGCACTAATGTGCAGATGTCTGCCATGCTCCTCCCCCCATTAGCACCCACGCTACTGCAGTACCACCGGGCATCCCCAGGGACCAGCAGAGCACGGCGTGCATCCCTCCCTTCTCCCCAGGGCTAGGAGAGCTGTCATCAGATGCTCAATTCTAGTCCTCCCCTGCCAATCCTTGATGACCCAGGCTCATTCCTGAACCCTGGTCACCGGCTTGGCGCGAGGTGTGGCGTCCAGAGCCTCAACCCTCAGTGCCACCGGCCCGGCTAATCCCCACAATTTAAAGCCAGGCTCCAGGAACTAAATTAAATGTTTACTGTAAGGGATGCCTCCTGTTGAGCACAGACCATAGACAGGGAAGATCCTGGGGTGTCACCCAAGAATTACAGGGTTGCCCACTCACCCGTGGCTGCCCTCCTCGCCAGGGCAGCCAAAGATCAGTAGGTCACAGATGAAAGGGTTGCACTCGAAATCCCTGATGACAACAAACTGATGATGTACTCACTAAGTCCTTTTATACTTTTTGAAAATGTTTGCCTTAGAAATGCACTGTTTTGCAACCTAGTCAATGTTGCATTATTAGGACATAGGCATTTATATGGGAAAAATGCATACAAATACTAATTACTGGGGTCAGGTACCATATAGTTGCAGCAACAGACATGGCAATTTATTTCATGAGATTTCTGAGATATCTCTAGAGAAATTCCCTGGCTGTTTGCAGCAATATTGTATGGCCACCAGAGAGAATCTCCTCAGAAATATCACAACATATCTGGAAATATTCAACCATGTCAGTTGCTGCAACTGTATCTGCTATTGTGTCTGCCATACCCCACTGTCCTCAAGCAAACTGTCCCTGTATGGAGGTGATTTATATAAGAACAGTTTGTTTGAGAATAGTGAGGTATGACAATTTGAATGGACTTCTGCTAAGTACATCAGGAATTGTTTAGTGGGGATATGGTATCAGACACCAGTGGTTCATTATTAGTTGGGTTTATACTTCACACTAGGCAAGCTTGGGAGATTGCTAAACACTTTAACTAACATTGTTCTTTAGAGAGGACTAGATTAGTGCTTCTCTAACACGTTTTCTTGCTCTGCTCTCCTTTCCCGGATTACCAATTACTTAGAGCTATTACTGAGTCAGATATTTTGTTGCTGAACCATGCTTGCATAATGAGAACAAAGTTCATTCATTCATTCATTCATTCATTCATTCATTCATTCATTCTTTCTTTATTTTTATAAGGCGCTTTTCTTGTAACCAAAGTGCCTGTACAGTACATAAAACAATAAATAGACAAGATTAAAACTATCATAAATCATTAAAAGCTCTACTAAAAAGATATGTCTTCAAAGCTCCTTTAAAGCTTTGGACAGTCGGGCAATTTCGCACCTGACGAGGTAGAGAATTCCACAGGGTCGGGGCCATAAAACTAAACGATCTTGCCCCTGAAGTTTTTAAATGGACCCTGAGAATCCCTAGCAATCCATCATCAGTGGATCGGAGAGAGCGGGGAGGACAGTAGGGACAAAGGAGCTCTTTCAGGTAAGTAGGTCCCTGGTCGTGTAGGGCTTTATAGGTCAGCAAACCGACCTTGAAGGTGATTCACCAGAAAACTGGCAGCCAGTGCAGTCCACGGAGCACAGGTATTATATGGCTAGATCTAGAAGATCCAGTCAACAACCTGGCTGCCGCATTCGGCACTAGCTGCGGATGGCGAAGTTCAACCCCCGGTAGCCCCAGGTAAAGGGCATTGCAATAGTCAAGGCGGGAGGTAACGAATGCGTGGATCAACGTTGGAAGATCCTCTGGAGGAACCAGGTGCTTCACCCGGGCGATATTCCTCAGATGGTAAAAGGAAGTTTTGACCACTGCTGACACCTGAGATTTGAAAGTCAGACAGTTGTCAAATACTACGCTTTCCGCACCTGGTCTGAGGTCGTCAGCTGGACGCCCCCGAGCCATAAGCCTGAGGGTGATCCAGCTAACAAACCCACCTCACAGCGACCCTTGTCCACGACCAACACCTCAGTTTTTTCAGGGTTTAACTGCAGCCAACTCCCATTCATCCAATCTTGGATCTCAGCACGGCAGTTATTAAATACTGAAAAGGCAGCATCCTGGCCAGGTACAAAAGACATATACAGCTGGGTATCATCTGCATAGCAATGAAAACCCAAACCGTATCATCTAACAATCTCTCCTAACAGCAGTATATACACTGCAAACAACATGGGCGCCAGAATGGAACCCTGCGGTACCCCGCAGGATAGGGAGACTGATGCCAAAGAAAAAATTCCCGACACCACCCTCTGAGTCCTACCCTCGAGGTAAGATCGAAACCACCTGAGGACCGTATCAGACAGTCCACAGATAGACCGCAAATGCTCCAACAATACACCATGGTCAACAGTGTCAAATGCTACAGAGAGATCAAGAAGTACAAAGATGGAACAGGTCCTACGATCTCTCGCTATTAGGAGGTCATTTAGTACCCGAACAAGTGCTGTCTCGGTACTATGCCTTTTCCTAAATCCAGACTGGAGAGAATCGTAGACACTGTTGTTGGTCAGATGATCATCCAGCCGCACTGCAACCACCTTCTCAATAACTTTACCCACAAAGGGTAAGTTAGAGACAGGCCTGTAATTTGCTAGACAATCCGGGTCCAAGGAGGGCTTCTTCAATACAGGCTTAACTATAGCCTCCTTAAGAGGATCTGGAAAGATCACCCTCTCCAAGGACCTCCAGACTATCATAGCCAGGACTGGGCCAATTTTATCCACACAATCCACTAAGAGACATGTGGGGCCAGGGTCCAAATCACAGTTGGTTGGTCGCAGCGCTCGGATGAGCATCACAATGTCATTAATTGAGGGGAGGCTGAAGTCAGACCATGCAAACTGGGTATCCGACATCTCCTGCCGACCATCACAACTCCCATTGGAGAGGAAGAATTGGACGTCCGATCTGATTTTGGTAACCTTATCTGCAAAGAAGAGAGCAAACTTCTCACACCGTTCTGGAGAAAAGGCTCTTCTGGGCTGAAGACAGACTGGATTGCACAGTCTGTCCACAGTCCGAAAGAGCTGAGCTGGTCTATTCTGTGCAGTCGCAATCTCTCTGGACAGGAATTCTGTCTTCTTAAGAGAAATTGCATATTGATAGACCATATAGTGGTCCATCAAACTAAGTTTGTCATCATCCAAACCGGACCTCCGCCAACGCCTCTCCAACCTTCGTCCAACTCTCCTCAACTCCCTCACGGTCTCATCGAACCAAGGAGACCTGGGACGAAGAGTGAGAGGACGAACATGGGCAGATGCAATGGAATCCAGGGCCCCTGTCACCGCCTTATTATAGGCATGTACCAGGTCTCCTGGATCCAAGCAATCTATCGGTAGGCCCGATAGGTCCAGCACCGCCATCAGGTCATCCAGGGAAACACCCCTTAAAGGGCGGTACCAGACCATTTCCAAAGGGGCTGACCTAATAGGGGTGGCCTCAAAACTGAACCCAATGGAGTGATGGTCCGACCATCCGACCGGTTCCACCACCAAGTCAGACATCCCCATCCCCAGAAGGAACACCAGGTCCAATGAATGTCCACCAATATGGGTCGAGGAGGAAATAACCTGTGTGAAGCCCAGTGAAATCATCAACTGGAGGAAGTCTTGACCAAAACGTGAGAGTTCATCATCGACCCAGGCATTGAAGTCCCCCAGAACCAACCATCTGGGGGACCCCAATGTCAGGTCGACAATGAAGTCTGCAACTTCCCGCAGGAAAACATTCTCGTCACCTAGTGGACGGTATACAAGAAGTATCCTGCACCCCACACCCTCGCCCAGGATACACTCAAAGGACCTGGTGACTCCCACTGGTACCTCCACTAGGCCCAGTTCTGTTCTAAAACAGATGGCAACACCCTCGCTCCTACGATCCTGCCTCGGGCGGTGTATCACCGAGTAACCGGCTGGAACTGCTGCTGCCAAAACTGGCCCAGGATTTTCATCCAGCCAGGTCTTGGTGATGCACGCCAGGTCAGATGACCCAACAAAATCAGCTATAATAGCCGTTTTGTTTTTAATGGACCTGGCGTTGCACAACACCACCCGAGTAGGATGAGCCTCCGAGGATGACCGCCTTACCTGCTGATTATAATCAGAACCCTTGGGTATGGGCACCAGATAGGGAAGTCCCCTTTCCTGGGCCCATTTTGCCCCAGAGCATCTCCTTGTCCCCATTATCTCTATCCGCCTACTCCTTTCCATTCCCCCCCAGGCCCAGCACCAGCCCTCCGCCTCCCCCTCACAATCCCCAGAGCCCTACATCTTCTATAGACCTCTGGCAACAGGGGGGGGACAGAAGAAAGGACGAAGGTCCCTGAGCCTAGAGGGGGAATAATACCCGACTGTCCTACTATCGTTCCAGCACATAATTAACACTACAACAAAATAATCTAACAGTTTTAACCCCCCTCAGAAAAAACTTACATAAACAACTACTCTACAAGAATTAACATACAATTATAAAGTAAAAATCTAATAAGCACAATAACCAGATAACCAAATAACTTAAAAACTAAATATAAAATACAATATCTATTTAACAAATCTATACCCCTTAATTCAGACTTCTAATAAATAAATAAATCCTATCAAAATTCGTATTGTTGAGTGTCCAAAATGTACCTTCAAATCTTCAATTTGTAAATTTCACTTTGTCTCTCTGCTCTCACCCACAATGCTCTCACCACTGCGGGGGAAAGGAGCTTTTACAGACTACACAAGCCCCTAACGTAAAGTTGGCCTTTAATATTAAAAAAGGCCCCCTAGTCCAAAAGCCAGTACCACAATTTCATTTGAAAATAATAAAAGAGTTCCAAGGTCTTTTAATATCCACACCTATGTGCTCTCACCACTTCAGTATGGGAAAAATCCAGAATTCTACCAGCCTCCTCTCATGAGGCTGAAACAATCCCACTGAGCTCAATTTTAATCTTTTCAAATGATATATAATAAACGCTGGCCCAGAATTAAAAATTCAAAAGTACATCACCAAACAGATGGTCCAGACAGTTCTACTTTCCTTCACGCGTTAAAGTTTCTCTTCCCTAGGAATCCTTCACAATGGCAGGCAGACAGGTAGCATGTGTATTTCGCTTTCAGGTTTGGCTCAACCCGATCCTTCACTACGGTGAAGCAGGCAAGACCACCCTTCGGTGGTCCCCCTACTCCACCTAAGGAACTAAATTAACCCCACCATCCTCCGGTGGCAGAGACAACCGTCCCTCCGTCCAGACCGAGGAACCAAATCTCTCCAAAAATGTGCAGAAGTCCTCACTGCACACTATACACACTCCCTCTCAGTGATTTCGTAGTTCCTCTTCTTCCAGCCGGTTCTGTCTCACTGGAATCCAGCTACATCCTTCACATGCAGTCCGGCTGCATTCCCATCCTGTATGGAAACTGCTACTCCACCTCACTGTTCCACGACTCCTCCGACCTCTCCACAACCCCAAAGCGGCCCACTGGACCACCGAGCCACCGGCCACAAAAGTCTTTCGGTGAATCAAACAAATAGCCAGCACACAGCGAGCAGAGGTGACCTCCCACGACTCCAACACGTCAGTCTCTCCAGGTACAAAAAACTTAACGGACGTCTTAATTTTTTTTGACGATAACAGTACACAAAGGCAGTAGGCTTAGGACTAAACGATAAAATAAATGAAGAATGATGAAATAACGATAAAATAATCAAATTCTCCTAAAATCCAACAGCTAGTTAGGGAGCTCACAGACGGCAGCTCAGCATGGCCGCCCTCTCCTAAAATCCAACAGCTAGTTAGGGAGCTCAAGTTGGGGAGCATATGCATTGATCCTGGCTTACACAGCATTTTAGGCATCAGGCATTGGGTATTAAATTGGGCAAATGAAATATTATGCCTTTTAGATACCTCCACTGTGATAATGAGAGAGGGTCCAGAGTTAGCTTGTATTTTCCCACACTGAAGAAGGAGGAGGCATATAAACACTTTCATGGATGTGGCTTCTATGACTTTGTACTGCTAAAGAGCCTTGCCCCTTGAGCATGAGACCCCAATGTTACCTATTTTGGGCCTTGTCCTTCTGAGGAGAGTAGCTGGGCAGGCTGCCAGGACTGAAGCAGCTGTATGTAAACCTCTCCTTCTCCTTGGAGTCCATTCCATGACCCTATCATTCCTTTACCATTAGGGACTAGCCCTCCAAAAAGTGGCGGAGCCAGGTTTGGGGGCCACTGGTTGGGGGGAGGCAAAACAGTCAACCAGGGGCACCAAAATGCCAGCAAGTCAGTGCCAAATTGAACATGTGACATGAACTGCTATGCTGCATAATTAGTGTTTTTTTATCTATAATAGATAATAAAGTAAGCAACCTTCCGGAAACTTGTAAGAACTGTATTTCACACACACAGCTTAACTAATGATCCCACCAGTGGGGCAGCCTGGCCTGTCTCCAAGTGAACAAGTGCATTATTGTATATGCGCATATGCACTCACCTCTATTTTACCTGTGTGCTGTTCCATTTTCACACATGAATATGGGCAATTCCTCTGCTGCATGCATCTAGAGGTCAAATGCAGCAGCGAGGAGATTTACTACATAAATCATCTCAGAGTAGGGTGAGCAGATTTCTTATGTTAGAAACAGGGACACGCGCACAAAAAAAGTCTGCATACAGGATGGAAAAAATGTTGATATAAAGCCAGGGGTCTGGGGGTTGACAGGCCCCCAAAAGCTCTGGGGTTTCAGAAGCTCTCTAGTGCCTTTTGGGGTTTATCAAAAAGAAATAAAACACTTTTTTAGGTGATAGTCCACATGTGATTCCAGGTGGAGAATTCTCATCCTCTTCAGGATTTGTTATTTTCTAATTAAAGACCAGCATCAGGATGGGAAAAATTTTTTTTTTTTTTATTCAGGCCAACAACCACCCTCCTCCCTCTCACAGAGAGTTATACAGCTGGTATCCCTAATCTGTGTAGTAAAGGCCCCACCTCAAGCTCCTCTGATCGCCTAGCCTGGCTCTTCTGTCTTCTCAGGATTTCATTTTTTAAAAACTGATTTTTTTTTAATTATTAACTTTTTTTACAAACATTTTACTAACTAACATAACTCACACAATCTTCTCTCTCTCTCTCTCTTTCTCTCTCTTCTTCTCTCTCTCTCTCTCAGCAGCTGGAAGTCCTGATTAGCTTTAGGCTTCTCCCAACTCAGTAGGCCCCCTACCTCATATTCCCACTTCTTGTCCAGTCTGTCCTCTAACTCAGCCTCAGGATTTAAATTTTAATTACTGCATATTGCTAATTATATTATTAAGGCACTGGTCCAGATAAATAACAGAAAAAAGGAGAAGACTGACCACAAAGCAAGCGAGTAGCAGCTGTCCAACCCACCATCTGAAACCAAAAGACACTGTCCCTCAAACTTGAGCACACTGCACACATGCACCAAGCTTCCAAGCTGCAAACTCTGACCAATGCAGATCACCTTCATGTGTGTGAGAGACTGTGTTGTCATGTTGTCTCCACTGGAGTTTGCTTGGTGGTCTGCACACTTGTTCTCACTGGGCAATCCACAGAGCTCTATGTGAACTCTGGGGCAATCACAGTTAGAGGTTGACTGCATGATAGTTGGGTCTTGGACTCAGAGGAAGAAATAAACTGATGGTTAGCTGAAAGCAGGCAGGGAGAAAGGACCTGACTCCACGCACAGGGCAAAAGAAGTACGGCAAGCAAATCTTTAAAGTTTAAACTAAAAGGACAATTTTTTTTGGGGGGGGCAAGAAATTGAGTTTGCAATTAAATTCAGGAAAAAAAAACAAAAATGTCAGTTTTAAAAAATAGTATTGAGTCACCATGACAAGGCAACAAAAATCGTGACTGTCCCGGTAAACCAGGATGTCTGGTCGCCCTAGACAGATGATGTCGGGAATCAGCACACATCTTGGTGAGGAGCTCCAGTTTCACAGCTAAGGGCAAAAGGGGGTGGCTGCTCCCCCATCTCCGCTATGGCACAGGGTCATAATGTTGCAAGATATTATGCTGTAGCAATATACCGCATTTCCAGTACGGTGTGATATATTGCAAATGGCACTATTCTTATTTTTGCAGGGGGCTCAACCCCCTGCACCCCTGTTACAGGGGTTGTGCCCCGAACCCTCAACTAATATAACTGACCTCGGTGTTAACACTTAATATTGCACAAAGTGTGAAAAAAGAAACAATTCCATGCATCTGGGACCAGGAATTGAAACCCAGTCCCAAATGCACTGCTTGCCTCCCTTGCTGCCAGTGGCTCATCCCATCAAGCCACAGCAGCTGCTCAGCAGACCCTTGTCCAAGCAAGATTCTTATCCTACACTGGGAAGAGTGAGAGGGTGCACTACCGTGCATATTTCCTTTCGTGGTTTTGCACCCTCTCGCTCTTACCTACCGTGCTGTTCCTACCTCACAGTCATGTCGTGCGCTGTAGAGCATGCAACATTTTGACCCAATAGGCTCTGCTACTGCCTCCAAGCACCTCTATAGGAGTGAAGTCCTTCCATGCAGGGACTCCTTTGGTTGCAAGTCCATGCCTTATGGCACCTTTGAGAGTGTGGAAGTCTCCTCCAAGACGGAAGGAGCAGCCGATTAATTCTTTATAACTGAAGCAGCATGTCTGAGGATTAAGAACCCAATAGTATGCCTTCTGGTTCCACTTTAAACCTATTCAGCCATGAGTCAAAGCAGTTCTCCCTCTTGGTGGCTAAAATTCGTATTTTAACCTCATCAGATCCATCCTTTAAAAATGCAAATACAGTGGTCTGTCACCTACCTTCTTCAAAAATGCTGGCAAAACCAAAGCTCAGTGATCTTTTACTAGGTAGCAACAAGCTACAGTCGGTAGCTGACTGCCACAACACATGGGCCTGCAGCTGCAGCTGATCAGCATCCATCATATCTGAACCTCCTAGTAGTGTAAGTGAAGATGACACAGAGGAACCATTCTTGTTATCTTTTAAATGGTTTTCCATTCAACTGCAGAGCTGGGTAGTACAATGGAAACACTGGAGGCTGTGGTTAGTGAAACATCTAGGAGCATAACTGAAGTGCAACAGCAAGCCACCGAGCTGAAGATGGGCCTCACAGATGCTATGGAGGTAATTGATAAGCATGGCACTGCCCTCAGGTTTTTTTACCTCTGGGAACACAAACCAGCAAAAATACTTAATAACGTAGAGCTCTGTTCCCAGCAGGACATTGTAGGAATACATGAGCTCCATAATCGAACTGAGCAGAGACCAATTTTCTGGAACCTCTAATTAGGCAACTACTGAATTGGTTGGTTGAGGACCCCTGGAGATTGTCCAAGCCCATGGGACTTTGGGCCCCAGACTGATCGATCTCAAGGCCCATCTATGCTTGGTAATCCTTGGTGTTTAGACTACCATACAAAAACTAGAGTTCTGACCAGGGTGCGGAATAAAAAGATCATTTCTGGCAACCAGAGGCTCTTTTTTAAACATAACTTTATGTCTTTGACCATACTGAAATGAAAGACCCTGCTAGCAATTTGTAAAGACTTAATGGTAAAAAATGTTGAGAAACAGCTTATTGCCCAAGCTCAATTTAAAATGTTTCACCAGGGGGGCCCATACTGTGCAAAAGTGCCACTGATGTGTTTAAGTGAGACCACCCTTGCGCTGTCACTGCCCACTGGGGAAAGATACGTGCAATCAGGACCTGTGTTGTCCATGTCAGATGCCTCCCATGCTGTCTCTTAAGATCAATTCAAAAATGCAATGACTGATTGCTAATGGACTTGTTTTACTCAAACTGCTGGGCACTTTGCATGTGCAGGATGTATTTGCTGTGGGGAGCCAT
The DNA here is from genome assembly GCA_016271365.2 of Neoceratodus forsteri. NCBI lineage: Eukaryota > Metazoa > Chordata > Ceratodontiformes > Ceratodontidae > Neoceratodus > Neoceratodus forsteri. The sequence continues at coordinate 468,465,291 of CM028134.1, read as the reverse complement.
GTTTGTAAAATGTTATTGTTGCTCTCCTGTCTGAAGCAGTGTAATCATTTGTTGTGTAATATTGGACACCTCTTTGTGATGGTATGCACATTTCTGTACTTTGAATTGTACTGTTAGTTGCTGCCAGGTCTATCTGAAGGTGTGGCATGCCAAATAAACACTGAGACTGCAGTCATAGTATGTTTTCATAAGAGAAATGTCTCAGTTTCATCTCTGAGGCCAGGCACCAATAATATGCTGAGTCAATGAGAGCAACCAGGCCACTGAAAAGATGTAACTGTAAATGTTAAGTAATTGTAGTACCGAGGGTACACTGATGCACATATCTTCTACACTTCACTGAAAGATTGAAGAGATCCCATTATAACCAAACACCCTGGTCCCAGATACCCCTGCATCACATGCCAGTGAATATGCAGGTTGACATACTAATGCTAGCAGTGAAAAAAAATATTAATTTAGAATTATCCAAGAGTGTATAATTGATCTTTAAATTCAAATTCTGCGAATAGGGTGATTACATGCACTAGCTAGAGTTTCGGGGTTGGCAGCATAACCTAGAAGTTAGAGAAATGAGCTGTGTATGAGCTTGGAACATCCATCAGATCTGAGTTTGATTCCCACAACCTCCAGTTGCATACTATGTGACTCTGAGCAAGTCACTTAACCTCCCCAGTGCTCCTGGGTTATTTCTAAAAACTGGTACTTGTGCCTAGTGGGCCTTACCTGGTTACCAAAGAATTATATAAATAAATTAAACAAATAAAATAAAACAGTGCATACAACAATTAGGGCCAAACAACAGCAGAATTCACCATCATGTCACTAATTCACTTTTTTTGCTTGAACTAATAAATTGCCCACTGCAATATATACATAATTTGAACATACACATCCTTATATTTAAAGTTTGTTAGTGGATCACCACTGCATAAACAGGTTGACACCATGACAAGTGGCATCAGACAAAGCTTTGGTGTCTACTGTTGCTTCTTGGAGGATTTCATGTGACGTCGTTATGACAGGATAAATGTGTTTCTGAAAACAAGTTGCAATTGTACATAGATGTTTTGAGGGGGCACTACGATGCAAAGAAATGGCTGAGAGCAGAAGGGTCAGAATCAGGGGCGAGGAAAGGCATTTGTAAATACATATAGTAGCATTTTTACACTTTTCCTTAATTGTAGCAGCAGTGAGCACATGGTGTAAGCATTTGAAGAACATGCAAGTGATACTCTGGTGTGGAAATGAATCTGTGGATGATTTACATTTTCTTTTCCATTTACATTTTATTAAAGATTTTACAATATAGAGAATAAATCCACAAAGTAATATACATAGTACAAACTGTTTGAGTGCCACTACTGTGATGATTCATTCTCTCCCTACCTTCCCCCATCCCTTTCCCTTACTACCCCCTCTGTTCCCAGCACAGCATTAAACTCCAAAACCACAACAAGTAGTATGATAAGAAAAAGCCTCCTAAACTTGTAAAGAGTATAAAGCCTGTAGCGGACCCCATACCCTGTTGAACTTCTTTAATTTATTTTGGAGACTAGTGATGGTCCTCTCCGTTCTGAGATTAGCAAGTAATTCCTGGAGCCATTCCACATAAGTAATTTCGGAGGTATCTTTCCAGTGCCTAAGGACCACTTTTTTTAACTGATAATGAGATTAACGCCATGTGATATTTCCTGTTCACAACTGATATACAGGAGAAATCCCTCAGAAGACATATTTCTGCTGTGAACAGATCAGTCAACCCTAGTAGGGGATCAACCCTTTGCTTGATGGTGGTCCAAATTGGAGATACTTTGGGACAACTCCAGAAAATGTGAAGAAGATCCCCTCTTTCCTGTTGGCATCTTGTACAAAAGTGGGAGGGCACAATACGCATCCTGGCCATTTTTTGAGGAGAATAGTATATGCTATGTAATATTTTAAATTGCATCAGCCTAAGTCTATCCTGAAGCAAGAATTTATGGCAATTTTGCCAGAGAAGAGGCCAGTCCAACTCCTTGTCCGGGAAAAGAGATGACCAGAAGGCAACAGGCCCCAGGTTGTCAGGGTAGGCCCAATTGTATAGAGTACTATCTATTTTAGAAACAGCATGCGGTGAGCCTGCCAACAAACTTAAAGTGTCCAGGAAACTAACAGTGGTAGTTGGTGGGGGAACTACCCCTAATACCTTTACCAGAAGGTGGCGAAGCTGGAAAACAAAAATAAATTTTCGGGGAATTTGAAATTTGTTCATGATTTCAATTGAAGAACACCATTGCCCATCTACTGTGATTAGATCCTTAAGTTGACAATCCCTTACCTGGGGAAGCCAACTGGCTAAAAGGAGTCTACCTTCCAATTGAAATTTGGGATTGCCTCTTAATGGTTGGGATAGATCTTTAGTATTACCATATTTCAAAAAGGCACACAACTGGGAGTGGGCCCTGATAGAGGTTTCTATGGGGGAACCACGTAAAGATACTGGGAGGGATCTCAAGCTTCTATAAATCAATGCCTGAGTAGAGAGACCTAACTCTTTTATGTTAGCTAACTCCACCTTTAACTATATTGGGATCAGGGTATATGTAGCTCGATCTAAGGGATCCTCCGCAGTCAACCATCTAAGGTACTTGTTAACCTGACTGGCCCAGTAATACAAACTAATGTGGGCAAGTCTTAGCCCTCCTTTAACCTTGGGTGCCGCTAATTTATGAAATGCCATTCTGGATTTTTTATTTGCCCAAATAAAAGTGGAAATCATACTGTGGATTTTTTTAAACCAAGATAGTGGAAGCCATATGTTCAATAGATTAAGAGGGTAAAAAAGACGGGGGAAAATGTTCATTTTAATTAGATTAATCCTACCAAAGGGGAAGGGGGAGCAAAGTCCATCTACTTAAATCATGGTTTATCGTGCGAACAAGGGAATCTAAGTTAAGCTGTTGAGTACGTGCGGGGCTTCTTGTTAGAGTAAGTCCAAGGTATTTAATTGAATCAGCTTTCCAAGAGAGCCCAAATACAGTGACATCATGCTTACTAGTTTTATAATTGAGATGAAAGACCGAAGTTTTATCAACATTAAGTTTGTAACTAGAAACTTTGCTGAAACCCTCTATTATTTTCAACAATGGGGGGATAGATATTACCGGGTGCATTATTTGAAGCAAAAGATCATCTGCATATGCTGAAACTTTAGCTATCAACCCACACAGAGGTATACCTAAAATATATTGGGCTGTTGTTAATCTCCGGATAAGGGGCTCTAGATATATATTGAAAAGCAGTGGAGACAGAGAACAATCTTGTCTAGTCCCCACATGTAATTTAAAGGAACTTGAGATTGCCCCATTACAGGAGATTCTAGCGGAAGAGAGTGCATATAGAGAACTGACCCATTTTCGGAATACTATGGGGAAGCCAAATGCCTTCATAGTCACAAATAGATAGTTCCAGTGGACCCTGTTGAAGGCCTTCTTGGCAGCCAGGGAGACCAAAACCATAGGGGATTCAGCATCCCTGGAAGCCGAGAAAACATGAGCAAGAGTCCGAAGGTGATCCACTGAAGACCTACCCTTCATAAAACCTACCTGTTCCTCCCCTATTAACAAGGGAAGAACATCACTCACTCAATCTGCCAGCAATTTGGCAAGGATTTTAATATCATGATTAAGCAGTGATATTGGCCTGTAATTTGAAACCAGATCAGGAGGCCTATCTGGCTTGGGCAACAATACAACTACAGCCTCAAACAGGGATGTGTCTGATGCCTGGCCGGTAAGAATATACACTGGTAAAGTGGTAAGAGAATAGGAATTAACTGTTTGAAAAACACTTTATAAAAATTAGAGGAGAACCCATCCGGACAGGGAGTTTTATCTAGTGGGAGAGACGTGATGACTCTTTCTAACTCACATTCGGAAATACCAGATACAAGTGTGGCCTTTTGAGACTCTGAAAGGGAGGGTAGCTGAGATTCCACTAAGCATTGTTGTAATACCTCCTCAGAAGAAGGATCTTTCATGGGGCTGTAAAGTTGTTGAAAATAACTACTAAATTCATCTGCTATTGCTGATGGTGAAGTTTTAAGGGAATTATTGTCAATGGAGTGGACCACAGCAATTCATCTAGCAGATTCTTGTTGTTTGATACGCATTGCAAGCATCCGACTTGCCTTCTCTCCCTGATCTGTGTAAGCCGCATTTGTTTTAAGGATAGCGAACTCGACTTGTTTGCCTAACAAACTTAGATATAAGTCTCTCAACTTAACTAACTCCTGCCTAAATTCCTCAGTTGAGAGTGGAGTGAGCTTGGACTCCATGTCCTGAATTTGAGACAGAAGGGATGTGATGCGCTTTTCTCTTTCCCTCTTTCTCCGGGAGGTTAGACCAATCACAATCTCTCTCAGCTATGCCTTTAGTGCGCCCCATTCTATATCCGGCCTCTTGGTAGAGTTACAATTAATAGAGATAAACTGTGCTATCTGATTTGAAATGTACTTAACCATTTCGGGGTCCTTCAAAAGTTGGTTATTAAATTTCCATCTACTACCCCTTTTGGGAAGAGATGAAAAAGATACTAGACAGGTGACCGCCGAATGATCAGATGGTGGTCCTGCAACAATGCTGGCATCTAATACCCCTGGTATCAGAACTTGGGAAATCAGGATGTAATCAATACGGGAAGAGGTCCCATGTATCTGCGAGGTGAAGGTGTATTCTCGTGCCTTGGGATGGAGAATTCGCCATATGTCACAGAGACCAGTACAGTCTAGAAAATCTCTGAAAGCTCTTTGGGCAGGGAAGAGACCCTTGCAGGATAGGCCGACCTGGCTAAGTACTGATCAAAGGCAAGATTTAAGTCGCCTCCTATGGTTATTGGGATATTTAGGAACTTAGTTAAGGCTTCCAGTATCTGCACAAAAAATCCAGGGGTGTCTATATTTGGGCCATAAACACTACCTAACATGATATCCAAGGTATGTAGCTGACCTGTAACTAATAGAAATCTACCTAAAGGATCACTGACAATTTGGAGAGGTTTAAAGGGGACCGATCTATGTATTAGAATCATTACCCCTCTACTCTGGGTATTGCCCTCAGCAGAGAGAACCTGTCCCACTTGCTGGCACCTCATTTTGTTCGCTTCAGAATTAAGCAATTGTGTTTCCTGAAGGAAAGTAATCTCTGCCTTTAAGTGACTTAGATGTTTCAGTATTTTATATTGTTTGGTCTTGTGCTGTGCCCCTTTCACATTCCAAATTAAAAATCTGAGATCCCTAGCCATTACCTTCTCTATTGACGGGGGGCATTTATGGCTCCATATGTATTTATACAGGCTTTTCCTATTGCATTCACAATATATGCTGTGCTTACCTACCCCCCACCCTCCCCTCTGCATATCCCAACAATCCGCTAAAGTAACCCCTTACTATAAAACACAATGAACTCCTCATCACCCATGAACCCCTCCTCCCACTCCCTCCCTATTGTTTCATGGTCCATGATAAACAGCCCACCTAGTCACCCCCTCCTCCCACCCCCACCCTCCTACAACTAATCTGGCTATTGTAATACTACACACATAATCCCCAGACAAACCACTGCAAGGCAACAATTGAACGGCAATTATCTTAATTGTACAGGTGTCCAAACATACAAGACACCTGCAACAACCAAAGCAAAAGAGAAAAAAGAACACTTGAACAATAGTGAGTATTAATCCCTCCTGCCCATAATTGAATCCCAATATGTTGAATTAAAATTTTACATAACTCTGTACATGACCTGAAAAATTCCCTGGAAATAAACACACTCCATAGGGAAAGAACATTTGCAATAATAATGTAAAACGAAAAAGAAGCCTCTCCTTAAGGCAATTTGCCGTTAATAGCTTCTAGTAAAACTAAATCCCCACATATTTTATTAGTATACAAATAAGAAAATAATGACTGTCAATTCCAGTCCTTACTCAGGTAGCCACACTGGAAAAGGAAGAATTAGATGCAAAACCTGAAAACTCCCCAAAAAACACAGCACTTATTGCTGTTAAGTAACCTTTTCCTTCCTTTTCTTGTCCTTTCCCTATAAAAACTCAACATGGGATCTAGCTGTAAAACTCTGTTCTGAATGTAGCCTCTGTCGCCATCTAACAACAAAACAAGTCCATACTTCAAACCAAAATTGCATAAATGAAAACAATACTTCTCTTCTTAGGCAGCAGCATAATCCCTCGCTTCTGATTCCATACTGCAAATCAGGATTTGGTGCAAATACGCCAGAACACTGGTATCCTGAAGCAATGAGTTCCTCCAGTCCTTAACAATTGCAGAACTCGCCCCAGTAAACAGGTCTCGCAGCATCTCTGATCCTTTTAGAACTGACTACGTAGCATCTAGGGACAGCAAACAAAGCCCACACCAACTTCTAGGCTAATTAAATAATTTGAAAATGTACAATTCACACTCTAAGAGGAGCTACCAACCAAAATGTTCAGACCCTTGTCTCAGGGAATTCTGAATAGCTCTGTAAGTGCTGTTTTGAGGCCAGATGCTGCAGACTCCGTGTCCTCATATGTAACCCAGAAACCCTCTAGGAATCCTTGGAACCTGGGTGGATAGCCCATTCTGAACTTGATTCCTGCTGCAATTAATTTCGTGACCATTGGATGGAAAGTAGCCCGCTTCTGGCATACCGACAGTGGTAGGTCTTACGCCACCCTCAACCTGGCCCCTTCCCACATGAGATGTTTTGTATCTCGTATTTTGGATAAAAAGTGCTGCCATTCTTGAAAGTTCAAAAAACGGAAGATGAAAGTTTGGAGGGCAGCCCCTTGTGGTGTTAGTGGTCGTAATGCTCGGTGGGCTCGTTCAATAATGTAATCAGAGCTGAAAGGAGAGGGACCTGCTACCTTCTCCACAAATTTCTTGGCAAACTTAATCGGGTCTGTGCCCTTCTCTCTCTTGGGCAATCCGATTATTACCACATTATTTCGGTGGCTGGGGCCCTCGAGGTCCTCCACCTTGTTTTCCATCTTGACCAGACGTTGTCTAATGGCCACCAGTTCTGGGTCGAGCTTGTCTTGTTTATATTCCAACAAATGTATGCAGGCTTCGCTATCTGTTGTTCTCTGGGAGAGGTCTTCCAAGGCATTAGGTATACTTTTGATTTCCCCCACAATGACCTGCATTTCAGCCTTAAAAGGCTGAAATTCCTCTAGGAATATAACGAGTGTAAGAGGATCCGATTCTGTACTCCCGGCACTGGTGGCCTGCATCTGTAGTGTAGGAGAGGCCTTGGACTTTTTCGGGGCCTTCTCGGGAGTTGCAGGCAGAGTGTGCTTGGGCATTGCTTTTTCATCTCCGCGTCCATCAAGAACTTTATCAAGTGAGCACCGGCTGCAGATAGGATTCCTATAACTTGCCCAGTAGTTTGCCGCTTTACCAAAATTGTTTAACAGATATTTAGGAGGATGGGGGCTGGAGCTCTTGGAAGAGAATGCTACCTAGTGCTCTACATCACGTGACTCCCGAGGAGTCCTCCTGTGGATGGTTTACTTAACAGACAATCAGCAAACTGCAAGCCAGTAACTAGGTTGCCACGTTGCTTGTCTTCAAATATTTGACTTGAATTTGACATTTAAAAGGGACAGGAAAATATTAATACCTGTTAGCTGTTTCTTATGTTTCTTTATTCAGAAATGAAATTAATACATCCAAATGATACACATTTAATTGTATCTGAATAAACACTGATGTGAAAGTCTGTGTTTTATATTGCGTCCCTTTTATGGATAACATTCTATATAGCTTACTTCATGGAACCAGCAAGTTGGAGTTTTCACTATGTCACAGTTTGTGTACAGAATGTTAAGCCTGAACTGTTGACCTCTAAGAGCAATACTCTGAGTTTTGTGCATGAACTGTGACACAGTCAAAACTCCACATTTCTGGTTCCATGACAAGAACTGTATAGAATGTGGCCCATGAAAACTTAACAGTACTAAATACAGTCTTTCCAATAAACTTTATTCAGTAAACGTTAAATATGGATAATTTTGGAGGTGAATATGATTAAGAACATTACAAACGGTTGCCAAATAGGAATACTTTACTTTTTCTTAAAGGTAGACATGCTGGCATTTGTAAATTTTCTATTTCTGATGCTCTTTCCTATTGTGCAGAATCAGGTAGTACTACCCTGCACAAAAAAAACAAAAATAAAATAAAAACACTGGGCATAGGTGCTAACCCAAATGGATTGAGAGAGCATGCATCATTTTCAGGAATTCATGGGCATTCAACATCATGAAGATATCTAAATCTTTGCTGCTGGTCTTCAGCAAATTCTTAAAAAAATGCCACCATACAGGTTAGTTACTTTAACTCTGTACTGGTACAGTATGGTACTGTATGTAATGCAGTTTATGGTGCAGGTGCCAGCAGAAAGCACTGTGCAATCCACAACAGCACTTCAATTAGCAATCATCTCCTTGGTAAATAGACATAAGGGAGCTGAGTACTCATAGGCTAAGAAGAGAGGTCTGGAATGAGATGACAGGCAATTAATCACTGCTGAACTGTTATGGAACATAATGCAGGGGATTACGGCAAGGTAATCCTCAGTTTATAAAACCAGTATACCTCTCAACCTCAAATCCAGTGAATGTGCAGCAAAGTATATAACAAATGACCAAAATATGAAACACTCACATCTTTTCTATCTTTTATAATAGAATCTTATATAAACTGTCTTCTACATGGCCACAGGCATTTGTTGCGTTATAAAGTGTCACTTGCATTACTAATCACTGAACCACCTGGACACTGTTTAAAGATGAACTAGTAGCAAGTAATGCTGTCTGCAGCTACTGTATATGCAACAGCCTATTATGAGAGGTGGAAATGTAAAATATTTTACTCAAAGTTCATCACTCCACCTACAGTAGTTAAGAGGTATAGAAATCAGTATGTTCTGGGCACATATGCCTTTCTCAGTGTTAACCCTATGGTTCAAACAAATCTAAAATCAGCCAAAGTGATAAAGGGACATTACTTAGAATGGCAAGGGAGCTGAGAAAATCATTTTCCCATTAGTGATCATGGAAGATGTTTGAAAATTGATTGCCATGGAAGGATTTCTGTCATTAAAACTTTATGGGTCATGAACTTTGTTATTGCACTGAGCCATGGGACCACTCAAAAGATTTTTCAATAGTGGCAAAATTGAAGAAGGCTATCACAATGTTAGGCAAGGTCCCTATGATAGGGTGGTTCTCTATCTGATGTGGAAAGACACACTATATTGTCTCCTTTGCTTCCAAAGAATGTTGCAACAGCACTTTCGTCTACTGTCCTTTTACTATCCTAACTTTTCTTCATAATTCTGTCAGGTTGACCACCTGTAGAACCCCTCTCAAATCTCTCTATTACCCTCTGTTTTTTTTTCCATATTTCCTTTCAAAGTCCCTCCAGAAGTGCCAAGCCTAAAAAGAAGCACAAAGCCATCAAGTGCCAGTGCCCATGCAAGTGAAGGTGCTAATGTTATCAAAACATCAATTATTTGATACATGCAGAACATCAAATACAAAAGTGTATACTGCATCAGCAAACATGATACAACCTATTGGTAAAGCTGTTTTCCAAAATACTAGTTAAACTGTAAAATACGGAGTGTGGGGCACTGTTCAAAATTCATGCTTTCGTTGCATGATTTAATATTGTACAGATTGCTTATAAGCCATTTGAAGTGCTTATGGAAAAAGAATGCCTAAGATAAGGATTTTTTTTTGTTTAGAAAAGCCACTCCGTTTTATGCCTGTACTGTTACATTAAGTAAATGGTCCCACAGGTATTGTACTTAGAAGTCCTAAACATTATGTCAGAAATTGACAAAGGAATTCATTTTTTTTCTTACTGAAAATAACTTAGGAGTAAATTCTCACTCCCGCTCTACAGCATGTCCCTCAGAGTCAGTGCTTCAAAGTCTGTATGTCGCTTCACGAGCTCCGTGCTGAGAGTGTCTTAACATAAACTTTCATTTTGTCCCCTTCTTCAGCCTGGCCTTAGAAAATGTTAAAGAAGTCCTGAAGGCAATTATTTTTTTTTTAATGTTTTTTCCTTGCTTCAGATCCACAAATGGGGGATTCTTTATTTTGTTACTAAAACCCTATGGAGCTATTTCTCTAGGAGCTTTCGTGTTAAAAAGAGGCTGCTTTGAATGCTTCTCTGTAACCTGTTTTCTCCTGAATAAAAGTAAATCCAGTAAAAGTTCAAAGTCAGAACTCCCTCAGATGGACAAACATGTTTAAAATATTAAAAAATGTAACTTTTTCCTCTTATACCTTGCTCTGCTTAAATTAAAACCAGGGATAAAGCAAGGGGAGGACCGTGCTGACAGATTGCAGCCAAACGCTCTCACTCTCTCGCTCTCCCTCACTCCCAAAACCAGCATATTGTGGCACAGTTCGCTAAACTAAGGGATGTGTCCAGTAAAATAAAAACATTGTAGGATGTCCTAAAAAGACTGCAGAATATTTGAAAGAACATTTCAAAATAAAATAGATAAACAGGCTGGAAATAGCCCAGTGCCTGCACAAGTTTGTTTTACTTATTTGTTTTCATGTATTTACTTCCTCTGTAAAAGTGAATGTACAGCACTATGTAATTCAATAGCAAAACATAAACTCTAGCAAGAGCCAATATGGTTGCAAGATAATGGTATTGTGGCAGTGATAAATGTTTAAACTAGCATTTTTTGCACTAACCACTGAGCCACCTAACTGCATCTTCTAATTGTTGTGATACACATATACTGACTAATACATATACACATATATACATATATATTCCGGTTTAACATAGCAGTGCACTGTCAATACACATTTGTACAGATTAAAAAAAAGATAACGAGGGACCATCTTCTTCTTTACAGGCTCCAAGGGACATCAGAGGGTGGGTGGGGGATCACCACTAGACACCTCATTTAAATCAGCAATGACATGCATAAGGCTAGAACTGATCTAGATAGCAGGGGAATGTAGACTAGCAATTTTTGCACTAACCACTGAGCCACCTAACTGAAGTTTCAAATTGTTGTGATATACACACACACACACACTGACTAATACATATACACATATATGCATATATATTCTAGTGCACTGTCTATACACATTTTTATGGATAAAAAAAGACATTCTGGGACTGTTTTCTTCTTTTCAGGCTCTGAGTGCCATCAAATGGTGGTGGTGGGGGGGGGGTTGCCACTAGACACCTCATTTAAATTAGTAATGACATGCATAAGGTGGAAACTGATCTAGATAGTGGGGGAATGTAGAGTAGCAGTTTTTGCACTAACCACTAAGCCACCTAATTGTACTTCCTAATAGTTGTGATACACACACATTGAGCAGTGTTGGGTAGGTTACTTTTTCTATTACTTTCTATTACATTTTGGAAACTTGTTCCAGGAAGTTCTGTGCAGTCACTAGCAAGGATGAAGAAGTACTAGAAAAAGTAATACACCTTACAATTATAGTTACTTATTTATTTTAATACAAAAAGAAGACAAAAGTAATAAATAACTATAACAGATTACATTTTTTGAAAGTAATAGGTTAGTTACTAGTTACTTTCAAATAAATGCAATCAGTTACTGCTATATATTTCTTTTGTATAAAAAGACATAAGCAAATGTAACTGTAAGGTGTATTACATCTTCCAGTACTTCTCCATCCTTGCTAGTGACTGCACAGAGCTTTCTGGAACAAGTTTTCATAAGTAATAGAAAGTAATAGAAAAAGTAACTTACCCAACACTGACACTGAGTAATACATATACACATATATGCATATATACTGCAGCATAACATAGCAGTGCACTGTCTATGTACACACACACACACACACACACACACACACACACACACACACTAACACACATACACTGCCTTATATGGCATTTATTTATTTATACATCAAATCCTAACTTTCACTGCATGTGTTTTGCACTAAGGCACTGTACTACTCTATGGCATGACTGGGTAACTAAGGCAGTGGACCAGGGAGCTGCGGCAGATGTGGCCTATCTGGACCTCAGAAAGGCCTTTGACACTGTTCCTCATAGAAGGCTGATTAACAAACTGCACAGCCTAGTGGTGGATCCTAAAAATAGTTCTGTGGGTGGAGAACTGGCTGAATGGCAGGAGTCAAAGGGCTGTGGTAAACAGGAAGTACTCTGGAGAGGGAGAGGTGACGGGCAGAATGCAGCAGGGGTCAGTGTTGGGGCCGGTCCTCTTCAATATCTTTATTGGGGACATTGCAGAGGGACTGGATGGGAAGGTATGCTTCTTCACAGATGATAGAAAGGTATGCAATAGGGTGGACACACAAGGGGTGTTGAAAGTATGAGGGAAGACCTTGAAAAACTTGAGAAATGATCTGAAGAATGGCAGCTGGGATTCAGTGCAAAAAAGTGCAGGATCATGCACATAGGGCACAAGAACCCAGGGGCAAAGTATGTACTAGGTGGGGAGGTACTGTCAGTCACAAAACAGGAAGGACACCTTGGAGTTATCATCTCAGAGGGCCTAGGAGAAACTAAGTAGTGTGATAGGGTGGCTGGAAAAGCTAACCAGATGCTTGGATGCATAGGGAGGGGTATCAGGAGTATAAAGAGGGAGGTCATCTTGCCCCTGTATAAGAAACTCATGAAAGACCACACCTGGAATACTGTGTCCAGTTGCGGAGGCCCTATCTGAGAAAGAACATTGACAGAGTGGAGTCAGTGCAGTGGAGGGCAACTAAAATGAAGCAGGGCCTGCAGGATAATACCTATGAGGAAAGGCTAAAGGAGTTAAATATGTATTCCCTGGGGAAAAGTGTGTGAGGGACATGACTGAGACATACAAATACATCACAGTTATAAACAGAGTACAGGAAGGAAGCATTTTCCAAAGTAAGAGATGCTCCAAGTAAAGGCGGCACAAAATTAAGTTGGGGGAGGAGACTCGGGGAAATGCAAGAAAATATTTTTTCATGGAGAGGGTAGTGGATGCTTGGAATAGTCTACCAGAGAGGGTGCTAGGGGCTAAAATAGTCACAGAATTTAAGAAGAAGATAAGTGAATTAGGTTAACTGAATTGAACATTTTTTTTTCATGTTTAAAGAGTGGTATGATGAACTACATGTTCTTCTTTTGTGATAGCACATAGCATAGTAACATAGTGACTTCCTAGCAAACTTGGGTCAGGTAATTATTTGTATTTGTGTCTGGTGAAGGTTTTGATGTAGCATTTAAAAATGAACTAATTTTGTAGACAATTGTGTGGCCATTAACAAGTTTTAATAACATGTTTCAGTGATTTTGCAGTGTCCATATTGATATTTAGGAACATAATTTAATATATGTTTATACACACAGATTTTTGGAAAAAATGTTTAAAGAAAGAAGATAAGGAAGTGCATATATTGTGGCACTATTAAGGTAATATGGAGACTATTCTGCTCCATATTACAACTGAGGCTGGCAGTATAGCCTAGATGTTAATGAGCTATGAATGAACTTGGTATATCCAACAGACCTGGGTTTGATTCCCACAGCCTTCACTTGCATACTGTGTGACTATGAGCAAGTCACTTAACCACCCCAGTGCTCCCAGTTTGCCATTGAAAACAGGCACTTGTGCCTAGTGGGCCTTACCCAGTTACCAAATGAATAAGAAAATATATTGATTATATGAATTATTTTGTGAGGTATGCTAGCAGTGAAACATTGCATACTAATTTTATGATTATTATGTTAATTTCAGCCAGTTCCATGATGAAAAAGTCTTTATGATCTTGAAGTATTGCATGGTTTGGAATAAAGAATATTGGTTCATGAAAAATAAAACTATGCACTTCAGGTGAAAGTAGCTCTCTGGTCTGATTTCTCATTTATGCTTCAGTTTTTGTCTGGCCCGTCTGAGGCGTTTCTACATAGAATCTGAAATTTAAAACCTCCTTCCTCACTCTCAATTACCCTTTATGCCAGGGAAAACCTGAGTGACTTGGCATGTTTATGAGTATCAATCTTTCTTCAAAGATAATTCTACCCAGATTGAAGCTTATCACACAATATAGCGCTTTGAAACTCTCCTCAGCAGACTGCTATTATTAATTAGCGTATTGATAACAGAAAATCTCCAATATTATCTAGTCTGTTAGGAAACTGGAGGGCTCCCTATCTCTACTGAAAAAGCAAGATGCCTGCAGGGCTATGCCCACTGCAGCCATAAAAAGGAATGCTCCTGCATTCTAATTTAATTCTCTTTGCATTGCTTTAAAAACAAGTTACATAAACTGTAGCTGAGGCTAGACCTTAGTGAATGAAATTCTATAGGGGTCAGCCGGCCCACATGACAGTTCATTTATACCCAAGGTCCAGGGTCAAGAGTAAGGATGTAGGTGGAGCTACACCTGCTTATGAACCAACTTTATATTCATCTGTATTTTTAAACCAGGAATAGTACATGAACAATGTTCCCTTATTATTGTTAGAACATCCATACTTTAGATTTGTTATGATATTCATTATGTAAAAACTGTTATTTCTGTTTATTAAAAAAGGGGTGGATCACATGACCTAGGGTGGGTATATAAACCCTCCGTTTGGACCTCCAAAATTAGATCTGCAGTTAGATGAGCTCTGACTTAAAAGGAAGGAGGACATGCAGCTTTCATGTCACAGTTTGGAATGGTGGAGAAATCCCATGTTTTGATTTGAAGGAGAAGTGATCCTAATGTTACCAACTTGCTGTAAGGAAGTATTGTTCTTTTTTAATTTTTTTCTTATTTTAAGTTTATTATTTTCTAAATAAAACCACACAAACTGCATTTCGGACAAGAAAATCTGGTGTTCAGCCTATCTGTTCTCCCACAACCTCTTACATATGGTTTTAGAAGTGGGATACTGAGGCATCTAGACTGGGCAGGGAGATGTACTCAGTGGATGTCAGCCCAGACATCCAGATAGGCCAATGCACCAAGCATCTCGAGAAGACTTACTAGACACCTGGATATGAGGAGACCTGACGAGAGCCATGGCAGAGAAACTTGGCGAAGCACCTCTTCCAGGGTTGGGCCAAGGTGCTTGGAGCAAGAAGAAATGGATCCAGTCTTTGTGGCGAGCATGAGTGAGACGGGGAAGATGTGTCAGGTGACCCCCCAAGGAGATCTAGGAACTTTGGAGGTGGCTGTGTGTGAAGCAGCTAGAAGAGGAAAGGCAGAGAAAGTGTAACTGCCAACACCAGGATGTAAGATGGGCAGTCACCTTGAAAGCTTTGCACATGTTGGGGACTAGTCAGCAATCGCGAGAACCCCAAAAAGATATTAAACTAACAAAAATGTCTGAGGCTGATGATGTAGAGTCCTTTTTGACCACCTTTGAGAGAGTTGTGAGGGCCTGTGCTTGTCCAAGGGATCAATAGGTGATACAGCTGGCTCCATATCTCTGTGGCAGTGCTCAGCTGGCATACACCCATATGGACAGTAGGTACATGGACAATTATGACATGGTCAAGCAGGAAATACTAAGGAGGTATGATATCAATGCAGAAACATATCGACAAAGGTTCTGATCTCTCTGATTGCAGTCCACAGATACTCCCAGGGAGACATAAGTCAAGTTGAAAGAACTCTGTTATAAGTGGCTACAACCAGAAGACAAGACAGTAGACCAGATAATGGAAATGACTGTCATGGAGTGGTTTGTACAGATCTTACTCCAAGATGTTTAATTGTGGGTCCAGGAACACCAGCCAGAGACTGCAGAGAGGACCATATCCCTGGCTGAAGATTACCTTACTGCACACCAGTTCCAGAATAAAAATTTCAGATGGGCCCCTACCACATCAGCTACTTCAGTAAGACTTCCCACTTTTTCTGGACCTTCGCTCAAGCCTGAAGGGAAGGGTAGTAAATGGGAGAAAACTTATCCATTGGACACTGAGTGCCACAATTGTCAGGAAAAGGGTCATATAGCCAGGAACTGTCCCAAGAAAAAAGAAAGACTTTGCCCATTTGGCTCTTGCAAATTGGGGCCAATATGTAATGGATGTTTGTGCGGGGGGAAACCAGGTTTTGGGACTTACAGATTCTGGCAGCAGGCAGACCTTGGTAAGGACTGATCTGGTAGAAAATATGCAGCAAAAGGGGCCGCAATGGGAGTAATTTGCATATATGGAGACATCCATTACTATCCCACTGTGGTTATGGCTGTGACTATACAGGGAAAAACTCATCAACTGCCTGTGGGACTTGTACCTCGGCTACCAGTACCAGTAGTCATTGATCATGACCACCCAGATTTTGAGACTGTGATAAAGGAAGAGAACAAGTTTTCTGCTGTAACAACTAGGGCACAAGCAAAAAAAGGAGCATTTACTTGACAGTTTATCTTTTGATGGTGAGATTACGGGGTCTCAAGGGAAAACCAGGTGAATCAAAATGGAAAAGAGGTTGTTAAAAGAACAATGGACCAAAAGTGTCAATCACAAAAAGAGTGTTTTTGGAAGAGACTTTTAAATCTTATGGCATTGCCCATGAACAATTGTTAGTTAGGTAAGACTCTAAATCCTTTTTTCCACTGGTGGGCCAGCAGTCTGACAGAAACAGTCCCAAGTATGCAGTTGAAAATTACATTTTGTACAGGGCATGTATAAACTCACAGATGGTGGAAACAGAAGAGCAACTAGATGTACCTGAACCCTACTGTGAGCAGCTATTGTGGTTAGCCCATGACATTCCCCTGGCAGGACAAGCTGGTAGGGATAGGACACTTGCTTGGTTGCTTCAAAGGTTTTTCTGGTCTACAAATCATGAGCAGGTTGCTAGTTATTATTGTCAGTCCTGTAAAGAATGTGAGAAAGTAGCCCAAGTTAGCAGAAAAGTGCCATTGCAACCCATACCCCTTATTACCACACCTTTTAAAATTATTTATTTATTTATTTTAATTTGTTAACTGGGTAGGGACACTGGACAAGTCCTTTTTCAGGTCCGATACAAATACAAAAACAAAATAAACAAAACTTACATTGTAAACAACATTAATTAATATTGCAAACAACATTAAACTTATGCAATAAAATATGTTTAAAATTAGCCTTGAAACAGCCCAGGGAAGTAATGGTAGGAAAAATTTCAATCAAACCATTTCAAAAGGAGGGTGCAGCAATACAGAAGCAACGCAAGCTATATCAATTTTTATGTAATATTGTTTGTAGAACAATTCCATTGACCAGTCTCAGTTTACAAGGAGTTGAATGGACAGTTACCAAATCAGACAGTGCAAATGAACCTGGAGAAAATATGGATTTATGAATTTGACATCCTAAAAAAATACTCTATTCTAGCCCTAGGAGACAAATTCTAGCAAAAGCCAATATGGCTGCAAAATAATGATATTATGTGCAGTGAGAAATGTGTAAACTAGCAATTTTTGCACTAACCACTGAGCCACCTAACTGCACTTTGTAATAGTTGTGATACACATACATGGACTAATACATATACACATATATGCATATGTATTCCAGTATAACATAGCAGTGCACTGTCCACACACATTTTTACAGATTAAAAAAGATATCGAGGGGGCCATTTTCTTCTTTTCAGGCTCCAAGGGACATCAGAGGGTGAGAGTTGCCACTAGACACCTCATTTAAGTCAGCAATGACATGCATAAGGCTGAAACTGATCTATATAGTGGGGGAATGTAGACTAACAAGTTGACACTAACCACTGAGCCACCTAACTGCACTTTCTAATTGCTGCGATACACACACACACACACACACACACTCTGACTAATACATAGACACATATATGTATATATTCCAGTATAGCATAGCAGTGCACTGTCTACACACACAGAGCATAGACACACACACACACATACACACATACACATACACACACACACACACACTAACACATGTATATTGCCTTATATGGCATTTATATATTTATACATCTAACCCTAACATTTACTGTATTTATGGATAGCACTATGCTTTGCACTAACTTATTGTACTAATTTATGGCATGACTGGGTAACTAAGGTAGTGGACCATGGAGGTCGGTGGATGTGGCTTATCTGGACTTCATCAAGGCCTTCAACACCATCCCCAACAGAAAGCTGATTAACAAACTGTGCAGCCTAGGGGTGGATCCTAAAATAGTTCTGTGGGTGGAGAAATGGCTGAAGGGCAGGAGTCAGAGGGTTGTGGTAAGCAGGAAGTACTCTGGAGAGGGAAAGGTGATGAGCAGGGTGCTGCAGGGGTCGGTGTCGGGGCTTGTCCTCTTTAGTGACTTTAATGGAGACATTGCAGAGGGATGGATTTGAAGGCATGCTTCTTTGCAGACAATAAAAAGGTATGCAATAGAGCGGGTACACCAGAGGGTGTTTAAAGAATGAGGGAAGACCTTAAAAACTTGAGAAATGGTCTGAAGAATGGCAGCTAGGATTCAATGCAAAGAAGTACAGGATCAAGCACATATGGCACAAAAACCCAGGGGCAAAGTATGAACTAAGTGGGGATGTACTGACAGTCGCAAAGCAGGAAAGGCATCTGGGAGTTATAATTTTGGAAGACCTTAAAGAAACTAGGTAGTGTGATAAGGTGGCTGGGAAGGCTAGTCAGATGCCTGGATGCATAGGGAGGGGTATCAGAAGTACAAAGAATGAGGTCATCTTGCCACTGTGTAAGACACTTATGAGAGACTGCACCTGGAATACTGCATTCAGTTCTGGAGGCCTCATCTGAGAAAGAACATAGACAGGGAGAAGGTGGTGTAGTGGAGGGCAACTAAAATGGTGCAGGGCCTGCAGGATAAGACCTACGAGGAAAGACTAAAGGAGTTAAATATGTAGTCTGTGGAGGAAAGGAGGGAAGGGAAGACATGATTGAGACATACAAATACATCACCGGTATAAACAGAGTACAGGAAGGGAGCTTCTTCCAAAGTAAGAGATGTTCCAATTGAAGGGGGCAAAAATGAAGTTGGGGGGGAGCACAGCAGAAACATGAGAAAATATTTTTCCCAGAGAGAGTGGTGAATGCCTGGAATAGCCTACCAGAGGGGGTGGTAGGGGCTAAAATAGTCACATATTTTAAGAAGGTACGGGATAGACAGAAAAGTATCCTGAAGGCATGGGGGGGGCTCCAGGGTTCAGTTCGGGTATAGGGCCTCACACTAGATAGGGATTAATAGGGCAGACTGGGTGGTGAAGCAACTCCCGCCCCCTTGCCCGATCTCCCACTAAGCACCCCCCATCTCCACTCCCAGACTCCCACACACACCCTCACTTACCTGAACAGGTCCCAGTGTGAAGATCCACTCTCCCGTTTAAGGCATATCTTGCTGCTGGAACTGGTGACTGCTATATGAGAAATAAAGTAACTGCAATACAATGTATTTCAATGGGTTTTCAACTGCACTTACCTTATTTCTCATGAAGCAGTTGCCAGTTCCAGCAGCAAGACGTGTCTTCCATGGGACAGTGGATCTTCACACTGGGATCTGTTCAGGAGAGTGGGTGTGTGTAGAGGGAGTCTAGGGAGTGTGGGGTGGTGGGTGCTCAGTGGGAGGTTGGGCTGGGGGTACAGGGTTGCATCAGCGATGGACCTTTTTTAACAGATTAAAAAAAATTGAGGCACTGTGTGTTCTTCTTTTCAGCCTCTGAGGGACATCGGAGGGTGGGGATGGGTGGCTGCCACTAGACACCACATCATTTAAATCAGCAATGACATATATAAGGCTGAAACTGATCTAGATAGCGGGGGAATGTAAACTAGCAATTTTTGCACTAACCACTGAGCCACCTAACTGTACTTTCTAATTATTGTCACACACACACACACAGACTAATACGTATACACATATATCCATATATATTTTCCAGAATAACATAGCAGTGCACTGTCTACACACATTTTTACAGATAAAAAAAACATCTAGAGACCGTTTTCTTCTTTTCAGCCTCTGAGGGACATTGAAGAGTGGGAGGTTGCCACTAGACACCTCATTTAAATCAGCAATGACATGCATAAGACTGAAACTGATTTAGATAGTGGGGAAATGTAGATTAGCAATTTTTGCACTAACCACTGAGCCACCTAACCACACTTTCTAATTGTTGTGATACACACACACTGACTAATGCATATATGTTCCAGTATAACATAGCAGTGCACTGTCTACACACATTTTTACAGGTTAAAAAAAAGACATAGAGGGCCTGATTCCAAGATGCCTCACGCATGGCACAAGGCAATTTATGCCAAACCCTATGGCACAAATCACACCTTGCACCATGCGATATGCTAGGTTCTATTCCAAGTTGTGGCTTGCACCATGCTGCATGTGGGTTGTGCCAAAGGTGGGCTACGCCACCCACTACATCCATAACTCACTGCGGCATGGCGCAAGGATGGGTTATGGCAGCACTTGTGCTCTAATCTGAAAGGACGGCTGCCATAACCCAGTTACTCTATTCCAAATCCCATTATGGTGCTGTGGGTTAGACCAGCATGGAGGTGGTCTAAGGGGCATATGCCCTGGCAAAAGGATGGTTGCACCCCGCATCACTGCAAAACACACATGTCCATGCCCCATGGACCCCCCTAGCCCTGTGATGCCCCACCCCCTAAATTGTGGGTACCCCCAGATCCTACACTTATGTGCCCCCCTTGTACTTTTTACATGGCCACCCCCAGGGGATTGCTGGCATATGTTGGGCGGGGGGGCAGGGGGCAGTTTGTTGTGGGCTGCATCTCACGGCAACCAGGTCTGTTGCACCATTCTCATGGCACAACCCTGCGGCTGCTGCAAGTCACAGGGCATAGTTTCTGGGGACCCTGCCTGCAGTAGAATAGGGCGCAGGGTCCTAGGCATAGTGTCACATGTCGCAACTCGCATGAGTTAAGCCATGTGTTCTGGAATCAGGCCCTGAGTGACTGTTTACTTCTTTTCAGGCTTCAAGGGACATCAGAGGGTGGGGGGTTGCCCCTAGATACCTCATTTAAAACAGCAGTGACATGCAGAAGACTGAAACTGATCTAGATAGTGGGGGGTTGTAAACTAGCAATTTTTGCACTAACCTCTGAGCCACCTAACTGCTCTTTCTTATTTATTTATTTCATTGTTTGGAAAAATACAATTGAGCAAATGCTCTTTTTCATAGGTTCCATGTCAAGTACAATAGACAGTAAACAGTACATCAGAAAAGGGGAATATACCCTTAGGGAAACATATTACCTAGGCATAAACATTACTGGGAGAAACATCACATAAAATAAAAAGTGCAGCAGAACTACAACAATGCTTAAACAGTGTAAGACTGCTACACTATTATGTTCAGTTAACAAAACATCACATTCAAGGGAATTTTAGCTTAATGCAGCAGTGAGTGACTGAAATATAGGGGGAACACAAGGACAGAAGGAGCAGCAGCTCAGAAATGGGCTGTTTTAGGTATAGGCAGTGGCAGCAGGGAAGGCAAAATGGGAGGAGGGGAGTGGCAGCTGGGGAGGCAGCTAGGACCAGGCCATTCCACCAGGAAGCGGGGTTCCAGTAAGTGCAATAGAATAATTTTGCTCTTGCAGGCATCAGGAAGTCTGTTTATAAATAAACTAACAAGCATTTGTCAATGCCGAACGTTCGCTTGCAGGTATTTGCAGTGGTATTTGGCACTTGGACATGGCTTAAAAAAATCAGTGACAAGGAAGTACAAGCATTTGTCAATGCCGAATGTTGCTTGCTTCTATGTGCTGTTTAGGTATTTGGAAGTCATTGGAGTGCAAATATTGAAAATTCGCGAACTTACGAGCGTGTATAGGAACTGCGCAACGCACGCTTGTAAAATAGTCATGTTTAGGAATTTTTTCACCAAATTTTCAATGTAGCCATTTTAAGACCTCTGCTAATGAACAGTGTCACTGTAATTTTCTTAATGTGTCCCATACATTGATTTCGCACACCGACTGCTCCATTGTATGCTACATGGGTGGAAACACATTTTGGGCAGGATGTGAAAAATCACAGCTGTACTGCTCATAAGGAGGTGTGGTAAAATGGCAATGTTGAAAATCTGGAGTGAAAATATTGAGAATTCGCGAACTTACGAGCGTGCATAGGAACTGCTCAACACACACTCGTAAAACAGTCATTTTTAGGTATTTTTTTCCCACATTTTCAACACAGCAATTTTAAGACCTCTGCTCATGAACAGTGTCATTGTGATTTTCTTAATGTGTCTCATACATTGAGTTCGCTCACCGACTGCGCCATTGTGCGCTACATGGGCGGAAACACGTTTTGGGCAGGATGTGAAAAATGACAGCTGTGCTGCTCATGAGGAGGTGTGGTAAAATGGCAATGTTGAAAATCTGGAGTGAAAATATTGAAAATTCGCAAAAACGTGTGAGCGTGTGTAGGAACTGCGCAACGCTACGCTTGTAAAACAGTCATTTTAGAATTTTTCATCAAATTTTCAACATAGCCATTTAAGACCTCTGCTCATGAACAGCGTCACTGTGATTTTCTTAATGTGTCCCATACATTGATTTCAAACACCGACTCGCCATTGTGGGCTACATGTGAGAAACACATTTTGGGTGAGATGTAAAATGACAGCTATACTACTCATAAGAAGGTGTGGTAAAATGGCAATGTTGAAAATCTGGGTGGAAATATTGAAAATGCAAGACCCACGAGCAGGCGTGGAACTGCACAACGCAGCCTACAAAACAGTCATTTTAGGAATTTTTCACCAAATTTCCAACATAGCCATTTTATGACCTCTGCTAATGAACAGTGTCACCATGATTTTCTTAATGTGTCCCATACATTGATTTAGCACACCGACTGCGCCATTGTGCGCTACATGGGTGGAAACACATTTTGGGCAGGATGTGAAAAATGACAGCTATACTGCTCATAAGGACATGTGGTAAAATGGCAATGTTGAAAATCTGGAGTGAAAATATTGAAAATTCGCGAACTTACGAGCCTGCGTAGGAACTGCGCAGCACAGCTCGTAAAACAGTCATTTTTTGGAATTTTTGCACCAAATTTTCAACATGGGGTTTTTGGGACCACTTCTCATGAATGATGTCACTGTCATGGTGTTATTCAGGCCAGAAGGGTGATTTCATGCAGTGACTGCACAGTGACTGCGAAATCACCCTTCGGGCCCGAATAATGCCATGACAGTGACATCATTCATGAGAAGAGGTCCCAAAAACCCCATGTTGAAAATTTGGTGCAAAAATTCCAAAAAATGCCTGAGATATGCAATAAAGTTGAAAACCCCTATCTAGCCCATTATACAGCTTACGGCATTTCCTCAGTTTGTGGCCGGCTTTGAAGAAGTGCAGGCGTGTTCCCGGTCCACCGATGATCATTGCGCGAGCTCTGGAGGGTGTAGAATTGGGGGTGTGGGGAGGCAGGTGCGCAGTGGGTGGGTGCAGGATGTGGGAGGGGCTGGGAGAAGCGCCGTGGGACCGTTTTAATTTACAGGTTTTCAAAAAAAGATGACATGGGACGTTTGCCACACTGGGGTGGGCTTCCAGCGTGGCAGAAGGATGGCAGGGGCCGTGGAGCCGGCCGGGGATTGGGCACCCCGTCGGCCAGACAACACGGGATGTTTGCCACGCTGGGGGGCTCCCAGCGTGGCAGCAAAGATTTGGGGATCGCAGATGGTGTTGTGTATGACAGCGGTGGTTTTCTGAAGAGAAGACCACTGCTGTCATACACGCACCACGTCCGATTGGTGCAGGATCGCACGCCTGCTCAATGGAGCAGGGGATTGCAGAGGAGGGGCACACCTCCAAAAAGTACCATTCTCCCAAGACGTTCCTTACGCATGCGCGCAAGCGAACATAAAAATGAGCAGGCCCAATATGGACCCTTGGGGGACACCAAGTACAATTTCCCTAGTGGTAGATATTGCCATCCCAATTTTGACACTCTGGAACCTGCAGAATAAGTAGTCATGAAACCAGAGGATTGTTTCAGAGGAAAGCCCCAGGTGCAAAAGTTGATCAAGCAAGACTGTGTGGTTGACAGTATCAAAGGCTTTAGTGAGATCAATGAAAATAGATCCCACTAAATCACCCCCATCCAAGGCCTTGTGAATGTAGTCTGTGAATTCAACTAAGGCAGTAGCTGTGCTACGGCACTTATGGAATCCATGCTGCTATGGGTGCTGGAGACCATACTTCAAGAGGTACTCAGTGATCTGATCTGCCCACAATCCTCTCAAGTGCCTTAGAGAGGAGGAAGAGGATTTAGATCAGCCTATGGATGGCAGTGTTGAACCAGTTTCCACTTTTTAGCACAGGGGTAACCAGAGCTAACTTCCAGGTAGCTTGGAATTTCACAACAGTGAGAGATTTGTTAAAGAGTTTGTAATTGGATCCACTAACCCATCCAGTGCAACAGCTACCAACTTCATGTCATTACAATCACTCCAAAACCTTGTTTTTCCAAGCACCTTATGTATATAGGTTCTGGCCTCTTTAGTCATGACATGCTTGAAATATAAATTTGGGTGGGAAGGGTTTTCACAGGTTCTAGGTGGGGGAGGTTCAGGGTAGTTCAGGTAGTCAGGTGGCAGGACCGAGCTTAGGTCAGAAAAAGCCAAGTTAAAGGACTCAGCAATTATGTTGTGATGCCTATCAGGTCATTGATATAGTCCCAAAAACATTTCCCATCACCCCTGCTTTTTTCAAGTTTTTCTTTGTAATATACTGCTTTGGCTTGGCTAGTGAGATTGTTGCACATGTTCCTAGCAGCCCGGTACTTTTGAAAGTCCGTAGGGTTGCCAGAGTTTCTAGCCAGACTCCAGAGATTGTCCCATTCCCTCATTTGGTTCAGGAGGTCATGAGTGATCCACACGTTTGTGGCAGCCCTGATCTTTCTTTTCCTCAATGGGGCAAAGATATCACAAATACCATTGAATGTATCCACATAGAATTGCAGAGCCTGGTCTATGTCCTGCAGACTGTCTATGGGTGACCAGTCAGCATTAGCTAAGGCTGTTTTAAAGGCGTGGGTGGTGCTGTGCTTGAGGGTCCTGCTTTGCACCGTGACTGGGAGTTCCTTTTTATTTACCCATGTGCAAGCTATGGGCGAGTGATGACTGAGGCTATCTGGGAGCACAATAGTATTTTTAATCCTACTTGGGCAGTTGGTAAGTATCCAATCTAGCAAGGTGCCCTTACAGTGTTGTGGTTTAGCCTGATATACTCAGGAATCATCTGGGTTAGATATAGGCCAGCAACCTGATCCTTTAAGGAGCCTGTATCTTTGCTGATCCAGTTTAAGTCATAATCCTCTGTGATGATTACCTTTGAGTTTTTCTTTAGCTTGGAGATAGCCTCCAAAACAAGGCCAAGACCCAGTTTAGCCTTTCTGGGTAGCATATATACAGAGACAATGGTGAGCACCTTGTTCTGCTTACCTAAGAGGAGTTTAATAGCAAGCAGTTCATACTCGCCTATGCTGCTAGAGATCAGCAACACGCTCCCCCTTCAGATCATCCTTTGCATATATAAGACAGCACCCTCCATGTTTCCCCAGCCTGTCAAGCCTATAGTTTTCAAATGGCTGCATGACAATGAATGTGTCCTGGATGTTGGGTTTGAGCCAAGTCTCAGTCAAGCAGATGATATCTGGGTTGTGCAACCGGGTCCATGCCTGAAACTGCACCATCTTAGGGAGCAGGCTACAGATATTCATGGCCACTATTTTCACTCCACTGCTGCGTTTATCTCTGGGGGGGTAGGCAGCAAGTGGTCCCATGTTGTGATGTACATCCCCAGATAGTAGCAGCAGCAGAAGAAAAGAAAATCTTGCCTTGGAGTGGAATAACAATTTAGTTTGATGCCTTTTGCTGTTTGAGCAGTTTTTAGGGGAATTCACTCTTAACCTGCTCTGGGGTGCAGACAGTTGTGCCAATATAATGGTCCCACTGCTAAAAGAAAACAGGACTTCATGACAATGAGGGGAGGTCAGATGTGTTACCCAGTGGCCTGATGGTGCTGGGGATGGAAGCACCATGTTGTGTCACCTCAGGACTTATCAGGGGGAGATTACAGCCCCACTTGTGGAAGGAGTGCCAGTGCAAATATGCAGGCACAGTATGGATCCCAAGCCATCATATTTGCACCTGGGGACAGTAGGAAGGACAAGCAGCACACAGCTAGTGCCACACAGGTCACTTCAATATGGGGCGAGTTGGGCTATCCAAGGTAGCAAAGAAGAAAAGTAACTATTGTGCTTCTATGAGATATCCTATGCACAGAGTGCTTGTGAGATGCTAGAAGGAGCCTGGGCAAAGGTGCCTCTTGCAGCCAGTGTTACAAGCCCCCCTAGACTAGACAGCAGCTCATAAAACACAGGCAGTCAGCATGATGGGTAGAGCTAAGTGAGTGTCAGAGTTAACTGGAATGCTTGCGAAGGGACTAACTGAATGCAGCAAGCAAGCCCAGAAGACAGCCAATCAGGACAACTCACCTGCTGTTGGGAGGAGCACTTGTGTATTTAATTAAGGCTGGGGGCAGGGGTAGGTGGGAGGGCTGAAGTCTCATATAGGCTAGTAAGCCTAGCACATTTAAAATTGAGCTCTTCAGCCCCTAGCTAACTTAAAATTTTGAAGTTTTGTCCCCAAAACAATTCAAACACATTTACAGTACAGCCCCTATAAAATTAACTTTTTGTGCCCCCAGAAAAAATTCAGTCTCATTTAAAATTCAGATCCCAGTTAGCTAGAAAAGGGTGCTAAAATTTGAGTTGAATTCAGACCCTAGTTAGCTTGAAAAGAGTGCTGAAATTCCAGTTGAGGAAGTGCAGTCCATAGGAATGGCAGAGGAGAGTGCTGCTGCCAGTAGTGGAGCATCTGCCGACTCTGGAGAGCCAGTGAAGTTTGTGGCTTTCAAACCGGGCTGCCATACCTGTAAGCTGCTGGGCAGGTGGTCAGGAGTGTGAAGAGTGGATGGCTGAAAGTGGAGCCAGGCCGCCACTGCATGGAGCCCAGAGGAGCGTGAGCTGCAGGAGAAGGAGAGAAGTGGGGAGTTATTCATTTAGCAAGAGGACACAGGAGCCAGGGATAATTGGGGGGTGGAGCGAGGGTGCATTTACAATGGCAGGGGAGTAGGTGAGAATGGGAGGAGGGTGAGAGTAAGGGGAGCTGGACAGGGAGCCCTGGGGGGTTGGCGCCACAGGCACTTTAGCAGACAAAAGACAAAATGGGGAGTTGTTTAGATATGGGGCTGGAGGAGAGAAGAAGCCAAGTGTAGACCAGAAAAGTAGTGATTTAGAATGCAAAGGGCAAGAAGCCGTGGATGGCCTGTGCAAGCAGGGAAGGGGTGAAAAATGAAGCTGGCAGCTCTCGGGAAGTTTAAGGGCAGAGAGCAGCTGGGGGGAGGGCAGGAGAAATAGTTGGAAGAAAGAAGATTAGGGAGAGACAGCAGCACTACATTATCAATTTATCAGAAACAGCTCCAAATAACAGATTGTGCTATAACAGGCAAAAGCAGGATTAAACAAGGCTGGTACATTTAAATTTTGTTCCTAGTGAAAAACAGTATTAAAATATGTCTTGTACATTTAGATTCTGTTCCTGGTTGAAACAGTATAAAATAGATCTGGCACAATTGAATTCTGTTCGTAGTTAAAACAATCTTAAAATAAGGCTGGCACATTTAATTTTGTTCCCAGAGCGATGAAAATCCAGGTGCAGCTAAGTTCAATCACCCGATCTTGTATAGGCTAGTAAGCCTGGCACAATTAAAAATGAGCTCTTCAGCCCCTATTTAACTTAAAATTTGAAAGTTTTGTCCCCCAAACAATTCAGACACATTTACAGTACAGCCCCCAATAAATTAACTTTTTTTGCCCCAGAACAAATTGAGTCTCATTTAAAATTTGGACCTCAGTTAGCTAGAAAAGGGAGCTAAAATTTGGGTTGAATTCAGACCCTAGTTAGCTTGAAAAGAGTGCTGAAATTCCAGTTGAGGAAGTGCAGTCCATAGGAATGGCAGAGGAGGGTGCTGTGACCAATAGTGGAGCAGCTGCTGACTCTGGAGAGCCAATGAAGTTTGCAGCTTTCATGTCTGGCTGCCATACCTGTAAGCTGTTGGACAGGTGGTCAGGAGGGCGAAGAGTGGATGGACAAAAGAGGAGCTGGGCTGCCGCTGCATGGAGCCCAGAGGGGCTTGAGCTGTAAATTGCTGGGTGGGTGGTCAGGAGGGTGAAGAGTGGACAGCCGAAAGAGGAGCCGGGACACTGCTGCATGGAGTACAGAGGGGACTGAGCTGTAAGCAGCTGGGCAGGTGGTCCAGAGGGTGAAAAGCGGATGGCAGAAAGAGGAGCTGTGCAGCCATTGCATGGAGCCCAGAGGGGCTTGAGCTGCAATTATTGTGATACACACACACTAATACATATATACACATATATGCATATATATTCCAGTATAACATAGCAGTGCACTGTCTGCACACACAGAGCATTGCCACACACACACACTCACTGCCTTATACGGCATTTATTTACTTATGCATCTAACCCTAACTTTAACTGTATTTAGGATAAGCACTGTGTTTTGCACTAACTCATTGTACTAATCTATGGCATGACTGGGTAACTAAGGTAGAGGACCAGGAAGGTGCGGTGGGTGTGGCCTATCTGGACTTCAGAAAGGCCTTTGACACCATCCCCCATGGAAGGCTGATTAACAAACTGTGCAGCCTAGGGGTGAATCCTAAAATAGTTCTGTGGGTGGAGAACTGGTTGAATGGCAGGAGTCAGAGGGTTGTGGTAAACAGGGAGTACTCTGGAAAGGGAGAAGTGATGAGCAGGGTGCCACAAGGGTCAGTGTTGGGGCCTGTCCTCTTCAATGTCTTTATTGGAGACATTGCAGAGGGACTGGAGGGGAAGATATGCTTCTTCTCAGATGATATAAAGGTATACAACAGAGTGGACATGCCAGGGGATGTTGAAAGAATGAGAAAAGAGCTTAAGAAAACTGGAGAAATGGTCTGAAGAATGGCAGCTGGGAGTCAATACAAAGAAGTGCAGGATTATGCACATAGGGTACAAGAACCCACAGGCAAAGTGCGAACTAGGTGGGGTGGGGGGGTGCTGACAGTCACAAAGCAGGAAAGGGACCTGGAAGTTGTCATCTTGGAGGACTTAAAAAAAATAGGCAGTGTGATGAAGTGGCTGGAAAGGCTAGGCAGATGCTTGGATGCATAAGGAGGGGGTATCAGGAGTATAAAGAGGGAGGTCATCTTGCACCTGTATAAGACACTCATGAGACTGCACCTGGAATACTGCGTCCAGTTCTGGAGGCTCCATCTGAGTAAGAACAAAGACAGGGTGGAGTCAGTGCAGCGAAGGGTAACTAAAATGGTGCAGAGCCTGCAGGATAAAACCTAATAGGAAAGATTAGTCAAGCTGATATTTACAATATTTATTTCATTTGGGTAAAGCATTTAACACATTTTAAATATTGAATTTTTATAGGATATGCCAGTTGAGATTCGAGACGTCATTTACAATGTGGTCATGTTCTTAGCCATTTTTCTAAAGCATTTGCACAATGCAGGTCTGCTGAGAGGCAGTTTCAATGTGGTCTTTCTTTTACACATTTTTACAATGTGTTTTCCTAGAATATGCCTGTGGATTGCTATATATTTAGCCTGGACAGTTCACAGAGGATGGGGCATCTTATTTTCAGTGGGGTTCTACATCTACACATTATTATGCTGCATTGTGTGAAATCAAAACAGACTGAAAACAATATTTTATATCTGGACTAGGCTACCCTGGATAAATACATTGCAAATGGGCTAGCAGTATAGCCTAGAGGTTAGAGGAATGAAGGGTGAACAAGCTAGATACATCCAGCAGACCAGACCTGAGTTTGACTCTCACAACCTCCACTTGCATACTGTGTGACTCTGAGCAAGTCACTTAACTGCCCAGTGCTCCCAGGTCGCCCCTGAAAACAGGCATTTGTGCCTAGTGGGCCTAACCCGGTTACCAAAGACTAAAAAAAAAAAAAAAATAATAAAAAATGGGTAAAATAATGACCATACTGAAAATAAGATATTGCATCTATTCTGTGATATCCTGAGTAAATATAGTGCAAAAATTTGTAAAATAAAGATCCCTATGAGAATGAGATGTCGCATCTACCCTGTGCTATCCAGGACACAAAATACAGGATGTGTTTACCAGCCATACTATAGCTCAATATAAATGTTTTTTCCCCCAAAGCATAGCAAAGCAAGTAAAAAAATATACTGTTCTTTACTTGTCTTAGGGTTTAAAGATGCAGCTGTCTTCTGCTATACTAAATGCATTCTAGACACTGCTGAAGGCAGTAGTAAGTTTAAGATACTGTAATTGGTTGAGCTATGCACTTACATTTGAAACCAGAAAATGTGGCTGTTTTCAGGGCTAAAAGTTTCATAATGTGTTTGCCATCTAAAGCCCAATATAAATATTTTTTTTCAAAAAGCATAGTAAAAGTAGTAACAAAAGATAACAGTTCTTTACTTGTGTTAGGAGTTAAAGAAACAGATGTCTTCTGCTATAGTAAACCAAGTCTGAGACAGTGCTAATCAGATAGTGTCTTAAGAAGTAAAAAAAACCCTATAAATCTTTACAAGATTCCTTGCTGCAAAAGAGTGTCTATGCTGATATTTTTATGAGTGAATCTTTTTTGAAAGAGAATACTAGCCAAACTGAAGCTTGTAGTTATCACACAAAGTAGTCCAGTACAAACACTGCTCAGCTAAATAAACACAGTAGAGTGGAGTGATAGCTCAAAACCTTTAATTTTATCTAGTCCATTAGTATTCTTGAGCGGTCCCTTCTTCTACTGTAATAGCAAAACATCTGCAGGGCTCTGCCCATTGCAGCCATAAAAATAGTCTTAGATATTGTGGGACCCTTGGATATGAGTAAAAAGTGGAATAGATTCATCCTAGTAGTGTGTGATTATGCTACGAAGTACCCCAAAGCTATACCCCTTAAGACAGCTATGGCACCCAAGATAGCAGAAGAACTGTCCAAACTATTTAGCAGGGTGGGTATTCCCAAAGAAATCCTGACAGACCAGGAGAGAACTTTTAACTCAACCTTGCTAAAAGAACTTAAAAGCTTTTAGGGATAATAACAGTTCAGACATCCCCTTACTACCCACAGACAGATGGACAGGTTAAAAGGTTCAACTAAACCCTTAAAAGGATGCTTAGAAAATTTGTGCTTGACAAAGGAAAAGAATGGGATAAATATTTACCCTTCTTACTATTTGCCTACAGGGAAGTCCCCCAAGCATCCACTGGATATTCTCCATTTTCCCCATTGTATGGGAGGAATCCAAGAGGCCCTTTAGATGTGGTAAAGGAATATTGGGAAGGGGGTAAGACCACAGGGATGCTAATGTGATGGATTAAATGACTCAGCTTTGCCAGTGTCTTGAAAAATATATCGAGGTGGTTCACAAAAAGAATGCACAGGTACAGAATGGTCAGAAATTTAATTATGACCAATGGCTCAAACACAAGGTATTCTATGGCTGGCCCAGTGGCACTGAGGGTTGAAGCACTGGATGCCACACGTCATGCCATACCGGCGACCCGGGTTTGGGAATGGACTTGGGTTATTCGGGGGTCAGCTAGGAAAGTAAGTATTGAGCATCCGGAGGACTGCTCTCCTTCCTTGGGGTGGGAGGTTTATGCTGCATGTGTCAGCACAACAAGAGGGGTTCGGCCTGTGCTCAGGGTGCTTGGCTGCCTCTGCAGAGGTGGAGACAGCTGCTGCATCCATTACATGGGCATGGGCATGGGGGAGGAAATGAAGGAAAAAAAGTTGCGGGACCTGGTGGCCCCGATGGGCAAGAGAACATCTACCCCTCTGAGGGGGTCGAGCCCCTGCCAGGATCATGGCGGTGGTAACAAATAATGTTGTGAGGAAAAAAAAAAAAAGGTATTCCAAGCAGGTGATTAGGTGCTTTTACTGCTGCCCTATTCCAAAAATAAGCTCATAATAAAATTGCAGGGACCATACACTGTCATTAGACAGACAGGGCCTGTAAATTATGAAAACACCACACCAAATAAAAGAAACCCCAGAAAGGTGCATCGTGCCAAAATACTTAAAAATGGCATGAAAAATAATTTCTTACCCTTTTAATTTGCCCAGAGAAGGAAGATACAGAAATGGAATTGGCATACAGTAGATTAGAAAAACCTGGGGAAGTGGAAGAACTTAAAATGAATTCTGATCTCACTCCTGACCAACAAGTTGAGTTACAACAGTTTCTACAGAAATGTAGAGATACATTTGCAAATGTACCAGGGGGAGCTATGGGAATTGAACACAAGATCATTGTAACACAGGTGAAGACAATACACCAGACACCATATGAACATCCTGAAAAAGTTAGAGGGGAAGTAGTAAAAGAGGTCCAAAAGTTGGAAACCTTGGGTATTATTGTTCCATCTACTAGTACGTGGGCCTCCCTAATTGTAGTAGTGGACAAAAAGGAAGGCGGTATACACCTATGTTTGGATTTCTGGAAATGAAATGCCATTTCCTTGTTTGATGGGTACCCCATGCCTAGGATTGATGACATCATTGATAAACTAGGCCATGCCAAACAGATAACTACACTTGATCTAAGTAAGGGACACTGGCAAATCCCCTTGGAAGAATCCTCTCGGGTGAAAAAAACTGCACTTATCACACTCATTGGCCTGCATCAATTTGTTACCATGCCTTTTGGCCTTCATGGAGCCCCAGCTACTTTTCAGAAATACATGGATAAAGTTCTGAGTGCCCATACCCACTATAGTTCTGTGTACCTGGATGACATGGATATTTTCAGTCTGGATTGGGAAACTCATTTAAAACACTTAACAGCTGTCCCTAAAGCCATTTCTCATGCAGGTTTAAAAGTTAACCCTTCCAAATGTGCAGTAGCCATGCAAGAGGCCAGATATTTAGGTTTCATATTAAGTAATATTGAACTGAAACAAAAGATTAACAAGGTCGAAGCAGTAGCCAACAGCCCTACCCCTCAGACAAAAAAGCATGTGAGATCTTTTTTGGGCTTAGCGGGATATTACTCTAGGGTTATCCCTAACTTTGAAGAGACTGCCAGTCCCTTAACAGGCTTTACTAAAGAGAGATATAAGGTCAGGTGGACACCAGGATGTGAGAAAGCCTTTAGGACTATAAAAGCTGCTCTTTGTTCTTCTCCACTGTTAAGAAGTCCTGATTTCGCACAGATATTTGAAGTATAAATTGGATGTTTCTGAGAATGGCATTGGGGTTGTCCTCTCCCAAACCACTGAGGGTAAGGAACATCCCATAATCTACATTAGCAGGAAAATGCACAAGAGAGACAGAAAGCATTCCACCGTTGAAAAAGAATGTTTGGTGGTGAAGTGGGCTGAAGAGATGCTAAAGTATTATTTGTGTGGATCAGAATTTCAACTTACAACAGACCACAACCTTTTATGCTGGTTCCAACAGATGAAAGACAAAAACCCATGAATAATGCATTGGTACATTGCACTTCAACCTTACAAATTCACTGTTCAGCATAGGGCAGGGTCTCAGCCAAGAATGCTGACTTTCTAGATATGGGATGGGCATTGATTCGCTACAAACTGACTTAGGAAAATGACTTTCTGAAATGTTTTCTGAATTCTGATACATGGTGCATGGTCAGAAATGTACCACATTGGACATTTCAACCTCAGGGTGTGTTGTATGTACTGTACTGAAAACATGTACTGTAATGAGTGTTTACTTAGTAGTGTTCATTATAACATGGGGAAGGAAGAAGTAGCAAAGTAATTGGCAGAAGAGCACCACATAATGGTGCATTAATGTATGTTAACAGCACAGTTGCTGAGAACTGGCTGTGAGAGGGATCCATGGGCAGACCTGCACTTCTTCTCTCTGTGAACATCAGGTCCACAAGGCAGCCATTGAAATCCCTGGCAATGCATGTGAACGTTTTGCTGCACAACAGAGAGCTGCAGTACGTGGGGTTGTTAAATGGAGCCGCATATATTTATTAGTCATAGTGTCATCTTAACCTTTGTTAATCTTTGCAGCAACACAACAGAACATTCTAATTATTTATCCAACACCGTTCTCTGCCTACCAACCACCCACCCACCCACCCCATGGACCTCTGGGAACTGATCGTAGAGTGCAGCCTCCACTGTTCACCATTAGTCACAGTGTCATATTAGCCTTCATTAACCTTTGCAGCAACAGAACACAACATTCTAATTATTTACCCATTGCTGCTCTCTGCCTAGCCACCCATTTTCAAAGTATGTTGATTGCTTTTTAAGACCATTTGTGGCACTAGAAAATCTGTATATAGAAGACACCAGAAATGTGCTAGACTTGTTAAAAGACATAAACATGACTGCGGTGAGCTTGCTAGCCACCATGGACATCGAGAATCAGTACAATAATATTCCACACGATGTGGGAATAGAGATAATAAGAGAGACCCTGAGGAAAAGAGAGGCTCAGATATTCCCACCATCAGAATTTCTAGACGACATGGCAAAGTTCACACTAGAATCAAACTATTTCTTATTTAATGGCCAGTATTATAAGCAGCATCATGGTACGGCTATGGGTACTATTATTCGCACCATCACTAGCAAACCTATATGTAGGAAAATGGGAGAAAGATTTTATAAGGAACGAACAAACAACACAGATGGAAAGAAAAAATAAGACTGTGGGTATGCTTTATAGACAATGTACTTTGCTCATGGAAAGGAAAAGAGGAAGAGCTTAATGAGTTCTTTACATATGTAAATAAAAGTAATTGACATTTATGTTTTACAGAAGAACATAGCCAAAACAAGGTAAATTATTTGGACATTCAGATCTATAAGAAGAATGCCAAGACTGAGACTGCATTATTTAAGAAAATGACTGACAGAAACACACTTCTACATTGGGAAAGTAACCGTCCCTATTGCTTACAGAAAAACATTCCGTATGGACAGCTTTTAAGAGTAAAAAGGAATTGCTGAGAATTAGAAACTCCTAAAAAAGAAATGGCCAACATATGCAACAGATTTCTAAACAGAGGTTATGATCCAGCCATACTAATTAAAGCAGCAAAAAGGACAGAAACAAGAAATAGAAGTGAACTTCTAGTGAAAAAAGTCAACCAGCAGGAGGAAAACACTGTTACATATTGCACAGTATACAATAAAGATACAGGAAAAATCACAGAAATAATGAGGAAACATTGGTGTATACTTGCTGCTGAACTATGTTTACAAGAAGTAGCAGAACAAGGACCTAAATTAAAAAGAAGGAGAGGGAAAAAATCTTAGAGATATCCTGATGAGAAGCTTTTTTGAGGAGCCAAGAAATCTGCGACCAGATTGGATCCCAGAAGCCCCAAAAGGCAATTTTAGATGTGGTAATTGTACCCATTGCAACAACTCCAACAACACGAAGACATTTAATCACACTAGGAAGGGTAAAAAATATGAAATAAATGGGTTCATTAACTGTAAATCGAAGGGTGTTGTTTATATGCTCACATGCCCTTGTGGTCAGGTCAATATAGGTCAGACAAAGCGAGAACTAAAATCCCGGATTGGAGAACAAAAGGCAGCTATCAGAGTGAGCAATCAAGAATATGCAGTGGTGAGACATTACGAAGAGAGGAGACATGGGTCCCCGGCATTGTTCACATTTATAGGGATTGAACTAGTCCAAATGCCAAAAAGAGGCAGAGAATTAAAAAAGACTGTAGCTACAAAGGGAGAGCTTCTGGATCGAAGAGCTGGAAGCAATGGTCTCAAAAGGCTTAAATGAGGACAATGGCTACCATAGTTAATTAGGGTAATAAATAAAGTGTGAAATAGTTATCTCAAATATAGCTAGTAACATATCTTTGTATAGCTGTCCAAAAAGAAAACAGAAAATTATTTGAATGCTAGTTTCAAGAAATTTAAGAGGTAACATCAGTATGCCTTAATCCACAAAAAGGGCAGTGTTGCAGTGCAGTTGTGGCACAATGCAGACATTTGGGCTCCTTTACCACATTCCCAGAATGAACAATGGAGAATTGACTTAAAGACCATAAATTAAGGGTCTTTTTGGCAGTACACAGTGATATCAGCCAGAATATACAGTAATATAAACTAGTAGCAACATAAGAGGAGTTGGGCACTGTAAGACAAATTCTGTGGAACAGAACCGGAGACAAAAAGTCCATCACACAGTTCACAATTGGGCACTGGATAATATGAATAAGAATAAAAATAAGAACAGTGTCAAATTCTGAAGCCATAATTCAATGGCCTATGCAGCCAGTATAGTGTCATGCTTGTGCAACTGTATTACTTAGGTTTTGGCCATTTTCACTCTCTGTTCCAGAGGAATTACCACACTGTAGGGCCACCAAAGCAAGGAACCCTTTAGGGGGTTCCACCCCTAGAGGTGCTGCAGGACGATTCCCTTGGCTGAAGGTACCTTAGGAAGGATCCCCCAAAAAGAAAGTAGTAGTATGAAGCATATAAGCAATCAATAGTTGTGAGAATAGTACTAGATAAAGCATCAGGCAGCTTGATAATGTAATGGAACATGCAGGTTAACAATGGCATGGGTTTGATGGGTTGCAAGAGAGAGAGTGAGGGGACCTCCTACAGAGAGAGGGAATGGCAAAAGGGACATCATCACCTCCATCCAACAGTGGATCCTGCCTGTGGAACTAGGGAATACTATGCTAACAGTCATGACCTGAGACACAAGGAGAGAAAAAAAACCTTTGAGGAGGAAATCTCTGGGGATTCAAGGCCTAGGTCACTTTCCCTCCAGGCTTGGGATCTTTTATTTAGTGATGGCTCTGCTACTGCAATTTGGAAACCCAATTAAAGGGAGGTGGAAAATATTCCAATTTGGAGGAAAGCTGTCACTCAGTCCCTCTAATGGGAACACCGTGGAAGGTTGCGAGAACCACTCTACAACAATGGACAACCAAGGCAGGAGGAGGAGAGCAACGACTGCTGAGGCACTCACCTGGCCTACCGACCTACCCTTAAATCAGGTGAACCAGAGGCAGTCATGGGGAGAATAGCTTGAAGGGTGCCTCCTCGCTGGGCACTAAAGGGGCCCCCATAAGCAACCCCAGCCCTTCATGGCTGAGTCTTAACTTCTACAACTTGAGGTGCCATCAGTACAGTTGATGACTGAAGGTCCACCTGGAATGAGGACATTCCCAGCTATGGGCCAGGTGAGAAGGACCCTGCCCCAAGCTTCACATGCTCAAGCTGTGGACTCAGGTGCAGAGTGAGACAGTCAGCTGCAGGGGAAAACCTGTGCCAAAATGGAATGGCTGGCATGCCCCAGGGACTGAAGAGGCTGAATGGGCATGAGTACTGAGAACTTGCAGGGCAAATGTCAGGGAGCATTGCACAAAGGCGGCATGAGCAACAGTGGATCTGGATGTAGTTCAGTAAGGTAGGGTAACAATAGTTGGACCAGCACATAGGTCAGTAAGCAGTAGGAGTAGTCAGACTGGAATGTAGGTCTGTAAAACATAGTGGCAATGATGGGACATGAAAGTAAGTGGTGGCAACAGAATGATAGTGGGGCAAGCCAGCCAGGCATTCAAAAAGCCAAATTAAGGTGACAAATGCTCTGAGGATTTTCAGTGGTGGAGGCAGGATTTAGAACAGAAGTAATTAGCCACATGGATCCATGACCCCCCAAACTCTTCCCAGTCCCTGCCATAGGAGAAACAAGAACGTGATGGAAGGGTCAGGAACCACATGCAGATATTAAAACTAGGTTACAGCATCAGCAGTAGCTTAGCTGACCTCAGAGTAGAACAGCAGTGCATAAAACAGGAAATAGCCTCAGCTATGAGTGGTAGTATTCTATAAGCATGGAAGGAGGGAAGCACAATGCTGTAAAAACAGCTATGACCACAGGGGAGGTAGATTAAGCAGGGAAAACATGATTAAGCTGCATAGCAAGGGTTCAGAGGGAGCCTGGGTTCAGAGGGAGCTTGACTCAGGTGAAAACAATTAGGCTTGATAGCATGGGGAACAATTAGGCCTGCGCATGGGAAGGACCTCTGGTTTGCTTAAAAACACAGGTACTGGTTACAATAGCAATGGGAGTAACTACAAGCAAGTAGCTGAAGCTGTAAGAGCCAGATGGTAGGCGCAAGCAAATGGTAGGAGCTGAGAAAACAAATCCCCCCAAAAAAGAAAACAAAAATAAAACAAAACTAAGATACAAAACATAGAAGAAACAGGGAAGGAACAAAAGGAAGCACACAGCCGGAGGCAAAATACAAACCAGAAGCAGAAGAACAAAATGCAGAGTCCAGCAGAAAGAAGCAGCAAGGCGGGGGCAGGCCCCAGCCAGCTACAGAAAGCAAATGGACAGAGCCTCCAGGTGACAAAGAAAAAGTGCTTCAGCAGGAGGCTGAGGGGAACTCCTTATATAGCTCAGGAAGTGGGAGTGGCTGGCTGCTTGTCCATTGAACCATAGGTGGAGCCTTCCAATTATAAACTAGCCACAATTAGTAGAGAGCAGGTGAGACAATGGAAATCAAGCAATGGTATATTGAGTACATGGTTGCTTCATATTGTGGCCCACAGAGCATACTGTGCAGCGGTATGAAATGGCAGTGATTCGAAATTGAACCTGTTTGAAAAATATTTTTGTGATGGAGGAGGAATGTAATGTGATATAAAATGTGAGAATAAGGTGATGTAGTATTTGGATGCCTTAGCAAAGTTTTTTAAAAACACATAATAAAATAATAAAAAAGGTCTGGTAAACCAAGGTAAACTGCAACAAGCTTGAGTGGGCAACATTTAAGAATTTATGGAAAATATTGATTAATAACACTCTATCTGCTACTGAGGAACATGATCACATAAAAGTTGTTTTTTAAACATCTTTTTAGTAACTGCACTGTGTGCAACCATGAATATTAGCTCACGATGGGTGTTATAACATGGTATTTGGGACTTTGGAATTTATAGATGTTTACTGTAACCATGGGAACTGGAAGGGGATAAAAAAAATTGGATAGTAATAGTAACACTGATGAAGACATAACAGCATCAGAAACGTCAGCTATCTCTGTGTATACTGCCACGTCATGACCAGAGAACAGGAAGTAGCAAAATGGCATTCGTAGAGCTCGAGAAGTAAATGAAGTGAGAAACATTTTAGCTACTTGAGTCCACCCCTTTGCCTGACCTACAACCCGTGCTTAGTACTGGAATGTGTGCACAGATCCTCAAAAATGCAACAAATGGTTGGATTAGGCAATTGAGCCAAGAAGTGATTTTCCACTGCCACACCGCAAGAGCTGAAATGGGAAAGATTTGGTGAGATTAAAAACAACTGTTCATATAGCTCTTTTTATTCATTAAGTAAACAGAAAGCTTTTTGCACTGAAATTGTTTGTACTGCTATGTTTTTTGACTTGGTAAAGTGAAGTGCTGACCGAAATTGTTTGCAACTGCTACTGCAGACTGCATACTTGAACTTTCACCATATATAATATGCTTGGATGCCAGAACCAAATGAAAGAATAGGTGTCCCTCCTATTACAAAGACATTAGATGGAAACACTACTGAGCAGATCACCACTTATGTTCTGCAGGCACCTTAACCTTGTCTTTGCCAAAGCAGGTCTCAAGCATAATCTCCTTTTCAGGACCATGCATTTTCTAAGTGCATTAACTAGAAAGCAGGTAGCATCCGATGTCCTGTAACCTTCTCTGCACTATGGTGACATTATCTACTGCTCAGCAAGCAAAACCATGCTGCAATCCTTTCATCACCTGTTTAACAAGCTTTGTAGATTCCTTCTTTTGAAAAATGTCTTCACTCACCATTGCATTCTGTATGAACAGCTCAAATACCCGAGTCCCAAAAATCAATATGAATACCATTAGCTGTCCATGTTGGTATGGGAAAATTACTTTTTTAGGTACAGAAAGGAGTAAAGGAGTAGCAAGGATGGGATTGTTAGATTAAAGAGGGTGGGGGATGGGTGGAAAGTAGTGAGGAACAGGCGGAGGCACTGAATGAGTACTTCAGCTCAGTTTTCATTAAGGAGAAGGATGGAACTATGCCACAGGGAAAAATAGGGGGTTGCAAGGGGATGGGGGGGTGAAACAGATGGAGCAATTCAGGAGGACAAGGTTTTAAAGGGCCTTATGGCCCTTAGGGTGGACAAAGCTCCTGGACCAGATGGCATGCACCCGAGAGTTCTGAGGGAGTTGGTGGAAGTCCTGGCTAGCCCCCTAGTGGACCTGTTTAACACCTCACTTGAGACAGGGTGCATGCCTCAGGACTGGAGAATGACACATGTGGTGCCACTCCACAAGTGTGGACCCAGGGATAAACCCGGACTACAGACCAATCAGCCTTACCTCCATTGTAGTCAAATTAATGGAGAGCATAGTAAAGGAGAGAGTAGTGGACGTTCCGGGGTTTAATGGTCTCCAGGATGAAAGGCAACATGGGTTTGTCTTGGGGAGATCTTGCCAGACTAACCTGATTGGGTCACAGGGTCTGTGGACAAGGGCCTGGTGACTGATGTCTTGTATCTGGTCTTCAGCAAGGCCTGGGACTCTGTGCTACATGGAAAACTGCTCAGTAAGCTGCAGGACCTGAGTGTTGGGGAGAAGCTGGCAGGGTGGGTCCAGAGATGGCTACAAGACAGAAACCAGAGGGTATTAATTGGGGGGGGGGACTCTTGAAGCCTAGGCCTGTAACCTGTGGGGTACCACAGGGCTCAGTGCTTGAACCAGTGTCGTTTAATATCTTTATTTGTGACATAACAGATGGGATCAAAGGTAAAAACTGCCTATTCACAGATGACACTAAGTTCTGTGGGAGAGTAGACACAGAGGAGGGGCAACAGGAGTTCAAGGAGGACCTGGCTAGGCTCGAGAAGTGGTCGGGCATCTGGCAGCTGGGGTTCAATGCCAAGAAGTGCAAGGTCATGCACTTGGGAGCTAAGAACCCAGGGGCCAGTTACTGGTTGGGAGGGGTACAGGTGTCCAGTTCTGAGGAGGAAAAGGATCTAGGGGTAATCATCACAAGGGACCTAAGGCACTCTGTGCATTGCCATAAAGCTACAACAGCAAAAGCCAACAAGATGTCGGGATGCAGCGCCAGAAGAATCACCTCCAGGAAAGGAGAAGTCATTCTGGCATTGTACAGGTCCTTGGTGAGACCGCACTTGGACTATTGTGAGCAGTTCTGAAGCCCACATCTGAAAAAGGACATCAGATTACTGGAGGGTGTACAGCATAGAGCAACTAACATGGTCCAGGCCCTGCAGGACAAACCCCATGAGGAGAGACTGCAGGAGCTCAATATGTATTCCGTGGAAGACAGAAGAGAGAGGGGGGACATGACAGGAACCTTCAGGTTCCTTAAAGGTATAAACAAGGTTAGTATGGATGGCATTTTCAGTCTCAGGGAGGAATGGTTCCACTAGGGGGCACAGTCTTATATTAGTGAGAGGAAGATTCAAAAGGAAAATGAGAAGGCACTTTTCACAGAAAGAGTGGTTTCAAAGCGAAATGATCTACCAGAGGAGGTGGTATCATCTGAAACAGTGGACAGCTTTAAAAGGGGCAGCAACAGAGTAAAAGGGAGAGTCATAATAGGAGGGAAGATGGGGGGGAGGGAGGAAGACTCCATGTGGAAGAGGGAGGGGTGGGCAGCTCCAGTAAATTTGTCTGTGAGCTGCACACTAAAGCGTACCAGATAAAATGAAATGGCCTGTTCCTGTTGTCATTTTCATGTTTGTATGTTTGCATGCATGAGAGGGCCCTTGTTTATCTCCTGACTTACATTACACCCCTCGATGGTGCTTATATAAACAAGTCATACTCTTCTCTCAACTTCAAAACTCCAAGGGTGGAGAGAAATTCTTTCAAAATAACTTTGCCTTTTATGTGCCTGACTCTTGGACCAAATTGTCTAACTACTGTAGCTTAAAAATGTTCCTGGCATGCCAGCTTGCAAGGCTACACTTGCGCTCCACTGTCGAGGACCTTTCAGCTTCCTGCACCGCTAAGCCATCTTGACTTTGCTTGAATAGGTTTTGATATTGTGTATGCAACTGTGCACTTTTATTTATATAATATCTATATATATATCTACAGTATATATATATGTATATATATA
Organism: Neoceratodus forsteri; assembly: GCA_016271365.2. Lineage (NCBI taxonomy): Eukaryota > Metazoa > Chordata > Ceratodontiformes > Ceratodontidae > Neoceratodus > Neoceratodus forsteri. Next base: position 468,423,003 of record CM028134.1, on the reverse strand, counting down.
TATTCTCTCTTGCTACTACATGTACTGAAATTGTTCCTTTAAAACTCTAAATAGACTTTTGACTGCTTCTGTCTTTCATTGGACCTCCATATACAGCTGCCCCTGTTTGAAACATTTTTAAACACAGTAAAATATTTACCCTGCAGCTACAAGAGGTAATAGGGAAGGCATTACAGGATGATGAAGCATTTATTTAGTAACTGATTAAAAACTGCTGAACCAGGAATGACCTCATGAGAACAGCTCTTGTTTACAAACGTGTCATGGGGGAAGTTGCACACAAATTGCACCAGTTTCACAATAGATTACAAACACTGAATGAGTGTCTTGCATATAAACATGACACCCTGTAATACTGACACTCTTAAAAAGAACTGTAACCCCCCCCTCAATACTAACTACATGAGTCTCAGATAATAAACAATATTTTAGGAAATTCGTTCTTTTCCACAAAGGTTTTTATCCTCCCATGCAGGACTGACCGCTATCAGCCCTGACCTCATGTGTTGCAGGCATCGCAGCCTCCACCAGCCAGGGGCTAGTTCATGGATTCCCCCCAACTACAGGGAGGCCAGGGAGGTGAGGGTCATCCTGCCCCCCCGGGGGCTGTTGCTGGGCTACTCATGTCAGCAGAGGCATGCACATGCTGCAGAAGTTCCGCTGCTCTCTCCCTTTGTGCTGCTCCCTAACCTTCCTACCACCAAGCCTCCACCTGATGGCAGTCATGCAGCAGAGCTGGCATCCCTCCCTCCTGCGAGAGGTGAGCAGTCCATCAGACATTCTACCCTCTCCCTCCCCCCCGGCTGTCTGCCAGCAACCTGAGATCCCTCCCAATCCCAGGTTGCCAGTGTGGTGTGCAGTAGTGCTACCGCCACGTCACTGGGTTGACCTTATTTTAGGAAAATCTTAAGTGCTTTAGTGAAGTTATTTTCCCGTTTACTGTGATTTGGCTACAGATAGAAGAGGATTCCAGGCCCCCAGTCACACTTGCTACTGTACCTCTCAACTGTTCCCTCATTATGAATGATGTCCCGCATTTTATCCCATGTTGAAAAGGTGCTCACCACATACATGAGGCGATATAAACTTAAAGATTTTAAAGCTGAAAGTCTTAACATTGTATCATGCTAAGCAAAATTAAACTTTGAGCAAATTAAAGCACTGGTCCCCGCAGCGTTTTGAGCTGGCATCTTTATGTTTGATTATGTGTCCCTTACTTTGAGGGCCACTGTCTCTCATGGTCCCTCATTTTGAGAGTCTGTGTCCCTCATTTCAGCGACAAAAGGTTGAGAGATATGCTTGCAGCAGTACATAGCGTCTTTTCCCAGCTTTCAACTTGCTGGATAATAGCTGAAGAGTACTACCACTTTGAGAGCTTAAGCTTTAATTTGATAAAGCTGGTGATATTTAGCAAAATAGCTGGGAGGTCAACTGAAGTAAAATGTTAGCCAATGACAGATAATTCCTCTTAGAGATAGTATAATCAATTTAGTTACTTACATAAGCCACAGTAATGTGTTCTCCTTGAGCTCAAAGTGACAAATTTACATATAACACTGATGATTTTATCTTTTGTGTTGAGTATCATGGTGGTAGCAGTAGGCCAAACATGGGATGAAGGATTACGTTCACTGGCTTCTAGCCCAGAGCCCAAACCATGTGTATCCTAATCTGTTAGCAATTGTCCCAGACACATCCCTTTACACAGTTGGTATAAAATACTTATGTATTTATTTAGCTGGTGGTTGTTTACTGGGTAAAAATATTAGACAATGATATACCTATTTTCAGGCATGACCTGGAACATTACAAAAGGATGATGAATACACATGCATAATTCAAGGCAAGCACATACAGGTAGTACAAATGCACACTCAGTACATTGCAAATAACAACCAGCAAATGCAAACATATACGGAACATGAAGGCAGCTGCAGGATACAAAATACAGCACAACGTCAAGAGCTGGTAAATTAATACAAGTTCAGGGTAACAGTGCACTCAAGGTCAGTCACAGTAGTAAGTTAAACACAGTTCCAAATGAGCAACTGCAACTAGGAACAGGTGCAAGCGTGGGTATTAAATAAGTGCCTACGGTAGTTGCTACAGAAACCCTGAGCAGTATGGCAGCTTTGATACTCATGAGGGATGAAATTGTGCTGAGTATCATGGTACTAGAAGTGGCACAAAAATTAAAGATCACTTGGGGAGGGGGGTAGAACAAGTACTGTAGGCAGACTAGATGGGCTAAGTGGTTTTCATCTGCTGTCAAATTCTTTGTATCTATGTAAGTTTCAGAGCCTAGGGGCAAAACTCTAGAACACAAGAGTCTCTTAAGTTGGTTTTCATTTTGGGGATGGACAATAGGGCCTGATCATTGGGCCTGAAGGGGTAGCTCTTATGTGACAGCAAGAGAAAGGAGGCAAGAGACACTGGTAGCTGATTGTGAGGGACAGTATAAATAGCATCATCCAGGGTGAGGTCCCATAGGGAGTTAGGGGGAACCACCCAAGCCTGGAGTACAGAGTGCAGTGGTGGACACAGCAGTTAGCAGAACATACCAAAACAGTGACCTATGGGAAATCACTCATTTTCCACTGTAGTTCTGGGTGGAGTTTACCCTTAATCTGGAATTCCAAAGTGCAGAGTGGGTGTGGGCCACGCTAGGTGAAAAATGCCAAAACACCATAAATGTTCTTATGAAGATAGCTTATTTGCACAAGCCCCAATGATGGCAGAGAAAAGAGAAATGTGGCGGATGTCTGAACTGGGGACTCTGAGTGCGCCATGAGGCCCGAATAACTGACGCATTTCAGCATTTTCTGTTACAAGGCTGGTCCTAAAATATGCCTTCTTGAGCCTTCCCCCTCCATCTTTCAACACATAAAGCTATTCGATAATAGATTTTATTTTTACAAACTGCTTAAAAAGGTTGCTTTGAAACTGACAGTGGGGGGTGACAGATAGGCCTTAACTGCTTTAGGTGAAGACTGCTGGAATTTGCTATTCTGCTAGAAAGAAAGCATACTGATATTCAGGAACTGAGAGCCTGGAAAAATACAAAATATTGCTTGGGACCTCTGAGCAAGGTTTGCCACACTTTTATATCGTCACTTTTATTTTTGCTTGTTTGAATCAAGAAGGGGTTTGCAGGACTGGGTATCCATATTTGAAGGTTCTTACTTTTAGATCCAGAGGGAGTGAAATACAATACTACTGAAATTGCTTTTTCCTGTGGACTGCTGGCTGGTGTGGTGACCTAGTAGTTTTAGGGACATTTCTGCAACAAATATTTGGTATTGTACTGGTGGCTGAGGATTGATTTAATTTTAATTCCTGGGTTCAGAGGAGTGGTTGTGTATTCACACCAAAGTAGTCTTTCTTCACAGAAAGGCCTGCTTACATCACTGGTGTTGTCAGCCAATTGTTTTGGGTGGAGTTTTCCAGAATTGAGCTGTTTGTAGAAGCCACACAAATAGAATTCAAACAGATAGGCCCGAATAACTGACGCATTTCAGCATTTTCTGTTACAAGGCTGGTCCTAAAATATGCCTTCTTGAGCCTTCCCCCTCCATCTTTCAACACATAAAGCTATTCGATGATAGATTTTATTTTTACAAACTGCTTAAAAAGGTTGCTTTGAAACTGACAGTGGGGGGTGACAGATAGGCCTTAACTGCTTTAGGTGAAGGCTGCTGGAACTTGCTGTTCTGCTTGGAAGAAAGCATACTGATATTTGGGAACGGAGAGCCTGGAAAAAGACAAAATATTGCTTGGGACCTGTGAGGAAGGTTTGCCGCACTTTTACATTGTCACTTTTATTTTTGCTTGTTTGAATCAAGAAGGGGCTCACAGGATTGAGTATCCATTTTTGAAGGTTGTTACTTTTATATCCAGAGGGAGTGAAATACTACTGAAATAGCTTTTTCCTGTGGACTGCTGGCTGGCGTAGTGACCTAGTATTTTTAGGGACATTTTTGCAATAAACATTTAAGATTGTACTGGTGGCCGAGGATTGATTTAATTTTCATTCCTGGGTTCAGTGGAGTTGTTTGTGTAAGTGGAGTGGTCTGTTAAATTGTTGTGCTGGTTGTCTTATTGAAAAAGGCAGCACTCTCTGGAGTGGTGGGTCAGAGCTGTAGTTAATTGTTTTCTGAAGGTCACAGGCTTGGAGCCTCCCACTCCCCCTGCCCCTCACCCTGCCCACCCCAAGTGTGTCATTTCCTTTATACCTGAGGTTCTGACAGCACTTCCCCAAGAGGGCAAGGGGCATACATCTGTCATATCCTTAACAATCCAGCACAGTGCATAGAGGGTAAGCACACATACACATGAACTAAAAAGGCAAAAACAAACAAAACCAAAAAAATGTGCATATATATATATATATATAGATATACATATATATATATAAAGCATGAAGGAAGAGAGTCATGTGGGGAGTGATGCAATGCACTGGCTGTGGGGCATCAGTTTTCCGGGAGAGATCTGGAGGCTGCATTGCTGCCCTATTTGCCGGCAACTGTCTGCTCTGAGAGAGGAGGTTGCCTGGCTCCAGGCTGAAGTGGCAAAGAGAAGGGAAGCCTCCCCCACCCAAGGAACACCAGTGCCACTATCACTGCCTCAGAGGTTGCCAAGAAAAAGGAGTGGTTGGACCACAGTGGGCTCAGGGAGGGTGAGGGTGGTGGAACAGAGGTGCATCCCTCCAGTTGTACCTCTCCACAACTCATATGCCATTCTAGCAGAGTGTGGTTCCTCTATGGAGGTACTTGAAGTGGAGATCAAGGAGGATGCTGGGAACCTCCACAAGGGAGACCCACAGGAGGGTGGCAAAGCACACCAAGGGGGAAGGAAACAGCTTCTGGTGGGTGACTCAATTGTTAGGGGGGTAGAACTGGGGGAGGGAGGGGAGAGGGAGGTAAGGTGCCTACCTGGTGCCATGGCTTGGAGGGACAGGAAGAAAATCCTCATGATTGTCTGAGCAGCATCACAGGAGAGGGAGCTAGACATCATTGTCCACCTTGGGACAAATGACCTAGCTGGGCATTGCATCAGGGCAGTGTAAGAGGAGTTTGTGGAGCTGGGGAGGGGCCTTAGATGGGTAGCATGCACGGTAACCTTCTCGGAGGTGCTGCCTGTCTATGGCATGGGTGAGGATAGGGCACTTCTCACCATGCAGTTCAATGGATGGTTGAAAGACTGGTGTGGGTTTTGGCTTCATTAAGGACTGGGGGTCTACCTGGAGGGATGCGGGCCTATACTGGCATGATGGTCTGCATCTATCAAGGAGAAAAAACAGGCTCCTAGGTGATAGGTTTATATGCTTCATTGGCAAGCTTTTAAACTAGCTAAGGGGGAGGCACTGATAAGAAGCAGGAAATTCCAAGCCTCCCCCCACAAAACAAGATAGTTAGCGAGGTAATCACCAAGGTACAGAGGTTGATAGGGAGCAGGACAGGGGTAAATGGAGAAAAAGGCAAAGGTAGTAAGGGCAGGGATGGGGCAAAAAAGTGTAAGGCCATCACAAAATTGAGGGCAATGAGTACCAATGCCCTTAGTCTGGGCAACAAGCTTCCTGAGCTAGTGGCCCTGATGGAAGAGGGACACCTGGATATCATGGCAGTCATAGAAACATGGTACACAGAGAATCATGACTGGGATGTCAACAAACCAGGCTACACAATCTATAGGAGGGCCAGGGAGGGTAAAAAAGGAGTAGGAGTAGCTCTCTATGTAAGGAAAGGGATAAAAGCAATGGAACTAAAGGGTAAATGGGGAGGAGAGGAAGCCTTGTGGGTCACCTTGGATTGGAGACAGGTAGTGGCACCACAATCCACACAGGGGTTGTATACAGACCCCCTTCTCAGTGGGAGGAAATGGACAAAGAAATGATAGAAGGCATCCTCAGAATGGCAGAAAAAGGGTAGATATTGTTGATGGGGGACCTGAATATGCCAGATGTTAACTGGAGCACATTTACTGCAGCCACATCCAACAGTAGGGTCATTCTTGATGCCCTACAGGGGGAATGCCTCAGACAACTAGTGTTCAAACACACTCAGGAGGGAGCAATCTTGGACCTAGTGCTCTCAAATGGGGATGGAGAGAGGATCAAAGATTTAGAAGTGGGTAGCCATCTGGGAACAAGCGACCTTCATGCACTGTGGTTCACGATAAACACAACCATGGAGGCAAGCCATAGAAAAGCGAGGGTACTGGACTTTAGAAGGGCTGATTTTGGCAAAATGAGGGAGTGCCTAAGGAATGCACTAGCAAATGGGCAGGATGGAGGGGGTGGAAGAACGATGGGGAAAAATCAAAACTGCCATCATAGAGGCAACAATTTTTTGTGTGACACAAATAAAGAAAACAAAATGAAGTAAAAAAACACTATGGTTCTCAAAAGAGGTGACAGGAAAGGTTAGGGAGAAAAAGATAGCATTCAGGAAGTATAAGGAATCACAGAAGGAGCAGGACAGAGAACTGTATCAGCTAAAGCAGAAGAAAGTGGGGAAGGCAGTCAGAATAGCGACGGCCCAAACTGAGAAAAAGATAGCCAACTCAGTTAAGAAAGGGGAGAAAACCTTTTATAGTTACATCAGGGAGCGAAGGAAGACCAAGGAAGAGATAGTGAGGCTTAATAAAGGGGAGAGGAGGTGGGCAGAGGGTGACAGTGAAAAGGCAGAGATACTGAATGAATACATTTGCTCAGTATTCACACAAGAAGAGGAGGAGGTACCTAAACCTAACAATAGAAGCACTCTGGGCAGGGAGGTCAATGCTACCCTATTCACAGAAGAAAGGGTCCTGAAAGAACTCCTAAAACTCAAGGTGGACAAAGCAATGAGGCCTGATGGGATTCACCACAGAATTCTAAAAGAACTAAGAGGATACCTAGTGGTGCCACTGACTGCCCTTTTTAACAAATCATGGGAGGATGGTGTGGTACCTGAGGACTAGAGGAGGGCAGATGTCATTCCCCTTCACAAAAGTGGGAGCAAGGCAGAGGTAGGAAACTACAGACCTGTTAGTTTGACCTCAGTGGTAGGGAAAATGATGGAATCACTTCTGAAAGAAAGAACTGTTGAGTACCTAGAGGCCAGTGGGGCAGAGGACCCAAGGCAACATGGATGCACAGTGGGAAGGTCATGTCAGAAGAATCTAATAGATTTCTTTGACTGGGTGACCAAAGTAGTAGACCAGGGAGGGACTGTGTGGATATGGCCTACCTAGACTTTAGCAAGGCATTTGACACAGTCCCTCACAAAAGATTAATAAACAAGTTAGCCAGCCTGGAAGTGGGTCCCAGGGTGGTAACCTGGGTAACAAATTGGCTGAACAACAGGATGCAGAGGGTAATAGTAAATGGAGTACACTGAAGAAAGGGTGGGTACTAGTGGGGTACTGCAGGGTTCAGTACCGGGACCAGTCCTCTTTAATGTCTTTATAGGAGACATTGCAGAGGGACTGGAAAGAAATGTATGCTTCTATGCAGATGACACAAAGATCTGCAACAGGTTTGATACACGGGGTGCGTGTGTGAAAAGTATGAGAAGGGACATGGCAAGGTTGGAGGAATGGTCAAAAGTATGGCAGCTTAGATTCAATGCAAAGAAGTGCAAAGTAATACACCTGGGAAACAACAACCCAGGGGAAGAGTACACAATTGGGTGAGGTTACTAACAACAACAAAAATGGAAAGAGACCTGGGGGTAATCATATGAGATGACCTTATGGTAGGCAAGCAATGTGAGAAGGCAGTAAGGAGGGCTGGGGGGGGGATACTGGAATGCATAGGGAGATGCATCACCAGTAGAAAACAAGAAGTTGTTATCCCTCTGTACAGACAGTTGGAAAGACCCCATCTGAAGTACTGCGTCCAGTTCTGGAGGCCCCATCTCTGCAAGGACATTGACAGGATGGAGGCAGTCCAGAAGAGGGCAACTAAAATGGTGCAGGGTCTGCAACAGAAGCCATACGAAGAGAGACTAAAAGAGCTTAATATGTATACCCTTGAGGAAAGGAGGGAGAGAGGGGACATAATAGAAACTTTTAAGTACCTCAAGGGAATCAACAAAGTCCAAGAGGGGAGCATCTTTCAGAAAAAGAGATGTGAAAGAACAAGGGGGCACAATTTGAAGATAGAGGGGGGATGTGTCAGAGGCAATGTGAGGAAGTATTGAAGTATTTTTTCATGGGGAGGGTGGTGGACACATGGAACTGCCTTCCTGAGGAGGTCGTGGGGTGAAAAACAGTGGTGGAATTCAAGAACGCATGGGACAGACATAAGGCAGTTATAGTGGGGGGGTAGGAGGAAGTAGACTGTTGGTTAACTAGAATCTGCACCTTATCCAATGGGTAGGGGAAATGAGCAGACTAGGTGGTCCAAGTGGTCCTTATCTGCTGTCAAAGTCTATGTTTCTATGTTTCTATGATAAAAGCACTCTGCAGGCTATAAAGTCAACAAAGCATTGCTGCTCTGTGACCCAAAGTATCTCTATGTAATGGGCCACAGAACAGCATTTATGATGGCATTTAATGAAAACTCATTGAAACATAATGAAAACATACTATTATAGAGCAACAAAAAATATATAAATACTTTACATAAGACCATACATTTCCGAGCATCAATTAGATGCCTGTAGGGTGCCTTTGTATAATAAGGAACTTAGCGCTTTATCAGAAATCTACCTAAGTGCTCACAGCTGAAGCCTAGCTAGTTAGTGCACCTGCAGGAAAGCCGCATAGCAATGGAATCACCTCAGTGGTGCTTTCTGAAATATTCCATGTCAGCACGTGGCCTCCTGTGGGTACAAGAGGCCGAGCTGAACAGTGTCTCTGAGACGCTTTCTAAACAGCTCCAAACACTACTAAAGGTACATGTGATATACTCAAGTACACTGAAGTTTGAACATATGGAAGTAGCATGTGTTTCAATAAGGAAGCGTCATATATATATATATATATATATATATATATATATATACACAGTATATATATATACACATATATATATATATATATATATATATATAACCTGAGAGAAATCAGCTGGCAGTCTCATATTAAATTAGAGCATTGAATACAATATAACATGCATTAAGCATGGATAAAATATAAAAAAATGTAGTTTATTTTAAAATAATTTATAACCTCAACATAAAGATACAATAACTACAATAGGATTCTTTAAAAAGTTTCAAAGAAACTGAATGGTCATTCTCTCATATTTTCATGTTCGTCATAGAACATCTTGCTATGCTAGATGGAGTTTGAGAGGTGTAACACTGTCCAATGCAAAGCAGAGTTTTAGGGGCAAATCAGTGCCTCTCCAATCATCATTCATGCTGATAATGATGGTGTTTGGGCTGGGTGGAGCAGAGACTGCATGAACTTAAAAAGAAACAGCCAACCCAATCCTGTGACAGCTTTTTTGTTTGATGTAGCAGCACAGAGGTCTGTGTAATAAGCCTGGAATTTCAAGCATGCAGGGGCTCAGAATGGCTATAATAGAAAAAAACATGTCTGTTTGTGTGTCTCTCTATCTCTCTCTGTTTCTCTGTGCCCACAATGCTAGCTGTACTTAAACATACTGTATTCAAATGCCAATAACTTTAAAATTATATATGACAGCATGGTACTGTAAGCAAGGAAGTTGTTCAGCACCAAAATACCTACAAAATGAGCTGTGTTTCATTTGCAGATATCTTTTAGTTTTTTTTATAGTTGGCAAAAAAGACAGCAGAAAATTCCATTTTTTTCACTGTTTCGACAAATGCGAAGAACTTTAAAACAAAAAATGACATCATGCTACTGTGAGCACGACATTTGTTCGGCACAAAACTATCTACAAAATGAGTGCCATTTCCTTTATTTGTTCCATATCAATAAATAGGATGAACTCCACTCTGACACAACTTCCTTGTGGCAAATATTCCTTTTTTATTTCTTTCCAGAACACACATAAATGGGGAACATTTCGTGGAAACTCCACTTCCTCACCCCCTTGTGTTTCACATAAATAAATTATATAAATATATATATTACTATCATGATTAATTTGATTTTTAAATTTAATAGTCCAGATAATCACCAACTGGTCATATGATCTAATGTACATCCACCACTATTGGTCTACTCCACAAAAACAACACATTTATAAGCCATCATTATTTTACATATTTAACTGTGCCCCTCTTATTTTTTAACACACACACACACACATATATATATATATATATATACATATATATATATATATAAAATCTATTGTTGGGCACATTGTTTTCACCTTTTGAAATTATCCTCCAAACTTATAGCATATGATAATTATTTATGTACTTCTCTCACCTTTTTCTTACTGAGACTTACCCCTTTATCACATCTTATTCCTGATGGACTCAAACTTGCCACTGTATTACAATCTGCATAAAAAAATATATATAAGACCATCATGTCTTATGCCAATTCAGATATTTAATAGTTCACCTTCCTTACATTATTCCTATATCAGATTAAATATGTCTATGATATTCACACTTTCATAACAAATGTATAAATCTAATATGACCGTATTTCACTGCAACCCCATTGCTTTCCTGATTGCTTTCTTTGTTATTTCTACTCATATTTACAACTCATGTATGCACGTGTAACATTGCTTATTCACATTGCTCTCACCGTGTTTGAACACTTCTCAAAAAAAACTTTCATTTCTTTACTGGCATTCTGTCTGTTGCAGTGTCTGCCTGTAAGTGTCTAAAACAATAAGATAAGGGCCCAAATAACTCTCTGTGTGTGCGTAATCACAATATCTTACAAACTTTTTAAAACTCATGTAGGGAGTCTAACTTACTTTCGGTGTGTTTTCTTGCAGCATAGCAATCAGCAGCTCTCCCTGTGTAAGGATGCCGCTGCTCCAAACTACGCAGTTTAAATACTGCTTCAAGGTGGGGGGAGCCTGACGTCTCTGTAGACATCACTGCATTGACACCACCTCCCAGTGCAGGCTATCTGTGCGGGAACCACATGAACATATCAACTGCTATGGCGCTGTGGCAAGATGAATTGGTGGAAACCAACAGAGCAAGCAGGAGTGTTCGATAGTGGTTTGCCCCCCACCTAAGGTTCGAAACCTTAAATTAAATTTATACTTCGTATTATTAGTTTTTTCAGTTTTTTTACTATGTGGACATTCGATTCATAGACCTTAAGTATGGGTGGATCAGCAGCGGGAGGGGTGACACATGGACGTCCATGGGGGAACCACTTATTACGTCTCAATTTAGACCCTTATATACACAAATATGAGGGAGAAAAAAGAGAGGGGGAAGCAATCCGTGGAAACGTAAGCCTACATCTGTATCCATAAACTTAGCAATATTCCTACAACCATACTCATACATAACATTTCGACACTTTGTCTTATTGGCACAGCTGCCAACTGCAGTCTTCATTCAGGCCAAACCTATGGCTCATGCTGTCCAATGTGAAAATCCAAAAGACCTCCCTTATGCGCAGGACGTCATCCCATCTGATATTTCTCTGTTGAAGTTCACAAACATGTTCCAGTCCCCAGAACCTTAAACTTGACATGGAATATTTTGCTGCTGTGAAATGCTTTGCTACTGATGAGGCCTTGTCTTGTGTATGGATTTTGCTCTTATGCTCGCTGATCCTTGTTCTTAAGTCCCTTGTGGTCTTACCCACATAGATTCTGTTGCATGGGCAGAGTATGACATATATCATGTGATCTGTAGCACATGGTATATGTTGTTTGATGTAGTATTTTCTGTTCATGAAGGGATGCTCAAAAAAATGCTTGTTCCATGTATTACCACATTGAAAACAGCAGCGACACTGGAAGCTTCCATTTTTATAGGGGGCCCAGCAATAATGACTTCTGTTGTTTAAATGTTGTTCTGTGTGAAGTATGTACCAACTGGTCTCTTATAGTTCTATTCCTCTTGGATGCTATCAATGGCATCTCCCTAAACCTCTTGACGAGGTGCCTTTGTAAATGAGTCTTTTACTCAAAGGTCTGTAAACCGATGATCTAATAAATAAATAAATAAATAAATAAAAATAAATAAATAAATCTAAGGTTCTCTACATCATTTGCCTGAACTATATGCCAATTGCCCCTCATGATGTTGTTTATTCTCCCTTTCAAATGGATATACTTCATAGAGAACACCATTCTACCTTCTACATCTCTTTTCTTGTCTCCCAATAGTACAGTAAGTCACCTCTCTGCATATTCCCTACTTCTTCTTGTGCTCTGTGAACTAGAGGCATCTTGTACCTCCTGCTAACAAATCTGTGAACCATGTCCTCAGCTAGCTCTCATAATCTGCGCTTTTGGTATACTGTTCTTTAAAACCAGGTAAGTAAGTAAGTAAAAAGTAAGTAAAATGTTATTTTTTAAGTGCTTTCCAAAACCAAAGCGCTGTACAGAGTTAAAACTAACACTTTAAAAGACAGCAACAATTAAATAAATAGTAATAAAATAATTCTCCATATGCTTTATAAAACAAAAATGTTTTGAGCTCTGATTTAAAACTCTTGACGGTCAGGAATTCTCATATCTAACGAGTTAGAGAATTCAACAGAGCAGGGGCAGCATAGGAAAATGCACGTGCCCCAGATGCCTTCAAACGAACCCTGGGAATCTCTAGCAATCCCTCATTGGTGGATCGGAGTGAATGAGAGGGCAGTAGGGAGTGAGGAGATCTTGCAGATATCGCAGTCCCTGTTCATGTAGGGCTTTACAGGTCAGTAATCAGACCTTAAAGGTGATCCGCCACTGAACCAGCAGCCAGTGCAGTCCGTGCAGCACAGGCATAATATGACTAGTTCTAGATGTCCCAGTCAAAAGCCTGGCCGCCATGTTCTACACTAGCTGCAAGGGGTAGATATCAACCCCAGTAGCCCTAGGTACAGATCATTGCAGTAATCAAGGTGGGTGGTCACGAAGGTGTGGACCAAAGTAGGAAGGTCAGCCAGAGGAACCAGGTGTTTCATCCAGGTGATATTTCTAAGATGGTAAAAGGAAGTCTTGACAATGGCAGACAACTGCAATTTCAGGGTCAAACCGTCGTCAATAATAATGCCCAGATTGTGCACCTGGTCTGAGGTCGAGAGCTGGACACCGTCAATCCATAAGCCTGTCGGAACCCCTGCCCTACAACCCGCCTCAAGGCAACCCGGGTCCACAACCAACTCCTCAGTCTTATCCAGATTTAACCTCAGCCAGCTGGCACTCATCCAGTCTTTGATTTCAGATAGACAGCTGTTAAGCATAGAGATTGCATCATCCTGTCCGGGAGTAAAGGACAGACACAGTTGGGTATCATCTGCATAGCAGTGAAAACCCAGACTGTATCGCCTAATGATGTCTCCCAATGGCAGCATGTAAACTGCGAACAACATGGGTGTCAAAATGGAGCCCTGCCGCACCCCACAGGACGGAGAGATGGCATCAGAGGAATAAATTCCAGTGACAACCCTCTGTGTCCGGCCTGTGAAGAAGGATCAAAACCAGTGTAGAACTGTACCAGACAGTCCACAAAGAAACCGTAGGTGCTCCAAAAGCACACCATGGTCCACAGTATCAAATGCTGCAGAGAGATCAACAAGGACTAGAATAGTATGAGCCTTTCGATCTCTTGTAATTAGGAGGTCATTTAAAACCCGGACAAGAGCGGTCTCGGTGTTATGTCTTTTCCTAAACCCTGACTGGAGAGTATCATAGGCATAGTGATTTGTAAGATGGTCATCTAGCTGTATCGCAACCACCTTTTCAATAACCTTACCCACAAAGGGCAGGTTAGAGATAGGTCTAAAGTTAGCTAGACAGTCTGGGTTCAAGAAGGGTTTTTTAAGGAGTGGTCGAATGATCGCCTCCTTTAGGGGATCAGGAAAGACCCCCTGCTCCAAAGACTTCCAGACAATTTCAGCAAGGATCGGGGCAGATGACATCTACGCAACCTAACAATAGTGGCTTAGGGCCTGGATCCAAACTACAGCTGGTTGGTCGTACAGTCTGAACAATCCTCACAGTGTCCATGAACTCCAGCCTACTAAAGTCAAACCAGATAGCACGGGTGTTCGTTTCCTCTCGCCGATCTCTACAAACCCTTAAAGAGGGAGCTGGGCTGATGCCCGACCTAATGCTGGCAATATTATCTGCGAAGAACCGTGCAAGCTCATCACACTTTATTTTTGAAAAATCTCTTCCAGACTGCAGACAGAGTGAACTGCACAATCTGTCAACAGTCTGAAAGAGTTGAGCTGGTTGGTTCCGCGCAGCAGCAATCTCCCCGGACAGGAACTTTGCTTTCTTACGGGTGATTGCTGATTGATAGACACCATAATGGTCCATCAATCTAAGCCTGTCAGCATCCAGGCTGGATTTCCACCAAGCCCTCTCTAGCCTTCGCCCAACTCTCCTCAGCTCCTTCAAGGACCCATCAAACCAAGGGGTTCTTGGGTGCTGAGTGAGCGGGCGAACACAAACAGGAGCAATGGAGTCAAGGGAATTGCCCACCGCCTTATTATAGGCAAGTACAAGATCCTCTGGACTCATGCACTCACTTGAAACACCCGATAGGTCCAGTACCACCGATAGGCCCTCTGGGGTAATTCCCCTCAAAGGTTGATACCGGACCATCTCCGTAGTGGCAGACCTATTTGGGGGTGCCCCAAAACTGAATCTTATGGTGTGATGGTCTGTCCAGGCATTGGGTTCCACCCCCAACTGCATGATCTCCATCTCCAGGAGAAACGCTAGGTCCAGTGAGTGACCCCCTATATGGGTAGTAGAGGTAACCACCTGTGTAAGGCTCAACATAGTCATAAGTCAGAGGAGGTTATTTCCAAAATGTGAGAGTTCATCATTGACCCAGGCATTGAAGTCACCCAGTATTAACCATCTGGGTGACTCCAATGCCAAGTCGACAAAGAAGTCCGCAAACTCCTTCAGGAATTCTCCACCATCACTGGGTGGACGGTAGATGAGGAGAATCCTGAACCCTACACCTGCTCCCAGGATACGCTCAAAGGATTGAGTGTGACCCACTGGTACATCCACAAGACCCAGCTCCGTTTTAAAGAAAAAGGCTACACCCCCACCCCTATGATACAACCTCGGGCAGTGTATCACCGAGAACCCAGCCGGAGTAGCAGATGCCAGTATAGGGCCTGCATTCTCATCTAGCCAGGTCTCAGTGATGCATGCCAGGTCATATGCTGCAACAAGATCAGCTATAATAGCGGTCTTGTTCCTAATTGACCTGGCGTTACACAACACCACCCAGGTTGGATGGGTTTTCAAGGAGGGTCACAATATCTGCCCACAATTTGCAGAGCCCTTGGGTATGGGAATCAGGCAAGGAGGACCCCTCTCCTGATCCCATTTTGGCCCAGGGGATCTCCTAGTCCCCACTGTCTCTATCTGCCAACCCCTCTCCATTCTCCAACTCTGCCCAGTCCATTCACCCCTCAAACGTCTCCTTACTATACCCAGTGCATGACATCTTCTATAGACATCAGCTAATAAAAGGGGACAATGAAAAGGGCGGAGATCCCGAAGCAGAGTGGGAGAATAATGCCTGACCGTCTTAGAACCCTCCCAGCACATCTTAATTGAACAGTTAGTAAATAACCAGACAGTTAAAAATAACCAAACTATACTATCTCACTGCCACAGTATAATTATCAATTATATACTGTACATACATCAAAATCCAACACACATAACCAAACAACCACATAAATATCCAATCAATCAAAACACACACACTATAACAAATCAATTTAAAATAAACAAAACAATTATTACCACATAGAAATAAAATAAATGAACAAATTATTTGTGCTTATAGTCCAATTAAGTCCCATAGGTCCTGTACGGAAACCAGTCCCTTTTTGTCCAGATCAATTCATACAAATCATTACAGTAGACAGCACTATTTAGAAAATGACCATTAAATGTTCTTATTATTGTAGACTAAAGGACCTCTCACTTCCCCGGCCATAGTAGGCTTTATTCTGAGACTCTGCTGTCACCAGAGATCTTAAGAAAGTACCATTAATTCATGGCCAATTCAATGTAGTAGCCTTTCCAGGCCTGCAGAAATAAAAATCCAATGTCAAAGATTGCGAGGAAAATAACTACCATACGGGAGGTTGCCGCCCCAGCCGGGACCAGGACAGCACCCCTAGCAATGAAACCACCCACCAGTGGATCCCACCGGTAGGCCTAGGAGGCACTGATTACTCACTTCCTCCCTTCAGCAGGCCTAGAGCCTGCATCACCCATCCTGAGCCCAGCCAGAGCAACGAGTACCCCAGGTAGCTCACCCCACAATTCTCATCTACAGTTGCCCCGAATTCAAAGTAGCATAAGATGAAATGTAATGATGAATCCGACTGATACAAATGCAGGCAGAAAATCCATTAGATGTAAACTCCCCACAAATTCAAAGGCTCACCACATCACATCAAATAGTTAGGACTTTAATTCCTTAACAATCCATCAAACTTCTCCACGGTAGTCAAAGCTTTAAATCCTGGATACTCCATCAGATTTCTCCACGGTAGTCCAACCAAAAAATAGCAGCTCTCCTTAATCCACATAAACAGTTATTATGGTCCAAAACGAGTACTTTCCCAGGCGAAGAATCACCAGTCTGCATGTTTTTTTCACCGCTCAAAAGGCCAGCAAATCTGTTCCACCATTAGGTCAAGATTCAATTCAAACAATTCCAAAGCACATAAAAATAAAATATAGTCTGCAAACTGCAAACAGTCAGATCGCAGAGTCCATACATCCACACGCCGCAATAAGATTGTCAGAGAAACTCCAATACAACAAGTCATAAACGGGAATGGCAGCGGTCTCTACAGTTGGAAATAATCGGCAGTCTATACAAAAATAAAATAAATGATAAGATGTGTGGAAAAGATGCTACACAGTATCAAGGAGCTCAAAACCAAAAAATAGACGAACAAACCAAAAGACCATGCAGAGGCTAGCCCGGCGTGGCCGCCATCTTCCTGGAAAAATGTAACGTGGTGTTCCTATCAGTTGGTTTTCAGTATAATGTTGTGGCTAAACCAGTTTCTGTCTTATAAATTTCTAGGTCAAGGAATGGGATTCTAGTGTTATCTGCTGTCATCGTAAATGTCAAAGATCTATTCCTACTATTTAAATACATTTCAAATCTGTTAAGAGCTTCTCTAGTTCCTCTCCACATCATTAAGATGTTGTCAATAAAACATCTCCAAAACAAAATGTTTTGGAAGAATGGATTACCGGCAACATCTAAAACGTAAGTTTTTTCAAATTCCCTCATAAAAATGTTTGCACCATGCTCCCCATCGTGGTTCCTCTCACTTGTAAGTAATAGTTGTTTTCAAATACAAAAGAGTTTTTTCCCAATACTATCTAAGCCAGTTGTGTTAAAAATTCACTCGAGGGGTGTGTATCTTCCCTGCCATTCAATGTGTCCAATAATGCTTCTAAGCCTTCCGTATGCTGTATACTCATATACAAATATTTTATGTCAAAAGTGACCAAAATGATATTTTCCCACTACCAGTTATTATTATTGATTTCACCTAACATCTGGATCACATGTCCTGAGTCTTTAATATATGTTTTCATTTTTTCTACCTCTGGTTCATACATGTTTCCTTTATTTGTACCTTTTTTTTTTTTTTTGTGATTAGCAAAAGATGTAGAACTTTTTTTTGTTCACTTGTTGCAACATACAAATGCAAATAGCTTTAAAATGAAAAATTATAGTACAGTACTTTGAGCACAAAAGTTGTTCAGCACAAAAATATCTACTAAATGAGTGGTGTTTCATTTATAGATACCTTTTAGAGTTTTTATAATCAGCACAAAATGACAGGAAATTAAATGTTTTTTTTAACTTTCTTGGAGGTATGGGCATAAATGGAATATGCTAACCCCACTGGGAATATTGTGGATATTTTTTGTTCTACTACTGATTGACCTGATGACATCAGTGACATCATGAGGGGCGAGCACCACTAATTACCAGTAGCTGCAACAATGACTGTGAAATTGCTCAGGGTAGGTTTGGTCTGATTTCTAGCCAATCATGAGATCTCCACTGGACACATTTGAACCACTCTTGCCACAGTCTGACACTGTTTGCAAATTATTGGTGAGCACCTCTAATTAGCAGAAGTTGCAAGAACGGCTGTGAAATTGCTCAGAGTTGGTCTGGTCTGGTTTTTAACCAGTCACAAGACATTTCCTGGACACTTTTGGATCACTCATGCTATGGTCTGACACTGTGAATTATTGGTGAGCACCTCTAATTAGCAGAAGTTGCAAGAATGGCTGTGAAATTGCTCTGAGTAGGCCCGGTCTGGTTTCTAACCAGTCATACAGCCTCCACTGGACACTTTTGAATCACTCTTGCTACAGTCTGATGCTGTTCCTGAATTATTGGTGAGCACCTCTCATTAGCAGAAGTTGCAACAATGGTTGCAAAATTGCTTAATGTAGGCCCATTCTGGTTTCTAACCAGTCATGGGACATCTACTGGACACTTTTAACTCACTCTTGCTATGGTCTGACATTGTTTGTGAATTATTGGTGAGCACCTCTAATTAGCAGAATTTGCAAGAATGGTCACAAAACTGCTCACAGTAGGTCTGGTCTGGTTTCTAACCAGTCATGGAACCTCCACTGAACACTTTCAGACCACCCTTGCCACAGTCTGACACTGTTCATGAAATTTTGGTGAGCACCTCTAATTACCAGAAGTTGCAAAAGTGGTCGATAAACTTCTCAGAATAGGCCTGATCTGGTTTCTAGCCAGTCATGGGACATCTATTGGACACTTTTGGACCACTCTTACCACAGTCTGACACTATTCATGAATTATTGCTGAGCACCTCTAATAAGCAGAAGTTGCAACAACGGTTGTGAAATTGCTCTGGCTAGGCCCAGTCTGGTTTCTAACCAGTCATGAGACCTCCACTGGACACATTTGGACCACTCTTGCCACAGTCTAACACTGTTCCTGAATTATTGGTGAGCACATCTCACTAGCAAAAGTTGCAAGAATGGCTGCAAAACTGCTCAAGGGAGGCTCTTTCTTGTTTCTAACCAGTCATGGGACATCAAATGGATACTTTTAACCCACTCTTGCCATGTTCTGACACTGTTTGTAAATTATTGGTGAGCACCTCTAATTAGCAGCAGTTGCAATAGTGGTCACAAAACTGCTCAGGGTAAACCCAGTCTGGTTTCTGTTCAGTCATGGGACCTCCACTGGACACTTTCAGACCACTCTTGCTACAGTCTGCCACTGTTCGTGAATTATTGGTGAGCACCTCTGCTTACCAGAAGTTGCAACATTGGTCACAAAATTGCCCAGGGTTGGTACAGTCTGGTTTCTAACCAGTCATTGGACATCTACAGGACACTTTTGGACCACTCTTGCCAAAGTCTAACACTGTTTCTGAATTATTGGTGAGCACCTCTAATTAGCAGAAGTTGCAACAATGATCATGAAATTGCTCAGGGTAGACCTTGTCTGGTTTCCAACCAGTCATGGGACCTCCTCTGGGCACCTCTGGACCATTCTTGCCACTGTGTGACACTGTTCATGAATTAATGGTGAGCACCTATAATTAATAGACATTGCAACAATGGTCGTGAAATTGCTCAGGGTAGGCCCATCATCAGGAAACTGAGGTAATATTCCAGCTTAAAAGGCACACAGGTGAGTGACACAAAATGAGAGCAAAAAAAGGAAAATGACAGCAGAGTGAGATGTACCTTTGGGAAGTATGGAGAAGGCAGTTTTCATGTGCACTGACTAAATGCAAGGAAGAAAAGGGAGTGTCAGTGAGTGGCTGTGTGAGATGTACAGCATGCCTTATATCACTTTGCCTGATAATGTAAAGTGGGAATTCAAGAATCTGTAGCTCACACTGTCACAGCAAGGCAGCATTGACAGAGCAGGGGAAAATAGAAATGGAAATATTGAGTGTACAACAGTTGTGCCCACCACTTCCCTCCTTCGGAAGGCAGGAAGTGGGAGCTGTTTGAATAACAAATTGCAGTTTGGTTAATTGGCAGAGAGGAATCCTCAGATTGTTTCTGACATTCGTGCCTCTGTAGAGGTCCCATCTGCCACCAGACGGAACTGACAATCAGTTTCAGATGTACCGGCTGCCCCCCCCCCAAGCCCCATCCAATCTGCCCAAGCCTGTCTTATTATGGGACTGTGCCCCTATCACACCATTAGCCATTTCCCCAGAGTTGCATGACCATGTCCCAACCCTGTTTACAGGCTGTCTCAGTCTGACTGATATTTATTTCCCTGTTGCCCGCTGCTGAGAGGCATAATAACCCTGACCCGTCTTGGCAATTCCTATTTCATAAGTGTAATGTAGCTATGGCACTTGCTTGTGTGTGTATAGTCTACACTCCCTGTTCCTAGTCTGCAATGCATGGATGTCAGAAATAATCTGAGGACCTCACTCCTCCAATTAACCAAACTACAATCTGCTTCTCAAATAGCTCCCACCTACCACCTTCTGAATGGGGTTGGTGTGTGTGTGAAAGCCTATTGTATGCTTAATGTTTCCATTTCTGTTTTCCCCTGCTCTGTCAATGCTGCCTCGCCATGATAGTGCGAGACACATATTCTTATATTTTCACTTTACATTATCAGGCAAAGTGATCTAGAGCACTCTGCATTTCTCATGCACCCATCCAACAACACTTCCCTTTCTTCCTTGCATTTAGCCAGTGCATATAAAAACTGCCTTTCCGTACTACCCACAGCTACATCTCACTCTGCTGCCATTTCCCTTTTTTTGGTTTCATTTTGTGTCATTCAGCTGTGTGCCAGATGTAAGTTTGTATGTTACCTCTGTTTCCAGGTGAAGAAGCCAGTGACCTAGTGCTCCTCAGATCAGCCACCTGCTGACTCTTCCATGACCTTAGCATGTGCTTCCAGTGCAGTATAGGTGTCTGCAGCACCTGAGTGAAGCCATACACACGACCCAGGTGGTTGAGGCACTCAGCTGTGCCTTGGGCCTCACAACCCACCTGGGCTGTGCAGTAGTTTATCATTACCACCCTCCCTGTGGTGTATTATTGCTTACTTACAATTTATAATGTGATTCTATGGGAATTTTGTATCGTGCGTCACAGGTGGTTGAAGACACTCGGTGTTACCTTCTGCCAGCATGTCCTTTACCACCATTCCCACCCCAATCATGCAAAGCATCAAATACCACAGGGCTTCTATACCACTGATGAACATCTGGCATTGACAAATGCGTGTTTACATTATGCAGCACATCGAGGAATGCAGTGTAACATAAGGCACAGATGGCTAGTGAGCTCATATAAGTGAGTATTAGGTAACTGCACATTGGAACATTATGAGGTAGTAAATTCTAAGTGATGCAAAGAAAAAAAATATTTAAGTGAAGTACTTCAATGCATGTTAAAATAATAATAAAAGTAAATGTATTAATATAAAGTTTTGAATTAACAGATAAAGAAAAGGTATAAAACTGAGATACTTGCAATCGAAAGTGCAGCCAGGGGAAGCTGTGAGGCTGATAAACAACTAGGTAGCAACTCTGTGTGCTCAGTTAAGATTAATGTAACTGGTTTATATGATGGAGATGATTTCATAAAAATGAGATTTAAATTTCCTAATTTTCTGTACTTTTAGAAAATCACAAACAATAACAAAACAAGTGACAAATTGCCCTACTGTATATATTCTAGTATGTAACAACTTATGTTTGTTGCTTAATCAAGTGCTTGATTAATCTGTACATGTATAATGACTAAACTAGATATTTAAAATGCAACATAAGTTTCATTTACTGTCCCCCAGAAGAAGTTGAATGCAGGAAAACATCGGGGATTATGCAAATAAACTATCTTTATCAGAACAGTTATGGTGTATTGACATTTTTGAGCTAGAGTGGTCCACACCCACTCTGCACCACAGCTATTAGTAGCCAGGGCAAAACTACAAACGTTATTATGAGTCACGGCCCATTTCCTTAAAGGGAAAGCCCACTCAGCCTTTTTTCTGCATAAGCCCCGATGTTTTCCTGTATTCAACTTCTTCTGGGGGACTGTAAATGAAACATATATTGCTTTTCTTGGCTTTCTGGCCAATGCCCTTTGGGGTAACCATTGCCTCAGTGTTTACGCTCTGTGGTTCTTTGTCTTTTAACTGTTTTTTTGTTTTAATTGGGTTCACCACAACATAACCCAGATATACCATCTTAGGGTAGCTGGTTCATTCCACTGGGGTGAAACAAACAGACTAGGCACACTGATGAGTCTTGGTAGGACGAAACACGTGTCTGTGTCTTCTGTTGGCACCCTTTGCAAACTGTGTGAGAGGCCTTTTGGCACCATGCATTTCTGCTCAAAGTAGAACCAGCATAATATTCTGTGGTGATTTGCATATGCAGCCCATGATACTTTGCATTATGTGGGCATGTGTGATTTTGTATTTCTTTGAAACTTGGCTTCCCGGCCAATGCTCTTTGGGGTAACCATTGCCTCAGTGTTTGCGCGCTGCGGTTCTTTGTTTTTTTCTGTATGCCAGTTTAGTTTGTAGGTCTGAACAATGATTCCCTATCTTACATCACCCTAATTTCATTCTAATTTAAATTTAAATAAAGATGCTTCATTCTGTTCTGCCCTGGTGTGCATACCTGTTTGACTTCATTACAATGGTCATGATCTGACTTATGCAAGGCATCATGGTAGTTGATGATGCATACAGGTAAATGCACAAGCCAGCAGAAGTGCTACTCTCAGTCAGTTCTGTTGTATGTGTTCTGAGCTGTGTTCTTGTCTTGTGCTGCCATCAAACTCTTCAAGGTAAATTCCCTGCTATTTTCATTGCTTAAAGTTCATCTGAGTTGGATGGATGCGGGTGCTTCTGATGTTTAGTTATTCGATTGAGTAATTGGATTAAATGCTAGGAGCTCTGTTTGCTTGCTTACTGAGTAGGAATGGACAGGCCACCTGTGACCCGATTCTGATTCCGACTCTAATATTTTTTCAAAAGGCTCTGATTTACTCTGATCAATTCTAGACCTATTTTAGTCTGAGTATGAGAAATGCGTCAGTATTATTCTTTTAGATCCCTCCATTAAAAAAAAATAAAATTGAACCTTTTTTTTTTTTAAATGTGTCTGTATTTTCATGTTGTTTGGTCAGCAAGCAGCCAACAGCAATTAAAATAAATATATAACAGTCACCAGTACTGCAATAGTGGGTCACTGAACAAAGAGATCAGGGCAGGGTACCCAAAAATTAAGTGGTGTGATTTGTGACTAAGTGACGTGAATCAGAAGATTCATGTACAGGGTTGCACCTAAAAATTAAGTGGTATCAAACAAGAAGATTCAATAACACTGAAAATCACTAAAAGTGCTACAGAAAAACACTGACAAAATGGTTTACTTAAACATGGACATAAAACAGAAGATTCAGTAAACAAACAGTATTGCACTCAAAAATTAAGTGGCGTGACTCATGAGGATCGTTGCTAAGTAATATTAACAGAAGATTCCATGAACAGGATTGCACCCTAAAATTAAGCGGTGTGATTTGTGACTAAGTGATGTAAAACAGAAGACAGGGTTACATCCAAACATCAAATGGTATCAAACGGAAGATGCAATAACGCTGAAAATCACAAAAAGTGCTACAGAAAGACACTGACCAAATGGCCTACTTAAACACAGACGTGAAACAGAAGATTCAGTAAGCGAACAGGGTTGCTGCACCCAAACATTAAGTGGCATGATTTGTGAGGATCGTGACTAAGTAAAGTGAAACAAAAGATTCAGGTCTGGATATTCAGACTGTACCAGACAATGGCGTAAGCCTGGGTGCAGCGCAACTGGGATGGGCCGGTGCCAGGGCCAGGTGATATTCAATGGTGATTCGCCATGGCACAGCACCATTGAATATGGCATGGTCAGCTACATACTGTGCATGGTGCAGTGGCAATGCACCAGTGCAAATCACAGATAGGGAGAACGGGGATGTGCCAGCGCAAGAGCAGTTGTGCTAGGTGCCTCACCCACGATATTCAGCAGGCGGCAGGCAAATGAGGCCATAAAATATGCAAGGTGCAAATGGGGCCATTTGCATGTCATTATGGCCCCATTTGCATGCCTTATGCAGGCAGCCTGGCAACTTGTGCCTGGTGCCCTACACAGCATGATGTGTGTAGTTGGTATCCCGTGGCATCCCCGCCCTATAGCCGCAATCACTTAAATGCATAACAAATAATCCCTGGTAGTCTAGTGGCCCCCCTGAGTCTCCAATTCCCCCATAATTGTAATAAAAGACCTTCCCTGGTAGTCTAGTGGTCCCCCTTCCCACCCGATTCTCCATGAATGTAAACATGATGGTCCCTGGTGGTCTTGTGGATCCACCCTCACCCATTGCCTTGATCATGGTAATCCTCCATACATATATGCAGTGATTATCCAGTGGCATCCTCCCCTCCCACCCACACTGAACCCCTTGCCCACCCCACTCCCCCATCATTGGCGGGCAGCTGCAACCTGCCCGCATACTGCCTGGCTGTCCGCTGAATGACAGGTACAGTATGTGCTATAAGCACATTGGTCCCCAGTGTGGACAAATGGACTTGCAGGGCATACTGTACTAGACAGTCCCAAATATGTGAATGCTTAAAATCTGATTTTGTTCCCATTCATTTCAATTGAAAAGTTCAATAAAATTCTAAGTCCAAAAAGTTGTTCTTTTCTGATCATTCATTATATTTCTTAAGTGCTTTTTTCCCTTTCACACTCACAAACCCTATGGGTATTAACTTTCGGGCTAACACTGAAATGGGAGTTTCAATCAATCAATCAATCATTTATTTTTTTGTATAGTGCAATTAAAAATTATCAAAGCACTTTACATATATCGGTACCACAAAACACATCATACACAGTATTAAAAGCATATCGGTTCAGTAATTCAAAACATATCCAAGCAGTATTAAATATAAAACAACAGAGACATCAGGCTTCAGTAAAGGCTAACTCAAAGAGATGGGTTTTTAAAGCAGATTTAAACATCTCAGCAGTCAGGCACTCTCTCACCCGATGAGGTAGAGAATTCCTCAGGGTCGGGGCTGCAAAAGCAAAAGATCTAGCTCCCTAGGTCTTCAAATGGACCCTGGGAACCTCTAGCTACTCCTCATTAGCAGAATGGAGTGGGTGGAGGGGGCAGTAGGGGCTGAGGAGATCTTGCAAATAATGTGGTCCCTGCTATGTAGGGCCTTATAGGTCAGCAATCCAACCTTGAAGGTGATCCTCCACTGAATCAACAGCCAATGCAGGCAGCAGAGCACAGATGTGACATGGCAAGATCTCAATAAGCCAGTCAACAACCTTTCAGTTGCATTCTGCACTAGCTGGAGGTGGTGGAGGTCCACCTCCAGTAACCCTAGGTATAGGGCATTGCAATAATCAAGGCACAAGGTCACAAAGGCGTGGACCAACATTGGAAGATCATTAGGCGGGACCAAGTGATCAATCCAGGTGATATTCCTCAGATGGAAAAATTAGGTCTTGATGATGGCCAACAACTGAGACTTAAGCATCAGCCCATCGCCAATAATAATGCTCAGATTTCACACCTGATCAGAGGTCACTAACTGGCTGCCCCCCAGTCAAAGCCTGGATGACTGCCCAGTAGATGACCCCTCTACCTGATGACCTGGGTCCACAACCAACACCTCAGTCTTATTCAGGTTCAACCATAGCCAGTTAGCACTCTTCTAGTCCTGAATCTCAAATAGGCCGTTATTAAACACCAATATAGTGCCACTCTGCTTGGCACAAAGGACATGTACAGCTGAGTACTGTCTGCATAGCGGTGAAAACTCATATAATGTCCTAATCTGTCCCCTAACGGCAGAATATACACTGCAAACAACATGGGTGAAAGTATAGAGCCCTGCAGCACCCCACAGGATGGGGGAAATGGGTAGGGGGAAAAAAAAACAGACTCTACTCTCTGTATCCTTCCTGTGAGGAAAGAATTGAACCAACTAAGGACTGTCACAGACAGACCACAGATCAGCCTCAGGCACTCCAACAACACACCATGGTCCAAGGTATCAAATACCACAGAGAGATCGAGGAGGGCCAAGATCGAACGGGTCCTCTGATCTCTCCCTATTAGGAAATCATTAAGTACCCAAACCAGCACCATCTTGGTGCTATGCCTTTTTTTGAAACTGAACGGGAGAGGATCATAGATATCATGGGTGGTAAGATGGTCTTTGAGCTGCAGTGCGACTGCTTTCTCAATAACTTTGCCCACAAAGGACAGGTTGGAGACAGGCCTGTAGTTTGTGAGACAGTCAGGGTAGAGAGAAGATTTTTTCAGAAAGGGCACACAACCACCTCCTTCAGCACGTCTGGAAACACCCCAGTCTCCAACAAACACCCAACACTCTCAGCCAGAACTTGTCCGATAACCTCCATGCACCCTACCAGGAGGCATGTTGGACCCGGGTCCAAACTACAGTAAGTCACCCGCAAGCCCTGGACAATCTTCATGACTTCCACAATTGCCAACCTGTCAAAGCTGGACCAGACAAACTGGGCGTATGCAACCCCACACCGATCATCGTGCTGCCCATTTGAACGAGCTGTACAGATCCCTGACCTGACGGTGATAATCTTATCTGTGAAAAAGCGAGTGAACTCATTACACTTATTTTGTGAAAAGACTCCCCAGTGCTGAAGACAGACTGGATTGCACAGTCTCTCCACAGTATGGAAGAGCTGAGCTGGTCAATTTTGTGCAGCAGCAATTTCCCTGGACAGGAACTCTGCCTTCTTACGAGTGATAGCCGATTGATAGCTCCTATAATGAGCCATCAAATTAAGCTCGTCCTCCATCAGGCCAGATTTCCTCCAGCAGCATTCCAACCTTCGACCCACTCATCCCAACTCCCTCAATTGTCCATCAAACCAGGGAGACTGAGGGCTGAGAGTGAGGGAAAAATGTGGACAGGAGCTATGGAATCCAGGGCAGCTGTCACCACCTTATTATAGGTTAGTAGCAGCTTCCCTGTATCTGAGCTTACACTGGATCTGCTCGATAGGTCCTGCACCACCATAAGACCATCAGGGGTCAAACTCCATAATGGATGGTACTGGACCATCTCAGTGGGGGCAGGTCTATTAAGGGGGGCCTCGAAACTGAACCCTATAGTGTGATGATCGGACCATCCGACGGGTTTAACCACCACTTCGGAGATCTCCAGACAGAATACCAGATCCAATGAGTGACCTTGTATGCGGATCACAGCAGTAATCACCTGTGTGAAGCCCAGCAAAATCATCATCTGGATGAAGTTCTGACCAAAATTTGAGAGCTCATCATTGACACAGGCATCGAAGCCCCCCAGAACCAACCGTCTGCGAGACTCCAACACAATGTCTACAATGAAGTCTGTGACTTCTTGCAGGAAATCCTTCTTGCTCCCTGGTGGACGGTAGATGAGTAGTATCCTGTAACCCACACCTGCGACCATGATACACTCAAAGGATCTGGTTGGCCCAACTGGCACATCTATAAGGCCCATTTCGGTTTTTAAACAAATGGGCACTTCCCTGCTCATACAATCCAGTCTCAGGCAATGTATCACTGAGTACCTGTCTGGAACCGCTGACTCCAATATGGGCCTGCATTTTTATCCAGCCAGGTCTCGGTGATACTTGCCAGGTTGGATGTTCCAACAAAATTGGCAATCAATGCTGTCTTGTTTTTAACTGACCTGGCATTGCATAGCACTGCCCAAGTTGGATGGGCAGTCAAGGTTGAACACTCTATTTGCCCACCAACAGTGGAGCCCTTGGGTATGGATATCAGGCAGGGTGAACCCCTCTCCTGGCCCATTTCACCCTACGGCATCTCCTTGACACAATAACCCCAATCCGACTGCCCCTTTCCTCCCCCCCACCAAGCCTGCACTCCCCGACACCCCCTTGCTATACCCAAGGTGCAGCAGCACTTATATACTTCCACTAGTAGCGGGGGTAATCGAAAGGGCAGAAGGCCCAGAGCTCAGCAGGGGAGTAGTACCTGACCGCTGAAGCCTTCTGCTAGCACATACTGCTGTCCAGACCCAGCAGACACCAAGTTTATATAAAATCCTACACCCCTCTCTCTCTCTCTCTCTCTCTCTCTCTCTCCACACAATCTCTCTCTCTCTCTCTCTCTCTCTCTCTCTCTCTCTCTCTCTCTCTCTCCTCTCTCACTCAAACACTCTCTTTCTCACAATTTAAATAAACTACACACAAACCCACCCCAAAACAAAAATAAAAAGAGAAAACCACCCCAAAAGCAAACCTCACAATAGCAGCAAGTAATACAGAGCAGCAATAACACCAAATTACAACTACTAGCCACAGCTTTGAAAAACTATCCAAATAATGTTCAAGTGGTGGAGAGGAGGCTCTCACCACCCCTGCCTCCACAAACATCAAATTTGTCCAGCTGCAGTGGCACTGTCACTGCCACAGTTTATTACACTTAATGCAGATGCAGTTTTAAAATATAAAGAGGCCCTCTCACTGCCTCTCCTAGTCAATTTTATACAGTAAGAGCATATCCTCTCTAAAAACTGCTATGACTGCCACCTTTCACCTTTACCCTTTCTGGGTTCTCCAGATACACTTCTTGCTATTTACCACCCCTCTCTACCTTTGATCTGGCTCTCCTTCCCCCCTCTTCCTACCTCCATCCCCCTCTACCTCCCTTCCCCCACCCCTCCCTTCCTTCCTTCCTTCCTTCTCCTGCCCTTTTTCCCCTTAGGACTTTTTACCTCCTCGCCCTCTTGCATTTGCCCCCTAGCTCAACCTCTCTGACAATGTCTTATTGGACTGCCTACTCTACTCATACACTGCTGCAACAGAGCCATTCCCCGGTCCTGTGACTCAGGCCCCCCATGCCCTGTCTTTATTCTCACTCTCTTCCATCTCTGCCTTCTGCCTCTGTCTTATCTACATATCTTACACCCTTCCACAATTTCCCTTATGTTTTATATCGTTACTTCTATATTTCCTTATTTATTTTCCTTCCTTAGTTGTGTTTCATCATATTGTTTGTTTCTATCTTAATTTGTACTGATGCACTATTGTATTGTTACCACAATGATTGTAACTTATCCTATCTCCTTATTGTATTTTGTTATTGCACTGTTTGTCCTTACCTGAACTGTTTTTGATGAAGAGCCTTTATAAAAGAGCCCCTGACTCAAAGGTTTGTAATTCAGAGATTTTCAATAAATAAATAAAAAAATTATTATACGGTTACCAGAGTTCAAGGTTATGATGTACCAGTTTACCAGTCCTCACTGTAATACTGGGCAAGGTTTTACCAGGCCTCCTCAGTCTTCTGTTTTAGGATCCACAGATAGCATTCCCTGGGAAAATGAACTTCTTGCAGCAGCACTCTTACTGCCACTGCCACAGACTACAGAGACAGTCAGGCTTCCCCCAATGCAGGGTACTTCACTTCGGTGCTCCACCCTACTCAGAGCCACCAGTATTCCAACCTCCATCCAGTAACTCCTGTGGCCCAAGGGCAGCTCAAAAAGTGCCAACCCTCCAGCTAGCACAGTTTGAACTCTTAGAGGAAAACACCTAACCAAGCACCCCACACCAGGCAACCTTCCTGACCCCTGTAGACCGATGCACACACAGCTAGTCCTTCCAGACAACAGCTCCCCTCAGAAGATGTTGGAGCTCCTGGACCGAGGCAGATTCAAGTACCCAGTCCACTGCTGAACATGACCTGCAAGCAGGCCCGGCTCAACTCTGTTTGGCAAAAATGCAGTCTTGGGGTCGGGTCCACAATTTACCACTAGCCTGTGCTCCCCAACCTCCTCCCCCATCCATCATCACAGTCTTGGGATCGGGACCACCAGTTCACTACCAGCCGGTGCTTATCTGCCTCCTCCTTAGTTCATCAACCAGCAAGAACTGCTGCAACAGTTCCTGCAGCAGGATTCCCATACTTCGTGGCAAATATGAAGTACTTATTATGTCTTATACCATGTCCTGTTTCTCCAGAAACTTTTCAACTTTTCTTTACTTTGTGGCTCAAATGCCTGATTCTTATGCTGCAGGTTTTCCACATACATGAGCTGTCCAAGTATACACCCGCTCTGACCATGCTGAAATTCGGGCTTCTTTTGTCTCTCTCTAAAGAAAAGCTGAAACGTTTCTGGAGAAACAGGACACGATATAAGACACGATAAGTACTTTATGTTTCTCAGTGCTGTTGCACAGGTGTCTTGATTCGTAAGTGCTTAAAAAGATCAGATTTGAATAAAAGCACAAAGCACATTGTAAAATAAAATAAGCAAAATATAATTAAGACATTTGAGTCTTTTTTCTGAGTGCTAGTGAACTATTACTAATTATAATGATAAATCAATATATTTACAAAAATGAAGCTAGTTTGAAGTCCGAGTTAAAATCCAAGAAACCAGAGAGAAATGGAACACTTCAGCTGCAGAAAAATAAGAAGTAATTGGTGTTACTGCACCACCAACCTACTGTTGCCGAAAGCAAACAAATTAAAAGGAGCAAAAGTAATAACAAAATAAATATAAGAAAAGAATATAAGAAAAAAACACAAAATGCAAATGCAAAAACAAATTTAAATAAAGTACGCAAAAGAACTTAACATATTGAAAACACACTTAAAACCAAACTCAGTGAGCTGCTATTTCAACAGCCGCCCCAGCGTGGCAGCCATCTTCCATCTACCCTATCTACAATCTAGTTTGCCATATATGTGCTGCGAACACACATTTTGGGGTGATTTGAAAGCTGAAACCCATACACAGTTTGTGAAGGCGGGGAACACTCAACAGAAAAAATGAGGTAAACATGTTAAAAAACAAAAATGTTATGAATAATAAAAACAATCACTTTTTTGGACTTTTACTTCACTTTCCCACTGAATTATTGGGAAAGACAAATTTCAAGCCAGGCAGTCTTGTCAGAGTTCAAGATCTGTGCCTGATATCTGATTTATAAAGTTGTTTAAAAATGCAGACTGCCAATCAAATTAACGAACCAGTGCTTATGCCCAAAGTTAGCTATCTCTACAAAGTAAAATTCCACAGTTAACGAATAGGCAGGGAAAAATCCTATGGTCTGTTGCACATTTTTCCAGTGTAGAGATTTACTGGTCTAGAGGGGTGGGGTATCAATTTACATAAAAGGTGTAGAGAGAAAAAAAAATGGCATTTTTAGATTCGCTTTGCAAGATGTCAGAATAATGTATCTTGCATTGCGGGGAATGCCACAGCTGGCATTTAGGAAAGCTGGTTACAGCACAATGAAATATGGTTTACTACAGCTTGCAAATTACAGAGCCACATTAAAACAGAGCTATTTCAATTAAAGGGACACTGTTAGCTTTGCCCCTTCATTTTTGGCCAAACATAAACAGTGTGCCTGTTGGCACACATCTATCACATACATACTGCAGAACATCCCTATATATGCCAAATGTAATGATTTTTTACTGTTTTTATACATTTTAATGAACTAGCTTCCAAGTCAGGTCCATGTTAAGTTCTCCACCTACCACAAGCACATCCAGGCTGGGGCCACGCATCTGCCACAAGCGCGACCCCGAAGTAAGATTTTTTCAGACTCAGCTTGCAGCTACACATTGTGCGGGTCCCTAACGCTATTCTAAAATGCTTCATCTATGATCAACTGCAAACTGAGCACTGGGAGTACAGTAATTAATTTTTGTGCATCGCAGCCCAAATCCCGCGAATGCACACTAATGGCACACTCTTACGCATGCACAAGATCATTGGTTATGCCTCTGGTGTGCATGCATGGGATTTGGGCTGCTATGTACAAGAATTTATTACTGTACTCCCAGTGTTCGGTTTGCAGTTGCTCATAGAGGGAGCATTTTAGAATAGCATAAGGCACCCACGCAATGTGTAGCTGCAAGTTGAGTCTGAAAAAAATCGTATTTCGGGGCTGTGCTCATGGCAGACGCAGGGCCCCGGCCTGGATGTGCTTCTGGGATGCAAAGGACTTAACATGGACCCTACTGGGAAGCTACTTCATTAAAATGTATAAAAACAGTAAAAATCGTTACATTTGGCACATATATAGGGATGTTCTGCAGTATGTACATGATATATGTGTGCCAACAGGCACACTGTTTATGTTTGGCCAAAAACGAAGGGGCGAAGCTGACAGCATCCCTTTAAAGAGTTACATACACACCAACTATCACTAGCAAAACTAGAATGAAAACGTGATTTGACATTAATAGTCAAGAGACATATCACATTATTAACAAACACTGCAGAAGACTAACAGTAATAGAAAACAGGAAGTTATTATTCCTCTGTACAGACAGTTGGTGAAACCCCATCTGGAGTACTGCGTGCAGTTCTGGAGACCCAATCTCCGCAAAGACATAGACAGGATGGAGACTGTCCAGAGGAGGGCAACTAAACTGGTGCAGGGTCTGCACCGGAAGACATATGAAGAGAGACTTAAGGAGCTGAATATGTATAGCCTCGAGGAAAGAATGGAGAGGGAGGACATGATAGAAACTTTCAAGTACCTCAAGGGAATCAACAAAGTCCAAGAGGGTAGCATCTTTCAAAAAGAGATGTGCAAGAACAAGGGGGCACAATTTGAAGATAGAAGGGGGGCAGCTCAGAGGTAATTTAAGGAAGTATTTTTTCACAGAGAGGGTTGCGGATGCATGGAACAGCCTTCCGGAGGAGGTTGTGGAGTCAAAAACAGTGGTGGAATTCAAGCATGCATGGGACAGTCATAAGGCAATTCTAGGGGGTGGGGGTAGGAAGAAGTAGGCTGCTGGTTAACTAGGATCTGCAGCTTATCCATTAGGTAGGGAAATAGGCAGACTGGGTGGGCCAAGCGGTCCTTATCTGCCGTCAAAATCTATGTTTCTATGTTTCTAGTAATGGAATGAGTCCCATAATAATGTTTTTAAAAGCATTCTAAACCCCACAATGCTCCATCAACCCAGCTGTGGAAATGGATAAAAGAAGGACCCCCCCAGATATGAGATGCTGCTTCTCAGATGGGCTATGCTGGTTAAAAAAAAGTAAAAAAAAATAAGCATCTTTTATATGTTCTTAATGATACACTGTTTAACTGTGCCTCCTTTTAAACTAAAAACTACAACATGTTTGTGTTCAAGATTTGTGCCTGATATCCAATTTATAATGATGTTTAACAATGCAGACATTCAATCAAATTAGTGAATCAGTGTTTATGCCTAAAGTTAACTATCTCTACAAAGTATAATTCCACAGTTATAGAATAGACAGGGAAAAATCCAATGGTCTATTGTACATTTTCTCCAAATGTAGAGATTAGTGGTCCAGAGGGGCAGGATATCAGTTTGTATAAAAGATGCAGAGAAAAAAACTCGCATTTCTAGACCCACTTTGCAAGATGTCATGACACGCTGTATCTTGCATTGTGGGGAATGCCACAGCTGATATTTAGAAAAGCTGGCTCCACCACAATGAAATACTGAACTTATCAGAGAGCAGCTTTTGCTTAACAATAACCATGTGCACCAATGCAACCAACAGCTGAAATCAAAGAGAAACAGTTAAATCTTCATACAAACAAAAAATGTAAAAGTATTCTAAACTCCACACTGCTCTATCAACCCAGCTGTGGAAATGGATAAAAGCAGGACCCCCCTGGAAACGAGATGCTGCTTCTTAGCTGGGCTATGCTGGGTAAACAAAAGTAAAACAAAACATGTTTTATCTGTGCCTAATAATATATTCTTTAACTATGCCTCCTTTCAAAATAAAACTTACTACGTTACTGTTTGCTGTAGCATAGAAGATTGTATCAAACTAATTTTTTTTCATTCTTGGCTGGCACCTTCTGTTACTACAAATTCCAGAATCCCCTACAGCTGACATTAGAACAGTAGGCAACAGTGGGAGATTCAATAACCATAGTGCATGATAAAGCTTTTGATCAAGACCCTTAATGGAGGAACAATGAAACTGCTCTTTTGCAACCTGAATTTGTTTCTTGCCCTGGAGCGAATGGTTAATAGTCATTACTCTCACCTATGCAGAGATCATGAACACTGGCTTTAAATTAATGAAAGGGGGGGGCCTTGAGGGGGCCATCCAATCCTCATCAATATCCAATTCTTTGTTTCTGTGAACATGTTGGATATTTAGTGTTATTGGTTCAATATGTTGCATGCTTGCCTCTGGGGCTGGCAGGTCAGAAGGACATAGGCTGGTGCCCCACACCAGGAAATTGGGCTAATACCTAGTGTTGATACTATAGTGTAGCACAGTTTGAAGATAGAGATGGGATGGCTCAGAGGTAATGTGAGGAAGTATTTCTTCACAGAGAGAGTTGTAGATGCATGGAACAGCCTTCTTGAGGAGGTCGCAGAGTCAAAAACAGTGGGGGAACTCAAGAATGCTTGGGACAGACATAAGGCAATTCTAGTGAGAGGTAGGGAGAAGTAGGCCTTTGGTTAACTAGGATCTGCTGCTTATCCGTTGGGTAGGGAAATGGGCAGGCTAGATGGACCAAGCGGTCCTTATATGGCATCAGATTCTATGCTTCTATGTTTCTATGTTTAGCACCTGGGTATGGGATGTACTATACTGATGTTGAGGTGCCAGACTTTGTATGATATATTAAACCAAGGTTCCTTCTGCCCATCTTTTCTGGTTGTCCAGGTGGGAAAATATTTGAAGATGATGAACACCAACTGCTGCATTCCTGCCTCACATTCCCCTTGTGGAAGGGAGTTTAGGCTGTAAACAATCCATCCATCCTGAGGACTGCACAAAAGAGGCTCCCTCAAGACCCTTAAAAACATAGCCCCAATGTTCTGAGTAAAGGAACATTCTGAGAATAAGTCCTTTATTATTTTGCTTTGCTTTACAATGCAGGCTCTTGGATAGTACTGTTTAATCAGGTTATTATGCATTGTTTGCCTTCAATTATAGTTGCACAAGCAGACTTAACCACATGATTGCATCTCACTTTTTTGTCAGGATCCTTGCATTTTGCATATCACAAGAGCCACACTTTAAACGAAGACATTTATGGCAGATAAGGAAGAAGAAGAAGAATCAGCATTTATATAGTGTCTTTCATACACAGTATCCCAAAGCACTTTACAAGCAATGCTAGACTGGTAATGAAGTGACTGAATGTGTGGTGGTGGCTATATTGCACATCATCACCCACACACAGCCAGGACTGCTAGGCACACCCAGTCTGCCCATTTTCTCTACCTGCTGCAGAAACCATAGACCTCTACTTGATCTCTGGCATTGTTCTCTTTCCTATCACTCAGGCTTGGCAGCTTGCTTGTTGTGGTGCTTCACAAGGGACCACTGTCCTACACTGGAACCAATCTGGCCCACATTCCTCACCTACAGCCCTATCAGCTCTGGCCAGAATTTGTTTTAATGAGTACTCTCAGTCTGCTGCAACGTCTGCAGCACTCTGCTGTTTTCTGATGTGTTGTTGAATTCATTGGCCTCTCAGTTTCTACTCTCCCTCTCTAACAACATTTTCATGGGTTGTTTCTTGAGAAATCTCTACACACACACACACACACATACACATACACATACACATGACTGTCTCCACTGACTGCAAAGCCCCAAATGTACTCAGAACTCAGTTTCCTAGGGAGGTCCTGCAGTAGCTGACACAGAGTATTGACTAGAACATGTCTCAATCACAGAACAGAGACCCTCATTGGTTGGCTCCCTTCAGTGCCCCAGGATCATGAGGGTTTCCCTTCATTGGTCGTATGACGGTCCAGGGACTCATGAGTCTTCAGCAGAGATTGGGGAAGAAAATAAACTTTTTTCTACACTTTTTTGCACGCTGCACTGCCTCTTCCATGCAGTACTGGTGCTAAGAAAGTTATTTTGGACTGGACTGCACTTACGAACCAAGCCAACTCAGTAATCCGGGTCGAGCCACAAAAGGCTTGTATTTTCCGGACAGAGCTGAGTCAGCATGGTTTGGGGGGGGGGGTCAGAACTGCACCAGAGCCAGTTCATCCATCCCTATTACTGAGCCTGCAGACTCTTTGACATCATTATGCTTATCTCCTGCTTGCAAACAAACATTGCTCAGCAAGTGATCTGCATTTTTGTGGTTTTATTTCTGAGTGGGAATAGAATGTTTTAGAGGATGCTTGTGACATCTAATTTCTGCTTTATCATAATAGCTGGTGCTAGACTTTGTTTGCTCAATAAGCTTACAGTCCCTTTGTTCTAGACTCTTGCTGTCAAACAGACATCAGCAAATAACCTGCTTTGTTGGTTTGAAGTGCATCCCAGATGGGAAAAAATACATAGATACATAGACAATGTCGGCAGATAAGGGCCTATGGCCCACCCAGTCTGCCCATTTGAGCTTGTAAGTTCAGTTTATGTTTTCCTAGAAGTCTGTTGTCCCTTACCCCGACCTCCAGAATTCCTTTATGTCTATCCCATGCATTCTTAAATCCCATGATTGTTTCAGCCCCCACCACTTCCTCTGGCAGGGTGTTCCACTTGTCCACCACCCGTTCTGTGAAGAAATTCTTCCTTATGTTTCAATGTTCAAATGATTTTACATGTTTGTATTTGTATTTCATTTCAACTAGGTCTGGCTAGTTTAAAGTTACAAGCTCTTATTTTGCAGACTGAGCACATAGCCCCTTTGTTCTCATTGTTCTTTTCTTGTGCTAATTAACAAACAGGGTGTGGCAGAGTCTGCAGAATTGTTTTTAAAGGAGTTTTTGGTTTGAAGTTCTCCTTCCACTTTGGCAGAATAGTTGAATCCCAGAAAAGATGAACACTATGTGAGCATCCCTTGGATCACAGGATATTAAAGGGAAGGTGCCATATCTGAATTCCCAGTGTCCCTGCTTTATGGCCCCCTGACTAAGATATCCTCCAGTGCTGGGGAATTATGTGAAAGCCTGTCCTGAAATGGTGGTGGTGGGGCTGTTGGCCACAAAAACAAAAGCATCTATTTTTTGTGTTTTGTGTTTGTAAGCACCAGGGAGGGGATATCTGTGTTGAAAGTCTGGCCTGAAACGGGGGTGACTGCAAATCTATGTTTTTGTGTGGCTTTGGAAGTGCATGGGTAGGAGGATTTCCATGCTGAAAGCGTGGCCTGAAACCTGCTGTGTGTGTGTGTGTGTGTGTGTGTGGGGGGACAGCAAGTCTGTTTGTTTTTGTATGCCTTTGGAACTATCAGGGTAGGATTATATCTATGCTGAAAGTCTGGCCTGAAACCTGGAAGAAAGGGCAGCAAGTGTGTTTGCTTGTAAGTATTTATTCGCACATGCCAAGGTAGAGGGCTATCTGTGCTGAAACGACTGGCCTGAAGTCTGTTTGTTCAATTTAATTTCTTTATTTTACCAGGAAAAGGCTCCATTGAGGAAGCACATTCACAAGGA
The DNA here is from genome assembly GCA_016271365.2 of Neoceratodus forsteri. Lineage (NCBI taxonomy): Eukaryota > Metazoa > Chordata > Ceratodontiformes > Ceratodontidae > Neoceratodus > Neoceratodus forsteri. Next base: position 468,385,421 of record CM028134.1, on the reverse strand, counting down.
GGTCCTGGGTAGGACAGGCATATAGGTAAAGCAAGATACAACAAAGTACAGCAAACAAGAATAGAGATAAAATACAGTGAGATAATACATGTTTTAAATCCACAATAAGCATGCACAATATAAATAGCACAGCAAAGACTCAGTTGCATTAGGAATAGAGTAAAATACTTTAGAAAATCATCAAAGTGAGATAATGTATATATAGTATACACAATAATGTAAGATCATGAGTATTTCAGTGTAGTTAAATATGGCAATATACTGTGGGATCATTAATATTGTAACATAGTACTCAACTAGGTAACTAGGGAGAACATGATTGATTCAAGGATATCGATATACCGTTGGTCATTATTGTTATATTGTAGAGCTCGGCAAGGTAACATACCATGTGGGCAACATGTTTGGTTCATGGAAGTAGTTATAACTATTTACATGTACATACTTCAGGACAAATGCTATTGATGGGGGATTTAAAGTACTTTCTCCCAACCAGGGAGTTAAGTTTGAGTGTGCCCTGTAGCTTATTTTAAGGCAACTGGCACGATGTTACCGATGGCAGATTTTCCAAAGTGCATGTAATAGAAAGGTGTATCTAGGAGAAGGATATTGCTCTTTCTAAGCACTTAAGAGGAAGTGGTCCTGCGGAACAGCTCTATGATCTATCCTGGAAAGTCATTAGGTAGCATCTTGTGAGCCCCTATGTAGAGATTATGTAATCCCGTTTTGGCTAGTGAGGTCCACCCAACTGCTGCATTAAGGTTGCAATGGTGAGTTAATGGTGGGAAATTCGTAGTGAACCTCAGTGCCCTATGATAAAGTACATCAAGCTTGTTTAAGCAATTAATAGTGCAGTGACTATAGATAATGTCCCCATACTCTAATATTGGTACAAAGATCACTTGTACAAGGTGTGTTCTGACATTCACGGGGAAACACTGCCGATTCCTATGGAAGAATCCAAGTCTGACTCACAGCTTTTTGCAAACTGCATCAATTTCTGCAAAGGATAGATCGCTGTCAATCCACACTCCTAAGTATTTGTAGCTTGTCACTTCTTCAAGGTATTCTCTGAGCATCGTACAGATGGGTGGGTGAGGAGTATGTTTTGTTCTAGGATTGATGAACCACATTGCCTTAGTTTTGTTGACATTAAGTTATAGTTTAGAACAGAAGAGGTTTGTTTGTAGTGTGTTGAAAGCTGCCTGTAATTCCGAGTGCGCTGAAGATATATTGTGTCCTGAGGTGTATAGCACTGTGTCATCAGCACAGAAGTGCAGCTTTGCATTTGTAACATTGTAATTCATGCTGTTGGTATATATCATGAAGAATAGCAGTCTAAGGACTGAGCCATGGGGTACTCCTTTGGATAGCAGAGTGCATGTTGATAGAAGATTCACCACCTTAACTTGTTGAAATCATCCAGACAAGTAATTTTGGACCTATAGCAAGGCTGTCACAGAGAAACCAATACCATGCAATCTATCCAGTAGAACAGAGTGATCAGAGGTATTGAATGCTTTGCTTAAGTTGAGGAAAAGGGCACCCACTGCTTGTTTGTGGTCTACAGCACACATCCAGTCATGCATGACCTTGGCTAAGGCGGTTGTGGTACTATGCTTTGGTCTAAACCCAGATTGCTGAGGTGTTATTATACTTGTATGTTGGTATGTATGTATTTATTAGTAAGTACCAGGGGAGGGAGATATGTGTGTTGAATGCTTGGGCTGAAACTCTGAGGACGAGGGGGGTACAAAACAAACAGCAAGTCTGAAAGTGCCAAATGTGGAGGGAGATATTTGAGCTGAAAGCCTGGCCTGAAACCTGGTGTGGTAGTTATGTTGTTGTGTGGCTAAAATCCTATTTATTTTTGTTTATACCAGTGCTGACCCTGAAGCGTAGTATCCAGACACAATTACACCAAGCTGCATCGGCAGGAATTCTGTCGATCGGCATTACAGCAATGACACAATACCAACAGCCAGCATTGTGCTGTCAGTGGAAACAAGTGTTTTTGCAGGGGGGTCCACCCTCAAAACCTCCAATGTGGGGGGCTCTGCCCCTGCACCCCCCACACTATAGGTTCATAGATAGAATACACGTTCGAGGGTCTAGCCCATAGTGAACTTGCCACCTTTGACCAAGGTGGAAATGGAATTTAAAATTCCCCATATATGTATCCAATTTTATCTTAAATTGTTGCATGTTAGTACTAGATACTACCCCCAAAGAGAGGGCATTCCAGAATGGAGTTGCTCTTTGGGTGAAAAACCTATTTATTTTTACGGTTTTATTTACGTTGGTCTTCAATTTCAATTTGTGAGATCTTGTGTTGCTTATAGGTACATGCCAGTCCAGACAAATGGTCTCGAACAAGGCAGGATCTCTGGTAGCTCTGTAAATCAAACAGAGATCTCCCCTTATAGAGCAGTATTCTAATGAATATAGTCCTAATACTCTTAGTCTAGTTCCATATGAAAACATTTCTAAACCAGAGATGTTCTTAGTCAGCCTTCTCTGTATTTTCTCCACAGTTGTTTTTTCATATATTGAAGTAGGTGCACGGAAGGAAGAACAAAAATCTAAATGTGACCTTACCAGACTGGAATAGATAGGCAGGAATAATTGAGATTCCCGGCTTTTAATATTTTCCTTTTTTTATTATGTCTCTTCCGGAGCTCCGGCTGCAAGCCTGCTATCTGTTGTCTCCACAGCGCCAGCCCCCGAGATCAGACCCCTTCCCTTATGCACCCCGCGACTTACCCCTCACGGCAGGGTGGTGGGAAGAGACTCGACCCACCCCAGTGGATCCATGCCAGGGAGGTGCCTTCCCGGGGATGGCACTGCGGGGCACAATTTTATTCTGCCGGGCTCTTTTTCCATTTTTTCTCCCTGCGGGCCATGGCGTGCAATGACGCCAGCGACTGGGTGCGCGCATGCTCCCATGCGTGCCCCAATCAAGCGTCTGCCATGTCCCACCCCCCAGGCTTGCAGCTACGTGCCACCAACCCCCAGCCTCCACTAGGGGTCAGGCAAGCACCGGCTGTCAGAACCCCCCCTCCCCGGAGATGGAAAGCAGTCCATGGGACTCTCAATCCATCTCCTCCCTGCCAATCCACAGCAACCCGTGCCCGTTCCCGAACACGGGTCACCGGCGTGGCACGAGGTGTGGCGTCCAGCGCCTCAACACTCAGTGTCACTGGGCCGGCTTGGCTTTTAATATTTTTAAAAATACAGTTTAACAGTCGATGACAACTTTTTGCTGTCTTGTTAATATGTTCTGTAAACTTCAGACTATTAGAAATATAAATTCCTAAATCTTTTTCTGAGTCCACTTCCTGCAAAACTATTTTATTCAAGTAGTAATTTTCTTTAGTTATTATTTTTTCCTAAATGCAGTACCTTGCATTTTGCAATGTTGAATACTAATTTATTTTCTAAAGCCCAGTTATACAGGTCATCCATATTGGTCTGTAATGCCTCTGCAGATGTGAGATCATTAACAGTACAGCCCAGTTTACTGTCATCTGCATACCTGTTTAACCATACTCCACTGGTAGTTTGCATACTGGACATGATTATATTAAATAGTATGGGACCCAGCACCGAACCTTGTGGCACCCCCACTAGTCACAGAATTCCAGATGGATCTAAACCCTCTAATGCTAACCTGCAGTTTCCTATCTGTTAGCCAGGAATTAATCCACTTTATGATGTTTGGATGTAGATATATCTTAATTAATTGGTCAAGTAATACTTTGTGGGAGACTGAATCAAAAGCCTTCTCATAATCACGAAAAATGACATCCACAGGCAATCGATTGTCTAAGGCTTCACTGATAGGCTCAAAGACATTTATACGAACATACGAAATTTGCCAGCAGATAAAGGCCTAGAGGTCTATCAAGTCTGCTCGAATGTGCAGCTAGCACCCCTTATTCTGCAGCTGCCCCTCCCTTCCACCCTTCCCCTTCATTAACCCTCCCTTTGTCCTGTCCCATTCCTTTTGAAGCAGTCCACTGTTCTACTGCATACCACTTCTGCAGGTAATGCATTCCACCCAACCACCACCTCTCTGTAAAAGTGTCTCCTCATCTCCCTCCTGAACCTTCCTCCTCAGTCTCATATCATGGCCCTGGTGGCCTTCCCTCCTGCTTTGAACAGCCCCTCTGTACCCGTCTTGTTTATTCCTTTCATGTATTTAAAGGTTTCAATCATGTCACCCGTCCTCCTCTTCTCCAGTGAGTACATGTTCAACTCCTTCAACCTCCTCTCGTATGATAAGTCCCCCAGCCCCTTGATCATCTTTGTCACCCTGCGCTGCACCCCTCCAGTAACTTAATGTCCCTCTTCAGACACGGGTGCAGTACTGCGCAGTACTCAGGTGTGGTCTAACTAATAACCTATACAGTGGCAGAATCACCTCCTTCCTCCTCGAGGATATACCCTTACAATACAACCCAGCATTTGTTGGCCTTTGCAGCTGCCTTCCTACATTGTGCCGAGTTGTTCATTGACCCTGTAATAGGCACACCAGATCCTTCTCCTCCTCTGTCTGGGCTAGCTGCACTCCCCCAGCTGGTAACTCCTCCTTGGGTTCTTCATCCCAAAATGCAGCACCTTGCACTTTTGGCATTGAACCCCAGTTGCCAGGTGTCTGACCAGGTTCAAGCTTTGCCAGATCATCCTGCAACCCTGCCATCCCCTAGGTCATCCACCACTGCGCCTCCTTGGTATCAACAGCAAACAGACTGATCTTGCTCTTGATGTCCCATTATATGTCTGCAATGAATATCCCAGACAACACTGGTCCCAACACCGAGCCCTGTGGAACACCGCTCCGTCCATGCCCTTGGTGTGAGAGCTCCCCACCCACCACCACCCTCTGTTGCCTTCCCTGAAGCCAGTTCCCACACAGCTCACCAGCTTTGCACCCGCCCTGTGCCTACTAACTTCCTTCCCAGCCTTCCATGTGGCACCGAGTGAATGCCTTACTGAAGTCCAGATACAGGACATCCACTGCATGGCCTCTGTCCAGTTGCCTAGTTACCCAGTCATAGAACTCCACCAGGTTGGTTTGGCAGGATCTGCCACATGAAAGTCATGCTGTCTGCTGTCCTGTAGTCCATTGGCCTCTAGGAGGGCCACCAGCCTCTCCTTCAGGATGTCTCCATTAGCTTACCCACGATGGATGTGAGGCTCACTGATCTGTAGTTTCCGGTTCATCCTTGGGGCCACTCTTGTGGAGGGCACCATGAACCATCCTCAATCCTGAGGTACACACCCCGAATGTAGTGAGGCATTAAATAGGTCTGCCAAAGGTCCTGCAAGGACCTCTGCCAGCTCCTTCAGTACCCTGAGGTGGATGCCATCTGGGCATGGCGCCTTGTCCACCCTCAGTGCCTTCAAACCCTCTAGAACTCTGCCCTCCATGAGTTCCCCATCTGTCACCACTTCCCCCTGCTTCTGCCATTTCTACCACCTTGGGTGTCACCCCCCTCTTCTCTTTAGTAAATACTGAGCAGAAGTACTCATTTAGTGCTTCTGCCTTATTGCACCTGCTTCCACCCAACCCCTCCTTCCTAATCCTTACTATGTGGTCCTTACAGCTCCTTTTCTCCCTGATGTACTTAAAGAAGTCCTTCTCCCCCTTCTTAATGCCTTGTGCCAGCCTGAGTTCCGTAGATGCTTTGGCTCCCCTTACTGGCCTTGTCACCTCCTTCGATTCTGTCAAGTACTCCTCCCTGTCCTCCCCCCTCCCTGTTTTCTTGTACTTCCTAAAGGCAGCTCTTCTCCTCCTTACCTTTTCCATGACCTCCTTGTTCAACCAACTCAGTTTCTTAGCCCTAGCCTTCTTGCTCTGGGCTTTGCAGCAGGTTTTGGTTGCCTCCACTATCCCCAGCTTTATGAGCTCCCACCTCTGGTTAGTGTCCATACTAGATTGAATTCTGGCCAGGTACCTTTTACCACTTCCCCCATCCTCCCAAAGTCGGCCCTCCTGAAGTCCAGCACTCTTGTGCTAGATTCCACTCCTTCCTTGCCCATATCCAATGTGAGCCATACTGAGTGGTGGTCACTCTCTGACAGCGGTTCCTCCACTGTAAGTTCTCTCACAAAGTCCCCATTTGCCAGCATAAGGTCAAGGGTATTCCCTAACCTGGTTGGTTCACTGACCATTTGCAGCAGGAAGCTGTCCTGGAAGACATCCAGCAGTATCTGCTCCCTTCTGTTCCTGGTTGTTGGGGTGCTCCAGTCCACTCCTGGCATGTTGAAGTCCCCCACAATCACCACACTACCCTTCTTGCAGGTCCTCCTGATCTGTCCCGCTAGTTCCCTGTCTAACTCCTCCGTCTGAGATAGTGGCCTGTACACCACTCCCATTCTAAGAATCCTATTCTTGGAATCCTGGATTTGCACCCAAAGTGACTCCATACTACCCTCCTCCCCTTCCTCCCTTACACACTTCAGTCCTTCCTTCACATATAGTGCCACCTCCCCTCCTTTCCCAATCACCCTGTCCCTAAGAAATAACCTGTACCCTGGTACAGACAGGTCCCAGTCATTGTATTGGGTGGCCCATGTTTCTGTGATGACTGCAATGTCCACCTCTCCCTCTGCCATGAGAACATGTAACTCTGCAGTTTTCCTTCCAAGGCTCCTAGCATTAAGCGTAACCACCTTCCACCCTTTTCCCCCTCCTCCCATCCTGCCCTCCTTTCCTAGCATCACCAGTAGTACTTGCCATTTGTCCTTTGTCACTGTTATGGGGGTAAGCTCATATGGTTTCCCAACCTGTGGTCTCTGCATATCTCTTCTCCAACTGCCACCTCCCACTCCTAGTTTAAATTCCCAACTTCCTCTATGTACTCCTCCATCCTCTGTTTCAACACTTTCTTTTCCTCCTCACTCAAGTGTAGTCTGTCCTTGGCATAGAGACTACTGTCCTCCCAGGTCCCTCCCCACCCCCCAACAGCCCATACCCTTTAGCACAACACCAGGTTCTTTAGCCATCCGTTAAATTCCTCTATTCTCAGCTTTCTTGTTGTGCTTGCCTTTTGGCACGAGTATCTCTGAAAAAGTTACTGATCTTTCTGCCCCTCACATAATTGGGCTAGTTCCTCAAACTTCCTCTGGACTATATCTACTGTCTTGTCAAGCCAGGTCGTTTGTCCCAAGATGTATAATTAAATGAGGCTTGTCCCTACCCTTCTAGCATATTTCAGAACAGATTGTCCCACCCTTTCCGCTGTCATTCCTGGCATGGCCTCCACCCAAATGCGACTATGCCTCTCCCCCTTGCTACCCCACCTGACTCATCTTAGTATTGAGTCCCCAGCACTAAGATTCCACCCTCTTACTCCCTGCTTGCTTCCATTCATCTCCCTCTCTCATTTCCAGCTCCTCTTCTTCCTCCTGCACATTATTTCCCCCTTTTACCCCTGTTGCAATTCTCCCAGCAGAACTTCCCCCCGCTCCAGTTTGGTCCAGGCATTTATCAATTGCTCCTCTAATTTCATCATTTCCCTCCTCCACCTTCTTCCTCTCTAGTAGTGCAAAACTATTTTCTGAAGGCCCTTCACAAATGCCCGCTCCCTCTCTCTTCATAGTAACCTGTTCTCTCCTTGCCACTCCATGACTTTTGCCACTTCTTCACCTCCCCTCACAAGTCCCTATCTCCTCCTTCCATTTGTCTTTTGTTTCCTGACCTGGTTTCCCCGGCAATCGTTCTTCCTGGCCTGGGCCCCTTTGTCTCTGCTTCCCTTCTTCTGACCCTCTCCTCACCACTGTTGGCTTAAATCGCCCTCCCTCATCTCCCCTTCTTCCTCCCTCCAGTATTGGGCTAAACCCACCCCCAATCTGCCTTGCCTGTCTTAGTTCCTCCTGCAGACCCTCAGTCTCCTTTATAAGTTTTTCTTTGTGGTTGCACACTAAACATCCTCTCACACTCCAGGCAATTTTTAGAAAGATTTATAAGATTATTATGACAGGATCTCCTGGTAGTAAAACCATACTAAGTGATGTCACATAAATTATGTTCATAAATATGACTAGTTATCTTTTGTAATAGTAATCTCTCCATGACTTTGCCTATACATGAAGTTAGACTAATTGGTCTATAATTGGACACACTCAAGTTTGAACCTCTGTATGGATGGGTATAACTGTGGCCTTTCTCCTGTCCTGTACAGCCATTCCCTCTGATAGTGATCTATTATATAACATTGTGAGTAAACCAACAATCTCATATGAAATTTCTTTTAGAAATATAGACGGTATATTATCTGGCCCAGCTGATGAAGTAGTTTTAAAAGAGTTTCTGGGATAGTGAACTTTAGAGACGAATCATAATTGTTTAATCCTGGACACTCAGTTTGTTCTTTAGGCTTATTGATACTTGTGAAGTATGCATTAAACTCTTGGGCCATTGCTTGCTCACCAGAAATTGCCTTGTCCTTTATTTTAATTTTAATATAGATTACCAATTCTGAGTCAGAGTTGCTTCAGGGAGGGGGCGAACTCTCCAGAGACAGCAGTGTTGGAAAACCCAGAGACTATCACAGCGAACAACCGATTTTGTCTCTGTGATGGTCTTCACTGTTTTTCTGTCACTGTAGCAATGGTATACATCCAGAAATTATCTGTAAAGTGCCACAGACTACCTTGAAGCTTTTAGAATGCAATTCCTACAGGTGATTTATTAATAAAAAGGAGGCTATACATGATATGCCCTGCTAGATACAGTATGATGTAGAAACAGAGAAACGTAGAAATATAAAAGTTGTTGGCAGATAAGGACCTCTTGGCCCACCTAGTCTGCCCAGTTTTCTCTGCCTACTGTGCCACTGCAGACTCTACTTGATCTCTGGATGTCTCCTCCCCTTGCCTTGCTACCAGAGTTCCCGTGTATCTGTCTCATGCATGCTTGAATCCTGTTATCATTTTGGCACCCACAACCTCTGCTGGATGCTGTTCCAGGTGTCCACCACCCTCTCTGTGAAGAAGCATTTCCTCACATTTTCTCTGAGCCTGACGGGGGAGGGCAGTGCTTGCCATCAGACATGATGGCAGTATAATTGCTGTGGGGAGACAACCAAGGAGCCGTTTAACATGCATCCGACAAAAGTGCCAGCTGTTGAGTCCTTTGAAAATCACCAAATTGAAAAGGTTCACGAGTGCTATACATTGATACCAACTTGACCACTTTGACAATTGGGAAAGGTATTTCCACCAACGTGCCAGTTTCTGCCTACGGTGCCAGCAGGAAGGCCGAACCAAGCCAGTAAGCTTGATTTCAGTGTTGCCTGTTTGAACGCTCCAAAGGGACCGTGCATTGGGAGGTCAAAATGTCCACTGCCTCTTGCTCACATCTGGCAGCCTCACCCCAAACTGCTCACCAGGCCTCTGCTATCTCTGCCATGATGGCTAAACTGGACAAAATACTCACTGACACCTCCCATTTGAAATTTGTGGCCAAAAAAACAAATGATGACTTGGCTCATTTGGCTGTGCGTGTAGCTCAAATGGAGCAAGCCATTCAGGATACTGTCACCACTGTGAAATTTCAGCAGGGCACGCTCCAAGATCATCACCAAAATCTGCTATATTTGCTAAACAAAGTTGATGATCTGGAGAATTGTGCCCGAAGAAAGAACATCAGAATAGTGAGCATCTCTGAAGAGATCGAGGGTCGGTACATGGGGAGCTTCTTGAGAGAGCTGCTTCCATCCCTCGCTAAAGCAAATAACCAAGCCCCTCCTGACATAGAGAGGGCACACAGATCCCTTGCCCCATGCCCTAAGCCTGGCAAGAGACCAAGACCAATTCACTGCAAATTTTTGAAATATCCAGAAAATGAGTTCTATTTGAAGACAGCAAAGGAGCAGGGGGCTTTCAGTGTCAGGGGAACAGGGTGCAGATGTTACAGGCTTTCTCGCTCAAACTGTTCAACCGTCTTGAGCCTATGCCAACGTAAAGCAGCTATGTTACCGGATAAACATCCCCACTTCCCTCAGATACCTTGCTGTCTTGAGGATACAAATAAATGGAGAATTTATTTCATGTGAATCTTCTGCAGAGGCTGAGCAATATGTGAAAGAGTTGCAAGAAAAGTGATCACACTTAGACAAACCACATAGCATGCCTTGTGGCATGACTGAACCAAAGATGGAGGTCTCTGAGGCAGAAGACAGGAGGGACACTCATGCAGAGGGTGGGGATGCTGCTGCAGCTCCTGCCTGGCAGACTACTATGAGAGAGCAGCTGAAAAAGAAGTGGAAAATGGGGAATGGTATCCCACCCACTGCCAGGCATCAAAATCCCAGAGCAGGCAACCCAAATTTATGCCTTCTGATGCTAGCAGCTGCTGCCCAGGGATCACCACCATCAAGATGTCCAACAGATATGAGCCGCTGCATGAGCTCATGCCCTCTGTACTCAACCTCTCAACAACAGACACTAGGGAGACATTGCAGCTGGAAGGGGTGACCAAAGGAACTGGCCAATGGTCCCTCTTATCTGCAGACTGGGTCACCTGTAATCCTGATGGCTCTGCGGAAGAAGTCAACTCTCTAGAACACCTCTCTGAGCTCCTATATGCCTCATACAATATTTACAGGCCTGTCTAAAGAAAGCAAATATCCTTTGGTTGATGCTTTTCTCTGGTAAAAGGTACTTGCATACCTGTTGGCGTTATTATATTGAGGGAGTTGGAGGGTGGGGGGAAAGTCTCAACTGTATATGCCATCTGGTTGTTTACCCGGGTTTTTTTATATCCAAGCAGTGCCCACCTTCAGAAAATAGAACTTAATGGGACACAACAAGAGCAGATGTCAGGCATGCAATTTCTTGCTGCTGCCTTGAATCTGCATCTGACGCTCCACAAAGCCTGGGGGGTTACCCCCGCCCCCTCCCCTTTCCCTACTGAAGCTTATGGGTGGGTATATCCTTCCCTTGACTCAATTTCATGACCCCTCACTTTTCCTGGATAAGCGGCTGCTGCCTTGGTTTACCATAAGATCTTCAAAAAGGTGGATAGCTCTCTCAGACACTAAGGCTGGTAAATTGGGCTGAAAGGGAGTAAGATATCCTCCTGGGGATGCCCATGATTGTATAGTGCCTCTTTCAAAGGGTAATCCTGTTAGCTAGACCCTCCACAAAGGTGATTCAGTGCAAGACAAGGGGAGCAGCTTGTACAGTGGTTTAACGTTCCTTTTGCCTACTGCATAGAGGCACTGGGTGATCATACCTTCCTGCTGATGGGATGCCCTTCAGAGTTCTGCATGCCCTCCAACTATGCATATCTGACTTGGCGATAAGGAAGATCGGGTGGGCAATATGGGACCTTTCTCCTTCATCTAAGGGCACCTTCCATCTTCAGGATGCTGGCTCAAACAAGGACAAGTGAATACGGGTGGCTGAACAGATTTCACGGCTAGAAAGGAAGGATGCACATTCCATCTGGTGAACTTCTGTTAGCCTAACAGATCCCTGACACCCACCTGCTGAAAGTGGTAGCATGGGGCTCTCACCACTCCCATGCTGTGACAGGGTCAGTCAGAAGACCTTTCACAGGGGTGCTGGGTGACCCCCTCCACTCCTGTACACAGCTGGAGCAGCTACCAGTTAGTGAGCTATTAGGACTCTAGTTGGGCTCCGGCCCCATGGTGGTCTGTCCTGGCTATTGTTAGATGTTAAGGTTACGCTTTATTCTGATGTCACTGCTTATGTTTATATTGCTAATTGATGGTGCCCCTGAGAGGTCTCCTTTCACTGTTGGAGGAGCGTATGGCCGGCTCCTCTGGGCAGGTTTAAGGGACCAATCTCCAGACTTTAGAGAAGACATATGGGCCCCTTCTCCTACACCTGGGGGTTCAACCCCAGGAGGCCCCCGAGATGTTTTGAATCAAAGGATTAATTACTGTAAGTGCTCAAACTCTGCTTTGAATGCAGGTGGCTACCCAACTTACAGGTTAGGAGGCTCTTAGCACTTGTGAAATCAGGAAAATGGGAAATTTTTGTGGTGTTCCACAGGGAAGTTGTACAAGATATCTAAAACACGAGCAGCTTTATGCTGGACTTAGCATACGGTAGGGCTAATGGAGGACAGCGAAGGGGTGGGCATGACTTCTTCCTTCGAACATCCACTTCTGAGGAACTCCCAAAAGGAGATAAGGGGAAAGAGGGTATTTATAACCAAATATTATGGATCCCACCATACTGGTGACTTTCACATCTTGGAATGTGAGAGGCTTGAATGATCCGACTAAGAGGAAGAAAGTTATGTCCAGACTCAGAAAGTAAAAAACTCAAGTCACCTTCTTCCAGGAGACAAAGATCAAGCCGATAGAGGCAAAGAAACTTGTGAGAGAGAGAGGGTGGGGTGGGAAGTTCATCGCTCTGCGGGTTCAGCCAAGAGGGGTGGGTCTCCATACTTTGCCATAAACAGTTAAAATGGACTATTGTTTAACACTATGGGGATAAAGAGGGAAGGTGGATCCTGGTCAAAGAAACCTCCAGCAGAGGAACTCTTATCCTAGGTAATGTGTATGCCCCAATGAGGATCAGCACGAGTTCTTTAATGCAATCTCCTGAGACCTATTGGATATGGCAGGGGATGAAGAAGAAGAAGAAGAATCAGCATTTATATAGCGCTTTTCATACACAGTGTATCCCAAAGTACTTTACAACAATGCTAGACTGAATGTGTAGTGGCAGCCATATTGCCCATCAACACCCACACAAAGCCTGGATAATTGCATGAACCGGTTTATGGGAAGGGGAATGTTGGCCAGGACACCGGGAATGTCCCCTACTCTTTGCGAAGAGTGCCCTGGGTTCTTTTACTTCCACCTGGACACCCAACAGAACAGCACCAGGATGGGTAGAAGGGACCTCGGTTTAACGTCTCATCCGAAGAACGGCACACCCCAGCAGTACAGCACTCCCCCAATACTGCACTCAGATGTCAGCATTTTAGGTGCAAATTCACTCCTGGTGTGGGACGAGAACTCACAACCTTCTGGTCCAGAGGCAGATGTGCTACCAACTGAGCCATGCTGACACACAACCAAATATTATATTGAACGGAGACTTTAACCTGGCCTTGGACCCATTATTGGACAGCTCCAAAGCCAAGCCCAAACCACATAGTAAAGCATTGAGAACTCTGACTGATCTGCTGACCTTACATCACCTGACTGACACCTGTTGTACTTTCCACCCTTCCACAGAGGACTACACCTTTTACTCTGAAGCCAGGGCTATGGCCAGCAGACTTGATTATTGGTTCTCATCAACGGGCGTTAAACCCTGTCATCTCAGACGTGTCCATCACCCCTCTATATATATCTGACCACGCACTGGTGCAACTGCAAGCATATTTACAACCTGGGAAAGATTGGTCAGTGACATGGCGGCTCGATCCTCTCCTCCTGGCAGATCAGCAGTTTCAAGACAGGCTGAGGCTGGAGGTATCAAACTACTTCAAAGATAATTTGGAATCCTGTGCCCCTCCCCAAATGATCTGGAAAGCCTTTAAAGCCTCAATACGGGACATAATTATCTCTTATGCAGCTCACAGGAGGAAACTTAGAGAAGCTGAGGCCCTGCAGCTTGAAACTCAGCTCAAACAAAAAGAGGTGGAATATAAATCTGGCCCTAATCAACTACATAATCAGACCCTCAGATCTGAACTAACAACCCTTAGAACTAGCCTTAACAGACTGGCCACTAGGAAAAATGAGTTGCAAATGGTAAGACTATGCCACAGATACTGGGACTAGGGAGACAAGGTGGGTAAGCTCCTCTCATTTCGCCTCAGGAAACAACAGGCATATTGAGAAACTTAAAAACTCTACAGGTGTGGTGCGCTCTTCCCCTAAAGAAATAAATAAAGCCATGACCAGCTTCTACAATACCCTATACAAAACCCAAACTCCATTTCATAGGGCCAGCTTTAACAACTTCACGAGTCAAGCCTCTCTCTGTTCCCTATCTGAGGCACAAAGGGTTGTGCTGGATGCTCCTATTGAGGAGTCGGAATTGCTTAAAGTCATAGAAGGGATGGCCCAGCATAAGTCCCCAGGGAGTGATGGTTTCCTGGCTGATTTCTACCGGCTGAACAAGGATACCATCTGCATGCCAATGCTGCAAATATTGAGATCAGCATATGCAGCTCAGATGCTTCCAGGCACTTTGAAGGAGGTGGTGATTACATTCCTCCCCAAGAAAGGTAAAGATCCCACTTCCCCGGCAAGCTATAGGCCCATATCCCTGATAAATGCTGATGTCAAAATTTTGGCCAAAGTCCTAGACTCCAGACTAGAGAAGGTTCTTCCATTTCTAATATGTGACTCTCAAGTTGGCTTTGTTAAAGGGCAATCCAGTTCTGACCACCTAAGAGCCCTGACCACATTGTTCCAGAAAGCCTCGGCTCTGGCATCCCCTGCAGCTGCTATCACCATAGATTTTGAGAAGACCTTTGATTCAATTGAATGGGATTACCTTAAGGCAGTGTTAGCACAATTCAACATAGGAGCTACCTTTGGCGGCTGGGTCAGCACCATTTACAATGGCCCCACTGCTAAGGTTCTCACCAGTGGCCTTCTTTCGGACAAATTCATCCTACAGAGGCATCAGGCAGGGATGCCCACTGTCCCCCCTGCTATTTATACTGGCCATTGAGCCATTAGCTTCCATCACCCGAGAACACAATCATATTCCTGGCATAAGGGTAGGCTCTGAGGACTTTAAAACCAAACTTTATGCAGATGATTGCCTCATCCTGACCAGTGACATCTCCCAGAGCCTGCCCCATGATTTGGAGACCTTCTCTCAGTTTGAACAGCTGTCTGGTTTAAAAATTAACAGAACTAAGCCTGAAATCCTCCCCTTTAATAAGCATTCAATGAGGGATATAGGCCTACCCTCCATCCTAGTTTGGGCGGGCACACAGATCAAGTATTTGGGAATTATTCTACCTCTTGACCTACATAAGCTAGGCCCCCTGAGTATGTTGCCACTGATAAATACCTTCCAAAAAGAATTTAGCAGATGGCAGCACCTAAACCTCTCTCTCCCAGGAAAAATTGACTCAATCAAGATGATGCTAGCACCCAGACTATATTACCTCCTGGCCCACCTGCCCAACATTGTTCAAGACAGATGGTTTCAAAAGCTTGACTCCATTATAGGACACTACCTATGGGTACCTCTTCCCCAGATTTAGGAGAGCCAAACTCAGAGCCCATTGGAGACAAAAGGGGTGAAAGCTGCCAGACTTCTGACACTATATGTACATCTTCCTGACTGCCAGATCTTTGATTCCCTTTTACACCTGGGGCCCCACACTTCCACCTTGGTGTCGCACAGAGCAAGAGATACTAGGTGTAATGCATCCCTCTCTATTCTTAACTACCCCCTCAGGACCAGTGGTGCTCGGTGGGTTACCATATCCTCAGCTTGCAAGGCCTGGGTTCTCATGGCTAGTATCTCCAAACGCTGCTCAAAACTGGGGTATCAAACTTACCTATGGGGGAACCCAGAACAGTGTATTGATGGCAGACCCTTCCATTGGGTTACATGGGAAAACAGCTCTGTTTGCAGGATGCTTGATCTACTCACCCCGGAGAAGAGGTACTTTGAATCCTTTCAGAATCTCCAAGATAAATTTAATTGCCCAAGGAAGAGTTTTGACGATACCTGCAGATTCAATCTGTGTATACCCAATGGTCAAAAAAACATCTGTAACTGTAAGGCCTATAGAGCCTCCAGACCTCTGTTCATAACTTCGCTGCCCTGGCTGACTGGCTTAACCCCACAAGGCCAAGGCAGGCTCCCTGTACCAGATGATGAATGAGGCACAACCAGACCCCACTGAAGCAGCCAAAGCTAAATGGCAGGCTGCCTTTCAAGGGCATATATCTGAGGATGACTGGTACAAATGCTGGAGACTCACCCAACAGGCCTGCATGGATCAAAAGAGTCACCTGATTCAAAAAAAGATCCTGCATCACTGGTATAGAACCCTGGCCCAGCTTAAACTACTGGGAGTAATTCCCCAGGATCTCTGCTGGAGATGCGATGCCCAAGAAGCTGACCTACTACATATTCTTTGGGCCTGCCTGTGAATTGTGACCTTCTGGACACTGGTTGTCAACCGATGCTCAGCCATTCTTGGCCTGGAACTCCCTTTATCACCTCACTTTATCCTGCAAGGGTACAAACTGCAGGGCCTCAATCTACCTTTGGCAGGCTTGAGATGGCTGATGGCTGCTTCTGTGGAGGCCAAGAGACTAATCCTTACTAAATGGAGGTCCTTGGAGGTCCCGCCCATTCAAGAATGGATTATATCCATAGAAATTCTGGCAATGAATACCAGATTATCCTTCCAGGTTAACCAACAGATGGAGAAATTCCAATCCATATGGGCTCCCTATCTGCACTTTGTTCAGCAGCAAGCAGTGCCCTCATCGAACTCCCGCCCCATTAAAGTCTGGCAACCACCATAGACTATCGTCTGGTATATGACTTTCCTGCCCAGATATAACCACAGTCTCTGCCACTTCCTCCTCCCCTTACCTACGGAACTGCCTTCCATAATGACGCTACCCTGATATCTTGTATTATGTCGGCCATGTAGGCCTCAATTGCTAAAGTGTTCAAAGTTTGATGGCCAAGTATAAATGTCAGGTCATTCTGATATGCAACTATACCCTGGTATATATACTCATTTCATCCTGTGTATGCTGCTAGTTTTATATGTGTGAACTGCAAAGATTCCAATAAAAAGATTAACTGCAAAAAACATTTTCTCTGAGCCTCCCCCCCCACCAACTTCATAGCGTGGTTCCTTGTCCTCGAGCTTCTTTTTCTATGGAAAATGCTACCTTCCTGTACCTTATTAATACCTATTAGGTATTTAAATGTTTCTATCATATCCCCTCTTTCCCTCCTTTCCTCCTGAGAGTACAAATTCAGTTTCTACATATTCAGTTTCTTGAGTCTCTCCTCATAGGGCTTTTGATGCAGTCCCACCACCATTTTGGTAGCCCTCTTTTGTACTGCCTCTACCTTTTGAATGTCCTTTTGGAGGTTTGGTCTCCAGAACTGTACACATTACTCAAGGTGGGGGTCTTAACAGTGATCTAAAGGGGTACTATTACCTCTTTCTTCCTGCTGGTGATACCCCTCCCTATACACCCGAGCATTCTGCTAGCCTTCCCCACAGCCTTATCACTCTGCTTGGCTACCTTTAGATCATCAGAAATGATTACAACCAGGTCTCTTTAATGTTTGGTGGGTGCAAGTACTTCCTCTCCCAACTGGTACATAGCCCCCAAGTTTCTGTGGCCCAAGAGCATGATTTTGCCCTTTTTTGCATAGAAGCCCAGCTGCCATTCCCTTCACCATTTCTCAACTTTTTCAAATCATCCCTAATTTATCCGCCCCCCTCCATTGTGTCTACTCTGTTGCAGATTTTTGTGTAATCCGTGAACAGGCATACTTTCCCTTCTAGCCCTTCCGCAATGTCACTAATAAAGATATTAAAGAGGACTGAGCCTAGTACTGAGACCTGAGGCACCCCGCTGGTTACCTTGCCTTATCCAGAGTGGACACCATTTACCACCACCCTCTGTCTCCTGTAGCTTAATTTGCTTCTTACCTAGTTTATTACTTTTTGACCCACTCCCAGACAGGCTAGCTTGTTCACCAGTCTTCTATGTGGAATGGTGTTGAAGACCTTACTAAATTCCAGGTAGGCCACATCTACCGCTCCTCCCTGATCCACCACCCTGGTCACCCAGTTGAAGAACTTGATTAGGTTTGTCTGGCAAGACCTTCCCCCTTTGAAGCCATGTTGCTTTGGATACTGAAATCCACTGGTTACAAGGTATTCCACTATCCTTTCCTTCAGTAGTGTTTCTATTACTTTGCCCACTACTGAAGTCAGGCTGACAGGTCTGTAATTTCCTGCCTCCTCCCTGTTCCCACTTTTGTGAACTGGGACCGCATCTGCCCTTCTCCAGTCCCTCAGAACCTGTTTCTAATGATAAGCTGAACAGAGTTGTCAGAGGTGCAGCCAGAACTTCTTTGAGCTCCCTCAGTATCCTGGGGTGCACCCCATCTGGTCCCATTGCCTTGTCTACATTTAATTGTGCTAGTACCTTGAGGACTTTCTCCTCTGTAAAAGGACTGGTGTCCACCTATTTACCATTTATGCCCTTGTCCCTTATCTTTGGCCCATCACCTACCCCCTTCTTCTGTAAACACTGAACAAAAGTATTTGTTCAATGTGTCTGCTTTCTTTTGGTCCTCCTCCTCCTCACAAACCCCTTCTTCCCCTTTTATTCTTACTATTCTCCCTTTGGTCTTTCTCTGCTTGCTAATATATCTAAAGAAAGTTTTATCCCTTTCTTTTACTGATTGGGAAATATTCTCCTCTGTTTGTGCCTTTGTGCGTCTAACTGCCTTCCCTGCATCCCTTTGTTTCTTCTGGTAGTTTTCCCTCCCTAGCCTCCTCCTTCTGTGTCTTTTTGTACTTTCTAACTGCTAGTTTTTTTTTGCTCTTACTTTTCCTGCTACATCTTTAGAGATCCATAGCAGTCTCTTTTTTCTCTTGCCCTTGTTAACCTGCCCACACAGAGATTTGTTGCTTTTTCAATGTCCTCCTTTATTTCTATCCATAGTTCCTTGACCCCCCCCAGATCATCTGTTCCTGCCAGGGCATCCCAGAGGCATTCTCCCTTTTTTCCTGAAACTGGCCCTCCTGAAGTCCAGGACCCTTGTCTTAGTGTGGCTTGATTCTGGCTCAGTCCTTATATTGAACCACACAGTACAGTGATTGCTGGACCCCAGGTTGTCACCCACTGTGATGTAGGCAACACTGTCCCCATTTGTCAGTACCAGGTCCAGTATCACCCCCCATGAGTGGGTTTCTTAACTAGTTGCCTGAGGAATGCCCCTGGCAGGGAGTCCAGGATGTCCCTACTTCTGACTGTTGCTGCAGCTGGTAGGCTCCAATCCACATCTGGTAGATTGAAGTCTCCACTAGCAACACCTCCCCCTTGCATGCCATTATTTGGATGGCTTCCATCATGTTCTTACCCACTTCTACTCCTTGTGCTGCTAACACACAGCACTGCACCCCTACTACCTGTGTACTAAAACCTTACATACCTGTTTTCACAACAAATGGGTTGTGGTCCCTTAGATTTCCTGTGTGTGTGTTTGTATAAATGTAAGCATTTTTTTCCAGCTCAGAACCACGTTAAACAACATACAATAGGAAGCTTACCTTGAAAAGTTTGATGGCAGCACAAGACAAGAACATAACTCAGAAGATGTACAACAGAATTGACTGAGAGCAGCACTTCTACTGGCTTGTGCATTTATGCATCATCAACTACCATGATGCCTTGTATGAGTCGGGTCAAGATCTTTGCAACTGAGTCAAACAGGTTTTCACACTAGGGTAGAACACAGTGAAGCAACTTCTTTTCAATTTAAATTAGGATGAAATGGGGGGGTGTAAGAGGGTAGCCCATGATGATAGTGATTATAAATGTAGAACTGTGAACAGTAGAAACAGTGACTCATTTATAGTGCTATGATCATCAGCTACCCTGCAACGGTAGCTATGGTATAGCACCTAGAATGGCCAGAAGAGGAGGGATGGGGAACTGTAGGGGAGGGATAGGAGGGAGGGTTTAGAAGGGGAGGTGAGCCTGCTGCAACCAAGCCAGCCCTGTGGTGTGGTGGTGAGGGTGGCTGGCTACGGTGCCATAGGCACTTGGTTCGGGACCTGTTGGGGATAGTGTTTTGCCGCTGCTTGCGGCTGTGTATTTTTTTTTCCACCGCAGAATTTCACCCCCTCCACGACATGCACCCCTGGGTTGAGAATCTTAAGTAAGGGTGGTGTAGTGGGCAAAGCCCCTGCAGGGGATCCAGTACAGCCCCTACAAAATCACTTTTTTACTGGAAGTTTGGTTGTTGACATTGTATATTGTCAAATGCTTTTCAGCAATATACATTCTATGATGATAGCGATCACTGTTTTTCGATCACTGTCATCACATGGAACTGTGTGAAAGAGTGAATCATTGTTCATGCCTACAAGCTACACAGGTATATAGAAAAAAAGGTTGATGGGGCTTTCCCTTTAAGGTGGCCTCGGCAATGGCTGAATACACAGGTATCCCATACATACATTTGAGGAGAAGGATACCATGAGCAATGGGAAGTCAGGCTTTGGGTGTGAGATTGTGACTAACCTTGTACAATAATTCAATCCAGGTATTAACAGTTCTTTAGATGCCTGCTCCGTGTTGGGAGAAATCAAGGGATGGCTCCAAGATCACTCCTAGGTAATTTAAATTTGGAGCCGAGGTGAAGAGGTTCCATCACTGTAAGAGATTGAAAGAAGGGACAGACAATTTCATAGTTTGGATGACAAGCTGAAAAGCATAGCTTGAGATTTAGTGGTGTTCAAAAGTAGTCTATTCTGCACAAGACAATTTTGAACAGCCTGGACATTGGAAGACAGATGATTGTTAATGTTCTCAATATTATGTGCTCTAAAGGAGAAAAGATCACTGGCATAGAGAATTGGTAAAGTATAGGACAGGCAACAATGGATATCATTAATATGTACTGAGAAAAGCAGAGGTCCTAGAATCTGCCCATGTGGGACTCCAATAGTGGTGAGGACTGGCTCAGGGAAGGACGACCTAAAAGTAACTCTCTGGTTTCTATTGTTCATATTGTTAATAAACCATGGGAGAGCAGTGGAGGAGATGCCTATGCTCTCAAGCTTAAAGGAAATGTCTTGTGTTTGCAGTGCTGTGTGTTTGTTGCTCTCACACTTCCCATGTCATAGTCATTCCCTCTTTGGTATTTCCAGTCCTCGGTTGTGGTTTAAGGAGCATTTGAAGTATAAAAAATACACTTTAAACTAAGAGATCTATCTCTTAATTTTTCCAGCTGCAGAAAGGAGGATGTGTGTCACCTGTGTAAAGGAAGCATTTAGCCTATTCCTTCCCCACAACACGTCACAACTGTCTTACACTGAGAGATTCAATTCCAGCTTTATTGATTGACCATAATGATATTTCACATTGTGGACATTACACAGTATACAGTATTAAAAACATCACATTTATGAACTTCATTCTGTAAGAAGCTCTGAAATGCAAAGGCAAAAAAACCACTATATCACAGGGTAGGGTGCTTCACCGCAGGGGCGCCACCACGGGAGCAACACTGGAAGGTACTATTATCTCTAAGGTGGCCTTCTCTTGAGAGCAGATTATCATATCCCTCACTGTGGTTTGCTTTTAAGCTCCAGCAAAATGGCACCCCTCCTAGCCTAATTAACACATTAGTTCCTAAAAAGAATGGGAGAACACTAAGATCATCTGGCCGCCAGCTTCTCCAAGTCCCCAGCGTAAGGACTTCTCTAGGACTCCGGTCCCACACTGCCTTCCTCCTCCCTCCCTCCCATCTGGAATGGTCTTCTAGCAGTCTCCAGGAATGTACCTCCCTTGGGGGCTTCAAGAAGGGTCTTAATGCCCACCTGTTGGAACTGACCCTCTGCTCCTGCTACTGCTTAGAGTCAGCCAACTCTCTACTGCCGATCTGTCCTCATTGGGACATCACTCTGACTGTGACTGTCTCGTGTATAATACTACTTCTTGTCCTGTTGATGTTGATTGTAATTAACCTACCACTGTATCCTTGACTGGGTTACTATGTTTATAATGACAGTTAATTGTGAAATGACATGTATGTATTTTGTTATGTTTATAGATGTATGTAATTAATTTTGGGTCGCCCCTGAAAAAGTGACTGTTTCAGTCTTAGTGGGCCTACCAGGTCACCAAAATTCAAATAAAACAAAATAAAATAAATAAAATAATTTTAAACATAATACTAAAACTCATTCTTGGGATCTAATAGTTTGCCATTCATCATACTGATTTAGAATATCAGCAACCTCAGATATAAATAAGCATACAATTACCTTTAAAAACGTGATAAAGGTGAAACACTGAAATATGAGCAGCACAAAGAAATATATTTTTTCTTGTGAATGAAATCATTTTTGATGTGTTATTTGCTATGCACAAATAAAGGCTTCTAGTACTATGCACTGTGTGAGTGGTGTGGGAGAACTGTCTTAAGCCATTGCATACTTAAAATAAAATACGGATAGAAAGCATTGAAAACCTCATGTTTTCTTCTGAGCTGCTGCTCCCGTGACAGCAAAGAATGGAAGGGGTTGTATTAAAATAGGAAGGACTGTATTACAGGTACCTCATTTGCATATAAATGGAGACTTGCTTGAAACTTTACAAGCTAGTGTCCAGAGCCTCAGACTCTAGCTATGTGTTACAAAGAGAATAATGAATAGTTTAGAGTGTATTACCGGTCAGTAATATCATCGAGAGGTTCAGGACATGTAAGAACCTCGAGAGCGAAGCTCGAGAGGTTCCTCCATGTCCTGAACCTCAAGATGGTATTCTGACTGATAACACACTCTAAACTATCCAATATTTTTTTTAATATATGGATCCAAGTTTTTTTAGTCTGTGGTCGGCTGCTGCCATGAAGGATTGTGTCAGTGGTAGCCGACCGCAGCACTGCCTCGCTCAGCCTGTTTCTCCCTCGCCCGCTTGCCCACATAGAACACTGTCTCACTCCATTTCTTTCTGCTCTGCTAGCTTACACACACACATAGGGCAGTAAAAAATCCTACTTTTTTCTTTTTGTTGGGGAGTGCAGGATCAGCCAGATTAGTCCTTTTAAAAACAAGAATGGGAACTGCCATGGACACTGCGCTCTCGCTAAGCGAGACATGACCACCATGTTTTAAAAACTGTTTTGGCCGCCCACAGACAGAGAGCGGCCAATCCTTAGCTGCGTTAGTGAGCGTCAATGGTTGAGTGACATTTTAAAGGTTTACTGATTTGGGGAGTTGTGGGCTTGCGCTGTTTAACTTGGCTGGTAATACTATCGTTCAAGTCCCAAACGATACTATTATTGGACGTGAACGATAGTATTATCACTCTCAAAGTGTTGTATTATCACTTCGGGAGTGATAGTATTACAGAAAAAAATGGTATGCTTTAGTAGCATATTAAATCTGCTATCCATGTATTAAAACAGAATAAATGACTGATCTCTAATTGACATACTTGCAGCAACTGATTTAATGAATGAAAAATATGTCAGAAATATCCAATTCATAAATAAACAGGAGTCTTCTTTAATACAGAGCAGGGAATGGTTGACAAGATCAAAAACCTTGGTGAGGTCAATAAAAACAGCACCAGTGACGTCACCTCTTTCCATGGCAGAAGCAAAGTTATTGGTAAAGGATCAGGGCTGTTGTGGTACTATGGCCACTCCAAAAGCATGCTGGGAAGGTGATAAAACATTATATTGCCTGAGACAACTTATCAGTTGCGAGGAAGCCAATTTTCAAGTATCTTTTTAAGTACAGGAAGAATTACAAAAGGCCTGATGTTTGTTGGTGGATTTGGGATCTCCTTTCTTAAAAACTGTGACTATAAGGGACAGTTTTGAGATGTCTGGTACTGTCCCTAGTTTATAATTCAGTGATCACTGGGGCTATTTCATTAACAGCTAAGGTGGAGGAGCTTGGGTTCAACTCAGTTTGAGCCTGCAGATTTGGATTTAGGGATCTGACTGAGTTTACGGACTTCAGACACCTTAGCTCCTTTGAAATAGAATGTGGGATAGTTAGAAGGACCACTAAGAGAAAAGGAATGGTCCACATGTGAAGTAGACTGAGACTGAGATTGAGAAGGAAAAGACTCAGTATACACAGAGTGAGTACCAAAATGATGGTTAAAAGCACAGGCAATAGTGGTTAGATTATTACAGTTAACTCCATTGATAGCTTCTTCCATGTGGATTTGGTTATCATTCTGACCCACAGATTACTTAAAACAGTTCCAAAAATGATGTGGATTCCTGCAGTGGAATAAAGAATATTCTTGCAAAAGGCAGCTTAACGTTGCCAAGGATAACCCAGCTGTGATTCAGTATCTTGTTTACAGTGGTATTCTACCCAACTGTATAGCTCAGAGGGACTGAAACATGGAGGTCAAGTGATTTGCTCAAGGTCACACAGTGGGTCTTGTGAGAATTGAACCTGGGACTCTGGCTTCTAAGCCTATGTACTGACCCTATATCACATTGCCTCATACTAGATAATGCTTTATGAAGGAGCTTGATGTCATGTAGGCACAGTGCTAGCTCCTAGCTGGAGACATCACATGCTTGTACCACTCTATTAGTCTTAGGAGATTTATCTTTGCGAGCCCTACTATTTGATAGGGTGTTGCAAATGTTAGCTGTTGGTACCTCACTAGTTGGAACTGCCCATGTATTGCATATTAACTTAGTAATTTAAAGGAAGGCTCTGCAGGACCTAACAATTTAGCTGTTTTAAAAGAAGAAGCACAGATACTGTATGTGTAATCACTAACAGTGGTGATTTGCAGATAACTGCTTTTCACAAAAGTGCTTTAAAGTGGCTGTACTAATAGCATACAGGCACACCATTTGCACATACCTCTTGTGGCTTGTTTACCTGGCCTTAATTGCCTTTTGCAGGAGGGTACAACTGATGATGCAATGTTGTCCCTGTCTTACTATATGTTAAATAGGCAGAAACAGTAATCTTGTTCCTGTTCTGCAGATAAACTTATTCTCCTACTTACGAGCATGGATGAGCCCTTTCACTCTGATGGTTACTCCTTTATGATGTAACCCAGTGTCCTTCCAACCTTCTTGAAAGTGGTTGTACACTGCATGTCATAATTTAGCCCCTTGTCTGCTATGGCTCCCAGGTCCTTTTCCTCCTTCACTGCATCGGGAGGAGCCTCTCACTAAACATAGGTTCTACCTCTATTCTCTTCACATTTAGCACCTTGCACTGACTGCATTGAATCTAAAATTCCAGGAGTCTGATCAGCTGCCCAGCCTTTTCAGGGCCTCCTGAAGTTTGTCCTCCTTTTCAAGAGAGTCCTCCACTCTGCCCAACTTGATTGTTATGTAACTCTCATGGGACTACAATACCTTCAAGGCCTCTTGCACTCACATGTCAAAGGCCACAGCTGCTGCCACTAGATGGGAGGTGTAAGGGCCATCCACTGGACCCAGATTCTCCCCATCAGTACACTAACTGAACTGGAGGCAAGACTGCACCCATGCAGGATTGGTTCGGTGTGTAATCATGCTTGAAAGTGAACTTTGTCTAAATAAGAACTTTAGTGGAAAACTCCATTTGGACTAGAATCTGGTAGCCATTTTTGCCATTTTTGCTCACAACGGCATGGCAGTGAGGTGAGCGGGTGACTGACCAACCAATCAAGCAAAGCTGCCTGAGGAGAGAGCCACAAGGTGTCCTGGCCTTGAGATAGTATGAATTTATTCAGGCACTTTTGCAGCAACAATCACCTGTCAAGTGACTGACCCACAGGACTGATTGAAATGACTGACAACTTGAGCCAACAATCAGAGCTGTGGATTCCCCCATGAACAGCAGGGGCTGTCCCAAACCCAGTTCAGTCTGCATCTGAGTTCAGCCACTGAATGGACTAGTACTTGAGTGCTGTTGAGACAGAAATGGTTTAAACTGCAGGGACAGACTGCTCATCTGCTTGAGACGGAAAAACAAAGTAAGAAGCAGAATTCCTGCCTACTGAAAAGAGAGGTAATCACATTCTGGGTGGCATATTAGTTTGAATCTGAAGAGACTATATACTGTTACCTGCACTACAGATGGAGACTGCAATGAAAATTGCCTTATCAGTGCTATAGGTTGGTGCTGGTTTTTGCAACCTTGGTGGGACTTGAGGACTGGATTTGCTGGGAGGGGGGGAATCTACCGAGACTACTACAGCAAGAGATGTTATGTGAGAGAAGACCTGGCTACTGATTGGTAGAGTCAGAACAGGCCCAACTTGCATCACAGGCACAGCTGGAACGCTGCAACATTAAATACTGTCAGTGACGGGACAGCGAGAGAAGCAGAGAGGGAGAGTGACACCAGCCAAAGAGGGACTCCATCAAACTGTGCCATCAACCCCTGGACAACGAGGGAGATCCCTGGTTTTGGAAATCATGAGTAAACTCAGGGCTTGCCGCTGCAACCTGAAACCTGTAAAATAGACTAGGCCATTCGGATGAGAGTTACAAATGCCTTATTTGGAGGTTTAAAGCATTTGGGTTTGAGGATATTTTTACCGAACATTGCTAATCTTTCATTTAAGTGCACCACATCTGGTAAAGCACATGCAATGTCCTCATGCCTACACTGTTTCCATGGCTGGGTACCAAGTGAAGTACAGGGAGTTCCCTAGGTAGAAGTAAGGGTATTGCACTGGCACCAGTGTGGAGTGGGTTGTGCCTGCAATACAGGTGGGCTAAGCAAAGCAACTGTACTGAACATTGTGGTGTGGTGTGGGGATGGGCACAGTTTGAGGGCCGAGCCTGGAAGGGAATTGAAGTACAACCCTGATAAACACTGTTTTGACACCTTGGAGGACACTGAAGAGTGGCCGGGATTGAAGCAAGCAGGGCCTAGAAGAGAATGGAAGAACCATCCAGAACACTGCACATACTACCTCTTTGCTAATCACCCCCTTTATCTCATTTAGGACTTGCGGCTGACCTTAAAAAAATTCCTTTGTTCTTTTGCTTTAATTCCTTTACTAAGCAACATTTGTTTTAAAGTGTTAAGTGTATGCTTTGTGTGGACTGTCTCTGCATTGATTTGGTTCAGGGGAGGAGTGATCTAGTGTGCATGTGGATTGGTACTGCATCCTGAGGGTTATACCATACTTATACCAGGCCCACTTTAACCTTTCTCTGAGTGGAGGCATTGCACTATTTTCTATCATAACTTTGGATATGGACTCCCAACAAGGAGATTAAAGAACTCAAGCCCCTCAACTTTGTTTAGACCACAGGGCCGGGGGTAGCCATTGTAACACGCATGGTGAATTGGTGGCACTGTAAGGCAGGATGTCCTCAGATGCCCTGAGACAACTCTGGAAACAGGCCTTACTATTATTTATGTAATTAATAATTAAGACAGATGTGTTTTGTTAACAGCTGTAAATAGATCCCCTAGCTAATCCTGTTTAGATGATTTTGCCACATCATTGATTTCCTACCAGCTTTGCTAGATCCTGAGTTTCACCATTGGGGATGACTATGTTTTTGTATTCCATTCTACTAATATAGAAAGGGGCTGTTCTGTCATTTACACAATTGAAAGTAAGTTTACCTTATTGCCCATGTACTTATTTCAATACTTACAAATTACTGTAAGATGTATATTCAGAAATTATGTAAACCAGGTGGCCCTCTGATGGGGACTATGGGATCTCTGAGACAAATTCTCAAAGCCTCACACCTTAGCAGGGTATTTCCCTCACTTATCAAGCTTTACAATCTTAGCTCAAGGAAGTGACCAAGAAGATGTACAGTAAATCCCCCCATCTGCCACCTCTACCATATGCCCAGGGAAGAGCAGGAGGGCAGGCAATAACCCAGGGGTGGACTCCCATGTCTTGGGCTATATGGATAGAGCTTCTCAACAGGATAACATTTTATAATGTAGAATCCCTGGTTCTTTACTGGTTGAGGATTAAGAAATCCAAACAGACCAGATAATTTCAAAGAGGAAAAAAGTGTGCTGGACTTCAACTCAGTCGATTATATCACTTATTATATTTCATAGCATATTTTATTTCATATTTCAAGGACTGCCTCTTCTTACAGGTCCACTGGGACTCGATCACTAAAATTACCCTCCTGGTGCTTGACTATGCAGATGTGGTATACGGCACCACTCCCACCTCTTCTCTAGCCAGACTGGACACCCTCTGCAATGCTTTCTGTCCCTTTGCCACCAACTTCCCACTCTGCAATCACCATCGTCCTCTTTATTCATCCCTGCCCATCCTTCTTCTACCTTAACATTGTCTGTCCCATTGCACCACCTTTATTTTCAAATGCTTGTTTGGGTCCCTCCCATCTTACCTTTCCTCACTCGTCTCCCCGCCTACTCCTCCTCTTATTCTCTTTGCATCAGAGACTCCAGTACCTTCGACATTTCTCATGCTCACTCATGTGCTAGGCAAGCTGCTTTCTTCTTTCATTGCCCCCCTTCTGAAATCAGCTCCCCTCTTCCTTTCGCCTATCCCCATCCCTTCTTGCCTTCAGATGCATGCTAAGAGCTACTCCTGCTCCCCAACTCCTATTACCCCTGTCATGAATTCCTTCTCCACTGTCTCCTTGTAGTCTCCCCTGCACCCTGCTTAAATCCTGTTACTCACCTACCTGGGTCTGCTGTTCTCTTAGCTCCCTACCTTCACTTCAATACATTGTTGCTACATTTTGTTGCTCTATAACACACATTATTCGCTGTTACTAATTATGTTACTACTCAACTTGTTTCTATACATTGCTCCAACTGGTCACTCAGTTCTTGGTTTTAATGCCTGAGAAACTTATTGTTTTGTAAGCTGCACTTTGAATGCTCAACTGGTCTTTATTTTATGTACCTCCACCTTCTGTTCCCCCCATGTGGCACCTGGAAATGAGTCTCGGCTGAATGTGCCTTTCCTGGTTATCAAATTTTAAATAAATAAATAAATGTATGTTTGGTACATCTATCTAAGTTCTTGTCTTTCTGCAAACACAGACATATTTAACACACTATAGGACTGCTTAGGCCACTACCAGAAGAGCCATGAGCTGCTGAGACTAGGAGACCTAAAAGTAGACTGGCTTAAAATTGATGTCAGTCATGCCCTAATGGAACTAAAATGCAACCTGGGGTTGACACAGCTTATAACAGAGTATACAAGGCTAAATGATAAAGACCACTTAGCCTCAGCCCTATTAGATATAATATTAACAAACAACCCAGACTGCTTCGCATCATCAGGCATACTGCCAGCCTCCTTCTCGGATCACCAAGTAATCTTCTGTATTAGAAAAGGAAGTTAAGCATGGTGGCCCAGCAAATCAGTACAATATACCGTAGATCATACAAAAACTTTCACTAATTAAACTTAACGATCAGCCTAGAATCCAAAGACTGGGACAGGGTTGAGCTAATCCCCATGGTGGACGATGTATGGAACTATATTTACCACAAATTCATGGACAGTTGCAACAAATTCCCCCATGAGCCAGAAAGATAAAGCACAAGAACTAGACTTTATCAAGGCATTTGACACAGTCCCACACAAAAGATTAATATACAAGTTAGCTAGCCTGGGAGTGGGTCCCAAGATGACAGCCTGGGTAAAAAATTGGCTGGAGAATAGGACACAGAAAGTAATAGTAAATGGAGTCCACTCTGAAAAAAGGGGGGTTACTAGTGGGGTACCGCAGGGTTCAGTATTAGGACCAGTCCTCTTCAATGTCTTTATAAGTGACATTGCAGAGGGACTGGAAGGAAAAGTACGCCCTTTGCAGATGACACAAAGATCTGCAACAGAGTTGATGCACAAGGTGGGGTGGAAAGGATGAAAAGGGACTTGGCAAGGTTAGAGGAATGGTCAAAATGTGGCAGCTTAGATTCAATGCTAAGAAGTGCAAGGTAATGCACCTGGGAAACAAAACCCAGGGGAAGAGTACACAATGGGGGTGAGATACTAACAACAACAAAAATGGAAAGGGACCTGGGGGTAGTCATATCAGATGACCTAAAGGTGGGCAAGCAATGTGAGAGGGCAGCAATGAGGGCTGAGGGGATACTGGGATGCATAGGGAGAGGCATCACCAGTAGAAAACAGGAAGTTATTATCCCTCTGTACAGACAGCTGGTCAGACCCCATCTGGAGTACTGCATGCAGTTCTGGAGACCCAATCTCTGCAAAGACATAGACAGGATGGAAGCTGTCCAGAGGAGGGCAACTAAAATGGTGCAGGGTCTGCACGGAAGACATATGAAGAGAGACTTAAGGAGCTTAATATGTATAGCCTCGAGGAAAGGAGGGAGAGGGGGACATGATAGAAACTTTCAAGTACCTCAAGGGAATCAACAAAGTCCAAGAGGGTAGCATCTTTCAAAAAAAGAGGTGTGCAAGAACAAGGGCGCACAATTTGAAGATGGGGGGCGGCTCAGAGGTAATTTAAGGAAGTATTTTTTCACAGAGATGGTTGTGGATGCATGGAACGGCCTTCCGGAGGAGGTCGTGGAGTCAAAAACAGTGGTGGAATTCAAGCATGCATGGGACAGTCATAAGACAATTCTAGAGGGTGGGGGTAGGAAGAAGTAGGCTGCTGGTTAACTAGGATCTGCAGCTTATCCAGTAGGCAGGGGAAATGGGCAGACTGGGTGGGCCAAGCGGTCCTTATCTGCCGTCAAATTCTATGTTTCTATGTTTCTATGTTACAATTCACACCTCCACAAACTAAACCAAATACATAGACTTAACATGGAAAAAAGCAAAACAAACAAACATTGCACAGGCCTGGAATAGGTACAAACAACTACAAAATGAATACACCAAAGCAGTAAGGATAAAAAAAGCAGGAATTTTTCAAAACAACCCTGGCAAGCAATGTAAGAGCAGATCCAAGAGCATTCTGGAAAATAATAAAGAAGCTCCAGGGGAAGCCAAGAGGCAGACACACCCAAGTTCTTCAAAATAGATGGAGAAGAGGTCCCACTGACCAAGCACATAGCAAATAAATGTAATGAATGCTTCATTAACACGGGTACCAAAACCTTAAAACAAAACAACATACACTCACACAAGCAAAAACACCAAAACATCCCCCCGCCCAAAAATACAAAAATATTTAACAAGGTCACAGTAATACAAGTCTGCATGGAGCTATTAAAAATCTACACAAAAAAGTCAGGATGGATGGCATTCCTGCCACACTCTTTAAATACACAGCCCCAATAATAGCAGTCCCACTGGTGGAGCTATTCACATGTCTATGGCAACTGGGGTATACCCATCAAAATGGAAGGATGTCCTGGTCCTCCCAATATACACAGCCAGTCCAAAAAACAAAATAGAAAACTACCACCCTATATCCCTGCTAGCCATAGTCTCGAAGATCTTCGAAAGACTAGTATGCATGCAGCTGAAGCACTTACTAGAATCAGAAATCCTATTGAGCGACTGCCAGTCTAGGTGCAGACCACTCCACAGCACCACCTTAGCACTAATAAAAGTTACTGGGAACTTCCAGGAGACACTTATCAGGAGGAGGGCCGTAGGAGCCATGTTTATCAACCTGTCAAAAGATTTTGACAACTTGGACCACAACATCCTCCTGACTAAAGAATAAAGAACATGGGAGTGACAGGTGGTGCAGTGGACTGGTTCAATGCATACTTAAAAGGGCATAAACAAATGGTGTCACTAAACAATTTCAGATCCTCCTTCACCCCTATAGTGTTAGGTGTCCCCCAAGGCTCAATATTAGGGCCCATATTGTTTAACATATACATGAACACCCTCACCATGTCCAACCCCCAAGTCAAATTCCATCTTTATGCCGACAACACGATACTCTACACAGTAGCCATAAGCCACTCAGATATTGAACCCAGACTACAAGCAACATTTGATGAGCTCCAGGACTTTTACTTGTACTCAAAATTAGCACTGAATGCAAAAAAATACAGGTAACGTACTTCAACAGAAACAAAGATCAGGGCACAGTCACAAGTGCATTACAAATCAAAACTGTGGACCAAGTCACCTTACAGCAGGTCCACAGTTACCGCTACCTGGGCGTATGGCTTGACGAGAAAATTAAATGGAACATCCACATAGAAAACCTGACAAAGAATCTGGGGAAACACCTAGGAGCCCTTTACAAATTTAAACATTCAACAAAGACAAGGAATCAGTTAGTAGAATCCATGATCCTTCTAATATTTGACTATGGCGACCTGTTGTTCTTGGGAGCATTTAGTCTGGAGCTGGCAAAACTTGACACCATGTACAGCAGATTCGCCTGCTTCGTTAGGTCACGTGATGAGCTAGTGGGAGGTAGACATCTTCAGAAAGGCTCCTGAGTCCCATCGTAAATAATTTTAATTTATAAAGTTTTTGGCTTCCGCATATTAGAAAACACAAGGAGTTTTGTGTGCTAAGGGGTCGCTGCTCCTGGGAAAGCACCCTAAGTTTCGCGCAGACAGCAAAAAGAGCACAGTAAATCCTGATGAGTTCTGCATGCGAAATGGCCGAGCGGGAACAGGGAAGCCCCGAGCCCCTGGCAGCGAGAGCCCCCGCGACCAAGCGCTCAAAGCCCCATTCCCCGGTTCCAGATGAGCCTGAGGTCTGGAAGGCGGAGGGCCTGGAGGGGCAATCAACTTCGGAAGACATTCTAGAAATTAAGCAGCTCTTGAAAGGGCTGGTCGCCGATTTCACTATCCTGAAACCTGCACTACATGCTCTTACTAAGAGAGTGGGGGATATTGAGGCCAGAGTTGCTTCACAAGAAAGGAAAATGGGAACGATGGAACAAGACATAGTTAATGTGAAGAGGCAAGTGAGAAAAATAGAGAATCACCTAGAAGATCAAGAAGCGAGAAGCCAGAGGAATAATTTAATAATGGCTGGGCTGCCTGAGAAAACGGAAGGCTCAGATTGTGTTGTCTTCATGCAAGATCTCCTCCTGAAGTTATTTGGGCCCACGCCGTTTGGCAACTCCTACAATCTTGAGAGAGCCCATCGGGCACTGAGAGAAACCCCCCCGCCTGGTGCACGGCCTCGAGTAATCATAATGCAATTTCTTAATTATAAGGAGAAAGCTCATGTGTTAACAAAGGCCAACTAATAGAAATTTGTATTGGAATGGGGCCTCGTTGTGGTTGTTTAGGACCGGTCCCCTCGGTGAGGAAAAGCAGAGGAGTATGTGGACATTAAAGAAGCTGTACATGGCTGGGCTGAAGTTTAGACTGCAATACCCTGCCACGCTTGGTGGTCAAACTGGAAAAGGGGACAGAAAATACTTCACGGCAGAAGAAGCCTTGGAAAGCCTTAAAGTGGAGCTACCTGATTTATTTAAATCAATGACCTGAAAGGAATAATGGGACTAGTGAATGTTTACAGGACAGTGTGCCAAGCGACCTAGTAGTGCTGGTGGAAAGTGACACTAGGGGGGATATTTTGTTATTTTGTTGTTACTACAATGCTTTTTCTTTCGGCATTTTTCACCTTATGAATATGCAGAACAGGTTTGAGAACTCTGCGAGGTGGTAATATATAGCTTCTCCCCTTTTTCTTCCCCCTTTTTTTTTTTGATACTACATAGGTGGTGGCAGCGGAATGCCATGGAGACACTGGCTTATGCTACTGAGACATACCTTCTCCCACTATTAATTTAGATTTGTGGTTTGATTGGCTGGTCTAAATTGGAAGACGGGAGAATGAGGGTTACTAAGGCTCACATGGGGACTCGGGGGCCGAATGGAGGCATCTTACGAGTGGGTTCATACACGTTCCGGATTGATATAGGAGGGCGATCGGAGGATCGGGGGTAGTATGGAGGGGGATTATGGGGAGGGTAGGAAAGAGAGAGAGAACCCAGGACATGTGTTTTAAAGGAAGTTAATAGTAAGAGAGGGAGGGTTAGAGGCGTGGATGTGGTAGATGGGGTCACTTAGAATTCTTTCTTGGAATGTGAAAGGTCTCAGGGGGAGGAGGAAAAGATTGGTCATCCTCAGATATATTAACCAGATGGGGGTTCATATAGCTGTACTTCAGGAAACCCACTTATTGACTGAGGAGCTGCATCTGCTCGAGAAGGGATGGGTTGGTAAGGTAATTGGAACTGAAATGCGAAAGCCTCTGGTGGGGTGGCGTTAATTAGGGAAGGGATGCCCATATGTAATTGATGGTTCTCAAGTCGAGAGAGGATGGTAGGGGAATATATAATGATGGGTTTATTTGGGACGCCCACTGGTGTGTGCTTTCAATTTATGGACCCATCCGCTAAAACAGAATTCTTTTGCCTCCTTGGAGGCAGATATTGCTACCCGCAGGGCTCCATTATATTGACAGGTGACTGGAATATTTGCTTTGACAATAGGGTGGATAGGAGTCCCCTTCCAATAAAGCACTTAGTCCCCCTAAGGCATTACATAGATTCCTGGAGGTTACTGCAATGGTTGATCCATACCGGATCTATAGAAAAGGAGAAACTGAGATGTCCTTTTACTCAGGAGCACATAAGACCTACACTAGGATTGATTTCTTTTTAGTTAACAGGGAAGTTTTAAGGGGGGTCATAGGTATGCATTCTGTTGAGAGGATCCTTTCTGATCATTCCCCAATACAGTTGTTATGGCGGATTGATAATATCCCCCCCAAGCCAGTTCGTTGGCATTTGGATGAAGGGGTGTTAATGCTGGACAGGATAATAGCCAAAATGGAGGGTAAACTCAAGGAAATTATCCAGACTCAAATCCCAACTCTTGATGATAGGAATTTAGCCTGGCCTGCTTGTAGGTGTTGTATAGGGATGGGTTCAGGAATATACTGCTAGGTGAAACAAACTGAATAGGGCCCGGAGGAGTTCATATTAGGGGCCATTAATTCACTGTCACGCTAGAAGGCTCTTCCAAGACATAGACAGGGAGTTAAGAGAATTAAAAGAGAATTTATATACTAAATTATCGGGTAGACTGTTGGCTAGGAGACTGAATGCCAAATATCTGGTGCAGGGGACATGCCAGGTCGGATATTGGCCCATAGGATCAAGGGAGAGGGAGGCGGAGAGGACGATCGTTGCAGTGAAGTTTGGAGATGAGTTTATCTCGGCCCTCAGGGTTTGGCAGATGCTTTTGCCGATTACTACGCGGCAATATACCGAGAAGGGGCAGAGTGCTCGGTGGCAGAAATTAAGGGGTTCTTAGAGGAAATACCTCTGCCTAGATTGGGTCCGGATCAGGCCCAGGCCCTGGCTGCCCCAATATCAGACCAGGAAATTTTGGAGGTAATTATGGACCTGCCTAATGGGAAGGCACCAGGGCCTGATGGCCTGCCGGCCAAATTTTATAAAGCTCATGCAGGGACGTTAATACCCTTACTGAAAGAACTCTTCTCAACTATCATGAAGGGAGGGATTTCCCACCCTCCACTGTATCAGGCCTATATCACGTTGATTCCAAAACCAGACAAACCTAAGCATCTACCAGGTAATTACAGGCCCATAGCTTTAATAAACCAAGATATTAAGATACTTACTAAGATACTAGCTAATAGGGTTTTGAAAGTTGCCCCTTTGTTGATTAGTCAAGAGCAAGTTGGGTTCATGCCAGGAAGGGGGGCCCCGGATGCATTAAGGAAGCTTCATCATATCTTAGAGAGAGCGGCTGTTTCCAATTCTGCTATGGCTTTAATTGCACTAGATGCCGAGAAGGCGTTTGATCGGGTTTCCCACCAATTTTTGTTCCTCACAATGGAAAAGATGGGGTTCCCTGGGGAGTTTCTAGGTGGCCTTAGAAATCTCTATGAAGCCCCTACTGCCCGAGTTTTATGCAATGGATATCTTTCTAAAGAATTTCTTCTTAAAAATGGAACAAGGCAGGGATGTCCCCTATCGCCAATTTTATTTAATATATATCTTGAACCTCTGTTAAGGTCCCTTGTGAAGGATACAAGGGTTCAAGGGATAGATGTTCTAGGGATAGAGCTCAAATTATCGGTCTTTGCCGATGATATCTTATTACACTTAAGTAATCCATCTGTTAGTTTTCAAAATGCTTTGGGAATTATTGGGAAGTTTTCAAGGGTTTCCAATTATAAGTTAAACCTGGCTAAAACCCAAGTTCTCCCACTCACAATACACACTCATAGGGCAGATTTCGAGCATCTCCAACTCAATTGGGCCCCAGAAAAAATTAAATACTTAGGGATTTGGATCTTGGCCAGATCAGAGGATGGGGTGGAGGAGAATCTGGGGAATATTGTGGTCAAAATTAAGCAGGATATTGAAAGGTGGAGGAGGCTCCCTCTAAACTTCACTGCCAGAATGGGACTTATTAAAATGAACCTTCTGCCTCGATTGCTATACCCAATTTGTCTTTCCCCCTATCTTATCCCAAAGGATAGATTAGTTAGCATTCAAAGGATCATCTCAGATTTTTTATGGGATTCGAAACCCCCTAGGAGGAAGCATAATATTTTACATCTTCCCTATTCAATGGGTGGTATGAAGCTCCCTGATCTACTATCATATTATGTAGCAGGGCAACTTGGCTATATGGGGCGATGGGACCGCCCTCCGGGAGATGAGGCATATACACCAACATGGCTGCGAATTGAGCAGCTTCTCCTGGGAGACACAAAACTCCTTCCAGGGGCACTACTGCATGTAGATCCGGAGACTTTGCCTGGTATAGGGAAGCAGTCTCCGCTGTACAAATCAGTCAAGGTGTGGTGGGAGTGGCTAACTCCAGCCCAGAGGAGAGTTCAGAAGGGGGCAAGAGATTAACCTATAGTGGGGAACCCTAATTTCTGCCTGGGAAATCATATTTTGAAGGGCCAGTGGGCATCATTATTGTTGGATTTCAGAGTGGCAGATTTTATGGTCGCCGACAGAGTGCTTCTGCCAGCACAGGTCAGGGATTGGGATTTTTTTAAAAAGATCCAGATTACTCATTTGCTACAGAAGTTTATGGGAGATAACAAAATTGGGGGAGAGAAGCAAGCGTTTACATGGGATAAACTTAAGGAAATGGACCTTTCACAGCATCCCCTATCCAAAGTTTACAAGGTGTTGTTGGAGTATGTGGTACAAACTTTGAGTCTAGTATAGTATATTGGGAGAAGGCATTATCCCCAAACCGGATTGGACAGAAGTTTGGAAGCATATGAAAGGTTTGCCTATACCAAGTATAATACGATGCAATTTTTATTTGCTCAAATATCTACTACACCCCGCCAAAACTATGTTCCAGAAAACTCAGACAGACAGATCAGTGCTTCGATGTGGCATAGAACCAGGAGACCTGTTGCACGTATTTTGGGTGTGTTCTCGAATTCAGCCACTCTGGGTTCAAATTGCAAAGGAAATGGACCTGGTTTTGGACTATTCGGAATATATTAGCCCAGAGATATGTATATTAGGGGATCTGGGAAGGATTCTGGCAGACCCAGCTAAATATCATGTCTCCCTTATGTCAGCTGTAGTGAAAGCATTTGTCCTAAGGCCTTGGAAGGAGGACATAGCTTATGGTTACGATCAATGGGTGTGGGACCTTATACAGGTCTTGGAGAGAATTAAACAGCATATGCTAATGGAAGGGAAAAAGAAAGTCTATGAAAAAAACTGGAGGACCCTAGAGACAGTTTATACAATGCAATTAAAAATTCCCCGGGTTCAGATCTGTCTGTCTGAGGGGGAGTAGTGGGATAAATTCTTATAAGACAAAGTTTAAGGGGTTGATTAATGAAAGGAATTGGACGATGGATATGAGACAAGTTTTGTATAGGCTTAGCTATATCTCTCTCATACTCTTGCTTATCTAACTTAAAAGGCTTGCTTGATTGGTTGGGCACATGGGGTTCTCTCTCTTTCCTAGGGACACAGTTACCCAAAGATGGTCCGGAAGATCCAAACTTTAGGGCTGGGTTGGTAACTGGAATTGTTAATCCGGCCAGAATCTGACTTGACGGTGTCTGAACACATCAATGGGTTGAGAACTTATGTTAGGGGAATGGTGTAAACTGTTCGGGATCAAAATTGGTAACTGTGATTGTATATAGTTGAGGGGTGTATATAGTTTCTGCATCCAGTTTTGGGATGCGGGCCTGGGGGGAAGTCCCGGGTTGTATGTGTGTCTGTGTCGATGTTGGAACCAATTTTAAAATCTCAATAAAGAGGTTTTAAAAAAAAAATTTGCCTGCTTCATCCTGGATGCCCTCCGCAGAACGCACAGATGTGAACAGATCAACAAACTAGGATGGCAAAGGCTAGAGGAGAGAAGGAGATTACACTGCCTAGCAATCATACACAAATGCCATTAGGTTACTGTCTCAAGAAAGGACTAGGTATGGGCCCAATACAAATTTAAAAAAAACTGGGCTATTGTTCAAACTGCAAAATAACAACCTTACATGCCAGGACTGCTCTTAGTAATAACGTTCTCTTATCAACATTATGTTACAACTCCTTTTTATTTACACAAACTTCAAAAGCTGATTTATCATTATTGAATACTATGTTTAATATTATATGTAGGTTTTTACTACAGTTACGGTTTTGGATGCATTATTGCACCTTACATGAAATGCTGGGGTGGCTACCACCTAAATATAGCTGTGAATACAATTTAATGTGTTTAATTGATAAAACATTATGTCAGGGTATTACATCACCTCTTTTTTCTCTGTTTGAATTGAAATAGGAAGCAAGAAATTTAAGATTAACACACAGTTTTTCTTTAGATGTTCCCAGAGTTAGGACTAGAATGGGTGGGTGATCTTTTACTGTATGTGCTGATAGAAGTTGGAATTCTCTACCAAATACTTTGTTAGATGGAATTAGTCATGCTTCCTTTAAAGTGCGCCTTAAGCAATTTTATTGTGATCAGATTTGTTATAAATGTTTTGTATGAAACTTTGTCTGTGTTAAAACATTTGTTTTTTTACGTCAAATTTGATTGTAACATCTCGGCTGTTGTATTAGCAATGGGTTATGTATGAAAAAGGGTCTTGGCCCATACACTTACCTGGTAAACAAAAATTTAAATAAAATAAATAAAATAAAAGAGTTTTGTCATCTAAAATACCTTCAAAGATACAAGAAGCTACGTAATACTGTTAAAGCCCACATCAAAACATCTAATGCTGACTTTCACAGATCCCAGCAAATAAACCTACTTCACTGACCTAAGCAACTCTGGAAAAGTATCAATGAATTGCTTGGCAACTCAAAAAAGCCTTTGCCTGGCTCCATCATAACCGAAAATTCCATGGTTGCTTGCGATGAAAACATTGCCAACTCATTCAACAAAATGTTTTGCGACCTGTCATCCTACACACCTACTCTTCCTACTCACATCACATCACCCACTGAGCCTCCCATCTCCCCACCAAGGCCCAACTTCTACTTCAAAAAGCACTCTTGGAAGGAAGTATACAACTACCTAGCTAAGTCTAAAATGTCCACCCGGTAAGGCCCTGATAATATTGACATGAAGCTCCTAAAACTTGTCCTACATGAGGTCACATGTCCCTTGCAGATTATCTTTAACCTGTCCTTTTCCTCTGGCAAAGTCCCTGAGCTGTAGAAAAAAACTCATGTCACTCCAGTATATAAAGGGGGTGCAGTAAATCTTATCACTAATTATTACCCTATTGCCATCTTGTCCCCATTGTCTAAAATCCTGGAGAAAGCCATCAACGATCAGCTCACACACTGTTTGAATGACCATGGGCTACTCATCAGTGAGCAACACAGTTTCAGGAAAAATCACAGCACTACAACAGCTCTGCTGAAATATACAGATGCTCTGCACTGTGCCCTTGACAAAGGTGAAATTGGCAGGTCTGTATATATTGACTTCACCAAGGCTTTTGACCCTGTTAACCATGCCCTCCTCTGCCAGAAACTTAATTCCCTCAGCCTTTCCTCAGATGTTGTGTCCTGGTTTGCTAACTACCTGGGGGGCAGAACTCAAGCAGCTAAATGTTGTACAGCACTTTCCTACACTCTACCAGTAACCATCAGAGTCCCCCAAGGATCCATCCTTAATCCCCTTTTATTCTGTCTCTTCATTAATGAATTGCCCATGGTCCGCAAGTCCAGTAATGTTCTGCTTTATGCAGATGATGCTGCCATTTTTTCCAGTGGTATGAACCTGGGGATTCTGCAGCATAAACTCAAAACTAACTTCAGCACCATACAGGATTGCTTCTCCTCCAACCTCCTTGTCTTGAATACTAACAAAATCAAATGTGTGGTCTTCGCCACCTGCAATAAATCCTCATTCCTCCCACAGACTCTCAATTGCCAACTCTTCCGGCAATCCCCTGGAGCAAGTGGCCACATTCAAATATCTAGGGGTTACCCTTGACCCAACCCTCTCCTTCTCGGCCCACATTGACACCCTAGTCAAACCCATCAACATGAGGCTCCTCCTTCTCTTCCACCACAGAAACAGCTTCCTCCTTGAAATCAAAAAGTGGCTCATTAGGTCCTACATCACCAGTCTTATTGACTATGGGTTTGCTGTCTATGGTTCTGCAAATGGTGGTGAGCTATCTAGATTTTGGGGTGTCCTTAACAGAGCCTGCCATTTTGCCATCAGCTTAAAATGTGACACACATACTGTACAAGTGTACTGTACAGTAGCCTAAACTGGCTTAACCTTGATTCCAGGCTGCTCCTCAATACCCTTATCACTGGACGAAAAGCACTTTTTGGCTTTCTGTCCCTAGACCTTCAAGCCATATCCGGCTTTGTAGATCAAATGTACACCACTAGGGGAGTAGTGCAACTCACCTTGCTCCTCCCCTGAAGGAAAACCTCACTAGGGCAATCTACCTTTTCCTATAGATTTGCCAAATTATCAAATGGGTTGCCTCCCTCACTAAAAGCAGACTGCACCCTTTCCCAGTTTAAATCTGCTCTTCTCTCCTCCCTCTCTTGATCTGGATCTGCTGAAACTAAATGAGCTACTGTAAAATGCTATTATTAATTGTGAACAGATATTATTAACTGTCTTTAATGACACCCACAGCTTGAGTGTGGCAGCACATAAATGTAAATAAATGTAGAAGGTAACAAATTAGTGAATTAAAATGTATGCTGTGGTATAGTTTTGTCTGAAGTACTGTAAGTACTGCCCTGCTTCAGGACTGCATTGATTTGTACTATGCTTCACCTGTTACTATTTCTGTTGATACTGACTCTAAACTCTTTGTAAATAGACCCTGCCTAAAGGGTTTTCTGTGGAATAAATAAATAAATAAAATTAAATAAAATAAATGCTATAGTAACAAGGCCCCAGACTATGCAATGAAAAATATCCGTGTGAGAGACATTAAGGCGCCTCTAAGGTCCGCGCGGGTGGTGGGGATAGAATTCTCACTCCCAACCAGAATCCTGGAGGTAGGCAAGAAACACTTCCTGTATGTAGGGTCTAAACTCTAGAACTCTGTACCAATCAACCTCAGACCAGTGGACAAACCCATCAGTATGGGCAAAATCAAACAGTGGCACTTTGAACAGACCAATGAGCTCCAGCCCTGCTGCCTAGCTCCAGATTGAAAATAAACACCTCTGTATTATTGCACTTCCTGTTGAATATGTTGTTCCTTGCCTGCTACTTTGTCTAACATTATGAATGTACCTAAAGTATATACAAATGCTCTAACAATGTCTAAACAATGTCTAAACATGTTATTTTATGTTCTTCTGCTTGTATCTTATGCAATGTACCAGATCTCATGGAAAATGAGCTCTGCTCAACTGAGTATCTGATTAATATGATGATGAATAAAATATTTTACTACTACTAAATAATTAGCTTGATGTGTTTTACAAGGACTTCTGTAATAATCCTACATACATTATGTCCCTCCAACAATATTCAGTGAAGCATCTAAACAATAAATGTCAACAATTCAATAGCCACTTGAACAGGTACTTCTGCTCACTTAGTCTTCACAGTGGAGAGATGGGGAGGATGGACAACCAGGCAGTAGAAGGAAGGGGGCGCGAGGTGGACACAAGTGTATTTTAAAAAAAAAGTGCTAAAGCGACTTGCAGCTCTGAAGGTGGACAAGACTATAAGACTAGATAGGATACACCCAAGGGTACTAAAGAAACTCAGGGAGGTACTAGCTGCTCCTTTAATGGCCTTATTCAGCAGTCACTGGAAACAGACATGGTCATGGAGGACTGGAGAAGAGCAGACATGGTGCCTCTACATAAGAGCAGCAGAAGGGAGGAGGCTAGCAGCTATAACCCAGTCAGTCTCTCTTCAGTAGTTGGGAAATTAATGGAAACCCTGCTTGAGAAAAGGCCATTGAAGTATATTGAAACCAATGGCTGCATGACCATGGGCAGCAAGGATTCATGGGGATGGGGTGTCATGCCAGATGAATTCGATTGACTTTTTCAACTTGGTGACCAGGGGGTTAGATCAGAGGAGTGCACTGGATGTGGTCTATTTGGACTTTAACAAGCCCTTCAACAATGTGCTGCACAGGAGACTGATAAAGAAGAAACTGGCTAATGGATAGGCAACAGAGGGTGGTGGT
Organism: Neoceratodus forsteri; assembly: GCA_016271365.2. Classification (NCBI taxonomy): domain Eukaryota; kingdom Metazoa; phylum Chordata; order Ceratodontiformes; family Ceratodontidae; genus Neoceratodus; species Neoceratodus forsteri. Next base: position 468,343,128 of record CM028134.1, on the reverse strand, counting down.
TAATGGTACTCGCTCTAATAATGGAAGAATAATGAGCAGGGTACTGTAGAGCTCAGTACTGGGACTGGTCCTCTTCAATATTTTCATCAGTGACACTGTAGAAGAACTGGAAGAGAAGGTATGCCATTTTGCAGATGATATCACAGTCTGTAATACGGTGGACACTCAAGAGTGGGTATAGAGAATGTGCAGGAATCTTAGGAAACTTGAGTGATCAAGAACATAGCAGTTGGGTTTAAATGCCAAAAAACTGAAAATCATGCACCTAGGATATAGGAATCCAGGAGCAGAGTATAGGATGGGGGTGCTAGTGACAGTCACCAAGCAGGAAAGGGATCTTAGGGGTATCATAACTAAGGCTGTAATAAATTCATGGCATGCACATGGTTCATGATTTCTGTGTAACCAATGAATCTCCATGAATCCACTCATCTACTGTGAAATATTAACTTTTTCAGTTGTCATACTGCAAGTCAACATGTTTCCCCTTGCCTTTCCCTGGTTTGATACAAAACAGCTTTCCCTAACAGTGGCATTTTAGCTTGTTAATTGAACTGATTCACTGACAGATTAAGTGACACAGCATGACTGCATTCCTGTGTTCACACATTGTGGCTCGGGATCACTAATTCATTTAACACACCCAAGGAAGGTGTGAGTTACCCTCAGTTACCCCCTGGATTACCACTTAAACCTTTTCAAATGCACCACTTTTTCCATATTTTTAATAAAAGCTTGAATTCACACGAATTCAAGTCCCTGTGTCATTATTAGTGTTTCCTGAACATTTCATGCTGTTTGGTTTTGTAGTTTTCTTTAAATCAGCATTTGTTAATGTGCTCTGCAGTAACTGAAAACAGTGAAGATTTTTCTGCCCCTGTCAGTGAAGATGACATCATATTGGTCTAGTCTACTGCTTCAGCAATTAAGTCCCTGATTGACTGAAGAGGCTGGAGTACTTCAAAGTCAAAGCAGACTGTTGAGCTAATTGTTTTCACTCCAATATGTTTATTAACCTATATGGTTTGTGTTTAGATAGAGTAGCTTAAAATCTATCATTCTGTTCTCATAAAAAGTTGATCATTTCACTTTCAGTGCTGAATTGAAGTGATATGAATGGTTGGGAGAGATCACTGTGTCTGTATTGCAGCTATCAGTTCTGTCTCATCAAAAATCTGCATTGCTTACTGGCTATATGACACAGGGTAGTTTAATGGACATAAAATAAACTAAATTTTGATAATTCATAGAAGTAGTGTGTTTTTGATGTAGCCTCCATAAATATGTTCATGTGAGAACAATTTTGTTTTATGTCAGATTGGCAAACAGGTGTCTGTCACACTCTGCTATTTCAGGAACATGTACTGTATAAACACAGAATTCAGTTATTTGAGGGTTTCTGTGTGAAGATACATCATGTATGAGTATAACTAGTAATACTTTATGGCACCCTGATGCCACTGTCTCCTGCCCCTCAGTTGAGGCTGCTGCACCCTGCTTCCCCCTGTTTCCCACCCCCACAGTCAGGGCCAATGCACCCTGTTGCTCCCTGTTCCTATCTCCACAGACAGGGCTGCTGTGCTCTGCTAAACTGTAGAATCCCAGGGCCTCTGTCTTCATGGGGTTGCTGCACCATACTGCCTCAGATCACCAAAGATGGGGCTTTTGTTGCATCCTGCTACCTACTTCCATTGCCCTGAATGGGCAGGACTGCTGCACCACATTGACCCTGTCTCACAGTCAGGGCTGTTGTACCCTGATGCCCCACTGTGTTCTGCCTCACAGTGAAGGCTTCTGCACCATACTGTCCTCTGTCCCCTGCCACCACTGTTCCCTGCTGTACCATAGATCCTCTTGCCTCCACAGTTAGGGATGTTGCACCATGCTGCTCCCTGCCAATAGTGTCAGATCCTTTGCTACACTGCCCAAACCGCTCAAAAGAAAAAAAAACTTTCATCTTGTGTTATAAGTTGGGGACAGAGGGTAGCAGGGTGCAGCAGCCCTGACTGCTCAGGCAGGAAACAGGGGAGGCATCAGGATACAGCAGCTCAAACTGTGGAACAGGGTGTAGCAGACTCACCTGTTTGGGACAAGGGACATGGGCAGGAGTGTGTAGCGAAGGATCTGACTCTGGAGGCAGGGGGCAACAGAGAGAAACTGCTCAAATTGTGGTGGCAGGGGACAGGGTGCAGCACATGCCTTGCTTTGCCTTATGGCAAGTGGCAGCATGGTACAGCAGCACTAACTGTGGAGGCATGGGGCTCTAGGGCACAGTAGGCCACAGCAGGCCACAGCAGCCTTCACTGTGTAGACAGGTGCAGCAGCCTTGGATGTGGTGGCAGAGACAGAGGACAGTAAGGTGCAGAAGCCTTGACTGGGGGCAGGACACGGGGGGGCATCAGGGTATGGTAGCCCTGACTGTGGGACAGGGTGCTCATGGTGCAGCAGGCTTGCCCAATTGGGACAATGGAAGTGGGTAGTAGGTGCAGCAAATACCCCACCTCTGGTGGTCTAGGGCAGCATGGTGCAGCAGCCAGAACTGTGAAGGTAGTGGACGTTGGACTCTAGTCCTTAGCAGAGCACAGCAGCCCCAACTGTGGAGATGGGAACAGGGGGCAACAGGGTGCATTGGTCCTGACTGTGGAAGGGGGACAGAGGGAATCGGGGTACAGTAGCCTCAGCTGTTTATGCAGGAGGCAGCAGGGTGCAGCAGCCTCGATTGTGTGGTGAAGACAGTGAGAAGCAGGGTGCAGCAGCTTCAAATGGTGAAGGAGACAGGGGACTTGTGGGGAAGGGGAAATGGGGCAGCAGAGTGCTGCTTCCTCAACTGTAGGGCAGGAGATAGTGGCATCAGGATTCCATATAGTATTTCTAGTTATACACATGCATGATGTATTTTCACTCAGAAACCCTCAAAGAACTGAATTTTGTGTGTTCTTACAGTACATGTTCCTGAAATAGCAGAGTGTGGCAGAAACCTCTTTGTCAATCTGACAAAATTGTTCTCACATGAACATATTTATGGAGGTTACATCAAAGACACAATACTTCATTAACACAATTTAGTTTATTTTGTATCCATTAAACTACCCTGTGTCATATAGCCAGTAAACAATGCAGACTTTTGATGAGACAGAACTGACAGCTGTAACACAGACATGGTGATTTCTCACAAACATTCATATCACTTCAGTTCAGGAAAGAAACTCAAAATGATCAACTTTTTATGAGAACAGAATAATAGATTCTAAGCTAATCTATCTAAACACAACAAACCAGATGGGTTAATAAACACCATGGAGAGAAAACAATTAGCTCTACAGACTGCTCTGACTTTGAAGTGCTCCAGCTTCTTCAGTCAGTCAGGGACTTAATTGCTGAAGCAGCAGGCTAGACCAATATGATGTCATCACTCACTGAAAGGGACAGAAAACTCTTCACTGTTTTCAGTTAATGCAGAGCACATTAACAAATGCTGATTTAAAGAAAACTACAAAAGCAAACTGCATGGAATTTTCAGGAAACATTAATCATGACACCGGGATTTTAATTCATGTAAATTCAAGTTTGTATTAAAATATGGAAAAAGTGGTGCATTTGATCTTTAACACAAGCATGGAAACAGACTGTTTCAGACGGGCTGACAGTGTGCTTGTCTGTGAAGTCGCTCCATTTTTAAAAAGCTACAATGTCTTTAAAAGTAAAACCTTCACCATCCTCTAAGACCGACAATGTTTTAACACAGCAAAGGCCGCATGATATGACAAGAGGACTTTTCGTGTGTCTGGGGATGTTACGTTATGTAAAGACATAGACAGGGTGGAGGCTGTCCAGAGGACGGTAACTGAAACGGTGCAGGGTCTGTACCAAAAGACATATGAAGAGAGACTAAAGGAGCTTAATATGTATACCCTTGAGGAAAGAAGGGAGAGGGGGGACATGATAGAAACTTTCAAGTACCTCAAGGGACTCAACAAAGTCCAAGAGGCTAGCATCTTTCAGAAAAAGAGATGTGCAAGAACAAGGGGCACAATTTGAAGATAGTGGGGGGACGGCTCAGAGGTAATGTAAGGAAGTATTTTTTCATGGAGAGGGTTGTGGATGCATGGAACAGCCTTCCTGAGGAGGCTGTGGAGTCAAAAACAGTGTGGGAATTCATGAATGCATAGGACAGACACAAGGAAATTCTAATGGGGGTAGGAGGAAGTAGGCTGTTGGTTAACTAGGATCTGCAGCTTACCCATTAGGTAGGGAAATGGGCAGACTAGGTGGGCCAAGCGGTCCTTATCTGCCATCAAATTCTGTGTTTCTATGTTACATCTTGTGAGATTACAGTAGATCACGAACACAAAGCAACTTGTGACCCACATCTGGAAGCAGTTTCTCATTTGGCCAAAAAGCACAAGCTTGAATCCTCATCTGCCTCCACTGTTGAGAAACAGGTAACAATCTGTAAGCTATTTTCTACAAAAACTGTTCAGCAAGAAAGTAAAAAAATGACTCTGTTTAATTTGGTGGAAACCTTAACTGCTGCGAACATTCCTTTGCATTCCCTGGACAACCACACCCTTCATTCTTTATATTGCACATATAAATAGTACTTAATAGTATTTTGCTGTACTTTAATTACTGTTCTTCAGGATTTTTATTAGAGATATAGACAATTGTACTGGATTTTTTTTATTATTAAAGCTGTTACATTTTTAACACGGTCTCTGTCAGTTTCTGTGAAATCGGCTTATTTTAGTCAAGTAGGGGCCATGAAATTTGGTAAAATTTACCATGAATTTATTACAGCCCTAATCATAACTGATTACCTCAAAATAGCAGGTGGTGTGAAAAAGCAGTGGGTAGGATTAGTGGGGGTGCATAAGGATGGGTATCTCCAGCAGGAGGAGGGAAGTGGTGTTGCCACTGTATCGCTCACTGGTGAGATCCAACTTGGAGTACTGCATACAGTTTTGGAGGCTGTGCCTCAGAAATGACATAGATAGGATGGAGGAAGTCCAGGGGAGAGCATCTAAAATGGTACAGAGGTTGCACAAGAAGACATATGAGGAGACACTGAAGGATCAAGCAGGGTCTGTGGTGATACTGTATGCAGAGAAAAATGTGCACACTGGTTGGGCCAAGCAGTCCTTATCTGCTGTCAGAGTCTATGTTTCTAGTTTTTGTTTCAACATGTACACTTGGGAAGAGAGAACAGAAAGAGGAGACATGATAGAGACCTACAAGTACCTCACAGGGGTGAAAAAGAGTACAGGAGGAGAGTCTCTTTCAAATATGCCAGACCATCAGGACCAGGGTGCATGTGATGAAGCTGGGGGGGGGGGTTAAGAGGGATGTGAAGAAGTACTACTTCACTGAAAAGGTGCTAGACACCTGAAAGACTGCCAGCAGAAGTGGTGGAGGTGAAAACAGTGGGAGCTTCTAGCATGCATGGGATAGAAAGGGGAATATTTAGTAAATAGGCAGGGATGGGGGAGACCAGTTCTGTCAAGAAAGTGTGCACCAGAGCAACTTGTGCTCTAACAGTCACAAAATATAACAGCCAAGTACAAAAAGACTGGAGCACTCAAATCCATTTAAACACCACTCAGGCTCTTCAAAATATATAGCTAAAGTTACTATTTATTGCATTTAAAAAGACATAAATGCCTCATGCTAAAGGATTTTATCTGAAATGCATGTTTAAGTGCTCCAGTCTTTTTGGACTTGGGAGACCAGTTCTGCAGAGACAGATTAAGCAGGGAACATCTGGGCAGACTGGGTGGACTCTTCTGACAACAAATACTATGCTTCCATGTTTCTAAATGATAATCCATAGCTGCTTGAAAATACCAGTCCTGTTATAAGTGCTTGAAAGTGATAATTCTTTTCTAGTCTTTTAAATAGCCACTGAAAACTGCTGATCCTAATGTTTTGGAATTGTTTTCTTTCTTCTTCAGACCTTGTGGCTAGTGGGCTAATTTGGGGAAGGGGGTATATGCACATAGCTTCAGATTTCTAGCTTTAAATGGGACTGAGTTATAGCCTGCCAAACATGTTGCCAACATTTTAATTTCAGTTAGTTCCCTCTAATTTTAAAACTACATATCCAAATTTAACCAGCGTTAAAATATTTAAACTGCTATACGACATGGTCATTTCAAAAGAGGTTCATATTTGCAGCTTTAGATGGGATTGAATTAAAAGTACTCAAACTTTCACAAGATTTAAAAATTTTGTTTTTCAATAATGTAAACTACAAATTTATAAACCCCTGAAACTTTAAAACTGAAGAATGCAATACCATTAAATTTGGCAGGTTCTTACCTTACAAAGAGACTGTGTGTACCAATTTTATTAATTGCTTGTTGTGAGAAATTACAAGATAACATCTGTACTTAAAGTCAAATCCCATGAGTCTGTGAAAACTGTAAAATTTTATGAAAAATTCCATAAAACAGGAATGTTTTAATTTTACTCAGCCTTATATGGGTATTCTAATGAAAAGATAGGGGTCTAAGTGGCAAGTAGTGCAGGAGGTCACCAGGTTCTGGAGTTAGATGCACAGTTTCACCAAGAAATGGACAGCTGAGTTGGGTAGCACAGCAGTGGTAGACCTCCAGGTTAGATCAAGAAAGCACAGAGTGTCAACAATTCCAGCCTGAATGCAGGATAGTTAAGGATCATATCCAGTAAATGTATGATCCAGGGAGCCTGGTGTACATGCAAGTCTGGGACTTAGAGGTACTCAAAAAGGTGTAGTGGGGGAAGACAATGTCTTGGGAAGCAGGAAGAAAGAATGCTGGCTATTCCAACAGGGAAGATCAATAGGAAAAGTAATAGGTGACTCACATTTTAAGGGAGTTTGTCACTGTAAAGGACACAGAGGATATCAGTGGGAACAGTCAGTCTGGCTATGCCAAAAGATAAGGGGGTGGGTGGGATAGTCACCCAGAAAGGAACAGCAGGACTGGAAAAAGCTCAGCCCAGTTTATCAAATGAAGTAGTGACATGTGCATTGTTAATGTTAAATTCCACACACACACACACAAAAAAAAATTCTGGATGCTTCTTCTATAGTATATGCTATCATAAATATGTGAGAAATGTTACTAATCATTTTTTTACTGCAAAATTAAAACTTCTTAACCAATTTATCCAGTTGTGTTAGACACCCAGATACACTGACTATGGATATGCATGTCAAATGTTAACTCTATACATGCAAGAGCAGAGAAGCTACAAACGTCCACATTTTTGATAGTTTTCACAAAGATTTGCAAATATTTACATAGTAAGGTTTTGAACCCCTGTAACTTAAAAATCTCTTACCTAATTCTTTCCATATTTAGATCATTCTATAAGCATTACAAAAAGGTTATCCATACTAATTTACACATGTCTAGCTCCTAAGGTGCCTAAGTTAAATGCAGATAATTTTTTTTTCCATGACATTTTCTGAAAAATTAAAATGACAGATTTTGAACACACATAATTTTGAGAAGATGCATCATATTGTCATGAAATCTGGCACATTGCTAGAACACCTATCATCAGGAAAACATGCCAAATTTAAGATCCCTGACCCAATTGACGGTTAAGATATATGCAGATAAAAATGTTCATGAAATTGCGCACAAACAAAATGCCAATATTTGAGCACCTATAATTTTGAAACTGTCACTCTGAATTTCATGACGTTTGGTATGTTAGTGGCCAGCTGCCCAAAGAGTGTACATACTAAATGTCACAGCTCTAGCTTAAACAGCGGCTGAGTTACAATCAAATTACTAAATTTTAAAAATTCTGCTAAATTTTTACAGTGACATAGAGTATCCTCCTTGTCCTAGGAGTACGGAGAGTTATCTGAGGGATTCCCATTTGCCTTCCCTTTCAGAGCGACACAAGGGTTTTCTGGTTACTCCTATATCAAAGGAGCAAATTGCTGAGGTTATTAGTGGATTGCCTGCAGACAAAGTTCCAGGCCCCGACGGATTCTCCTCCCTATTTTACAAAGTTTTTCAGGATCTTTTATTACCAATACTTTGTCGTTTATTTCAATATATTCTAACTGGGGCAGAGGCTGATCCTCATCTTTTTGAGGCCTTGATTGTTCTTCTCCCCAAAACAGATAAAGATCCTGAGCTTGTTCAGAGCTACAGACCTATCTCCCTTCTAAATCAGGATATTAAAATTCTCTCGAAGATACTAGCCAATAGGTTAACGGTAGTTCTCCCTGAATTAATAGGTATAAACCAGGTAGGATTTATGAAAGGGCGTTTATCATCTGATCACTTGCATACCCTATCTCATGTTTTCTTGGCTACCAGGGACACCGAGTTCCCTGCAGGACTGGTCTCCCTGGATGCCGAGAAGGCATTCAATTGAGTGAACTGGAACTTTTTGTTTTGAGTTCTGGAAGCTTTTCAGTTCCCTTCTGTATTTATATCCTGGATTGCTACACTATATAAAACTCCTACAGCAAGAATCTCTGGGAATGGGGCTTTCTCCAAACCTTTTTCACTCCATTCAGGGACTAGACAGGGATGTCCCTTGTCTTCTCTGTTGTTTAATTTATATCCGGAACCTCTCATCCAAAATATTCTCAATAATGTTTCTATACAAGGCATTTGGGTTGGGCGCCATGAAATTAAAGTCACTGCATATGCAGATGACTTGCTGATACATTTATCTCATCCGGTATCTTCTGTACCGGCCTTGTTGAGTGAAATAGCAAGATTTAGTGACCTGTCCAACTACAAACTGAATGCTAGCAAATCCTTATTTTTCCCATTAAACCATAAGGTATTCAAAAATGATATTAGTCCCCCTAGGCTTATGCTGGACTCCCAAGTCATTCAAATACCTGGGCATTAAACTATCTCGTAACCCCCTAACTTGGTTTAGGGAAAATCTGGAATCCCTCTCACAGCTAATAACTCATGATCTCGAGAGGTGGTCCAAACTTCCTATTTCACTATGGGGCCGGATCAACATAATTAAGATGAATATATTTCCTAGAATATTTTACCCTTTATCTCTTCTCAATACTTTCATCCCACTACTATGGTTTAAAAAGTTACATGGTATATTCACTAGATTTATTTGGGCCGATAGGTATCCTCGATTGGCTTATTACAAATTGGCAGCTCCAAAACTGGAGGGGGGGGTTTACGGATTCTCCATCTGGCTATATACTATTGGGCCAGTCATCTAGCAAAATGCCTGAGATGGGTATCTCCCGGCCCAGAAAACGAGCAACTGGCTTGGCTTAGAATTGAATTGGATGTAATTAAGTCCAAGAATCTGGACCCCCTTACCTTATTCTATCTTAAAATCTCCCAGGTACATATGACTGAGGAATGCCGTACGGTATTTACCTCTTTAAAGGTTTATGCACAACTGTGTTCATTTTTGAAATATACTCCCCACTGGGACTTGGTGCAGTCTATCTGGAATTCCTCATCTTTTACTATTAATAATAACCAGATTCCCCATCAATGGTTGTCCCAATTGGGGGATGGGATACTTCTCCCTCTCATGGATGAAGATGGGCAATGGTTGTCAGTGGGAGATATTATCAGGAAATTTCATATTCCGGCTCCCTCTCACTTCAAAGCTATACAATTAAGGCACTTACTTACAATACATTTTGGTAATATCTCCCCCTTCCAGACCATCACAGCCCTGATACCTGAGGTTTCTTCTCTTATTGGATCTTCAGGTGTAATATCTAAAGTATATAAGGTTTTGTTTCACAAGAGATATGGGGATTCCTTTGGACCCACAAGATTCTGGAACTGTATCCTCCCTCAGTACCATCTGGATTGGCAATCCCTGTGGAGATTCTGTCATAAATATGTTTTTCAAGACAGACTGCGTCTTGTGTAATTTCATATATTACATAATCTGTATTACACTCTGGTTAAACTACAGAAATGGGGTTTTTTGAATTCCAATATATGTAATAAGTATTTACAGGAAGAAGGAATACTTCTTCACATGTTCTGGTCTTGCCCTGAAGTTTTCCTCTTAGGGGATTCAATTAAGACTTCCCTGGACCCTTTACTGGGCCTTCATGAGTATTTTACTCCTGATATTTGCCTTTTAGGGGACCTGTCTTCTGTTAGAGTTAAAGTAAGAAAGTTTCATATTTCCATGATTGCTTCATCGGCTAAGAAGCTTATTTTACTGTACGTCACTGGAAAGACAAGTCCTCCCCATCTTACCAAGAATGGGTTAACGAAATCCTGTCCAATCTACATACAGAAAAAGCGATTGCCAGTCTTCATAATAGATTGGCAGCATATACCAAAATTTGGGATCCCCTTCACTCTCTAATTTCTCTGGCTCAGTCTTAAGCATGTCTCAGTTTACACGGCCATGTAGGTTCTTGGGTAAAGAGCTTGGCACTTAGCGGACACTAGGTTTGGTTACTGCAGTAAGGGAGGGATGGGTGGTTGGGCAGTTACCCTTCACATTGAGTCTGTATCGCTATCTCATTCTCATTGTAACTGCCTGTTATTGTGGAAATGTATCAATAAACTTTGAATTGAAAAAAATATTCTGCTAAATTTTGATGAAATGTTACAAATTTCACTGAATTTTGCACAGTTTTGTCAAAATTCTGTGGATTCAGAATTTTCCCATTTTGCACAGCTCTATGTGCAGAGATTGAACCCTTTATATATCTTCAAATGTATTTTTATACTTTATAAATTCAGAGTGATAATGTTATAGGTTACATACATAATGTTTTCATAACAAAATCATTACATAAGTAACAGTTTTGTTATGAGATCCCAGCAAGGTAACTTGGGATGAGCTTTATCAATTTAACTTTAAACAACAAACTTCAATATTTAGTTGTTTTCAATTCAGTTAAACACTGTTCCCTTTCTGAAACATGGGACACAGTGCATGACACATGACACTTTAACTTGCTTTCAAAGCATAATCCTTTATTTATAAGGTGTAGTGTACAAACTATTTGGCAAAGGGGGTGACATGGTTAGATCCCTGACTGAAACCCCACCAAGGGCCCAGACATAATCCCTATTTTGACAGTATATAGAAGGCTGAGCTAGCCAGCCATAGAAGTATCTTAACCGATCAGTGTCACAAATACAGCTGCACTCCCAAGAGAGTCCCAGAAACTGCTCAGCACACAGAAAGGTATGCGGCTTTGAAAAGTACAATTTATTTCCATCTGGATACAGTTAAAGGCAGCAAAATATGAAATATGATGCAGGCAGCTAGCCAAATAACTGGGAACAGAGGGTTGGGCAGCTAGGACCCAGCACTTCACCAAGGGGGCTTTGTCAGTGGTGAAGACATCAAAGATTGACAATTGTTTTATAGTTCCATTCAACTGACATCATACTGTATGTATGCTAGCCAGTCACAATACTTAAATTGCAAACAGTAACATACATTATTAAGGAAGTGTTGTGAACATGACTATACATTTAAACAATGATTTAAAACAGTACAATAGCCCGCACTAAAGACAATTCAGGTTGCTTAGTCAATATAAAGAATTTTTGTTAACAATTAACATGGAATTATAAACTGATCCAGCCTGCTAAATCTTATAATAACTTATACAATTCAGTCTGCATATTAATGCTCCAGTTCTTCATAACATTTGCAAGGCAGATAAAAGATAGAACCACCAAAACTGCTACTCATCTGTCCTGTGATTGCTGCACTTACAATATGTCTATGGAATTTCTTGGACTCTACAGTGGCATTTGAATCCAGCTAGTAGTAGTATAGAGGTAGAAGACAGACAGTGATCCAGTGCTGGAATGCACTTTGAAACAGAGAGAAAAAACAAACAAACAAACAAAGTAAATATACATGACAAAAAACACTATACGACTGTTCACAAGCTCAGTTATAACCTCAGTGATGGGGGGGGGGTGTTAATGGGGAGCAGAATATGAGGTAGGGGATTATTGGTTGGAACCATAATACACAATACCTGTACTATTACTATGTCTTTGTTAACTGACACATTTTTAAATGCTTTTTCTTCAAGGGGCAAGACTGCAAACCTGGCTCCTGTTATTGGTTTGTTTTTTTTATCAAATCATTAACTTGTTTAGTGACCTTTTCAAAAGTATGAATTGCTGTATTCATTATCCCATTGAGCAATTCATTTAAAAACTTGCCAGATAATGAGAACTATGGGGCCTATGCACAAATGCGTGGAGTGGCTACACGCTGCATAACCGCGGTGCATAGCCACTCTACACCCAGTGCACCCCATGGGATCTTGAACAGGTGCGAGCCCCATGCACCTGATCCCCCAGCTGCATAGACAGCAATGCGCAGGGGGTGGGCAGGGGGCATGCTGAGGATGTGTGAGCACTACACGCCATGCACCAAGGTGAGTAATGCTGTGCACTGGGATGCATAGGAGGGCACCCATTATGTCAGGGAGAACCTGCCATATATCCCCAACGTGCCCTGCCTCCACACACACTGAACACTGGAACATCCCCCAGGCAGGCGGGCACCCTCCACAGCTGTTAAAAAGGGAGAGCTTCTGGACATTCACACTACAAACTCTGAATCCAAGAGGATAAGATGAACATGGGGATCTCAAACCCTTCTTAACTGACATCTGATACAGTTTTATATACAGTGGTACTGAATATAATTTATGCTGAAACTGCCCTTCCCCCAACTTGTACAAGAATGTCAAGCTTGAATCTGCTAGTTTCTGAATCTGTGCAAACATCTGTGACTAAAGTATAGGTACAGGTACTGTGTATTATGGTTCCAACTAATAATCCCCTACCATGTATTCCTCCCCATTAAAAGCAACCTCCAATCACCGAGGTTAAAATGGAGCTTGTGAATAGTTGTATAGTTTTTTGCAATGTATATTTACTTTGTTTTGTTTTTTTCCCCTCTGTTTTAGAGTGCATTCTAGCTCTGGATCTTAGTCTGTTTTCTCCCTCTCTACTGCCACTAACTGGATTAAACTGCCACTGTATAGTCCAAGGAATTCCATAAACAAATTGTAAGTGGGGTGATGACAGGATGGACGAGAAGCACCTTTGGTGAGTCTGTCTTTTATCTGCCTTGTAAATCTTCTTAAGAACTGGAGCATTATTATACTGATTGAATTATATGAGTTGTAAGATTTAGCATGCTGGATCAGTTTATTATATCATGATAATCATTAACAAAAGTTTTGTATATTGACTAAGCAACCTGAATTGTCTTTAGTGTGGCCTATTGTACTGTTTCAGACAGCTGTTTAAATATATACTCATGATCACAACACTTATTTAATAATGTATGTTACTATTTGCACTGAAAGTATTGTGATTGGTTAGCAGACATATGATGTCAGATGAACTGGAGTATGAAACAACTGCCGATCTTTGATGTCTCCACCCCCTGATGAAGCATCTATGGTGACACGGTGGGGCTTAATCTACGGCCAATGATTTGGCTAGCTTTCTGCACTGCATTTCAAGTTTTTCTGCCTTTAACTGCTTCCAGACAGAAATAAATTATATTTTTCTTAGTAGCATATCTTTCTGTGTGCTGAGCAGTTTTGGGGACTTTCTCAGGGGTGCAGCTTTATTAGTGACACTGATCTGTTTTGTAGTTGGGGTTAGCTACACCTTACAGCAGGCAGCCACTTAGAAATCATTGAAGCATGACTGAGCTGGTGGATCTGTTGGTATAGGTTAACAGAAGTATACAAATATAAGTACATGTAGCACAGATCCCCTTGCAGCCATGCGGGGACCAGGCTGTGTGATGTACTCGTACCCTTAGAGGTATAGCATTTACTTGGCACCCTGAGTAGAGGTAGCACTGGAGGGGTATACCCTCCTAGAGAAGTCTCAGTGCCCAAGTGTGAACACTAAAGAACTGAGGTAGCAAACACTGACAGCTGCACCTCCTCCTTTCCCTAGGGTTCAATGACTCAATGCCATATGGTCACAGCTATTAGGCTTACCCGACTCACCACCTCCTATCCCTTTGCTCTTGAACTAGATGTCACTGCACCTCCTTATGCACTGATCTTCCATACAGCAATTGCTACATTTACACGAGCACTGTAACCCAGTTCAAGCACTGAAAAATTGGGGAGTGAAGGAAAAAAAATAGTTTACAGATACATGTAAACCCGATTGATGCTCTAACCAGGTTGCTTCTTAGACTTGGTTGAAAGTATGCGGTTCACAGGAATCGATGCCTGTACTGTAGAACCTGAACATGCTCCACATGTAAACAGCATCAGCTGCCAGTTCTTTCCCAGAGGGGTGTGCTTTTAAGGGGTCATTTCTTGCCAACCCACAACTGCAAGTATTGAGCATGCTCACCTTAATTTTGCATTCATTGGTGATATTCTAGAGATGCATATGTAAACTGAATCATGTCACAGGAACTGGAATGAGCTGTTCATGTATTCAGAACAGCACCGAAACTGGAACTACTGGCACCAATCCCCATTCCTCAATTGCATCGCTCATGTAAACAAGGTAACTCAGGTCAGGGCTACTTGGACTCAATTCTTTCATCAGGAACAATTATCCCTCTTCACGCTGAAGTGGAACAGTAATGTGGACACCATCAGACAGCCCTTCTTGATGGTGAGCCACCAACAGGTCCCACTGTCCCTGATTCTGGACCCCGAGAGGGATATGAGCCTCCAGAGATCCTCACTTGGGGAAGCCTGTGCTACCTGGAGCCAGAACCCTACTGCCATTCTGAGCCTGTAGGCCCTGTCCAGTCATTCACAACCAGAGATGTGCATCCCAGGTGCTCCAGCCTTATGAGTTCTGATACTGTAACATTTGGGCCTTGAACACACAGAATTTACTTTTGGTAGAACCAGGGTCCCTTTCATAACCCACGGGTGGGCAGGAAGAAATACCCAGACAATACCCATGTTGACCCAATGGACACAGACTGTGCTCAGTGCAGGGTGTTTTTGGGAATGGGCAGCTCCCTGTTGCTGAGGCAGAAAAACTGCAATAACAGGAAACACATTTGACATTTAGAAGCAGGCTAGAACATTAAACCTTGAAGTGCAACAACATTTCTAACTGATAAATACCGGTGAACTAATAATCCCTATGGCAATAGGTGGAATACAAAGATATACCAAGAATGGGAATCACCAGGAATGTACTTATTCCATTATCACAGTGGAGTAGTAGTAGGAGTAGCCTTATTCATAAGGCACTCTTCCCTGAAAGGCTCAGGGTGCTGTACAGAAATGACAGGCAAATAAATAAAAACAATGAACAAATAACTTAAAATAATACTCTAATTATATTGGATCACGCATGCGCAGCCGGCATATTATGGTAATGTGAATTTGACCACCCAGTCACTGTTAAGTGAATGCAGGGCACGCATCAGTGGTTGCATCCCTCATTCCCCAATCAGCCAGAAGCAGGAGCCGACACCTTGCATATCTAATCGGCCACAACATCTGAGAAAAGGTCCACTGCAATGAGAGTGAAGCTCTCATGCAGCCTGACCACATCACGACTCCCGACATGCAGGCAATACGGCGGCAGTGACTGCCGCCACCGCCACCTGTCACAATGCTGACGGGGAAGCCCACTCCCTGTCGGCATAATTCCTCCTCCCCATTTCCGCTGTGTGTCGAGGGGGTGCCCAATCCCCCTCGGCATCATGTGACCACCAAAAAAATGATTTTCTTTGTTGACAGGGGCTCCAATCCCCGTTGGCTTCAGTTCCCCCCCTTTCCCAGTTAGTTCTGCCAATGGGGGAGCCAACTCCCCATCGGCATAACGTCCACCCCCTTTCTTCAGTGCCGAGGGGGCTGCACAATCCCCCTCAGCTCGTGTCCCCCACTCCCCTTCCATATGTGCCGATGGGGGTGCCCAATCCCTTGTTGGCTACTGCATCCTCCCCAAAAAAACACTTGGGTGGCACACTGGGGGCCCACCCCTGCATGCCAAATACCCTGTAAAAAAAAAAAAAAAGTCCCACAATGTTTTTTTTTTAGCCTGTGGAAAAAAACTTTCCCTTGCCGTCTCCCTGTCCCCTCCCACAACCAGCGCCCACCCTCTGTGCACCCTCCCTCCCCACACCCCCCTCACCCCATACTTAGCTCTAGAGCCCGGCGTGACAATCTTTGGTGGACCGGGAGCACTTCTGCACTCTTCAAAGCCGACCGCAAACTGAGGAAATGTCGGTAAGCTGTATAATGGAATGAATATGGTGTTTTTCAACTTTGATGCATATCTCAGGCATTTTTTGGAATTTTGGCACCAAATTTTCCACATGGGATTTTTGGGACCCCTCCTCATGAATTCTGCCACTGTCATGGCATTATTCAGCCCCAAAAGGTGATTTCATGGTCACTGTGCGGAATCACCTTTCGGGACTGATTAATGAAATGACAGTGCCAATGTTCATGAGGTAGGCTCTCAAAAAGCCTATGTTGCAAATTTGGTGGAAAAATCAAAATGACTATTTACTGAGCATGCGTTGTGCAGTTGCTAAGCACACTCGTAACTTTGCGAATGTGCAAAATTTTCATGCCAGACTTTTAACACTGGCATTTTTACACATCTCCTTTTGAACAGTACAGCTGTCATTTTTCACATCCTGGCCGAAATGTGTTTTCACACTTCTAGCACAGAATAGTGCGATCACTGTGGGAAATCAGTGTTTGAGACAGATTACAAAAATGACAGTGATGCTGTTCATGAGCAGAGGTCATAAAATGCCTATGTTGAAAATTTGGTGATGATACTCCATAAAATGACTGTGTTACGAGCGTGCGTTTCGCAGTTTGCATGCACACTCGTAAGTTCGTGAATTTATAATATTTTCACTCCAGAGTTTCAACATTGCCATTGTTCTGCACCTCCTTATGAACAGTACAGCTGTCATTTTTACATCCTGGTTGAAATGTGTTTTCACAGTTCCGGTGCAGAATAAGCGTGGTCACTATGGAAATCCATGTTCGAGACACATTATGAAATAAAGTGACACTGTTCATTAGCAGAGGTCCTAAAATGCCTATGTTGAAAATTTGGTGATGAAAGTCCATAAAATGAGTGTTTTACGAGCATCGCGTTCGCGCAGTTTCCCGTGCGCTGGTAACTTCGTGATTGCAATATTTTCACTCCAGATTTTCAAAATTGGCATTTTTCCACACCTCCTTATGAACAGTACAGCTGTCATTTTACATATCCTGGCTAAAATGTGTTTTCACATGTCTGGCGCAGAATTGCACTGTCACTGTGTGAAATCAGTTTTTGGGACAGTTTGAGGAAATGACGGTGACACTGTTCCTGAGCAGAGGTCTTAAAATGCCTATGTTGAAAATTTGGTGGCAAAAGTCCATTAAATGATTGTGTTGCAAGCGTGCATTGTGCAGTTTCCACGCACCCTTGTAAATTCACAAATTTGCAATATTTTCATGCAAGAGTTTCAACACTGCCATTTTTTCACACCTCCTTATCAACAGTACAGCTGTCATTTTTCACAGCCTGCCCAAAATGCGTTTCCACAGCTGTGGTGCACAATGGCATGGTCGCTGTGAGAAAGCACCTTTTGGGACACATTAACAAAATCACAGTGCCACTGTTCATGAGGGGAGGTCCCAAAATACCTATGTTGAAAATGTGGCTAAAAAACTCCCACAAATAATTGGGTTACGGATGTGTGTTGTGCAGTTTCTATGCATGATAATGACTCCACCAATTTTTCATTTTTCTCACTCCAGATTTTCAACAGTCATTTTTGTACGCCTCCTCATGAACAATACAGTCATCATGTTCCACATTCCTGCCCAAAATGTGTTTTCATCCCTGTGTCAGCAAATGGCATAGCCGCTGTGCAAAACCACCTTTCAGCTAACAAACTAATTGTGCTGCTCTTCATGAGGTGGGGTCACAAAAAGCCCATGTTGAAAATTTGGAGTGAAAATACCAACACATGACTACGGTGTTAGGGTTTCCAACTGTAGCACCTCCCCCCCACAGAGACTGACAGGCGTCAGGGGTGTGACTTGGGATCATCGGCTGTAATGCTCATGCCATTACACCCCAACCCCCACCCTGCAGTCAGTGATAGGCATTGTGGTGTGCCTTGCAGTGTTTGGCCACAAAGTTCACCCCATTCTCCTATACTGCACCCACCTCTGTGTATTTCCTTATGTAATGGGGTAAGTATAATGCCCAAAGACCCAAAAGCACACCACAGCACTTGTCAGTGTCTACAGGGTACGGTGAGGTACAATGGCATGAGCATTATAGCTGAAAACCCAAAGGCACACCCCAATGTCTGTCAATCTCTACAAGGAGGTGGTGGGGTTGGCATCACTTCAATACTTCACTGCCATTCCTATTATGCATCTCTAAGTCTGGCACTACCAATGCCAATACCAGCGACACAACATTCAGCATTGACAAATTCTTAACGTACAGCAACTGAAACAAGGGAAATGAAAATGAAAGTTACTGGAACTTCTGGTCCTTGAACACACACAGTAAGATATGTAAAAGATCCTGTAAGACAATGAGCACCCATCTGTGACACAAATTCATGTTAGAGTTTAATGTACAGTTCTTTTTAACCAATTGGAAGGCTGATTCAATGCAAAATGCTGGAGGGAGGAAATGCAGAACCCCCCCCACACACACACATGCATGCATGCACGTGCACACACACACACTCATATTTTGAGTGTGTCTACACCTAAAGTCCTTTTGGGATGAGATTTTACTTATCTATTTTTTGTAGACTATTTTTAAGCCAGACTCTGCTTAGCAACACTTGAAGAATTCTCCTCCTCTGGACCATCAACCCACGGCACAGCCCTGCCACCCTGCCTTCTGTCAGGGCTTACTGTCTGGTTCCTGACAGGCTAATGTGGCTTGTCCTCCACAATGGAGGGAGGGGTGCATGTTGCTTGAGCTGGTGGGTGCAGAGCTTGTAGATGGATCAGTGTCCTCCACTGTGCAAGAGCAGGAATTAACTGCCTTTTTGTAGGTCCCATGCTTACGGATGCTGCTACCAGGATGTTGTCTGTGGGTGTGTGCACAGTTTGCACACATGCATGGTGACATCAGCAGCCTCTTCCCTTACCTGTCTCACAGGACTGGCGGTATCTCCTCTTGTAGTCACCCAGTGAGTGGTATGGCAGTGTGACTCAGTGCAGGACAGGAGCATCCACATGGTGCTTAACCTTCCTCTCCCAGCCAGCCCTCATGATATCAGAGTGCATTCTGCGCTCATGTCACTGGCATTGAGAGTGGTAGGCCCTACCTCTATGCCGACAGGTCAGCCTTATTTATTTATTTGTAATATTTGACTAGGAAAGCTAAATTCCAGGTGCATCCTGGGGTGGGTGGATTATGTAGACATGTTTTATTAATAAAGATAACACGATGGCCAGAACACCATAGAAAATACCCTGTTCTTACTATATGTTACATGGGATCTTTAACTTCCTCCTGGACAGTCACCAGAGATGGACATAAGGGTAACCTTGGCCTCCTCATGGATTACGGAGAACTATTTCCATTTCAGTCAATACAGTCTATTCTTGGGTTTTCTCCTTATTGACATTGAAGGGAATCATAGATTCTATTTCAGGGCTATCCTGATAGTGACTGTGCTAAACTTAGTTACTGTACATGCAGATGATTTCAGAAACTCAACCTGTAACTAGCCAATTGAGTATGCCGACCTAACATCGACACCCTGACAGCAAAATCCCTCACAGTGACAATTTCCACAGATTTCAAAATTGTCAGTATTAGGGACCTGAGGGCAAAATTTTGCCCTTTCACCGTGTCCCCCTCTGCAAATCAACTCCAACTCAGAGTTGATGATCTATAGAAGGGGGGACGCAGGGGGCACAGCCCCCCCACATGGTGGGTTCGGGGGGGGTGAAACACAGAAACATAGACTTTGACTTCAGATAAGGA
This sequence comes from Neoceratodus forsteri, assembly GCA_016271365.2. Classification (NCBI taxonomy): domain Eukaryota; kingdom Metazoa; phylum Chordata; order Ceratodontiformes; family Ceratodontidae; genus Neoceratodus; species Neoceratodus forsteri. The sequence continues at coordinate 468,323,185 of CM028134.1, read as the reverse complement.
CTGCATAGCCCACTCAGTCTGCCCATTTCCCTACCTGTTGGATAAGCTGCAGATACTGGTTAACCAACAGCCTACTTCTTCCTACCCCCACTAGAATTGCCTTATGTCTGTCTCATGCATTCTTGAATTCCCCCACTGTTTTTGACCCCACAACCTCCTCAGGAAGGCTGTTCCATGCATCCACCACCCTCTGTGTGAAAGAATACCTCCCCACATTGCCCTTGAGTCATCCCCCTTCCATCTTCAAATTGTGCCCCCTTGTTCTTGCACATCTCTTTTTCTGAAAGCTGCTACCCTCCTGGATTTTGTTGATTCCCTTGAGGTACTTGAAAGTTTCTATCATGTCCCCCCTCTCCTACTTTGCTAGAGGGTATAGATATTAAGCTCCTTTAGTCTCTGTTTGTATGGCTTGTGGTGCAGACCCTGCACCATTTTTGTTGCCCTCCTCTGGACTGCCTCCATCTTGTCTATGTCCTTCGGAGATGGGGTCTCCAGAACTGCATGCAGTACTCCAGATGATGTCTCACCAATTGTCTGTATAAAGGGCAAATAATTTCCTGTTTTCTACTGGTGGTGTCTCTTCTTATACATACCAGTATCCCCCCAGCCCTCCTTACTGCCTTCTCACATTGCTTGCTTACCTTAAGGTCATCTGATATGACTACCCTTAGGTCCCTTCCATTTTTGTTGTTGTTAGTACCTCCCCCATTGTGTACTCTTCCCCTGGGTTTTTGTTTCCCAAGTGCATTACTTTACACTTCTTTGCATTGAATCTAAGCTGCAATACTTTTTACCATTCCTCCAAACTTGTCAAGTCCCTTCTCATCCTTTCCACCTCCTTTGTGTATCAACCCTGTTTCAGATCTTTGTGCCATCTGCAAAGAGACATACTTTTCCTTCTAGTCCCTCTGCAATGTCACTTATAAAGACATTAAAAAGGGATTGGACCCAGTACTGAACCCTGTAGTACTCCACTTGTAACCCCCTTTTCTTTGGAGTGTCCACAGCCCCCCCCGGTCTACTACTTTGGTCACCCAGTCAAAAAGAAATCTATTAGAGTCTTCTGACATGACCTTCCCACTGTGAATCCATGCTGCCTTGGGTCCTGTGTCCCACTGGCCTCTAGGTACTCAACAATTCTTTCTTTCAGAAGTGATACCATCATTTTCCCTGCCACTGAGGTCAAACTAACAGGTCTGAGTTTCCTGCCTCTGTCTTGCTCCCACTTTTGTGAAGGGGAATCACATTGGCCCTCCTCCAGTCCTTAGGTACCACACCACCCTCCCACGATTTGTTAAAAAGGGTTGTCAGTGGGGTCACTACTTCTCCTCTTAGTTCTTTTAGAATTCTTGGGTGAATCCCATCAGGGCCCATTGCTTTGTCGACCTTCAGTTTTAGGAGTTCTTTCAGAACCCTTTTTTCTGTGAATGGACTAGTATCGACTCCCCTATCCAGAGTGCTTCTATTGATTGGATTAGGTACCTCCCTCCTCTTCTTTTGTGACTACTGAGCAGTAGTATTCTTCCAGTATCCCTGTTTTCATTGTTACCCTCTGCCCACCACCTCCCCTTAAGTCTCATTATCCCTCCCTTGCTCTTTCTTCACTTCCTAATGTAACTATAAAGATTTTATCCCCCTTCTTAACCGAGATGGCTATCTTTTCCTCAGTTTGGGCCTTTGCTATTCTGACTGCCTTCCCTGCTTCCTTCTACATTAACTGGTATAGTTCTCTGTCCTGCTCCTTCTGTGTTTCCTTATACTTACTGAATGCTATCTTTTGCTCCCTAACCTTTCCCACCACCTCTTTTGAGAACCATAGTGTTTTTTTCCTTCATTTTGATTGGTTTATTTGCTTCACACAAAGGCTTGTTGTCTCTGTGATGGCAGTTTTGATATTTTCCCATTGTTCCTCCACCCATCCTTCCTGCCCATTTGCTAGTGCTTTTTTGAGACATTCTTCCATTTTGACAAAGTCAGCCCTCCTAAAGTCCAGTACCCTCACTTTTGTATGACTTGACTCTACGGCTGTGTTTATCGTGAACCGCACTGTTTGGTGGTCACTTGTTCCCAGATGGCTATCCACTTCTAAATTTGAGATCCTCACTCCATCCCTATTTTAGAGTAACAGGTCTAAGACTGCTCCCTCCCGAGTGGGTTCCAACACTAGCTGTCTGAGGCATGCCCCCTGTAGGGCATCAAGAATGACCCTGCTCTTGGATGTCGCTGCAGCAAAGGTGCTCCAGTTAACATCTGGCATATTCAGGTCTCTCATCAACAATATCTCCCCTTCTTCTACCATCCTAAGAATGCCTTATATCATTTCATTAACCATTTCCTCTTCCTGAGATGGGAGTCTGTATACAACACCAGTGTGGATCGTAGTGCCATTTCCTGTCTCCAGGGTGACTCACAGTGCCTCCTCTCATCCCTGTTTACCCTTTAGTTCCATTGTTTTGATCGCTTCTCTTATGTAGAGAGCTATTCCTCCTCCTCCTCTTCTCCTCCAGCACCCGAGAGAAACACACCAATGTCAGACAGGTGAAATTTCACTTGTCAATATCGGGGATTTCACTATGCTAAACCTCGACAACAGTGTTGTCGATTTGACATAGGTAAACCAGCAAATTGTCACTCTATCGCAAATTAACTGTATTAACTGGAGAGAGACGATTCCGTTTGTCTTGGGGCAAACATTTGTTTTCCTGATAGACTCTCTGGGTAGTTTATTTAATGTCTAGAGATTTGAAATTTGCTGTATACAAAGGATTAGGCAAAGACTGCTTGATTATTTCTTATTGGTACCCAAAATTCATAGTTTAGGGTTCTGCCTTCTGTTTTAGTTACTCATTCTGTAAAACTCTATTTAGCTTTAGAGGGTACTAGTACTTAACACAGGCACCAGTAATAAAATAATCAAGGCATTTCTAGCTGCATGTAACTCTATGAGTGGTTTGGGATAACTTTTTCTGGGCTCCCACTTCTTAGTCTCTGGAGCAGATGCAGGTTTCCAACTCTGGATATGAAAGTATCAACAGCTGCATTTTATTCTACTGTCTTTGTCATATATTTCTGACTTGACAAATGCACAGTGGCAAAGTAACATATTAGCATAGTAATCAGATGGGACACTAGGTCTGTCACACCCCCTTCACAAGCAGGGACCAGCAAGTATGCTGTGCAAACATGTACTAATTCATAGGGATTCACCCCCCTCCCCACGACCTAGAGTATCCTGTGATCCCTCACTCTACTACCTAGGGTGCTCTGCGATTCCCTTGAAGGACTATAGTAGGAGAATCACCTCCTAACATTAGTCCTGAATTTACCACCTCTTAGCTTTAGGGCGTGTCACCACATTTTGCTGGAGCACATCGGATCAAACATTTTCATCTGTTCAGTCTTCTTGATATTCCTCAGTATGCAGAAGACTGAGATCCTGCCCTCTCATTCTCCTTTTCTCCAGGGCAAACATGTTAAAGGCCTCCACTACTTCCTCGTAGCTTTTGTTCTCCTTAACTTTAGTCATTCTGGTGGCCCTGTTTCGCACCCGCTCTGCTGCCTAAATTTGCTTTTTGTATTCTAGAGCCCAGAACTGCACTAAATCCCCCATTTGGGACCTGAATACATATAAAGTATTAAAAAAGAAATGTAAGGACAACAATGCAGAAAGGAAACAGGTAGGCCAGCTTTAATATGGAATATATCTAATTTCCCTTTAGCCAGCCATCTGCTCACTGCATGTTTTGAACTAGTGTATTTGGTTCAAAGGATCAAGCAACAGCTGCTAAGAGATTTACATTCACATCTAATCCATGCTGCCACTGCAGCCATCCCATTATTCTAATTAATAAAACCACTCTATTTTATATCCCACAGATAAATGCATTTCTTTTGTATGGGTTTTAATATTATGCTAATTTGTTCCTGTAGACTGCCAGGAAATAAAGCTGTTCAGTTTCAGATGGCACGTATCCCAGAAACTAAGAAAGCTACTTTACCATAGATCTTTAAAATTTATGTTTTTTTACGTGGGATGCTTTCTGCACAAATCTGTGATTGTCATATTTATAAGTTGCTAACACATTGCTGTTGTTTTCTGACTCCTGTGTACAAAATTACAAATCAAACTGATGACATGCTCCCATATTTATATGTGTCAGGCAGGAATATATTGTCCTTAAAAAACACTACTGCAAAACTCAAAAAAAAAATAAAAAGACAAGTCAAAATACTGACAGTACTGAGAGGCGTCAACCTGCCCTAAGCAGAAGCAGGACCCCAAATGAAGGAGATGTGGCATCATAGTCACGCTACCTCTTGTGTAAATAAATTGCAGTTAAGCTGGGAGCAGATACCTTTGATGTCCCTTCCTATTTAATTCACAAGATAGTAAGGTAATAGCAGCATTCAGAAGTAGCTGTAGATGCCTGACCTGGGAATTTGCTGTATACTGCATGAGAAAACAGAAGACAGCACCCTTTTTCAAGCAAAGAATTAAATCTGGCACTAGTAAAAGCCACATGTCATTACAGTCAACACTTGAGATGCCAGGAAAAGAAAAAGCTGAATCTTGTAAGGATGGACAAGTGGTGCTTTAGTTTCCTGGGACGAGGCACATTTCAAGTCTTGCTATTGTTGTAAAGAGTGAAAAGAGATGAATTAATTTAAAAGCTGATCAGAAAGCAGAAAAACAAAATGTAGAATGCATAAATGGCACAAGAAAGCAGATGATTTCCAATTTGTAGGATTTCTGTTTCACACTTTCACTCAGAAGCCTCAAATCCATCACAAAACATCATGGGCATGGCAATCTGTGTGTTAGTGTGTGTGTGTGTGTGTGTGTGTGTGTGTGTGTGTGTGTGGTAGGAGGGAGGAGGGGTAACCTAAAGATATTTCAAGTGGTACAGTACTACATTCTGTTTGACAGATCAGTACTCAAACCTCACACAAAATGAAAGAATGTTTAAAATATGCACAAAACAGTACACATAATGACAACTGGCATAAACAATCACTTGCCACTTATAATAGAAATGGAGGCAGTGGCCAGAACAGCAATATTGCTGAATTTAATATCTAGGTTTTTTTTGGTTATTCTTTTTTCCCCCGCTTTTCCCCATAGTCTTCCTGTCCTGAACCCTGATGATGGGATTCACATAGCAGCAACCTTCTTCTGGCTGGGATAGTGGACAAGCAGCTGTCTTCACAGCTGATGTCAATTCCACCCTTGGTTGGCCAACTAGGTATGTACAAATGTCAGATGGGGGTACCACCTCTTGGTTGGTTTGACTTTTCATGTGGCTGACTGTACATGTACAAATGCTGGAAGGGAGGTCACCCCTTAGTTAGCTTATTGGATATGTGTGAAAGCCAAGTGGGGGGCTTGTAGCCTCTTCCCCCATGAGCCAAACACCTGACCTCCACAATGCACTCAGCCCCAAACTGGCCTCAGTGTGAGACTGTAGGGCACAAACTTCCAGTCATCCAAGTGGGAAGGCAGGGCTGGACCTTTAACATATATGCAATGACCCCACCCCAAGCATGTTAATGTGAGTTGGATGGTGCCCGACTCTAAAGTAAGGGTGAGTAAATATCAAAATGGGCAACTTCGGTATACTCAGTCACACCTATAACAGTGCCAAGAGCTAGATTTCTTTTATAAGAACAATGCTTTGTGGGGGGTGGGGTGGAAAGGGACTGGGGTGGGAAAGAGCTGTCCATAGGACTAGCCTTGGCCATCTGGGAAGGGCAGAGGGATATTTTTTTAAATTATCTGGCCAAAGGTCAGAGTGTTCCAAAGTGGCTCAAAAGATCGATTAGGCCAAATCGAAGGTAAATGTGACAAATTTGGACACTGCCACTGAATACAAATTTGGCATCTGCTCATTCCATCTCTAAAGGTGTGGTAGCTGGCATGCACCACTTAACCAAGGGAGGGGAGTGGTATGCTCTCTACACATTAAGGCCCACAGTAGATATGAATCAACCTCGCACAAAGAAGGATACTCATGGGCAGTAGAATATTAATCATTTTGGACTTTACTTAGAATAATTGGTGTGAACTGTTTGAAGTGGTTTAAACAGCAGACAAATAATGGTAAGAATGCAATCGTAAAGTCAACAACAAATTCAGTTTAAACTTAAAACCGTTACAACTTCTGTGCACACATTGGGATTGGTCCTATCCCATAGTCATACCCTGAAACAATTATTCCTCTCCAGAGAATTTTACAGGTCAGCCTAACCTGAGCTCAGGGCCTAACAGAAGAGATTTGCTTATCTGTGTCTGAAGGTGTTGACATGGATAAACATGTTGCACCACTCTCAGGTATGGCTGGTTTGGTACCCACTTCATGGAATGTATGGTGGGTGTACTATCCCTAACTCCGCTGGTGGATTGCATTTCTCCTTACATTACTGGTGGGGTATGTTGCTCCCTGTTCACTCTGTAGTGTAACTCTCACTGTACCTTTCTTCCCTGGGGCCCCTTTACTGCTGCTTTCTAATTAGGACCCCCCACTGATGTTCTGATACAGCTACCTGCCTTGGCATCTCTCTGCCTGTGCCTACCCCAACTTCCCTGGCATCTCTCTGCCTGTGGCACTCCTTGTGCCTACTCCAGCTTCCCTGGCATCTCTCTGCCTGGGGCACACCTTGTGCCTACCCCAACATCCCTGGCATCTCTCTTACAGTTTGGCCACCCAGCACACCTACTCCATGTTATAGTTACCTTCAGTGCTGGTGGCAAACCTAATCACCACTCTCAGAGCCATTTCTCACACTTGTGCTTAACTTGGTGCTCACTTGTGTCTCCTTTGCTGCCACTGCTGTGCTACCTCAGCCCTGACTGCTCCATCTTGCCCTCACACCCAGCATTGTCTCTGAGCTACAGTACTTGTGACTCACTTGAGAACCAACCTCTGAGCCTTCTTCATGCAAGAACAACAGTGCTGTCTCCCTGACAGGAAGTTTTAGCCACAGGAAGAGCTGTAGGTCTCTGTCCAAGTAAAGGGGATGAACATTATAGGAAGAGAACCTGGGTTTATGGAAAAACAGTATTTTACTATAAAAATTACCAGGAAGGGTGAATTTAGGTCTGTGATAGAATTCAGGTTCTGCTGAAACAGAATGCAGAATATCAAGGTCCTTGTTATGCCCCTGCCTTGCTCCTCCCTGTGACTGTGTAGGGATGGAACTGACTCCATTTGTTGTCGTCCTCATTATGTTGGTTAGAGAGCTGCCCTGTCTGAGGCACATATTGCTTCTTTAGGTACAGTATGTCAGTGGGACACTTCCTGAAATTGACAAGGCTGATGTTGGGCAGGTGTGTGTGTGTATATGTAGATGTGCGTATGTGAGAGTGTGTGTGTGTGTGTGTGTGTCCTTAGATCCCCCACACTAAGGATCACCTGTCCAATACTGACATTAGTGGTGATGTGAGGAAAGATAAAGGTATGTTCAAAAGGGGCAAAAAAAAATCTAGGTGCAAAAATAATAAATATAAATAAAATGATAAATGATGACTCAGTCATTAAATGGTCTGGTTTTCAGACATGTCATTTTTATTTTAATAGTTATGAGTGCTGAAGAAACTTTCCATAACACTCTGCTACCAAGTGGGTTGCTAGTTGCTTCTGAGCAGAAAAAAATGTGACTGCAGTTGTAAGCAAACCCAGTGGATTCACTTGTTTTTAAATGTACAACCATTGTTATACAGAGTACTCAGGTTAGTTTTATGTTGGCTCGCGCTTGCGGGCCAGCCAACATATTGCAGTAGTAGCAGATTTGGAGGTGCAGGACACGCATCTGTAGGTGCGTCCCTCATTCCCCAATAAGCCAGCATGCAGGCGCTGACACCAACAATACATAAAGTGGCCACCAGATCTAAGAAAAGTGCCACTGCAATGAGAGCCAAGCTCGTCAAGCAGTGGCACAAATCTCCCAACGTGCCTTTCCTGGTGAAGCAGTTCAATATAGAAGAGAAAAAGTATCTGGAGACCAGCCACTCAGTTCATCATAAGAAATGTAATTTTTTTGTGATTATTTCTTAGAACGCCATGATCCCCTAGGTATGCACAACGTTTCACTCAACACTGGACTTCCTCAGGGGCTTAGAATCCATTAAGGTATACAAAATATGAGTATTATTATCATACTAAAATAATTTTGATTAACATTTTTTATGAAAAAGCAATTCTCATAATTGGTGACAGTGCCAAGGCTGACCACTATATATTTAAAGTGCCCAAGGTCAATACCATTAAAAATGTGAAATGGCATACCTAATTTACCAGCCCCCAATAGGAACATTTGGACTACTTTATACAAAGGGCACCCACCCACATTCTCTTCCTTGGAAGCAGTTCAATAAACATGGTGGCACTGACTGCTGCTGCGCAGAGTGCTGACTTCAGGGGTGCCCAATCCCCCTGTTGGCATGCCCTAACCCACTTCATTTGCCAACAGGGGATCCCATTCCCCATTGGCATAATGCCCCCCTCCCATTCCAATTGCGTGCCAAGGGGGTGCCCAATCCCCCTCGGCATCATGCACCCTCCAACAGTCTTTCTTTGCTGATGGAGGGCCCAATCGTTGGCTTCAGTCCCCCTGCCAAGTTCAATTTGCTGATGGGGGCCCACCCGTCGGCATAATGTCCTAACCCCTGATTTGTGCTGTGTGCGGAGCGATGCCCAATCCCCCTCTGCATCATCGTTGCCCCCATTTCTGTGCTGACGGGGCCCAATCCCTATCGGTTGCAGTCCCCCTCCCTGTAATGCAGGTGGTACACTGGGAGCCACCCCAGTGTACTAAACAAACACCTGCAAAAAAAGAAAACCGACCCTCGTTGTCTTTTTTTTTTCCCCTTGTAAAAGAAGAAAGCCGTCCCTCGTGGTCTCTCCTGCCCCCTTCCCCAAAACACGCCTACCCTCTGTATACCCTGCCTCCGCACACCCCCCTCTCCCCATACTTACCTCCGGAGTCTGGCGTGATGATCTTCAGTGGACCGGGAAGATGTCTTCACTCTTCAAAGCCGACCGCAAACTGAAGAAATGCCGGTAAGCTGTATAATGGCATAAATAGGGTTTTTTCAACTTCGGTGCATATCTTGGCCATTTTGGGGAATTGTGGCACCAAATTTTCAACATAGGGTTATTGGGACCCCTTCTCATGAATTCAGTCACTGTCATGGTGTTATTCAGTTCTGAAAGGTGATTTTGCAGTCACTGAGCGTAATCACCTTTCTGGACCAATTAACAAAATGATATTGCCACTGTTCATGAGGTAGGCTCTCAAAAAGCCTATGTTGCAAATTTGGTGAAAACAATTTAAAAAAATGACTGTTTTATGGGCGTGTGTTGTGCAGTTTCCACGTACACTCGTAACTTCATGAATTTGTAATATTTTCACTCCAGATTTTCAACTTTGGCATTTTTCCACACCTCCTTATGAACAGTACAGCCGTCATTTTACGTATCCTGGCAGAAATGTGTTTTCGCACTTCTGGCACAGAATAGCACAGTCACTGTGGGAGATTAGTTTTAGGGACAGATTAAGAAAATGACAGTGACACTGTTCATGAACAGAAGTCCTAAAATGCCTGTGTTGAAAATTTGGTGATGAAAGTTCATAAAATGACTGTGTTACAAGCATGTGTTGTACAGTTTCCATGCACCCTTGTAACTTCACAAATTTGCAATATTTTCATGCCAGATTTTCAACACTGGCATTTTTTCACACCTCCATATGAACAGTACAGCTGTCATTTTTCACATCCGGACCAAAATGTGTTTTTGCACCTGTGACGCACAATGGCATGGTCGCTGTGGGAAATCAACTTTTGGGACAGATTAACAAAATCACAGTGCCACAGTTCATGAGGGAAGGTCCCAGAATGCCTATGTTGAAAATGTGGTAAAGAAAATCCCAAAAATAATTGGGTTATGGATGTGTGTTGTGCAGTTTCTATGCATGCTCATGACTTCAGCAATTTTTCATATTTTCACTCCAGATTTTCAATGTTGCCATTCTTTTACACCTCCTCATGAACAATACAGTTGTCATTTTTCACATCCTGCCCAAAATGTGTTTTTGTGCCTCTGTCACCAAATGGTATAGTTGCTGTGCAAAACCACCTTTCGGCTAACAAACTGATAGTGCCGCTCTTCGTGAGGTGGTCACAAAAAGCCCATGTTGAAAATTTGGAGTGAAAATTCCAACAAACGCCTATGGTGTTAAGGTTCCCAACTGTAACACCCCACCCTGTAGAGACTGACAGGTGGCAGGGGTGTGACTTGGGATCATTGGCAGTAATGCTCATGCCATTCCACCCCCACCCCCACCCTGCAGCCAGTGACAGGCATCAAGGTGTGCCTTGGAATGTTCAGCCCTAAAGTTCACCCCATTCTCTTATACTGCACCCATCTCAGCATATTTCCTTATGGAATGGGGTAAGTATAAGGCAGAAAGTCTCCAAAGCACACCACAACACCTGTCAATGTCTACAGGGTAGGGTGAGGTAAAATGGCATAAGCATTATGGCTGACAACTCAAAGGCACACCCCAATGGCTGTCAGTCTCTGCAGGGTGGGGTTTGGGTTGGCATCAGTTCAATACTTCACTGCCATTCCTATTATGCATCTCTAACTTCTGCACTACCAATGCCAATGCCAGCAAGACAACATTCGTCATTGACAAATGCTTGTTTTGCATCAGGCTGAAGTGCTGCATCTGCACTTGATCCATGACTCACAATGCCCATAATTCTCACCGCTGCCCTGGGAATCCAGGCAGGGACATGCATCTTGCTTGTTCATGTTAGCAAGGTAGGATGTCAATCACATGCTTTGCATGCACAGAAGAAGTTGATATTGTACTCATCTTCCATTCCAAGCACTTGGCATGTAGCATTACATTTCCTTGGCCTTCACTTAACCTGACAGCCATATCTCCCACTGGATAAATAAGAAAATTATTTAAACAAGCCTTGCGGAGCTGGCCCGGTGGTGGGGAGGGCTGAGGTGTTGTGCACCTTACCTCCTGCCATGCCCGTGACCCAGGTTAGGAAATGAGCCTGGGCTGCTGGTGGTTGGCCATGGGGGGGCTGGGAGAGGATTGAGAGGCCATCAGGAAGCTCTCCTCTCCTGGATAGGGGAGGTTGGCAGCACCAGCTCTTGGCTGCCACTAGGTAGAGGCCTGGTGGTAAGCCATAGGAACATCAGGAGGCAGACAGTCAGGCGAGGTGGGAGGAAATCAAGGTCTCCATGACTCATGTGCCTCCACGCTCACTCTTTAAAGATGCTCTGTGTGGCGGTGGCAGAAACACAGGAGGAAAATGGCAGACTCGATGGAGGCATATGACTCCTGCCCCCCACCCGTCTAGTCATCAGGATGACCTACAGTGATAGACTGGATTTTAGGCATTGGGGGTTGGCCCTCCCTCTACTGACCCTTCCACAGGTGGGGGGGGGGCAATCTATGTGGGGTCAAACTGCAAGGTCTATACCAGGGAAGCAATGGATGGTGGAAGAAGAGCAGTGATGTTGGCAGAAGAAAGCCTCCTATGTCATGGCCAGGAGGATAAAAAACGATCTAAAAATATAAATAAATAAATAAATAAGCCTTGCAGCCAGTACCACATATTTTTGCCATGTTGCTCTCTGAAAAATAGCATTTGCATAGCTTGCTTTTTCCTCAACAAAATTTTTTTCCGCTATAGTTTATTGCCTCCAGCTCAGTTACATCCTTCTGCCAATACCCAGCTTCCTGCTTGGATACTGTATCCAGACCCCGGCGGTCCCTACAGAAATCACCTCTTCATCCTGTGCAAGACACTCCTGTGGTTTCCCTTGTCTGTGGGCATGGGTTCTGAACAGGCCTATTCCCGTGGCACAGAGAGAAGGATTTCTTCCCTTTTACTCCCTCCATTACCAGCATGATGATGTGCGCTAAGCCACTGGCACCGACTGGTTAGGGAAGATGATATCACATGGTCACCCATAACATCTAGGCTCCCTGCTGGCTACTGAAGGCACTCCAGTAGTGGGAAAAATGCCAATCAATCAATCAATTTTTATTTTATACTGGAGGGTATGTGCACAAAAATGCCCCTTTTCACAAACGTCCAGTTGTACAGATATTTTTACATAACAATTGGACAGAAAAATACAGAATGAATAAGTTAAAACACCATACAGTCAGGTGAGGAATAATACAGTATATATACTTAATTTATACACTTGATTACAGCAGGTTTATATGGAGGGAAAACATTTCATACAGAGGCAGATAATCACAGGAAACAAGCTTGGGAAAAAACATCCAGGCAGGGTGTATTTGAGGCAGGCGTTTGGGGCTGGAGAAGACATAGGGGCAGAAACGTGGGAGTGGAGTGGGAGGAGAGGAAAGGGGGAGTTAGAAAGGAGAGAAAATAACACAAAATATTTGATAAGAGGGACAATAATAAAATATTTTAGTATATTCAGAGGGGAGGATGTCCAGGACACACACAGGTGGCAGATTTAAGGAGGTGGTCCTTGAGGGTGCAGCTGAAGGAACTGATTGAGCTACAGGCAAGAATTTCAGGGGTCAAACTGTTATAAGACTTGGGGCCCTCGTAGGTAATAGAATGATGTGCATGAGAGGTATGATAGAACGGGATGTCGAAGATGTGACGGGTGGCCCCTCTTGTACTGCGCTTGGGGACCGATTTAGGGAACAGGGAGGTGATGCTTGGCAGCAGTAGGTCAAGATTCACCTTGTGTAAGAAAGAGAGCATTTTAAAAAGGAACCTAACCTCAAGAGTGAGTCAGTTAAGAGGATCATAAAGGGCACAGTGGTGGGTATTCCACAGGAGGCCTGTGACAAAGCGTGCAATGCTGTTATAAGTGGTCCTGAGTTTAGAGAAGAGGTGAAATGTGGTGTGGGGGGAGTAGACAATGGAGCCATACTCAAGGAGGGATAAGAGCAAGGAGTTAGCCAGATGTAGACTGGAGATGGGGATTAGGAACTTTTTGATTCAGTATGAGAGACCTAGCCTCATATGGATCTTCTTGATGAGGTTAGTAATATGGATATTGAAAGTGAGGTGTGGGTCGAGGAACAGTCCCAGGTATTTAAGTTTGTCCACTTTTTCTACAGAGTTTCCAAGATTGTCCATGAGGGTTAAGCCTGAGGTTATGTTTTTTCTTGGGCCAGAGAAGATCATAAACTTGGTCTTCTTGTAATTGAGGACCATACCCTTGGCAGAACACCGAGAGTGTAGCTTGCTGAAATCAGCTTGCAGATTTCCGAACATTGGGTCCATGTTGGTGTCACGGCAGTAATGGGCTGCATCATCAGCCTACAGCACAATTTTAGTGGAGTGACAGATATCTGGGAAGTTGTTTTTGAAAAGGGGGAAGAGGAGCAGGCCCAGGATGGACCCCTGAGGAACCCCATATTTAATTGGACATTCAGTAGAAAAGTGACCATTGATGGTCTATTCTGGGAACTGTGAGAGAGGCAGCTACTGACCCATTTAACAATGTTTGCAGGGATTTGCAGGCCCTGGAGGGTATCAAGAAGTAAGCTATGGTCAACCAGATCGAAAGCCTTGGTCAGGTCCATGAAGGCAGAGCCTGTGTATTGGCCTTTGCAGTTGCCCTTGTGAACAATGCTGGTGAATTTAACCAGGGCTGTTTCTGTGCTGTGGCCAGATCTAAACCCATGCTGGGCTTCTGAGAGAAGGTTATTTATTTAGTTTTTGTTTACTGGGTAGGTGCACTAGCCATAGAAATGACTATTTTCAGGCACGACTCGGGAAGATACAGAAATGAACATCGGAAACAGTAACATTACATTAGAGAGTTGTCAAAAGCAGTTTGTACATACAAGCAGGTAAACAACACATGCAACAAAGTAATAAAATAACAAATATATTGCTGACATTTTGATATGAGGAAGAACAATTACAACAATGAACTGACTGACATTATTACTATCAAAATAGGATAGTTATGAAAAGAAACATATTAGAGGAAGGAATCGTAGTAAGATAGCAAGGAACAGGGTAGTGGAAGTAGTGAAGGGATGGGATAAAGGTAGGAAGTGAGAGACAGCAGGGCGTGGATTTATGCCAGCCAGCTGTGAAGAAGTGCTGTGGCGTATATAAGGACAAAACTGAGAAGTGGTAAGTGATGCAGTATTTAGGGGCTAGGGTGATTTGAAACAGGAGCAAGCACAGGATGAGATGAGATGGTATCATAGTTCTTTCTTGAAAGAGGTGTGGGAGGAGGCCCGGCGAATAGATAGTGGGAGAGAATTCCAGTATTGGGGGCATGTCTAGGGATGCAGACAGGGACATTGTCAGCAGAGTGTAGGTCATAGCAGGATGCCTGATTTTGAAAGAGACCCATTAGGGGCTTGGGTATTTGAGACCTAACAATGTTGTTAATAGTGGAGCTGAGAGTATAGGACCTTAACACTTGGGGGGAAGCCAACCAAGGTCAGTATAAAGGAGGCAGTGGTATTTCAGTCAGTGAGAGGAGGATGCAAAGTGGCATATATTGCTATAGATGACATCTCACTTCTGGGGACTTAATTTACACATGGAGGTACAGGTTGCAACCTCATAGGTAAGTGAGGATAGGAGTATCCCATGGGTTATGGTGAGCCTAGCAGAGGGGGTGAAGGTGTAGCTGGTTTCGATAGGCAATACCAAGTTTAGTATTTACAGACTTGCAGGTCAGCTGAATGTGGAGGTCAAAATTTAGTAATGGGTCCAATGTGATACCCAGGTATTTGAACGAGTTTACCACCCTGACTGATGTACCACTTAATGTGGAGACTTTAAAATTGTGTAGGGAGTGTGTACATTTGGAGTTTTAGCCAAATAACATAGCTTGGGTCTTTGATTCATTTAAGACTAGTTTGTGATTTGCCAGCCACTGTTGAATTTGTTGGAAGTTATGGGAGAGACTCAGTTTTATGTTCTCAGTGCATTTAGCACTGGAGTACAGAACAATGTCGTCCCCATACAACAGGGAGGCAGTCTTATTGAGGTTTGAGGTGATGCTGTTTATAAAAATAGAGAAGAGCAGTGTACCTACTATGGACCCCTGAGGCACTCCAATGTTAGTGGTGGCCTTGTCCGAGAAGGTGGAGTTAAACTTTATAATCTGTGTTCGGTTAACTAGGTAGCTACTAAACCGATGTACAACGTTAGGTGAGAAACCTAGTGATCGAAGTGTGGATAAGAGGATGGAGTGATCAACTAGGTCAAATGTCTTAGTCATATCAATGATAATGGCCCCAGTGAGTGAAGCAGAGTCCATGGCCACTAGGGTATCCGATGTAAATTTCAATAGTGCAGTAGTGGTACTATGACCCTTACAGAAGCCATGCTGGGCTGGAGTTAGAAGGTCATATTTTTGGATGAAATCAATAGTTTGAGTTGCAACAAGCTTTTTGAGAATTTTACTGAGAACAGACAGGATAGCTATTGGTATGTAATTTGAGGGGTCCTTCAGGTTGCCTTTTTTAAAAATGGGTAATTTTAGCCATCTTCCAAATATCAGGGACATGACCCTAGCACAGAGAGAGAGAGTGAAGATTTTGGATAAGGGAGCAGCTATGTATGGTACAGCTAGTTTTAAAAGTTTGGGTTCAAGAGTGTCAGAATCTGTGGCCGCATGCACTGAGATATTATTAAGCGATTTTAGCACCTGAAGTCTAGAGACAGACTTAAAGAAAAAGTTTGGCCCAGTAGTATTAGTCGGATTGATTAAGTTAGGTTTGGCTTGGAAGAAGGAGGTATAGTTTGCAAGGTCAGAGAATTGCACATTGAAAAAGATTACAATGGTACATGGATTGTTACAGTGGACCCCATTTAGCGACATGTCATTTGGGGTGGAGGAAATATTCGAGCCCAGGAAGAACTTAATATGGGACCAAAATTTCTTGGAGTCACCATTAGAGTTTACTAGAAGGTCTTTGCAGTGGAAACTTTTGGCATGTTTGATCACTTTCTTGCAGGAATTTCAAAGAGCACTGTAGGTATAAAGGTCTGCAGATAGACCAGAGCACTTGAAATGGGGCCAGCTTTTATCTCGCTGATGTAGCTTACTGAGTAGGTCAGATTTTAGCCAATGAGTTTACCTAGTTTTTACCAGGCATGTTACAAGAGGGCAGCGCTTGTCCTATAGTGCTAGGAAGTGGGTCAGGAAGAGATCAAGAGAAAACTGGGCATCACTAGATTTATAGAGAGAGGACCAGTCAATACTAGCTACATCTAGCAGGAAGGCCTGTGAGTTGAGATTAGCATAGTTGCAAAAGGTAATGAGATGGGGCTTCTTTGGAGCAGTTTTCACCTTACCCAGATACAAAAAGTGGGGGGAGTAGTCTGTGATGGCATCGGCTCATACACCAGAGTTGATTATGTGTTCCGGATGGTTAGTTATTATCCAATCCAGCAATGTGCTTGTATTGGAGTGAGGAGCGATTCTGGTGAGGTCGGTGATGAGCTGGTGAAGGTTAAAACTTTGTATCTTGGACAGGGATATGGATTGTGGGCAACCCAGCCAGTTTATATTTAGGTCCCCAAGTATAAGAACTTAATTTCTCCCAGAGAGAAGTGAGGTTTGATCCAACAGCTCATCCAGAGCTTTTTAACCACTTTTTTGGGGGTTGTAGACCCACACAATATGTAATTTTTTGGTCCCAAGTGTGAGAAGGGCATGAAGCACTTCACAGTGTTGTAGGGGAGAAGAGGATATGACAGAGAGTTGGAGTTGATCTTTAAAATAGATAGCAGTGCCATCCCCTCTTTTGGGTGAGGGTCTATTAAGTCTTACGAGATTGTAGAAAGGAAGGGAACACATAGAGTCTGGGGAGGAGGACATGTTTCGGTTAGGCAAAGATATCAGGCTTGTAGAGTGAGGTCCAGGCTTCCAGTTTGGCAAAATTGTGTTCAAGGCTCCTAATATTGTAGTGAGCAATTACCAGGCCTTTGACATTATTAATAGGATTTGGTATGAAGTTACCTGGCTCAGGGTTTAGCTGAACATCACCAGAGAGCAGAATAACCAGAAAAAAGCAGATACCAAAGTTTATGGCGAAAGAAGGGGTATAGGGTACGTATATGAGAGGAACAGTTTTGATAGGCAAGAGTAACCATCTGGATCCATGCCTTCCATAATATTAACAGTGTGGAATCACAGTGAAGTTCAGGCGTCAATAGCAGGTTTGAGTAACAGAAATCGTAGGATGGGAGGGGGGAGGGCATTCTGGAGTGGCTTGTGGTACAGTTAACAATGACAGGTGAAGCAAATGCAGGGTGGACGCCAGGAGAAACAACATATGATGATCCATTGTAGATGTCCAAAATGAGAGGCAATGCCTGAGGATAAACTGGAGGCTTCTAGTAGAGAAATGAGATGAAGAACGTATATGACCTGATGGCAGTCGAGCAAGGCAGTAAGCTAGGTATGAATTACTTTTTCAATGATTTTTGAGAGGGGAGCGAGGAAAGAGATAGGTCGGTATATCCCAACATCATTCCTTAACCCTGATTTGAAGAGCAGTTTTACGGTGGCAGTTTTCCAGATACTTGGGAAATGACTGGAGCAAAGTGAGAGGTTATGTATGTTGGCAATGGGGCCGCTACAGGAATGATAGTGTGTTTAAGGATTTTGAAATCAGTTCCGTCCGCCCCTCTGCTGGGTTTAGGATTGTTACTCTGGATAAGTTTGATAGTGTCTGAAGGCTTTAGGGCCTGGAAATAAAATTTGGGGCTGGGCTCAGCACTAGAGTTGGAGATGGAGGGGGACGGAATGGGGGAAGGGAGGGGATATTTCATATTTATCAAGGTCTCCGAAAAAGGAACTGAAGAAGTTAGCAACTTTGGAGGGATCATTGGTCTGCTTATTCCCTTGGATAAGCATGATGAATTCTGCATTCTTGTTCTTCCTGAGTAGGGAGTTGAGTGTCCCCCATAGTTTACTGGAGTTTGCCAATTCCCCAAGTTGTTTATTTTGTAGATAATCAATTTTGGCTTTTCTGATGGAGGATTTTCACTTGTTTCTGAGTGCTTTATAGAGGGAGAACTGGGTAGGGTCCTTGTGCTTAGTGTAATGGGCCCATGTCTTGTCCCTAGTCCTCATCAATTTAATGATGTCGGGAGAGACCCATTTGTTAACATGTCCCCTGATCCTGATTTTTTTGAGTGGGGTGAATTTATCGCAGACACTGTTGAAGATAGTAAAAAATTTGTCTAGGACAGTATCAAGGTCACCTGAGACAGAGGTGAAAGACCAGTCGACCAGGTGGAAAGCACGAGTTATGTTCTCAATACTGTTATTGGTGAGGCATCTGTAGAAAATAAAATTGAGGGGGGGGTTGGGGTATTGAGCAGACCAGAGGCAGTAAGTGGCAGAGTGGTAGGTTAAACAATCTGGCAGTACTCCTGAGTCAATAATACGGGATGGATTAGAGACAATGATCCAGCTGATTAGCATTTGGGTATCTGTCTTATAGTTTGACCTGGTGGGGGTAGAAATAAGCCGGTGTAGGCCATTAACGAGGATGTAGGATTTGGCTGCATCAGCTTGGCTGGAGACCCAATTAATGTTAAAATCCCTGAGGAGTACCCTCTCTATTGAGGGGAGGAGGGAGTTTTTCAGGACAAGCATGGTCTCCAAGTGGGGGGGGGGGATTCCAGGGAGGAGATAGGATGTTGCGAGGGTAAGGGTTTTACTTTTCAAGCATGATGAACACTGCATTGGGAATGTGTTTGGTGAAGGAGAACTTGTTTGAAACAAAGAACATGCACCCACACCCTTTCTCCCCGGTCTGTCTTTTCTGACAGAAGTGTAGCCGCTGAGTTTAATCTCCCTGTCTGAGATTTTGTGAGAGATCCATGTTTCAGAGAGCGCTATAATGTTGAAATCATTCCCCGTGACCCAGGCTTGGAAAGCATCTTTTTTAGCAGGGAGGCTCTGAATGTTAAGGTGGACTAGGCTAATGTGTTACCCTTTGGTGGAGTAGGACAGGCAGCAAGAGAGGCTGGGGTTTCAAGGACCAGGATTCTAGTGGATGGTTCCGGTAAGAAGTAGTAGGAGAATTAAGGTCCTGGACAACCTAGTGATGAGAGGTTGAGACCTTAGTCTGTGGAACCTGGATTGTTTTACCTGAGTAACAGAAAGGCACTTGGTGGAGAGACAAGGGCAGAAGAAGAGTAGGGGGTGGAGGAGGTAATGGATACGGTCTTCCTGAGGTAGTACAAGGGAAGGGAGTGTACGAAGGGTGAGTTTGGTTTGAAGTGAGATGGTGAAAGGGCTGGGAGGGAGGGAGGAGTTCAGAGGGGGGAGAGATGAGAGTGCAGGGTGAGGTGTGATGGCCCCTGAAGGGGGAAGGTAAGGAGAGGGGGGACTGCAGTAGTAGCAGAAAACGTGTAAGAGGCACCATGGTGTGGCTAATGGGCCGGTGGTGAAGGGTCATGCTGCAGAGAGGGGATATGTGACAGGTGCTCAGATCATGTGATTTAGCTATAAGGATAAGTAAGGGAGAAAAAGGAAGTTAAGTAGACTTGATTTTAAAGAAAAATGTGTGAATCTCCTGTCAAAAGGGTGGCTGTCTTAGGGATCACTGATTTACAAATTATTCCTATTTTTTTTTTCTCTTCAGTCTTCCAGCTGCCCAGGTGCTGATTCAGGAGAAGAAGGAGCTCCAGGGAAGGAGCTCAAGGGAGGCCACTAGTGGAGAGAACTTATAAATTGCAAATGGAGTTTGGGGGAGAAAAAAATAAGCACAATGACCTTTCACTGGGAAATGACCTGTCACCCTGGCTGGCTACCTTGAAATCGTTGCGACTGTGGGTCTGCCACTGGCTCCAGGGGCTGGGGCAGCTCAAGGGTAAAGCTTCTGATTAGTAATAAAAGTTTGAAACTGTACAAAATTGCAGAAAACATCCTTAAACAGCCTAAAACATCAACCAGATGAAAGCAGCAGTATACAGACTGTTTTTAAAAAGACTTAGCTAAACAGTAATTACCATCAGAGGCAGTAGATCACATTCATTTCAGAGCAGACTGAAAGTAAACTGCGCAGGGATTTGCTAAAGTGGCACCGGATGCCAAGATTGGCTCTGATAGTTACCTGATAGCTACCTTGAAATAGTCACTGTGGTGCTGCCGCCGGGTCCAGGGGCAGCTTGAGGAAGCCCTGAGGTTTCTGTGCAGGACCCTTGAAATAGTTGCCATTGTGGTGCTGCTGCCGGGTCCAGGGGCTTGGGGCAGTTTGAGAAAGCTCCGAGGTTCCTGTGCAGGGCCCTCTTTTTCTAAGAGCTGGAACATGCTGCCTCTGCACTGCATCAATAGCTGCTTGGGTAGGGAGTCAGGATCACAATGGGAAGTCTGGGTCTCTTGCATGGGGGTGTGATATGCTCTGCTGGCATCACAAAGCCATGTGTCAGGGACACAGGGGGATCCCTGGCTCTCTTGCATGTGGGCAGGATGTACTCAGCTGGCATCACCAAATTGGGCACTGGGGCTACAGTAAGAACCCTGAGTCTCTAGCATAGGGGCATAATGTGCTTCATCAGTGTCACCGAGCAGGAGTTGGGGTCTGTGGCAAACAAAGAATCAGAAATTCTATTTTTTTGTGTGTGTGTGTGTGTGGAGGGAATCACACTTTCCCACCTGGCACCCCACAGATATAAGGAAGCCAGAGGTTAACTGCCAGCATATTTACACAGTAGACAGAAAGCAAAAACATTTGTTCCTGTGTATTTTACAACAAATTGCAAGCTGCTTCATCAGTGGATGTTCTGTTTTGAAAACAAATGTCCAACTATATCTGTTTGCAGAATGACAACTCATTTGTCTGTGAGAATTAGTCAATATCTAGTATTGAAAGACAGATGAGTAAGTGAATAAGAGTCAGGTTGGGCTTAAAAGGCCTGGGTCCGGGACAAACAGGAACAGATGGAGTCAGTCTGTTTCTGTACAAACTGGCTGTTGTGAAAGATGGTCAGGGAGAACACTGACGTCTTCAGAAAACTTGGAAAGGCAGCGGGTTTGTTAATGTCCTGAAAAGAAACATTTGTTATTTATCACCCAAGAAGTACCTAGCACGAGGAAAGCTATGTTTTGCATTTCTGTATAATCACCATGTTCTTCTGCATGTTTTTTCCTGTAAGGACTTTTGTTTTAATTCTTGCAGATACCTAATATAGTGTGGCAATAAAGCTACATTTTATTTATCATAAAAGACTGACTAACGGTGCATTATAAAGATGGTATTGGTGTGAATCTCTGAGAAAGCCATAATTCTGAAGGGACATGCTATCTTATTTTTAATAATTGGAGAAACAGAATTCTTCCTGATACAGGAGCTGTTTTTGGTAAAATGTGATATAACAAACCCACTCTTCACCTGGGATCCGAGTGATATACCTTGGCTTGATATAGGGGAATTGGTGACTAGGCTCAAAGGATCCAAGTGTTTGGGGTGTGCCACCTTCACGAAATGTTGTGCATGGGCACAGGACACAGTAAGGGGCGAACCATGGTGGAGGTCTTCAGCAGCCAAATGCAAGAGGGAAGCTGGCTGGGGCAGGGGCATGGAATTTGTCACTGGACACAATGGAAACCCTGGGTCTCTTGCATGGAGGTGTGATGTGCTGTAACGCATCACCAAGCTGGACTTCAAGGCAACAATGGAAATGCAGACTCTCTTGCATGAGGGGTGTGATGCATTCCACCAGCATCACTGAGCTGGACCACAATTCAAACCTTAGGTCTCTTGCATGGGGCATAATATGCTGCACCAGCAACAGGGAGTCTGATGCGCTCCTCCCGCATCACTGAACTGGGTGTTGGAGTCACAGTAGGAACCCTGGGTCTCTTGCATGGGGGTGTGATAGACTCTGACAGTGTCACTAAGCTGGGCTCTGGAGCTACATTTGGAACCCAAGGTCTCTTGCATTGGGGCATGATGCATTCTGCCAGTGTTACTAAGCTGGGCTTTGGGAACACAGTGGAAACCCTGGGACCCTTGCATGGGGGCGGGGGGAGGCAAGATGTGATCCATCAGCATGACCAAGCTATGCAGAACAGAAGTTTGATTTCCCAACAAATGTCTTAGGTGACTAGTATGGAGGCTCAGAGGACACGTCCCCAGATTATTGCAAGTCAATAGAGCTCATACATTATGCAAATAGTAAAATATTACAGGATGCATGTAGTAGTTACAGGGCCTACTTTACTTCTGGTATTTATAGTGCAGCCTATCTACTACAGTAAATGTTAGCAGTATGTTTACAACAATTATACTAACAGTAAATGCTCTAATGTTTGTATTTGTTCCATTATGATTTTTGTTTGAGATTATGCTTATCACAAATTATGAAATGTTATGCAGTCAGTCAGGAGCAAACATTTTAAAACTTTGCAGGTGCTATAGTCTTGCTTAGAGGATATCAGATGCTAGCAACTTCAAAATTCTAAACACATTCTAAATCTATTCTCTTGGAATAGTTCTTCCTGATGAGGGGAGACTTTCTAGGTATCTGATTAAGAAAAATAAGTTTAATTTGAAAAGAAAATTCCATTTTACAAAAATCACCACTAGATTTTATGATATATTTATACTGTATGTACAGTAGGTCACTGGATTTCATATTGTAAAAGTCTTTCTGTAAATCCTTGGGGTGCCAGAGCTACTCAGTTTCCTGTTGTTTTGCTTGTACTCAAAGAACTCATGGAAGAGACTCTTTGAATAATTAGAGACCATTACAGATATTATTATAATTCCTTTGTTAATTCAATGTATTTTTTAATCCTTGGGTTCTGCTATGCCACATACGCTGGCCATCCACCTGATCAGGTTACTCCTGCCATGCTCTTCCTCTCCATCCCCTGCCCTTATCCAACATCTGCTTATCCAGATCCCCAGCTGCCAGATGAGCCCCATAGCTTGTCCAATCTGTGGGGACTGTGCCAGGCAATGGAAAGTTACATGAATACTTATGTAAGCCTGACTGGTATGTTGTTTATGCCTTCACAGAATACATTTCATGCTTGGATTTCATGCCCAAGAGATGATCTTGTCTCATATCAACTTTCCTAAGGAATATTAATTATTTTATCTTTGTGATCCATTCACATTGACATACTTCAGTTTTGTGCCTCACAGGGTAGCAATGTTATTGCATACGTTTTATATGTAATATACAGTAGAAACATAGAAATTGTCAGCAGGTAAGGACCTCTTGGCCCACCTAGTCTGCCCTATTTTCCTTACCTGCAGTGCACTGTAGACCCTACTCTATGTCTGCTTTGCACCCCCCCACCTCACTTCTAAGATCCCCTTGTGTCTATCCCATGCTTTCTTGAATCCGGTAACATTTTTAACTCCCATCACCTCCACTGGGAGGCTGTTCCAAGCATCCACCACCCTTTATGTAAAGAAGTACTTCCTCTCATTTCTTCTCAGCCCCCCCTCCCCCAGCTTCTTAGCGTGACCACTTGTCCTTGAGCTTCTTTTTCTCTGGAATATGCTCCCTTCCTGTACCTTTGCGGTATTTGAATGTTTCTATCATATCCCCCCTTCCCTCCTTTCTTCTAAGGAATACATATTTAATTCTTAAGCCTTTCTTCGTAGGGCTTCTGATGTAGGTCCTGCACTATTGGTTATGAACATATGAAATTGCCAGCAGAAAGTCCTCATGGTCTGATTGAGTCTGCTCGAGTGTGCAGCTAGCCCCTCATCATGCAGCTGCCCCTCCCAACCCCCCCTTTCCCGTATCCCTTACCCATACCCTGTCCCAACCCATTGGGACAGGGTAAAGGTGAGAAATCTTCTAAGTAAAACTGGTGATGGCTGGGATCAGAGATAGACATGCCTCTTCCACCCCCCCCAAAAAAAAGCAAGAACAAGAAAATATTTGGTTGGTGCCAACTAGGCTGATCATTTTTTTTTCCTGTTTGGGGGGGAGAGGTAATATTGTGTGTACATAATTGTAACTATAACAGTTATTGTTACGTGAGAGTACAATATTGTATGTTTCTAATTTTTGTAGAAAGCCTTACTGCTCACCAGTGTTACTGTTACAGCTTTATTTATTAGAGGACAACACCCATTGTCAGTTTTACAGTTTTATTTTATACAGTGCCCATAGAGGAGGGCTTTGACATAGTGGCACTGCTTTTCACTATCATTCCCTACATCATTCATAGTGGCTCATCTCCTCCAACAGCAGAAAATTAAAGTTTCACCTCTCACCCGCTAGCTCCAGACCCACTAATAGCTCCCCCACAAGCACTGGACATACAGGTTTATCCTACCCAGCTTAGGATACATGGTTAGCCCGCCTACATCATACACATAGTTTCTACCCCCTCCTCAACACTAGACAGTAGACACAATTATGCTTTCACCTCCTAAAGCAAAAGATGCACTTATAGCTGTCCTCACCTGCATTGGATGTACATTTCAGCCTCATCCCCACCAGTTTTGGACAAACATTTTGGCACTCCCACTGCTCCATGCACTGTTTCAGACCCCGACAGCAGACACAATTACATGTTCATCCTCAAAACTGCAGACTCTCTTATAGCCCTCCTCCAAGCACTGGTCACACCATCAGATACTTTTATAAAGAGTCCCTTCACCAATGGCCAAAACTGAAAACAGACCCAGAGCTGAACAGCAATACTAGTAAGTGTCCCCAGTGCACTGTGCTAAGGTCATTATTTCACGTTATTTGAAGTGTAGAATCCTGGGAAACACACAGTACTATAGGTAGACATAGTGCCCAAAGAAACAAAAACACACTCAGTTATTTTATTTGAAAAAAAAAAAAAAAGATGTTACAGGCATACAGAAATCCTGAATACTGGCAGAAATACTAATCAGGCTATGTGGGACTTGTGTTGTGAACAGTGTCTGACCATCTGGTGAGAGATACGTGAATCTCTCCAGAATTGTGCTCAGGAGAATGTAGCAGTGAGCATTGTGGAGAGGTTCGCTGCTCACTCTCAAGCTGGCCATGCAATAGTTCAAAGCATAACCAATAACATACTTAAAAACTGTGACAGCAGCAGCAGTGAATCATAAGCGAGTTCATGCACTCTTTTTCCATCACAAGTCCAGGCCCTCTATGCATTGCAATGACATAGTGTGCTCTGGAGAACTTCACTGCTTAGCAGCACACATTCTGGAAAGGGTCACTGCTCACTCACTAGAGTCTCATGCACTGTTAATACCATAACCAACTGCAGGCTTAGATGGTGACAGATAGTAGTGGCTGCCAAATAGTAAGTAACTTGCTCCACTCATTTTGTATTACAAGTCCCAGCCCCCAATGCATTGCAACTGGAGAGCTATGATATTTCCTGACTACAATCACAAAAGTAACTGGTAAAAACAAACAAACACAAAAGTCCCTGTGACCAGATTGGCTATGAACAACATTACCACTGGTACACCACTGTACCCCACTTGGGCCAATACGAATGGTCTGAAGGCTGCTCATATGAACATTAACAGCCTCAGCTCAAAATGTAATGAACTGGAAGCTTTGGTAGACCACTACTCACCTGACATCCTAGCCATAATGGAAACATGGCTTAAGCCTCTCACTGACACTTGCAACTGTGTTGTATGTAGAAAGGAATGGACCAGGAGGAAAGGAGTGGGTGTGCTAATCTGTGTGAAAGACACCCTCACTTCACATGAAATCACCATCACCGTGCCAGACACATCCAGCTGTGAATGCATAATATTTCAAGTTCTACTGAATGAGATAAACCTCTGACCATCTGTTTTGTCTGTAACCCTCCTGCTGCAGCAAAATCTAGTTTATCTGACCTCTCAACCAACCTATCAAACCTCAAGTTATGTGAAACCCTGGTCCTAGGCAACTTTACCAAAAGCTGGACAGAATCATTCAAGCAGTTCCCTGAAACCTACGCCAAGTTATTTTGAGCCCACCTATATCAATACCAGAACTAGTAACCACGCACTACTGGGCTGGGTACTTGTCAATAAGAGGGACAGGGTCCTAGCAACAGGTAATCATTCACCTGCATACTGCATTTGGTCAAATAAGCACCTTAGGGACCTGCTGAACATCATTCACTCCAGGGACTACCCAAAGCTACAGATCCCTTAACTTTTTGTCAGACCTAGACTACTTCAACTGCACTTCAATGAAGCTATGTAATATAGTTGACCAGGTATTTGACTTCTTCTTTACCAACTTCATGCAGACTGTAAACAGGCAAGTACCACTCATCACAAGGTGAGTCAAGGGTAACTCTGCCCTGCAGATTATAAAGGACCTCCATAAACAGATGATGCTCAGAGACAAAGCATTGGCCACCTTCAAAATCACGGGGCTATGGACACCACTAACAGGTCTACTGACAGCTGAGGAATTGCAGGGCAGATCTTAAAGCAGTAAAAACTCAGCTCCTAAAGAAGCTATTATATGATAATCTCAGTGACCCCCCCAGAGATTCTGTAAACAAATCAACCTCTGCCCCTACCCAAAGGGCAAAAAAACCTGCCAACATCCCTGTCATTACAATTGGAATCAGCCAGCAACGTTGACCTTAGCCAAATCACAGAAGCATTCAACCTGTCTTTCACAGATGTGCATAGGTGCAAGTCCCGGACTCAATGTCTGGCCTGCCCTCTACTTACAACTGTCACCCCTGCTGGTGAATTTCCAGAATTCTACATAAACTGGTCACCTACAAAGAAATCTTGTTCCAACTAACAAGAATAGGCACAGTGTCAATATGTCGCATGGCAGAATGCCGTGCGGCACAATCGCGTTGCGTGATTACTCAATATTTATTGTTCTGTGGGGGGCTTCTCCCCCACACCCCTGTTACGGGGGACTGTGCCCTACCGAACCCCCACACTAAGGATTCCAGCTCGGGGGGGTGCAACTCGGAGAGTGCACAGGTCTGGGTTTCGCCATAATTCCGTACGCTATTAAGCATATGACATTATGACCCAGTGAGACAAAAAGGCAGAGACCTGAGATCTCAGCAGGGTTCTATGGTCTCAGCCCAAAGCTTCTTAGAATCATTGCACCAGTCATCCTGGCCCCACTTCAGGCCCTCTACAACATGTCCTTTACCTAAGGCACCAGACCAGAAAAATGGAAAATGGCCCTTGTAACTCCTATCCATAAGAGTGGACCCAAAAATCAGGTTGAAAACTACAGACCCATATCAATACTCAGCACTCTAGGCAAGATTCAAGAAAAGCTACTGTACTACCACATGGCAGCATACACTGAGAACTGTGGACTGTCTGCCCCATTTATAGAAACATAGAATTTGATGGCAAATAAGGACCGCTTGGCCCACCTAGTCTGCCCATTTCCCTACCTACAGGATAAGCTGCAGATTCTAGTTAAACATCTTACTTCCTCCTACATCCCACTAGAATTGCCTTATGCCTGTCCCATGCATTCTTGAATTCTCCCACTGTTCCTGACTTCACAACCTCCTCAGGAAGGCTGTTCCATGCATCCACAACCCTCTCTGTGAAAAAATACTTTCTAACTTTACCTTTGAGTCATCCCCCCTCTATCTTCAAATTATACCCCCTTGTTCTTGCACATCTCTTCTTCTGAAAGATGCTACCCTCTTGTACTTTGTCAATTCCCTTGAGATACTTGAAAGTTTCTATCATGTCCTCCCTCTCCTTCCTTTCCTCAAGGGTATACATATTAAGCTGCTTTAGTCTCTCCTCATATGTCTTCTGGTGCAGACCCTGCACCATTTTGGTTGCCCTCCTCTGAATAGTCTCCACTCTGTCTATGTCTTTGCGGAGATGGGGTCTCCAGAATTGTATGCAGTACTCCAGATGGGGTCTCACCAACTGTCTGTACAGAGGGATAACAACTTCCTGTTTTCTACTGTTGATGCATCTCCCTGTGCATCCCAGTATCCCCCCAGCCCTCCTTACTGCCTTCTCACGTTGCTTGCCCACCTTTAGGCCATCTGATACAATTATTCCTAGGTTTCTTTCGATTTTTGTTGTTATTAACTCACCCTCCATTGTGTGCTCTTCTCATGGGTCTTTGTTTCCCAGATGCATTACCTTGCACTTCTTTGCATTGAATCTGAGCTGCCACATATTTGACCATTCCTCCAACCTTACTAAGTCTCTTTTCATCCTTTCTACCCCACCTTGTATAACAACCTTGTTGCAGATCTTTGTGTCATCTGCAAAGAGGCATATCTTTCCTTCCAGGTGCTCTCCAATGTCACTTATAAAGACATTAAAGAGGACAGGTCTCATTACCGAACGCTGCAGTACCCCGCAAGTTACCCTCCTTTCTTCACTGTGGACTCCGTTTACTACTACCCTTTGCATCCTGTTGTCCAGCCAGTTTTTTATCCAGGCCAGTTTTTTAACCTTGGGACCCACTCCAAGGCTGGCTAACTTGCATATTAATCTTTTGTGTGAGACTGTGTCAAATGCCTTGCTAAAATCTAGGTACTGTAGGCCATATCCACAGCCCCTCCCATGTCTATTACTTTGGTCACCCAGTCATAGAAATCTATTAGGTTTGTCTGACATGACCTTCCTGCTATGAAACCATGCTGCCTTGGGTTCTGTGCCCCACTGGCCTCTAGGTACTCAACAATTCTTTCCTTCAGAAGTAATTCCATCATTTTGCCTACCACTGAGGTAAAACTAACTGGTCTGTAGTTTACTGCCTCTACCCTGCTCCCACTTTTATGAAGTGGAATCACATTTGCCCTCATCCAGTCCTCAGGTACCACCCCATCCTCCCATGATTTGTTAAAGAGAGTAATCAGTGATGTTACTAGTTCTACCCTTAGTTCTTTTAGAATTCTTGGGTGAATCCCATCAGGCCCCACTGCTTTGTCCACCCTCAGTTTCAAGAGCTCTTTCAAAACTCTTTCTTCTGTGAATGGACTGGTATTGACCCCCCTATTCAGAGTTTCTCTCTTGTTTGGTTTAGGTACCCCCCTCCTCATCTGTTGTGAATACTGAGCAGAAATATTCATTCAGTATCCTGCTTTTCACTGTCACCCTCTGCCCACATTCCCTCCGCTTTATTAAGTCTCTGTATCCCTCCGTTGGTCTTTCTTCGCTCCCTAATGTACCTACAAAAGGTTTTATCTCCCTTCTTAACAGAGTTGGCTATCTTTTCCTCAGCTTATGCCTTTGCTATTCTGACTGCCTTCCCTGCCTCCTTCTGCTTTAACTGATAAAGTTATCTGTCCTGCTCCTTCTGTGTTTCCTTATATTTCCTGAATGCTGTCCTTTTCTCCTTAACCTTCCCTTCCACCTCTTTTGAGAACCATATTATTGTGTTTCCTTCATTTCGTTTTGTTGATTTTCTTCACACAAAGGCCTGTTGCTTCTGCGATGGCTGTTTTGATTATTCCCCATTGTTCCTCCACCCCTCCTTCTTTCCCATTTGCTAGTGCTTTTCTGAGGCACTCTCTCATTTTCTCAAAGTCAGCCTTTCTGAAGTCCAATACTCTTGTTTTTGTATGGCTTGACTCTATGGCTGTGTTTATTCTGAACCACACTGTTTGGTGGTCACTTGTTCCCAGATGGCTACCCAGTTCTAAATTTGAGATCCTTTCTCCTGCCCCATTTGAGAGTACCAGGTCCAAGATTGCTCCCTCCTGAGCGGGTTCCAACATTAGCTGTCTGAGGCATGCCCCCTGTAGGGCATCAAGAATGACCCTGCTCTTGTATGTGCCTGCAGCAAAGGTACTCCAGTTAACATCTGGCATATTCAGGTCCCCCATCAACAATATCTCCCCTTTTTCTGACATTTTAAGGATGCCTTCTATCATTTCCTTGTCCATTTCCTCCTCCTGAGATGGGGGTTTGTACACAACCCCCTTGCGGATTGTGGTGCCATTTCCTGTCTCCAGGGTGACCCATAGTGACTCATCAACTTTCTGTTTACTCTTTAGTTCTGTTGCTTTAATTTCTTCCCTTATATAGAGAGCTACCCCTCCTCCTCTTTTACCCACCCTGTCCCTGCTGTAGACTGTGTATTCTGGTATGTTGAAATCCCAGTCATGATTCTCTGTGTACCATGTTTCAGTGACTGCCACAATATCCAGGCATCCCTCTTCCATCAAGGCCACTAGTTCAGGGAGCTTGTTACACAGACTGCAGGCATTGGTACTCATCACCTTCCATTTTTTTTATGGCCTTACCCATTTTAGCCCCATTCCTACCCTTACCACCTTTTTCTGTATTTACCCCTGTCCTGCTCCCTACTGACTTCCCTACCTTGGTGTTTACCTTTCTTTTTTTTTCACTTGTTCTTTATTCTCCCCCTACCCACAGTGCTCCCACTCTTCAGGAGACACCTAAGGCCTTCTAGTCTCTGCTCTCTAACCTGGAGCCCTGGTGCAGTCCATCCCCCATGTAGCCATGGCTATATCCCCCAGGCGGGCACGGAGCCAGGCCACCACCGAAGTCCTTCTTGTTTTCATTGGGATGCTGGTACCTGGTCAGGTGGGGGCATTGGAGATCGGGGCCTAGTGCTCCATCTACTGGGAGCGCTTTGGGGTATTTTCCTTTTTTTTTCCTGTGGGCATGGTGCATGCCCCAATGTCAAGGTATTGCCACCAATGTCACCCACTCCCATTCCCCTCTATACACTCATGCACTTGCTGTGCCTCTGGCTTCCACCAGAGGCTTGACAGGTGCCAAGTGTGTGTCCCCCTCCCTCCTGGGAAAGGAGAGCTGTCCCTCGGATGCTCAATCCTTTCCCTCCCCTGCTGACCCACAACAGCCCAGGCTCATTCCCGAACCTGGGTCACCGGTGTGGAGCGAGGTGTAGCATCCAGCGCCTCAACCCTCAGCACCACCGGGCCAGGCCGGTGTTTACCTTTCTGATTACTGTGTTTTGTGGGGGAAGGCTTGGATTTCCCTGCTCCTTTTCAGTGCCTCTCCCCTTGGCTAGTTTAAATGCTGGCCAATGATGCATTTAACCCTATCACCTAGAATCCTGGTTCCCCCCCCCAGATAGATGCAGACCATCGCACCAGTATAGGCCTGCATCCCTCCAGGTGGCTCCCCAGTCCCCAATGAAGCCAAAACCCTGAGATCCACACCCGTTTTTCAACCATTCATTGAATCCCATGGTGCGGAATACCCTAGCATCATCCTTGCCATAGACAAGCAGCACCTCCGAGAAGGTTACCGTACATGCTACTTGTCTACAAAAGCAAGAGTATTAAACTTCAGGAGGGCTGACTTTGGGAAAAATGAGAGAGTGTCTCAGAAAAGCACAAGCAAACAGGCAAGAAGGAGGGGTAGAGGAACAATGGGGCGTAATCAAAACAGCCATCACAGAGGAAACAAGCCTTTGTGTAAAGCAAATCAACAAACCCAACGAAGGTAAAAAATGCTATGGTTCTCAAAAGAGGTGGCAGGGAAGGTTAAGGAGAAAAGGATAGCATTTGGGAAATATAAGGAAACACAGAAGGAGCAGAACAGAGAACTTTATCAGTTAAAGCAGAAGGAGGTAGGGAAGGCAGTCAGAATAGCAAAGGCCCAAACCAAGGAAAGTATAGCCAAATCTGTTAAGAAGGGGATAAGACCTTTTATATGTACATTAGAGAGTGAAAAAAGACCAACGGAGGGATACTGAGGCTTAATAAACTGGAAGGAATGTTGGCAGAGGGTGACAGTGAAATAGCAGGGATACTGACCAAATATTTCTGCTCAGTATTCACAAAGGAAGAGCAGGGGGAGGTACTTAAACCAAACAAGAGAAACACTTTGAAGATGGGGGTTGATACCAGTCCATTTACAGAAGAAAGGGTTCTAAAAGAACTAATAAAATTGAAGGTGGACAAAGCAATCGGGCCTGATGGGATTCACCCAAGAATTCTAAATGAACTAAGGGTAGAACTAGTGACACCGCTGACTACTCTCTTTAACAAATCATGGGAGGATGGGGTGGTACCTGAGGACTGGAGGAAGGCAGATGTGATTCCTCTTCAAAAAAGTGGGAGCAGGACAGAGGCAGGAAACTATAGACCAGTTAGTTTGACCTCAGTGGTAGGGAAAATGACGGACTCACTTCTAAAGGAAAGAATTGTTGAGTACCTAGAGGCCAGTGGGGCACAGGACCCAAGGCAGCATGGATTCATGGTGGGAAGGTCATGTCAGATGAATCTAATAGATTTCTTTGACTGGGTAACCAAAGTAGTAGACCAGGGAGGGGCTGTGGACATGGTATACCTAGATTTTTGCAAGGCATTTGATACAGTCCCACACAAAAGAATAATACACAAGTTAGCCAGCCTTGGAGTGGATCCCAAGGTGGTAGCCTGGATAAAAAATTGGCTAAACAACAGGATGCAAAGGGCAGTAGTAAACGAAGTCCACAGTGAAGAAAGGAGGGTTACTAGCGGGGTACTACAGGGTTCAGTACTGGGACCAGTCCTTTTTAATGTCTTTATAAGTGACATTGCAGAGGAACTGGAAGGGAAAAGTATGTCTCTTTGCAGATGACACAAAGATCTACAACAGGGTTGATACACAAGATGGAGTGAAAAGGATGAGAAGGTACTTGGCAAGGTTGGAGGAATGGTCAAATGTATGGCAGCTCAGATTCAATTAAAAAAAGTGAAAGGTAATGCACCTGGGAAACAAAAGCCCAGGGAAGAGCACACAGTGGGGTGAGATACTGACAACAGTAAAATGAAAAGGGACCTGGGTAATTATATCAGATGACCTAAAGGTGGGTAAGCAATGTGAGAAGGCAGTAAGGAAGGCTGGGGATACTGGGATGCATAGGTAGAGGCATCAATAGTAGAAAACAGGAAGTTGTTATCCCTCTGTACAGACAGTTAGTGAAACCCCATCTGAGTACTGTGTGCAGTTCTGGAGACCCCATCTCCGTAGAAGACATAGACAGAGTGGAGGCTGTCAGAGGAGGGCAACCAAAATGGTGCAGGGTCTGCACCAGAAGTCTGAAGAAGAAAGACTAAAGGGGCTTAATATGTATACCCTTGAGGAAAGAAGGGAGAGAGGGGACATGATAGAAATGTTTAAGTACCTCAAGGGAATTAACAAAGTCCAAGAGGGTAGCAACTTTCAGAAAAAGAGATGTGCAAGAACAAGGGGGCACAATTTGAAGATGGGGGACAGCTCAGAGGTAATGTGAGGAAGTATTTTTTCACAGAGAGGGTTGTGGATGCATGGAACAGCCTCCCTGAGGAGGTCATGGAGTCAAGAACAGTGGGGGAATTCAAGAATGCATGGGACAGACATAAGGTAGTCCTAGTGGGGGGTAAGAGGAAGTAAGCTGTTGGTTAACTAGGATCTGCAGCTTATCTGTTAGGTAGGAAAATGGGCAGACTAAGTGGGCCAAGTGGGCCTTATCTGCCATCAAGTTCTATGTTTCTATGTATCTATGTTTCTAAGGCCCCATCCCAACTCAACAAACTCCTCTTGCACCCGCTCTGATCCCATTCTCAGCCAGGTCATTTGCCCCTAGGTGGACAATGACATCCAGCTCCCTTCCTTGTGCAGCTGCTTCCATGATCCTGAGGATTCGCTTCCTGTCCCTCTGAGCCATGGCACCAGAAAGGCACCTTACCTCCCTATCCCCTTCCTCCCCCACTTCTACCCCCCCCAATGATCGAGATCCCCACCAGGAGTTATTTCCTTCCCCTGTATGGTCTCATGCCATCCTCCTGTGGGTCTCCTTTGTGAAGGTTCCCAGGATCCTCCATGGTCTCCACTGCAGGTGCTTCCATAGAGGAACCACTCTTTGCCAGAACAGCATATAAATTGTGGAGAGGTACAACTGGAGGGATGCACCCTCTGTTCCACCACCATCTCCCTCCCTGAGCCCACCTTGGTCCAACCGCTCCTCTTTCTTGGCAATCTCTGAGGTACCGGTGGTGGCCCTGGTGGTCCCTGGGTGAGGAAAGAGGTTTCATGAATCCTAGCCAGGTCAGCCTAGAGACGGGCAACCTCCTACCTCAGACCAGAGAGGTATCTGCAAACAGGGCAGCATCGCAGCCTCCAGAATGTCTCCCGGAACACTGCTGCCCCACAGCCATTGCACTGCATCACTCCCATCTTGACTTATTTAGTGACCCTCTCCTATTGCTTTGTATGCTTACTGCCTCCTCCCTCTATGTATTTTTACACTTACTTTCCTACTGCCTATGTGCCCTTACAACTCTCGCCCTTCCTGTTCTGGGACAGGAACTTCCTGTAGTCTTCATGTAGTCTCCTTCTTCCGTGCTTGGATTCAGACCTCCAGCAGCTGGGGGAAGAAAGAGTTATTTTTAGGTTCCTTCAAGGTTGATGAAACTAATGTGTCTCAGTGATCCTTCTATTCCTACTGCCAAACAGGAAGTTCCTGTTGTCAGTCAAATCCAGTGGCTATAAAAGTAGAACTGGCTTAGGGTGGGAAGGAGGGCAATAAGTAAAAAAGCTGTAGTTTTCATACAAACCATAGTGCTGACATAGCCCTAATCGGTTTTATAAATGATGTTGCCTGTGCTACCGATGCAGGCCAATTCACAGATATTATCTTCATTGACCTCACAAAATCATTTGATCTTGTCATTCACTCACTACTACCAAGCAAACTTCAAAACCTGGATTTTGACAGTCAATCCCTGTCCTGGATAGGAAGCTACCTCTACAACTGGACACAATGTGTGAAGATAAAAAACCTCCTCCCCTCTCCCAGAAGCACCACCCAAGGCATACCACAAGGCTCCATCCTTGGGCTACAGTTCCATTCTCCCTGTGTATCAATGACCTTCCCAATCCCTGTGGTGGTGCAAACATCTTACTCTCTGCAGATGACGTAGTGCTTTTCTGAAGCGCAAGTGATGTCCATACCATAAACAACACCCAGAAAAGTACATTTATGATACTGCAAGACTGGGTTACACAGAGCCACAGCGCATTAAATAGCAAGGAAACGAAGAACGTGTTGCTCAGGTCCTCTTTAAAATGTGAAACCAATCAAACTATCTCAGAATTGCCACCTCACTGCAGATTCACCTGCAATCTGTTACAACCTTCAGACATCTAGGACTACACCTGGACTCCACATTACCATTTAAGTCACTGACAGATACTGTCACTATAACAACCAATCAGAAGTTAGGGCGTCTCTACTTGTTAAGAGCCTGCCTTACTAGAGATACCCGACTAGCCATTACCAATAGCATTCTTCTCCCACACTTATCTATGGGGCAGTCACTCTCCTCTCTGCAAGGAAAACTGACATAACCAGACATATAGTGCTCTATAACAGAACTAGTCACTTTGCCCTTAACACTCACAAAAGGGCCATCGCTGCAGGGTCCTAAAGGAACTGAAATGGCCTACACTTGACAGTCAGATGTAATATTTCCTCCACTTTATAACTTAGAGACTATTCAGCAAGAACTCACCACTCTGCCTGTTCTGTGCCCTAACCAGGTACTGCACTCCTCATCCAGGAACTTGAGGCCCTTATCCTACATACCTCTCTTGACTCCACATATGAAAACTAGTGGAGGGCCGAGAACCTTTGATGACCTGATCCCTACTCCGTGGAAATGTCTTCCCTCACTGTTAAGTTAAGCAGCTTTGATGGGGTCTTCAACCAGCCCTCAAAGAGCATATCCTGTCTCTAGTTGATTGCAGCTGCTGACTCTGCTACTACAGCTAGCCCCCAAATCTGAACTGGCTTCCCCTCTATGTTCTATATCCTATAATGAACCTGATTGAACTTGCAGTCTAGGCATGTCTTGTCAATTTGTTGTACCTTGTCACTTTTTGTAACTATGCAATCCTCCTATTCACACCTGTGTCCAAAATGTCTGTACTAAGCACCTTGTTGATGTCACATTCAGTGTATGTATTTTTTTTTTAACTTATTCCAGGTCGTCCCTATAAATGGACTTTTAGTTCCACTGGGCATAGCCGGTTACTAAAAACAAACAATGACTGTTGCTGCACACTGTATCCTTGTATCATCTGTACCCACACTTGCTTACTGTTGTGTCACTGGCCAATTCATGATGTCTGTCTACTGTAACCCTCTGATGACGTTGCTGTAATTTTGTTACCGTTAGTCTGTAATTCTCCCAGATTGTACCTGAAAATAGGCGTATGTATGCCTAGTGTATCTTATCTGATATCAAAAACAAACGAATGAATAAATACATAACTAAATCATCGAGTGCTAGTGTCTTGAAACCAGAATGACCAACCAATATGTGAGTGACCGGATGACAAGAACAAATATTATTGTTATATTTTCTAGTTTTGGTTTTTCTGATACCCTACTTGTAATTATCCATGCTAGGTTGCTTTATTGCCTGGTCCTTGAATTACTTATCGTTACATGCCTTCTCCTGTACTCTTTCCAGGTCATACCTGCAAATAAGCATTCAGTTGTCTACCTACCCAGTAAATAAAAATTAAATAAATAAATGAATAAACACCTGCTTCGTAATTGTAATTAAAACATTTCTGAAACAACACATTTTTTCTGAAATAAAGGGCAAGATTGATATTTCTGATGTTCAAAATACCATTTGAAGCCCAACTAAGTTTGCATTTTTATACTGTCTGCATTCTTACTGTATGTACGGTAGTGGTTGGCTGTATGTTAAACATCCGTGTAATGCTGTTTCACTGCAAATGCATGCATTTGTTCTTGACTCATGATTCAAGTCGTGCCTTAAAATTGGCTAATTTTAGTCCAGAGCACTTCCCCAATTACCAAAGTAAATACAATCAATGACAGTAACTGGGAAAGAGAAAAGCCAGCATTGTTTTTCCACCAGTATAAATCAGCATAATGTCAACAGACTGGAAAGTGCATCCTGCTTGCCAGGGTTTTTTGCCACTGTTTTCACACCAGACCACTGATAATATTGCAAATACATAGATGGCATTTACAAGTAAAGCTTATTTTTCCTTGAAAAAACAAGCACCAAGGCTGATTTAAAATCCATTGTTGAGTGGTAGCACATTTCTGCTGCCTGATTCACCCTTTGTTTTCAAAGGACAGTGTAGAGACACATCTCTGAATAGCTATCTAAAAGAGACAGAGCATCAACACAAAAGCACTGAGGCAAGAGTTTTGTGAGAAAGCAAAAAAGTCATTGGCAATAGAGGCAGGTTTCAGAGAAATACAAAATTACTCACTATCCAATAATGCAAAGCTTCATGTGAAGGTTAGGTAAATTATCATGATGATGTGCATGTACTTCCCATGATACTTTTCATTACTGGGGTATGTGTAATTTTTGTGTTTATCTGACTAGCTTGCAGGCAGACTAGAACGAAAGTGAAGGCTGGCCATTTGATGTGGTAGCAGCATGGCACACTGCCACCAGGGAAACTGTTGTTCAACTGCTCTCTACAGAATCGAACACAGGCCAGTATGATGTGGGGGTGATATGCTCAGCTCTCAGGCTGGGATTGATGGTGGCTGCCCATCATTTATGCACCACATGCTGACTGACCAAGGAGCACAGCTGGTTGGGAAAGCAGATACTCTCCTGACCCAGGATGGGGGAAGGGTGCAGCCATGGTGAGCCAGATGGTTGGGGGTGTGGTCACAGGAAAAGATAGTTCGATACTGCTTTCAAAACCAATCAACTTCCTTCATTTTCTACCAGGTTTCAGCAATTCAGCAACTTGAAGTAGTTTGGGGGCTTTGAATGTTTTCCCTTAGTGTCTGTGAACATATGAGAGTTGAGCAGAACACTAACTTAGGGCTGACAATATAGCCTACAAGTTAGAGTAAAAGGCTATGAATGAGCTTGGTACATCCAGCAGACCTGAGTTTAATTCTCATAACCTCCACCTGCATACTATGCGACACTGAGCAAGTCACTTAATCTCCCTACTGCTCCCCAGGTGACCCTGAAAACAGGCACTTGTGCCTAACAAGCATTACCTGCTTACCAAAGAATAACCACCTCCACCCTTTCCGTGTCCTTTTGGAGGTGGGGCATCAAGAACTGGACACAGTACTTGAGATGTAAAGCTACTGTGTCTCATCCCACACCAGGATTGGACTTGTATCTAAAATGTTGGCACCTGAGTGCAGTATTAGGGGGTGCTGTACTGTCAGGGTGTGCCAGCCTTTGGATGAGATGTTAAACTGAGGTCCCGTCTACCCATCCTGGTGCTGTCCTGGTGGGTGTCCAGGTGGATGTAAAAGAACCCAGGGCATTCTTCACAAAGAGTAGGGGCCATTCCCAGCCTTCTGGCCAACATTGCCCATCCCATAAACTGGTTCATGCAATTGTCCATGCTGTGTGTGGGTGTGGTTGTGTGATATGGCTGCCACTACACATTCAATCACTTCACTACCAGTCTAGCATACTGTAGCTCATAAAGTGCTTTGGGATACATTGTGTATGAAAAGTGCTATATAAATGCTGATTCTTCTTCTTCTTCATCGTCTTCTCCTTCTTCTTCTTAAGGTTATAAGAGTGCATTCTTGAGTTCATTGAGTTAGACAACTGTGAAGCGGAGCAGTTTTTGCACACTAAGTACTTGAGAAGAAACTTAACTGAACAAGGCACAGCAACTGTACACTTTTTTATTTATTTATTTAAGAGATTTAGCAGATAAGCATACTGAGCAGGATCCACTCATTTCCAGATGTGACCTGGGAGTTACATACATGCAATACAAATGGTGCATAGGCAATGCAAAAGAATGAAAAAGGGGGTCCAAGTTGGCCAGGGTGGCTGCACAGTAGATCACGTTTCTGTAGTCGAAGACTGGGAGAATCGTTTTGTGCACTAGCTCCCTCCTGACCAAGGTAAGTAGGCAACCTTTGTTGCGGTATAGTGCGCCTAGTTTTGCGTGTAGTTTTTTCTGAAGGGAGTCAATGTGGACGGAGAAATCTAAATGGCAATCAAGCCATATACCCAGGTACCCAAAGGAGGGGCAGGATTCCAAGGTGGTCTCATCCACTGTTTGGAAAGTGGGGGAAGCAGCTAGCCGAGAGAGTCTGGGCTGCATGCCGAAAGTTATGGAGACAGTTTTCTTTGCATTTAGGACAAGTTGGTTTGAACTAAGCCAAGTTTGAATGGCATCAAAATCCTGCTGTACGGCAGAGTCTAAGACCTCACTGGAAGGGTCAGAGGTGTACAGAATGGTATCGTCAGTGTACATTTGTCTAGCTGAGTTTGGGCATGTCAGTGGGAGGTCATTTAGAAATATGGAAAAGAGAAGGGAGCCCAGGACAGAACCCTGGGGGACCTCCATGGTGACTGGGAGCGAGGGGGATACATGTGGGCCAATTTTTACTGCTTGTTTCCTGCCAGAGAGGTGGACTTGGAATCAGCTGGTGGCTAGATTGGATAGGCCTGCATCGTGCAGTTTTGTGATGAGTTTGGGGTGGGAGACGGTATCAAATGCCTTTGCCAGGTCAATGAATATGGCTGAGGTGAGGAACCCTTTGTCCATGCCTGAGGCAATATCGTTAGTGAGTCTTAGTAATGCAGTGATGGTGGAGTGTGATTTGTGAAAGCCTAACTGGTAGGGGGTGAAAAAGGAGGTGGTATCAAGGAATTGTGTGAGTTGAGAGAGGGCTAGGTGTTCCTGTAATTTGGCCAGAATTGGGAGAATGGAGTTAGAGCGGTAGTTTTCAGGCTCAGATGGGTTGCCACTCTTTGACAGCGGGATGACTACTGCCTCCTTCCAAGCTGTTGGAATTTGTGCTGAGGAGAAGGAAAGGTTTAGGAGGTTGGCTAGGGGAGCTACAATGGCAGAGGCAGATAGGTATAGGAGTTTGGCGTCCAGTCCTAACGGGCATTTACCTTTATTGGGGTCAAGGGAACATAGGGTGA
This sequence comes from Neoceratodus forsteri, assembly GCA_016271365.2. Lineage (NCBI taxonomy): Eukaryota > Metazoa > Chordata > Ceratodontiformes > Ceratodontidae > Neoceratodus > Neoceratodus forsteri. The sequence continues at coordinate 468,283,331 of CM028134.1, read as the reverse complement.
CTAGGACTTCTGTTGTGGAGACTGGACAGAAGGACAACTTGGTGGCATGGGGGGAGTGCAAGGCAGGTGCAGGGGGTTTAGGTGTGGGTGAAATAATTTGTAGGTTTATTAGGAGAGATTTAGCACAGTTGGTAAAAATGTTATTGAAAGTTGTGGCAACTTCACTTGGCTCAGATACATTTTTGCCCTGAATGGTTAGGGTAGGGGTGGGCGGCTGGATAGGGGGAGTGAGCAAGGTTTTAATAGATTTCCAGAATTTGGATGGATGGCTAAGATTAGAGGAGGGGGCCACTCAGAAGTAGTTCTTTTTAGCCTGCCTTATGGCTTTAGTACAGTTGTTTCAGCGGGTACGGTAATGCTGCAGGGATTCAAGGGTGCCTGTTTGTCTTTGTTTTTTCCAGGCCTGGTCTCTTGTGTGATAGTTCCAGACAGCAAGAATTTGATTTCTGTACATGTCAAAAGCATGGTCAATGGTAGGTGCCAGTTAGATGAATGACCAGTTGGCAGAGGCGAGGTCATTTAGTAGGTAGTTGAGGCAGAGAGAATTGTATGCTCTCATGCGGAGTGTCCTTGGGGGGAGGTGGTTTGTAGGTCTGTGCACCTTTCTGATCACGTAGATCATGTGGTGGTAGCTCAGTGAATCTGGTAGGAGGCCAGCTTTAATAATCCTGTGTGGGTGTGTTGTAAGAGCCCAGTCCAGGAGGGAGTGGTTCTGGGATTTTGGGTTGAGGTGGGTGGGTTGCTCAATCTGTTGGGAGAGGTTAAGGGCTTTAATCTTGCTGCATAGTTTTGAGCAGCCTTTATCTAACCAGTTGTAATTAAAGTCCCCAAGGATGTAGAGCTCACCGGCAACAGCCATATCTTTAAGAGAAGCCAGGTGGTCTATGATGGTAGATGCTGGGGTGGCAGGGGCACAGTATATCCCTGCCACATACACCGGTGAGGTATGTGGCAGGACAAGTTTTATCATCTTGGTTTCAATATGAGGAGTGTGACCTGGGAGCTGGACAGAGGTGTACTGGAAAGCGTTTGATATATACATGGCAATGCCACCGCCTTTCTTGTTGCCTAGTCTGTCCTGCCTTATTACTGTGTAGCCGGGCATAGCTACTTCAGAGTCATTATGATGGGGTTTTAGTCATGTTTCAGATATTACACAAATGTCCGGTTTGAGGGTTTGGGCAGTGATTTGCAACTCCGGGACTTTGTTCAATAGGCTGCGGATGTTGTGGTGAATTAGGCTAAGTCCCTTTGGCAGTTTTTGGGGGGCGGGGTGGGTCGAGAGGTCCAGGGTTGGTTTCAACATCACCCGCCAGTAGGTAGGAGCATCAGGGTGAGGTATTGTAGGATGGTATGCCATTTACATCTAGTTTTAAACTTGGGGTTGGTGAAATTCGGGGTGTGGGTTGAGATCGACTTCACTAGGCTGCTTAGGGAAGATAGGCGCAGGGTGAAGGATGGGGGGACGATGGAGGGGTATGAAATCCATTCAAGATTCAGTGTGTGAGCCTGGCGCTCAGTGGGGGTATTTAGGGGACATGGGAGCTCGAGACATTGCTAAAAAGTAGGAGATTAGGGTAATTTTGGGGCTAGGTACATATAAACATATTATAAATCATGTTTAAGATTTATGTTTTTTGAAAATGAAACTTATGTAAAATCAATGGTTTACTTTGCAGAAAATTAGACAACCCCCATATAAGAAATGGACAATGCCAAGTGAATTCAGAATTTTAAATTTTAGAGCTGCTTGCATGAGACACCCTTTTATGGTTATTTATTTATTTGATGATTTGGAATACAACCTTTGAGTTAAGGACTCTTTTACAAAGGCTCCATGTCAAGGAACAATTGAACAACATATACAACAGAGTACATAGTCGGTGAGGCTAACAAGAGGTATAACAGTTAGACAGGTTTTACAGTAAGTTAAACAATGTGACACAGCAGGCCAAATGGGCCATAGTTAAACAGCTGACTGCAAGTAGTACAGGACTATGCAATTTATACAGAGTGGTACAGCAGGCCACAGGGCCCTAGTTATACAGATAAATACATTTGACATACAGTTAAGGGTTTAAGGTGACCCTCGGTCAGTTACAGCACAGGAGATATCAACTATAACCTGTTAGTCTGAAAACATGGTCAAGCAAGACAGAAAAAGTTTCATCTAGTGCCAGAGGCTAAGGGTCAGTGGCATTCACAGGTGGAATGCTCAAAAAGATGGCTCCTTAGGGCTGATTTGAAAGGGCCGAGGGTGGGTAGGTGGGTGATGGACGTTGGGAGCTCATTGAGCCATAAGGGGGCCCAGTTTAAAAAGGCCCCAGAATGATGTTCTGCATTGAGGGACAGAGAAGGAGGACCTAGTGGTACTTCTGGAGGCATGGACCGTGGATGCTACGGAGACCAGGAAGTCAAGGCCAGGAGGGGTTGATTTGAGGGATATTTTCTTTCCAAGGATGCAGGTATAATATTTAAGTTTGGCATTCAGGTTTAGCCATCCTGTAGACTTGTACTAGTTGCAGGTGTGAGTCAGTAGGCCGTGACCCATGACCAGCTTGTAGGCCTTATTCAGGGAGTTCTTAACCCAGGTGAGGGAGGTTGGATCAGCTGAGCCATATATCACCAGGCCATAGTCAACCAGAGAGGGAACATATGATGATAAATCCAGTTAGAGAGCTTCAGCAATCAGAAAGTGTTTATGTCGATAAAGCAGGCCAATACTGGAGTTGGGTGTGGTCAGGAGGCCTTGAATATGATCATGAATGATAGGACCGGTGGGTTTCAAGGGTTAGCCCCAGGTACCTGAAAGAGTATACCTGTTCAATGGGGACATTCGTAGAGTTACGGATGGTAAGAGATAGGTTGCGATGTTGATTCTGTCAGTGGGTAAAGGCCATGGTTTTGGTTTTGCTGCAACTGAGAATTAGTTTGTTAGCAATGAACCAGGATTCAATGGTACTGAAATGCTCTTGGAGCATATATTGGAGTGTGATAGGAATGGGATGACATTTGAAGATAACGGTGTCATCCGCATATAGGAGCATGTTACCAGGGCAAGACAGGGGAAGGGGGTTTAGTAACAGGCTAAAAATAAGGGGGCCAAGTACAGAACCTTGGGGTACACCAGAGGGAATGGGGTTATGAGAAGAGAGGGTGGAGCCGATCCTGACTTGTTGGGTTCAGGCGGTGAGATAGCTGGCAAACCAGGACACTACCTCAGAGGTGAGGCCCATTGATGGGAGGGAGTGGAGAGGTAGAGTGTGATTGACAGTGTCAAATGCTTTGGTAAGATCTATATAGACAGAGCCTACCAATTGTCCGCTATCGAGGGCATGGTGACTGAAGGACATGTACTCAAGTAGAGCAGTAGTGTTGCTGTGTCCAGCGTGGAGCTCCTGTTGAACAGGGGATAACAGGCTATGGTTGGAGAGATGGTCAGTAAGCTGGTCAGGACAACCTTCTCTACTGCTTTGGAGAGGGGGGAAGAATGGAAATAGGATGATAGATATTGGGGGCAGTGCAGTCTCCACCCTTGTGCAACGGAGTGATGACAGCACTTTTCCAAGCAGATGGGAATTGCCCAAGACAGAGGGATAGGTTAAAGATTTTAGTAAGGGGAAGGAGAACATCGTCCAGAGTGAGTCTTAGAATTTTTACGTCCAGAGAACCCCCACTATGCCTGGACTTGTTGATGAAGCTAGAGATATATCTTCGAGCTGAGTTAGGGCAGATAGTTCTGAGATGGAAGGGAGGGTACATTCAATAAAGCTGGAAGAGGGTTTGTGGTTGAGGGGGTGTCAAAGAAATTTGAAGGCAGTACTTTTGCCAAGAAAGCCTTGCTTAAGGTGTTAGTGATGGTAAGAGGGTCCTGGACAAGTTCAACTTTGATAGCAGGCTTGGGGGGGAGAGGATGGTGGACCACTTTCCCAGGGATTTCCTTAATGAGTGTGCATGTGCCAGAAATTACAACCATAGCCCCAGGTAGATGAGAGGGCTTGGCAATGGTAGGAGGCTTAGTTTGGCAGATTGCCCAGGTACATTTGTTTCTGGCTTCTCAGTAGAGTTGCTTATCCCTAGGATGCCTGGCGTTGAGAGCTCTAAGTCAAAGGTTGTCATGGTGGTGCATTATTTCAAGTAGGTCTGGGGAGACCAAGGGATTGATTTTGTTTTTTATGTACTGCTTCCTTAGGGGACCAATAACATCACAGGCATGGTTGAAAGAATAGATAAAGTGAGAAAGAGCAGTATCCACATCAGTAGCATTAAAAATGGGGGACCAGTCACAGGATCTAAGGAAGGCTTTAACTTTGGGTAACAAGCCTTTTTTTAATCGGCTAAGGTAGGTGGGTGTGGGGGACTTATTTGACCACAGACATGTAACGGGGAAGTGGTCACTAAGGGAGTCAGAGTGGACAGAGGCCTGGGAGATCTGTTTTGGGTGGTTGGTGAAGATGAGGTCCAGTAGGATGGATGTACCAGTTTTGTTGTTTATTCGGGTAGGGGTCTGGACTAGCTGGACCAGGTCCGTGGCAGTGGCTGAGTCTTTGAAAGCTTTAGATGACCAAGTAAACCAGCCTACATTAAGGTCACTGACCATGATAGTTTCTACATTGTTTGGAAGGGATGCTAGGGAAGAAAGGATTTCATCAAAGACTGGCTTTGGGTTATGTGGGGGAATATATGAGACCACGACATTTATACTTTTTTTCTGGTTGCCTAACATTATTTTGATGGCAAGGGCTTGGGCGCAATGCGTAAGGGGAGGGAGGGTGATAAGAAGAACCTGCAGGGTGTTCTTTATATAAATTGCACAGCCCCCACCTTTTTTCCCAAGCCTGTCAGCTCTGAAGATATTATAACCATCTAAGGTTACTGTAGAGTCTAGGGTACCTTGGGACAGACAGGTTTTAGTCAGGGCTATGATATCAGGGGAGTGGTGAGTGATCCAGGTCTGGAGAGAGGTAATTTTGTTCAGTAGGCGACAAATATTTATTGAGGCAAATAGAAGACCATTAAGATTCTTACTTAGGTGGGGGTGGGACACAGGAGGGCCAGAGTTTGGGTGGACGTTCCCAGATAGAAGGAGTAGGAAGAGGGCATATCGCAGGAGGGATGCTCTGAGGATTTTAATAAGGCAGAGAACATGTCGGGATGTGTGGAGGGGGTAGCAGTGTCTGTGGGTACAGAGAGGGAGAGAATAGTGGGGGCTATGAGGAGAAGGGGGGTGAGAAGGAGAGAAAGGAGCAACAGACTACCTTGAAGGTTTAGAAATAAACAATTCTGCTTGACTGACGACGATGTAATGATTTCTAATAATTATTGTATTACACTGCTTGTAACCATGTGTTGCATTTAGCTCTTTCTGTCTTCTTGCTTAACCCCAGCACTGTTCTTTTTAGAGCTTTTAAGAATGTAACCCCTTTGTGCTGCTCCTTCAAACCAGTCCTCGTCTGGACTACAGCAGAGGGACCCAGAGGCTGTATAGGATGACCACCACCTTGTCTAAGTGCAGGGAGCACCACTTTAATTTTGGCTGTCAAGCTGCACATAGTTCACCCTCTTGGCCCTATGGACTGTGGCAGCAGGACTGGGGAGCGAATAGATCTCCACTGCTCCTTCCTCTGGCCCAGCTGTGCCATTGGACTTTGGTGGCTCATACCACACAGGGCACTGCCCCCTCAAGTCCCAGACTGGAAGTTGGGGTCAGAGTACCAACACCAAGAGTGCAGTGAAAATCTTCAGTGGCACTCAAAGCCACATAGCCACTGAAACTCAACCACAACAGTGAAACCACTCCTCCATGGAGCACAATGTTGAGAGCACTCAACAGTACTCCTGTGCCAACTGGTAACAGAGTCTAGGAGGCACCAATCCTGATGGTCAGATGACCAGAAGTTGCACTGAATGATGAAAATAACTTTTAAACTTAAAGTAAACAAAAGACTGTATGAGAGTCAACATGTTGTGTTTCTGGCCACAGGGCTGCTGGGTAGCATTAAAGGACAGTAAATGCTGTCTCAGAGAAACAATCAGTCCTGAGCTGAGCACTGCATAGCTGCAAGCTACAGTTTAGCTCAGGATTCAGAGGACTTTGTGTACATGCTTTCCCCACATATGTGTCTCCACAAAACTGATAGCCACTGAGAGCAGGGGTTAAGCATAATATATTATATATGAGAAGATGACCACTGAGAATTGATCCCACCCAGATGGAGACATATGAAGAGCTCATGCGAGGCAGCTTCATATTCATCTGGGACAGAGCAGAAGAGACATGTGGAAGTGATTTTAGCAGACAGCCAGTGGACTGAGAGAAACTGTTCAAAAATCTTTGCAGGAATATTTTTCTTGCAAGCTGCAATAAAACCTAAGTTCCTGGGCTCTTCTTTGTGTGCTGTTAGGACAAGTCCTGACAGAAAGCTTTAGTCACTTAAGGCCCCGAGTGACTGGTTACTCCTTGTGTAAATGAAGGCAAGAACCCCTGTGGTGTGAAGAGGACATTGAAGACCATCATGGCCCACACCTATCCATCTAGAAGTGCACTGGATCCCTATAGCACCATCTGCATCTTTCAACTCGGGAGACTATGTCTCAACAGAGCCAGCAACCTCTGAGTTTGCTAGAGTTGTAAATACTAAGTCAGCACCACACCAGTTACTCTGTTCACTAGTACCGGTTAAAATAATTGCTGGGCATTTCTACATGACTTTCATTAAAGCCCATTTTAAGAACAGCAACAGACAGTATATTATGTTTGGGATCCTCCGCCATCAGCTTTCAGTTGGTACTGCAATGAGGTCCAACATCAGGCCTACAGCTGTAAGCTATGTGTAGGGTCACATATTATTAGACTGTTTTGGGAGCTCTAAAAGGATTTTGGGGGTACCGGTTCAGCTATAGTATAGACCGTGTGGGTACTCACCAGAGGGTGGTAGATTTGTGGGAAGAGTATCTGTGATTATTTTTTTGCCTGATTTAACCCTTCTCTTTTCACCTTCCAGAGCCTTTTTATATCCCTTAATAAGTATTCCGTTTTCCACTGAATTATTTGTGTTGCTGCATGTTATTTTATTTGCTTGTTGTACATGCATATAATAGAAGCTGAAGGGCTTGTGTACAAGTGTAAAGATTCCCTATCACCAAGGGTGAGGGTTACATTCATTTACCATGAGGCAGTTCCCTGGAAGCAGCCTGTCAAAAGGATCCTCATAGGTGGAGGCTCTGCACCACTTTATAATTACTTCCAGTATCAATTGACCTTGGCACCATTCACCTAAAAGCTTTATAGAGGGTTTACAGGTACCATCTGACGGGCTTAGTCTAGCTCCTAATTGGTGGGGGTGACTACATAAAAATATATTTTTTACAGTATAGTTAAAAAATGTTTTTTGGGGGATGGTTCATTAAGCAACTGCTTATAAATATCTGTACCAGTGGGGAACAACAAAGACCTTTGAGGAAGCACTGCTGGATAATGTGAAACCTCAAGCCTTGGAGGCCTCAGCCTCTTTTTGGTTTTTTGGTGTCCTCGAGCCATCATGCTGCTCTGCTATTTTGCCCCTTCTTTTAGCTGTGTCAAAGGTGATAAGAAACCGTTTTTTAACACCTCTAGATGTCCTCCTGTTTTTTATTTAGTGTCTATACACTCGTTTGATATGTTTTGACCTCTTTTAGTTAAATTAGTAATGTGCCTTTTGCTTTTGTAACTACCTATATTTCTCCCTCTTCAGCAGTTGCTGCTGTCTCTTTTCACACTCCCTAAACATTCCATGACATCAAGGAACCACTCCACACCATTCAGATGAATAGCATGGTCACATTCTTTACACTGTACTTTCAGGTTCTGAGGATGGGGGGGTGGCATCACCCTCAGTTTAGCCAAGCTGCACCTTGGTTGGTGGAATGCTGACCATGTGAGGAGTGGCACAACAAATCCATTTTTATGTCATACTGGATTTGTGGCAGTGGTATATTGATGATATTCTTAATGATCTGGAGGGGAGCAAGTCAGAATTCAGTGAATTTGTCAGATACTTTGAAAGCACCAAGTAAAAACATAGAAACTTACACCATGATGGCAGGCAAAGACCAGAGGTCCATCCAGTCTGCCCATACTTCCTATAATCCCTGGAACCATACCTGGAACCTATTGTTTCTCCAGGCTACTAACCCTCCCCGTCCTACCCCCATTCTCCTCCCTGGTCTTGTCATCCTGGGTGACCACTATTCCTTCCATTCTATCCCATGCCTGCTTGAATCCCCTGACTGTGTTTGCACCCACCACCTCAGCCAACAGACTGTTCTAAGGTTCCACCACCCTTTCCATAAAAAAGTATTTCCTCACATCCCTCCTGAATCTCCTTCCTGTTAATTTCCACTTAAGACCGCATGACCTCGAGTTGGCATTTAGGGTAAATAATTTCCTGCAGCTTACTTTGTTAATTTCTTTAAGGAACTTGAAGGTCTCTATTATATCTTCCCTTTAAAACTATGCGTTAAGGCAAACATGCAGAAAGATTTATGGGAGGCAGTATAGCGCAGTGGTTTAAGGCTCTGAGCTGCAAATCTGGTGACAACCAGCATACCAGACCTGGGTTTGAATCCCACAGCTTCCACTTACATACCGTGTGACCCTGAGCAAGTCACTTAACTTCCCTGTGCTCCCAGGTCACACCTGTAAAAAATCTTTCAGCTTAGTGTGCTAATCCTGATTAAACAACTAAAAAAAAAAAAAAAAAAAAGATAACATTGAGTTACTTGATCTTCAGATTTACTAAAAGGTTAGAGGTGATGTGGGTACAGATTTGTACAAAAACCCGGAGATAGAAATAGCCTCATTTTAGCTAGCAGCAGCCACCCCAATACATGTAGAGAAATATTCCATATTTCTCATTAGCTAGTGATACAGGGCAGACTGGATGGCCTGTTGGTCAATATCTGCCGTCAAATTCTATGTTTCTATGTCAGCTGGTTGGTACCAAGAGGAAATGTAGCTCCCAAGATTATTTTGCTATATGGGAAAGGGAGCAGATCATTATGTAACAGAAAAAATGGAATGTCCTCTAGTCAGAACCCCTGTTAAGGGACTACATTGCTGATGGACTCAGGATTGCTTTCAGCAGAGATAAAAACACTTGAGATTTTGTGATGAGTAGCCTTCAGCCAGTCCCACAGCAATCTGAATCTTGTCTTTTGAAACTCCTGCTGGAAGCTTTCACTGTAGAAAGTGTAATTATTGTATGTCTATAAACTGTATGAGGGTTGTCAAATCCTTCCCATCCTTTCCCCATTCTACTCCCTGGTCTTGTTGTCCTGGGCGACCACTATTCCTTTCATTCTATCCCATGCCTGCTTGAATCCCCTGACTGTGTTTGCATCCACCATCTCAGCTGACAGACTGTTCCAAGGTTCCAGCACCCTTTCTGTAAAGAAGTATTTTCTCACATCTCTCCTGAATCTCCTTCCTTTGATAATCTGAAAAATGGTATGGCTGTGACAGTTAAAGGTTGGCTTATCTTTCCAATTGCTTTTATGGGTCCTTCTATGAGGGGAAGAAGTAATGAAAATTGAAAGTCCGACTGGGTAAACACATTAGGGCTATCAATAATAGGGATTGTAAATATGCTATTGTGAAACATTTGAAAACTGTTCCACACCCTAAGAAGCATAGAATTATTTGGCAGAAAAGGACTTTGTGGCCCACCCAGTATTTGCAGATATTCTCTGCCTGATCTGTCTCCGTAGACCCTACCTGGTCTCTGGCTTCCATCCCATCTACTTGCCTGTTTTTTATATACCCTTGTGTCTATCCCATACATGTTTGAAGCCTCCCAGCATTTTAGCCTCCACCACTTCTGTGGATAGTCTATTCCAGGTGTCTACCACATTCTCCCCTTGCAGCTTCTTTGCATGCCCCCTGATTCTGGTGCTCTGACTTATTTGGAAAGAGACTCCCTTCCTGCACTCTTTTCACCCCTGTGAGGTATTTGTTAGTCTCTCTTTTTTGAAAAATAATCTTTATTTTATATTACAATAATGGAGTACCTGGTTACAATATACATTTTAGACATTCTTATTCACCCCCACCCTCCATATTTCATCTAATAGGTATAGGTTTAGCATGCTTGTCCCTCCCCCCACATTATTTAATCAAACATTCGACATTGTACATTTTATTTAAATCCTTATTAGCTCTGGAAAGTTATTTTTCATCTTGCTCCAGTTTTTACCTTGATAATTATCTATAGTTTCATCTAAGTCACAGATAAATTTTTCTAACAATAATGTATCGTAAAAGATTTTCCATCACTGCATCATATCAACTTTTTGCAGTTGATCTGACTTCCAATTTGCTAGGATGATGCGTTTTAGGGCCATGGAGGCAAGTGACAATATTTTACCTTGTACCTGGGATAGTTCTATCTGTGTAAAATCATTAAATAAAGTATGGGTGTACATTGTAGTTTTTTTTAAACCATGAAGACATTATATTATTAACATAGTGTCAACAACAACTTCCGGTGCAGCGCTCCAAGAGTGTGGTTGGGTGAACAGAGAGCTCCCACCAACTGGTTTCAAAACTCTCGTAAATAGTGTAAAATAATTTAAAAACTTAAACATTTTTCAAGGCAGGCTAGGAATGGCATATTTTAAAAATAAGGGAGGAACAAACAACTATATATTGTTGGAACATGAAGAACTGCATTCTGATCTAGACGTGATGGATTCGGAGGCCTCGGTGCAAGCACAAGTTGCAGCTCGCATGGCCATGCTGAAAAAATCCAAATCGAGCAGTGAAAAAGGTACCCCAGCTATGGATGCTAAACTAGATAAAATACTCACAGAACTTCAGGAAATTAAGGTGGAGGTTCAAAAAATCACAGGAGGCTTACGATCAGATCTAATGGACCTGGACACCAGAGTAACTACCGTGGAAATGTCTTCAGATGAGCAAATTACACAGATGCAACAACTACATAAAACCTTGGACACAGTGATTAATGTATGACAAATGACAGTGGATCACCAAGAGGATGCTGAAAACAGGCAAAGGAGACAAAACATCAGGTTATTTGCTACCCCAGAAAATAGTGAGGGTACTAATATGATTGACTTTCTGGAAACCATGCTGCGAATGGCCTTGTCTCTAGACTCAGATTTCTGATTTGAAATAGAATGTGCACACTGTGCACTGGGGCCTAAAACTACTAAACCCAGTGCAAGACCACAATCTATAATCATAAGATTCCTGTGATACTGCTTTAAAGATTTCATTTTACAGAAAGCATGGTCACAGGGAAAAATATTTTATGGATCCACAAGAATCTTTATAGACAATGACTATGCCCTATTGACCATGCAGAAAAGAAGGGAATATGTCCCTTTATTTCAAATATTATGACAACAACTATAGTTCAGAACCCCTTGTCCAGTGAAGACAGCAATACAGTACCCAACTGGACAGAAAACCTACAATTTTGCATTGGAGGCTCTGGAAGATCTACAAAAGAGAAATCTCAGTCCCCTCTAGACTCCCATTACCTCAAAGACAAGCAGCGTCACGGACAGAGAGTCAGCCCCAGTTACAGGATCTTAGAGCTCAACAGTCTAACTTGGTGGCACTACAGAAAATGCTGACTAATAACACCTCCTCTGGCTCCTGAATTAGACAGTTTGAACTTTGAGACTTATAGTGGGTAACTTTACTTGAGGGCATTTTCTGGGATCTTGATGACCGGGGGTTGGGGAGGGGTGGCTGGGTCCTTGATGGCTCCATCCTGCCTTGCCTTGGTTGTCTCTGTCCTGGCCTCCATGGGGGGGGTTGCTGGGTGTGGGGGAGGCTACTGCTGGTCTGGCCTTTTGGCTACCATTACTGGCCCTGGCTGGCTGCTTTAACCACCTTGAGTTGGGCATGGTAACATGCTGCTGACCCTTTACTGGACCGATTATATGCCACTAAAGAATTTGATTGCTTACCACCCTGCAGTAATGTATTTCATTAAATAGGAGACAGATGTGGTACTCAGTGAGTGTGAGGAGGGGTTCATGGCTGAGGAATACAGGGGGAACTGCGATCTGGACCTCATGATTGGGGCCTGTACCATGGACTACCCTCAGAATCTGGACTCCCACTAAATAGGGATTTAATGAAATGCCTCTGCTGGACCCACCCCATTCTATAGCTTTGCTAAATAGGAGCCTATACTAAGGGGGCTGGTGGTGGCCTCCACTATTCATTTAATGAGGTGGAGCAGTTTGAGGGCACAGCAGCAAAACTTAAATAACAACTATGGGACTGGGAGGAGTGTGCCAGGTGGGATGGCTAGAGAGAGGTCAGGGGGCAGATGGCTGGTGGGTGGTGGCCCTAGTGCCTTGTACCCGACCAGAGGCCTGGTGGGACCGGGCAAGTGGACTGGAGCCTGTGGGGGGCTGGTGGCCCTCTCAGACCTTCTCTGACCTTCTCCAGACAATCAGCGGAGAACATGCAGTGATACAGACAGGGATAGGAAGCTCTCTGCCACTTCTCTCAGTCTGATAAGCCAGGATCTGAGCATGATGAGAGACAGAAAAACCCTTAATGATACTGACACAGGGACCTCCTCAACTGTGACGAGAAGTAACACTTCATATAAGATCTTTTTTTCTCTCTTAAAAAAAAAATGACAGAAACTTTCTAGTACTCCTCTGTTTTTTCATAAGCATGGATGTTGGAGGCCAAGAGACATTTGCTTCAGTTCTGGATTATAAGAACACTGTAGACCCTGCAGTATTAATTTAATACTTTTCTTTCTTTTCATTTATTTGATTCTTCGATGAGAGACTTGGATAGAGGAAGCTTTAAGAATCATATGAATACTCTCTAAATTTTTCTAAAGTATATATAACCATATTACTTAAAGAAGTTTCACAAAAACTTTAAAAAACAAAAAAGGAATCAGTTGGGGGTTAGGACCATGCTGGAGGAGAAGCACTTTTCTGCCCAACTCCTAATATTATTTTATTTTTCTTTTCTTTTCACATTGCAGTTTTCCCTACACTATCCCTTTCCTATTTTGGGTTTTGTTCTCCAAGGGAGCCCTCCAATTGAGACAGGGTTCTCTATAGGGTGACCATTTGGAATTCGCCTGATGACAAGTGTGGTTAACACTTGCCATGTGGAAGTTACATTATGTAAAATAGTTGACCGTCTGGTGGGAAGGGAGAACCCCTCCTCACTATTGGTCCCCACACTTCAGCCCAGTTGGCCCCACTGGCCCCGGTGGCTACAAGTGAAAGTTTTAGACCTAAGTTTCAGTTTTTACTCAACAAGAAGCATGTTAATGATTATCACTCATCAACAGTGTGTTACTCTGAGTTGCAGATGTATTCCAGATAATGACTAAAACAGATGTTATAATGGTGGTTTCTCAGAATGTTAATGGTTTGAGTAATCCAGTAAAAAGAAGCAAAATAATTTCTAAGTTAAAAAAATATCACCCTCAGTTCATTTTACTCCAGGAGACCCACCTTACAGCTCTTGAACACCAGAAGTTGGTAACATTTTGAATGTCTCAGGTAGTGGCTAGATCATATCAAACAGGATGGAGGAGGGGTGGCAATATTAGTCCCTAAATACTCTACATTTAACATGGAGGACACTTATCAAGATAAGATAGGCTGTTTGGAAATGGTTAGGGGATCTTGTTGCGAGAGGCAATATACAGTAGCCAATGTATATATTCCCCCGGGTGGATGCCTCAACACATGAGATAATATTTAATAATATTTTTAAATTCCAACAGTGGGTTTTATTATTGAGGGGAGATTTGAACTTGTTAATGGACTCAAGAAAGGATAGTTTAAACCCACGAACACCTAAAGCTACAGCAGGACAAAGGCATGGCAGGAGAGTGTTAAAGGATCTGGGGCTTCTGGATGTCTGAAGACATTTGAACCCCAGGAGTAGGCAATACACCATTTAGTCTGTGGTATATCATACCTTCTCATGCCTGGATTATTTTTTTATATTTAGGGGACATGCTGACTTGATAAACAGTATGAGTATACACCCTATTTTATTGTCAGACCATTTCCTGGTCTTGATAGAATTAACTACCCCAGAAGAGCAAATGATAAGGTAGTGAAGGATTAATAATTCAATATTAAGAGATCCCAACTAATAAAGATGCTTAAGTGAAGGATCCTACAAATAATACAAGAAAATACTATTGGAGATATATCAAAAGAGAATTGTGTGGGACACAGTGAAGGCCGTAATAAGGGGGGCACTGATTACCTATGCTTCACACAAAAAGAAGCAACGAGCTCAAACACAGAAAGACTTAGAAGAGGAATTAGAATTTTTACAACAGGCATATATGCAGGGGGACATCTCTCTCATACCTCAGTTAAGCAGGGTAGAAGACTTGGTTTGCTGGCCAAGGCACCTAGCTTCACCTGAGCTCTTTCCTTCTAAGACTGCTTGAAAGGCAGAGTAGAGAAACTTACCAGAGCAAGGGAGAAGGATTAAGACTTAGTTTGGCTAAGCAGATTTACTGTGTGGTGGTGTTTTTATTTTTTACTCACAGGGATTGCTACTGTTTGTTGCTAACATTTCATTGCTTTATTTTTTCTCTGATTCAAATTGTTGTTGCTGGTATACCTTCTTCTGCATTATTACAAGTTGTGCCTACAGGTGTGTGCTAACAGATTACTCCTGTAATCTTCTGATTCAAATTGTCTTTTGCAAGGTATATCTTCTGTTACTGCTTTATTTTTCTCTGGAGCAAAGTGTTTCTTACAGGGTATCTTCTCTGAAATTATTACAGGTGGTGCTTTACAGGTTTTACAGTTTTATCTAACATTAGGATAAGCTTTCAGGGTTACTGCATTTGTTGTTGACTGATTGTTTCTGCTCTTACCTCCTTGTTCTTTCGTCCGTGGTTCTTCTTTTTAGGCAGGGGAAGGGCCCAGCCACCCACCCCCATCCCAAACCACCCCACGCTACACTCCTTTTATAGGGTACCACAGTTGTGACATATTCTGTGGCAGAGCAGGAAGGGGCAGATCAGTGGGGCCTCCACAAGGTGATCTCATTTACAGGGGCACTAGTAATTTAACTTGTTATAACAAGTTAAACAAAGCACAATTAAACCATTACTTGCATTTTTTTTCCTTTTTTTTTCCTTCTAATTACTCTGACTAGGTTACAAACCCAGCAACTTATTTGGAATGGATTTCATTAACTGCAGGTACTGTGGAACAATTTTCAGAAGGACAGTCTTACAGGATTTAGGACACTGTCCTACATGCTGGGCCTTGGAGATCTTAGGGCTCAGCTCCGGGCAGCATGGGCAGAGATTGCACGCCTCAAATTCCATATTGAAGAGGAAATACATTATAAGAACCACCCGCCATTTCCCCAGCATCCAACAGAAAAACCTCGACCACAGAGGGTAGTTGGTACAGGAGGCTGGCAGGTGGTTAGGAGGAGCAAATCAGGTGCCCCATCACTCTCTGCTGTCCAACACATTACCTCCAAAAACCATATAAACACTACAAACAGGTATCTGCCTCTATCTCTGAAATCACATAAAGAGGCAGAAGTCACTGCAGAGCAGGACACTGCGGCACAGGAGCTAGCACAACAAAACTCACCCAAATCAGGAACCAAAACTAAACAAGCACAAAGGAAATCCAAAAAACTTCTGATCATAGGAGACTCCATGATTCGGGGAGTTGATACCCATCTCCAGCCAGGGGTGATGGTCAGATGTCTCCCAGGTACATCAGCATGGAGAGACACTGACCGCATTGCTAAAATTGTTCACAAAGCAGGAGAAAACATTGATGTCCTAGTACACATAGGGACTAATGATCTCGCCAGCCGGTCAGTTGTGGAGACCAAGGAACACCTGACTAGGCTAGGTGACAAACTACCATCTATTTCGTCCGGCATCTCCTTCTCTGAGATCCTGCCAGTCTGAGAGAGGGGAGCAGATGGACGGAAGGTCAGAGAAGGGGAGATAGGGGAGCTAAACACGTGGCTCAAGGACTGGTGCCAGGAAAAAGGACACAGATTTGTAGGGAACTGGCAACAGTTCTGGGAGCGAAAGTTCTTTAAGTTTGATGGACTGCATCGGACTAAAGAGGGAGTCAGTGCATTGGGGCAGAAGTTTGACGTCTTTGCAGAATATTTAAACTAGCAAATGGAGAGAGGGGTGCAGCACCCCATACGTCGAATGGGAAGAACACCCTTCCCCCCTCAGCTAGTGGTCAAACAGGAATCCAGCATGTTTGCCGCTCATTTGCATCACCAGGTAAGAAAAAATTTGTCTCCCATACGATGCACAGAGGTAATGCCAAACTTCACCCAACAACTAACCTGTACGAAAATCAACAATGGAAAATCATGTACACAATGCTCACTACCTGGGAAATAAGATCCCAGACCTGCAGGCAATAATGTCAGAGGCTAAACTGGACATAGTAGCAATTAGTGAGATGTGGTTTACCAGTAACCACACTTGGGAGACTTCAGTACCTGGCTATGTATTGTTCAGAAGAGACCGAGGGTGCAAAAAGGGGGAGGAGTGGCCCTGTATGTTAATGAAAATATCAAAGCTACAGAAATTCAGAATACACATAAGGAGCCAGAAGAACTGTGGGTCACCCTGGAAACAGGAAATGGGACAGCTATAAGAACTGGGGTTGTCTAGGCCCCCAGACCAGAGGAGGACATAGACACATTATTGTTAGAAGATATACAAAACATGACAGCTAAAGGGAGGTTCTGATAATGGGAGACTTCAACATGCCAGATACAGATTGGTCAATACCAGCAGGAACATCTGCCAGAACTAGACTCATAATGGATTCCTGCAGGTGGAGGGCCTCAAACAACTGGTACAGCAACCCACAAGAGACAGGGCTATCCTAGATCTAGTACTGACTAACAAAGAAGGGATCACAGATCTCCAGGTAGAAGGTCACCTGGGGTCAGTGACCATCACATGGTATGGTTCAGTTTGGCTACTACATCTAAATCATCCCATTCCAAGGCAAAATATGGGACTTCAGAGGAGCTGACTTTGATAAGATGGCCTACAGAGTTGCTTAAGCCCTGGCAAAAAGAAACACAGGCGAGGGGTACAGGCAAAGTGGGCAAGCATTAAGGATGCAATACTTGAAGCAACATCCCATTGTGTTAGACAGAAAAGGAAGTGCAAAAGAAGAAGGAAACCACTTTGGTTCTCAAAGACAGTAGCAGAAAAGGTCAGAACCAAAAGGCTGGCCTTCAGGAAATATAAGAGAACACAGCGGGATGAAGATAGTGAGGCATACCAAACTGCCCTAAGGGAAGCAGGTAAGGCAGTAAGGCAGGCAAAGTCCCAAACTGAGGAAACACTAGCACGAACAGTAAAAGAAGGTGACAAGACTTTCTATAGATACATTAGTGAAAGGAGAAAGTCCAGAGGGGGTATTGCTAAGCTTAATGGAGAAAAGGGAGCGTGTGAGGAGGAGGACCCTGTAAAGGCATCTATCCTAAATAGATACTTTTGCTCAGTATTTACTGAAGAGAAGGTAGGGCAGGGCCCACAGCTCAGCATCATGGACACGGGGAGGGAGGTGAGCACTACTCCTTCACAAAGAAAGGGTCCTACAAGAGCTTGCTAAGCTCCAGGGTGGATAAGGCAATGGGACCTGATGGCATACATCCCAGGTACTTAGAAGCTAAAGGAGGAACTAGCAGAGCCATTAGCAGAATTGTTTAGTGAGTCTCTGAGCACAGGAGAGGTCCCAGAAGACTGGAGAAGGGCTCATGTGATCCCGCTCCACAAGAGTGGTAGCAGGGAGGAGGCGGGGAACTACAGACTGGTCAGTCTTACCTCAGTAGTGGGCAAGATTATGGAGGCACCCTTAAGGAAAGGATAGTGCAACACCTGAATCCATAGAGCAGGATCCAAGACAGCATGGGTTTACAAAGGAAGGTCCTGTCAAACTAATCTCATAGATTTATTTGACTGGGTAACCAGAGTGGTGGACCAAGGGGAGCAGTTGATGTCGCCTACCTTGACTTCAGCAAAGCTTTTGACACTGTTCCACATAGAAGATTGATAAATAAGCTGGGTAGGCTCGGGTGGGTCAGAAGTTGGTCAACTGGGTGGCAAACTGGTTGACGGCAGAAAACAGAGAGTGGTGGTAAATGGTATACAGTCAGAAGAGATGCAAGTCACAAGTGGGGTACCTCAGGGATCAGTCCTGGGGCCAGTCCTCTTCAACATCTTCATTAGTGACCTTGCAGATGGACTAGAGGGTAAGGCTTGTCTGTTTGCAGATGACACCAAGATCTGCAACAGAGTAGATGATCCAGATGGGGTGGCAGAATGAGAAGAGATCTGGATAAACTAGCAGAATGGTCAGAAGAGTGGCAACTGGGATTTAATGCAAAGAAGTGCAAAATCATGCACATAGGGAAGAGAAACCCTGAAGCCACCTATAGGCTGGGAGGAGTTGCTTGCAGTCACAAAGGAAGAAAGAGACTTGGGAATCATCATCACTGATGACCTAAAATCATCCAAGCAGACCTCTAAAGCAGTAGGTAAGGCTAGGGGGTGTTAGGGTGTATTAGTAGGGGTATCACAAGTCATAAGGAGGTAATAATCCTCTGTACAAGACACTGGTTAGGCCCCATCTGAGTACTGGCAGTATTGGAGGCACACACCTTCACAAGGACATTAACCAAATTGAGGCAGTCCAGAGAAGGGGCAACCAAAATGTTGCAGGGACTGCATCAGAAGACATATGAGCACAGATTAATGGAGCTCAATATGTATACCCTTGAGCAAAGGAGGGAGAGGTGATATGATCGAGGCATTCAAACACCTTAAGGGCATAAACAAAGGTGAAAGAGTCTAACATGTTTAAATATAAGAAAAATAGCAGGACAAGAGGACACAGCATGAGATTAGAGGGAGGCCGATTAAGGGGAATGTGAGGAAATTCTTTTTCACAGAAAGGGGTGGATGCATGGAATGGCTTACCACAAGAAGTGGTGGCTATGATACAGTGCAGGGCTTCAAACAGGCATGGGATAGGCATAAGGGAGCAATACAAAGACTATGAATAGATAGGCCACTGACAGAGCAAAGGCCGATGGCACATTTATAAGGTAGAAAAAGAAATGGGCAGACTGGATGGGCCTTGCGGTCCTTATCTGCCGTCAACTTCTATGTTTCTATGTTTCTATGTTAAAAACTAAACAGTATTCTTACATACAAAATGGAGCAAGCTCTTATGCATTTAAAACAAAGTTATTATGAAGGGGGTTCAAGGGCGTCCAAAATCTTGGCATATAGATTACACCAGAAACATAAACTATCTACAGTTCTGAAACTTAAACATCCTAATACTCATAATATCTTAAAAAACGCAAATAAGATTTTAGCAGGGTTTCGGGATTATTATGCCCAATTAAAGAACTTGAGGATAATAAATATTGACAGTTCTTCCAGAATATAGATTTACCACATCTTACAAATGAACAAAAAGATATGTTTATTAGACCAATTTCCTAACTGGAAGTGGCCATGAGTTTTAAAAACTCTAAACTAGGGAAAAGCCCGGGCCCAGATGGGTACACATCGGAATTTTATAAGGCCTTTCAGAAGGAACTAATATCCCTATTGGGCAGTTTATTTGCCAAAATTTCAAAGGGACACACTCCACTCCCCCACTAATTGGCAATATGCCAACATTTCAGCAATACTTAAACCTGAAAAAAACCCCCTATAATGTGATTCATATAGACCAAAATCAGTCCTAAATCAAGATTATAAGAACTATGCTTCAATATTATCCAAGAGACTTGAAAAATTACTCCCCAATATCATGCATAAAGATCAGGTGGTATTTATAACGCAAAGATATACTTCAGACAATGTAAAATGTACTTTCTATATATTAGAAAAAATTCAAAAAAATTCCACCTTCCTACTATTATTAAGTATTGATGCACAAAAAGCATTTAATTGTGTTTCATTGAAATTCCTACAGTATATTCTAGAGAAATTTGACATCCTTTAAGAATTTAGATAAACAATCAGGACATTTTATATCTCCCCCCAAACTATGGTAAAAGTGAATGGCACATTCTCAGATTGTTTCCCTTTAACTAGGGGCACTCGACAGGGATGTCCCTTATTGCCCCTGCTATTTTCATTATATGCAGAACCATTAGAACAGGCCATAAGGGAACACACACAAATCAACAGTGTGAGATATCAGGAGGTGGAGCACAGAGTGGCATTTTATGCTGATAATCTGCTGCTATACAGGACAAACCCTGAGCTTTGTCTCCCAGCATTATTCACAGTATTAAAATACATAGAAGAGCTAGCAGGATATAAATTAAATACTACCAAAACAGAGGTGCAATGTTTTAGATATCTACCGAGTTCAAATATTCACCTTCCCATTCAAATGGCACTGTAAAAAACTAAAATACCTTGGGATTATAATCCCCAGGGACTTAAGATCCCTATACAACTTGAATTTTGACCCACTGGTGATGGCAGTCCGAGTGGATACGGAGAAGTGGCTCCATCTGCCACTAACAATAATACAAAGAATAGATTCCATCCGAATGAACGTTCTCCCAAGGTTTTTATTTTTATTTCAAAATATTCCATTATTCCCACATAAATTGGAGTTTCAGAAATGGGACAAATTAATATCAAAATTCATATGGGTGAGTGGTAGGCTGCATAGGGCCTATACAGTGCTGCAACTCCCAAAAGAAAGGGGGGATTGGCATTGCCAAATTTGGAGAGATACTACCAGGCAGCCCACACATCCCATATACTACACTGGTTAGATGGTCAGTCAGATCAGCATTGGAAGGTCCTTGAACTTAATGAAGACTACAACCAGATCCATGCTTCCTTATTTAAGAATCTGACTACCAGATTAGATAACTATGGGGAGATCTCTTCAGCTTATACCAAAAATGTGATTAAGATCTGGAGATCCCTCTTGAGCTCCCTAGAAGTAAAATTAATGGCTAGGTATTTAGAAGTACTAGCTCTGGATATGAACTTTGGTCAGATCTGGATGGATTGCACATTTAGGCATTGGCAAAAAGGGTTTAAAATATGATTGCCAATATTATGAAAATCGGACCTTCCAGTCCTTTCAAGAGCTAAAGAAAATATATCAATTAAGGCAACATGACCACTACAGGTATCTTCAATCAGGCAAAACAATTTGGATTGCAGGAGTCATGGGCCAAAGTGCACCCGTTAGTCCAATTAATTATTACAGTATTGGAAGCATGGATGCCAGAACAGATTATATCCCTGATCTATAGATCCATCCAGGCTAGATCAGAACTAGCCATTGAAAGAATCCAGATGGGGTGGGGAACAGACTTAATGGCAGAAATAACTGACTCAGACTGGGAGGCCATTTATCAAATCCAGCATCAGATAATGGCCTCATATATATGGAAAGAATTTGGTTAGAAATGTGTGACTCAGTTTTTCAGGACACCATAGATCACTGGGAAGTATAATTGTGTACATGGCACAGGCTGCTGGTGGGAATGTGGTCATTCAAGGGAGGGACACGTACATGTATTTTGAGATTGTACAGTGCTTTGGCCTTTCTGGCAGGCTATAGAAAGAGCTGTGGTGGAACTACTCCCAGAGATAGGTGAGGTGTCTCCCCAGAAAGCACTGCTACACTATTTTCCAAAACATATTAAAATCTTACATACAAAGAAAATGTTATCAATTTTGATGTTGGCGTCTAAAAAGGTAATAACCTGCAAATGACTGTAGAAGGATCCCCCACACAGAGGGAATGGGAAGATATTATGCAGCAAATTTACCTACTTGAGAAAATGACAGCAGGGATCAATTTTAGAATGGATAAATGTAGAGAATTTTGGAGTAAGTGGTTGATATGGATCATGGAACACAGACTGGATGTTATCCCATAGAAAGAAATTAGTCCACACTGAGTTTTAGTACAACAAAAAGATATGAGACTCAACCACCAAGAGATTATTGATGGATACATGTAAACAGTCTAATGTGATATGTAACCCCCTTGTTCCCAGGGGTTACTGGAACCCCACTTAGAATCAGTGGCAGGCAGGGACAGGCAGCTTGTGAGATGCCAGTTAATGGATTTCACACTGTCACACTCTGTTATCAGTTTCTGCTGAGCTGGAGTGATGTCACCTTAGAATTCTCACAGCAGCATAAGCTGCAATGGAATGCTAGCTGCAGGGGTTAGCAGTAGAATGTTGGGAGATTCAGTTCAGTCTTCAGAGAGTTTTTAAGAGAGACTCAGGAGAGTGAGGAGTGCTGCATTGTGTAGCTCCTCAGACCTAGCTCTGAGAGACAGCTACCTCAGATGAAGGGGTTGTGTGTTCTTACCCTAGAGAGGAACACAGAAGACCATTTGTGAAGGGGTAGAGACCATTCCTGGGAAGTTTTCCAGTGCCCCATCCCCGGAGGGATGGGGAATAATTCCAGGATTCAGTGGCTTCGGGATCATCCCGCTACCCAGATCATGCCCGGGCTATGATAGTTGAAGAGATTAACAAGCTGAAAGAAACAGAGAGAGATGTTTCTACAGTGGACATTTGCCTCCTCATGTTGCAATTCCTGGATACCCTGTGAGAGTATGCATAATGAGCCTCAAGGCTGAAAGGGATGTCTCCATGATTCCTCACTATTCTGGGTGCCTAGAGAAGCAAGGCCTAACTAATGCACCCAAGATTCGTTTGGCTCCCACGTGGACAAAGCTTCAGGATCCTGCAAATAACAGCACACAGCACCAGGTGGAGCCTGTTGGGGGAAGCCCAGCAGAGTGTGGCACAAAGGAAGAGGGTGTGGATGTACAGCAGAGCAGAGCAGAGTCCTTGTGATGTCTCCATGTCCAGGTCACAGATGGACAGTGTGGAGGAAGGGGGCTGCTAGGATTTTTGTGACTGTTCTTATCTCTTTGACATCCTGACATACTGTCTGATGTTTTAAAGTAGGAATCTAGAAAACGGACCCAAATCTCTTGATACAAGGGCATTGTTTTACAGGCTGTGTGGAACACTTTGGTTAGTGCTGCCAGGATGCAGACTGCAGCCAACCACTCCGGCACTGAAGGGAACATTGTGGTCCCCCATGTTTCAAGCATCAGATGCTTGGCTTCAGTCCCTACAGCTAATAGCCAACACCGAGTAGGGTGTGGATTTAGGGTATCCGTGGCAATCACAGAAGGTACAGCTGGGAAGAGAGAGGGGAGAGGTGTACTCCAATAACCTTCTGGCACCATTCATGTACACCCTTCCATACAATTCATAACAGTTAATGAAAATTCGTAAAGCAGGTACACCAATTTATAAGTTCTCTAGGTACTTATACACATCTGAAATACAAATTAATGCTAATGGAATACATTATAATAATGAAATACATTATGATAATATACTTACCAAGTAAAATATAGGCAGTTTTGTGGTATTGGGAAGATTGTTCCATCCTTCAAGCATATTATTAATTGTGCAATTTAGAAAAAAGAACTATATAGTAGGAGCTGTTAATAACTAGCTAATTATAAACTAAATTAAGTTGCCTACAACTTCTGGGGTTTAAATGACCTTACTGAATTGCAGCCAGATTTGATCAAAAATGCAAACTTATTCTCTAAGGTATAATGCAATTTTTCTATTCTGTGAATTGATATAATAAAATTCAGCCATGTACTGTAGTCTGGTGGGTTGAAATCTTTCCATTTCATGATAATACATCTAAAGGCATTAATTAGTCCCAACAGTACAATCCTACTTTTATGAATTGTACATCTATCTTGTTCCACTCCTCTACCCAATATTATAACATCTATTTTCTTTCCTAAAGTTAAGGAAGAAGCCAGTGAAAGAGTTTTTAAAATTAGGGAACCATTTCAGACCCCACCTAGAGAAAGCTTCAAGGTCACAGATTCAGTTAAGGGGTAGTATTTCTGTTTTACTAGGATTGACTTTTAACCCTGATATAGCTTGTCATGAATGAAGATGGAAAAGAAAGTGGGGGATACTGGCAGGGGCATTAGCTAGTAAAACCAAGCAATCATCTGTTTATAGTTTGGTCCTGTATTCGCTGTGTCCCACCCTGAATAACATTAAGTGCTTTGTGTTCCCTACTGGCCAGAGCTGTGGCTCGATGGTGAGAATGGAATGGGGGGGGGGGGCAGTGGACAGCCTTGATGTGTGCCCCTTTGAAGAAGGAAAGGGGTAGAATGATTGAGTCAGTGAGCACCCTGGTGGAAAGTTGGGAATAAAATGTCCTAAGCCAGCTACCAAAGAGAGGGCCAAACCCATTCTTTCCAACACTGAATGCAAGTCCCCCCACTCCACTGAGTCAAACACTTTTAACAAATCTATTAAATGGCAACAGCTGGAGTTGGGTAGTGACAGCCACTTTCATAATGGAGGCAGGGATCTGAGCTAGTCAGGACTGAGCCTGCCCTTCATGAATCCTACCAGGGACCTGTGCATGAGAGAAGGGAGAACAGTCTTCAGCCTTGTGGCAAAAGCCATAACCAAAATTATGGCATCTGCATTGATGAGTGATATCCTAAAATTGGCTGGGACAGTGGTGTCCTTCCCCTCTTTGGTGAGTACTGTGATTATTGCCTCATGCAGGGATGGTGGGCAAAGGGAGTTGCTGCTGGTCTCAGCAAACACTTTATGCTAGATGTGGAGATAATATATCACAAGATCTGACAAAGATACACCAGAATACCTTTGCCTCATAGTGTCTGATGAGGGGTTAGACTAGTTAAGGTTGAAGTAATTTCCTGGGGTGTGAGGGGGTTTCCAAACTTTGCTAGCAATGGAAGGGAAGACATGAAATGGTCAAAATGAGAGGTGTCTAGTTGTCCCCAGGAGGCACAGAGCTCCTCACAGAATTCCTTCATGATATGGTCAATCATCTCTGGGCAGGTCATTGTAGAACCTCCTTTGTCTTTCATTGTGGATATGAGTCATTCAGCCTGCTGTTTTTGAAGCTGGTATGAAAGAAGCTTTCCTGGCCATCCATTCCAGTACCTACAGTGGCGTGAAAAAGTATTTGCCCCCTTCCTGATTTTCTCTATTATTGCATATTTGTCACACTGGATGTTTTCAGGTCTTTAGAGAAAATGTAATATTAGATAAAGGGAACCTGAGTGAACAAATAACACTTGTTTTTTTTTTAATTTCACTTATTTAATGAAAAAAAGTTAACCAACACCAACTGGCACTGTGTGAAAAGTAATTGCCCCTTACACTTAATAACTAGTTACGCCACATTTAGCTGCAATGACTGCAACCAAACACTTCCTATAATTCAATATCAGTCTTTCACATCACTGTGGAGGAATTTTAACCCACTCTTCCTCTAGAACTGCTTTAATTCAGTAACATTTGATAGGTTTTCGAGCATGAACTGCTCGTTTCAGATCCTGCCACAGCATCTCTATTGGGTTTAAGTCTGGACTTTGACTAGCCACTCCAAAACTTTAATTTTACTTCTTTTTAGCCATTCTGATGTGGACTTGCTTTTGTGTTTTGGATCATTGTCTTGCTGCATGACCAACTACGCTTCAGCTTCAGCTGACGGAAGGATGACTGGACATTCCCCCTAAGAATTTTCTGGTGCAGAGCAGAATTCATGGTTCCTTTAATTATGGCAAGTCATCCAGGTCCTTAGGCAGCAAAGCATCCCCACACCATCACACTACCACCACCATGTTTGACTGTTGGTATGGTGTTCTTACTGTGGAATGCTGTGTTTGCTTTATGCGAGACATTATGGGATCCATGTCATCCAAAAAGTTCTACTTTGGACTCATCTGTCCATAGAGCATTTTCCCAAAAGGCTTGTGGATCATCCAGGTGCTTCTTGGCAAATGAGAGACAGCGTTTATGTTCTTCTTGGTTAGCAGTGGTTTCTGCCTTGCTACTCTCACATGAAGCCCATTTTGCCCAGTCTCTTTCTGATTGTGGAGTCATGAACACTGACCTTAGCT
Organism: Neoceratodus forsteri; assembly: GCA_016271365.2. NCBI lineage: Eukaryota > Metazoa > Chordata > Ceratodontiformes > Ceratodontidae > Neoceratodus > Neoceratodus forsteri. The sequence continues at coordinate 468,257,276 of CM028134.1, read as the reverse complement.
GAGGCAAGAGAAGCCTGCAGTTCTTTAGATGTTGTTTTAGGATCCTTTGAGACTTCCTGGATGATTTTACGCTCGCCCTTGGAGTGATTTTGGCAGGCCGCCACTCCTGGGAAGATTCACTACTGTTCCAAGTGTTCTCCATTTGGAGACTATGGCTCTCACTGTGGTTCGATGGAGTCCCAGAGCCTTAGAAATAGCTTTGTAACCCTTTCCAGACTGATAGAGGGCAACACATTTTTCTGATCTTTTCAGGAACTTCCTTTGATCATGGCATAATGTGCTTGTTGAATCTTTGTGCTACAGCGTGACTCTGATGGTAGGGTCAAAATAAGTAAGGTTTATATTGAGCAGGGTTGGCTGTAATCAAGCCTGGCTGTGTTCAATCAGCTGACTCTAATTATCCCTTTAATTGGGTTGATTTAACTAGGGGCAATTACTTTTTCACACAGTGCCAGTTGGTGTTGGTTAACTTTTTCATTAAATAAATGAAATAAGTAAAAAAAAAAGTGTTATTTGTTCACTCAGGTTCCCTTTATCTAATATTATATTTTGTCTAAAGACCTGAAAACATCCAGTGTGACAAATATGCAATAATAGAGAAAATCAGGAAGGGGGCAAATACTTTTTCACGCCACTGTATGCTGGGATATAAAATTGGATGCTCAGCTTTTCTACTTGGAAGGGAACTGAATTGCATTTGTAGGCTTCTGATTTCCCAAAGCAGGGGAGGTATTCCAGTTTTGTCTCTAATGTCTTTTTTTTTAATCTCTCACCCTTCTCCATTATTTTCCCTTAAATGGTAGCTTTAAAAGCCTCTCATATACTTTGTATACTGACCTCTCTAGTGTCGCTTAGTTTCTTGTAATAAGGCTATTTGGGCCCACAAAGATTTAAATCTATGACCCTCTTATGCTTTATGGGCAAGTTTAGCCCTCTGGTATTCATTTATTTTTTTATTGAAAACTTTGGAGAGTACAGTATCTTTGGGCACAAGTGCTCATTTACAAAGGTTCCATGTCGGTTGCATAGTCACAAAGAAAACAATACTAGTACAATAAGCTGTTTCAGAGTATGTTTTGTTCCTGACTTAACTGCATTACCAAGTGGACATGCCAGCCTTATTTTATGATCTGAGTTTAGGTCAAAGTAGGATATCACCTTCATCTTTATCCAGGTATGGAATTCAGGGTCCTTCAATAGCAGTAGATCCAATCTCCAAGAGGGTGATCATTGTGAGTCCTGTCTCCAGACCACAGCCAATGTAACCAGGAGAGGTACAGGGGAGTGAATGTGGAGGCTGTAGCTGACTGCGTTACCTTGGGTAGGATAACCAGAAATCTGCTCTGCTCAAGGTAGAATACAGTAGGTAGCAGAGAAACAAGTATAATTTTTCCCCTGGGGGTGTAGATGGTGCAGGTATCCGTAAGTGAGAATTTAGACATATGGCTTTTAGGACCACTAATGTATTGGAGTGCAGTTCAGAGGCATTCAGCGTAGCTATGAAAGCCTCCATGGTGAGATTAACCCCCCCACTAGGACAGGGGTACTGGGCTCCAATAGGTTTGTAGTATAGCATGGCTCAGATCATAAATAATAAGAACAATAATAATCTTTATTTCTCCAGTGCAATTTACAAATATCAAAGCGCTTTACAAAAGTAACAGAATTAAAATAGATCCATAAATAGATAAAATACAGATAGTAACAGCTAAAATCCATCTTTTACTCATTGCAGAAGGCACGACTAAATAGGTACTCTTTCAGTGTGGCTTTAAAGCTCTCCATCATCAGGCATTCCAAAATCTGATGAGATGGAGAATTCCACAGGGTAGGGGCTACTTAAGCAAATGCTGCAAATGCTCATGCACCAGATGACTTCAGCCAAACCCTGGGAACCTCCAGCAATCCCTTGTTGGTGGAGCGGAGTGGTCTAGAGAGTCAAGAGGGGCAATAGGGGTGCAGAAGCTCTTGCAGGTAGTATCGTCCTTGTCCGAGTAGAGCCTTATAGGTCAGCAAGCCGACCTTGAAGGTGATCCCCCACCACACTGGCAGCCAGTGCAGCTTGTGCAGCACAGGTGTAATATGACTAGATCAAGAAAGCCCAGTTAGTAACCTGGATGCCAAATTCTGTACTAGCTGTAGCCAGTGGACATCAACCCCAGGCAGCCCTAGGTAGAGGGAGTTGAGTAATCCAGGTGGGAGGTCACAAAGGCATGGACCAATGTCGGCAAGTTGTTAGGTGGAACCAGATGTTTAATCCAGGCAATATTCCTCAGATGGTAAAATGAGGTCTTGACAACAGATGACACCTGAGTCTTCAGGGTCAGCCCCTCATCAAGAATAATGCCCAGACTCTGCACCCACTCAGAGGTCCTCAGGTGGCAGTCCCCTAGTACAAGACCATTTGCCTGACCTGCCAAAGACCCCTCAACTCACTGACCGGGATCCACAACCAACACCACAGTCTTGTCAGAATTCAGCTTCAACCAGTTGGCACTCATCCAGCCTTGGGTCTCGGATAGGCAGTTGCTAAATACTGAGACTGCTGTGTCCTGTTCAGGAGCAAAGGACATGTACAGCTGAGAATCATCTGTATAGCAGAGAAAATTCAGTCTGTACCACCTTACAATGTCCCTCGATGGCAACATGTACACCATGAACAATATGAGAGACAGCACAGATCCCTGTGGAACCCCACATGGCAGGAAGAATGAGTCAGAGGAATAAATCCCCGACACTACTCTCTGAAACCTGCCAGTGAGGAAATATTGAAACCATCTGAGGACTGTACCTGACAGTCCACAGATCAACCACAGGTGCTCTAGCAATATCCCATGGTCCACGGTGTCAAATGCCATGGACAGCTCTAGTAGGACTAAGATGGAATGACTCCTCCGATCTCTCACTCTAAGGAGATAATTGAGCACCCAAACAAGGGCAGTCTCAGTATTGTGACTCTTCCTAAATCCTGACTGGAAGGGTCTTAGCTGTCAAGGATGGCAAGATGGTCCTCCAACTGCAGCACGACCACTTTCTCAATAACTTTCCCTGCAAAGGGAAGGTTAGGGATCAGCCTGTAGTTGGCAAGACAGTCCAGGTCAAGTGAAGGTTTATTGAGGAGCAGAGTCACTGCTGTCTCCTTCAGGGAGTTAGGAAACACCCAGGTCTCTAGTGACCACCAGACAATTTCAGCTAGGACTGGGCCGATGACCTCCACACTTCCCACAAGTAGATGTGTTGGGCCAGGATCCAAACCACAGTAGATCAGCCGCATATTCTGGATGACCATCATGACATCTGTGATCACCACCTAATCAAAAGCAGACCAAACAGCCCAAGGTATCATGACCTTGTGCCGATCACCACCACTACCACAGGAGTGACCTAAGCAGATCTTTGACCTGACGTCAGCAATCTTATCTGCAAAGAAGCAAGTGAACTGGTCACACTTCTCCTGTGAAAAAGCTTTCCATAACTGCAGACAGGCTGGATTGCATAGTCTGTCCACAGTTCTGAAGAGGTGGGCCGGTCAGTTCCGTGCAGCCATGATCTCACCAGACAGGAACTCTGCCTTCTTACATGAGATCACCGATTGATAATCTACATAATGTGCCATCAAACTAATCTTGTCAGCATTTATGCCAGATTTCCATCAGTGATGCTCCAGCCTTCGCCCAACCCATCTCATCTCCCTCAGGGTCCCATCAAACCATGGGACACTGGGGAGAGTGGAGTGAGGGTGAACACGGACTGGAGCAATGGAATACAGAGCCTCCACCATGGCCTTACTATAGGCCTGAAGTAGGTGCTCTGGATCCAAGCTTGCACACAGAAACCCCGATAGATCCAGGACTGCCTTCAGACCTTCTGGGGTCAAACCCCTTAATGGGCAGTACCGGGCCATCTCCAAAGGGGCAGGCCTATAAGAGGGTGCTTGGATATTGAACCTGATAGTGCAATGGTCAGACCATTTGACTGGTTCCACCACCAGGTCAACACGCTTCATACCCAGTAGGAAGACCAGGTCCAATTAGTGACCCAAACTATGGGTTGCAGAGGAAACCACCTGTATGAAGCCCAATGAATACATCAATTGGAGGAAATCTTGTCCAAAATGCAAGAGTTCATTGTCAATCCAGGCATTGAAGTCACCTAGCACCATCACTCTGGTAAACTTCAACACTGTAGCAATGACGGAGTCCACTATTTCCTGCAAAAATTGCTTCCCATCTCCGGGTGGACAATAGAAGAGAAGAATTTTGCACCCCATACCTGCACCCAGGATGCACTCAAAGGATCAGATCTCCCTCACTGGCACATCTACCAGGCCCAATTCCATTTTTAAAACAAATAGCAACACCCCTGTCCTATGATCCAACCTTGGGAGGTGTATCACTGAGAACCCCGGTGGAACCGCTGCCTCTAAAGTTGGACCGGCATTCTCATCCAGCAAGGTCTCAGTGATGCAAGCCAAGTCCACTGACCCAACAAGATTGGCAATCACTGCCATCTTGTTCCTAATGGATCTGGCATTGCACACCACCCGGGTCAGATGTGACTCCGAGGCAGATCACACCACCTGCCCACTCAAGGTGGAGCCCTTGGGAATGGGGACCAGACAAGGAGGACCCCTCTCCAGTCTCCATTTCACCCCAGGGCATCTTCTTTCCTCCACTACCCTTATTCAGCCATCCCAGTCCTCTCCTCCACGAGGTTCTGGCCCCCACTTCCCACACCTTCTTCCTACTATCCCCAATGCCTGACAATGGCCGTAGATGTCAGCAGACAAAGGAGGGCAGTTAAAGGGGGTGGAGGATCTGGAGCTCAGAGGAGGAGTAGCGCCTGACAGGGACAGCCACCAACCAACACATCTTTTCTTACCAACCCAGACTGCCAACTCACAACTAACTGAATAATACACCAAAATAAACAGTCCCCCACCTCACTAAAAACCCACAAACCCACCTCAACAAATAAACCAAATGAATCCCCACACTAACTAAATATAATAAAATAATACTTAAAAAGTCCCAAATAGTCCACAGTACAGAACCAGTGACTTAGTACAAGAAGTACGCCAAGACCTGACGGAAAACATTTTTAAGGTGAGTGAGGCTCTCACCCTCACCTGACACTTGCAGTCACAGTCTAGAAGTTGTTCTCCTCGCCACTGCCAACAATACAGGTTTATTAGCTTAATCCAGAAAACAGTCTTTGGAGGTTCTCTCACTACCTCTCCAGTAATAATCTGAGTTCTGCCACCAGTGCAAAAAAGGGAGCCAGCAGACAGTACCTCTGAAGCTGACCAGATTTTCAATAAATAGTCTGCACCACAAAACCCAAATCTCCCCCAATTGCCACCTCAGAGTCGCATATCTTGCACCCTGGGGAAACTGCTGGTACCAACAGTAATTCAGCAATTCACAGGTCACCAAGGAAAAACCCGTCAGTTTTTACCTGGGTAAACCCTAGAGCCCCTCAAAGGCGCACACCCCCTCCAGTCAGTGCCCCTCTGGTGCCCCCCTGAAAACACTGACCAGTCCAGGCCACAATCCCCAGGTATCGCACTGCAGCTTCTGATTCTGTCCTTCCTTTTTTCCCTAGGGCCACCACCGGTAGCCACAGGCCAACAGCAGTCCACCCAGGACAGGGGGCTGCTAAGAACCAGCCACGCACTTAAGACTGGAGTCCACCCACCCAAACAACAAAAGGCGATCAACCCTTCAGTTGAACCCCGCATTGTCCCCCAAGAAGCTCACTGCTGCCCACATCCCCCGATAGCCCCCCAAGGGAAGAAGCAGCAGATACCTGCTAATTGAGGAGAAATAGTAGGCCCAGGCAAAGTCCAAAAACTTGTTGTTGAAGCCTGGCATGCTCTCACCATTCCAGCAGCTCACACGATCTTTGGTTACTGCCTCTCCAAGGAAACAGCCTCCATCGAGCTTGCTCCCACTTCCAAGCTGGTCTTTGCTCTAAAAGCCCTGGTCATCACTGGGCTGGGGATCCAACACAGACAACAAAATCCGACAGCTCGCAATAGACTCCACTTCTCTCCGCTAGAATCTGAGAGCCAGGCATGACTTCTCTGTAAGACAGTTTATCGTGATTTACCACATAAGTAGTGGAAAAAAGATTAAATGCTTCCACTTCTAAGCTTGTACCTAGCAGGAACAGATAAAACAGCATTACAATGAGAAGTGAATGCTAACAATACTAAACAGAGCATTGTCAGTGTTTTGGAAGCTCAGGCATATTTCCCTGCAGAATTGAATGCCATACCAAAAGGAGAGCCCCTGTTTATAAACCCTAAAATATGCTGTCTCTCTACCTATCTCACTGTTAGCCCTGACTATGACTAAGCTATAAACTAACTAAAAAGTAATCAAACAGAACAAACAAACAAATAAAACAAATGTAATAAACTAAAAACTCAAACAAGGGTGACTCTTCTGACACTCAGGCAGCTAACTCACAGCTGCCATCTTGCTGGCATGGCAGGCATGTCCAAATTGTGTGTGAAAACATTTCTTGGGAGGAGGGGACCCTTTGGGGTGTCTAATCAGAACCCACCAGCATTCTGTGTGTATGAAAACTTCTGTGATATTTTCCACTTCTGAGCTTTATGAAATAAACTGGAGATTCCTCCTTTAGATGATGGGATGCAACTGTACACCTCACAACTAACCCATTCCCCTGCAAAGCTTGACAGTCTCTGTATTTATGAGTTTAGTTTCTTGTAATAAGGCTATTTGGGCCTGGATGATTTAAATCTATCACCCAGTTATGCTTTATTGCTGAGTTTAGCCCTCTGATATTGATTTATTTATTTATGTATTGAAAACTTTGGAGAGTGGCTTTGAGCAGAAGTGCTCATTTACAAAGGTTGCACGTCAGTTGCATAGTCACAAAGAAAACAATACTAGTGCAATAAGCAGTTCCTGAGGAATGCAGTCGAGTCAGGGACAAAACACACAAGACAGTAGAAAATATATACAGAATTATACAAATCTAGGCAGATTGTTGTGCAAAACAGTCACAGGATTTCATGTAATACACTTAATTGAGGTCATTGATACTGGATGCGTGGCTCATTGTATAATGTGGGGAAGCCGTGTTTAGTTGGAGCACTCGGGTGGGGACTGGGGGTAAGAAGTGGCCTTCTAGTACCACCTACCATAATTCCCAGGTTAACTTTAACAAACATAGTACAGTATCTTGTCTACATCAAAGTAGTTCGATCCTGAGATGGTGCAAACAACAAAGTAATGATGTAACAAACAACAATACAGAACACATCTAGAGCATTGGGGCTTTTCCTTTTTAGAACCTTATAGGCAAAAATTGCTTTGGAGTGAGATATTAGAAAATCAGTCTAGGAAAGACTGGCCAGATAACATGTCTATATATAAGTATCTCCACAATAGGAGATTGATACACAGTACTAGAACCACTGCGAAATTCTGGTCTCAGTTACTTCCTTCCTACCTTGCAGCCGCCCTAGCAGCTCTACCCCCGCCTGCATACTCACTCAGAAACAATGATTCCCAGCTTCTTCACATCTCCCACATGTCCACAGCGGCTGGCCAGGCTGCCTTCAGCTACTGGATGCCAAAACTATAGAATTCTTTGCCAGTTGATACTGGGCACTCCAACAGCACACTTCACCTCAACACATTACTCAAGTCTCACTTCTCCATTACTTGCTCATGCAATTTGCAATACTGAAGCCCAAGTAGTCAATGTCGGCTGCTGCCTTTTCTTCGTATGAATATTTTTTATTACTTCTGCTGTTGACTACTCTGTGTATATGAATGCTGTAGTCTACTCTGTATATATGAATGTATTGCTGCCTACTCTGTCTGCATATTTTTCTTCTGCTGCTGACTACTCTGTATATATGAATGCTGTTGTCTACTCTGTATAATGAATGTATTGCAATATGTATTTTCCTCTGTATACTCCTTCCCCCCCCCACACCCCAGGGCACATCTGGAATCAAGTGGTACCCTGCTCAGTATGCCTTCCTGGTAAAACTCTTAAATAAATAAATCAATTAAGTGAACTGGCTCTCCTATATCATGCTCCCATATGTGCATGCTTGCTGGAGTCAGCAGCATATTCAGCTCTGCAATTTTGCGACCACCGGTACCGATAAGGAAAGTGAGGTTGTGCGGTCACAGATGTCATGGAGAGTGGACAGTTTATGCTTTTGGGATGCATAAATATTATGTTCCTTTCTACCTATGTTTACAGCTGAGCTTGCAGAAATTGTGTCTGGTTTTAGCATATCACTTGAAAACACACCCAGGGAGGGGAGTACAAGTGATACTAGGATCTCTTTCACTAGTGTGTAATGAACTATGATCACCAGGGGAAAATATACAGCTAGTACTCACATGGTTATGCTAAAAGCCTGCGTGGAACCCTGCCACTCCTCCTGTCAACAGAAACAACAGCTTCTGTCCCTAATGACAAGCCCAGAGATATAGTCCATGTCCCCCTCCCGTCAGATATAGCAAGCTTCCCCTCTGTAACAACGTATGATTTGCATAGAAAACAGTAAAACATTTAAATCTTTCTCCAGATATGTCCAAGAAAATGTCCACATTGTCTTCACATAGGTAACATTTGATTGGGGCTTTGTAAGTACCTGACAGATAAATGCACAACTGAAAATGTTCAAGCAATTCATTCCTGGGTGGCAGCAAAGTGTGCAGCTACCTCCTTCCAGTTGTCGCTTCCTGCTGACAAAGACAGAGCATGCAGTCGGGTGCTCTGCCTTTAATCAGTTTAAAACAAAGTTGAAACTGGGAACATGGGACCTGTCACAGCAGAGTGTCCCTATCCACACTGCTAAGGGTGTGGAAAGAGGAGTAACTGCCAAGGCAGGGCCAAGATCGACATCTCATACAACTGGAAAAAGAAAGCATTACTTACAGTTTGAAGGGGCCTTCAGCATGGATCTGCCTGCTGTGGTTTTGGAGAGAGCTGCTAACAGGATGGAGCCATAGGGGAAGCCAGGGCTGCAAGAGTGACTGACACACATTCTGCCCAGGAGGTAGTCAGTGCCTTGGATGGTGGTGGTGGTAGTGATGCTGTAGATCTGGGCTGTTGATCGGTGCCACAGGGCATTCTTTCTGGAGGAGATGCAGGTCCAAGGAGCCTTAAATGAGTTCTGCACCAGGAAGTTGGGAAGAATGGATGGGCTGCTCAAGGAGGCTGAAGATGGTGAACCACATTGTCGGCTTCTAGAGCCCTGCCATCTATGGTCCTGAATCAGGTAATCCTGTGCTTTTTGTCAATATCTTCCACAGCTTCATTTCAGCGTTGACCATTGCTCCTCTTGTGGAGGACAACTGTCTTGGTTAGGACTGTAGACCTGATATGATGAGGCACTGCTTGGGTGGGGGGCAGTATGGCTAGATGATCTCTGGCCATCTGATGGGAATATTTGGGTGGCATGTCTGTTGTATGATGTGATCTGCAGCCTCTGGCAATTCAAACATCTGATATGTCCTATTTAGTAGTACCTCATATCGAAGCCTGGTACCTCATAACTCTTTGAACCCCCACTTGGACAAATTTCCACTTCACTCCTGGAAAAGCTCTATGTTTGTGGAAAAGTTCCATTGAAAAACCATCCTGTTTCACAGGACCTCTCTTCCCCTCACCAGGCACAAGACATTCTCTTTAACAGGATAACCTCAGAAATTTCACCAGCATCAGGCGAGGATATTCTCCCTGTTTCAGTCTTGGAGATAAAGAGCAGTGGAAATGCTCAGTCTTAAAAGGGGCAGTTGAGTGTATTAAAAAGTAATTATATGGTGTGTTGTAGAAAGCCTGTTACATCAAGTTCTTCTGCCTTCTCCAGTAACCCAATCAGGCATAAGTTATTACAAAGTGCCTGGTTGTCCAAGTCATCAGTTTTAGCAATAAAGTATTTGATCAAGCAGTCCTGATCATGCATTCTGGCCTATGTTGAATCTTTCCACATCTCGATCTGATACATGCTTTTTTCTGCAGCTTCCACCCTGAAGCCCATTGCTGTCAGCTCAAGGTTCATTTAGGATGCTACAGTTTTTGAATCAGCTGTATCTTTTAAAATCTGTTCTAGAGTGACTGAAATCTATGCCATTTCAGATAGGGCCATCACAGAGGCTGCCATCTTCATAACTGGTAATGGTTTGGAACGGGCGTGTAGGCTGGGGTTTTTCCTCAGCTGACATGCTTGAGAATTTGGTAGGCTGCAGGGGACCTTTCAGCTCTGTCAGTGAGAACTTTCTAAACTTGCAAAATAAGTACACCATTAGAATCAGCACAAAATGCTGCCTCTGATGACAAAGGTACTAGTAGTACATTTCAGCACTGTTTTTCAATTGGGTTCTGTGGGATTTCAGCTGGGGTCAGTAGCCATACAGTTTTATGCAGCTATCTTGGAGCTGGCTAGCCACACCTAGGTTTGGTATGGTTCTTTAAATAACTGACTATAAATGATTGTATCAGTGGAGGACAGCATAGTTCTTTGAGGAAGCACTGTTGGACCAGTGCAAAATGTCAAGTCTTGGATGCCTTGCCACTTTTTTGGTGTCCTCCAGGTATCATGCTGCTTTGCTATTTTGTACAACTTGGGTTTTTAGCTACCTTTTTGCTATATTAATAAACGTTATATACTTTTGTGCATCAAGCCATGCATGCCCATCTATTTCAGTCTTTGGTGGGGCTGGGTGGTGAAAATGTTGTGCGAATTATAGTGCGGGAAAAAACATGCTGTAAAAATAGCGACTAACAACACATCTACAGGGGTAGTATAGCACAGGTAACATTAGAGCTATCCCTGTAGCTGTTGGCCATCAGGGAGAAAAGGATAAAACCTCTGCTGGGTGATGTGCTGCCAAGCAGCTGGCATGGCACAGAGGGTAGGGCCACAGGCAAGGAGGGTGGTGGGACGTTGATGGACCAGGGTTCAATTCCTGGTCCTGAGACACTTTTTTTTTTTCTTGTTTTGTCTCCCCTCTCCCAACTTATGCTGTCAATGTGTCTGGTCCCCACCCTGTGCTTTTGGCCCCCCAGTTGTCCTGCTGGTTGTCTCTTCCCCTCCTCTACACCCCCCAGCAGTTTCTTCCCATCCCCAAGTTGCCTCCTCCTCTGAGGTGTTTACACCTGTAAAGGGGGAGAAAGGGGAGGCAGAACACCCCTCAAATAGTCATTGTTGCTTCTTCTGTGTTGTTCGTTATGGTAGCACTCAGTGTTTTTACCGAGCGCTACCTTTCCTGTCACTGTTTTTACTGTGTGGTGTTTGAATGCGCTGTAATTGTTTAGCTGTCTTCACCTAGTGCCGGGCTGGATATGTCCACTCCTGTACCTAAAATTCCTTGGGATGCCAGAGCTGCTCAGCTTCACTTAATTTTCCTCTTCCCAAATAACTCATGGAAAAGATTCTTCGAGTCATAAGTGACCACTACAGATATTATAATTCTTTAGTTTTGAGTCATAAGAGACCACTACAGCTATTATAATTATTTTATTTAATCGAACGTATTTTTCATCCATGATTTCTGTCTAGCTGTATCACTGACACTGATTTTCTGCTTGACTGGGCCACTCTTTTTCAGCTGTTTCTGTCAATTCACTGGCATAGACGTACATGGGGGGAAGCAACCCTGGCCCCCCTGTTAAAAGTCTGAACCCCCTTCTTTGTTGTTTGCATTAAAATAAAACCATCTTTTTAAATCCCTGCTTTTGCCTGCAGTATCCTCTATCTGAAAGAGCCAAACGAGCGAGTTGTGGTTGACAGCCCGTTTGCCTCCCACTGAATAACTTCTTGAAATCCTGCTAGGTGCCTCCGCTCCTATGAGTCCTAAAGGATGGTCCCACAAACCTTGCCTATTTCTGAAATGCCCTCTCTAACAACAAGTTTGCAACAGGCTGGTTTTGAATCTGAACGCAGTTACGCGTGCAATGATGGGTATCAGTGGGGCAGCGGTGGGGTTCAGGAGCAACCCCTGGAACCTGATGGTCCTGCAGTGGAGGCCATGCAGGTTGGCAGTAGAGAGGGGCTTCACCAAACATACTCAGGCTAGCCAGGGCAAGAGGTAAGAGGACACAGATGTCAGAACTAAGTCCTACTGTATCTATTAGCATGCGCGTGACCTGTTCGTCTATATTAATAAGTTGGGTTTGGGATATGTTTCCCTTAGTCTGTGCCTTGTCAGGTTGATCTGCACCCTTTCCCATCCCTGCACCTCTTGTTTGCTTTCCCTGTCTACATCCATCGTCCCCTTGAGGCCAGTCATTCCTGTTCAGTTATTTTATCAGAGGGATTCACTAAGTAGATCACAACTGGTGAGAGTATTCTGCAATGAACCTTAGGCATTCTTATGGAGAGCAAGGCTGACAGTCAAAAAGCAGAGAGAGAAATTGTGAGGAGGATGACCCTTGTTTCCCATGTTCCATTCCTTGTTCATCCCCATCACACAATTGTGCAGATGTTTCAAGAGGTCTTCCCATGGTGTCAGTTGTGACTAGAGTCAGGCCCCTGCATGCACCCCATGTCCACCCTGTACCTTCAACCGTCAGTGTAATCTCCTGGGAGTCAGGATGGGGGGTGCAAACTGACCTTCAAACAGACAAAGCATGCCATAACTCAAGTTTCATCCTGCTGGGCTGTAACATAGCTTATTTAACTCTAAAATGCAGGAAAATGCACCATTTACAGTGATGTTTTAAAACATTTCCTTGGGGGGCATGCCTCCAGACTCCCTCCAGGTTTGTGAGGATTATGGTCCCCCTTACTCATTAACTCTGCACATGCCTTTGTTCACTGGACATCCTCACCACTTGCCTTTCAAGACCCCAGCTGCCAGGTGAGTCCCAAAGCTTGCCCACTCTTGCAGGACCCATGCCAGTCAGTGGGAGGTCTTGACTTAGGAAACAGTGGCCTGCATTAGTGCAGCACTAGGAGTGGTGTCGAGGCAGTACCAGGGAACTGGACATGGAGTGGGAGGCCAGTCATCATTGCTGGTCCTGGTGATGCTTTGACCCCTTGCTAAGTCCTTACCTTCTCAAAAATGAATATGCTTTGCTCACTGCATGTCATCCATGTGGAGGGGTGCTGACTTTACGTGGTCACCCATGATGTCACACCATCCCACAGTCCAAAGGAGGTGCTTTCCTTCTTCTCCTCCTAGAACCAGAGAGAGCTGCCTCCACAGTGCTCCTCTGGCTTCACCAGCTCGAGGTGGGTTAGCAGGTTCATACTGCAAACCAGATCACCCACATGAGTGTGTGATGTACTCTGCTGGCACCAACTGCTAAGCTAATCAAGAATCTTTTAACAGGATGCCCAGTTAAGTGAGATAGATGGTTTACAAGGACATTTTGGCAAGGTGCAGATTATAAACACAATATATTATTTTGAGTGTTATAATACAGTCACATTGCCCAATACAAAAATACAGTACAAACAAACATACACAATATATGTAGTACTACCTTGAGTAGCAGCATATTACTTACAAGCATCAATGAAGGTAGATAATTATTGTATTCCATGTTTCAACATTGTTTTGGTAGATTATTCTTCAATACTTTTAGGGTGTGAGTTGTGCAGTGTTAACTTGTACCGTGACTACAGTAGTAAACTAATGCAGTTTTCTGCAATGACTTTCCTTTCTTTTTCAGATAGTGGAATTGTGTCCTAAGAATAGCAGTGATAGTTTTAGCCCTGCTTCACCAACTAACATGTTAAAGTATATTAATACTTATAGTTGCACCTTTACACTGTATCATCCTAGCTTAGATACAGTACTAATAAAAAAGATTTCTTGCATGAGTCCTGTGGATTGTGGGGTGGGGCATGGTCAATTCTGAGGGAACATCCAGACGTGCCTGTAAAATAAGAAAAGCAATGGGGTCATTTAGAATCTTCAGCTTTTTAGTAACTAACTGGGATAAACAATGTACTCTAAACATAAAACAATTCTTATCTGATACATGTGGTCAGTGTCCTCCAACACCTGGGCTGGTGTTTTGTTGTGCTGTCTTCTTTATTCCATCAGACCTGTAGACATAAAGTGGAAAATACTGTAGGTTAGTATGATTAATAAAAATACCACTCAGCTGTGTCAGGTGGAAAGGGATGGTATTTTGGGGGTGGGGTGGTCTGGAGGGTAGATAACAGTACCATGGTAGAGACTCAGATTTGGGAATGGACGTGGGTCACTTGTGGAGGCAAGCGTGGCTGATATGAACAGGATTCAACATCCCTGGGCCCATGCTCCTCTCAGAGGGAGGAGGCAAATTGCTCTTCTCATCGACTGCCACAGGGCAGGATGAAACCACTGTGATGCTTGGACAGCTGATTCTGATTAATCTATGCTTTTTGTAACATAAAAATTTATTATTAAGTGTCTCTCATGAGACATGCTATTTCAGCTAAAAGATAAAAGCCAGGAGATAATTAAAGGCTAAAAGAGACCTAAATTAAGGATCTCCTGTTTATCTAGCTTAATTGTAGCTGCCAGCTGCTAGGCTATAAAATCATAAACTTTTATGACGTTAAGAGGAAGAATACAGGTTATGGCACTGTGGTGGAAAGTCATAAAAGGTCCTTTGATGTTCTTGAGAAAGAAAACTGCTCATGGATGAAAGAAAGAACCTGGAAAATTACAGACTTAATTGGGAAGTCATATGGGGAAAAAGTTATTTTTTTTTGCTGATGTTACCTATTAATTTACCTCCTGACACAAGACATCATGATTGTATCATTTTTAATAAACAGAGGAGGAGCTGGGTGACATCATGGAGAAGGCATGCTCAAGACAGTTGTTTAATTATGCTGTGACTTTCCTTTAGACACACACATGTTTGGACTCTGACAACTACAACATCTTTCAGCACTGTAAGAATATAAGAATACATTAACTAGGCAAGTCTAAGTGTATTATTGGTAGGAATTTGCACTTTTAACCTTATTCTTTTAAAAGATTGTATGGTTTTGTGATATATTGTTCTGTATTTACATTTTACATTTTTATCTGTTTTTAAGCAAACATCTCATTTTAGAGACTACTTGGTGTGCCTTTGAAATTCTTTCTTTGACAAGTGAAGCATATATGGTTACAGTGACACTGTACATAGCTTAATGGTAATACCAAACTGGGAAATGGTAACAGTTTATTCTGAGGTCTTTAATAGAGTTTTTAAGGGTTCATTTTGTACACCTGGTTAGGTGCCCATAGATGAAAGATATCTGGACCCCCAAAGAGCAGAATTATCTGAACCTGTACATTGGGTACGCTAGCAAGAGGTTCAGAGTTTGAATCCCTCCAAGAACTTGAGACCAAAGGTTGATTCAAACCCACAAAACAGACAGGAGGGTTACCCTGTTCTGTTAACTGTTCACAATACTGCACTCGGAGGTTTGCACTGTGGGAGCAGAGGGCCTGACCTGCTGAGTGGAGCTGTGACAGATTGATTGGCAGCAGTGCGGATAATTTTGGTATTACAAGCTTTTATTGTTCAGTGTGTTAGCTTGAAACTGTCAGCTTACTTGCAAAGAAAGAAAAGGCAGTGATTTCTTTTTAAAAGGAAACAGAACTATATTACTTGGCTTACAGTCGAGTTCCTACCTGTTTTATTTATTTTTCTCTAAAGTGCAAGTCAGAGTAGCTGTAGTTAGGGGAAGAAGATGGCTTCCGACTACAGTGGGCACACTGTAGACTACTTAAAGCAGTTTTGCAGGGACAGAGGAGTCCCGTTCAAGGTGAAAGCCACCAAGCAGAACCTTGTGGATGCCCTGGTGGTAGCAGATACCCAGAGCACTGAGTCATAGACAGTGACTGTAAGGGACCGAACCTTGAATGTGGAAGGGCTAGTGGCAAGTGCGGTGTTCAGATCCAATGGGGAGGGCAGCAGGGCCACTGTCAGTGAAGGACCACAGCAACAGGGAAAGGTCACCAGTATCCTGCAGCCAGAAGTACTCAGGCTGCAGACTGAGTTGCGCCAAATGTAGCTGGAGTTCCAGGAGAAGAGAGAGAGAGAACAGCGAGAGGTGGAACGAGAGAGATGAGAGGCAAAACAGGAACAGCGGGAGGCTGAGCATGAGGAGCATGAGCACCAGCAAGCTGCAGAGGAGAAGAGAGAGAACAAGAACAGAGGGAGGCAGAGTGAGAACACCAAGAGGCAGAGTGAGAACAGTGAGATGCTGACTGTGAGGATCATGAAAGCCAAAAGCAACATGAACTGGAGAAGCTACGACTCCAACCAGTGGCACCAGAGCAGATAAGTGGCTTGGGTTTAACTGGGACTACAGGACTGGGTTACCAATTGAATTCCAAATTGATAGCTGAATTTAAAGAGGGGGAGGATATGGATGTCTTTTTAAATTCTTTTGAAAAAGTTTGTATTCAGGCTAAAATTCCTAGGGAGTCCTGGAGCTTCCAGCTATCCCCATTACTTACGGGAAAGCTCGGGATGCATTGGGTCAAATAGACAGCGAGGACAGTGATGATTATAGCAACTTAAAGCTGCTCTGTAAAAGAAATTTGAATTAACTGCTGAATCATACAGAGCTAAATTCTGTAAGCTCAGGAGAAGCCCTGGCATGAGCTATGAGGAGCTAGCCATGAAACAACATCAGTTTTTAAAATGTTGGTGGGAAGGAATTGAAGAAATCTCTGTTGATAAAATTGAGAATGTGATTTTGTTAGAACAGTTTTTCTGGGCATGCCCAGCAGAGCTGAAAAGCTGGCTGGAGGACTGAGATCACAAAACAGTGCAAGAGGCTGCTGAACTCTCGGACCACTATGCCAAGAGCAGACCTGCTCTGAGAGTGAATGGGATGGGTGTGGCAGTGCAGAAAGGGAAAAGCGCACCTTCAGGGCAGCTAAAACCCTCACTGCCTCCACCGAAACCAGTTAGCCCCAGGTTTCAAAGAAAAGATTTCTCTGAGAAAAGAAATGAATGCTGGTTGTGTAAAGAAACTGGGCATGTTGCTAGACAGTGTCCCAAAAAGGTGAGCAATACACAACAGGGGACTAGGAAAGAAGTGGGTTGTTTGTGTGTCCCTGGAAGCATGCCTGTGAACATGAGGGAGCACATACACCCAGTCATGGTGAATGGTGTACAGACACAAGGGTTAAGAGACACAGGGGCATCCCTGACCTTGGTAAAGGGGGATCTGGTATGCTCTGGTCAACTTATATCCAATAAATAGGTCACTGTACAAGGGTTCACTGGTGAAGAGAAAACATTGCCACTCGCCAGTGTTCTCCTAGACTGGGGTGAAAAAGGGGGAACTGTGCAACGGGTGGCTGTAGCCAAAACCTAAGCAGTGGATGTGATCCTGGGCAACAGTCTCAAACAGGGGATGGTGTGTGCAGTTACCTGTAGCCAAGCAGCAAGGGAAAATGGTAGTTACCTGACCCCACAGAAGCCATTGTGAAAACCACCGGGAGGCTGTTTCCCCAGCCTGTGTCTCCTGATATGGAGACTAATGAAAAGGGGGTAGAAATTTCCCTAGTAGCAATTAACCACACAGCTACAAAGGGTTGCTCCAAGGAGGGAGGGGTGAGCCATTGTCAGAGGGTTGGGATTGACAGTGATCCTGAGTGCCCTGATGCTAGTGCTAGGGACCTTAGTTTAGTGACTGAAGGGGACCTGTTCCATGCCTTGGGAATGAGTGAGGAGTTTGCAGCTGCTCAAAGAAGTGACCCTAGTCTAGAGAAGCTGAGGGCTTGGGCAGACTCTGAAGGAGCACAGGGAGGTGAGGGCAGGCATAATATTTATTGGGAAAATGGACTTATGTATACTCAGGCTGTGCAGACAGAGGGAGGGGTGCTAGGCAGGCAGCTTGTCATTCCCCAGGGGTATCATGAGCAGTTGCTCAAGATTGCACATGATATTCCCTTGTCTGGCCATCTGGGAATCATGTGCACTATGCAGCAGTTGGCCCAGAATTTCTATTGGCCAAACTTCACCCAGTAGGTGAAGGAGTATTGCAGGTCTTGTCACCGGTGCCAAAAAATAGGGAAGGCGGGCAAGAAAACCCAAGCCACCCTGATTCCCTTCCTCATAGTGGAGGAGCCATTCTAGAGGGTGGGAATGGATATTGTGGGGCCATTAAATACCCCCAGCTCCTCAGGGAAGAGATTCATCCTGACTGTGGTGGATTATACCACCTGGTACCCAGAGGCAGTCGCCCTATCCTCACTGAAGACAGACAAAGTGGCAGATGCCATACTTGGGATTTTCTCCTGTGTTGGGTTTCCACAGGAGGTTATCAATGATCTAGAGGGTTCCTTCATGTTGGACCTGATGAAATGTTTATAGGAGAAGTGTGGGGTGGTGCAGAGATGCACAACACCATATCACCCACAAGCCAATGGGCTTGTGGAAAGATTCAATGGTACCCTGAAGTCAATGCTCTGGATGTTTGCTGAACAGCATGGGAGGGACTGGGAGAAATACCTTCCCCACCTGCTGTTTGCATACAGGGAGGTGCCCCAAGAGTCGATGGGATTTTCCCCCCTTCAAACTCTTACATGGACGCTGGGTACATGGGCCCTAGACTTGATTCGGGAGGACTGGGAAGGCAAGCATACCACCCAGGGAACTCCCTTTGTGGATTACGACCTGAGGTTTAGGGAAAGGCTGAAGGAGCTTATGGGAACAGCCCAGAGCAACCTGGTAGCTGCTCCACAGAAACATAAAGTGTGGTACAACCGCAGAGCCAGAGCTCGCTCATACATGGTGGGTCAGAAAGTCATGGTCCTTATTCTGGTCCGGAAAGACAAGCTGCAGGATGAGTGGTCAGGACCGTACAAAGTGGTTAGGAAGGTAAATGATGTGAACTATATTATAGAGTTACCTGACAGAAGACAGACAGAAAGGATGTACCATGTCAACAAGATGAAGCCATATGCCAATAGGGCTGACATGGTGTTTTGCAGTGTGTAGTCCTGGGGAGGGGATGGATGAAGGAGACCCCCTTCTGGACTTGCTGGAAGAAAGCAAGTGGGAGTCCTCTGTGGAGGCAGTTAAATTGTCTCCCCAGCTGATCCCGGACAAGATCCAGGAAGTAAGGGAGGTTTTAGGAGACTTTGCCCCATTGTTTAGTGCCAAGCCTAGCTAACCCCCTTAGCGACTCATGATGTGGAGACAGGGACACAGACGCCCATATGGCAGACAACATATCGGGTGTTGGAGGCTGTCCAAAAGGACATTAGCAGGGAAGTGGAGGAGATGCTGGATTTAGGGGTAATCCAGAGATCCCACAGCCCCCTGGGCCTCACCAGTAGTCCTTGTGTCCAAGCCAGATGGCTCTACACATTTCTATGTGGACTATCATGGACTGAATGCAGTCACAAAGTCAGACACCCACCCGATGCCCTGCACGGACAAACTCCTGGACAAATTGGGAGGGGTGACCTACCTTACGACCATTGACCTGACCAAGAGGTATAGGCAGGTAGAGTTGATGGACAGAGCTAGGGAGAGGTCAGCTTTCATCACTCCGATAGGCTTATTTGAATTTAAAGTAATGCCTTTCAGAATGAAGAATGCCCTGGCCACTTTCCAAAGGTTGGTGAACCAGGTATTAAATGGTGCTGAGGAGTATGCCGTGTCATACCTGGATGACATTGCCATCTTTAGTACCAGCTGGGAGGTACACCTATCCCACCTTAGGGAAGTGCTGGGCAGGATACAGGGGGCCGGGCTCACTGTCAAAGCTGGGAAATGCCAGGTGGCCATGGGAGAAGTGGCATACATTGGGCATGTGGTAGGCCAAGGACAGCTCCATCCTAACAAAATAAAAATAGAGGTAGTCCAGGCATGGCCCAGACCAGAAATTCAGAAGCAGGTCAGGAGTTTTTTAGGGACAGCAGGTACTATAGAAAATTTGTACCCAATTACAGTGTCCTGGCTGCTCCCCTATCTGACCTGGTAAAGAAAAGGATGCCAAAGAAAATTAGCTGGGGGTCAGCCTGTGAAGAAGCTTGTACCAGACTGAAGGAGGCACTGTGCAGTGCTCCTGTTTTGACAAGTCCTGACTATAGCAGACCTTTTATAGTTCAGACTGATGTCTCAGATGTGGGTATTGGGGCAGTACTAAGTCAGACATCAGGCCAAGGAAAAGATCACCCTGTAGCCTATCTGAGTAAAACATTACTTCCCAGGGAGCAGGCATACTCCACTGTGGAAAAGGAATGTCTTGCCATAGTATGTGCCCTAAAGAAGTTGGAGCCATACTTGTATGGGTAGCATTTTGTGGTACAGACTGACCACAACCCCCTGGTTTGGCTGACAAAGATGGGAAAAAACAATGGTAGATTGCTAAGATGTAGTCTTGCTTTGCAAGGGTATGACATGACAATTCTACATAGGGCTGGTGTGAAAAATCAGAAATCAGATGGATTGTGTCGTGTCTATGAGGAGTAAACTGATTTGGAACGCTTATCCCATGCAGGGGATAGAGCCCCTAAATTCAGTCTAGGTAGGGAGGATTGTGATGCTTGGACAGCTGGTTCTGATTAATCTATGCTTTTTGTAGTATAAAAATGTGTTATTGGGTGTCTCTCATGAGACATGCTGTTTCAGCTAAAAGATAAAAGCCAGGAGATATTTAAAGGCTAGAAGAGGCCTAAATTAAGGATCTCCTGTTTATCTAGCTTAATTGTAGCTGCCAGCTGCTGGGCTGGAAAATCATAAACTTTTATGACGTTAAGAAGAAGAATACAGGTTATGTCACTGTGGTGCGAAGTTATAAATGGTCCTTTAATGTTCTAGAGAGAGGAAACTGCTCATGGATGAAAGAAAGAACTTGGAAATTACGGACTTAATTGGGAAGTCATATGGGGAAACAAGTTTTTTTTTTGCTGATGTCACCTATTAATTTACCTCCTGACACAAGACATCCTGATTGTATAATTTTTAATAAACAGAGGAGGAGCTGGGTGACATCAGGGAGAAGGCAGGCTCAAGACAGTGTTTTAATTGTGCTGTGACTTTCCTTTAGACACACACATGTTTGGACTTTGAAAACTACAACATCTTTCAGCACTGTAAGAATATAAGAACACATTAGCTAGGCAAGTCCAAGTGTATTATTGGTAGGAATTTGCACTTTTAACCTTATTCTTTTAAAAGATTGTATGGTTTTGTGATATATTGTTCTGTATTTACATTTTACATTTTTATCTATTTTTAAGTAAACATCTCATTTTAGAGACTACTTGGTGTGCCTTTGAAATTCTTTCTTTGACAAGTGAAGCATATATGGTTACAGTGACACTGTGCATAGCTTAATGGTAATACCAAACTGGGAAATGGTAAGAGTTTATTCTGAGGTCTTTAATATAGTTTTTAAGGGTTCATTTTGTACACCTGGTTAGGTGCCTGTAGGCAAAAGATATCTGGCCCCCCGAAGAGCAGAATTATCTGAGCCTGTACATTTGGTACGCTAGCAAGAGGTTCACAGTTTGAATCCCTCCAAGAACTTGAGACCAAAGGTTGATTCAAACCCAAAAAACAGACAGGAGGGTTACCCTGGTCTGTTAACTGTTCTCAATACTGCACTCAGAGGTTGGCGCTGTGGGAGCAGAGGGCCTGATCTGCTGAGTGGGGTTGTGACAGCCATCACCTTTTGCACACCCTGCAACATTGATAAAATAATGGACTGGCAAAATGGATGTCAGGCAAGGAGAGGGCGTATGTCCATTCCCCTGCTATCACTGTCATGGGGAAATCTGTGGGAGCACCAAAGGTACAAGGTAAGTTCCTGAGATGGAAGGCAATGAGGCTGAGTGGCTGACAGCAGTAGGGGGCCTGTTGCTGTGCAGAGCTTACAGCAACCTGACTTCATCATGCCAGGTACACTTCACCCGGTTGTTGCCACCCCACTTGTCTCAGCATAGTCCATGGGCTCATTAGGCCTCAACACACATATCAACCCCTTGTGAGGGAAGGTTCCCCAGCCTGCCACAAGGTGTTGTCTGTGTGCTGCAACACTGCTCTTTGCCTCCCCAGGCTGGGGCTAGTGCTGCATGCCACAACACCTTCCTCCAGCTTCAGCCCATTCAGCTGGCTCATTGAGCTCACACCCGAACTCAGGTCACCGGCATGGGAAGACAGTGTGGTCCTCACTGGGCCTACAGCTGTCCCTGCAAACAATATAACTTCATAATTTTTGTGGCATTTTGACCTCAGATTCTCAACATTGTCTTTTGACTACCAACCATTTTTTAAATATTGTCTGAAATGTCATTTCATGCCACAAGTGCAAAAACATGTTTTGGCCTGGATGTGAAAAATGACAGCTATTATGTTCATGAGGTGGTGTGAAAAAATGGCTCAGATTGAAAATTACCAAAGTTATGAGCGTGCGTAGAAAAATTACAACATACTTTCATAACCTTGTTGTTTAATATTTTGATCCCAGATTTTAACACATTTTTCTAGTGAGCCTACTTTATGAACACAGTAGGTGCCAATTTTTAAATCCTGACCAAAACTTTATTTCCTGCCACAAGTGTGAAAACAGATTTAGGCTAGGTTCTGAAAAATTACAGCAGTCATCTTCATGAGGCGGTGTGGAAAATGACTATGATGAAAATTTGGAGTCAAAATATTTAAAAGTACCAAAGTTATGAGCGAGTGATGAAAAATATCGACATACCTTAATAACTTTGTTGTTTTTTAATATTTGCATCCCAGATTTTCAACATAGCCTTATGTCACATTGCATGAACTCAGTAGGTGAAAATTTCAACTTGCGTCCAAAAGGTGATTTCGCACAATGACTGTGAAATCATTTTTCAGACCAGGTTTGAATAATTTCACTGCTCTCATTTACGAAGTGGCATCCTAAAAAGGCCATGTTAAATATATGGTCAAAACAATATTGAAAAATTACCAAGTTGTGAATAAAAGTTCAAGATGTATTGAAATACATTGGCCTATATTCATGAACAGTAACTCCAGTTTTAGCACAACTTTACTTTTCCTTTACTAACCCGATTCAGCAATCTCCCATGTTGTTAAATGGCACCTTGCTGAATTAAGGTAGGAACAGTTAAGTAAAATGGTGCTAAGGTCATAGGTAATGTTTGTGAATATAGACCATTGTATGGCACTTACCTGTTTTCCTCAGTTCCTGGTCCAGTGTTGAAGAGTAAATACTGTCTCCAGCCCAGAGAGGATAATGGTGTTGGACCTCCACTCAGTAAGTATGGGGTAAGGGGTGTGTGGGGGTGGTGAGTGCTGAGCGGGAGGTTCAGGGTGGGGGTGGGAATGTCAGCAGACAATGAGGGACAATTTTCTTTATTTCAGTGATTAGAAAAAAAGGAAAAGATGTTGTGGGATGGTTTTCTTATTTTAGCTAATGTACCTCCAACACTTGGGATTGGGCATCCCAGTGTTGGTAGGATACTTTGCGGCACTGGGGATTGTGCATCTTGGTGTCCCAGACTGTTAGCAGGGTCAGGGGGGTTGAAGTACATCAACACAGGGTATTAGGCCCCTGGTGTCGACAGGTGAATATGGTGGGGGGGTTGAAAATAAAAAGGAAGGGGGGAGAAGAACTGGCATCGAGGGTGGGTACCCTGTTGTAAGTATACATAAAAAAATACAGGCAAGTAGCTGTCACTGGGGATTGGGCAGCCTGGTGTTCAGTTCAAATCTATGAGGCCACTCAAGCAGCTAACAGCAGCGGTGCTCCTAAACAATGAAAAACTCATATGCATATCACGTTTAGCAGGGGTGAGCTACATAGCGACATGTAGCCCCATCCCTGCTGAATGAAAGTAATACAATGGCATACACAGACAGGGAACAGGCCCTGCCACCTGATAAACACGTGCATTTTTGTAATATAACCACGTGACTTCATGTGGTTGTAAAAATTCAGTTATCCTTAGAATGCTAATTTTGTAACCTATGCATGCTCAGCGATGGAACAGTTTTTCTTAAATATTTTAAAAACTACTTAAGTTTGAGAGATGAAAAACAAAAGTGAGTGCCTTGGACCAAACTCTATTAAACTTGCACGTGTCAGGTTTCAAATCCTCCTAGTTTTTATATTCACCCTTGCATTTGCACAAAATGAACAAGTTGTTACAATAGTGGATCATGAGAGGAGTGTCACTGTCGGTCCAATGCAGGGAAGTTTACAAAGGGCTCGACAGTGTCACAGCAATCATCAGCCAGGCTGATCATGTCACTCTTGTGGGCTTGCTGGGAAGAAACTGAATGAAGTTCAAAGAAAAGAGCCATCCAAATCATAGGGCTTCTCTTTCCTTTGATCTGCATAACACTGCCAAGGAAGCAGAACTGATCAGCGTCATAATCAACCTGTTGTGGTCCTCCCCCAACATAAACACAATCCCTCCCACCCTCTGCCAAGTATCCCTCCCTCCTCTGATTGCTTCCCCCTTCCTTCTTAATTTTCTGACACTGGAGTGCCCTATCCCTGGTGCTGGCTAGTACCCCCCCACCTGTTTTCACTGTGTGACACCAGGGAGGCCATTTCTGGTACTGCCACACAAAGACACTCAGGTGCCCAATCCCTAGTGTTAGTATGCGTAATAAAGAAAACCCTCCCTAATAGTCTTTTTTTTTTACTTTTTTTTATATTCCTGCAATCCCCACCCCATCACCCTTTAATACCCTAGTAGGGGCCTGATGCTGTAATCCTCTCTGAAGCAGAGACATGTCTTCACTCTTCAACGCTGGACTGGAGACTGAGGAAATCAGATATGCAGTTCAGTGTGTCTCATTGTATTTTAAACTTGTGCTCTGAACTTGGTCATAGTTTATATTTTTCCCCCAAATTTTCAACTTGGCCTTTTTAGGACCCAACTTCATGAACAAGGGTGGTGAAATCCTTCAACTCTGGGCCAAAAGGTGATTTTGCAGTCACACGCAAAATCATCTTTTAGGTGGGATTTGAAAATTATCACCTACTGTGTTTATGAGGTGGGGTCATAAAAAGACTGTTTTTAAAATTTGGGGTAAGAATATTTAAAAGCAACAACGTTATGAAGGTATGTTGAAATTTTCCAATGCATGCTCGTATCTTTGGTAATTTTCAATATTTTTACCTCAGATTTTCAACACAGCCGTTTTTTCA
This sequence comes from Neoceratodus forsteri, assembly GCA_016271365.2. NCBI lineage: Eukaryota > Metazoa > Chordata > Ceratodontiformes > Ceratodontidae > Neoceratodus > Neoceratodus forsteri. The sequence continues at coordinate 468,232,150 of CM028134.1, read as the reverse complement.
TATTACCTCCTGAATGGGACAGGTATCATTTTTCAAATCCTGGCTAAAATGTGTTTTTGCACTTGTGGTGTAAAATGACGTTTCAGCCAGTATTTTATAAATGACACCTATCACATTCAGAAGGAGGAGGCATAAAAAGACTATCTTGAAAATTTGGGGTCAAAATGTGAAAAAAACAACTAAGTTATGAAGAAATATTTAATTGTTCCAACATTTAACTTTATTTTTGCAGAAGTTGGCCCTTAATGTACAATATATCCCTTATGTCACATTACCTCCTGAACATGGCAGGTATCATTTTAAAGTTCTTTTGGAAATGTATTTTCACAGTTGCACTGCAAAATGACCTTTTGGATGGGATTTAAAAAGTTCCACTTGTCTTGATCATAACATCAGACATAAAAAGACTGTTGGAAATTTGGGGTCAAAATACGGGAGCCCATTGAAAATTATAGATTGCCTCACAGCTGGCCTATCCTGGGTAAATACAACCTAAAAATGTATAAAAGCAGGGCACCAGTGAAAATGAGATATTGCATCTCATCTGGTCTACTTAGGTAACTATTTAGTAAAAATGTGTAATAATAGGACTCTATTTCAGTAGAGCCCCCACTGAACTGTGCAGCTATATTGCTATCTCCTGGAGAAAACACATTGCAAAAGCTGGACACTACTGAAATGTAACTTGCCTTTTAGTTGAGCTATCCTGGGTAAATACATCATAAAAATGGATAAAAGCATGGCCCTCTTTAAAACGAGATACTGAATCTCAGCTGTGCTTTCCTGGGTAAATACAGTACAACAATGTGTTAAAGCAGGACCTCACTGAAAATGAGACATTGCATCTCTGCTGGGTTATCCTGGGTAAATATATTGCAAAACTGTATAAAAACAAGACCCTACAACAGAATCCCACAGAAAAGGAGATTTTGCAGCTAAAATGATCTGTCCTAGGAACGTACATTACAAAAGCAGAGCCACATTAAAAACAAGATACTGCATCACATCTCACCTCTATTATCCTGGGATAATGCAGTATAAAACTGAAAAACCAGGGCCCCATTGCAAATGACATACGGGTACTACATCTCATCTGGTCTATCTTGAGTAAATATATATAGTAAAAATATGTACAATAGACCCAGAACAACAACAATGCATGTGGTGAACATTTGCATTGGCAAATGCTTGTCTAGTTATAGGTGAGCAAAAGAGGTCATAACTGATGTAATTTTTATTTTTGTTTGCCCCTCTGTAACTTTGCCCCCCCCCATGAACTGATTGCCACAAGATTTTTAGGATCCAGATATCCTATCATCATCTCTGCGCATTCCAAATTTCAAGTAAATTGGAAAAATTATTAAGGTGCACAAACTGAGGTTTACTCAACCCTAATATAGAGGCACTACAGTGTTTGTATTATAGCGGTGTGGTAGCACCCCTATAGTTAGGGTTGAGTAGACTGTTTAATGTTAAACCCTCAAACTTGCATCTTAATAACTTTAGCATCATTTGACAAAATAACCCCAAATTTGGCATGCGTAGTCAAGATGTCAGCATCTCAAGAAATGGAAAGTTTTGTGATGGTGGCATCTTGTACTGTTTTAGAGATAGGGAGCACCAAAAATGGAAAAAACACATTTGGTTTCCCTATACTTAACATTGGGTATTTTTTGCTCTCACCTACAGCCTAGACCATGTGGAATATTTTCATGAATTTTCAGGGTTGAAGGTTATTTATACGATTTATTTGTCGTGGGGGAAAAAACAGTTGAGATTGCCACCATTTTGTTTTTACTTTTCAAACTTACAAACATTTAAAGTACATCAAAATTATGTTTTTTTTTTAAAACAAACACCTGAACCTAGCAAATTGGTATCAGTTAGCTAAATTCTGATGTTTTTTTTTTAAAGTTGCCAGAAACACCTTTTCTTGGCACCCAAAATCCAGGGTGTCCAGCTTAGTGAGAGGGGCTGTTCATCCATGTTCTCTGAATGAGAACAGCAGAACTTTCTTGAGTTCTGCAGCTGCAGCTGCAACTTCTGCTGTGGGCTGCTCTGAGAGCAGTGAGCTGCTGTTTCCCCTGTGTCTAGTGGCACACCCACCATCCCATCACCGTCCCCTCATGTATAGTGTATTTCCCTGGTGTCTAATGGTACACTCCACCCTCCAATCACCACCTCCTTATGTATAGTATGTTTCCATGGTGTCTACTGGCACTCCCACCCTCTGATCACTGTCCCCTCATGTATTGGATGTTTCCTTGGTGTCTAGTGGCACCCCCACCCTCCAATTGCAGACTCCTCATTGTTAGCTGTAATAAAGAAAACCATCCCTTGATTTTTTTAACATGTAAAAAAAAATGGTCCTTCATTAATTGGAGTCCACCCATCCCCCCACCTCCCACTCATCACTCACAACCCAACACCTTCACTTACCTGAACAGGTCTCAGGACAAAGATCCACTCTCCAATAAAAGATGCGTCTTGCTGCTGGAACGGGGAACTGCAATATAAGAAACTAAGGTACTGTACAGTAAGTGTGGTTCAATGTACAGTATTTCAATGGGGTTTTCAATTTTTATGCAAACCTTTGTCAGTTTTGCATATTTTGACCACAAATATTTAGCATGGCCTTTCTGTGACCCCACCTCATGACCAATGGCAGTGGAATTATGCAAATCAGGCCTGAAAGATGATTTTGTTGTTGCTTGGCAAAATCACCTTTCAGACCGGATTTGAACATTTTCACTGTCTTTGTTCATGGAGGTGGGGTCATAAGAAGGCTGTGTTGAAAATCTAGGGTCAAAATATTTAAAAATGGCAAAGTTATGAGCATGCATTGAAATTTTGTAATGCATGCTTTTGGTAATTTTACATATTCTGAATACAAATTTTCAACATAGCCACATTTTCACATCACCTCATGATCATGACAGCTGTCATTTTTCAAATCCTGGCCAAAATGTGTTTTCACTCCTGTGGTGCAGAATGACGTCATCAATACACAAAATCACCTTTTGGTGGATTTTGAAAAATTTCTCCTCCCTTGTTAATGAGGTAGGGTCATAAGCATGTTATGTTGAAATGTGGGGTACAATTATTACAAAACAACAAACTTATGAGCATACATTGAAATTTGACAATGCATGCTCATAACTTAGGTAATTTTAAATATTTTCACACCAAATTTTCAACACTGCCATTTTTTCATATCACCTTTTGAATGTAGCAACTGTAATTTTTCAGAACCTGGCCTCATGTGTTTTCACACGTGTACTGAGGAATGGCATTTCAGCTGAGATTTGAAATTCTCACATACTGGATTCAGGAGGTGGTTTTGTAACAAGGCTAGGTTGAACATTTGGGGTCAAATTATTAACAACAACACAGTTATGAAGGTACATTGACATTTCTCCATGCACTTTCATAAGTTTGGTAACTTTTGACATCCAAAGCTGCACAGAATGGCAGGGTCAGCAGGACTCTGCACTTCCTCAGGCCCTGCACATCTGCACCTGTTCCTCAGGCCCTGCACATCTGCACCTGTTCACTCAGGTCCTGAAGGGATCTGCGTGAATGAGGACATGATTCCACTATCTTAAAAAGAGGTAATATTCTTTGCAGAAAACTTTGTTCATGCACCAGTTAGGGTAACATAATGCCACAAAAGTAGGGAAATGTGGCATTCGGTTTCCAACCCTAACTCCCAACCCCCACCCCAAGCATCAAAAGGAAAAAAAAAATAGGGGTTTGGGTCTGGAGTCTTGGTGAGTCAGTGGTGGGGTCTTCCTTGGGGTTGTCAACCCTAATGCTCACCCCTCCCCCAGCCCATAGCCTCCAATCCAAAGCAAAATGTACAGCTCCAAGCCAATTCCTCATAATGATACACTCTTCAAAAGTAGGGAAGTATGTCTCTCCACAGGTTGCCAACACAATTTGTTGTACCATTCTTCATGTAGGGCCCTGTGAGCTCTTTGTGAAGAAAGGAGGTCATGTGATGCTGTTTGCTCATGGAATGGGGTGGGCATTAGTGTTGAAAACCCCAGGGAAGATCCCACAATTGATTTATCAAGACTCCGGAGACCCAAAACCTTAATGCTTTTTCCTTTTGCTGCTTGGGGTGGGAATGGGGAGTTAGGGTTGGAAATCCTAACACCACATTCCTCTACATTTGTGGCATTAAGTTACCATAACGGGTGCATTAACAACGTATTTTGCAAGGAATAATATATTTTACTGGCGCGGTAGTGCCAGTATGGTTAGGGTTGACCGATAGGTTCAATGTTAAAACCTTAACTTTGCACCTTAATAGCTTTGACAGCATTTGACAAACTTAGCTGAAAGTTTGCAAGTATTGTCTGATAGGCTAGCTCTAAATATGTGGAAAGTTTTGTGATGGCAGCTTTTGTGGTTTCTGAGATCCACAAAAGTCATTTTCCTGTACACTTCTAAGTTTTTTTTTCTTATACTTTACATGGGTATTTGGTTTTGCTCTCAGGTACAACCTACATGGAATGGAATCTGTTTCTGAAACTGTCAGAGTAGAAGCTTGCTGTGCCAAAGTAGTGCCTTTAGAAGGTCTTGTGAAAAAATATTAAATTGTTCCAGAGTTATAAGGATTTAAAGTTTTGTTGTTTTGTTGTTCTAAGCATGCTCAGTAGGGTTTGTTTAGATAACATTCTCATACAACATGAACAGCTCTGTGTCACAAGACCATATCTGTTTTCTCACCATGTGCTTCTCTTGTTATAACTACCATTGCATTCCCCCAAAATAAAAAAAAGTAGGAAAATACATAAAATGGTGTCATTTTTAAAAACAGTTAACTGAACCTAGCTAACCGTTTAGCTAGATTTTGGTGTTTTCTTTTTTTAAATGGCAGAAATACCTTTTCTGAGCACCCCAAAATCCAGAGTGCTCAGCTGAGCAAGAGGAGTCATTTGTCTCTGTATGAGAACAGTGGGACTTTTTTAAATGCTGAAGCTGCAGTTGGAGTTGTGCTGCTGACTTCAGTTAAGGAGTGAACTGGCAATCCCCTGTTCTCTCTGATTCTGTCTCTCTCTTTGTCTGACTCTGTCTCTCTCTTTGTCTGCCTCTGTCTCTCTGTCTGTCCATATCTATCTATATATCTATCTATCTATCTATCTATCTATCTATCTATCTATCTATCTATCTATCTTAAATATTTCTTAAGTGGACTGGGGTGCCCACTCATGATACCACTTCTTTTTTCCCCATCTTCTAGGCTGCCTACCTCCCCTTCCCAATGTTTATGTATTTTATATATCACATAAGTGGATCAAGAAGCTCACCCCTTGTGCCACTTCTCTTAACTCCCCTCCCCTCCAGGTCATTCACCCCCCAGGCACAACATTATGTACATGGTGGTACCAGGGTGCCCACCCCCAGTGCCGCCGAACACTGGCCCAACACTGGGGTGCACAATCCCCAGTGTCAAGTTCTATGAAAATAAAGAAAACCATCCCTCATTGATTTTTTTTAAACTAAAGAGAATCTCAGCACTCATGGACAAAAAAAGGCAATAGATGCTGATGCAAAATAATTTATTGTGGCAACAGTGCTCAGACAGACATCCTCAGCCCCAGCACTTCAACCCAAAATGGGGTCTTCATCGGGGGCAGGTCTGGGGATTAACAGACATACTCCATTTTAAATGATCTAATTAAAGTGACACATACCACAATTAAACAATTCGTATAGTGCAACAACATACAAAGTAAAACATGAGGTACAACCCAAACTAAAAAAAAATTACATTTTCTATAACATAACCCTCATATTCATAAATCACATATTAAATTTTAAATCAGCAATTTAACTTTCATAGTAATATTACATAATTAAACATATAATGGAGGATACGTATAGAAAAAATTCATCAACATCTCAGAACTTGGGAAAGAAGGGGAAGGTCACTGACTTTGAGCAGCAGTAACAAATAAGTATTTTAACAACAGTAAAGCAACAGAAAGGGAAAGAAAAATATCCCTTATCTCCTCTTCACTATCCACCCTCCCATATAGTTTTGTGTCATCTGCAAAGAAACACAGCCTGCCCTGATTACCTCTCTAATGTCACTAATTGTCATATTGAAGAGGACTGGACCCAGTACCAATCCCTGAGGAACCCTGCTCTTAACCTCCCTTTCCTTTGATTTAACCCATTGACCACCACCCTCTGCTGCCTCCCTTCTAGCCAACTACCTTCTCAATTCACTATGGTTTTAGCCGCAGCCAGGTCTTCCATCTTTTTGAGCAACCTTTTGTGTGATACCGAATCAAAAGCCTTGCTGAAGTCAAAGTACAGCAGATCCACAGTGTGGCCTTGTCTACTGTTTTGGTCACACAGTCAAAGAATAAAATCAGATTAATCTGACAAGGTCTTCCCACAATGAAACCATGTTGTTTACTATCCTGGAGCCCATTGTCCTCTAGGTAGTCCACAAGATCCTCTTTGATTAGTGATTCCATCAAATTCCTCATGATTGAGGTCAGATGGACAGGCCTGTGTTACATATCCCATACCAAGTCCCAACTGTTATCCACCTTGTTACCATTATCATGTCTGTTTTTGTACTAATGTTAACCTATGCTACTGCATTCTGTCAAATGTATGTTAGATAACCTGTGTGTTATCCTCTCCACTGAACCACCTCCTCCCAGGTCGCATTGGGAGATGAGCATCTTGTTGCTCAGTGTGCCTTTCCTGGTGAAAAAATTTCAATAAATAAATAGTTCTCTGGTTGCTCCCTAAAACCTCCCTTATGAAGAGGATCCTTCCTTTCCTCTCTGTTGCTTTACTGATGTTAAAATACTTATTTGTTATTGCTGCTCAAGGTCAATGACCATCCTCTTCTTTATCAGTTCTGAGATGTTGATGAATTTATTCCATGTGCATCCTTCATTATATGTTTAATTATGTAATACTATTATGAAAGTTAAATTACTGATTTAAAATTCACATATGTGATTTATGAATAGGAGGGTTATGTTGCAGAAAAGTTTGATTTCTTTTTAGTTTAGGTTGTACCTCATTTTTTACTTTGTATGTTGTTGCACTTTATGAATTGTTTAATTGTGGTGTGTGTCACTTTAACTAGATCACTTAAAATGGGGTATGTCTATTAATGCCCAGACCTGCCCCCTGATGAAGACCCCATTTTAAGTTGAAGCGCTGGGGCTGAGGGTGTCTGTCTAAGCACTGATGCCATAATAAATTACTTTGCATGAACATCTATTGCCTTCATTCATTTGCCCATGAGTGCTAAGTTTCTCTTTAGTTGTTAGTTGTACTTTGTTTGGCTGGCTGCCCTATTCTGCACCACCTCCCCTTCCCAGTTTGTGCACCATCAGCCTTTTTCATTGACTTTTTTTAATCAGGAAAAAAGAAAATGGTCCCTCACCGATCTGACCCCCAAACACCCCCCACCCACCCACCTGACCTCCCACCCAGTACCCACAATCCCCACACACAACACACACTCCTCACTCACCTGAACATGTCTCATGATGTAGATTCAGTCTCTGATCAAAGATACTTCTTGCTGCTGGAACTGATGACTGTCGTCTGAGAAAATAAGGTAAGCTTGGTTTAATGTATTTCAATAGGGTTTAAACTTTGATGCATAACTTTGTCATTTACACATAATTTTACACCGGGGTAGGATATTCAGAACTGCGCCAGGCAGGAGAGCAAGCCGGGAGCAGTGCAACTGGGATGCGCCAGGGCATGGTCTGGGCGATATTCAATGGTGCTGCACCATGGCTCCGCACCATTGAATTTGTCACCGTGGCCACCCGCAGTGTGCATGGTGCAGTGGCACTGTGCCAGTGCAAGTGGCCAGAGAAGAGCAGGTGGATGCGCTAGCACAAGTGCCATTGCGCTAGGTGCAGCAACCATAATATTCAGCAGTGGACATACAAATGGGGCCATAATGTATGCAAGGCACAAATGGGGCCATTTGCATGTCATTATGGCCACATTTGCATGCAGGTGCACCAATCCCCTGCGACTTGCACCTGGTGCCCTGCCAGGCTGCAGCCGTCGGGGACCAACGCCCCCTGCCCCTCACTGGCAACGCACCCCATTGCCCGATCGTGGGCTGTAATATTCAATGTACCCCCTGGTGGTCCAGTGGACCGAACTCCATGCCCGATCGCGGGCTGTATAATTTAATTTACTCCCTCATGGTCCAGTGGTACCTGTACCCCCCTCCCAAACTGCCCACTCACAACTACCACCCTACTCCCCCTCTGGTCAGCGGCGGGTGGCAGCACCCCACCCGCAAGCCGCCCGGCAGCCTGCCGACTGACAGCATACAGTACGGCTGTACACCCATTGGTCCACAGCATGGGCCAATGGGCATGCAGACCGTACTGTACTACACAGTCCTGAAATGTGAATGGATATGTTTAAAGTGAGAAACAAGGGAGGGGATAATGGTGACTAGAACAGGAAAAAGGCTGGGGCAAGTTGGACAAGTGGGTTGGAGGATTAATAAGAAAAATAAGATGCCTCTAGTGGCAGATCAGTATAAACTGCAAATGGGAAAAACCTCTCTCAAAACTTAAATCAAGTCTAAGAAATCTCTACATCAGACTAAACATTAGTTAAAGTGAGAAATCAAAACATTTCAAGCAGAGATCAGTCCTAGCATTACTTTCTTGGCAGCAGTTCCTAGAGGACTTCTGGATTGCTGCACATGGTGTGAGGAATACTGGCAAACAGGAGCTAGTGAGATTCCTCCAGGGGTAGATGCCAAAATTCAGAGTTCCAACCTGTACCTTACTTGGAGGGTGAGCTTCGGGCAGCTTCGCCTTAGGCAGGTTATCAAACTGCAGAATGCAGTTTGCTTGAGAGGAAACAGCCTGAAAGGGTACAGTAGTCCACTTGCTTGGAGGGTGAGCTTCAGGCAGCTTCGCCTTAGGCAGGTTATCAAACTGCAGAATGCAGTTTGCTTGAGAGGAAACAGCTTGAAAGAGCACAGTAGTCCCCTTGCTTGGAGGGTGAGCTTTGGGCAGCTTCACCTTAGGCAGGTTATCAAACTTCAGAACTGCTGAGGGGAACCCCCTCGTATCAGCTTGGTCCTGGGTGCTTTCTGGGATCCGGGCATCATGTGGCTCATGCTGAGGTGTTTTTTTCATATATTCATCTCCCATGACTGGCCAAAACAGAGTCGATCATGCAATGACCTTGGCACATGATCAGGCATGTTCCTGCCCAGAACATGCAGAGGTCTGCTGGCTCCATCTGACAGGGCCAAGCAGCATGGTCCCAGACTGCTGTACCCCCCCCAAGTCAACACTAAGGGTCAGTAGATGCTGGTTATCAAGTCCCCTCCCTTTCTAGAGAAGGCGAGCAGTCCCCTGGACACTCCATACCCTCCACTGACACTCTGACATTCAAGGTCTGCTCCCAAACTCTGGTCATTGGCATCACAAGCAGTAACACTACTGCTGTGCTGACAGATCAGCCACAGGGGGAATTTGAACATTTTCAGTGCCCTTGTTCATGAGGTTGGGTCATATGAAGGCTATGTTGAAAATGTGGGGTCAAAATATGTAAAACTGCAAAGTTATGAGTGTACATTGATATTTTTCTACACTCACTCATATTTTTGGCAGTATTTCATTCATTTTGAGCCCAACTTTTCAACATAGCCAGTTTTTCACATCACCTTGTGAACGTGACAGCTGTAATTTTTCAAATCCTGGTCAAAGTGTGTTTACACACCTTTGGTGTGAAATGACATTTTGGCAGGGATTTTGAACATTTTCACCTACCTATTTCATGATGGGGGGTAATAAAAAGAGTATGCTGAAAATGTGGTGTACAAATACGGTAAAATGCCCAAGTTATGAGTGAACATTAAAACATTTCACTGTTCACTCATAAATGCTAATTTTCAATATTTTGACTCCAGACTTTTAACAGCTATTTTTTCACACCACCTTATAAACATGACAGGTGTCACTTTTTAAATCCAGGACGAGACATGTTTTTGCACTTGTGGTGCAAAATGGTGGGTCTCAAACAGTATACTCTGAATACCACATGTCATGTTTATAAGGGGAGTCTTACAACACTAGCATGAAAATTTGGGATCAAAATAAAAAAAAATTATAATCATTAAGAAACTTTGTGTGTAGTGATAGTTTTCAGCCCAGCTGGCATGGTTCATGATCCCATGCCGGTAAGCAAAGTTCGGGGGTGAGCTCAGTGATCCAGCTACATGGGATGAGGGTGAGGGGAATGGCACTGTTATGCATCACTCCCCCAGCCAGGGAATGAAAGCTGCAGGGTTGCCTGCACTGGCTCAGGTACCATATAGGAAGACAACTCTTCTCTTGACAGAGAACCCTTCACCTGTGCACCTGTGGGTGGCAGAGGGGCATGTACATTGGCTGAAAGATGGACTCTTTGTCCTATGCATCAGTGTCTGTGGCTACATGGAATTGCAGGGTCTTGTGTTTCCATAGCCCACCAGACAGCCCCATGAATTTGTGACATCTGTTATTGCATGGAAGGCTCACAACATCCCTGCACTTCCATAGGTGGACAGAGTCTTCCTTTGGATCCTGCACATTTGCATCTGTTCATGCAGATCCCAAAGGGAATGAAGATGCAATACCATTATCTCAAAAAGAAAGGGAATTCTATACAAAAAATGTTGTTACTGCATCAGTTAGGGTTCATGGTAATTATACAAAAGTAAGGGAATGTGGCATTAGGGTTTATTGAGTTTTGGGTCTCTAGCGTCTTGGCAAATCAGTGGTGGGGTCTTCCTTGGGGCTGTTAGCCCTAATACCCACGCTATTTCCTGTGAAAACAGCATCAGACATGATCTCCTTTCTTCACACAAGGCCTGCAGGGCCCTGTGTGAAGAAAGCTATAAACACTGTGTTGGCGACATGTGGCAAGACATATGTCTGTACCTTTGAAGAGTGTATCACTATGAGGCACTGGTTTGGAGCTGTACCTTGTGCTTTGGACCGAAGGCTATGGGTTGGGGGAGGGGTGAGCATTAGGGTTGATAAATCCAAGGAAGATCCCACCACTGATGCCCCAAAACTCTGGAGACCTAAAACCCTAATGTTTTTTTCCTTTTGCTGCTTGTGGGGTGGTGGTGGGGAGTTAGGGTTGGACACCCTAATGTCACATTTCCTTATTTTTGTGGCATTAACTTGAACCCTAACTGGTGTACTAATGAAGTTTTTTGCAAAGAATATATTATACAGGCATGGTAGGTTGTGTAGGCACGTTAATGTTAAATCTTGATATTTGCACTTAATAACTTGTTTCCCATTCAACTGATTTGTCTGAAAATTGGTAGGTGTGGAGTTGGTGCCAGGATCTCTGGATCCTGAATATATTGTGACAATCAGTTGGAGAGAGGGAGCAAAGTTACAGAGCTAAAAAACACAAAAATATATCAAAATCTTTGTAGAACTGTATTCCCCTGTCCCTTCTGGCTCCTGAGAGATGTGATTGAAACTGATGGGAGCTGTTCAATGTTGCAACCAGTATCCCCCTTCCACTCAACCCATGGATATAGTAACAGATGGAAGGTGCCCAATCCCACCCACATTATTTACTTTGATTTAGCAAGATCAGAATGCCCAACCACCAGTGTCGGTTAACATCACCCCCCCACACACACATATACACACACACAAAATAGTGAGGGCCTGGGTGCTCATCCCTGGTGCTGCTGTAGTCAAAGCAACCCTCCTCCAAAATGCTGTGTAGCCCACCATATCCTCTCCCACACTAATTCTTCATTTCATGAGGATGCTCACCCCTGGTGCTGCCAATCAACTGGCACCAACACTGGGATGCCCAATCCCCAGTGTCAGTATTCGTTTAATTAGAACTTGTAATGAAGAAAACTGTCGCTCATCATTTTTTTCTTGTCTTTTTTTAGCTAAAACAAAGAAATCATTTGCCAATGTAATTTGTGCCTTTACACCAACAAATGCCATCCACTCCGCCTCAGCCCCTCCACTTAGCACCCACCCCTCCACATCCCATACTCACTTAGATAAGGTCTAGTGGCATAGAGCCACCCTCTGCAAAGGAAGACATCTTCATCCTTCAACCGTGACCAGGAACTGATTAAACAAGGTAAGTGTGGTCAATGTCTTATCAATGTGTTTTGAACTTTTACTCATAACTTGGTCATAATATTTGTTAACCAACTTTTCAGCATAGATTTTTTTTGGGATCCCACCTAGTGATAAAGTTGGGTGAAATTTTTCAAATCTGGCCCAAAAGGTAATTTTGCATTTGCTACATGAAATCACTTTTTGGATGGGAGTTGAAAAGTTACACTCCTATCCAGTTCACGAGATAGGGTCATAAGAAGACTATGTTGAAAATTTGGGGTCAAAATGTTAAAAAAAAAAAAATTATGACAGTGCTTCTACATTTTTCAACTTTCACTCATAGCTATGGTCATTTTCAAAATATTGACTCCAAATTTTCAACATAGCCATTTTTATACTACCTCATGAATGTGACAGGTGTCATTTTTTCAAATCCTGTCCAAAACCTGTTTTTGTGGTTGTGGAGCAACATGATGTTTTGGCCAGTATTTTATTAATGACACCTGTCATGTTCAGAAGGTTGAGTCATAAAAACACTATGTTGAAAATGTGGGGTCAAAATGTAAAAAAAAAGTTATGAAGAAACTTTTGATACAGGGCCAACCATTGGTCTGGTGGCTAGTGTGTTGTGTTCCCATGCCAGTTAGCTGAGTTCATGGGGGAGCTCAGTGAGCCAGCTGGATGGGCTGAGGCTGATGGGATGGTTTACCATGTGGCACCACTCCTAGCCCAGGTAGGGAAGGTGCTATGTTGGCCACACAGGCAATATATAACCACATAGTGAAGATAACTGTTCTGCTGGTTATAGTCCCCATAGTGCCCCATGCCTCTGCATCTGTAGCTGCATGGAAGCACAGAGCCAAGAGGGTCCTGTGCCTTCACAGCCAGATGGACTCTTGCCTCTGCACTTTTGCATCTGTAGCCACATGGACGTAGAGGGCCCAGAGGGCCCTGCACTTTTGCAGTCATACAGACAACCCCATGGATTCTTTGTATCTGTAGCCACATGGAAGTGCAGGGCCCAGAGTGATCTGCACTTCCTCAGCTAGATGTACTCTTCCATTAATGCAGGGATCAGAAAGCCCAATGCATCTGCATCTCTTCAAGCAGCTCCCTTTTTGACTTGCAAGCACGATACTTTTGGACTATAAAAAAAAGAAAAGAAATTCATTGCAAAATAACATGGCAATGCAAATATTAGGGTTAAAAACACAAAGTGGTCAAAGTAAAAAAAATGAAAAACATTAGGGTTTGGAGTCTCAGGAGTCTTGTTTAATTGGAGATGTGGTGTTCCTTGGTGTTGTCAACCCTAATGTCCACCCTCTCCCCTGAACAAACAAACATTATCTCTTGCTTCAAGAAAGCTACAACTGATTCTGTTGGTTACATGTAGTGAGATATACTTCTCTGCCTCCAAAGAGTATACGTCAATGAGGCACCAGCTTTCAGCTATACCTCATGCTTTGGACAGGAGGCTATGGATGGGGGGGGGGGTGGAGAGAGGGCATTAGGGTTGATAACTCCAAGGAACACCACACTATCAATTCACCAAGACTCCAGAGACTCCAAATCCTAATGTTTTTCATTTCCTTACTTTGCCCACTTTGCTTCTCCTACCCTAATGTCTACATTAACATAGTTTTTTACTGTAAATATATATATATATATACACACACACACACACACACACACACACACACACACACACACACACACTGGGGACAAAATTAAGCACTGACTTTAAAAATATCTCTTGAAACTAAGACAGAAGGGAGAAAATGGAGCTAATACTGACAAGAAAAAACACTGAGGATAAAAACCATATCAAAATTCAAGGCTCACATTCTTCAAGAAATAATAACAGCATTATAATGTGTACTAATATAATGGATAATAACAGAATATTAGAATGTGTACTAATTAATGCCAGAAGCCTGCAACATAAAATGAATGAACTAACAGCACAAGCCCATAAAAAATGTTGCTATAATAGCGGTTACGAAGACCTGGTGGAGTGAAAAGAATGTTTTGGGGAAATAAATTCCTGGTTACACTCTGTATAATAGAGATAGAGAACAGAAAAAAGGTGGCAGTGTGGCCCTATATATTAAGGAGTTGTTAAAATCATATGACATCACAAATAAAAAAACATAACACTGCAACAGAGACTGTCTCGATAAAAATAAACCTTATGGCACTTAGTGCAGTTATTGTGGGAATGTGTTCTAGACCTGCTGATACAACAATGGAAGTTGCAACCTTTATGTTCAATGAAACTGAAGCCACTTGTGATTTGGGAGAAATTGTTCTCATGAGAGATTTCAATTTGGGAGAGATAAATCGGTCAAATTCAGAAGCCCATTCACCAACTGTACTATACTTTTTCTCCTACCCTGGGATTCAAATCCTTGACCTTCTACACTGAAGGCAGCCACCCTACCACTGTGCTGTCATTTCTAGCTTACTAAAGCATGTCTTTCATAGTACTTACAATTTAATTGTAACTGTTTTTTATGAATTTTTTTTTATGAATTTTATACGTAACAAAGACATTTTTGTCTGCAATTCGCTGCATTGTATATGTATGTTTGATTATGTATTGTCTGTATGCAATATATGTGGGTCACACCTGTAAAAGGAACTTGTTTCCAGTGTGCTTACCCGTTAAGTGAATAAACAAACTTTGAATGACCCATCAAACTGATCAGTGAACTAATTTGTTTTACTGCACCCCCAATATTTTTGCATCATGGAACCTGTGAGCAAGCTGCTTCTCTCCATTTTCTTTCTGATAGTAGACTGTCCCTATATTCTCTCTCCCACCTCACCACTAAATATTGGTTACAAACTTAGTAATAGCTCACAGGTGCTGGCCAGTGGCTCTATTAGTGAACCACCTTATCTCGCACCTACTTTTGTTGGCAAAACATGCTACTCTACCAATCTTCCCAATCTCCTTTCTGTTTTCATCCTGCCCCATGTCCTCTTACTCCCAATACCCACCTCTGTTTCCAAGCCCTCCCACAGGAAGCAGATACATAACTCAAAATTGCTCAAATTAGTTCTCTATAGGCTCTCCCTAATGCTTCTGTTACTCTCTGGCAATGTGCATCCTAATCCTGGGCCCCTCACACTACCCAAGCCCTCTAGTTGGCATGCAAGTGGCCTTATATTAGCCTCAGTAAATATCTGCAGCCTGCTACTGAAACTGCATCTGTTACATGCTTGGGCTGTATGGCACAAACCAGACATGCTGGCTGTGGTCAAAACCTGGCTTTCTCCTAATGTTCCAGATTCTGCCATCACTCTAAATGGGTACGTGCTCTTTAGACAAGATAGGTTGGGAAACGTGGAGGAGGTTTACCATCTAGCTCCGAGACTCTCTCTAAGGGCGTGCTCTTCCGTCCACAATCTCGGAGAATGAAGTACAGGCCCTTGCCATCAAAATATCACTTGGCAGCAAGGGTAAGTCCCTCACAGTACTGTCTGTCTATATTCCCCCCTCATAACCTGAAACAGGGCTTTGACTCCATTCTTGACTACATCGCTCAGTTGTCTAATAAAGTGGATGTCATCATCCTGGGTGATTTTAATATCAACTGGTTGGCCTATTCTGCTGCCCCCTACTGGGACGCCACTGCAGCCTTTGACCTAATGAAGGTTGTGCCCTCCCCCACTAGGATTAACTACAGGATGGGTACCAGTCCCCGATTGATCTCATACTCACCAGCTTCCTGGATAGACTTACTAATGTCACAGTTTTGCCTGACTTACTCTGTGACCACTCTCCAGTGCTGTGCAACTGCTCACACTGGGCTCCTAAACCCTCCCCAAAAACCACATACCAGCACTCCCTTAAAAAAGGTCAGCTGTGACATTTCAGAGACTTCCTCCTTAACTGTGACTGGTCCCCGCTTGACACTGCTTCCAGTGTGGACAATGCCCTGGCTTTCTTTATTTCCATGTTCAATTCTGCCTGTGATTTATTTGCCCCTTATTTCAAGCATATCATCAAAGGTTCTGATACCCTCTGGATAAATCAGGCACTCCTGGGCCTCATGGCCTCCCAGGACAATCTTTGGCATAAGGCCTTGGCATCTGGCCTCCCGGCAGATAGGCAACATTATAGGGCCACCAGAAGTGTATGTACCCGGGAAATATGCCATGCCAAAGCAG
Source organism: Neoceratodus forsteri (assembly GCA_016271365.2). Lineage (NCBI taxonomy): Eukaryota > Metazoa > Chordata > Ceratodontiformes > Ceratodontidae > Neoceratodus > Neoceratodus forsteri. The sequence continues at coordinate 468,215,846 of CM028134.1, read as the reverse complement.
CACACTTCCAAACTTCCCTCACTTCCAACTGGTGTAATGGTAGGAAATTTTGGGAGAACATAAAGGACCTTATAGGTAAACCCAATGCCTACCAACCCTCTCTACTCAATATCAATAGTGTTATTACCCAAAACCCACAAATCATCGCTGATACTTTTAATTTAGCATTCTGTGATCTAGCTGGTGTTCTCCCTCCAGATTTTTTCAGTAATACCTCGATCTCCCCTCTGCCCCTCCCCACCGGCATGCCATCATTCCATTTTAGGATTGTTTCTCTCCAAGAAGCAAAACAGTATCTTACCCTGGTTCTGGGGAAGTCCAGATACAGTGGGAACTCCCTGGGCCTGAAATTGCTGCAACTGGCCTTGGATGTCGTCCTCTCTCCCCTCACCAAATTTATTAATCTATCCCTCTGTCTAGGTCAAGTCCCATCACAATGGAAGATGGCAACCATTACTCCAATACTAAAGATCAGAGACAGAACTTTGCTTAGCAATTACTGTCCCACCTCCATTCTACTCCCTATCTCCAAAGCCCTAGAAAAGATAGTTTCTGATCAACTTTCTGAATATCTAGCAAGACATAGCCTTTAATGTCGTCAGCAGCATGGTTTCTGAAAGGGTCACAGCACCACAACTGCCCTTCTGGAATTCACAGAATTCCTACACAAAAGCCTTGACTGTAGGCTCTTAGTTGGGTCTGTGTACATAGATCTAACTAAGGCCTTCGACACTGTGAATCTCGCTCTCCTCATTGACTCACTCCCATCTTTAGGGCTTTCACAAGAAGCCACCTCTTGGTTCTCAAACTACCTGAGTGGGAGATCACAGCGGGTAAGAATAAATAACACTCTCTCCAATAGCTTACCAGTTCACTCTGGGGTTCCCCAAGGCTCAATTCTGGGTCCCTTCTTTTTCAGCCTCTTCCTCAACACCCTCCCCCTTGCATGCTCTGGTCAGTTGTTACTCTACGTGGATGATGCAGTCATATTTTCTAGCCACCCTGAGCCCCCCCCCGCAGAATGCAATCTACAAAGGTTCTTTTCTGAGTCAGAATCCTGGTTTGCATGGCACAAACTCCTTTTAAATAATAAAAAAAAACAAAGTTATGTTATTTGCCAATACACATAACAAATACAAAAGTCGGTCACTTTGCATTCTCAACAGTCAGCAGCAATCACTGGAGCAAGTGTGCAGTTTCATATACCTTGGCATCATACTTGACTCTACTGTCTTCTATCATGAACACATCAACCAAGTTTGCAAGGCTGTAGACACCAGAATTGGTCTGTTCTATAGGCACAGGCAATGCATGACACCAGACACCCTCCACCTGGCTGTCACCAGTTCAGTCTTGTCCACAGCAGACTATGGTTTAGTTATCTATGGATCTGCAGTAGATACAGCACTGAGTCACATTAAGGTTGCACTGAATAAAGCCTGTCACTTAGTTGTTGGTGGTGATAGGCTTACTCACATATGTGACCTTTACAGACAGGCAAACTGGTTAAACTTTGGCTTACATACCAGACTTGCTTGTTGGCAAAAAGATATCCTCTGGTCTTTTGCCTCCAGCATCCCTGCATCTCCTAACTCCTGCCCCGACCTCTCAGCTACTAGAAATGCCTCTAAAGTGAACTTCTTAGTGCCTTCCTGTAGGACGTCCATGGATCAGAGGGCGTTCATGTACAGGGCCCCTCACTGGTTAAATGGCCTACCCACTGAAACCTTATCTCTTGAAAAACTAGGCCTTTTCAAATGTACACTTCAGAAGCATCTCCTTCCCAAAGGTAGCTGTGACCGCTCTTAGTCTTCAAAGGTAGCAGTGTCTGCTCAAAGTCTTCACTTTTAATCCCTCTCTAACCTGTCTCTTTTCCCCTTATATGCTACTCCACTTTGACAAGACCACTTTGGCTGCTCCTTCTATCTACCCCTCTCCCCCCATCCTCTCTAATCTCCTCTCATCTACCTAATTCCTATTCCTCTATGATAAGGTCTCACTCTTGGGGGGGTCCTTCTTTCTACTGCTGCCCCCAGCTCCTACTCTCTATTCTGCCTTCCTTATCCCTTGCCCCATTTGGTTTCCAGCCTCCCTTTTTTCCCTGCTGGTGCTCTCCCCCACCCCCCACGGTATTGCCTAGCTTACTGATTCAACTCCTCTTCTTGACAGCCACTCCAAGTAATTAATTTAGGGTAACTGGTCTCGAGTTTGTACCCATTCTCTGCCTAGCTAGCATTATTCATGCTACTAATTTCATGGTCTCTAGGTTTTCAGTGCCTTTGTTTACCATTTCAGTTTTGCATTGCCTGCCTCCCTGCATGGTCTGGCATCTTTGTACTGTGTCTCTTCTGTATATATGTGTATATATATATATATATATATATATATATACACACTTGTAATTGCTGCTGCATTGTTGTTAATGATGTCTGGAAATGTGTATATGCACTTTCTCATTGTGTCCTCTGTTTTTGATTCTAATGACGTGGAGCCTTTGTAAAGGAGTTTCTGACTCAAAGGTTTGTAATTACGATATTCCCAATATAAATAACTAAATAAATAAATAAAAAGTTGCTTGGTTAATGTAATGGAGGAATTACATTTACAGCAACATATCACTGAACCAACACAAAATGAAAGAATCCTAGACCTAGTCAAAACCTCGGATAACATAAGCATAAAAAACTGCATGATAGGAGCACTACTTGTCAATAGCGACCATAACTTAGTAACATTTGTTATCACCATAACATTTAATATGGATAAAAGAAAAACTGTTAAGTATCTGTATACCAAAGCAAATGAATTAACACTTTGAAAGTATCTGGGAATAATTGACAGGAAAGATGTATTTGTCGATAGAACTGCTAGTGACATGTGGAATATACCTAAGGAAGTTAGACAAAACAGTTGTAAGACCCACATACCGATAGTTACAAAATATGGGAGCACTTGAATTAGATCAAAGTGGCTGACAAAGCATGTTAAAAGAGAAATCAATAAAAAATTACATAAAACAGTATATAATTAATAGAGCTTATAAAACTTGGCAAAAATATAAAAAAGCAAAAAAAAGTCTAAAGAATTATCAGTGAGGCAAAGAAAAAAATAAAATTAAGTTTGGCTAAAACAGCAAACAAAAATAATTATAAACAGTTTTACGGGTACATAAATTCCCTGTAAAAAACTAGAAGGAAGACTGGACCAGTCTGTCATGAAAACAATATTATAAATGAACCATCTGAAAAGGCAGACATCTTAATATTTCTGTTCAGTTTTCACATAAAAGGAATACAATTTCTTCCATTAATGAATCTACGTAAGATAAAATCATTGTCTCATCAGAAGAAATTAGGAAAAAAATTGATGTCCTCAAAGTCAGCTCATCACCAGGACCAGATAATACATCACAACACATACTCAAAATAGTGAATGAACAACTAATAACCCTACTAAAAATGATCTTTAAAAAGTCATTGGACTCTGGTAATATTCCAAATGACTGACACGCTGCAGAAGTGGTTCCAATTTTCAAGAAGGGGTACAAATCAAACCTGTGTGTAATTACAGACCCCTAAGCCATACCTCCATTATAAGCAAAATGTCAGGAAACATCATTAGGGATAGAATACTACTGCGGAACACATACCAAACAAGGATACAGACCAACATGGATTTGTTAGGGGTAGGTCATGTACCATCAATTTAATAAAGTTTTACAAGAAAGTTAGTAAAGCTTTAGATAGTAAAAATCCATGTGACATACAATAATTTTCTTAGATCTGAGTAAGGCTTCTGGCCTGGTGCCACATTGGGCCAATTTACAAAAACTTGAACAGAAAGGAATCAATTACAAAATACTCCAATGGATAGCTGAGTGGCTTGACAACAGCTCACAGGGAGTGGTTTTAAATGGTTTTCACTCTGATTATGGGTTGGTGAGTAGTGGGGTGCTGCAGGGGTCAGTTCATGGGCCAGTAATTTTTAAGATTTTTATTTCAGATCTCACCATAAATTTTGCCAAAGGAGCTTTAAAATATGCAGATGACAGCCCACTGGTGCAGCAGTAGTACTACTGCTTGTGATGCCGACCTCCCAGGTTCAGGAATGGACCCAAGGAATTGGAGGGCCAGATGGTGGTGGAGGACTGAGCGGCCCATGGACCGCTATCCTCCTTCTGGGGGGGTGAGTGTCTGGCACATGACTGACCCCTGGTGGAGGCCAGGGGTGGAGTAGCTGGTGGTGCTGTGATGTTGGGGAGCCATGCCAGATGTCAGCGCTTTGGCACACTGTGTCATTGCATGCCACACCTCCCAGGGAATGAATGCATTCAAAATACCAGCCCATTGATGACACCCCACCCCTCCAGTTCCGCTAGCCCACCTGCAACACTCGGTTGATGACCGAGCACAGTCCTGTATCAGGAGCGGCCTAGTCCCATGGCCCCACCCTGGAGGGTAAGCCAGGGAGGAACACCGGTAGTTGACAGTCTGCAGAGAACTGATGCCAGTCTCCATTGGGCTGCACCTACTCATCAGCCCCACCGAGGGTGTTAAGCCTGGGTGGTACATCACCAACGTAAGTCCTGAGGGGTTGGTGGAGACCTGATGGAGTGGGGGCTGAGCTACTGGGACCAGGCACCAAACAGAATAGAACAAAAAGTATGCAGATGACACAAAACTTGAGGACCTTCTGCAACCTTTAAATGGAGAGTTAGTATCAAAAGTGAGCTGGCTTAATATGATCCTGGGCAATCAAATGGGAATGCCTTTTAATTTAGACAAATGGAGAGTAATGCATGAAGGAAAAAACAATGTTCTCCAAACTTAAACACTGGGCAACACATTCCTTACTACAACTCAGGAAAGTGACCTAAATATTAATATAACTAGAGACCTTGAAAGCACAAAGCAGTGTAATGATGTCATTTCAAAGGCCAATAGAATAAAAGGGGCTATTAAAAACAACATATGATCTAGGGACAAAAGCATCCTTCTCCCCCTGTACAGGACATATGTATGGCCACAGCTCAACTATGTTACCTAGTTTGGTGCCCTATAAAAGCTGGGACATAAACTAATAAGAAAGGATGCAAAGAAAAGTAATAAAATTAATACCAGAAATTAGAAGCGACCCCTATAAAACTAGATTAACAAAACTTGCATTAATGTCACTAGAAACAAGGTGACTAAGGGAGGACCTTTTGCAAATGTTTGATATAGTAAATAATTGAGTCCTGTTTAATGAAATGAACTTTGATTTTAAACATATTCATAATGAAATGAGGGGTCACCCACTACAAATCACTGGACAGAGATTTAGTAATTTGAAAAGGAATATTTACTTTACTCCAAGAGTTGTTAATCCCTGGAATTCCCAACCAACTGAAATCATAATGAGTGGTCTCTCCAGTTGGAGCCACCAGCAAATCAAGACCCGAAGGTGACTTGTGGATAACTTAATAAACCCTTACTGCTTGATTCTGAATTTTTGTGTGCACATTGGTGTATTTTATTCTGCATAATTATTTAAAGAGCATGGGCCCAATTAATGAACAGGGATACAGGGCTTGCATCAAACCCTGCGTCAAACTAATTTTTTGGTGCCACTGAACCAGACACCTTGCTGCAACTTGCACCCGATTCAAGAAGATCAGATGCATTTGTGATGGTTTTCCTGGTTTACAGCAGCTTGCACCAAAGATTTGGCACAAGTCCTGTAAAAAGGGTACCCAAGATTGCCTCAAATTAGACCAGGGAAAGGCGTGGGGATTGAGAATCCTGATCACCAGCCAGGGAATGCTGCAAGGCCCGTGCACTCTATGATCAGCACACCCAGGGCTTGTGGCATTCTCAGGCATTTTGTGAATCAGGCCCCACATGTCTAGTAATTATAAATACCTTACAGAATAAAAAACAAAACAAGGTGCTGCATTAGCATGTGGGCTGAAAACAAAGCAAAAAGGTAATCTTAAATGCACACGGAAAATAGAAAACAGAGTTAGAACTGATGTTTCCACCATAGGTCTACTTTAGGATTTATCTAAAAAAAAAAAGCAAAGTTAGTGGAGAGGTAAGGGGAAATGAGGGATGTGTATGTGAGGAAAGAAAATAGGGGAGGATCTAGGAGAAAAAGTGACAATGGACAAGGTAAGAATAGAAGCTGAAAAACAAAAAGGTGATGATGGATGAAGAGGCAATGAGCTGAGGAGTCCTCAACTGTGGACTAATTAAAATGCATAGGTGACAAAGGGGGGGGGGGGTGGAGACTGAGATAGAGACATCTGGAGAGAATGGTCCCTGAAGGTAAAATGGAATTATCAGTGTCACAATTCCTGACTGCCCTGTAATGTTTTCTGAATCAGTCAGCCAGGCATCTTCCAGATTCTCCAATGCAGATAGCTGCAGACTTCATCAAAGAATACAGTACATCACATTGCTGGAAATGCTTAAGAATTCCTTGGTGATGTGAAAAACACATGTGGACCTTGAATTTCAGTGACACTAGATACACATTTGCTGGTATAACAGATTAGATGAAGTATCTTGGTCAGATTGGTGTCCTGCTCAATGGTGCAAGCAGTAGCAGTGGTGAAACTTCATATGAACATATGAAGAAACTAGCAGAATAAGACCACTCTGTTTATTTAGTCTATGTATATTGCAGGGTCTTCAGCTTACGCTTCTGACTCTGCCCCCACCCCCATACTCCCTTCCTTTCCATCTGTCACCCCATGCCTCATACTTTCCCCTTATGCCTATCCTAGACTCTTTTGAAGCTGCCCACCAACTTCATTGAAACCACTTCCTCTGGCAGCACATTCATACTGGCTACCACCCTCTCTGTAAAGAAGTGCATCCTAACCTCCCTCCTAAACCTCCTCCTCCACTTTGGACTGTGTTTCCTCATGCTTTGGCTGCCACTTAACTTGAAGAGACCCTCCTTATCAATCGTATTTTTACATTTCAAGTACTTACAAGTCTCTATCATGTCCCCTCTCTCCCTCCTTTCCGTGAGGGATTAAATATACAGGGCCCCCAAGCTCGCTTCATATTTTTTACACTGCTGACTTGCAATCATCTTAGCTGCCCTCCTCTGGACTGTCTCCAGTAGGTTCATGTCTTTCTTAAGGTGCGGGTACCAGTATCATACTCCAGTCTCTAGATGTGGCCTCACCAGTGACCTGTTCATGGGCAGTATAACCTCTTTCTGCCTACTGTTGATTCCTCTGGCTATACACTCCAGGATCTTGTTTGCCCTTGCTGCTGCCTTTTTGCACTGCGTGGAGTGCTTCAGTTTGCTAGTGATCATCACTCCCAGATCCTTCTTCTCCTTTGTTGCTGCTACCCGGACCACTTCCCCCCAGGTAGTACTCTGTCCTTGGATTCCTAGCTCCAATATGCATAAATTTGTATTTCTTAGGATTGAAGCCAAGCTGCTAAATCCCAGACCACCTCCCAAGTTTTCTCAGTTCTTACTGCAAGTCTTGTATCCCTTCTGTCCACTCTCCCACAGAGTTTTGTGTTATTCATGAATAGACACATTTTGCCCTTAATGGCATCCTCAATGTCATTGATGAAGACATTGAACAACACCAGTCGCAGCACCAAGCCCTTCGGGAGCCAACTGATGACTTCCCTGGTGCTAGATAACTCCCCCCCCACCCTCCAGATCCTGTACCTCAGCCAGCTTGCTGCCCACCTGGTCATATTCTCCCCAACCGCGAGATCCGCCAACTTCCTGATTAATCTCTTGTGGGGTATAGAGTCAAAGGCCTCGCTGAAGTCCAGATAAAGGATGTCCATTGCCTGGTCCCTGTCCACTGACATAGTGACCCAGTCAAAGAAGTCAGTCAGATTTATTTGACATGGCCTCCCTCCCATAAACCCATGCTGCCTTTCATCCTGGAGTCCATTCTCCTCTAGATACCCTGCCAACCTTAACTTTAGTATGGTCACCATGAGCTTGCACAGGATTGAGGTCAGACTGACTGCTCTGTAATTCCTTGGGTCATCCTTGGGACTGATTTTATAGGGGAGCAGCACATGAGCCATTCTCCAATTCTGTGGTACTATGCCCGAACCCAGGGACTATTGAACAGGCCTGCCAGTGGCCCTGCAAACTCCCCTGCCAGCTCCCTTAGTACCCTTGGGTGTATGCCGTCCAGGCCTGGTGATTTGCCCACCTTCATTTCTAGTAGACCCTCCTTCACTCTATCTTCCTCTGATCACCACATCTGTGCTCCCTTTCCCCCACTCCCCTTCTCCCCCCGCCCCATGAGCACCGGTCCATCTTTTTCCCTGCTGAAGATGGAACAGAAGTATTCTTTCAGTACCTCCACCTTTCTCCCATTCTCCTCTACCCATTCTTCCCCTTTCCAAAGCCTTACAGTTCTGTCCTTCTTGTCCCTTGTTACTTATGTCGATTCCTTCAGTTATCTGCATTTCTTTTTGTGCCTTAGACTGCTGCACTACTTTGCTTGCCACATTGGCCAGCCTTAGGTAAATTATCTTATCCACCTCTGCCTTGGTCTTTATGTATCCCTTATAGGCTGACCTCTTGTCCCTCACCACTTGGGAAACCTCAGAGCTGAACCAGTTGGGTGTCTTGGCCCTCATGTTCTTCCCCTTGCACCTAACACACTTGTCTGTGGCAGCCAGTATTACTTCTTTGATGATGGACCATTTTTGGTCCACCCCCATATTCACTCTGATGTCTACCAGGTGCTTTTTTAGCAGCTTGCCCATCTTCCTGATATTTGCCCTCCTGAAATCTAGGATTTTGATCTTAGTGGGGATGCTTTCCCCTATCCATATCCAACCTGAACTGCACTGTGCGAAGGTCACTACTACCTAGGGTATCCTTGATGGTTATTTCTTGTACATGCTCCCATTTGTGAGATCAGGAACCCACTCTGCAATGCTTCTAGGATCACCTGACTGCTGGCACAGGATGTGGATGATACAGTAGCAGCCACAGACACTGCCAGCTATTTCCGGAAATTTCTGTGACATTTCCAGAAATATCTCCTGCTTTCTGCATTTCCACAGTAGGGGAAGCAGAGAGAAACTCTTCAGAAATTTCACGAAATATCTGGAAATAGCTGGCAATGTCTGTGGCTACTACTGTATGCTTCGGTCCATCTTGGGCAGAGTAAATTCCCCCACCACTACCACCTCTCCCTTCCCTGCAGCTTCCAACAATCATGAGCTCAGGTCCCTGTCCTTTTCCTCTTTTTGGTTGGGTGATCTGTAGACCACCCCCAATGTAACCTTTCTCCCTCTATTGGACCTTAACCGAACCCACAATGTTTCCACCCTTTCGTCTTCTGACTCCTCCCTTATGCATGTTATGCCCTTCTGGATATAACCCGCTACTGCCCACTTTGCCTATCACTCTGTCTCTTCTAAATAGTTTGTATCCAGGGACTGAGAGGTCCCAGTCATGGTGTGGTGTGACCCAAGTCTCAGTTACTGCTGCTATGTCCACCTTCCCCTCAGCTAATAGCTCCTCCAGGTCTTTAATCTTGTTCCTAAGACTTTCCACATTCAGCAAAACCACCCTCCACTTTGACTCTGTGCCTCCTTCTATTCTTTTCCTTACATTTCTCCCTCCTGTACTATCCCCCTACCCCCCCACCAAACTTCAGAGTTTCATTTTTATGGTATGGGTACTCACAGTCCCAGATGATAAGCAGAGTAGATGAGTTAAAATCAGTGAAGGTAAGCAAATCATTTAATCTGACAAATGACTTAAAGAATGAGACAATGTAATATACATAAAGTTAAACCTTACAAATGGTGTCTCTGGTGTCTCTTTTCATATTTTTGTAGAATTAACTACTAGGGAGGTCCGAGAGTTCTGACTACATTTGACATACAGGGAGTGTTCAGGGTAAACATTAGCATTTGTAAATCTATTAACTAAACACATCAAACATAATAACAGTGAAAGATGGGTATACTTAATTCTCTTTACAAAAATATCACTCACCCATTTTTGATTTTTTTTAAACAAAAACACCAAAGAAAAGAGATAAAATTGTAAAAGGATTTCTAGAAATAATGGGTAATAGGTAATAATAATTTATCAAGAATTAAAATAAAAATGTGATTGACAATTTGTATTTTGTAACAATGCAGAGGCAGAAAAGACAGAAAATTGTGGAAGGATATTGCCACTTTAAGAATTCAGGATGTACATTTTGTCATCGGGGCTGGAGGGGTGGGTGGGAGAAAACTCTCCCTGCGAAGCTGTCTCTGGAATACAGTAACTGGTGGCTGGACTCTCAGGATATTTAAGCCTGACCGTGCAGTCAGAATTTGGCACCCTGGCCCCTGATTGGCTGCAGATCCTCTCCTGTCAGCTGCTGATGTGGCCAATCAAACAATCCTCTCTCCTGGCCGATGTGGCCGAAAGCTGCCTCTCAGTTGCCGCTGATGCATTGAGAAGATTGCCCCTTGTGTTACAGCCATCATGTGATTCTCCTTTTGCTGGAAGATCAGAAGGCTGTTTGTTCTATCCCCACACCAAGCAGTTAGGTTAAATCCCGTGCAGCATGGGGGGGGGGGGGCTGCACTCCTGAGGTGCTGTCTTTCAGATGAGACATTAAACTGAGGTCCTGTCTGGCTATTCTGGTGGTAGTTCAGGTGGATGTTGAAGATCCCATGGCACTTCTTGAAAAGAGTAGGGGACTTTTTATTGAAATAACATCAAAGAAAACTTACAAACAAATGCACTTAGGAAAAAAACAACCAACCAACCAAACAAACATAAATTTCTACAATATTTACACAAAAAGGGGGAAAAAACAGTTTCTCTAGTCATAATGCTGTGTACAAGTCTGCACAATAACCACTATCTTGACCTAACAGGATTATTCTTCTTATACTTTATTTGTATTTAATAAAGACTGAAAATCCTTTCCACTACCTAAAAACTTTATGCGATTGGTTGTATATTTTATCCTTTAAATAAACTGAATTCATAGCCTGGAATACCAGGATACTTAAAGTTTCATAAGGCATCACTTTTTGGTGTATGATCCATTGGCATCTTGCCTGCCACAAGTAAAATTTTAAACAACATAAAAAGACTGCTATTGTTCCATCAAAATGCTTAGGGCCCAATATTCAGACTGCGCCAGGCAATGGCACAAGAGGGGCCGCAGTGTATGTGAGATGTGCTGGGGCCAAGACAGGGAGATATTCAAAGGTGATGCACTATGGCGCATCTCCTTTGAATATGGCACAGAATACACATGGTGCATTGACAATGCACCGGCACAGTCCCAGGACAGGGAGGACCAGGAATGCTCCAGTGCAACTGCAGTTGAGCTTGACACATCATCCACGATATTCAGACTTGAGCATGCAAATAGAGACATAATATATGCCTGGTGCAAATGGGGTAATTTGCATGTCATTATGACCCCATTTGCATGCGTTGCACAGGACAGCCCCGCAAAATGCACCCGTCACCCTGCACAGACTGTTGTGTGGACAGAGGTGGTCATGGAGCACCCCCGTAACCATGGGCATGGTAGAAATGAGGACAGGCAATCCCTGGTGCTCCAGTGGTATCCCCTTCCCTTCCATTAGCCCAATCATGGGCAGAAATACAGATCTGACAACCCTGGTGGTCCAGTGGAACCCCCCTCCCTTATCTGAATGTGTGTAAGTGCAGAAGTGTCCATTCCATTGTAGTCCAGTGGCCCTCCTTCTTCCCGTATCCACAATCACCGGTGTTATCTAAGGACAGTAACCGCCTGATGATCATGTGGAACCCTCCAACCCTCCCGAAACACCGATCACTGGTGTCAACGATGTAACATTATTTCTGGTGGTCCAGTGGTTACCTCATTTTTCCCCACACAGGACACTAGGCCATGGATTCTCCCTCATCATTGTCAGGTAGCAGCAACCTACCACATACCTCCCAGCTGCCCACTGAGTGATGAAGCTAGTATGTGTTCTGTGTTTACATTGTGTGAACTAAATGGCTTGCAGGAATATTGTATCATACAGACACAAATATGTGAATGTCCTTCACATATTTGTGCCTGTGTAGTACAGTATGCCCTGCAAGCCCATTGGTTCACACAGTGGACCAATAGGCTTACAGCACATACTGCAAGCTATCATTCAGCGGATGGCTGGGTGGTATGCAGGTGGGTTGCTGCCGCCTGCCAATGATGGGGGTAGCTGGGTGTCCTGGGTGTTCTATGTGGGTGGGGGAAGTGTGGCAACCATTGGACCACTAGGGAATGTGTCGTGTATGACGGCACTGGCAATCAGTGTTTCGGGAGGGGTGAGGGGTTCCACATGATCACTGGGCAGTTACTGTCCTTAGATAACACCAGCAATCATAGATATGGGTGGGAGGGAGGCCACTGGACTACCAGGGAGTGGACACTTCCACATTTTTACATATTTGGGTATGGGGGGTTCCATTTGACCACCAGGGTTATCAGATCTGTATTTCTGCCCGTGATCGGGCTAATGGAAGGGAGAGGAGTACCACTAGATCACCAGAGACTGTTCAGGTGCTTGCGGACGGTGTTACTGCTGGGCAGGTGGCCACCCATGGCAGACGGCTGCTGTATTGTGCCCTGCAATACAGCAGCCCACCTGTGGGTGGCCAGCATTTGAGTCAAAATATTCAGGCTCAACTTTGTGCCCCGGTATGCGGTGCATCTGGGGGTTGTACCAGCAGATGCGGCGCACATCCCAGGCTGAATATCAGGATGTGCTGCATATGCATGGGCACTTCCCCTTCAGATGTGCTGCATACATTAGCAATGCACCCTGGCGCATTGGGAATTGTGCTGCACAAGTCAACCTTTTGAATATCGCACAGGGGCACATTGCAGGGTTGCGCCAGGTGCAACCCCTTTGAATATCCAGGCCTTAGTGCATAAGTGAGGATAACGTCCCAGAATTAAGGTTTCATAGTCCAGCTTGTTTAATTATTTCAGTTTCCATTTGTTGGTGAGAAAAGGCCACAGAGATTTTGCATATGAACACAGGAATAAAAATGGTCCATTGACTCCTCTTTTGCAATACAAGAACTATATAGGAAATTCCTTTCTTCCTGAACCTTGTGTTTACAGTTTCCACTGTTTAACCTTCAATACATAGATAACCAAAGTACTTCCCACAAATGGGGGGAGGGCTGTCATTATTTAATGTTTTTAGAACTCTACCTCTCAGGGAGGGTGGACAGTTTTTAAATTCTGGTTCATCCAGGTAAATGTTTACTAAAACCAGGTTATACGATTTGGGACCAGAATATAAACAAATCTATCACTTTGACAAACCTCATTTATATAATGTTTGAGCTGTAGGTTTGAAATATTCAGGGATAAATACCCTAGGGGATAATTTAGGCAGAGAATCATCCCAGCATTGTAAATACCTAGCAGGATTGTTCTGTATCCAGTTATGATGGAGTGAATCAGAAGGAGAGAGCCCAGTTTTAACAGTTTGTGATATAAAAAGTGTATGGAAAAATGTTATGGGGTCTACCATTCCCAGACCACCCTGTGATTGTGGTAGGTAGGAGAAACATCCTTTCATAGGATTCAAACTACTACCGCATAACATGGTAAAAAAAACAGCTATAAATGCGGGTTTCTAAACAAGTGAGGATGGGGAAAATCATAGCTATGTATAACAGACCAGGAATGATATTTCTTTTTACTACACATACTAACATACTATTTGCCAGCAGATTAGGCCTTACGGTCTATCGAGTCTGCTCGAACCTCAGATCCCTAGTTGGGTGCTGAGGCCCTCCCCCCCCTTGTGTTCCAGAAACCCCTTTCATCCATCCCCACCCCCCTGGTACAGGCCATCATCTGATACATCCACTTTCTGTGTCTGTCCCACCCTCTCTTGAAGCCCTCCACTGTGGATCTCTGAACCAGCTCGCCAGGCAGTGCATTCTAAGGGTCCACCACCCTCTCAGTGAAAACCTCCTCCTTTTTCCCCTCACCCTTCCACCTTCCAACTTCAAACCATGCCTCTGGTGATACCTCCCTGCTTTAGTCTAAAGATCCTCCATGTTTACCTTATTTATTCCCTTGAGGTACTTGAAGACCCCAGTCATGTCCCCCTGTCTCTCCTCTCTTCCAATGAAACAGGCAGAGCTCCTCAAGTCTGTCTTCATACGTCAAATTCCCTAACCGATCATCTTAGTTCGTCCTCTGTACCTCTCCAGGAGCTGTATGTCCCTCTTCAAGTGTGGTCTCCAGTACTGTACAGTACTCAAGGTGTGGTCTAACCAGTCCATTGTACAGCAGCAGAATCACTTCTTTGCTCCTAGAGGTGATCCCCTTACGATGCATCCCAGCATCCTGTTTGTCTTGCTAGCCGCTCTCTTGCACTGCTCAGAGTTATTCATACATGCATCCACCATGACCCCTAGGTCTTTTCTCCCTATTGAGGCCTCCAGTGCCTCCTCCCAGGGTGTACCTGTGTTTAGGGTTTCTGCCCAAGATGTAACACCTTGCACTTGGTGATATTGAAATTTAATTTCCATGTGTGAGCCCAGCTTTCAGGGTGTCCAGGTCCTTGCAGGCCAACCTCCTCTTCTTCCTCAACTACTGCTCCCATCTTGGAGTCATCCGCAAGAGACTCATTTCACACCCTATACCCTCTAATGTCCGATATGTATGCTCATTAAACAGGATCGGACCCAGGACCAAGCCCTGCGGTACCCCACTACCAACCTCTCTAGGGTTCGAGAGCTCCCCAGAGAGCACTACTCTCTGGGTGCATCCAGCTAGCCAGTTTTCAATCCATCTGACCATCAAAGGGCCTACTCCCAACCCCATCAGTTTCTCCACCAGACCATTGTGGGGGACAGAGTCAAACGCCTTGCTGAAGTCCAAGAATAATACATCCACAGGCTTTCTCCTGTCCAGTTCTGATGTTACCCATTTGTAGAACTCAACAAGATTGGTTTGACATGATCTACCTGGCACAAACCCATGTTGCCGACTATCCAGACCTCCCACCTCCTCCAAGTACACCCCCAATCATTTCTTTAGTATACTCTCCATTAATTTTCCCACCACTGCGGTCAAACTGATGGGTCTATAGTTACCTGGTACTTCCCTTGACCCCTCTTTATGGATTGGCACCACATGTGCCTCTCGCCAATCCCTAGGTACCCTCCCTGTCTCAAGTGACCTGTTGAAGAGCTCCGCCAGGGGTGCAGCCAGTATGTCCACCAATTCCCATAGTTCTCTCTGATGAATGTCATCCGGCCCAGGAGATTTGTCTTTCTTTAGGACCTTGAGAGCTAACCACACCCTTTTGGTGGAGATAGCATCATTCGTCCCCTCCACCTTACTGGCCTTTTTATCCTTATCCTGATGTGACACCCCTGGGGTACCTCTCCTTCCCTTTTGCTCCATTTCTGTTGCTCCCCTGATCCCACTCACTGCCGCTTCTATCCCCATCGTGCCTTGCTTTGTAGATATCCCATCCCCCTCCCTAGTGAACACAGAGGCAAAGTACTCATTAAATACCTCTGCCTGGTCCCTCGCCTCTTCCACCTACCCTTCTTCTGATCTCAATCTGCTGAGATGGCCCTTAGTTTTTCTTCGCTCCCCAATGTACCAGAAGAACCCCTTTTCCCCTCCATGTATCCCCTGTGCCAGCCGCTGCTCTTTACTGGACTTTGCCCCTCACCATCCGGGTGACTTTTCTAGATGCAAGATGGTACATTTCCTTATCCCTATCCCCTCTTGTTGTTTTATATTTTTTGTAGGCCGCCTTCTTTTCTCTGACTGCTACCTGAACCTCACCGGACCACCAGCATGGTTTATGTGACCTTGCTCCCTCACGTTCCACTCCAGCGCAGGTCCTGACTGCCTCATGAAGTCCCCTGCTTGATGACCTCCCATCTCCTTTCCACATTTGTCATTGATGTAATCCCTTCAAGTGATCCTTGAGAATATTTCCATGTCCACAAAGTTCGTCCCCATGAAGTCCACTGCCAGTGTCCTAGATCTCCCCCCCCCATGCTTATTTGAAACCAGACAGTATTGTGGTCACTCCCAGTCAGGGATCCTCTACAACCAGGTCCCTTACCAGATCCCCATCTGCCAGAACCATGTCCAGGACATGCCCCTCCCTTGTGAGCTCCATCACATGCTGTGTTAAGAACACATCCTGGAAGCCATCCAGCAGCCTCTGCTCCTTGGCCACCTTAGAGGACATGGTTCCCCAGTTTGTACCTGGCATATTAAGGTCCCCCATCAACACCACTCCTTCCCCTTTTGGTCCACACTGGGCAATGATGTTGTCCAGCAAACCATCCTCCAGAACATCACCCATCCAGGGGGGCCTATATACTACACCCAGCTTGACCTTATCTCCTGCTGAGGATCGTAAGGTGACCCATAAGGCCTCCACGTTTCCCTCTGCCTCTTCTACCCTAGCAATTTCTATGTTCTCTCTAATGAACATAGCCACTCCACCCCCTCTGCCCTCATTGGTATCCTTCCTAAGCATAGTGTACCCCCGCATGTTTAGGTCCCAGTCATGGTTTTTGTTGGCCCACGTCTCTGTGACCATTGCCACATCCATCCCGCCTCAAACAGCATGGCCTGGAACTCTGGCAACTTGTTTCCCAAGCTCCTGGCACTTACTAACACCAGCCCCACCCCTTATCCCTGATCCCCTTTGTCGAACCCCACCCAGGTTCCTTATACTTCCATCCTTCCTCTGCTCCTCCAGAAACCTCCACCTCCAGTCTGTTTCCTTCCTCCCCCCTTGGGTTTGAAGGCTACTCCCTCATCTGGAGGAGAGGCTCTGGTCAGCCCTCCCTTATCCTTCCCTCACAAGTTTAAACCCCACCTTTCTTGAATGTAGTCAGCCATCCCTGTTTAAGGACTTCCTTCCGTATGGGCAAGATGAAGCCTGTCCTTGGCATACAGTCCTTATCCTCCCAAACTCATTTCCAGTTCCGTAACACCCCAACCCACTCTCTTCACCCCACTTCCTGAGCCAGTCATTAACCTCTGTGATCTTCTATTTTTTCTCCACTGAGGCCTTTGGTACTGGCAATATTCCAAAAGGAAATGTTGCATCCATTATCCCGACAGACTCGGGCAAGTTCTTGGAACCTTGCTTGGATTTCCAAAACGCTATTTCCCTCTATAGATCGCTAGTTCCCAAATGCACCAGGAAATCCGTTTCCTCCACAATCCCTAACCAGTTCATACACTATGAACTTTGCTCTGTGCACTGTCAGCCCAGAGATACTCACTACCTTCACCTGGCTATGGCATCCACCCCATCCCTCCCACTGGATACCCTAATCATCGAAGTCTCCCAACAACAGAACCTCAACACCACCATCATCCTTATGGTACCTCCACTATGCCCTCAGCCCACCATCCCCCTTTATTCATGATCTCAATTCCATGGGAGTCTTCGTGCCTTATTAGAGACCCCTGCCACCCTCCCCTTTCTGCCTCCCTCGTTATTTTGCCCACTTAACTCAGACCCCCTCTGGATAGGTGTCCCCTTTAACCCTCTCTTATCTGAACCATTTATCCTGGCCCTGATGGTGTCCCCTTCCCCCACACCGCCATCCTCCCCCCTTGTAATAGTACCCCTACCTCCAGAGGCTCTCTGTGGGTCCCCTTTAGCTAGGGCCCCATCCTTGGTACTGACCCCCCTGCTGAAGGGGAGCTCCTCTCCCACCTCCTTGTCTCCCAGTTTTTCTCCAGTCATGCTCTCCTCCCTCATGTCTGCAATATGTTGCATCTTCCCCATCTGCTTAACATTTATGTTTCCTCTTCTCCCTCTGGGACTATTTCTATCCTTTCCATTGCTGGTCTGTGATGCCCTATGGGTATCCGACTCCCTCCCCCCAGCCTCTATATCAGTTTCCTCATTTCCACCAATCCCTTCCTCCCCTCTAGGTTGTTAGTAGCTCAAATTTATTGTGACACTCTATGTCAGCCTCCATCAAGTAACCTGAGTTTCTCAGACTGCACCTCCAAACTGCCCTCTTTCTCCCTCTTGCTCTGTTCTCCTTAGGAGCTCCCTTCCCACAGTCTGCTGTTTTAGGCTTCCCCACAACAGCCCCTCCTGACTCTTCCCTCCACTCTCTTTGTATTCAGAATGTTCACCCCGTATGCTTTTCCCTTAGTGTCAACATTCCTATCTAAGGGTCCTCTGTCCCTAATATCCCCCCTCCTGCTTGCTGTAACATAACGTCCTGTAATTTCAGAGCATTGCCCCAACCTCCCCTCAGCCTCACCCTTCTGCTGCCCATATCCACACCCCTTATCCTTGGAAGCCCCCCCAACTCCCCCAGCTTACTCCTTAACCAATATACTTCACTAATGATACAAGATAGCTGTCTACAGAGTGGGCAGCCTCCCTCTCTTCAGGCTCAATTGATAATTATTGCCATCCCACAGCCTGTGCAGCCTACAACACTTCTGAAGATGCCTGCCATGGTGGAATATGGCCACCCTGTTTGTCCCCCTCTGTTTATAATGGCACACACCCTTTTCTCAGTCCCTTCCCCCAGAATACAGTTTCTCTCTATACTGACTGCAGTTATTTACAAACCCAATTTCAACCCCACCAATAAAGTTCCCAAGTCTCACAAACACATACAGTCCAGTGTGTGTGTCCAGTCCCACTAACAGTGTGTGTATGCAGACATCAGGTACCGTATGATGTCACAGGCCCACCAGTTCCTGTTGCTTCAAATTTCAGTCCCAAACAGAAATACACAGCCCTTCAATCCCAACTCCCAGTGGCTTTTCAGTATTTAAGAAAGCCTACAAAACAGGGCGGTGGGAGGGCTCTACCAACACCAGGCAAACATCACATTTAAATTTTACTCTAATTATCACTGCCAAACAAGTGTTCCCAAGCCCCAAAACTTACAATATCACAGCCCAAGTAACAGTTCTAACTCAAAGTAGTAATTTTTAACACACAGAACTAGTTTCATGTACAAAACTATTCAAATATTTCAGTTAAAACAGAATATAAACTCAGACCTCTGTCCTTACCAGCCTCCTGCTTATGTTTCCAAGTGAACAATGAAAGACAAGGTGATTATTGTTAATTTCCCCTCCCCCTAACACCAGGCAAACATCACATTTAAATTTCACTCTGATTATCACTGCCAAACAAGTGTTCCCAAGCCCCAAAAGTTACAATATCACAGCTCAAGTAACAGTTCTAACTCAAAGTAGTAATTTTTAACACACAGAACTAATTTCACGTACAAAACTATTCAAATATTTCAGTTAAAACAGAATATAAACCCAGACCTCTGTCCTTACCAGCCTCCTGCTATATGTACCCTTTTTATCTTTGATAACTTTCAGTTTTTTCCATCTCTGCACTTTGCCTTCAATGGTCTTTAATGCTGTGACCCAGTTATGTAAGGGAGGATTCTGGTGTCCAGCAGTGACACCTAACATTTTAGTGGATCAGTGGAAATATGGATGCCTGAAACAGATATAGGTGGGGGAGGAGGAAAACCTATAAAAAGGTCCTTACTTTTCCCATGATTTAATCTGGAATTTGAGACTGTGGCATAGGCTTCCAACTCATTTAGAGAGGTCTCAACATGTGCATGATCTGAGAAAAATAAACAGATATCATCTGCATAAGCTTGAATTTTCAGTAAATCCTATACACCATTTCCTTGAATCCCTACCCAATCCATTGAACCCATTAATCATCTTATCAAGGGGTCTGGTGAAAAAATATGCAGGAGGTGTCTTAGAGGGCAGCCTTACCTAACCCCTGTTGGCATCTGCAAGCTTTGGGTTATGTGCCCTTTAATTATAAGCCAAATTACAGCTGAGGTGTGCAACTTTTGAAGCCATTTTATGAATATCCCAGGAATTCTGTACTGTTCTAAAGTTTGAAATAAGAAGGGGTGGTACACCCTATCAAAGGCCTTAATCTGGTCCAGGGATATTATACAACTGGTTTTGGCTTGGAAAGAAATGTTGTTTATCACATCCCTAATTATCATAAGGGCATGCTGGCTTTTTCTGTTAGAAATACCATAATATTGGGCAGGTGAGATGAGGGTGTAGCCACCTTCCTCAATCTATTGTTGAGAACTTGAGATTGTATTTACTTATTGAAATGTTTCACCAGGAAGGCACACAAAACAATAAGTTGCTCATTTTCTGGTGCAACCTGTGGGGGGCAATGGGGAGTAGCAACAACAGTTACAGATACAGAAAACAGATACAATATGGGGCATTTGATTCAAAATAAATACATTACATTATATACAACAGTGAGCAGTTCAGACCATTAAAGCAAAGACAATTGAATGCACCAGTAGATGGACACAGAATACATGAGACAGTAAGCCCATCAGATAGTAATGCAGCAGTACAATCATAGTGCAAGATATTTATAAAAATATTTACAGAGCTGCACACTGAGATGACAAGTGCTAGGTGCAAGCAATGGTAGGAATAGGTAGCTGACCAAGATTTAGAAGAGAGGGAAGATGCTAGGTATCCCTTCAGGGTGTAAGAACCCTGCCAGAGAGGAAACAGAGAGGACAGAACATTCAGTTTAAGAGTAGAGGAGGGGAAAAACTGCCGAGACCAAGGTACACCTCCAGGGTGAAGGGAACCCTGCAAAGGGGAGGAGGGGCAGACCTCAGAACAAGGCAGTAGACAAGAACAGTGAAAGTAGGAAAGCTGGTGGCAAGTTACATAACTAGTTACCCTCTCAGGATGCATGAACCCTGCAAGGGGAGCAGATATTGGTGAGCAGAACAGGGTATAGATGGGTTGGGGGGGTTAAAGGTAGTGCAGCAGGGGGAGAAGTAGTTATATAGAGCAGTAGCAAGGGAGTAGGTGGAGGAGGAATGTCCTATTTGTGGGGGGAGAGCATTCCAGGATTTGGGGAAGTGGTAGGAAAAGTCAGTCTGACCTGCAAGGGTAGATCTTCATGGGTCCAACAGAGAACAAGTGTCAGCAGATCACAGTGAGTGAGAGATATGAGGATGTGGGATAATGGAAGAATGAAAGTAGGGAGGAAGTTCACCAAGCCAGAATTTGGAGGTTAATTTGGCAATGTGGGTAAGCCTCCAGTTGGACAGTGGAGGAAAGGCTAGTGTGTGATAGAGGTCACAGTGGTGAGTGCGAGAGGGTGCATCTAGGGCAAAGCGGCAGACGGAGTTAAAGAGGGAGTCCAATTTGGCCAGGGAAGATTTGGGAACAGCACCATAGACTACATCACAGTAGTCAAAAATGGGGAGTATCATCTTCTGGACAAGTTCATACCTCACAGTCAATGGGATGCAGCTGCAGTTCCTGTATAGGGCACCAAGCTTGGTGCACAGTTTCTTCAAGATGGCATCAATATGAACAGAGAAGTTAAGGTGTTGGTCAAGTCAGACCCCAAGGTATCTAAAAGAGGAAGTGTCCTCCAGGGTTGTCTCAACTAGGGTGTGGAAAGAGGGTAAGTCAGAAAGCCTCGAGAGTCTCTACCTGGTGCCGAAGGTTATGGAGACTGTCTTCTTGGCTTAGAGTGAGAGCTGGTGTGACGCAAACCAAAGCTGGGCCTAGTTGAAGTCATGCTGTAAGCTGGTTACCATGGTTAAAGTGTTACTGCCGGAGCTGAAAAAGACTGCATCATCAGCATTCATACGGATGGAGGTAGAGGAACAGGCTGTGGGAAGGTCATTTATAAAGATGGAAAAAAGTAGGGGGCCTAGCACTGATCCCTGTGGGACACCAGTATCAATAGGGAGAGGAGGGAAGGTGGAATCCGAGATTCTTACTGATTGTGTCTTACCAGTGAGGTATGATTCAAACCAGTTAGTGGCAGATATAGCCAGGCCTGCAGCAGAGAGGGAGCCAAGGAGGAGGGAGTTGGAAACAGTGTCAAACACTTTGGCAAGGTCAACAAAGATGGCTGAGGTGATCAGGCCATTGTCCATCTCAGTAAGGATGGAGTTGGTAAGCCTGAGGAGGGAGGTAGAAGTAGAGTGGTTCTTCCGAAAGCCAGATTGGCATGGGGTGAAAAATGAGATATCAGAGAGAAAGGGGGAAAGTTGGGAAAGGACTAAATGTTCTTGTAGTTTAGCACATGAGGGGAGGATAAAGATAGGGCAATAGAGCAGATGAGTCACCACCCTTGGGAAGAGGAATAACTACAGCATGCTTCCAGGAGGTGGGAACTTGAGCTGTCTTGAAGGAAAGGTTTAGGATTAAGGAGATAGGGTAGGCACTAGCAGGAGCAGAGAGGTAGAGAAGTTTGGGATTGAGGTCATCTGGAGATAAACCTTTTGAGGGATTCAGAGAGAGTAGGGCACTTAGAACATCAGTGGGGAGATTTGAGAGAAGGAGGGAAGTCAGACAATGGCATGGGAGTGGGGAAGGGAATGGGTGGGTGGGGGAGGACAGAACACAGGAGAGACTTAGCACAGGAGCTGTAATAGGCATTAAATTCACTGGCTACTAAGCATGGTTCTGATACCAGGGAATTATTGATCTTTAGAACAGGAGAGGAGGGATGAGAAGGAGGGAGAAAAGAGCATGCACCACCCGTCAGAATTTGGAAGGGGAGTTGATGTTTGCGTGGAAGGAGGATTTAAAGTACTCAGACTTGGCCAGACTAGTAGCTTTGGTACATGAGTTACATAGCATTCTGTAAGCAGTATAGTCACTTGGGAGCCTAGATGATTTGTGTTTTTTCCAGGCATGGTCGTGCTCCCGTAAGCAGGCCAATAATTCAGGGGTAACCCAGGGGAGGTGTAAGCCTCGAATGCTGGTCTGTCTGAAGGAAGCAAAGGTATTCCACGTGGAGAGGAATTTATCTTTGAAAAAGGCGACAGCATGGTCAATGGAGGGGGCAGAAGCCATATAGGCCCAATCTGTGGAGGCAAGCCTGGACTGAAGAGGTGCAAGGTCAAGGGATTTAAAGGAGTGAAGCTGGATTGTTTTATGAGGTGTTTTTGGACGATGTACTTTGCGAACCAGGAAGATGGGATTGTGGTCACTTAGTGCATCAGGGAGGATACCAGCCTTGATGACACAGTGAGGGTGAGTGGTGAGGGCCCAGTCAAGGAGGGTGTTGTTATGGGTTTTACGATTATGAATATTTTTAAATCTGAATTCAACAGAGAGATAGGCCTCCAATTTTCAATCTGATGCTTATCCCTAGTTTTGTTCAAAATAATTAATAAGCCTGTGGCAAAGGAGGGTGGAATCTCACTGGAATGAAGGAAGAAAGAAAATACAGATTCTAAGCACTGGGCAAATTCTTTGGAAAAGGTTTTCTACAACTCATAGGAAAGCCCATCTGGGCCAGGAGAGGTCCCACGTTTAAGTGATTTAATGATAAATTCTATTTCAGAGGCACGAATGGGATGGGATAATGCATTTATTTCCATTGGGGGGGCTTCTGTATAGACTGTATTTGTGAATAGCAGATACCTTAGGAGGAGAGGTTATGTTATGAGATTGGATGTGGTTCTGCATAATATGATGTAAACACTTTTATAGTCTCAACACTCTTTCCATCAGAGCCCAGAAGGGTGTTTAGTGAAGAAATTTCCTTTCGTTTTTTACAAGCTTCAAAGGGGTCACCCATTGGAGATTTTTCAGTCCCATATTGTAACATGGCTTTTATAGTTTTGGCCTTGTCATACTGAAAGACCTCCATTTCTCTTTTTATTTGATCAATCTGTTGTGAGTAATCTGATCTGTTTGAGTAGGCTAGGGTATACAAATATTGTAATTGGTTTCTGAGCTGAAGATGTTTTAAAAAGTTATTATTTTCCCTCTGTTTCCCATAGTTCTGAAACCACTTCCTGAGATCTGTTTTAGTATCCTCCCGCCATACTCATATGTTATCATACAAAAACAGAACTGATGTTCTGGCCCACAATAAGCATGATATTTCCTGTTTTTCTATGGGCTCTGAGAGGACTTTAGAGTTCAATTTCCATCTGTTTTTGAGATTGTTGCCCTGAAATTGTGGAAATGATCTTTTTAGTAAAGAGTGGTCTGAAAATTCAGCTGGTTGGGTAACAAATGCTGGTGAGGGGAGACCTTTGGAAATAAAGAAATGATCGATAGTGGAAGTAAGTTTCCCATGCCTATAGGTGAATTTTTGTCCTGACTTAGGAAAAAGATTGCAGTTAATTAAATCAGCCAATTGAATACATTTTTGTAAGGCGTTTGAGTTGCAGTAAATTTTCTTTCCATCAAGGGGTCTGCCACTTACTGGTAATTCACAGTTAAAATTACCTCCCAAGAAAATACTGGTGTTAGTTACCAGAAAAGGTTATAGAGCAGAGATTAGCCCTACCCTCTCTGCCTTGGATTGGGGTCTGTAAACTAATATAACTCTACATGAATGTTCCTTTCATTTCCCATCTAGAATCAACAATCTCACTGGAATGAGGTCTATTAATTTTGTCAGAGTGAAAGAAAAGAAATGGAATAATGTTCCTATCCCATCCATTTTGTCTGGACGGAAGGACCAGTATGAAGGTCCCCAGATCCATTCAGACTGAAATTGATGTACATGATCTAATGAATACACCCATGTCTCCTGTAAAAGGCAAATGTCTAAGTTTTGTTCACGAATATATTGGAACACTGCCAGCCTTTTTCTATGATTTAGAAGACTATGGTTATTCAAAGACTCTAAGCACAGAGGAGACATAAATTCTTAATTTGTTTCTTAGGGGTTATTTTTCCTTTCCTTTTTTTTTTTCCCTTTGTACTCCACTATGTCATTACTGGTTGAGATGTTGTCCTGGTCTTGGGGGTCCACCTCCCCTATTTACATTTCTGATTCCCCCCAGTTGGACGAAAGGACTGCAAAGGGATTTTCTGGTTCAACTTCAGGCTTGATGTTTGGATTGGGGTGGGGTGCTTTGGAGTTCCTAGTAATCCTTTTTCTTGGGAGGTGAGCAGGAGTGGGGAGGAGGAAGATTTCTGTTTCCCAATAGATTCGTCAGGTGACTCTTGATAACAAACTGGGGTAAGGAGGTCAGACTGGGGATAGTCAATGGCCTCAGCTTCTTCCTTGGGAGAATTACTGACTAGAACAACCGTGGGCATGCTTCTGGGTGAAGCACAAGGTGATGTTGGGGTGAGGGGTGGTTAGCCAGAGGATCTCGACTGGTAGCATCTGCAGCATCCTGAGTTTGTTGGATCAGTTATTCTAGGCTGTTACAGGAGGCCTTGTTCTTGGCTGCCCAAAGACACTCTGAAAAGACATGTCCTGTCTCCTCGCATAAACCACATTTAGTGAAATTAGCACATTGGTGACTTATTTGGCCTATTTCGCCGCAGTTGTCGTATCATGGCCTGTCACAGACACTGGAAAGTGGGTTCTAGTACTGCATTTATAACAGGCCCGAGGCTGACCCATGTAAAAATACACACCCCTATTTCTACCCAACAAAAAATAGTTAGGTACATGTTCAGTGCCTGAATCTGTCTGCCTCAACTTAACCTTGTACTTCCATCCTCCTGTCCAAAATGATTCTGAGTCTAAGATAACTTCAGGGGCACTGAGGACCTGACATTTCTGAGATAACCAATATGTAATGTCATTCAAATGGACCCCATCTTTTCTAAACATGACGGTGACAAACTTAATTAATGGCTTGGCTAGAGATATTACCAGAAAGCAGACCACGGGGATTTCTACCTCGTTATAATATTCCAAAAGCTTTAATGCATAGGAGGACCTAAAACTAACATCTTAGTTATCCTCCCCAGAAATATAGAAATATTTATCAAAGCAAATATTTCTGTAGGCGAGAACTGTAAAGAGTCTTTTAATAAAACTTTACCCACAAAGTGTTTGTCTGGCCTTGTCTCCATGCCCCCTTTGTATCTGATCCAGACTGTGCTTCTTCTTGGGGCTCCTTCTTTATGAATTTTTTGAAAGAGGTCAGGAAGCAAAGGCTTTTGAGGAAAAAGTTCACTCTGCAGATCATTCATGGTATAATTATTATTAGGCATTGTTGGGTGCACCATTTCTGAAGAGTTGATACTGATTGGGAAGGGGGTTCTGCCCCAGCATCGAGAGTTTTTTGAGGCTGTGGGAGAGGGTTGTGGTCCTTTAATTGTTCAGTGCCCTCACAATTGGAAAGAGGTTTTGCTGAGTCCTCAGGGATCGAGGAAATAAGTACCTAAGATGGAACTGTTGGGCCCCATTCAGGGAGATCTTGGGAGAAAGCTGAATTTGGGATCCCAACCTGGGCCAGGAAGCCATTTACCATCAGACATATTTTTCCAGCCTGTCTCTGCTAATGCTTTATCTGGTGACCTTTGGTAGAAGGGGTCTGCAATTACAGGGGAAATAGAAAAGGCAGCCTGAATAGAAGTAGTTGTAGATTGTGGTTGGGGCTCCTTCCATGTCTGAGGACAGCCAACCACTGTCTTCATACATCCAGCAGGAATATTTTTTTTTGATAGGGTTAAGGAAGTTAGTTTTTGTTTTATGTCTTCCCTAATAGCAGGTTTGATAGGGGGCCCAGTTACAGAGAAGGAAAACACAGTCATTTCTTTCTGGTTGTAAGTACTTGTTTGATAAGCAATTTTATTTCCAGGAGGGAATGCCTTTGTCCATGAAAGGGTGCTGTCTAAGGTCATAGAATGCAAGCTTTCCTGACATATCTCCTGAGCAGGAGACTCAGAGATCCAAGTATTGCTAGTGTTAATGTCACTGTTTCCAAAATCTTTTCTGGGTGTTACTCCTTCAGTCTGGTGAGAGCCCAGACCATCACAATTCACAACCTAAGGTTTACCACTGCTTACTATCTCCAGCAGCTCTCGGCATGCACTAAGCTCAGTGCTTTCACTGCCAGCCATAACAGTACTTGTAAAAAAATGTGGAGAAGTATTTACCTGCGATGTATTACAGAGAGGAGTCACCTGCCCAGCGGTTTCTTTTGATGTTATTGCATTATTGGGCCCGCTTTGATGGCTGTCAGGAGGACCATGCCCACTGTCAAGAGCGGTCTTGGGCAACAGCTTAGATATTTTAGACTGGGGCTGCTCTTTCATCTGCTGATGTCTCCTTTCTTCAGCTGCAATCTCTGACAGAATTTTTTCCCACAAAGTGGCTTCCTTGTTTACCAGTTTAATTTTTTTCCTCGTTTCCCAACGACTTCTCAGCCAGACTTAAATATTTAGTAGAAACATAAATAATACCATCCTCATCTGGTTTTGTATCAATAAGGGTTTTTCCTTCAGTTTTGACCCCTGGTAGGATGAGAACAGGGGAGGAGGTCGGCTCCCCTGCCTCAGAGGCATCCATCTCCTCTGCAGACCTGGACGAGGTAGCCATCCTAGAATGGCCAGTAATTCCTCTACAGGTGAGTAGGGGAATTTTTATTTGAAAAAGGACTACAAACAGAAAATAATCAAACAAAACAAGACATTAAACCATACATAATATTTTACATCAATAACAAGAAAAAAGAGAAAGAAAATTACAGAAACTTTTAAAACATACACTTCTGTACTATTCTATAACACTCAAACTTTCAAAAGATAATATTTTTTGGTTCAAATATTTTAGTTCAAGGGGGTTTAGCACATTTTCACAGTTTATCCGTAATAACTTTAGCTTCTTATCCTTGTACTTCTTGGCATCTAATGCCCTTAACTTCTGCAAAGAAATACCTGTGTTCCTATATATGTCTACATAAGCCACCTGTTTGTGTTGTGTTACCCACATACAACAGGCCTGCCAGATATAGTATCTGACAATTGCTAGAATTATGTAGAGTTTCCAAGCAACATTGCCTCCACCTTCCCTTAAAATCTCAATACATCAATGTGGTGTATGACAATTTACAAAATAAAGGCTCTCCCATTCCTATGCTAAATATCCCCAAAACAACTTTACATGCTCACACCCTGAAAACGAGTGTTCTTGGGTTTCTGATATCTGTGTGCATGTTTATCTTAAGCAAAACCTGTCTTGAATCTGTTTGTGCTTGTTATTGTTCCTAACACTTAGTTTGCCATATAAACTAAACCAAACAGAATCCAATGCAAAGTCAGGCAATCTTTTTGATTTTAGCATGTCCAAATTGTATTGTATTTTCTCCTGATGGCAATTTTCTAGGGTAATTTCTTCCTTGCTGTCTTTTTGTATGTTGTGTCTGTATATTTATTTTCTGTTTCTAACCTCTACACATGCACCAGAAATATCCCATTTGATGAAATTTTCATTTGTTCTAGACCATACTTGGGTAGCCCAGGAATTCTATGTAGAAGCCCTGGGTTTTTTGTTCCCATATTGTTAAACAGGGGTCAATCCAACTTACTACCAGGTCTTTCCAAATTCTGTTTCCTGATTTTAGAGCATTACTAAAATTATAAGATAAAAAAATACTGCTGAAAAAGGCTCCTAGGTTTATCATGTCTAAACCTCCTTTCTCTAGTTTTCTCTATGTGCTCTCTCTTTTAACTGGATTTAGTCGACTGACCCTTAATGCTTGGAAGAAGATACTGTGTAATGTGACAAGTAAAGACTGCAGAGGAGGAAAAATATAACTAATGTACAAAAAAATGGCAATAGAAGAGATTTTATTAACAAAACCCTTTTCTTTTTTGCAATCTGTTGCCATTTCTAAAGGCTAACCATCCTACTGGCCTTCTGTAGTCCTACTTCCCAATTTATGCTGTGCCATATCCTCCCCTCCAAATGTAATACCTAATATAGTAATATCCCCTCTAGATAATTTCATTCCTGCAAATGTCTCTTTTTCAGGTAGGAGAGTGTCACCAAGTGAAACACATTTACTCTTGGCATAGTTGACATTAGAACCCGACCAATCGGTGACATTTTGAAAGATTTCCATCGCTGCCTCTTCTGTTGCTGTTGGTTCTACGCACAACACCAAATCATCTGCATATCCTAGCATCATAATGGAGGGGGACACTGCAGTGAAGCATAGCCCTGTAGTCTGCTGACTTTGCTCTATTTTCCATAAAAAAACATCTATGCAAAATACATAAAGCAAGGGACTGAGAGGGCATCCTTGCCATACACCTCTTTTTATTCTCACTTCTTTGCCTAACCATCCATTGATGTTAGGAATTAGTGTAGCTTTATCATACATTATTCTAATCCAATTTACAGATTCATCTGGTATCCCATAAGCTTTAAGTACTTTGTATAAATATTGATGTGAAATCTTATCGAAAGCTTTTTCCTGTTCTATTCCTAGTATGTAACCTTGCAAGCCTTTATTCTAAGCTTTCTGAAATATTTCTCAAAGTATAATTAAATCTTTGTACTGGCTTCTGTTAGGTATGGCACAGGCTTGGTAACGGCTGATGACCTTGTCTGCTATGGCCACTAGTCTGCCTAACAGAATCTTGCTTAAAATTTTTAGGTCTATTCAAAATACTCAAAGCCCTCCAATTTTGTATTATTTCTTTCACTCCTTTTTGATAAAATAAAATTAAAGTAGCTACATTCATTGATTTTGTGAAATTCCCTTCTTGCAACATACAGTTAAGGATTATTTCCAGGGTTGAGGCAATTCTTCAATAACAGTCTTATACAATTCTACCCCCATGCCATCATACCCTGGGGCAGAGTCATGTGTGAGTCCATTTATGGCACTTTTTACCTCTTCTATCATAAAATGTGTTATTATAAATGTCCTAACTTCTATCCTGATTTGTCATAAACCTTCCAGCATACTACTACCTTATGTGGTGATGTGGGGGTGTGCTCAAATGTCTCTCTTGAATGTGTTCCCACTTGCTCTAAAATGCCTTTAGGAAAGGTAATTATTTGCCCTGACTTATTTTTGAGCTTAGTAATTATCCTATGGTCTAACCTATCACTACATCCTTGAAATGGATCCATAGAGCCTTTCTTCATATTAGTCCCAAATCTGAGCTCCTGTTCTAAGGATTTTGCCGTATCATATTACATTTCCGAACATCTCCTTTTTGATTTCCATGATTTGGAGCCCATAGTTCTGCCTTGTAGTCTCAGTTAGTGAAATATGTTTTGTAGCTGTGCCCTTAGTTGAAATATGAAATATATTTTCCTGTTGCTGCATAGTTTTTTTTTCTAGAAGAAGTCTCTCCAGGAAAATTTTGTTTCCTCCCACTAAGTGGTGGCATCCTCATAAACTTCAGTTACCATAAGCCTAGTGTGCCATTTCATTTTTCCATGCTGTTCTTATATGTTCATCACTTAACACAGAATTATTTAATCTCCAGGTGTTCTTTCTGCACCTTGGTGTGCCTCCCAGTTAATGCTGAGCATAACAGACCTGTGGTCTGTAAAGTCCCAAGCCAAAACCTTTACTTCAGTAATGGTTAGAACAGCTGAAATAAATATAAAATCTATCCTAGTTGACAATTGGCCTCTGAAGTAAGTATTACTCCCTTTGGGAAAGATTTGCCTATACGAATCTAGTAGTTTAACATAAACAAGAATGTTATTTAGGGCAATGATGTCACAGAAAAGTTTGCCCATTTTTAAGCCTCTGTCTGATTTGTCAACCCCACAATTAAAGTCTCCAGCCCAGATCAATAATCTGGATGTAAATATGTATGGCTGTATCTGCCTAAATAATGCTGCCCTGAGAGCCTTTGTTTGAGGGGGCGTAAATGGTAATAATTCTAAACCTCTCTGCATGTAATGAAAAATCTAACGTTAGGGCTCTGCCAGGTTTAATGTCCACTAGTCTAGAGACCCGAATGTTGGAGTTATTTAGTAAAATCCCTACACCAACACAGAATTCCTGGCCTATAGACCCAAAGGCTGACCCTTTTGTCCATAGCTTAGATGCTTGCTGTAGTTCTAAATTTGTTTTAATTCTAGTGTCCTGTATGCAGATAATATCACACTTCTCCTGTACTAATGAGCTCAGCACTGTGACCATCCTTGTATGGCTTTTTATACTACAGTATTAACATTAATGGTCATGGTGGTAAGGGAACTCATCAATATGGTGAGATAAGAGGGAGAAAATTATTACTCAAAACATCAAGGAGTTTTACCAAACATTCTCCGTCTTGTTCTTTGAGTTATGTAGAATGTCACCCCCTTTCCCTTCAGTGTCTGAAGTAGCCTCTGTAGTGGCAGAAGTTACTGAGGAGGAGTCAGACATCTCACCCCTGAATCTTCTTCAGATGTGTCTGTGGCTAAAGCAGAGAATGTGTTCCCCTTCCTCCATGGATCTGTGGTACTCCCTGTTCGCTTTGAGTCTCTAGTGGTTTTACTAATTAGTGCCTTTCCAGACCTGTTCCTTTTCTTGGCAGGAACCTTCTGGGATTAATTTTCTTGGCTGGGAGGAAGGGGGGGGCATGACCGTTCTTCTGAGTTGCCAAAGTTTGCAGTGTCAGAGCCTAGTGAAGTGGGAGTCCTTTCTGTCTGATTCTCAGAATTATCCTGATCCTTCTCACTCTGGATATCCCTTCCCCCTCTTGCAGGTGGCTCTTCACTAGTGGGGGGGGGCGGGTAGGGGCATGGGAAACAGGATCAGGTCTATTTGCCGTTCTCTGGGCCTGCAACTGCTGTGCAATGTTAATTAAATCCTTCCTGTGAGAGGCTGTCTTCCCTGTTATGAGAGGCCAAGGGACATTTGCCTTACCAATGCCCTATATTCTCACAGAGATTATATTTAAAGAGATTTACACAGGCAGGAGACAGGTGGCCATATTCTAAGCGATGGTTGCATCTAGGCATGTAACACACAGAACTGAGATGCATATGAGAACTGCATTTAAAACAAGATTTAGGCTGGCCCATGTAAAATTGTACCCCCTATCTTTACCTAAAAAGAATGTGCTGGGCAAATTTACTGGACCATTGTTTGTGGAATAAAGTTTAACCTTGATTTTCCAGCCCCCATTCCAAATTTGTTTACTGTTTAATATGGAGGCTGGTTTATCCAGAACCTCACATCATTGTCTGAGCCAGGAAAGGATGTCCTCTGCATGAGCACCCTCATTTCGAAACATAACCATGATGAGTTTGATGGCAGGTTTCGTTAGAGGGATGGCCAAGTAGGGAATCCATAGGGGAATATTTTTCACTTTGTGATATTGAGCCCAGAACCTTTGCAAACTGGACACAGTTTTAGAACTAATGTCATAATTACCATTCTTAATATGAATTAAGGCAAGTATTTCCAAAGAAACAAATGCATAGACCCTTTCAATAGTTGTTTAGCCACATAAAACCTGTCTGGGGGATTTTCCATGCCTGCCTTGAATATCAACCTAACAGCATTTTTTCTTGGGGTAGGCTCCCCTTTATTCGGAAACAAGTCTGAGAATTTGAACATGGTGTTTAAAAAGCTTGTTTTGGATGGGTCCTGAAATATTTCTTCAGAAGGACTCATCCTGTTAAAAAAATCAGGCTGTGTGTCTGTAGGATTAAGAGAGTTAGCACACATCAGTGCAGAAGTCAATTCAGTCACTAGTTTGTTGGAGCCCTTTGTTTGAGTGTCTTTACCTGCGTTGTGGAGCTCTGTTTTTGTGTTCACCACTGCAGAGGTGGTAGCTACTTGAGAAGAATGGAGCTGATTAGCAAATCTTTCTACTTCTTTATTGCTGGGATCAGGTATCCATTGACCACCTTCTGTCTGCAACCAGCCTGCTCCTTGCAATGCTTGAGCAGGTGACCAGGATTTGTCAAGATCAGTTAAGTCTATTTTCCCTTCATCTGTAGTTGCCGATGGGTTATTTTGCAGCATAGTGTCTGCGTTTGGTTTAGCACTTTTAGAATCAGCGATTCGTGGGTTGACGTTGTGCTTGTGGAGGTCTCAGCAACTTTCTTAAATGATGTTTGTTTGCCAGCATTAGGAGGGTGCAACAGACCAAGGTGCTGTCCTTTGTTAGCATTTGCAGAGTTCTTGCTTCTGTCCTGTTTTTCTGGCTTTTGGCACAGAGCGGATTGCTATTTAAAGCTACCAGCCGACAACGGGCCATTTCCTTCAGTTTCAACACATTTTCCAGTGGTATCTTTTGTTGTAGCCATGTCATCACTCAGCTGATTGTGCTTTGATGAGTCAGTGGAACCCGTTGTTTCTGTGACAGAGTGCAGAGCTGTTAATTCGGCTTGCATAGCTTCCACTTTTTATATGCACTTTCTTTTTCCACTAATTCCTGCAACAATCTTTCTTTATCTTTTATGTTTAATTTCTCATGTCCCACACTTAAAGGTACCTGTTCATTGTTCTGTGTTGTCTCTTGCTGAGACCAGTCCATTTCTGAGTCAAAATAGCATACTGGAACATCATCCATTTCGGTATTGAACTGCAGATTTTTTTAACCTCTAGTGTCATAAAAACAGGGGAGAAGGCCATCTCCCCTACCAGATCAGCACTTCCTCCTCCTCCTCCTCCTCTGTATGGCTCCAAACTGGGTCCCTCCATCCTGTCTACAGGAAGTGACAGCACCCCTGCAGGCAGTGTAGGGGAACTTCCCCAGTGCCCTGGCCAAATTTCCCCTATTCACTGAAAATACTACCAACAGCTTAATCTGGTTCAAGGTCAGTTGGCATTCATCTGTATCCCCCTCCCTATGTCTACTGCACTTACCCGGTCAACAGAAACTAAATAAAAAATAAATAAATAAATTGAATAAAATACATTGTAGGACAGTTTCCCTTGCTTTGAGACTAATAAATAAATAATAATAAAAAAATAAAATAAAATATTAACAAGAAAATTAGATTAATAATTAACACCAAGCAGATATTATTTGATTTTATTTTAATACAGCCCTATGCTCTGAAGAAGGGACACTTAGTCCTGAAACATCAGCACAATAGACAAATAAATCAAACACATAGTTTATACAAGTCAAAAAGGATTATAGATGATTGTGCATATGGAAATTTTGGAATTAATTTTGGAAGAATAAAAAAGAAAAGGAAAAGTGTTAAGTGGGTTGAGTGCCTTACTAACATTTGATTGACATCAGTTTTATTTTTTAGGGTCTAGTGAAAGGTTTTTAGTGGGTAAAGGTGGCAGTGATGCTTGTGATGGCAGGCAAGTTCTTGGATATCAGATGATTGATTTGCTAGTTGTGTAATGTGAAATTTACCATTTACTACCTGTAGACCCCAAGATACAGTAAATTGCACCTAAGAAACAGCTGTATGTCACTATTATGCCATCTTCAATAACCCCTCCCCCGGGCTGCCCCCATGCAGAAGCATGTCACACTGATGTGCTGTTGACCCAAGTTTGGGAGCATACACGGGGAGTCATGATCAGCATGGCCAGGGCTGTGGAATGCTGCTGAAGCCAGTGAAGGCTTGCAGGGGAGGGGGACACCTGGGTTCTGGTGTTGCAACAGACCCTCATGTTGAGCCCAGGAGCCTGTTCCATTGCAACAGGTTTTCATCTGCTCAAAGCACACTGCAACATCAGAGGCATGGCAGAATATCATGGAGAGGGACAATGAGGGGAAAGGAGAAAAAACATAAATACATGTGCCTCTAGCCAATAATGGCTGCCGGCTACCTTGGGCCCGCCTTTGTGTGGATCCCCACTGGCTTCAATGGTGGTAGGAGCAGTTTAAAGGGCTGGGTGTGGCTAGCAGATGCCTGAAGGGAGGAGTAGGTGGTGGCTCAGGGGCCAAACAGCTATATAGTAAAAAGAAAAAAGAACAATCTTTTCTGATTTTAAATCACTCGGAACACCTTGGTTGCTATTGTGATTTTATTGGTGTGCCACAAACTGCACCCAACCCATCATTCCAAAATAAAATCAACACCACTTTCAATAATATCTGTAGATGTGTACTACCTCTGCCTGATATGGCCTGCCACTGTCTGCTTTCACACATAGGGTGGGGCTGTCCCTCCACTGCTTGGTGGAACTATCATGGGCCTGTCCTGTTGTTCAATCTAGTCTGAAACAATGCCCATCTGAATTTAATGAACTTGGTACTGAGCCAAAACCTCCATTTCCTTCAAACAACATCTACAGAAATCTACATCTACATCTTTCTGGTCCAGTTAGCTGAACCCTGTGCAAGATACGGAGCCTTCTTTCACCTAGGCCCAAAAACTGGAAACAACATCTCCTTGACAATGAGACAATAACACAGTGCACAACACAAGCAGTAAAACATGCCAGAGTGGAGGTTACAGTGAGATAACTGCCCTCCCAGGAGTGTAGTGAAGCCCAACATTGCAGTATGAAACTGACAAGACCTCTGTAAATGCAGGAGTGACCTTGCCAAATCCATCTGCCTATCCTCTGTTTTAAAACCTGACTGGCACATTATTGCCCTTCTACATTTACAGTGCGTACATAACATACTGTACGTTAAAAGGTTCAACAAGGGAAAATGTATTGCGATCTTTCTACCTAGAGCAATGTTTTGTGAATGCAAACTATGTCCTGTCTTTCCACCAACTATAATGTTCTGTCAACCTAACTGTCAGCTACTGTATCTCTTACTTTTGTGCCATGCATATACAGTATCCATTCCTGGGACATGGCTGAAAAGAGGAAATATTTTAGGTCAAAAAATAAAAAAATAAAATAAACATAGTAGCAAATAAAAATAAAATAATAAAAATAGCAATGATGTAGTGATTTAAGGTTCCATGTGATATGGGCAAAGGAAATACGGTGAGTAGAAAACAGCAAGGGACAAACGATGAGGAAGCAAAGGGTGACCATCACTATGCAATGATGACTGAAAGGGCAAAAATACAGTTTCACCTGTTATCGGGGGGCCTTGCCCCCTGCACCTGCTGATGTGGGGGCTTCACCCCCACACCCTCCTTTCTATAGATAATTTACTTGGGGGGAGGAACTTGAGGAAGGGCTGAAAGCTGCTGGTCGCCTTTTTCATTGTTGCCGTTATTCCAGGTTACTCTTTTGCACACTCTGTCTTCGTTTCGCCATAAACACAGTCACCTTTTACCCTTCTCCTATATGGTGGGATGTCATGATTTAATGTATCAATGTCCTTCTTAATGTTAGATTTCAGATTTGATCACTTTTTCTTTGTTCAGCCTTAAGTCATTACAAGTTAACAACAATAAATACAATTGGCACACAGCAATATTACATTTGTAATAGTGCACATAAATATGTCTTTTCTGTGGTTGAACATTCATGGTCACTATTCGTGTTCAGCAAGTGAGTGGAACAGCGAAGTAGTGGAATAGGTGACTGGTGTTGTAGGTGTCGGCAGGCATCAGCAGAAGGAAGCAGAGAAGTGGGGGATTCTGCCTGTTGACTAGGCTAGGCACCTGCTTACCACTGTGTAGCATTCACTGTTGGGAAGGGTGAAACGTCAAAGGTAGGCCAAAATGGGAAACAGCAGCAACACCCTATTTAGGGTAGGTGTATATAAAGATTTAAACAAGGTACAAGGGAGCACAAATAGAAATAAACAAAAAAGGGGAAACTAGAAACACCCTATTAGGGTATGGGCACAAAAGCATCTCCTGGTAACACAGGAGAATAGAGGTTGAGAATGCTTGTAGCAGTGCAATGCAGTGGTTGTGGGTCAGAAGTTGTCAGAGAGACCTTCTGGAGACTGCAGTGCTGCCCCATCTGTACATACCTCTCTGGGTTGAGGGAGGAGATTGCTAGACTCCAGACTGAGTTGGCTAGGATTCAGGGGACCTCTTCCTCCATCCCAGAGGCCACCACGTCTGCCACTATTACCTCAGAGGATACCAGAGAGGAGGAATGGCTGGACTATGGTGGACTCTGGAAGGGTGGGGGTGGTGGGACAGAGGCACATTCCTCATCTGCTACAACTACAAAATACCTATGCCACTCTGCCGGGGTGAAAAGAGGAAGCACCTGCAGTAGTGACCAAGGGGGATGTGAGGGCCCTCCATAGTGGAGTTCACAAGGAGGGTAGTAGAGGACCCCAGAGGAGGAGGAAACAACTTCTCATGGGGAACTCAATGGTGAGGGGGCTAGATTTGGGAATAGGAAGGGGGGGAAGCAGGTTAGGTGCCTACCCAGTGCCATGGCCCGAGGAATGAGAAGTGGATCCTAGGGATAGCTAGGGCAGTAGTACGGTAGGGAGAGCTGGATGTCACTGTCAACCTGGGGATTAATGATCTGGCTAGGGATGGGTTGGGATAGTGCAGGGGGAGATTAGGGAGCTGGGGAGGTGTCTTAGACAGGTAGTTTGCTCAGTGGCTTCGCTGAGGTACTGCCTGTTTATGACAGGGGACAGAAGAGGGAACTCTGCACCAGGAGCTGCAACTCATGGTTGAAGGAACAGTGCATAGAGGGAGGGCTACATTGGGAACTGGAGACCCACCTGGGAGGATAAGGGCCTATACAGGGGTGATGGCCTGCATCCATCTGGGAGGGGAACCACAGTCCTCGGTGGATGGTTTAAATGTTACTTTGATGCACATTTAAACTAGCCAGGGCTGGGTGGGTGGCAGAAGGAATCAGAGAGCCAGAAACTGACCCCCCCAACCAGGCTGAAGTAGAGAGTAAGGAGAATCCAAGAGGAGAGGACTCCACCAGGGGCAAATTAATAAAGGGAGCAGCATGGTAGCGATAAAGGGAGAAAGGAACAAGAGCTTTAAAGAGAAGTGGGAAGGAGGGAGGGCAAAAAGGAAAAAAGGGGGGCAACAAGCTGAGTGGAAACAAAATCTGTAAGGACATGTGTATGAATGCTAGAAGCATAGGAAATACGTTTCCAGAACTACAGGCCATCACGGCAGAGGCTGACCAGGATATTGTGGCCATTACTGAGTCATGCTGCACTGAAAACCATGATTGGGACATGGCTATACTCTGTTCAGGAAGGACCAGAAAGGAAGTAAAGGAGGGGAAGTGGTCCTTTGTATGAGGGAAAACATAAAAGCTATGGAGATACAGGGAATACAGGGGGAGGCAGAAGTACTGTGGATCTCTCTGGAGATGGGGGTGGAGTCATTATTCACACAGTACTGATCTAAAGACCTCTAGCACAGGGGGAGGAATTACATAAGGTACAGGTGGAAACCACTGGCAAGATGGCAGAAAAGGGGGAGGTGCTGCTGGTGAGGGACTTCAACCTGCTAGATGTGGATTGCAGCCTCCCAGCAGCAGCTTCAGCTAGAAGCGGGGATATCCTGGGCCCTCTGCAGGGGGCATTCCTCAGGTAATTAGTCAGTGAACCCACTTGTGATGAGGCAATGCTGGACCTGGTACTCACTAACAGGGACAGTGTTGCAGATGTCAAGTTGGGAGGCTACTTGGGGACCAGTGACCAATGTATAGTGGAGTTCAATGTCAGGATGGCTGTGGAATCAAACCACGTAAGGGTGAGGGTCCTGGATTTCAGGAGGGCAGATTTTAAAAAGATGGGTGAATGCTTCAGGGATAACCTAGCAGGGGTGGGTGACCTGGGGGGGATGGAGGAACAGAGGGTAAAGATAAAAGGGAGCATAATAAAGGCAACAAACCTCTGCGTCAAACAAGTGAGCAAAAGCAAGAGGAAAAAGAGACCACTATGGTTCTAGAAAGAGGTAGCTGGAAAGATAATAGCTAAAAGAGCAGCATTCAGAAGGTATAAGGAGATACAGAGGGAGGAGGATAGGGAAGTGTATTGGGGGAAACAGAGGGGAGCAGGGAAAGCAGTAAGGAGGGCAAAGGTGCAGACTGAAGAGAAAATAGTTCAGGAGGTAACAAAGGGGGGAACACATTTTTTAGGTATGTAAGTGAAAAGAGGAAGACCGGGGTGGGATTGTAAGGTTAAAAAGGGAAGGGGCCGGGTCTGTGCAGAGGGGGACCAGGAAAAGGCAGACATCCTGAACAAATAATTTTGTTTAGTGCTCACAGAGGAAGGAGGAGGGGAGGGGCCACAAACAAGTAACAAAAGCTATGGAGGGAGGTAGGTCGACACTAGTCTGTTTTTGGAGGGAAGAATACTGAAGAGACTCTCTAATCTGAATGGGGTCAAAGCAATGCGGCCAGATAGGGTGCATTCAAGCATATTGAGGGAGCTCAGAGAAATACTGGCTGCACCTCTAACAGTTCTATTGAACAGATCACTGGAAACAAGAGTGGTTCAGGAGGACTGGAGGAGGGCAGATGTAGCCCCACAGTGCAGAAGCAATAGCAGGGAGGAGGCTGGCAATTATAGGCCTGTCAGCCAGCCATTGGTGGTAGGAAAGTTAATGGAATCATTGCTGAAGGAAAGGATTGTGGAATATCTTGAATCCAGTGGGCTACAAGACCCAAGGCAACATGATTTCACAGGGGGGAGGTCATGTCAAACAGATCTGATAGATTTATTTGACTGGGTGACCAAGGAACTAGATCAGGTGAAGCAGTGGACATGGCTTACCTAGATTTCAGTAAGGCGTTTGACACCATTCCACATATGAAATTAGTAAGCAAGTTGGGTAGCTTAGGGGTGGGTCCAAAGGTGGTAAACTGGATAAGAAATTTGTTAAGGGATAGGCAACAGAGGGTAATGGTAATGACCACCGGGATGCCTCAGGGATCAGTGCTGGGACCAGTCCTCTTTAATGTCTTTATAAGTGACATTGCAAAGGACCTGAAAGGGAATTTCTGCCTCTTTGCAGATGACATCAAAATCTGCAATATGGTGGACACTGGGGGGCAGGGGGAATGGATGACAGAGACCTGAGAAAACTAGAGGAGTGGTCAAAGGTACAGCAGCTGGGTTTCAATGTGAAAAAGTGCAAAATAATGCATTTAGGGCACAGAAACCCAGGAACAGAGTACAAAATGGGTGGAATGGTATTGGCAACCACCAAGCAGGAAAACAGAAACATGGGGTAATCATATTAGATAACCTAAAGGTGGCCAGGCAGTGCAACACGGCAGTAGTGAAGGCGAGTGGAATGCTGGGGTGCATAGGGAGAGGTATTACCAACGGAAAGAGGGAGGTGGTTCTACCCCTGTGCCGATCATTGGTAAGACCCCACCTAGAGTTTTGTGTCCAGTTCCAGAGACCACATCTCTGGAAGGACCTAGAGGGGAGGTGGTCCAAAGGCGGGCAACTAAAATGTTGCAGGGTCTGCATTAAAAGCTCTATGAGGAGAAACTAAAGGACCTTAATATGTACACCCTGGAACAGAGGAGGGAGAGGGGAGATACGGCATGGACTTTTAAATACTTCATGGGAGTAAATAAGGTATAAGAGGGGAGTATTTTTCAGAAGAAAATGTGCTCAAGAACAAGGGGACATATAGGAAGCTGGGGGGGGTAATTCAGGAGAGATGTGGAGAAGTACTTCATAGAAATAGTGGTGGATCCCTGGAACAGCCTTCCAGTGGAGGTGGTGGGGGGTGAAAACAGTGCTGGAGTTCAATAATCAATAGGATAAGCACAAGGGAATTATAGTGGAAAGGAAGGGGAAGGGAGAAAGAGCTGTTTATCGGGCACAGTCTGCGGTAATAGTTTAGGCAGGGAGAAATGGACAGACTTGATGGGCCAAGCAGTCCTTATCTGCCACCAAATTCAATGTTTCTATGTTTCTATTCTCTTTTTGTCCTTAACACAGCTTCAATATTGTTGGCTACCATCAAGGCACTGTTAACAGTAAAAGGGTTTAATATGATTTCCAAACAATCTCATAGAAATTACTACTATCTTTGTATCGCAGCTCTGAGATAAAAAAATGTCTCCATTTTGTATATAATGGTCAATGGAACATAATATGAAATAATTTTGCATTATGCCCAAGATTACAATAGCAGTTCACATCTTGCTTTTCCCTTATATTACTGTATCTGGCCACCACTGTTTTTAGGCAGATACATTTTAACCTGCAGCTAATAATTTAACATCTTACCCTAGCTGGAAGAAGTAACTGCAGCTTCTTAGTGTTAAATACAGCTCAGCAATCGTGATCCTGCTGTACAATATATGTAGAATATCTAGGGTGAAATCCAAGCTGCCAGTTATTAAGTGGTCTAGCATGTTTACCTACCTACATATTGTACCAACCTACCTATCTACCTACTCACCCCCCTACCTACTGCATCAATCTAACTACTGTCCAGTCTACCTACCTTCCTATTTCCTTTCTGTACAAACCTACCTTCCCACTTACCTACTTCTTGTACAACCTACCTACCTCCCCACCTACCTATTGAACCACCCTACCTACTATCCAACCTAGCTACCTATCTACTGTACCATTCTACCTATCCACTTACCTACCTCTTGTATCAACCTACCTCCCTACTGTACCAACCTACCTGCCCACCTACCTACCTATTCACCTACCTACTGAATGAACCTACCTACTGTCCAACCTACCTACCTACTGCACCAGCCTACCTATCCACTTACCTACCTACTGTACCAACCTACCTACCTCTCTACTGTACCATCCTACCTACCCACCCACCCACCTATCTACCAATCTACCTACCTACTGAACCAACCTACCTTCTATCCAAACTCCTGACTTACCTACCTACCTCCTGTACAAAACTACCTACCCACTTACCTACCTCCTGTACCATCTTACCTACCTCCATACTGTACCAGCCCATCTATCTACCCACTCACCCACCTAACTGTACCAACCAACTTACCTACTTACATGCATACCTACCTACTGTACCAACTTACCTACCTTCCTACATACTGTACCAACCAATCTACTTACCTTCTTACTTACATACCTATCTACAGTACCTACCTTTTGTAGCAACCTACCTATTTTCTTCAAAGGTTTTGACATTGTTTTCCTTTACATTTAATATTAAACCTCATTCCTTCTCCTTAATGCACTTCCTGAATTCCATAATCAAGAACTTG
The DNA here is from genome assembly GCA_016271365.2 of Neoceratodus forsteri. Taxonomy (NCBI): domain Eukaryota; kingdom Metazoa; phylum Chordata; order Ceratodontiformes; family Ceratodontidae; genus Neoceratodus; species Neoceratodus forsteri. The sequence continues at coordinate 468,174,074 of CM028134.1, read as the reverse complement.
TTACACACACACACACACACACACACACACACACACACACACACAACACATTTATACCATGCCTGATATTCTCTAATGAGGCTCACACAGTATTTACTAATGCAGGCACTTTAAATCTTTTAAATCTTGATGGTTTTGTTCATTATGCGTATTGGTATTGCAGCCAGCTGTTTGGTATGCATGCCATACACTGTATTCATCTAAGTGGAATTAAAATATGCTAATAGATTTTGATCTGCAGGCAAGGAAGGAAAGGAAAGGAATTTTGTTTCATATAGCACCTCTCACACACACATACTGTATCCGAAGATGGTAAAAGCCACTTCGGATAACAGCTGACATCAGATATTTTAGGGTCATACTGTATCCCAAAGTGTCTGAAGTTAATGAAAGCAGAAGGAGGTTAACAAACACATACTGAGAGTAATCACAGAAGTGCAGTGGAGAGATGGAGGGAAAATGACTTGCTCAAGGTTACACAGTGAGTAAGTGGTGGTCTTGGTATTTAAGCCTGAATCTCCAGATGCTGAACACTGTGGTCTAACCACAAAACTATATTGCCATCCTCTTGATTTGCTAGTAGAACAGATCTTTCTGTTTTCTTGTCAGGTAGGTTTTCCTTGTTGACAGTCATACTCATTCAGATTTGTCAGAGCTAGTTATAAAAATAGCAAACAACAACAACAACAACAAAAAAGAATTCTAGAACAAAACAAAATAAAGACAGTCTATAAGAATGACTAAAATATATCAATCACCCTCAGAAAACCAAAGGATGAATCTTCATATTTTCTTATAAACAGTGGCCTGTATATGATACCATGTAGTACCCAGGCTACTTATTACACCGGTGAAACAAAGAAACAAAAAAATAATTTATTAGTTAGAAGGGAGAAACTTCAGAAGTTGAATGTAATGTCTGAATGGGGAAAATGCACTAATACAAGGACACATCAGCAACAGACAGAAGGCAAACGCAGTAACAAATAAAAGAAAATAATCTGAGAGGCGAGTCATAGTAACATAATAATTTAAGGTTGAAAGGAACTCCAGGTCCATCATGTCTGCCCCTTCCCTTCCCTTCCTCATAAGGAGGGATAGCTAAATATGCTGTGCAAACATATTCAATTTATAGGGATTTCCCTGTCCACTCTACTACCTCAGGGTGCCCTATGATTCTCTTTGTTAGCAGAAATTTGTCCAGACTTACCCTGAAGGCTTGCACTGTCATCAGGCCCACTGTCTCTGCTGGAAGACTGTTCTATAGGTTTGCATTACTTAAGAGGAGTGCCTCATAACATTAACCTTGAATCAACCACCTTTGACCTTCAGGACCTGTCCCCATGTCCTGTGTGATGTGCTAGTCTCTAAATCAAGTTGCTTTATGAGTCTGTGCTACATTTATTAAATACATGTTTCTGCTTGCTCTGGCCATAGTGTACTCCAGCTGTTTTTTTTCCTAGTTGTGACTTGTGTTACCTTGTGTGTGGCTGGCAGCACCTGTAGAGAATGAATGGGTGATGTCTTGCCTTTTTCTCTCCTCCTAACATTACTCATGAATTATTAATCTCTAAGCTTCAGGGCATGTCCCTGTGTCCTGCTGGTGGACATCAGATTTAACACCAAGAAGTGCAAAATGATACACATAGCGAACAAGAACCCCAGGACAGAATATTGGAATGGAGGGTACTCTGGGCACTAGTGCTGATGAAAGGGAACTGGGAGTCATCAAAACTGACTCCCTTGAATAATCTAGCCAATGTAACAAGGCCTACAACAAGGCAGCCAGGATGTTTGGGTGTATTGTGAGCAGGCCTCTAGAATCTCATGCGTCGAGAATTTTATGAGAACTTGCAATCTATCAGAACTTCTTGGTGCCGTAGAATTCACTCTTCTTGTTGATTTTTATTAATATTTCTGTTTTCCATAGAATCTGATTCCTTCCCTCTTTATATCCTAAATCCCCTATATATTCAGAATGTGCTGTTATCATTGCTATAACATCATACATTAGCTAATGAAATGGCTGCATTCTGCAACAGAAATGAACAGTCACTTATCTACCACAGCTCCCACTGCCAGAGATGGTGGCACAGCGCATCAGGCACAGTGATATTTGCTCAATCTGCACTACAGCCTAATACAATTTTCAGTCTTACATTATTGCACTAGGGCCAACTTAAACAAAACCTTGTCAATAGCACAGACCTGTTAGGTCCATACCTCACTTTGTACAAACCTATTTGTGCCTTTAAGGTATAGAGATGCCATCTGAAATGAATAACTGGTAAAATTAAACTGTCTTTTTAAGAAAAATAAAGTAATTATGTCCAGAAAAGTGGAATATAATAATGTGTAGACCTGTTGAAAGAATAAACCTGTTAAATAAATAATTGCATTGTACGCATTTTTGCCAGGGTTATTAATTACATATTGTCATTGGTTGATAGAATCACCTAAAAGTTATGGAGAAATGTTGTGTGCAGGGACAGCTGTTGGGCCAGAGGGTAGCATGCTGTGTTTCCGTGCTGGCAACTCAGGTTTAGAGATTAGCTCTGGGAGTTGTCTGAGCAGCACAAGGATTGGTGGAACGTATCATTGCTCGAAGCCTGGGAAGGTATGGTGCAGTGTTCTGTCATATGGTGGACACATTGTGCTGGTCTGGAGAGCTCTATCTCACAACTGGTTCACATGCATGTCATGGCCTGATGGTGTTATGCAGTGTGTCAGGGAAAGCAGGTTGACATCAGAAATGAGTTTTGCTATTTCATTTCTAATGGGACCTGTATGAATGATGATGCAAGTTCGTGGAAACTAAAAAAAATACACACACACACACACACACACACACACACACACACACAGTATCTCTGTCTCTCTCACCACACACACACACACACACATTTGTATGTATGTTACAGATTGCATATAAATATATAAGTGATACACAGTGGGAACCTCATGAGTGGTGTAGAAAGCACATACAAATATATAAGTGATAGACAGTGGAGACCTCATTAGTGGGATGATGGCATGCATATAGAAATACCTTATTTATCACATAAGATCCCCTCTGCATATGTCATTTATTTAACAGGCTAGGACCTTAAGGGAGAGACATTTGTTTTGCTTTTTTAGGCATAAAATTATTTTTATAATTCTGTTATTTTTTGAACTAGTGTTACTGTGCTTTCCACCACCCTGATCGCTATAAAAACTGCAATGAAAGTGAAGTCAGGATGACAAGCTGACACTGTGATATGGTAGTTTGTTAGTGCCGCAGAACTTCAGCAGAAATTACAAACCACTGCTGCAGAAGTTCTGTGGCAAATGGTAGTCTTGCCACAGAACTTGGTCCCACTGTGCCGCAGAAAAGTAGGGGCCCTGATTGTGAGTGGCTTCATTAGCAGGGGAAGGAGGGATTTCTGCTTCTCTTTAGAGCTCTGGTGAGGCCACTCCTGCAGTACTGTGCCCAGTGCTGGAGTCCCCACCTAAAGAATGATAGGGACAGGCTGGAAAGGGTGCAGCGTAGAACAAACAAAATGATTCATGGCCTGTAGGACAATTCCTATGAGGATCATCTTAAGGCACTGATCACATACTTGCTGGAGGCCAGAAGGGGAGGGGCAACACAGAGACTATCAAGTTATTGATGAACTATTCACCAGGAATAGCTAATCTAGAACACGGACAGGGGCATGAGGGAAGCTGCTGTGGTGGGGGCGGGTGGGTGGGAGTCAGAAGGATGTGAGGAAATTCTATTTTACAAAAAGAAGGATTCAGCCATATAACAGTCTGCCAGCTGAAGTGGTGGGTGCCAAAATATCAACAGCTTCAAATACAGTTGTGACAGACTTAGAAACCTAGTGCCCCAGCTCACTGTTAAAGAGAAAACTGAAAAGTTTATTTTGACAACATCTTTGGACACCCATAGCTCAGCTTTCTTTCAATTTTGGATTCTGAAATTTGGTACACTTATTCAAACTAAGAATACACGTATGCCTGCTAAATGCAGTAGTATTTGGAGATGTACTTTAAAAATTAGACTAAAATAACTTAAATTTATAATTTGGCTAAATTCTGTGAAATTCCACAGAATAGGAATTGTAATTCCACAGGCATTCCATCAACAGAATTTTGTATTCTGCACATCTCTAGTTCTAAAATCTCAGCTCTAGTTCTAATATCTCTGTTCAGTCTTAGCTGTTCAGTTTTGTCGATACCCTTGAGTATGCAAAAGACTGAAATAATGTCCCCTCTCAGCCTCCTTTTCTCTAAAGTGAGCACATTAAGGGCCATCAGTCTCTCTTCATAGCTTTTGTCCCCAAACCCCTGAATATTTTGATGGCCCTGTATGCACTTCTTGACCACATCATTTTTTTTTTTTATGTGAAGGATCCCAGAGTGGTACATAGTAGGAGGGTCTGATCAGGGCCTTGTAAAATGGCAGGATTATCTCTCCTCTGTGCTGGCCAACCCCTTTTAATGCACCCCAGCATTCCGCAGGCCCTATTGAAAGTGGTCACGCACTGCTTGTCATGCTTCAGCCCCTTGTCTTTTATGATTTACAGGTCATTCTCTTCCTCTGCTGCAACAAGGGCAGCCACACACTGTTGCACCTTGGATTTGGCTACTTTGAATCTGTGACTACAGGAGTTAGACCAATCACCCAGCTTTTTCAAATCCTCCTGAAGTTTTTTTCCCATTCTCAGTGAAGTCAGCCACTCAGACCAAATTCATGTCATTAGTGAATTTAAATGGGAACTAAAGTCAAAATTTACACAAAATACGTTGTGCAGAGTGTTTTGATTTGTAGATGTGGTCCTAGTGTGTCTTTTCCTTTGTTTCCTGCAAGGAGCTTTTTTTTTAATTTGCCTGCTAGTTTTATGGCCAATCGGGAACTCCATGTTCACATTTTTTATGGCTCTTCTTTTTCCAACAGTGCCTCCCGTCCCATTCGACAGTGAAGTATTTAGGACCATTGATTCAAAAGAGCTTTTTTGTCACATTTTTGTCAGTAGAACTGTGATTTTGAGTAACCCTCCTTGTCCAGGGAGCCCTAATGAAGGCTACATTTACAAATAACAAACATCTGAGAGATAATTGACTGATTGACTGGGCTTTTCTATAAGGAAACAGCTATAGTCTTTTCTAATTATAGGGTAGGGTAGGATAGAATAGAATAGGATGAGGTAGGATAGGATGGGATAGGTTTATATAAGATAGGATATGATAGGAACTTCATTTATATAGTGCTTTTTCAAGGCTCAAAGTGCTTTACAATACAGAAAACATTTAAATTACAGATAATATATTATCATAGCAGAAAAAGATCTCAAATGTTACAATAAATATGTATATATCTCTTGATATTACTAAAATTTATCAGTCTACTAAAAAGGCCTCTCTAAACAGCCATGTCTTTAGTTGAGGCTTAAAACATTCAACCGAGGGGGAAGAATGGATTGTTTTCAAGATGGCATTCCAGAGTCTTGGAGAAGCTACAGAAAATGCTCGGTCCCCAGAAGACTTTAATCTTGCTACTGGAAGTGATAAAAGCCCTTGGGTACCTGAGTAGAGAACTCTGGTACCCAGATGATCCCTCAGAGGGGTTGCCAGTAGCACATAGAAAGGGGGTCCAGTCCATTTATGGCCTTGTTGACCAATAAGAGACTTTAAATTCAGAACACCATCTAATGGGGAGTGAGTGCAACCCCTCAGAGTGAAAGTAATATGATAACATTTGGAAACACCAGTCAGCTCTGGCAGCTGAATTTTGCAATAGTTGAAGACAGCATACCTGAGTAGCTGGTAGGCCATATTAGAGTGTGTTGCAGTAATCGATTCATGAGGTAACAAAAGCTTGAACTAGTGTGTGCAGATCACCATGTTCAAGGAAGGGACACAATCTGGTTACATTTTTCAAGTGGTAAAAAACACTTTTAACAGCAGCAGTAATATGAGATGTCAGATCCAATTTACTGTCATATATTACCCTCAGATTGTAAACCTCCTCCCTGATCTGCAGTAGTTCACCATCACAAACCAGAGGGACAAGATTTTCCTTTACTGCAGATACAAGTCAGTCTGTGTAAACTAGAAGCAACTCAGTCTTGCTGGGATTGTATTTCAGCCAACTCACACTCATCTAATACCTGATCTCCATGATGGCCTTTTCAACCACATGCATTGGATCCCCCTGATCAGGTCTAAACTAGAGGTAAAGCTGAGTGTCATCTGTGTAACAATGAAAACTCAAGCCATACCTTTAGATCACTTTTCCCAGTGGAAGCATATACACTGTGAATAACAATTGGGAGAGTACAGAGCCCTGAAGGATGCCGTACATGATTGGTGAAGGGGCAGATTGATAGTTACCCAATACCACAGTCTGGTGACAATTTTCCAGGAAGGATCTGAACCAGTGTAACACTGTGCCAGACAGTCCACAGAAACACCTCATGTGCTCCACCAACTTCCCAGTGATCAGCAGTGTCAAATGCTGATTAAATGTCAAGGAGAACTAAAACAGATAGTTCTCCTCGATCCTTCACCAGGATCAGATTATTCATGACCCAGGCCAATGTGGTCTCCATGCTGTGGCATGAGCAGAAGCCCAATTGGAGAGGCTCATAAAGCTCAAATTTCTCCAGGTGTTCTGACAGGTGAATAGTCACCACTTTCTCACTAATCTTCCAAATGAGAGCTAATCAGGAATCCTCAATCCTCAGACCTTGTTCTCTTATCCCAATCAGGGTTCAGCTCTAACCATAGTACAGTCTACCCTAGCAAAAGTGACCAATAACTGGCTCACCACCCTCGATAATAAATACCATACAGGCGCAATATTTCTCAACTTAAGTAAGACCTTTGATACCATCGACCACAACAATCTTCTCAATAAGCTAAATGACACTTGTCTGGATGCACAAGCCTTAAGTTGGTTCAAAAGTTATCTCACAAATAGATATCAACAAACAAAAATGGACTGTAAGTGCTCCTCTCTCTCCCCGTCTACTAGAGGAGTTCCTCAGGTCTCAATAATAGGCCCCTTACTCTTTATGGTCTATATTAATGACATAAAATCCAACATCACAAATGCAAAACTTCACTTCTTTGCTGATAACACTATATTATACAGCTCAAAACCCTCCATAGTTAGTGTATGCAAGGAGCCTCAACGTGAATTTGATCAACTACAATTCAACCTATTCAAGGCCAAGCTCCTACTAAACACTAAAAAAACACAACAATCATGTTCTTCACTCCCTTTCTCCACAGAAAAAAATCACAGCCTGTCCATCACCTTGCCTGCAATTACACCTTGCTAGGAGAATCTTTAGAGATTACTGATGCATTCAAATATCTCAGCTTCTGGTTTGACCATAACCTTACTTTCTCCACCCACACTGAGTCCCTCTACAAAAAGCTAAAATCAAGACTGGGATTCTTTTACAGGAACAAAAACCTCTTCCCACTTGATATCAGGAAAAGACTTGTTCAAGCAATGTTTCTACTCCTTATAGACTATGTTGACCTCATCTACACAAACTGCCCCCATTCCTCCCTTTATAAATTAGATGTACCCTATCATCGAACTATCTGCTTCATTGCCAATGCCCCATTGAAAACTCATCATTGCCTACTATATTTCCATATCGACTGGACCTCCCTGGCAATCAGAAGACAAAAAAATATGCTACTCTGGATATACAAGGCCCTATTAGAGAAGCTTCTATCATATATCTCAGACATTTTCCTTAACTCCATCAGTACTTATGCTATCAGGAAGAAATCCTATATCTTGTTCAATATACCTAGAATCTACACTTGCTATGGGAAGGCAGCTATAAGTTATGCCCTCACTTCCTTTGGAATAACTTCCAAGATATGCTTAAACTCACTAGCCATGTTAATTTCCCTGTATTCAGGTCCTTCATTAGCTCTCTATGCCTCAACAAGTCTAATTTCTTCTGAGTACCAGCAGCATCTTCATACTTAGTCTAATTCTGCTAGAAATTGTCCTGGACAGTTGTATTGTCTTACTGCACATCTTGTCTATTGTTTATTTTTCTTTCTATTTTTTTTTTACTCGCATTGTATATTGTTGACTCTCACTTAATTTAATTGCTGTATATTTATTCCTATATATTGTTTTCAATGTCTCCCTTTGTATTGTATAGTCCTTCCAGGACCTGCTTGTAAATGAGCTTACTCAACTAGTTTTTTCCTGGTCCCAAATAAAACTGAACTAAACTGAAATTTAATATGCACATATGGGCCTAGCAATGGTTCACATGAAATCTTTTCAGAAATGCAAAACAAAAGCATGGGTCTTTTGGATGGTATGATTATTTTAGCAGGTGATCTAAACTGTATAGCCAACCCAGTACTTGACAGATGACATACCAAATACATCTATCGCAATCAGATAAAGATTTAATAAGGACCACAGAAGATCTCCTCTTGATAGATGCATGGAGACTTCTCAACCAAAATACCAAAGAATTCCCCTTCTAATCACCTGTTCATAAGTCATGGTCCAGGAGAGATCAGATTTATATTCATAGAACACAAATACAAAATCTCATTAAAGCAGAAATACATGGCATTGTGGTTTCTGACTATTCCCCCATATCTATTCAGATGAGATGGGTTATACTAAAATCCAGCTACTCGAGATGCAAGGTAAACAATTTCCTCCTGGAGAATAATAATTTAATAGATCAACTCAAAAGAGAATTCAGAGAATTTTTTTTAAAATAATCCACTGACAGATACAGGGTGGCTACAACCTGGGAAGCATTTAAATGTTTTACGAGAGGTAGACAGAAGCATAACATCTAACATAAAAAACTAAAACTAAAGAATTTGCTCAACAACTGTTGATAATTAAAGATCTGGAGACTACGCTTATAACAAACAATTCTGAAACAGTGTCAAACAAATGGTCAGCAGCCAAAATAAAATATAATGAAATGCTAAGAGGAGAAGCATATTTTGGTGTGTGAAAATGTAAGCTGAACTAGGTATCCACTGGACATAAGGCACACAAACAATTGGCTATCCAAATTAAGCAAAACACTCACAAAAGGTCAATCCTAACAATAAAAAAAAATGTTTCAGGAGGAATAGAAACAGAAAATGACAACATTAATGAGATATTTGTTTTACACTACAAGCAACTCTATTCCTCTGAAGAATTTTAATAATAGTGATGCCATGGCCTTTTGGAAAAACATAAAACATAAAACCAACCTAACAACCTGTATTAATACTTCTGAAGTTACTCAAGCAATCAAAGATATGGAATCCAATAAAACCTCTGCACCTGAAGGTTTTTTAGTAAACTTCTATGAAGCTTTTTTGTCCATCTTGGTGCCTATACATTTGGAATATATTATGAGGCTAAACAAACCAGATTCTTACCTCAAACAATTCAACAGGTTCTTATTACCTCCATCTTAAAACCTAATAAAGACCCCCCAACTGTGCAGTAACTATAGACCTATTTGCCTGATAAATGTTGACACAAAAATACTAAGATCTAAGCAACCAGATTAATCCCTGTAGTGCAAGACTTACTAGGCCCAGAACAAACAGGTTTTCTAAAGAACAGACAAGATCAGACAATATCAGAAAGCTATTCCATTTAATCAGTACCACTGAATAGTCCAGACTCCAATGACCTTATTGGCCCTAGATGCAGAGACGGCCTTTGACTGGGTCGAATGGAGTCATATATTTAGATCACTACAAAAATACTTATTCCCTTTATAATTCATACAATGGATAGAACTTCACTATGATAAACCCAAATCTGCAGTGGTCACAAATGAGTTTGTGTCACCTTACTTAAATATCTTTAGGGGTACCAGACAAAGCTGTTCACTTTCTCCATTGCTGTTTAACCTAACCCTTAATGTTCTGACTTTAAAATTAAATGTAGATCCTAAAATTAAAGGCATCAAGAAGGGGAAAAGATCTATAAATTTTCCATTTACGCAGATGATATATTGCTTACACTCACAGACCCTGTACAGTCAACAAAACAACTTCTAGCAATAGAGACTTCATTTATTTTTCAGGTTGCAAGTTAAATATAAATAAAACTCAATCTTTGTCATTAAGTGGAGGTATACGTCAGGATAACATCACTCAACTAGGAATAGTATAGGTGAAGGAACACCTGGATTATCTGGGAATCAAAATAGGCTGAAGCATTAATAAAACAATATAGATCAATCTATTCTTATGTAAATCTAAAATGGAAGAGGATTTGCTGAGGTAGCATAAACTTCCACTGAGTAGGGTGAGCAGACTAGAAACCGTCAAAATGATTTTTACTCCCCAGAACACTCCATTTATTCAGCATGATAGCCAGATTCCTAAAAATGGTTCACTATTATCCAAAACCTAATTAACAAATTTATATGGGCATATAAAAAAAACCTAGGCAGTCTTACATCAAGTTGACAAGGATGAAAGAAAATAGGGGTATCAAAGCACCTGCTTTCTTGTTATATTTTCTGTCTTCTAAATTGTTACAATTTCCTTTTTGGTTCAAAAACCTCTCCCAAGATTCATATCTACAGAATAGTTTAAGACAGAACAGGACATCTTAAATGTGGTCAGGATAAGCCCAATGCTCTTTGGTTCCACAAGCCACATAAATCATTGAAAAATTGGATTACAGGAGAGTCTATGAAGATAATTTCTCGACCTTGCAGTTTACTACAAGTTAACCTACAACCATTAATGTCCCAACTGATATGGAATAACTCCAATTTTTTTTTAGATAACAAAACACTGAACTACCATAAATCAATTAAAAAGGAATAACACAAGTGAGGCATCTATTCAAACAGAATAATTTGTTAACACCTGGGGAGATCAGAAGCCTTTTAGACTTAGGCCCTGTAGAAGAAAGAGGAGCTAATCCTCTTTTAGACCTCATTAGACTCAAATATGAAAGAGGTGAATTTAAACATTTTTAACACCAACTGCTGATGACCTACTTTGCATTCTAAAGATGAAAACCACAATATCAAAACTTTATAGTTTATTGCTCTCACATATAAGTGGTATGGCAGCTGAAACTAGAGTATGGTGGGAACAAAAAATAGAAGCAGAGGTAGATAAATGGCAGTGGAACAAAATTGGGAACTTCAGCTTTAAAGCTTTTACAATAGTTAATTATAGTTCAAGCTCAAGTTTCAAGTTTATTGGTCGACAAATGTTGCTATATTGACACAGCAAAAATAAAGAAAATCACATATTCACAATACACGATATACAAGGAACAATAGCATTTCCATATTATCATGAGGTCCTCCATGAATTAAAAATTTCTGTAGAACATATTGATCCCTAGCACATTGAATTCATTAATATTTATATCTCACAAGTAAGACAAAGATGAAGTGAACCAGGTTTTGCAGGACACATGAAATTCCAGCAATTGGTACCATTAGATGTGACACAAGTTAATGAAAAGGACAATAACCCTTAGTATTAACATTTGCATTTTGCATAATGACAAGTTTAAAAGGAAAAGAAAGAAAATATATAACTTTGTATGATAGTCTCATTATTCTTACAATGTACACCTTATTCTTGATTACTGAGTACTTATATATGTTAGGAATTTTGTCTATTATGACTAGCTATAAGCTTAATTAGGACTGATATTGGATCCCTGAGAAGATAACCATTGAAGCATCTTAAACGGGAAAAATGTAAATTTAATTCAGAGATGTTGAACAATGAGATACATGGTACACTTACTTAAATAGGCAATCAAATTACCACAGGACTATTGACCCTAAGTTCTTATAATTCTTGTATGGATGTGACAACATTAAGTTTATGATTTTAAGGTAATAATTCAGAACAGGAACAGTAAACATATTAAAATAACAGCAAGTTCTATCCTGTTTTGAATAAGAGAATCTGAGAGGATTTATCCTTTAGCTATCCTGAAAACAGGATTAAATGGAACTTGACCGGGTTTAGATCTGGTTACCTACATCCCGGAGACATACTGTCCTCTATAATCTCAAATAAATTCCCAAATGTTTGGAAAAAGAGGCCATGAATGGCAAAAAAAAAAAAAAAAAGAAAATACCACTCATACTCTCAAATACAATATGCAATTTTGTAGTGGCCATAAGCTGTAACACTGTTTCATAATCTTAAGGATTTTAGATAACCAACCAATCTAGTCAGAGTTACAGGATCATGAGTATTATATAAGAAAGACATTATTAGATCTGGGACCAGATATTCAAAACTTAGTCCCAGGGCTAAATTAGCACTGCACGGTGTGCTAAATTTGCCCTGATGCAGTAAAAAACTTTATTCAAAGGAATAGACCCAGGGCTAAACCTGCTGAATATAGCATGCAAAGGAAGCAGTGCAAACAGGGCCAGGAGTGCAGTGCTAAAATAGAAACATAGAAATTGTTGACAGATAAGGACCGCTAGGCCCATCCAGTCTGCCTGTAGGCCCTAGTCATTGTATGTGGCCACTGACCCTATGTGATCAATGGCTTGTCATCACTCCCACCTGGGAAATAAGACAGCTCTGAATATAGCAACAGGGAAGTGCAAAATTTAACAGCAGCTCAGTGAACACAGAGGTGGAGTAAGGCAGAGCTGAAGTTGATTGACAATATGTGTGATAACAATGAAGTGTTGCACAACAACTGCAAACAATAATGCAGGCCTCACACTGCAGAACTGTGCTATGCTTTTGAGAGGATTGCCTGGGTCTAACTCGATTGCACAGTGCTAACACATTAGCCAGGTGCAAACACATTAGCCCGGGGCAAAAGTGTGCTATATTCAAAGCTCCTATGCAAATGAGCCTATTTAGGCAATCTGTGTGCAAACAGCTACATTAGCATCTCATTAAGGTGTGCTTAGCATATATTAGCATAAAGATTTCCTGGTGCTATTCCATGGTGCACACAGCTCTACCTCTAGGTCAGACTGGAACTACAGGTCAAAAACTGCAGGCTGGATGGTGCCCCAGCTCCACTTGTAGGTCAGACTGGATGTACAGGCTAAAAGCCACAGATCAGGGTGTGCACTCAGCTCCACCTATATGTCAGCCTTGAGAAACAGTTTGTTAGCTGCAGGCCATGGGTGTCAGTAGGCATACGCAGTACATACCTTCCACCCAGTCAGCACTGGAATGAGTGACACAGACAGTCTGAATGTGGAACAAAGAGGGACACTGATCCCCATAATGAGAGACGCATCCACAAACATAGAGACACAAACTCAGGACACAATGGAAACCATTACCTTCATATGTACACAGAGTAAGAGTTATGTAGCACCATAGAATGATATAACTCCCTGCTTGAAAGTCTGGATATACAGTACAGTCTCTGTGTATGCACCACTTTTCCCAGGAGAGATGAATGCAGGTCAGGGCTACAGTGAGGGAACACAGATGGATGTCCCCTGTTCTGAGGGACACTGTAGAGGACTGTATAACTGTGTGTATGTATGTATCTATCTATACATATGTGTGTGTGTGTGTGTGTGTGTATATATATATATATATATATATATATATATATTCATTCAAAAAAAATCTCCATTAATGCATCAGTTAGGGTAAATAATATAGTGGCAAAAGCAGGGAAATGAGGCATTAGGGTTTCCAACCCTAATGCCCACCACCAGGGTTCCCACCTCTCCACCCTCCACACATCACCAGGCATCTGGGTGCGCACAGGGGTAGATGGCGTAACTCTCACCCTATTCCATTTGTAAACAATCTGAGGTGGCGCAGTACAGGAGAATGGGGTGAAAGTTAGGCCAATGACTCCAATGCACACCCAGATGCCTGTTGGTGAGGAAGGTGGAGGGTGGGGGTGAATGGTAGGGGAGGGAACTGGGTATGCTAGGGTTGGAAACCCCAACACCTCATTTCCTGCTTTTAGTCACCATAGTATTCACCCTAACTGATGCATTAATGGAGTTTTTTTGCAATAAATTTCCCTTCTTTTTCAGACAGTTAATTGTATCCTCATTTTGCTGTGGGAGAGCAGGGTCTGCCATCCCTCCACAGATGCACATATGTATCTAGCTGTGGAAATACAGGGGCCTCTGGCCCCTACGCTTCAACACATAAAGTTACAAGCAGGCATAGTGAAATTGCAACAAATAGTCATAACTGTGCCATCTTAAATAATTTTTACCCCAAATGTTCAGCATAACCTTCCTATCATCTCACCACATGTACCCATGTTAGGTCTACAAGTTCCTTTGCCAGAAAGGGACAGAGCCAACATAATTGGCTCAAAAATTACCTTACTGTAGATCCAGCTGAAACCAAAAGCAGAGCCAGAACAAGAATGATGAAATTTCTAAGAAGTCAAAACAAGTTCAGGGTTTGTCAAGCATTAATTACAAAAAAGACTTTAAATTCAGTGAGCTAATCATTTCTATTGAACAAGATTTTTCAAAAGATTTGTGGAAGGAGAGAAAAGAATTCTCACCATTGCAACAGAAGCTTTGGGCAGAGAAAATAGAATCAAAGGAGGTGTATCCAGCTCAATTCAAAGTGTGGCTTAACAATCACATTTTTTTTTTACAAAAGAAGAGGCTTACCAAGATTTAAAAATAAGGCTTCCATCACTTTTTCAAAAGGACTGATTAGTTATTTTAAGGGTGAAGTAGGAAGAGTCGGGAAATACAACCACTAACTTAGATAGTTTGTTTGAGAAATATTAGTTACAGAAATGGTCAGGAGTGGGGAGATAAAGCCACTATTGTAACATAGATAGTACAAAAATGATCACTACACCAAACTTACACAAAGCGACAAGGGTGTTTTCAGTTCAAAATATTAGAACTGAATTAGAGGATAGAGGAGAGAGTTGTAGCAAGTGCTACTAGTCCCAGGTGAGAGTGGGGTTGATGCCTTTTTGGGATAGTTGTCATGAAGAAGGGTTGGGAGAGGAAACAAAAATGGATTAGTCAGCTTATAAAATGGTACAATACTTATAAATTTAAAGGGCGGACAACAGAGCATTATGTATTAATGCTTTGTCAGACATCTGTAGTTGATGTATTAATTTCTATACTGCATACATTTGAAGCCTAATTTATCATATATAATGACCCACAATATTAAATTCATAAGTTCATATGTTAATAGCATAAACTCCCTGATAAAAAGGTGCAACGTTTTACATTATTTAGCTAAACAAAATGTAGATTTTGCTTTTTTTGCAAGAGACCTATCTTTCAGATAATAATGCTAAAACTCAGAAGAAATTGGGTGGGAAATGTTTTCTTTTTCAGCAAGGGAGAGGAATAGTAGAGCGGTTTCTATCTTGTTCAATAAACACTGTCCTTGTAAAATAATAAAAACCAAATATGATACAAATGGCAGAAACATATTGTTAAAATTTTTCATATATGGTAAGCATATATTTATAGGATCATTATATGCCACATTTCAACAATATAACAGTATTTTTTTCAGAAATCACAAATATATTAAGCAGCTGGGATACTGATATAATATTAGGTGGGGATCTGAATGGAACTAGGGATCCATATTATGATAAAACCACAACCTCTTCTGGATGGGGCAAGTATAGGTCCTGCAAACCTAATCAATTTAAAAAAAAATAATAATGTCCTGATTGATGTATGGTAAGAAACTCATCCATTCTACAGAATATAGCTTCCATTCAGGGGTCCATACATCCTCTTCTAGGATTGATTATATACTAATGTCATGGAATCTTGTAACTCAAGCAGATTAACTAATCTTTTTCATGTAGATGGAATAACAACTTATTGAAGGGCACATTCTTTTTATCTGAAATTTCAAAAGCTACATCTAATTATTTGAAAGAAAACCCTTGTGATTCAAACATGACTTTTATCATGTGGAAAGCTTTTAAAGCCACTATAAGGGGTAAAATTTTATCAGAATTGATTTGGAGAAATAGTCAAAAGAAGCAACAAATTAATGATCTAGAAAATCAAGTAAAATTATTGGAAATAAAAATAACAGCTGGCCAGGAAAGGTTTAGGGAGGAATATATAAATGTCAGATACACACTAGATAGACTAATAATGGTAAAAGCAAAAGCTAATTGGTTCAAAACAGAGAAAAATAGGAATTTAAATAGCGAACTTTCTCATTAGTATCTAGCAAATAGAATAAAACAAAAACAGAAGAGAAAGGACATAATAGCCATTTATGATAAATCAGGTACACTCAAAACTTTGAAAGAAGATACAGAAAACATTTCTGTCAAATTTTTTACAGGCTTACAGTATATAGACCAGAAAAACAAATCTTACATGAAGAAGTGGCTGATTACTGTAGAAATACAGTAAAACTGGATATTATGGATGAATACAATGAGATGATCAAGGCAGACATTTCCATGGTGGAGATGGAGGGGGCCTTGGCGTCCATGGCAAGAGAGAAGTCAGCAGGTCCAGATGGCTTCACAGTCAATTTTTTTCTTTTACAATTTAAAAATGAAATATTCCCTCATTTACACATACTATTTCATAACATACAAGCAACAGACAGAATTCCACAAATTGTTTTCATGAGGCTTACGTAACTTGGTATCAGGTCAATACTGCACAAGAAAGACAGCACAGTAGAGAGTGCATGGATTTACAGCAACAGGTGTATGTTAGTGGTAGGGAATTATTGCTACCCCTGTCGTTGAACACTTTTCTTATGAGAGATATGTCTGTTCGAGCCGCTCCTGTGGTGGAGTGGCTAAGGCACCAGCACATGGCAGAATGGGAGACCTGTGTTATCCATGGTACAGCACCCCTGATGGTGTCCCCACCTCGCGGCCAGCAACACATGTAGGTATATGGACTAACTTTAGGGTGAAGACACTTATCATATAAGCATAAGTGCCAGGATCTGTTTTCTATTATGCTTCACTGATATTAGCCATAAGAAATGTTTTTGCTCCATTTTTACTGTATTTCTATATGTAAGGCAACAGTGTCATCTTTAGTATCTGTGCATCACTTCAACTGACCTTGGAGATGAGTACCTTCTTTGTATTGTTATCTGCTCAGTAATGTACCTTTTCACACAAATTAGGACAGTTACTCAGACCACCTGTTTTTGTCCAATTATATTCATTTTATGTATCTTCTTTAGCAGTAACCATAGAAATTATCAGGGTATAAGACCTTTTGTAACACGTAATTCTCAGAGTGAGACTGTCTGCTTTTAACTAGGTAAGGAAACCTGCTTCTCCCAGTGTTTACACTATGCTGGTAATAAGTTTGTATTATCTATCTGTGATGAATTTAATTTATTACATGAGTACCACTTGTCTGTAGTCTCTTCTCTATTGTTCAGTTCCACCAAGAACCTGACAAGGAATTTAGTACCTTTTACATTTTGGTGACCGTGGGCAGGTGGAATGAACAAGGGAAGATTTGCTCTCAATTTATTTTGAATGTTGAGTAGTGTAGTGCAATCTTTGCCTGTTTGGACCTGCTCATACTTACAGTGGTACTGGGTGTGGAAGAATCACACCATTTTTTGGTCTCGGGCATGGCAGAACCACACTGAACCCTTTACACTCCCTTTGTGAGTGACAGTATACCACCTAGTACAACCGATCAACCACCGTGGACCGGAAAGTGGTAGGTGACAGCATCAGGGCATTTTTCCATGTTTTCGCACATTGTTTCTTTGTTTGTTTGTCCATTATTTGCCATGTTTGATCTGTGCACAGAACTGAGACTCGATGTCTCACACTACCTCACATCCCATGGTGGATGGACAGATTTTGAGCAGGATGGAAAATCTGCAGACAAACCATTGCTGCTAATACCTGGTAACTACTTAGAGTCCAAACAACCAACCAAAAAAATACAACTTCAAAGGTCTTTTGGTTGCAGCCCTACATACTGCTGTTGAGAGTCTTACAGCGAGATGTGCCTCACTTAAACTACAAAACATGTCTCTGAAAAAAGAGATGGGCTTGCAGGCATCAGAGTTACAGAAGAAGGAAAGAAAGCTGGTGGAGGAGACGCAGTCACTCTGCGATGCTGATTCCAGGCTTCTGCACTGTACTACTCAAGACACTGAGCTAGAGTTATGTTTGCTAACAGATGATTGTGAATGATTTAAATGTGATGAGAAGCAGAACATTTGAATGATATTTTGAGTGATACGAATGAGACATTGAGAGAGGAGAATGCAGAGTTGAGAGAGGATTATAACCATGTGAGTAATGAGTTGGATAGAGAGCTTAGGGAAAATGTTGAATTGGGCACTGTGTGTAGTGTTGCAGAGAGAGATTGAAAAATGTATTGAGCAGTGGAAAGATTTGTCACAGAAAATGTAGACAAAAGTGGGTGAAATTGTGCCTCCAATGGGAGGTTTTTGCTGGCCATGTTAAGGTCATGAATGGGTTCTAGTACACACCCATTGATATTGCGTCATCCAGTGATGATGATTTTGATGACGAGGCATGCCACGTCGCACAGCAGTCCAACCCTCATGGTGAAGCAATTTCCACTTGCCATTCCCAAAATGGCACTGACATTGGCATGCATACTGCATCACCACATCCTCACAGACATAAAGGATGCCACATACAACATCAAGATGAAGGACCTCATGACACAGGTGGAGGGCCTATACATCGTAATGTAGCTTTGCTTGCTCCCATCACTAGGAACGATGAGTTGGAGATCTGTGGCATGATCAATGACATGATCAGCTGAAACATTGTCCTGTGAGGAATGAAAGAAGACCATCCAGAAACAAATAGAAAAAGATACTGCAAGAGTCAGTCACACAGGATCAGATGTGTAAGGCAATCACTGATGCGGCCGCAGAGGCTGTGATCCACAGAGCCTTGGCATGGACTGGGCTTGGTACAATGACATCTAACTCCAGTTCCCTTCAGTTTGATCATTGTGTCCAGCAAACTGTGTAGAGCATCAGACAGATGGGCCCAACTGTCAATCTCAGTTGCCAGTTGGAGAAAGTATGCTCCCTTTGCAAGAAGCTTTTTTTCCAACCCCCATACCAGGTACAAATCCTGTGACAAACAATCAAACCAACTGTCTGGGCTAAGCTGTCAGAGACAGCATGGCACACTGATAATGTGACTTTTGATGAGATTGCAGCTGCACTGATCTGTGCAAATTCCCCGGGGATTGTGGGTACTCACTTGGCATACAAGGTCAAGCAAGGTGCAAAAGAAAGCCCAGCTGCTTACCATCAATGGTTGTGACTTGCATACAGAACAGGGAAGGCCCTCACAGATGAGGACTTCAACAGAGACCAAACTGAGTAGAAAGATGTGTTCATCCAGAACATGTATTCAGCCTTTCGGGGAAAAAGTTGAGCTTAATGTTTTTCCAGATACCAACAAATTGGAGGTTATCCTCACTGAAACAGAATGAGTGCATCAGGTCAATCTCCATGCTATTTCCTCTGGCAAGTCCAACAAGGTAGATGCAGTGCAGCCTACCTCTGATGCTCCCACCACTATGTGGTGGAGGGAAACAACCAGAAACAAGATACCCCTTCTGAAGACAAACAGTCACGGGGGGCAGGAATTACAGAAACAACAGGAGCAAAAGAGACAACAAAGGCAGTTTGAAAAATCCAAATGCATAGCAAAATAGCCAGAACCAGTACTGGAATGATCTCCGCTATATACAAATCAAAGAGGAGAATGAAACCCTCCAAAAACTTCTGGAGGAAGCTGATGCGAGAAAGAAGCCACCCCCACATGGCAAAAAGCTGCCCTACACCCAGCAGTCAAGTCATTGAGCAGCTGAGGGGATGTTGCCTCAGTTACTGGCCAGGCCGATGTGGCGTCAACAGCAGAACCACCAGTGCAGGCAACCACTCACCTGTGACGTCACAAGTACACTTGTACCCAGTACAAGACATACAAAAGGCCCTAGCAGATCCTGCAGGCCTCCAATTTCAGGAATAGGAAGATGCCACTGATTCAGAAGAACTGGATTGACAATTACAGTTCCCAGTCTGCATCATGAGTAACCTGAGTGTTGACACGAACAGACGGCCTTGTGCAAAGGCCACAGTTGGGGGCTGCCAACTCACCATGCTTCTGGACACTGTAGCAGCCATGTCAGTTGTTCATGATGAGGATGCAGCCTCATCTGACTGGTCTACTGGCTGGAAGACAAGTGCACATGGTGTAGATGGTACCAAGCTATCCACCTAACAGTCTATGCCTATACCTGTGGTGGTAGGCCAGCTCAGGATAGATTTTTCTTTTGATCTCATTATCTTACGTCATCACCACAGCATCCTCGGAATTGAGTTCTTAGTACTGCACGGCTGTGTAGTAGATCTAGCCAACAGGTTACTCCTTCAGATTAAAGGACAATGTCATGCTGTCACCATCCCAGACTCACATGTGGTGGCAGCCATCTCCCATAACAACAAAGAGTAAGATGGCATGGCTTTGTTAAACAGTCATGACTTGTTTTCTGAGCTTGCACCTCTGCTGCAAAAACACCTTTATGTGTTTGCCACCAACAAACATGACTGTGGTAGAATGCATACTACCATTGAAAGCACAGGGCCTGACCCTGTGAGGCAGAAGCAGTATCCATTTCCTGCTGAAGCCTTGCCATCACTTAGGGAAATCATCCAATCATTGCTTCAACAAGAAGTGATTAGGACCTGTCTCTCTACTGTCAACTCACTCATTTGGCCCATGAAAAAGCCGAAATGGACCTGGAGACTAACAACTGGCTACAGAAAACTCCCTCAGATAACTCCCAACTGCTCACCAACAGTAGCATCAGCACCTGATGTACTCAAATTGCTGACACCTGACAAAAAAGTGTTTCACAGCTCTTGACATTTCTAATAGGTTCTGGTCACTCCCATTAGCACAGGAAATCCAATACAAGTTTGTTTTCACATTTGATGGATGTCAATACACCTGGATGTGCCTCCTCAGGGGTACCACAGTAGCCCCTCCCTCTTTCATCTCCACATGATGGACACCCTGCAGGGGTTTTCTTCTGCAGTACATGGATGATTTGCTTCTAGCAACCACCATGAAAGAATAATATTTGACCCTTCTGGAAGAACTTCTGTCTCTCCTAAAGAGAGCAGGCATCAAGTGCAACCCCTCCAAGGCACAATTGTGCAAGAAAGAGGTCATTTTTCTTGGCCTATGCATTACAAACCAAGGCAGGAGCCCACCTGTCAAAAAGATCCAGGGCTTGCAAGATCTGCCACTTCCTACTAGCATGGAAACACTCAGGCACTTCCTAGGAATGGTAAACTACTCCAGGGATTTCATCCCTGACTCTGCCTTGAAGGCTGCTCCTTTGTATGAACTTCTGAAGAAGCATGTCACATGGACATGGGGCCCTACTCATACTGATGCTGTGACATAATTAAAACAAGCCTTAGTATCAGCCCCAGCACTGATCAGTCCTAACCCAGATCTTCCATTCCGTCTGGAAACAGCCATATCTGACGTGACCATGTCTGTAGTGCTGGCACAAAAGTACAATGGGTACTTCAGACCCATTGCCTATGCTTCTCAAATGCTATCCCCAGTAGAGAGGAAGTATAGTCTATGTGAAAGAAAACTCTTGGCAACCTATTGGGCTGTCAGACATTTCATGTGCATCATTGGGTATTCACCTATTATCTTGCATACCTGTGGCACCCCAACCAACTTTCCTACTTTCAGACAAAGTGAAGTATAGTTCAGTTTTTCTAACACCAGACTTACACATTGGTCTTTGCTTTTGCAGGACAGAGACATTAAAGTATTACCTGCAAAAATGCAATACATCCTAGCTCATGGCCTGTTCTACACAGGTAAGCCCCACGACTGTGCACTCCAACCTTCTGACATACCCGAGCTGAGATCATTTCTACTGGCTACACCAGCTATCTTACAGGATACCAGTATGTATTGCATCTTCACAGATGGCTCTGCCTCCTATATGGAGGGGGAACAGGTAGCAAGGTTTGATGTACCCTGGTTCCCTTCAGCTTTTCAGTCCCTTTCGGGGCACTCGGAGCACGCAAAGTTCTGTAAGCTAAACTTTTAATGTCCCTCACTGTTGAACCTCACTCCAACAGCAATCCATTGCAGTTAGAGCTGCTAATTTATTTAATTCCCTTTCTCCTGACATTGCAACAGCTGCAACCTTGGGCTCTTTTAAGCAGAAGCTGCATCAATTCCTAGTTTCTAGACCATCTTGTGACTGCTATACCTAATCTCTGCTGACAGCTAAATGCACTGGGACCTCTCTCTTTTACCATTTGCCCCTGTATAGCCCTATGCTGCTGCTGTGCTATTCCACTCACAGCTCTTCCTCCCTTATCCCTTTCCCATTCCTGCCCTCTTTTTCATCCTACCTCATCCCCCTTTCCTTTACCCCTCCACTCCCACTTCCCCCTCTCTACTTTGTTTCCTCACCTTGCTCTCACCCTCTATCCCCTGCCCCATGGGTCTTTCCTGCTCAAGCTTCATTGTGGAATATCCGTCCTTCCTCGGTTTTTGCTCCTTGCACCCCCCAATTCACCCCTGTACTTTCTCTCCTTGTAAGCCCTTTCATCCCTCTTCAGACAAGGCCAATGACTGCACTTCACACAATATTTATCTTGCCATATTGTTCTTTTGTTTATGTAATTACTTTCCTCATCTTGTACTACTTACTGAAACCATTGTAATTTGCTATTCTTGTGACTTGATGTGAAACCTCTGTAAAAGAGCTCTAGGCTCAAAGATCTTTCCGATTTGTTAAATAAAAATAAATAAATAAAATAAATAAATAAAATGTATTCATAGTCTATCCAGACGGTGACTTCATCCACATTACTAGGAAATGCACTATCATTTCTTCACAGTATGCCAAATTGGCATCTCTGGCCTGTGCTTTAGAGGTTATGCCCCATGGTTCTAAGGATGCTATCATCTTTGCAGACTCCAGCTGGGTCTGTTCCTCCCTTACTGCATTTCTACCATTCTGGGAGAAAAATAATTTCACATCATCTGATGGCGCACTTGTCAAATACAGGGATTTGTTTGTGTATATACACACACTGACTCAACAGTTTACTCACAAACTGTACAGTCACAAGGTAAAGATTTACTGCATAACTGACTCTTACCATGAATTCAATGACTGAGCGGACTCGCTTTCCAAAGCAGGTGCTTGAGGGAGGGAGATATGGTTAATGACTCACCCAGTAGCCTTAGCAGTCATTTTTCTTGCTGCCAACACCCAGAAGAAACTGCAACCAGAGCTCCCACTGGACCTTTCTGCTGCACAAACTCTGATCCAGAACTGAAAGATGCGTTCATATACCGGGATAAAGTGATTGAACAGGAACTGCCTATGGGTGGTCCCTACAAAAGACACTATGACAATTTACACCTATCTCATGATCAGAAACTGATCTGGTATAGGAAGAATAATACAGGTCATAGACTGTGGGTTGTACCCCAATCCTTATGAACTGAATTCATCCATATGGTTCATGACACCCCCACTGGTGGACATCAGGGGGCAGATGACACCATCCAGAGACTTAAAACCATCATCTGGTAGCCTGGTATGATGAAGGACGTGGAGCACTATGTATATAACTGAATAGTGTGTGCCCAAGAACAACCTGATTTCAGTGAAGAGAAATGCCAAGTTATTGCCAAAGAGGCAGTCTGGACCATGGAACATGATACAAATCAATTTCATTGGCCCACTTAATAATTCTAGCAAGACCAACAAGTATGCACTTCTTGTCACAGATCTGTTTTCCAAGTGGGTTGAGGCATTCCCTGCTCGGAACAACATTGCAAAAACAATTGCCAAGATCTTGGTGGATCAATTGTTCAGCAGGTGGGGCCTACCTCTTAAGGTAGACTCAGACCAGGGAACAAGTTTTACAGCTCAGCTGATGAAGGAGACACTCCAATTACTTGGAGTAGATCCAAAATTTCATATTCTATACCATCCTCAATCCTCAGGTTAGGTAGAAAGAGCAAATAGAAGGATTAAACAGATGTCATGTGGATTCATCAATAACAATCCCAAGGACTGGGATTCCCTCTTGCAACTACTTTTGATGGCAATCAAGGGCACTCCAGCAGCAGCTACTCAGTGCACACCATACGAGATTATAACTGGTACACCCATTAGATTACCTGAGCACCTGTTGATTGACCTCTATATACCTACAGCAGACAGGATATCTTTGGACAAATTTGTTGAAAAACTTTGTGATGATATGATGAAGATACACTTGTTTGCTGCAAATCGTATGGGTAAGGCACAAAAACAAGCAAAAGCCCATTTTGATAAGCATGCCAAACAAGTCAAGTGGCAAGTTGGAGATCAAGTCATGCTTCTCCAGTACAGACCACTGGCTCACTCGTTAGCCAATAAGATAGATAAAAATCTGTATTTTTTTATCAGGAAGTAACTTTTAGGACTGTGAGGCCCTGTTTTACAAAGTTGTCCTGAGTATAAGCAAACGGTTACATAAGGTACATGCTTTGGTTACAACAGACTTATAACACACATTTAGGTAATAACAATTGTACAATAGAAACATGGGATATGAGATACACGAGATACACAGTATTTTGTCCTCCCCCAACCAGCAGATCATTTTTCCTTAAGACAATACTTCATTTTGTGTCCCTTACCACCTTCAGCAAATCATTTTTCCTTAAGACTATACTTTATTTTGAGTCCAACATACCATATTAACAGTGTTGAGTCTAATATAAACAGTCGCAACTCCCAAAACTCAAACTCCCCAACCCACCCACCACCACAACCCAACTGTCCAAAGGCAGCACTCATTGTAGGACAGGGCCCCAAATGAAGGGCCTACACATGATCCCAACAAGTAACTATGCTCCCATATTAAAGCAGAAGCAATTATCTTTCCAGATGTCATCCAATGTTAATTTAAAGTGGACTACATTTTTGTGGTTCTTATTTCAGGGGCTAGCTCATTCGAAATCTTTGATAAACAAAATCTTTTTTGCATCCTACTATATATGTTATTCTCAAATGGAATTTCCAGACGTCTATGTCTTAAGTCTCTTATATTGTATTTTTTGAAAATTTGTATTTTCTATTTTATTGCTTTTATCTAGATTGTGACCTCCAAATTCCACATATGCCTTTAGTCCTACATGCTTTTTTCTTCATGTTTCTGGAGAATCCCAATTTAGCTGTTGCAAAAGGGAAGGTCCATTCCCCGTTGTCAAAAAAACTCAGCCCTGCAGTTTATCAGGTGAGAGTTAAGCATCAGAAACAGACTACTGACAAGTGGTTCCATGCTAATCAGTTCAAGTTGTATAAAGGCAACTGATTACTTTTTCTGATCCTGTAGGGGCGGAGTGGTACCACACTTGACAATCCTTTTCTGTTTCTTTCAGATACACTGGCAAGATGGCTCAGATACACTGGCTCTCTTGCACCTGATTATCCTGGTGGGACTACTTTCTTTGACATACTTTCAAGACAAACCTCTTACAAATGATCAAAGATGATGCATATCACATTTCTTTCAGAACCTTGACCATACAGCTAGAGATGTACCCATCTCCAGCCCTCAGGGAGTCCACATAGACATCCCTAGCAAACCGATTACTGTTAAAGTAGGAACAGACACCTACCTTAATGCCATAGTAGTAGCCCCAGAGAAGTCCACATTATAGAGATACAATGAGAAACTAATTGCAATGGATACATACTTCCTGTAGCACATTTATCCAAGAGCATTTTCCAAGGTTGGCCCAACACAGGTATTGCACCAAATGGCACACTCTCCATTCAACAAGCAACTTCAAGACACTCTGGATTTTACAACTTGACTGCCTTAATAGATCCTACCATTTCTGACTGCCTCACCTCTAAGGAGTTGCAAGCTTTCTGTCTTCACAACTAAATGGCTACTGAAGCTATGTTTCTTTCTGTAGTCCCACCCACTGAAGAAGAACTGACTGAAAGTTCTCCTCAGGAGCCTGGTCCTCCTAGTGACCTGACCACCACCTCTCTTCCAGGAACTTTGATTAACAATGTGGAGTTCATGCACGTCCCTGTCATGTTTAACCTCACACACTGCAATATGGCCAAGTTTGGTCTCTGTCATACAATCTACACCTCCAAATTTTTCAGCATGATGCTGCTAGATATTGTAGCTGTTTACCACACTCGCACACAAGATCCAGTTAGAGGACCTCATGTTACTGACCACTTAGGTGTTTTTAAACCCATATCTAAGGGTAAATCACTCACTAGGCATGCTGTTGCTGATGTTACTGGTGCAATAGGCACCGTCTCTGGCCCTTTTGTCTCTGGAATGCCAATCTGGAATACAGCAGATATAGCTACAATTAAAGCACAAAGACTTAAATTTAAACAAGCTATGAACAATGATGTGTTACCACCACAGTTAGATGGTATAGACGGTTTAAGTAAAGAAGAGCCTTTCACAGTCTACAGCATGAATGAAATTGCAAAAGATTTTAATGAAACTGCAAACAAAATGAATGAATTGATTTTCCAAAATAACAAGGAGGCAGACAAGCAATATATTGTCCATTAAATTTTATTGTTCTGCTTATGGTTCTTATGGAATTACTACTGATAACAGTCTCTTCAGGGATTTGGAATCATGTCAAAATGATATTGTCCTCATGGTAAATCTGCAACTTGCATTATATTCTGTATGTCAAGTTCTGTTAATATGTCTAAGTCTACTGCTAGAAATCTTCTGTATGTTACACGTTATCCAAACAAAGCATCCTGCTATTTTCAAAAATTATTGTACAATCCATGACAATATGTTTGTTACATTCACTGTGCCACTACCCCACTCTGATGCCAAAACATCTGTTTTTGATGAACTGGCTGCTATAAATTGCACCAGACATCTTGATGAGAACATTTACCAAGAACGAACTGAACTGCCATCTTTGCATGTTTACCATCCTGTTCCACAAGCTTGGGTCACACCACATACCAACTGCTGTGCCAAGAAAGGATACAATTATCTCTGTCATTGTGATGTTTTTGACATTGTGAAACCAGTATGTGGATACTTGCTGGAAAACCTGGACTGGTCTTCTACCCTGGGTGATGATCTGCCATCCAACCTGACTGAACAGTCTTCACACGCTGCCTCTTCAGCACCAGATGCTGAAGCAGCTGCATCTCAAAGCTACCTGGAAGAGGTACATCGCTTCATGACATGGCTCACCAACCTATTCCAGGGTAGTAATGGAAGCCAAAGCTCACACAGAACACATTGCAAAATCAGTGGGTAGAAGGGACAAAACCTTTTACAGGTACATAAGGGAAAAAAGAAAGGCAAAGGAAGGGGTAGTGAAACTGGAGAGGGAGGATGGGGGCCACGTGGAGGATGACAACAGTAAAGCTGATATATTGAATAGGTATTTCTGCTCAGTCTTTACTGAGGAAGAGGAGGGTAATGGGTCTGAAGGGAGTACAAGGTGTGAGAATGGTGCAGAAATGGACACAAGTCCCTTTACTCAAGAAAGGGTCCTGAAGGAACTGGAAGTAATAAGAGTTGATAAAGCAATGGGGTCAGATGGGGTGCACCCCAGGGTCCTTAAAGAACTAAGAAAGGTGGTGGCTGAACCTCTGGCTATCCTGTTTAGCTGATCACTGGAAACAGGGGAGGTACCTAAAGAGTGGAGGATAGCAGATGTAGTCCCCTTATGCAAAAGTGGGAACAAAGAGGAAGTGGGAAACTACAGACCAGTCAGCCTCACCTCAGTAGTGGGAAAGATCATGGAAGCACTGCTGAAGGAGAGACTGGTGGAACATCTGGTTGTCAATGGACTACAGGGCCCAAGGTAGCATGGTTTCACCAAGAGGCGGTCATGTCAGACTAACCTCATTGAGTTTTTTGACTGGGTGACTAGGGAGGTGGATCAGGGGAGGGCAGTGGACATGGCCTATCTGGACTTCAGCAAGGTCTTTGACACTGTGCCACATAGAAGACTAATACACAAACTGGGGAATATGGGTGTGGGCAGGACAGTAGTGTGGTCGGTAGGTAACTGGCTGGGTGGCAGGACACAGAGGGTGGTGGTAAATGGCTGTCACTCCACAGAGGGAAAAGTGACCAGTGGGGTACCACAGGGATCAGTGCTGGGACTGGTCCTATTCAACACCTTCATCAGTGACATTGAACAGGACCTAGAAGGCAGAATTTCACTGTTCGCTGATGACACAAAGCTCTGTAACAGAGTAGGCACACTAGCCAGAGGGTGTAGACAGACTGAGAAGGGAACTGCAGAAACTTGAAGAATGGTCAGGGGTTTGGCAGTTGAAGTTCAATGCAAAGAAGTGCAAGATAATGCATATGGGGCACAAAAATCCTGGCACAATATATCAGTTGGGGGTGAGGATATAGCATGCACCAAGCAGGAAAGGGATCTTGGGGTTATCATCTCTGATGACCTCAAGGTAGGGAAACAGTGTGACAAGGCAGCAGGTAAAGCAAATAGGATGCTGGGATGTATAGGTAGGGGCATCACCAGCAGGAAAAGGGTGGTCATAATTCCACTATACAAGACGCTAGTGAGGCCCCACCTGGAGTACGGTGTACAGTTCTGGAGACCTTACCTATGTAAGGACATAGACAGGGTAGAGAAGGTTCAGAGGAGGGCAACAAAGATGGTACATGGATTGCATTACAAGTCCTATGACAACAGGTTGAAGGAACTGAATATGTACTCCCTGGAGGAGAGGAGGGAGAGAGGGGATATGATAGAGACATACAAGTATCTTACAGGGAGGAACAGAGTGCAGGAATACACTATTTTTAAGTGAAAAAGATGTTCCAGGACTAGAGGGCATGGGATGAAGTTGGAGGGAGGACGATTCAGAGGAAGCATGAGGAAGAATTTCTTCACGGAACGGGTGGTGGACAAGTGGAACACCTTGCCAGAGGAAGTGGTGGGGGCTGAAACAATCACGGGATTCAAGAATGCATGGGATAGACATAGAGGAATTCTGGAGGTCAGGGGTAAGGGGCAACAGACTTCTAGGAAAACATAAACTGAAGTTACAAGCTCAAATGGGCAGACTGGGTGGGCCACAGGCCCTTATCTGCTGACACTGTCTATGTATCTATGTATTCTTCACTTGTCCTATCCGTCTACAGAAATGGAGGGTTCCAACTGTGAGAGTTACCTATACTTCCGATGGACAGTATTGTGTAGTGACAAATCATGATAGTTTTTCTTATGGTGCAAAAGCCTGTAGCACACATTTTCCTAACTTTTGCTTTACTCCACAACAGAAAACTATAATTGGTCACACTGCAATTGTCCCATTCCACTCCCTGAATCAGATGTTACTGATACTAATCTGCAATACTTGCTTGCCTTGTCTCAATATTTGCCTATGTTAACTGTACATATTCATCCTTTGACACTTTGTGTTTTTTTGCATCATTTATTTACCCCCTGCATCTGACCGGCCTCTCCTTTAGGCCTTCTGCCAAGGAACTTCCCCGTACTTCACTCTGGACCCACCCCGGTGCCAGCTCCCCGATCCCATATTGCAGCTGGCCCAGGGTAGCCCAACATAACCCATCGTCGAATGGGTTCCCTCCTTCCGGGGGCAAATTCCCTTTCAGAATTCTTTTTCTTGTCCCAGGGTGCCTCTGAGATTGGTCTTAGCTCTCCAGGGGCTCTGTGTAGGCAGGGATCCAGGTGGCCATCATCCGGTCGCTCGAACGTCATTTTTCTGTGTTTTTTTTCCCCTGGCACTCCTGATATCATGCAGCATCTTGTAGTGCTCCCAGCCTCCATGGGGGGCTGCTACAGAGCGAGGTATCACCCTAATCCATCCCAGGAGAAGAGAGCAGTCCTCTGGATGCTCAATCCTCTCCTGCCCCTGCCGACCTCCAGCGACCTGAGTCCATTCCCGAACCTGGGTCGCCAGTGTGGTTTAAGGTAAGGCACCAGTGCCTCAGCCGTCTGCGCCACCGGGCCGGCATTGACACTTTCTTTGAAAACACTTTTAGATAGAAATGATACACATCTTATCTATATTAACAATAATATTTCTAAAGCTGGTGATGCTCTTAATGCCCTTATCCATGATGGAGATTTAACTACTGCTTTATCCAATACTTACTTAGAATTGACTTTTAAAGTTTCTGTGATTATTCAAGTTTTCTGATACTAACCCTTTGCAGCCTTGACGTACTCTAAGACAACATCGTGAACAACTTGAATTCCTTAACAAGGCTCATCCCTCGGGCTTATAAACAATGGCATTTGTAGCTACATCCCACTACTTTCCTCTGGTTGTTGCCTTTTCTTGTGAAGGCAACAAGGGGGAATGTTATCCATGGTCCAGCACCCCTGATGATGCCCCCATCTCACAGCAACACAAGTAGTTATATATACTAACTTTAGGGTGAAGACACTTATATAAGCATAAGTGTCAGGATCTGTGTTCTGTTATGCTTCACTGATATTTGCCATAAGAAATACTTTTTGCTCCATTTTTACTGTATTTCTATATGTAAAGCAACAGTGCCATCTTTAGTATTTGTGCATCACTGCAACTGACCTTGGAGATGAGTACCTTCTTTGTACTGTATCTGCTCAGCAATGTAACTTTTCACACTAGTTAGGACAGTTACTCAGACCACCTGTGTTTGTACATTTATGTTAATTTTATATATCTTCTTTAGCAGTTACCATAGTAATTATCACGGTATAAGACCCTTTGTACCACATAGTTTTCAGAGTGAGACTGTCTGCTTTTACTTCGGTGAGGAAACCTGCTTTTCTCAGTGTTTACACTGTGCTGGGAATAAGTCTGTATTATTTATCTGTAATAAATTTCATTTATTACATGAGTACCACTTGTCTGTAGACTCTTCTCTATTGTTGAGTTCCACCAAGAACATGACAAAGGATTTAGTATCCTTTACATTTTGGTGACTTCGTGCAGGTGAAATGAACAAGGGAAGATTCACATTCAGTTTATTTTGAATGTCGAGTAGTGTAGTTCAATCTTTGCCTTCTTGTACCTGCTCATATTTACAGTGGTAGCAAGTATGGAAGCATGGAAGACCCACACTGTTTTTGATCTTGGGCATGGAAGACCCACACTGGATCCTTTACACTCCCTCTGTTAGTGACACCATACCACCTGGTATGACCGATCAACTGCTGTGGACCAGAAGGTGGTAGGTGACAGCACCAGGGCATTTTCCCAAGTTTTCTCACATTGCTTCTTTGTTTGTTTGTCCATAACTTATCATATCTGATGTGTGCACAGAACTGGGAGTCAATGTCTCAAACTATCTCACATCCCATGGCAGATGGACAGATTTTGCACTGGACCAGAAATCTGCAGACAAACAGTTGCTGCTAATTTCTGATCACTACTTAGAGTCCAAACAAACAACCAAAAAATATAGCCTCAAAGATCTTTTGGTTGTGGCTCTACATACTGCTCTTGAGAGTCTCACAGTGAGCTGTGCCTCCCTTCAACTGCAAAGCGTGACTCTAAAAAAAGAGATGGGCTTGCACACATCAGAGTTACAGAAGAAGGAAAGAAAACTGGTGGTGGAGACACAGTCACTCCATGATGCTAATTCCAGGCTTCTGCACTGTACTGCTCAAGACACTGAGTGAGACTTATGTTTGCTAAGAGATGATTGTGAATGACTAAAATGTGATAAGAAACAGTTAATGCATCTGAATGATATTCTGAGTAATATGAATGAGACATTGAGAGAAGAGAATGCAGAGCTGAGAGAGGATTATAAGCATGTGAGTGATGAGTTGGATAAAGAGCTTAGGGAAAATTTCGAACTGGGTGCCACGTGTAGAGTGCTGCAGAGAAAGATTGAGAAAGGTATAAAGCAGAGCAGTGCAAAGGTTTGTCACAGAAAGTGTAGACAAAAGCTGGCAAAATTGCATCACCAATGAAAGGTTCTTGCTGGCCATGTTAAGGCCATGAATGAGTTCCAGTACACACCCATTGATATTGCATCATCCAGTGATGACGATTTTGATGAAGAGGCATAACATGTCACACACCAGTCCAACCCTCGTGGTGAAGCAATTTCCACTCACCATTCCTAAGATGGCGTCAATGTCGGCCCACACAGTGCATCACCACGTCCTCACAAACATGGCGGATACCACGTACAACACCAAGATGGTGGCCCTCATGACACAGGCAGAGGGCATATACAACCTAATGTAGCTCCGTCCGCTCCTATCACTAGAAACGATGCATCAAAGATCCATAGCAGGATCGATGATGTGATCAGTCGAATCACTATCCTGGAGAAACAAAAGAAGACCATCCAGGAAAAAAATAGAAAAGATACTGCGAGAGTCAGTCACACAGGATCAGATGTATAAGACAATCACTGATGAGGCTGCAGAGGCTGTACTCCGCAGAGCCTTGGCATGGACTGGGTTTGGTATGATGACATCTACCTCCAACCCCCTGCAGGTTTCTCATTCTGTCCAGCAAATTGTGCACAGCATCGGACAGATGGGCCCAACTGACAATTTCATTTGCCACTTGGAGAAAGTGCGCTCTCTTTATGAGAAGCTTTCTCTCCAACCCCAATAACAGGTACAAATCCTGTGACAAACAATCGAACCAACTCTCTGGGCCAAGCTGTCAGAGACAGCATGGCGCACTGATAATGCAAATTTTGATGAGATCACAGCTGCACTCATCTGTGCAAATTCCCCAGGAATCGTGGGTACTCGCTTGGCATACAAGGTCGAGCAAGGCATGAAAGAAAGCCCAGCCACTTACCATCAATGGCTGTGGCTTGCATACAGAACTGGGAAAGCCCTCACAGATAAGGACTTCGACAGAGACCAAATTGAGTACAAAGATTTGTTCATCCAGAACATGTATCTAGCCTTGTGGGAAAAAGTTTAGCTTAATGTTTTCCCAGATACTGACAAATTTGAGGTTATCTTCACTAAAATGGAATGAGCACATCTGGTCTATCTCCATGCTTTTTCCTCCAGTAAGTCCAACAAGGTAGCTGCAGTGCAGCCTACCACTGATGTATCCACTTACTACACAGTGGAGGGAAAGAACCAGAAAGAAGATACTCGTTCTGATGACAGTCACACATGGGAGGGACTGGAATTACAAAAACAACAGGAACAATAGAGACAACAGAGGCAGTTGTAAAAATCCAAATGCCCAACAAAATTGCCAGAATCAGTATCAGAATGTTCCCAGCTATAGACAAATCAAAGAGGAGAACAAAACCCTCTGAAAACTTCTGGAGGAAAAGAAGCCACTCCCACATATCAGATAGCTGCCCTAGTCCTGGCAGTTGAGTCATTGAGCAGCCGAGGGGATGTTGCCTCGGTTACTGGCTAAACCGATGCAACATCAACAGCAGAACCATCAGTGCAGGCAACCACTCACCTGTGACATCACAAGTACACTTGTACCCAGTGCAAGACATACCAAAGGCCCTAGCAGATCCTGTGGGCCTCCAATTTCAGGAACAGGAAGACGCTGCCGATTCTAAAGACTCAGATTGACAATTACAGGCCCCAGTCTGGATTGTGAGTAACCTGATAGTTGACACAAATGGATGGCCTTGTGCAAAGGCCATGGTTGGAGGCTGCCAACTCACCATGCTTCTGGACACCGGAGGAGCCATGTCAGTCCTTCACGGTGAGGATCCAGCCTCATCTTGCTGGTCTACTATCTGGAAGACCAATGCACAGGGTGTAGATGGTACCAAGCTACACACCTACCAATCTATTCTCTACCTGTGATAGTAGTCCACCTCAGGACAGATTTTTCTTTTGATCTGATGATCTTAAGTCATCATCCCAGCATCCTAGGAATTGAGTTCTTAGTACTGCATGGAAATGTAGTGGATCTAACCAACAGGCTACTCCTTCAGCTCAAATGAGAATGTCATATTGTCACCATCCCAGACTCACATGTGGTGGCAGCCATCTCCCACAACAACAAAGAGTATGACACCACGGCTTTGTTCAACAGTCGTGACTTGTTTTCTGAGTTTGCACCTCTGCTGCAAAAACACCTTTATGTGTTTGCCAGCAACAAACACGACTGTGGTAGAATGCATACTAACACTGAAATCACAGGGCCAGACCCTGTGAGGTAGAAACAGTATCCATTTCCTGCTGAAGCCTTGCCATCACTTAGAGAAACCATCCAATCACTGCTTCAACAAGGATTGATATGGATCTGCCTTTCTACTGTTAACTCACCCATTTGGCTTGTGAGATAGCCAAATGGGCCCGGGAGATTTACAATTGATTACAGAAAACTCAATCAGGTAACTCCTAGCAGTGCACCAACAGTAGCATCAGCACCTGATGTACTCAAATTGCTGACACCTGACAAAACATGGTTCACAGTTCTTGACATTTCTAATGGGTTCTTGTCACTCTCATTAGCACAGGAAAGCCAATACAAGTTTGCGTTCACACTTGATGGACATCAATACACCTGGATGTGCCTCCCCCAGGGGTTTCACAATAGCCCTTCCCCTCTTCCATCTCCATGTGATAGACACTCTGCAGGGGTATTCTACACCACTGTGCCTTCTGCATTATGTGGATGACTTGCTTCTAGCAACCACCATGAAAAAAGATCATTTGGCCCTTCTGGATGAACTTTTGTCTCTCCTAAAGAGAGCAGGCCTTAAGTGCAACCCCTCCAAGGCACAACTGTGTGAGAAGGAGGTCATTTTACTTAACCTACACATTAAAGACCAAAGCAGGAGCCCACTTGTCAAAAATATCCAGGGCTTGCAAGTTCTGCCACTTCCTACTAGCGTGGAAACACTCAGGCGCTTCCTAGGAATGGTAAACTACTCCAGAGATTTCATCCCTGACTTTGTCTTGAAGGATGCTCCTTTGTAAGAACTTCAGAAGAAGAATGTCCTATGGACATGAGGCCCTACTCATACTGATGCTGTGACACAGCTAAAACAAGCCTTAGCCTCAGCCCCAGCACTGATAAGTCCTACCCTAGATCTTCTGTTCCATCTGGATTAGTCACACCTGATGTGGCCATGTCTGGCGTGCTCGCACAAAAGTACAATGGGTACTTTAAACCCATTATCTTTGCTTCTCAAATGATATCCCCAGTAGAGAGGAAGTATAGTCTTTGTGAAAGAACGCTCTTGGCAACCTATTGGGCTGTCAGACATTTCATGTACATCATTGGGTATGCACCTATTATTTTGCATACCTGTCACACCCCAACAACTTCTTACTTTCAGACAAAGTTAAGAATGGTTTGGTTTCCAACACCAGACTTACACATTGGTCTTTGCTTTTGCAGGACAGAGACATTAAAGTACTACCTGCGAAAATGTCATCCATCCTAGCTCATGTCCTGCTATACACAGTTAAGCCCCACAACTGTGCATTCCAACCTCTTGACATACCTGAGCTGGGATCATTTCTACTGGCTACACCAGCTATCTTACTGTACAGGATACCCATATGTATCACATCTTCACAGATGGCTCTGCCTCCTATATGGAGGGGGAACAGGTAGCAGGGTTTGGCGTGCTCATAGTCTATCCAAATGGTGACTTCATCCACATTGCTAGGAAATGCACTATCATTTCTTCACACTATACTGAATTGGCAGCTGTGGTCTGTCTTTAGAGGTTATGCCCCATGGTGCTAAAGATGCTATCATCTTTGCAGACTCCAACTGGGTCTGTTCCTTCCTTACTGAATTTTTACCATTCTGGGAGAAAAATAATTTCACAACATCTGATGGTGCACCTGTCAAATAATAATAAATAATAATATAATAATAAAAATAAATGGAATGTGTAGTACGGTATGGGCTGCACACCCATTGGCTCATGCTGTGAACCAATGGGCGCAGCCCTACTGAGCTGTCAGTTGGCAGGTGGTGGGTGACAGGGGTGGGGTGCTGCCACCTGCCCGGGTGGGAGTGGGGTGGTGGGGCTCAGTGGTCGGTTGGGGAGGGGGCTACACTAGACCGCCAGGGTAATAGGTTGTTTTATATGTTTTACAGATGCCCGCGATCTGGCAGAGTGAGGTCCACTAGACCACCAGGAATATTGGCGGGGGGGGGTGATTTCACCAGATGCCCATGATCAGGCAGCGATCGGTCCACTGGACCACCAGGGATTTTGGACGGGATGGTTATTATAGCGATGCCCACAATCGGGCACATAGCAGTCCACTGGACCACCAGGGATATTAGAGGGGGATTTTCTGTTAGAAAAATGCCCGTGATAGGGCACATAGCGGTCCACTGGACCACCAGGGATATAGGATGGGGGTGTTTTATTTAACCAGATGCCTGCGATGGGGCATGGGGGGCACCGCCAGGTGTGGCAGGAACTCGGGTGTGGCAGCTGCCATGATGCACCTGCAACATGGCAGCTTACCTAATCAATTAGCCATCATTTGTTCCTTTTTTTTTTGGCTTATCTTTGTGCAGGCGCAAGTAGGCGTTGTGCATGCATGGCTCTGCACATCCTGGGCTGAATATCGGGCTGTGCAGGTTATACATGGGCACGCCCCCCCACCTGTGCCTGCATACATTACTGATGCACTCCGGCGCATCGGGATTTGTGAAGCACACTTTTCCCTTTTGAATATCATGCCGGGGCACATCAGTAGGTTGTGCATGGCGTAACACTGTTGTGCCATGCACAACCCTTTTGAATATCTGGGCCATAGTGTTTAACTCTATAACCCAAGGCATGTTTTTCCAAAGTTCTGCTATGATATTCTCTGGGAGCTGAACACATTCTGCTATATACATATTATTTAAGACCTTTACAACTTGATTGCACAGTTCAATATGAGAAGAGTCTTTTTGTTGAAGTGTAAATAGACACATTGCCATCCAACTGTTCCATTTGATACCGATAAACAAAAGATAAATTGTGCTTAGATTCCATTTATTCCATCTTGCAGAGACATGACCATACATAATGTTTTCATTTGTTATAGCTTTCATTAATGGCTCCTCCCACAGATTTGCTATATAGTCCCAAAATCCTTTAATAAAGGAACACTTAAAAAAGAGATGCTCTGTTGTCTCTTTTGTATTTATGCATTGCAGTCTGCTGCATATACACTCCTACATTTGCTTGTGCTTTTGTTTATGTTTTATGTTTATTTTCTCGTGGCAGGACAGTCAGTGAAAGTCCCATGTGTGGGCCGGAATTCTTGTGCTGGTTAAGAACTTTTTCAATGACTGTATACTGAATAGGGCATTTTTAAAAAGTCACAGAAACCTCACAAAGAGTAGGTAGTAAATCTTTATATAAGCCTTTGTGTGTGGGGGCCGAGAATCATTTGTCTGGGTGTTACCCTCCATTGTTTTAGAAGGAGGAAGATCTCTCTTAGGTATTGAAGATGTTCTGGACCCTTCTGAACTCTTGGTGAATTTATCTCCCAATCACAAAACCAGAATTTACAGTTTTCATATAGCCAAACCCCCACCCTTTCCCTGAGGTAACCAGTATGGCCTTTAAATGTGCCATAAGAAAAATACTATTGAAAAAAGGATGGGGTTAACCATCCCCAATCCACCCTCATTAATTGACAAATATAAAACATTCCTCTTTATTGGATTTAAATGGCGTCCCCAAATTGCCTGGAAGAAAATACTTAACAGAGAGGTCTCTAATTTCTTCAGAGAAGGAAACATATAACTAAGATAAAGGAAAACCAGAATGAAAAAGGTTTTTACCAAGTACACTCTTTTCTTTTTCCTCATTTTGCTTTTGTTCCATTGTTCAACCTTTTTCCTCCCTATCTCTAGTTTTTCCTCCCAGTTAACTGAATCCATGTCTGGAGGACCCAATTTTAACCCCAAAATTGAGACTGAGCCAGCTGAAAGTTGCAGGGGCCCAATACTATCTATTTGTCCACTTCAGGACCCTACTACTTTCCCACAACATTTCCCCAAATTCAATGAAGCCCCAGATACTGCACCAAAAGCTCTACATTCTGAAATCCCTGTAAAAATGGATTGTTTATCTGCAGCCAATAGGCACAAATCATCAGCATAAGCTAATGCTTTGGGAGGAGCTTGGTTATTAGGCCCTACAATAGGCTTACTAGTTTGTATGGTATTTATTTTCTGTAATAAAGGGTCAATGAAGAAAGCATACAATAAAGGACTCATAGGACATCCCTGATGTACCCCCTGTTTCATTGGTACCATCGGAGCTGTTTTCCCATTTACTATAGGTGTCACCATGCCAGTTCTATATAAGGCTTTCAACTAGCACATTATCTTAGAAAGGATCCTGTGATGATACAATACTTCCCACAGGAAGTTATGGCAGACCAAACCAAATGCTTTTCTCTGGTCAAGGGACACTACATAACCAGGGCATGCATCTGAGGCTCCATATGAAATAATCTCTCTTAGTAAAATTAAATGATCTTGTATAGATCGGTTTGGTATAGCGCATGCTTGATTTGAAGAGATCACAGTTTCTGTCACCAGGGTTAGTCTTTTTTTTAAAATTTTGGTTAGTAATTTGCAGTCTACATTGAGTATACAGATGGGCCTCCAGTTATCCAGGTCCTCCTTATCTTCTTTTTTATGAATATAACATAACGTTCCTTTATTAAAGTTTAGAGGGACACAACCTGACTGTACCATGTCATTATATATATTTGTTAACTCATCGCATAAATGTTCATCTATATCTTTATATAGTTCATTGGGCACCCCATCTGGGCCAGGAGATATGCTATTCCTTAATTGTTTAATCCATTCTAACACTGCTTTTGAAGATAATAGTTGACTGATATCATTCAGGACCTGAGGGGCAATTGATTTAGGGAGTTTAAAAGTTCTTGGTCCAAAAGTAGAGAGGTATTAAATCTCCATGTTCCTGGGGCCCTTGAAATTAGCTGGATTGTCTCCTATGGAGATAGTCACCCTTTTATCATCTGAAAACTCTAAAGGACTAACACCAGCTTTTGAAATCATGATGTTTTCAGATACAAGTCATAATGAATGCGGGTTGTTAGAGTTCCTTTTTGGAAGGTGGGTGAATGTATTTTTGTGAGTTCTAAATAGGCATCACATAAATGTGCTGTAGTTATAACTTTACCCAGTGATCAAGAGTCGCAGAATATCTTTTTTTATTGTGGTATGGGAACTCTTATCTTGCAAGCTTAACCCACAATTAAAGTTACCTGTAAATATTACTTGTTTTGAGGTGTGTAAATAAGATTGGATCTCAGCTAACATGTCTGTTCTACCTGATTTTGTTTGAGGGGCATATATATTAATGAGCCAATACAATTTATTTTGAATCACAGCAGCTAGTATTAACACATGGCCAGGGACTAAGTCAAATAACTTCGGTAGCTTAAAATCTGTACTATGTATTAGTATACCTACCCCAGAACATGTTTCCTGGCCTATGGACCAATATGAGGGTCCACTGAGCCAATGTCTCTGAGCTTGCTTGATTTCTGAACAGGCATGAAACCTTACATCCTGTAAAAATATAAGACCTAGGTTTAAAAAGGTAAGGAAAGTAAAGACTAGATTTCTTTTTTCAACCCTTTTTATACTATTTACATTTATAGTATGACAGTCAAGTGATGAGCTAGCCATAGTAGTGTTTATTTAAAGGCATTATGAAATGTCCAAGTCAAACATATATTTTTCTCCTTCCTGTCCCTGAGCTCCTTTTTATTTTTGTCTTAGCTTTCCGCTTCTGGGCTCCTCTACCATTAGAGCAACATTCTGTATCCGTTGTTCCCTCAGGATGTGGGGAGGGGACTGAAGATGTTTCTGACTCCTCTCTGGACTCCCCAGAGGACTCTTGTAAAATTTCATGTAGGTTAGAAGGCGGTATAGGAAGATTTTAACTGCTTTTGGGGGCTGCCTTCAGTTTTGATATCATGGACCTCCTAAACCCCGTATGGACAGGCTTTGGAAGGGGGACATTTTGATACTTTCTTACATTATCTCTGCATGATTTACTGTGGCATCTTCCTGCATCGGGGGCCTTGTAAGGATATTATCTGGAGCTCTTTCTTGCCTACCAGAAACAGAAGGCCCCGGTATATTGGGCCCAGTTTGTGGCGGATGACTTCTTTCCCTGATTTTGGCTTTTTGGGCTTGGGAGATAATAAAATATTGGTCACCCCCCCCATCATAGTTCTCTTGATTGCAGGCTGCCCAGATATAGTTCTGAAATGTGTGGTTCTGTTCGTCACATGGATTACATTTATTTTCATTAGGACAGGCTGAACTGGTGTGTCCCAGATCCCCACAATGGTTGCACTTCACTTTATCATATACACTACTCAGGTGTGTGAGATCTCCACACCTGTAGCAGGCCTTTGGGTGGCCTGGGTAAAAGAGGACTCCTCTGTCCCAGCCCAAAAAGAAAGTTGGGCAGATGTATAAGCCCATTGTTACCTGATTTTTATAACACTTTCATTCCCCCCCCAGTCCAGATGTTCTCTGTGTCCAGGATGGCCTCAGCATCACCAATGACCGTGCATGTCATTTTTAACCAATATAACACATCCGAGCGGTCTACACCCTCATTTCTAAACAAAATCGCAATATTTTTGTAGGCTGGCTTGGTCAAAGGTATGGCCAGAAATGGAGACCATAGGGCAGTTTTCTTTAGGGCATGATACTTGGCCCAGAAACGATCTAACCCCCGCATATTTTTAAAACTTATGTTGAAGGTTGTGTCACCTGATATATATATATATATATATATATCAGGGCATACAATTTGTGGGAGAAGAATGTCATGGAATCTTTCAGTAGGTTCCTTGCAACATATACCTGGTCTGCAGTTTCAGGCAGTACCCCTACATATGAAAGCCTTACTGCATTATGCCTTTTCACTGGCAAGACTGATAGACGAAACAAAGATGAAAATGTTTTTTTCTGTTTGTCAGGCGTTAGATTTAATGGAGCATCCACCTGGACATGGAAACTGTGATTCTCTCCAGGTATTATCTGGGGGGCAGGATATTTAGTACAGAGTTCTGAGTTAGTGCTAAACCCTCAGGGATACTAAGGGGATCCCTTTCTGGAGTGTCTTTTGACTGAATCGATTATGGGATCTCAGGGGCTGCTGTTAAAAAGTCCTCAGGCAAAGGCATTCTTATAGGTGAGGTGCCTGGACACCATTGTGCAGCTCTGCTGGTTTTTTCCCAGCCAGCTCCCCACAGGACCTTCTCTACTGACCAGGGCCCAGTCTCAGGAGTTATATTGCTATGCAGTTCAGCAAGTTCACTGTTAGCCACATCAGAAGCAGTACCAACTTGTTTTGTACTCACATTTGTGATATTTGAACTCGTAGAAACACTCACAGGTGCTTCACTTAATTTTGTAGACAGCGGGTCCTTTAATTTTGCTGAAACATCTCCCAGCTGATTAGGCTGGATAGCATCAATCGGGCTGTCACTCTGAATCCACCAAATCTTCTGCATGAGAGCAGTTTTCTTTGCCCAAAACCTTCATTCTTTCGTCTCCAGCTGCTGCTGTAGCTCTCGTGTTTCTACATTAATTACAGCCTCGTCCTTTTCAGATGCTCTCTCTCCTGATGCATCGAAGCTCACCACATCCTCCATATCATCTTCTTCTTCCCCTGAGATTCCTTCCAAACCTTTATTTTGTGCCACTTCTGTTACTTCCATTACCATTTTCTCTGCAGTATCTCCATTATTTCCTGGGATCAGCAAGCCATTAGTCTCTTGCAGAGCTGAGGTGTGGGAGGAGACCAGCTCCCTCACCTTCATGACATTAACACTCTCTCGCTCTCGCTCTCTCCAGGACTCTTGTCCACCATCTTGGTCCACCAGAGTTTCCCCCAGTGGTGAGTAGGGGAATTTTTTATTTACATAGAAAACATTACATCAGGTTCAACATCAATACAAAATCTTTACAATAAAAAAAGAAAACAGAAACCCAAACAAACAAAAGAAAACATTCTTCTTCCCAATTTTACTAAATCTCTTTATGCTAACCTATATACGTTTCTCCATCAATCATAAACATTCCCTCTATCAGACTGTGCATTCTCCCTTTGCTTGATCTAATTCAAAGTGGTCTCAATGTTTGTCAAGATTACAGCAGTTGGTGTATTTATATGCTGCAAAGAAAATTTCCATCAAACCTGCCACATGTAATATTTTATACATAAAAAAATAACATGCAAAGTACTAGGATGATATCTCCTGTAGTACCCTGTGTATTCCCCCAAAACAAGACACTCGTATTGGATATGCTTTGCAAGGCCCCATTTCCACTTATTTGACAAACCTGACCAAAATTGCTTTGCAAAAGAACAAAGAATGTAGAAATGCTCCTAAATTTCTTCCTGCCCCCCATATTCTGATCTTGAACACATTCTATCTGTAAGAGGCTTATGTTTCCAATTTCCCTTTACATTCAGTCTGCCGTGGCAACTTAGCCACTGTAAATCCCACATAAAAGTTGGTATTCTAAATCTCTTAAAATTTGCAAACCATACTCCAGCTTAGTAGGACTGCATCTATGGAAATCAACTCGAGGTGAATGGGCTTTCTCCATAGCCTTAATATGTAAAGCTTTTCTTTGTGTCCCTATTAAATAATTTTTATTGAGGCCCCACATCTTCAATTTCTTAATGGCTGAGACTGCGAAATCCAGAACTAAGTTGTTCCCTCTTATTCAAGAGATTTCTGTTGTCCATTTATCCAAAAATGTCTGCAACAAACCTTTTGTCCATTGATCCCATATTATTTGTGATCCATCTCTATGTCTTATCGAGGAGAATATAAAAAAATAATGAAAGAAAACTGAAGGATTCACCATTCCTAGACCCCCCCGCTTAACAGGAATGTAAGTGAAATCTCTTTTAACAGTATTTAACCTGCTTCCCCAGATCACTTGAAAAAAAAAAACACTAAAGGGTCTTGTTGTCATAGAAGCTGGAATAGGAAAAATATGGGCTATATATAGAAATATAGGGAATAAAATGTCTTTACTATCTGGACTCTTTTTAATTTCCCAAATGCCTAGGTTTTCTACTTTGAAACTTATGTTCCCCTATCTTAAGTTCTTCTTCCCAATTTTTGGTTGTCAAGTCCCCTTCACCAAAAAAGACCCCCAATAGTTTTAGTTGTTGGTCTATTACTTGTATTCCTTCTATATTTGCTATTTTTTCTCCACCTCCTATTTGTAATGCTTTGCTTTTGTCATAATTCAAATCTGCCCCTGACATTTTGGTAAAATCCTCAAAAATCCTTCAAGCCCTTGTTCCTGATTGGGTATCTGTGACTGTGAGACATATGTCATCTGCATATACAGAAAGTTTTTGTGCTGATATAGCCAAATCATGTGTTAACCCTATAATCTCAGTGTCATTTAAAGTAACTATTTTATTATTTGATCTAGGCAAAAAATATATAGCAGAGGGCTAAGGGGGCACCCTGTCTGACACCTCCTTTTTAGCACTATAGAATCCCTTAAAAAATTGTTAACTGAAGGAATATCAATTGCATTTTTATATAAAAGTTCAGACCAGGTTTGTAGTGAAGTTGGTAGCCCATATTG
Source organism: Neoceratodus forsteri (assembly GCA_016271365.2). Classification (NCBI taxonomy): domain Eukaryota; kingdom Metazoa; phylum Chordata; order Ceratodontiformes; family Ceratodontidae; genus Neoceratodus; species Neoceratodus forsteri. The sequence continues at coordinate 468,130,428 of CM028134.1, read as the reverse complement.
TTGTAAAACTTCCATTAAAAAAGCATGTGATACATTATTAAATGCTTTGGCTTGATCAAGTGCCAGCACAAAGCCTTGCAACCTCCCTTGTTTCCCATATTCACAAATGTCCCGTAATAATCTTAGATTCTGCTGGATGTTTCTATCCAGAACAGAACATGTCTGAATTGGGTGTATGAGCTCCCTTGCAGCTTTCTGCATTCTTTTACATAAAATGTACGATAAGATTTTATAATTGGTATTGAGGATATTTCCTATTTCCACCCTTATGTAAGTAAATTATGATGGCTTTTGTAAAGTCAGATGGGACTATCCCAGATATTAAGACCTCATTAAATGTTTCCACCAATATCTCTCAAAGCTCTTCTTTAAATGTTTTAAAAAATTTATTTGTTTGGCCATCCTCCCCAGGTGATACACCAGGTCTCAAATTTGCAATGGCCTCTTGGACCTCACCAAGCATAATCAGGCCTTCAACTTCTTTAAATGTTTGTTCTGACAATGCTGGAATGTGACATTTTACTAAATGTTCCCAATGTGCACTCTGAAATAAAGTCTGTCCCTAAAGTTTTTACCAAAGAGTCCTTCATAATTTCTAAGAGTTCGACGTCTGTGTGTTTGAAAACACCCTTATCATCAAATAAACCCTCCATTACCTTATGCTCCATTTTGTATTTACAGGCCTCAAAGGGGTCTGAAAAAGGTTGGTTAAGTGTCACATATTTAAATTCTGCATATAATGATGCTGCTCTGTCATATTGGTATTTCTTCATTTTCCCTCTGATAATATCTATTTGAGTCTTAATTCTACTGTCGCAAGCATTGGGTAGAGACATTAATTTATATAGTTGATCTCTATATTCCAAATACATTATATATTCCTTATTGCATTGCATTTTCCCTATTTTCAAGAAAAAGTTTTTTATTTCTAGCCTAGTGTCAGTCCACCAGTTTCCCAAATCTTCGTACATATCTGCAACTGATTTTCTATACTCAAAAAGTCTTTCCACTTGTTGCTTAATTTCCTGTTGCCCCAATAATGATGAGTTTAATTTCCATCTTCTCATAACTCAGGGAATTTAGGAGGAACATTTTCCATTTGAATTTCACACTGTAGAATACCGTGATCCGTGAATTCACTATGTGAAACGGTAACACTTTTAACCTGTAAGATTTTTGAAATAAAAAAATAATCTATTGTAGTGGAGAAAGCACTCCTCCTATATGTCATTCCCCCCTTCTTTATGTAATTTCCTATAAGCGTCTTGCAGCATAGCCATCTCAAGTACCTCCTTTAAAACATGAATGTCACAATAGATTTTTTTCAGTGTTAACCTTTATCCTAATGTCCAGAGTGCAATTCATACCCCCCATATCACCAACCTATTTGTAAAAAGAAAGGGTTTAATTTGATTAAATAAATCCATCCTTAAAGTTTTGCTTTGTGGTGCATATGTGTTTATAAGTTGCAACGTGAAACCTTTGTAGGTGCAATCAATTATCATAGCCCTTCCAGGTACTAGGTCCACCAAACGCAATACCTGCACCTCTGCATTTCTAAAAAGTATACCCAGACCATCTGCCACATCCTTCCCAAATGACCAAAAGGAGGGTCCCCAAGGCCATAATCTTTTTGCTTGTGCAATGTCTTGCACTAAATTAAACCTGGTTTCTTGTAAGAATACAATATCTGATACAGAAGTTTTAAAATGCATTAAACAGGCCAATCTCTTCTTAGAATTCTTGATACTGCATGTATTACAAGAAACCAAATTTAAAGAAGCCAGATTTTATATATACTAATACAAACTAAGCATTTTCTTTATCTTTTTCCTTTTTTTACCTTCTTTTTTTTTGTTTCCCTTACTCCTGCCAAATCCTCCTCACACTCCATTTCTGATACAGCTCCTGACAAAGAAGATACATTTGATTCTAGTCCTCCATCAACTTCTTGCAACACTTGAAAATAATTTTTTTGTGGGGAGTGGAGGTGTAGATACTTGAACCTTGCTAAAGGACCTAGTGACCATTTTTAAAAGTATGCCTGTACCAAGAAGGGGGGGCATATCTGGTTTTCTACTCCCTTCCCCTGAAGTACTAGGAACCCCTGGCTGTCTGCTCTCTTGTTGTTCAGAAACAGAGTCCCCCTTGTTCTTTTCTTGCATGTCAAGACCCCCATCTGGAGTAGAAGGTGTGGTGCCTCAGGGGTCCTTCCTCACTTGGTGGTTCCGGCCTAGCAGGCTTATGCCTTTCCTGAGCCTCATTGACCAGGTTATCTTTATTGAGGCCTCCCTGCCTATTTTGTCCTGCCCAAGGACACTGGTGGTATGCATGGCCATGTTCCTTGCAAAGACTACATTTGTACACATTTCTGCATACTGAACTATCAAGGTCATAGTCCCCACAAGGAGCACATTTTACCCTATCACAGGTGCTACTCAAATGTCTGCTACTACCACATTTGTAGCATGCTTTGGGCTGTCCAGGATAAAAAAAAACTACCCCTCTATCCTTCCTTAAAAAGAAGCTGTTTGGTATATGCATAACTTCATCTCCAATCATATGTAATTTTACTTTAAACCTCCAACTCCCCATCCATATTCCCTCAGAATTGATTATTGCTGCAGGAGGTCCCAAGATGACATTTTTTCTCTAGCCAAAAATAAATGTCCCCTATGTTTACCCCTTCATTTCTAAACATAATGTTAACAGTTTTGTAAAGGTGTTTTGTGAGTGGAATGGCCCAGAAAGGAGTCCATAGCGATGAATTTTTCAATGTTTCATACTTTCTCTAAAATGCATCAAGCCCAGTGAAGGCTTTAAAACTAATATCAAAAGTATCTTCGCCTTGGATGTTAATCAAGGCATAGATTTCTGTTGCAGCAAATCCCATAGAGTTTTTTAAGAGTCTTTTTGCTATGTATTCTCTATCCGGGTGGTCCTGCTAACCTCCCCTATATCAGAAGCATACTGCATTTCTTCTTGGGGCCTGATCCACTTTGTTATGTTTAAATAAGTCTGAAAATGTTGGACCTGGTTGTCTCATCTCTTGCCTGGGAGAGGGAGGGTTACTGCCTAAATGTGCATTATTTGCCGATTGTATTTCTGTTGCACCTGAAATTTCACCACTAACAGTGTCAGGAGAATGCTGTGCAGGTTCGGTATTTAAACTTTGCTTATTTTCCACTGTTTTTTGTGCAGTAGTGTGTGGCTGCAGTTGCTCATCTTGTGAGAAAGTTGTCCAGTCTGGATCAGGCACCCATTTCTCATCCTCCATTTGAAGCCACTCTGCACTTTTCAAAGATTCTTCCCATGTCCAGTTCTTCGCATCAAAGGGAGTATCTGTGTCTGGCAGCTGGAATGATTTCCACATTCTTTCCATGGTGGTAGTGCCTACATCAGCCTGACTCAGCTGAGGCACTAGCCGCGGGTTGTCAGTAATCAGAGCTTCTTTTGACAGTAAGGCCTCTTTATCTAGCTCAAGATCAGCTCCACCAGCTGTTTTCTCCCACTTGGCACCTCGCGCCTGCATCTTGCTGGAATCCTCCTTTTCAGGCTCCATATCTCCATGCTGTAGCTACCTTTAATGAATGCTACATGCAGAAATCGCACCTTCAGGTAAGTCACTGTCCTCATTCCCGTTCACTCTCATTCGTGGTCTCAGTCCGTTCACAAGTATCCTCCATAATCATTGTCAGAGCCACAGACCATGGCTCCGACTGCAGCACACAACCATTCTCTTCAGTTGCCAGTCTGAAACTGACAGTAGCCTACTCGCAAAGCAGCTATTCCCCCTACAGGATAGTAGGGGACTTTCCCTGGTGCCCTGGCCAAATTTCCCCCCATTCACTAAAAATACCACCAACAGCTTACTCTGGTTCAAGGCTGGGAAGCCGGAAGATCAGAGGACTATAGGTTCAGTTCCCACATCTGGCACTTGGGTTAATATCCCAGTACTGACACTGTAGTGCAGCATGAGGGGGGTGCTGCACTTCTGAGGTGCTGTCTTTTGGATGAGACATTAAACCGAGGTCCCATCTGTCTAGATTGGTAGTAGTTCAGGTGGATGCTAAAGATCCCATGACACTTATCAAAAAAGAATAGGGGAATTTCCCCGGTGTCCTGGCCAAATTTCTCCCATTCACTAAAAATACCACCAACCGCTTAATCTGGTTCAATTTCAGTTGCTTACCATCTGTATCCCCCCTCCCCCCAGTCACCCCTGAAAAAGGGACTTCTAGGTCCAGTAGGCTTACCGGGTCAACAAAATTCAGTAAATAAATAAAATTAAAAAATAAAAAAAATAGGCAGAATTTGCCTAGTGCACTTACCGGTCAACAAAAAACTAAATAAAATATCTATCTGTCTGTCTGTCTGTCTGTCTGTCTCTATCTATTCATTGCAAAAAATGCATTAGTGCACCAACATAAAAACTGTTTCCAGATGACACAAATGCAGTAGCACTGATATAGTTCCTTTGGAAATATGCATACAGCATGCTGCACTTCAAAAAAAAACACATAATCCATCAGTGCTTTTTCAAAACTTACCCATATGCCTGCAGAGGTGTGTGTGTGTGTGTTTGTTTTGCTGTGCATGTGTATCTGTGGCTGCAGACAGAAGTAGTGTTATAATTTAGGTATTGTGGATTTGTATCTGCAGCTGCAGGGGCCAGCACTTCTGCAGCCAGAAGTGGGTGTGTATGTCTTACACTGTGCATGTGTATCTGTGGCTGCAAAATCACTGGCCACTCAGGGGTATGCACCTCTGCAGACAGAAGTAGTGTTATAATTAGAGTACTGTGGATTTGTATCTGTAGCCAGAAGTGGATGTTTAGACAGAAAAAGTGCTGTGATTTGAGTATTGTGGATTTCTGTGCATGGCTGCAGAAACGCTGTACCCTAATGATGATGTCTTTTGTGTCATCTGGAAACAGATGTACATTGTTTGTCTGACCTGATGATGGCTTCCTGTGGTTGCTTTTATGGTTTTGTCCTTGGGGGTGAGGAGTAAGGGTTGGAAACCATAATGCCGCATTTCCCTACTTTTGCGGTGTTAAGCTGAACCCAACTGTGCATTAATGCAGCTTTTGCAATGAATTTCTTTTCTTTTTGAGAAAGTTAATAAACTCAACTACAACAGTAACTCTGACTATGGATACACATGCACACCACAAGACATACACAGCCACTTCTGAATGCAGCAGGGCAGGCTCCTGTGTACCAACAGGCATACCCTTGGGCAGAGCCCTTTCTACCCTGAAAGTTCCTGAACAATATCCCAAACCATTTTTTTCTCCACAGATAAGTAAACAAATGGCCCCAAAATGCATTCTTTTTTTATATGTACTTTATGCTCCTTTCTGCCTCCAGCTGCCCCTTCTGTCCACCCCCTCCAGCCCCGTCACTCCAGTATCACCAGGACTTACTCCTGCCTGGTCACTGGATGTGGAGCCTGTGGGAGGTCAGTCCTCATCCTGCAGCTGGAGGTGCATTTCCTCATTTTCTCCCTTCCCCATTGCTGGGGCACACATGCAGGACATGCACATGAAGAGGCATGCATGCATCTGTAGAAGTCCAGCAGCACCCACCCTATGTCTGGCCCCTCTGACCTGTACTACCCTCTGGCCTCCACCTGGAGGTAGTCATTTGGTGGGAGTACCAGTCCTCCCTCCCCAGGAGGGACAGCAGTCTTCTGGATGCTTGATCCTCTCCCTCTCTTGCTGACCCCGATGGCCCATGCTCATTCCCAAACATGGGTCACCAGCGGGTGTGGGGTGTGGCGTCCAGTGTCTCAACCCTCAGCACCACTGGGCCAGCTCAAAAATGCATTCTTAAAGACTTTTTAGAATTCCAGATCTCATAATCTGAATGAGTGTCCATCATGAAACTTGCTAAGTCTTAAGAACTTGCCAGCCAGATGGAGCCTGCTGAATTTCAGGTAATTTCATCAAACAGCGCCTCAGTTATTAAGGGCCAAAAATTTGGAAAATGCATCAACAGCCTCCTCAACCCTAACTAATTTTTTGTTATAACTCTAATTGGTCAAATTGAAGTTCAGATAAATTTCATTTGTTGTTTCAGGAGGTTGGTGTCCATCAAGTTGTAAATTTAGCCATCCATTACAATCATAAATCTGGGCTACACTCTATACTTCATTGGATTGTTTTTCTCATCCACAGAAAATAGTTGATTGTGGCACTTTGCTGGATGACAGCAGTGACAGTTGTCTTACATTTTATCATTGGTCAGCAAAAATAGCCTAAAGTAAAGCCAATAACTACTAGTTTTCATAATTACAAGCATCTGGATCTGCATAAGTTTAACCAAGTACTGTCAGGACTCCACTGGTCAGTTTTTGGATACCATTGATAATACTGACTCAGATCTTAATAGAGTGTCCTCAATGTTCAATATAGCATGTGACTCCTTTATTTCTTTCAAGAAAACAAGAGTGAGGGGTAATACATCTGAGTGGATTACTTCTGAAATACTAAAACTGTACAGAGAGAAGAATAAGATATGGGCAAAATACAAAAAAACTGGGGACAGCAAAAGGTTAGTTAAGTATAAAACTTTGCATAATTGGTGTAAATCCTTAATCAGGAGAACTAAAATAGCCTAGTACAGAAACAAACAACTTCAAAGTTTGGGTCATCAATATAATTTCCGGGAAACTTTTAAAGAGCTATCAGAGCTAAAAATTCAGGTGGAGATTTACATATACTCAAATATGACCAAACATCAATCACTGACCTGGATCATACTGTATAGCTATTGTATTTAATGAACAATTTGGAGACCTTCATAAATACAGAGGTTTGTTGTCTGTGGCTGATCAGATTTCCTCCTACTATTTGTCACAAAATGTTATTTAAAAATTTGAATATGTGCTACTGTTAAATTTTATCTAAATAAGTGCTATTCGAAACCTTGTTCAGATCCAGATGGACTGGACTATAGACTGCTTAAAATTGCAATGGATTCTATGTCCCTTCCTATTATGAAGTTTTTTTTAATATTCTTTTTGTCATGGTGATTTTCTGCAAACCTGAAAGTTGTGGAGTATTCATCCACTTCACAAAAGTGATCCTGTAAGGGACACTGGCAACTATTTCATTACTGACCCCTCCCATCAAAAATCTTAGAAATAATAGTTTCTGATCAGCTAAATGATTTCATGGTGCTCCATGATTTTTATACTCCAGCACAGCATGGATTTTGACATAAACACAGTACTGAGACAGCCCTAGTGGGATTCACTGACAGCATCCATTGGGCTATCGATTCTGGTAGCCTGGTGGCCATGGTGTTTGTGGATCTCATCATGGCCTTTGACCTGGTAGACCTTCCCCTACTATCATGTTTAAATGTGTCAGGTGAGGTGGTTGGCTGGTTGGGTGAATATTGTTTTTTTTTGCCATAAATGTTTTTATTGAGACTTGTCACCAACAACAAAAAACTGACATAGTACAGTTTGTAGACAACATATGTGTTACATATACTACACTAACCACCATATTACATGTTACTTAAGGTGTATACATACCACTGAGTGCATACTGCTGAGTAGGGTATGCAGTTACTCCTAACAGAAGCATTACCTACATGTAATATACAACAAATAATTCATGAACTGAAATCGTGTGCATGGTCATTCAAACATCCGTGACAGATCACCTTACTTCCAGACCCAACCAGGTCCACAGGGTTCTAATCATGGTCAGTAAGGGACAGTGTATGGGTTCTTCAACTGTTGAGTTCTAGATGTGACCTCAATACCCTGTCTGGGGGGGGGGAGTTAAAGTAAGGTGTACAGAAATGGAAGGTGCTGCCCTCAATTTGGTGAGGGGGATTATCATAGATAATCTTAAACCTCATGTCTACTATGGGGGGAGAAGGTGAAGAGACAGTATACTCAGCTGATGAGAGAGCTTGCAGTGTCAGCCCAATGGGCTGATTCAACAGAACAGAGACAATGCAACCACACCAAGGAGTGTGGGCGTACATGCAGCAGAGACCGTTCACCTCTCAGGTAAGTGATTTGACCCCTGCTGTTTTGGGATTTTGAGATAAGGGCCCCATATTAGTTTTTATTTGTGGAGTGAACCCATGGCTATATATACCATTGTTTTATACCATGCTGTCAGAGCCAGATGATTTTCCCATTAATTAGGGGCTGGGGGTTCAGATTCTGTCAATGCCTCAAGAAGATGGGCCTGATTCCAAGACATATGGCGGAACTTGCTGGCACTTGCGAGTTGCAACATGTGCCGATACACTGGGGACCCTGCACCAGATTCCAGGACAGGCAGGGTCCCCAGTGGCTACGTCCAGTGACTTGCGGCATCCCAGGCAGTGCACCAAAGGGAGGGTGCACCTCAACAGGGTGCTGCAAGCTGTAGCAATGCCCTCTATCAGGGTGCAGGTCCCCTCCCCCATAGCCCCAAGCTCACAGCCCCCCCAAAGGCCCACTCCCTGAAACAATTGCCCTGTTTTACAGGGCTATACAGGCAACCCCCAATGCCCCCAAGTCAGCTGCCTGGTGATACGTACCCATGATCCCTGGTAGTCCAGTGCTCCCCACCCACAGTGCTAGTCCACCTCCACCCCCCACATCCATTTTCAATCAGCGACTGGCACAACCACCTCTCACCTCCACAACCAGCTGCCGACAGAGCTCCCTCTGAGCGCGTACTACTGTATACAGTAAGCACTCAATCAGCTATTAAGCACATACTGTATACAGTAATATGTGCCTGGATGGAGCTTAGTCGGCAGCTGGCCATGGAGGTGAGAGGTGGGTTGTGCCAGTTGTTGACTGAAAATGGCTGTGGGGTGGGGATGGACTGGAACTGCTGGGTGGGGGCCACTGGACTACCAGGGAATTAGTGGCATGGCAGGAATGCCAATAGTGGCAAGATGGGGATCGATGATCAGGGCTTGGGGACCGGGAACATGAACTGCTCTGCGGGGCACTACACAGAGATCAGTGGGATGACATGCTTTGCCCTGTGGGGCACTACACGGGGAAGGGGGGATGACATGATCTGCCCTGCGGGACACTGCACAGGGATCAGAGCTTGGGGTGCCAGCAGTCTGTAGAGGACTTTCCTGCCAATGGGGGATGGGTGGGGAGGCTTATGTGGAACCATGGGGGGGTGACTGTTGGGCCACAAGGCACAGTGGTGCACCCCCAGTGGATTTAGTGTACACTTAGGTCTAACTGTACTTAGACCAATGTCCTCTGGGGGTTGTCTTGGAATAGCACCTTTGCTGTTCTGACAGCCACCGTCTCAGAATAGGGTGTAACTGCTGCCACAAACCTCCTTGCACCATGTCACAGGGGGTTTATGGTGAAACCAGTGGCATAGGACATGTCACAGGGTGCCTTCTGGAATACCGAATATCGTTACACATGGTGCATAGTGCTACTTGTGCCATTTTGTCACTTTGCAACATGCGTAATGGTTCTGGAATCGGGCCCTATGTGTTTTACCACTGCAAATGCACCTGTCACCTGTAGAAGCTGTGACTGTGAAAGTGAGGAACTGTGATCCTGGATGCCCAACAGTGCTAACATTGGATCTCAGTGAAAGGGAATTGGGGTCACCTGTCTTCATCAGCCCCAGATTGTTGACCATTAGTCCTCAAGTAGTGGGCATGCCAACAAGATGTGTGTAAGTGAGGCTTGAGGTGAGACTTGTCTCCAAAAGTCACTGACAGTCATAAGGCCTGTTTTTTTTTATTTATTTAAACATTTGATAACTGGGAAAGGCACACTGAGCTGAGGCTCATTTCCAGGTGCAACCCAGGGACAAGGGTAACAAGATTTTATACACATGAGACAGATATATACAGTATATACAAAATGGATACATATAATAGCTACAATAAGTTTGGCTAGACAGGTTAAAGATATTTTCCAACCTATCTGAGAGCAGCTACCACTCACATATTGTGGTAGCTGCCTTCATGGATGGTTAGTCTAGCCAGGATTTTTTGAAGAAACAACATTCCATACCTTAGTGGTATGCCTTGTAACTTTTTTGAAGACAGGGCCAGCCTGCTCAATTTCTAGTGCCACGGTGCTTCCAACATGCTCCTGCACGCCAGCACATAATGATATGTGGCCAGGGAGAGCGTGGGGGTGCACCCCATTGAAATCAATGGGGCCTGATGTTTCTTCCATTTTTAAGCTAAAGAATGGTCATGCAAAGATTAAGAAAGGGCACCACTCCACTAATAAGGCCATTGTTAGTCGAGCAGTGTCCTTCATTAATCTCTACATGACCATTCTTTAGCTTAAAAATGGAAGCAACGGGGCACTAGAAACCGAGTGGGCCTGCTCTATCTATAAAAAAGTTATGAGGCATACCACTAAGTTATGGAATATTATTTCTTCAAAAATCCTGGCTTGAATAACTATTCATGAGGACAGCTACCACAACATGTGAGTAGCTCCCCTACATCAAAAATGTCCTTTAGCATTTATACAGAATTGATAAAGTGGCAATATTTTACATATAGTGTACTGATAGGAAATACATAGATGATTAAGAGATTAACTGGTCCTGAGAAGAGTTAGCCAGGAATGCTGCATAGTTTAACATTTTGCAGGGAAGGGGATTGAGTGACCAGGAGATGAGGCCAGAGGAAGTGAGAAGCAGGAGCAGGTGGGGAGTGGTAGTAGGCAAAGTTGCAGTCTGATAGAGTTGTGCAAGGGCAAGTTACTTACAGTAGGAGAGGAAATAGCTGGTTCCATAGGAAAGGCAGCCTATAAGAGAAAACAGATTTGCCAGTAGATGAGGATGGTTTGGACAGCAAGAAAGAGCGGGTGCCCCTTGATCTTAGGATGTAAGGAGATGGATTCTCTGGAGACAGCCTCTCTAAGAGGCAGAAAGGTAGCAGGTTGAACCAAAATTTGGATATTAGGGAGATTGAGTGGATGTAGCGGCAATGGGACAGGGATGCAATACCGAGATCAGAGAAGAGAGAGCAGTGATGGGTTCTGAGGGGGGAGTTTGTGGTGAATCGGCAGAAGGAATTTAGGAGGGAGTCTAGCCTGGGATGAGGTGGGGCTGTGCTGTATACTAAATCAGCATAGTTGAAAATATGTGTGATCATTTTTGTCAGTTTAGCACCTCACTGGCAGTGGGAGGGAGTCTCTGTTGCGAAACAGCATACCAGTCTTACGGTGGAGCTTTGAGGTAATGGTTTCTATGTGGGTTGAGAAGTATAAGTGGGGGTCGAGCCATATGCCTAGATATTTGAATGATGTGACAATGCTTAGTGGGGTCCCATCCAGGGAGGTGATGGCAGTGGGTAGGGGAATACTGGTTTGTTTTTGCACAGTCCCAAAAGTCATTGAAACTGTTTTGGAGGTGCTGATTTTGAGCTGGTTTGCCTGGAAGCAGGACTGCATATTATGGAAGTCCTGCTGTAGTTGGGATTGCACATTGTCTAGAACTAGCCCGGATATGAAGAGAATGGTATCATCCAACTCATGAATGTGTGTAACTAACAAGGTTGTTTGTACATAAACTCACCTATGTCAACTGTAGTAATGTCTATCTCTGCGACACGTATACATGATGAATGTACCATATACTGTAGTACAATCAAAAGCATTGGTTTTCTTTTCCCCTCTAGGTACATGTAACTAATCCCAGGTCACCCCTGAAAAAGGGACTGTCAAAGTCTCAGTGGGCCTACCCAGTTACCAAAATTTAAATAAATAAATAAATTATACAGATGTATGCAGGACCTTGAGCAAACAGAGGGGAGGTCATTGATAAATAATGAGAACAGGATGGGACTGAGTATCGATCCTTGGGAAATACCCATGAGTATGGGGGGTAGGAAATCTCCTTGCCAGAGATTTCAAGTTCACTGCTACAACCAGGTTTTAACAACAGAAACTAGGAAATCTGTTTTTTATCTCCTCCTTTGCACAAGGTCAGGGAAGTCAACACAGTAACTGTGGATAGAGTGCCCCTTCAGAGATGGACTGCAAACAGAGTATTTAAAACAGGATTTATGTACAGTCAAACAAAAGGATTACTGTTTATTAGAAATGAAAATAAATGGAGTTAAACCAGACAGCTGATGTACAGCAAAAGTCTGAGCAATTCTTTACCTAAAAATCCATAACCTGCCCCTAGCTATAGAAAGCACTGTCCCTCACTGTGCTATCATACCAGACAGCTAGTCTTTGTATAGCAGGGCTCTGGTCTTACGTGTTGGCTTTCAGCACCTCAATTTATTCTTTTTCTCACTGTGGGGAGGGGTCTCACCTACTTTGAGTGATAGTTTTCCCCTGTCTCCCTCCAAATATGTGTGTGTGTGTGTGTGTGTGTGTGTGTGTGTGTGTGTGTGTGTGTGTATGGATGGATGACATCACCCGGGCCAACTGGCTCACTTCACACCCAGACATGTTCTGTCCCCTTTATGATTCTGGCTTCCAGGATGTATGAGGTGTTTGAAGTTGCACTTCACATCTGCAAGGATGTGCAGCCTGGATTAGCTCATGGGAAAGCTTCACAGAGCAGTTCTCAGAATTTCTCCTAAGACTTGTCTGGACATGCAATCCTGAAACCATGTTTTTTTGTGTCCACTTTGCAAATAGCAGAAATTATGACAGAAGCATAATTACATTAACAAAATACATTACCAAAAAGAAATTACCAGATCAAGCTGGTCACATGTTTGTCACCCCCGGGGAAATGAAGGTGTGTCTCTTTTGGGCAACTCCCAAGAGACATTGCCATTTATGTATGGCCTAAGGAGTGCCTAAAGGAACATGTCATGCATTCACTCCTGCCTTGACAGTCCATCTATATTGGTATTCTGTGCCCCACTTCAGTGCTGAATGATCATATTATATGGTTATAGTACTAAACTCCAGTGCAATAACTTAATGTTTTGCCCACTAGTGCTATGGAGCCATGTCAAAGGGTTATGATCAGTGACCACAGTGAACTCCCTCCCGTACTGATATGGCTGCATCTTCTGAAGGGCCCACACTATCCCTAGAGATTCCCTCTCAACTGTGGCATATGCCTCTCCCCTGGGCAGAAGCCTCTGGCTCAGATACACTATGGGGTGCTCCTACCCCTGTGGTGTAACCTGGCTCAGGATTCACCTAGCCCATGGTCTGAGGCATCCAGGTGTACTAAGAACTTTAGGTCATAACTTGGGCTAGCAAGTATGGGTGACCCGCATAATGCTTCCTTGAACTGTTGGAAGGCAGACTCACAGTCCTCTGTCCAGAGAACTTTCTCAGGCACTCTCTTTTTTTTGTCAGGTCTGTCAGGGGCTTGGCCATGTCACTGTAGTGAGGGACAAACCTTCAGTAGTACCCAGCTGTTCCCAGAAATGTTCTTACCTGTTTCTTTGTGGCAGAGGTGTGCCAGACCTGGATGGCCTGTGGAGAATTTTATATTGTAGCATTTTAGCTTGCAGCTCTCTAGATGCTTCGTAAGCAGTAGGCCACACCTGTCATAGTCTGCTAGGTGGATGTCCATCCACAGCTCTCACTGTCAGGATAGGCAAAAGATTGAGATAGTCATTGGAAGGTGTATAGTTTCCACCAGGGACTTAAATTTTGAGAAGAGATGTTGTAAGGAGGTAAGATGACTGGCTCATGCCTCCAGAGGGCTTTTTGGTGGAAGAACATGACTGATGGAGACCTTCATGCACAAAAGGTCTCTCAGTTGGTGATATCAGCAAAAGTGGGTTCTGAGGAGTGTGCACTTGGAAATGAGCTCATCAAAGGAGTATGGGACTCCAGTATGCCGATCATAGAGATCTTGCATGGTGTGCTTCCCTCATTCTTTCCATAATGACCAATTAATCAGTGTGTGTCCTAAGGTAAACTTTGGATTAAGCCAAATGGGTTGCTGGCATGTGGTGGTGGGCTTCCAGCCTAATGTGTGTACTAGTCTGAGCCATACCCTTTTAATATGCTTAGTGAACAGGGATACTCCTGAGGGGAGACTCCAGTCGGGAGATATTAGAGCCTGAGAATGGGGCATGTGGTTCAGTGCTTGTTCCAGAAGGATCCACCTTGGAGTGTGGACAGAGAGATCAGGTTTAAGACATGCCACTGCTGGCACATGAGGACTCTCATGCATAATGCAAAGGTTAGGAAGTCCGAAACCCCCTTAATGCCAATGGGCTTGAAGGGTTTATAATCTGATTTTAGGGACTTTGCCTCCCCAGATAAAGGATGAAATCTTAGTATTCAGAGTCTTATAAAAGGAAGCCAATATTCTGACTTGCAAATTAGAAAGAATGTACTGAAGCTTAGGGAGCAGTACCATTTTCAGTGCATTCACTTTGCCCCAGATGGAAAGCATGACATCACTCCATCTGGAGAGGTCTTTGTCTAGTTTCTCTAATATTACCTGAGTGTTAGCCACAATTGTGGACTTAATAGTGGGGTGGAGCTGTACTCCCAGACAAGTAACACTCATGGATTACCACTGGTTGGGATACCTCTGCATTAATATTTGAATACAAGAAGTATTCAACGGCATGATACAGGATTTTTCCCCATTCAGTTTGTGGCTTTATAAGGCCTGGTATTCCATAACTATAGTTGCTAGGGCAGCCAATGATGTTGGGATGTCTACCCCAAATAGGGTAATGTCATCTGCAAAGACTGACAATTTATAGGTTAGAGTCTCTATTGCAATACCTAGGAAGGAGGGAGAGGCATGGATTTTTTGACCTAGAGGCTCAATTGTCAGCAGGAAAAGAAATGGGTATGGGGCAACCCTGCCTTGTATCCTATTGTAACTTCAAAAGGGTGATACGACCAAGTTGGTAAGGACTGATACTGTGGGGATATTTTACAGCAGATGGACCAGGTCAATAATTTTGGGGGGAAGCCGCACTTGGACACTGTGTCAAATAGGTATGCCCACTCCACCTTATCAAACACCTTTTCAGCATCTAGAGACAGGATGGTAGTGGGCACTTCACTACTCTGAATGTCCCAGAGTATGTCAAGTATCCGGTGGTGAATATCATATGCTCCCAAATTGCCTGGTACAAAACCAACCTGGTCTGGGTGGCTCAGATCTCCCATAAATTGCTCCATGCAACATGCAAGGGTCTTAGCAAACAGTTTGGCACCCACATTAATGAGTGATATGGGAAGAAACATGGAGCACTTCATGCTGCCTTGCTCTTTTTTAGGGATCATGGTAATGAGGGCTTGTTGGAATGATGGGGGAGCTGACTAATGTCACAGGCCTAAATAAAGGTCTCAGTTAAACCAAGAGCAAGGATATCTGCAAAAGCTGCAGAAAAGTCTTTGGGAAAGCCACTCAGTCCTGGTGACTTCCGCAGGGTTATGCTGTAGATAGCTGGAGTATATAATAAGTAAGTAAATAAGTGAATAAGTGTTTCTTTCTTAAGCAGCCAATCCTGGAGGTGCTGGGCACTTTACAAGAAAGTAAAAAAGACATACACAACATCAACAATGCAATAAACAGGTCACAATCAGGTCAGTAGATTCAATAAATAAATAAATATCAGTAAAATAAACTATAGCTGATTGCCAAATGCTTCTCTTAATAAATGGGCTATAGAGGGTGTATTCCATGGAGTGTTGGAGTGTGTCTTCAATTTCCCAACTGACAGTGGCTAAGCAGAGGGCAATACTATCCCATTGGTCTGAGCAGTTAATAAATTTGAGTTCTATTTTTTTTCAGTTCCTTTTCTTGGAGTCTGAGGATACTATCTCTCTGCTTTTTCGGTTTGGATGTGTGGTCAAATCAGTTTTGTCCTAAAGACTGCTTTCAAGGCACCCCGTAGCATAAAGCAGGAAGTCTCAGTGGTATAATTCAAGGCAAAGTATTCCTGCAGTTCCCAAGAGAACGAGGATTTGAAAGCAAGGTCCTGAAGGAGTGTGGTGTTAAGTCTTCACTTGTTTCTGGGACCTGGTGCTTCCCCCCAGGCCAGGACAGAAAATATGATCAGAGATTACTACCTTGCCCAGTGTTACTCCCATACCATTTGGAGCAGATGATCCAAGAGGAAAATGATGTCTTGCCAGCTGTGGGTGTCATGAACCGGGGGAGTAAAAAGTGAAATCCCTAGCATGAGGATGGACATTTCTCCAACTGTCTACCAGGCCAGCCCAAGTATGCCTGGTATGAACGTGTTCTGCAGCCTGTGCTTCTGCTTTACTAGAGGCCCCTATCCTGTCCAGATCAGGATAGGGGGCTAGGTCAAAGTCCCCTCCTAACAGCTTCACCTGAGCTCTTTCCTTCTAAGATTGCTTGAAAGGACAGAGCAGAGAACCTTACCAGAGCAAGGGAAAAGGATTAAGACTTCTTTTGGCTAAGCAGATTTATTGTGTGTTGTTATTTTTATTTTGTACTCACAGGGATTGCTACTGTTTGTTGCTAACATTTCATTGCTTAATTTTTTTCTCTGATTCAAATTGTTGTTGCTGGTATACCTTCTTCTGCATTATTACAAGGTGTGCCTACAGGTGTGTGCTAACAGATTACTGCTGTAATCTTCTGATTCAAATTGTCTTTTGCAGAAGGAACTAGAAGGGGACAGGATCAGTTGTGTTCCAGTACAGTAGCTGCTTCTTGTTGTTTTTACAGGGTTTCTTGTGGATTTTACTTGGTAGAAGGTTATTTCTTTTCTTTCCTACTTCTAAGGGGCTAGCAGGGTATTGTTTTTGGGACTGTTGGAAGTTTGAAAACTGGTTTGGTGGCTGTAAGTGGGCTCATTTGTTGGATGTTTCACTGTGTAACAGGCTGCGCTGGTGGAGGCCTATTTCTTCTGATTTAAAACCTATTTGGTAGGATTTGCTTGGGGCTGGTTCTTTGGCTGCAGGGCTTGAAGGGGCAGACACAGGGCTGATACACTCTCTCGAGAGTTGGGTGTAGGCCCTAATCCCTCCCTCCCCCAGAGCTCTGCTTATTTATAGGGGAACACCTGCCCTGCAATTGGAAGAAAAGGCTGCAGGTGCAGCTCATGTAGTTCTAGCCACTTGGGGTTAGATTTAAAGGCTGGGAGAGAGGAGCTAAGGGAGTTGTTCACTTCCCTTATAAGTTTACTGTGTTGTACTGCACCTAGTAACAGGGTTACCGGTTTACTGTGGGACTGTATCTAGGATTAGTGGGTGACCTGATTAGCAGTAGGGGTGTATATTGGACTAGTGGGGAACCTGGTGGCTTACCCAAGGAAACCTACTTGGAGGGGGATGGGACCACATGTCATTAGGGCCGGCATCTTTGGAAGGGTGGTTGGGTGCACAGGGTGTGGGGCAGCCATGATACTGGACTGGGCTTGGAAGTTTGGTGGTTGCCCAGTGTGCTACCAGCTGGCACAGCTTAGGGAGAGGTTGCGGGGATTAGGAGACAGCTGGAGAAAGAGGGGAGGTATGGTTGGGGAAGAGGGTAGGGGATCTCCCACGGGGTTGCACCAAGCACTAGGGGCAGAGGCATAGGGAAAGGAGTGCAGAAGAATACTCTGGAGTCATGTAGGGACCCAGGCAGAGGGGGCCCAAAAGGAGGACACTACCAAGGAAGCAGGCAGGTAACTGGGGACCCTCACAAAGGGGGACCAGAGGGACAACATTCTCAGGGAAGTAGGCAGATGGCTGGGGCTGGACAGAAGGAAGCAAGGCGGGGAGGTGGATCGGACCTTATGCTCAGTAACCACTTAAATTCTCTTCTTCTGCTTGAGGATGAGGGGGGTGATGTAGCCATGACAGGGGTGGTCAGAGATGGAAAGGGAGTGGGGGGCAGGAGGCAGGGGCCAGATAGCAGGAGGAATAGAGGGGAAACCTGGAATGCAGGAAAATGGAGGGAGCAGTGAATCAGAGCAGGAGGGGCAGGGGGAAGAGGGAGGAAAGCACAATGAGAAGGACCAGTTGGGAAGAAAGGGCAAGGAGAAGGACCAGAAGTACAAGGAGGATACAGTAAAGGGAGCTGAGGGTTTAGGCCAGGGGAGCACAACAAGCAAGGAGGGACTAAACGGAGACAGGAAGGAAGGGAGGATGAGCCAGGCTAGTTTAGCAGATGGGGGAGAAGGACCAGTCATGAGCAGTGAGGGAGGAGTTAGCGAGGTACAGAAGGATACTTGGGAGGAGGAGAGGCATAGGATCGGAGGGAAGGGGGTGGCCAAGGTAAATGAGGAGGGGGCGGCATGTGGCACCCAGATAGGGGAACAAAAAAGCTGGCTGGGTGGAGGGCCAGTAGAAAGGATGAGAGACATGGAAGGGGGAAAATGGAGGAAAAGGAGTGGTCAGAGTGCTCCTGTTGGGGAATGATCAGGGTATCAAATGGGATAGGGAGGGAGAAGTCTGGCCAGTTAGAACAAAATGCTTCCCTGACTAACGTGCACAGGGCCAAGCACGAGGTATATCAGCTGGCAAGGATTGGGGTTCCCCGGACATACGTCCACCTGGGTACAAATGACATTGAGGGAATAACGAGCTAGAGATACAGACAAGGTTCAGGGAGCTTGCTAGGGTCAGTGACATAGGATGCACAATTTCTTCTTGAAATCCTGCCGTGCCAAGGGCTAGTGGGGAACACAAAGGAAGATTAAGGAGATAAACCAGTGGCTCAGGGAGTGGTGTGAGGCCAGAGGGTAGTGGGTTGATGGGGGATTGGGGGGAGACCTGGGAGGATAAGGAGCTCTACGCTAGAGATAGGCTCATCTCAATTTGGAGGGGAGGGGAATCCTTAAGTTGAAAATAGAGGGGTTCATTGGTGAAAAGTGGGGTTTAAACTTGTGAAGGGGGAAGGGATGGGAGAAAAGACTGTCGAGGGAGGTCCAATAAAGGAGAGACTCTGTCTCCACCCCTCTGGGGAGCTGGAGGAATGCAGGAAAAGGCCGACTGGTAAAGTGCAGACCAGGGAAACAGGAATCCCATGGGAACACAAGCAGGGGAAGAGAGTATAGGGAAAGGGTGGAAGGTAGTCCTGTTAATGCCAGGAGCTTGGGCAATAAAATGCCTGAGCTCCAGGCGATGCTAACTGAGGGAGCGGTGGATGTGGCAGTTGTCACTGAGACCTGGGCCACCGCAGAACACGACTGGGACCTGAACCTGGAGGGTTACACTATGTTCAGGAAGGATAGGGGGGAGGGAAGGGGAGGAGGGGTAGCAATGATAGTCAAAAACTGCATTGGCATTGGGGGAGTAGAGAAGGTGGAGGGAACCGTGGAGGCGATTTGGGTCACCTTGATAACAAGAAGGGCAAAAGAGTAAAAGTAGAAGTGGTGTATAGACCCCCTGCACTGGCGGAGGAGCTGGAGGAGAGTCTGGTGGCAGATGTTGGGAGATACTTCAGATTGGGCAGGGGAAGGGTGGTGGTGTTGGGGGACTTAAACATGCCAGGAACAGACTGGGAGACTATGACATCCTCGGTGGCCAGGGAACAGAGGTTGTTGGATGTCTTTCATGACGCGTTCCTAACTCAGCAGGTGAGGGAACTGACCAGGGAGGTGCGGGTACTGGATGTGGTCCTGGCAGACAGTGACCAGATTTGGGGCCTAGAGGTAAGGGACCCGTTGGCGGGGAGTCACCATACCACTGTCTCATTCTGCCTGGACCTAGGAAAGGTAGAAGGCTGCACAAAGACGGAGGTAACTGACTTCAGGGGGGTGGATTTTAAGGAAATGGGAAGGATCCTTAAGGAGCATTTGGATGTTATTGGGTCAGACATGGACATTGATAGTAGGTGGGAAATCATCAGGAGAGGGGTTCAGGATGCTACCAGTACCTGTGCAAGAGTAAGACGAAAATGCAGTAGGGCCCGAAAACCCTGCTGGTGGACCAAGGAGGTCCGAGAGGTGGTGCGGGGAAAGAAGGCAGCCTATAGGCAATTCAAGTGCTCAAGAAGTGAAAGGGATCAAGCGGAGTATAAGCTGATGGCTAGAAGGGCCACTAGGGTGGTGAGGGCGGCTAAGGCAAGGAAGGAGCAGAACCTGGCCAGGGAAATTAGGAGGGGGAACAAGGGGTTCTTGATATATATTGGGGAAAAATGAAGGTGAAGGGGCAGATTAGCAGGATTAAAACAGGAGAGATGGGCACAAGACCGGGGAGCAGGCTGAGGTACTAAATGAGTACTTCACCTCAGTTTTCATCAAGGAAAATGGGGGTGCTGCATCATACATGGCAGGAGACAGTGATACTGAGGAGGGGGGGACCCTAACTGATCGGCGGGTCTGGGGAGAGGGGCCGGCATCACTGGCAGGAGGGGGGAAGGCTAAGCAGGGAGAAGAGGTAGCGGAAGTGGAAATCACAGCAGAGAGAGAGTGAGGGAAGCCCTCAGGTTCCTTAAGATGGAGAAAGCACATGGGCCGGATAAATTACATCCCAGAGTGCTGAAGGAACTTGCGAATGTCCTGGCGAAAGCCCTGGCGGAGCTTTTCACCATCTCTCTGAGGACAGGGTGGGTGCCCCAGGACTGGAAGGTGGCACATATAGTGCCTATCCACAAGGGGGATCAAGGGAGGTGGCAGGGAACTACAGGCCTGTCAGCCTGACATCGGTGGTGGACAAGGTGATGGAGAGCATTGTCAAGAAGAGGCTAGGGGGGACCTGGAAAAGTCAGGGTGCCTGGATGATAGACAGCATGGATTCGTCCCAGGTAAATCGTGTCAGACAAACCTTGTGGAGTTCTATGACTGGGTGACGAGTGCCTTGGACCTGGGTAGACCAGTGGACATCCTCTTCTAGACTTCAGCAAGGCATTTGACTCTGTTCCTCATGAGGGCCTGTTGGATAAGCTGGGAGAAATGGGGGTGGGGAACCAGATGATCAGATGGATAGGCAATTGGCTCCAGGACCGGACCCAGAGGGTCATAGTTGGTGGGATAGTCTCAGCCCCAAGGACGGTCATTAGTGGGATCCCACAAGGATCAGTCCTTGGGCCCCTCCTGTTCAACGCCTACTCTGACATAAGGACAGGTATCAGGAGTGAGATGAGTCTCTCTGAGGATGACTCAAAACTGGGGCGGTGGTGGATGGGGAGGAGGGTGGCTACAGGGGACCTGAGGCTCTGGAAAGATGGTCTAGAAAGTGGAAGCTGAGGTTCAATGCAGGGAAATGCAAGGTACTGCACCTGGGGGCCAGAAACCCAGGCCAAGTGTACACCCTGGGGGGGGAATGCTACAAGTCTCGATGGCTGAGAGGGACCTGGGGGTGGTGGTGGATGTCAAGATGAACAACTCAGAGACTCATAGGTGGGCAGCAGCCAAGGCCAACAAGATGCTGGGATGCATTGCTAGGGGGATCACCTCCAGAAGGAGGGCAGTGATACTCCCTCTGTATAACTGCTTGGTGAGGCCGCACCTCGAGTACTGCGTGCAGTTTTGGAGGCCACACTTAAAGAGGGACTTTAAACTCCTAGAGAGGGTCCAGAGGAGGGCAATCAAAATGATTTGGGGCTTGGGGGACAGGACCTATGAGGAGATGCTCGAAGAGCTAAATATGTACACATTGGAAGAGAGAAGGAAACGGGGGGACATGATAGAGGTCTTCAGGTACATGAAGGGGGTAAATAGGGAGGAGCAGTCAGGGTGCTCAAGGAAGGAGGAGGGGCCACTCAGGGCATGGGTGGAAGCTGGAGGGGAAGATTCAGGGGAGAAAGGAGGAGGTGCACTTCACTGAGAGGGTGGTGGAGCCATGGAATGCGCTGCCTAGGGGGCTGGTGGAGGCAGAGACGGTGGAGGGGTTCAAGAGGGGGTGGGACAGGTACAGGGGAAGGGTTCTGGAAGCAAAATCCAGTGCAGCGAGAATATCTGGAACTGGGAAGGGAGAAGCCAGAGAGGGGGGCAGCAAGGTCAGCTACCAGGGTGGAGGCTGACCAAACGAGCAGACGCGAAAGACCGTTAGGCCTATTCTGCTGGCATGTTAGTATGTTAGTAACAGTATACCAGTGGATGTGCTAGGCAGCCCAGCTAATACTGCATCAAAGAATGAGGTATTCAATCAATCAATCAAAGTCTTTATTTAACCAGGCGATCACCGTTGAGCAAGCTCGTTTTCGAGGTAGACCTGGGTTTGTTAACAAGGAACAAGGGACAATATACATGGGATGCAACACACAAGAAAATAGTAATAATACATATAAAGTGAGATTCAATAATACAGTATATACAAAGTATTAGCAGGTAGCATTGACAGTAGTATATGTTTGGAACAGAAGATACAGCTAGTTTTGGGTAGGACACAATTTTTCATAAAAGTAAAGAAATATACATATCAGGTGCACCGAACACAAATAAAACCTAATATAAAAAGATATATAGTGATACGGTATGGAGAATTTAGAGCTGGAACCAGGGTCAAAGGAATGTGGAAGGGACAGATATGGGGGTAGAAAAAGGGGAGAGGGAAGAGTCGATTATAGATGTGGGATTATTAGGGCCATAGATATTCCCAAGAACATTGGGTGATCCCTGATAAGTACTCTAAGCAAGTACTGAGCAGCCCTCTTGATCCTTTGACATTTTGTGTGTATCCAGTTGTATCCCTTTTTTGCAAAGAATCACCACCTCCCTATTCTTACATATATAAGTACAGGGATACACCTTTCCTATCCAGGAGCAACAAAGATGTTTGGACTGAATTTGAGTCAAATAGGTCTCCAGGGTTAATGCAATGTCACAGTTCATCTGTTTGAGTTTCAGGAGTACCTTGTATTTTTTATTTGGATAATTAAGCCTGCACACATTCCAGGATGTCACTTTAAGTGTATCCACAAAGGCCATGATTCTAAGTAAAGGCCCAAGGCTAGGTGCCAATGAGAACCCCCTCCCCTCCCCCAACCCCAAGCCCACTAGACCACCCCACCACCACCCAGTTCCCCACACAATAAAGAAATATGTACAGCGATACCCAAGTCATCAGTCAGTGATAGTTAAAGATGAAAACAAAAGTAAAACTGCTTCGCCCACAGCCCCTGCAAAACAAAATACTGAGGAAGCAAAGGAGGGAAAGAACCACTGGAGCATTTCCTTCTGGTAGATGTTTACCAGTTGCCACAGCTAACCATGGCAGGGAAGGCACTTAGACCCATGCTCACACAGAAGCTGGAACTGGTGGATGGGTGACACCTGGCCCCTGCCTGCTCACTGCACCACTGGAGTGACAGCTGAGTAAGAAAGGTAGCACATGCAGTCTGCACAGACCCAATGTGATGCTAGGCTCTGGTAGATATGGTGCTGTCCCCTCAGAGCTGCCCTTATTCCTTCATTTCTCTGAAACTGGAGATTGGAGAGACTCTTTCCCCGTGTGTGCCCAATATGGTGCAGGAGTTTTTGCAGTTGGTCTCCAGAGGTACAACCAGGTTCCTTACCCCCTTTTATATATATACCAATTTAGCTTTTGGCCCTTATAAGGACAGCTACCCCTGCTTCAAGTCATTATATTTCTCTCGTGAACAAATAACCAGGAATACTAATAAAACTTGCAAACAACAAGAGCTAACACATCAGACAGCTGGTAGTTGATGCCGAGATGAGGAATGGATCAGAGCCAGGGAAGTGCTGCTTTGTGTTTGTTTTTGGGGGAAAGCTAAAATAAACAAAGCAAAAAAGTGAACTGAATGATTACTATGTTTTAAACGTATTTGTTGTGTCTGGCGAGGGGAAGGATTGTGTAGGACTGGGTGGACGGAGGACACCAAGTAAGGGAGGCTGAGGGAGGGCCTACAAGGGAAGTGGGGTCACGTGACTCAGCCATCCAATAGGGAGGCTGCAGTTAGGAGATATAAGTGCCATTTTTGTATTTCAGTAAGCAGTTGAGAGCAGACCCCTAGAAGAGGAACAGGCCAGAGCCAGGGAAGTGCTGCATTGTGTTTGCTTTTGGGGGAAAGCTAAAATAAACAAAAAAAGTGAACTGATGATAATTATGTTTTAAAAAGATTTGCTGTGGCCAGTATGGGGAAGGACTAGGTGGGACTGGGTGGAGGGAGGATGCTGAGTGAAGGCCTACAAGGGAAGCGGGGTCAGGTGACTGAGCCATCCAGTAGGGAAGCTGCAGTTGATATATATTTTCCAGGGGGCCAAGTGACCCCTTGCATGAGAGACCCTGAAGCGTGAGTGCCTTGAAGCAGAGGTGTGGTGTCTGACTAGGTGAAGTCTGAAGAGCATCTGCAGGAAAGCCCACAGGCCACGCTGAGGTATGGCAGCAATTGGGAGTGAATAACTGGACAGAAGGTAGGGTACTTAGGGCAGCACAGATACGGGGAGGATGTGGCACCCAAAATGTTGGGGGAGGCAGAGAAACAGCTTGGAGGAAGATTGGTGGGGTGGGGATAATAGATGGAGGACATGGGGGGAATGGGGGGAATGGGAGGATGGTCAGATGTAACGGGTGTGGAGCAGCAATCTTCCTGGGAATAATTTGGAGTGCAGGGGAATGTCTAGTCTGTAGGCAACTTGGACAACTTAGGGAAGAAATAGAGAGGCTGAGATGGAAACTGGAAAGGAGGAGGGGGCAGCTGGGCAGATGTACAGTGGGGGAGGGATAGGAGGATGTCACCACCGGGCAGCACAGTGAGGGGACTAAGGCAAGAATCTAGGAGGACACCTCAGGGTCAAGGAACACCATAGCTATGGGGACCAGGGGGGAATGGAAGGTAGTGAAGGGTGGATGTGGGTGGGGGGAGATACAGGGCAAGGAGCAAGGATTAGGGAGCAGGGAAGGGTAGCAGAAGCCATTGCAGCCAAGGAGAAAAAGGCCTTAAACAGGTTCATAGTATTGCAGGGTTTGGACGATCAGGTGGGAAGAAGGGGAGATCAGTAAGCAGGAAGAGGCAGAGGCTGAGCCTAGTAAAGGGGGGCAGGGTAGAGTGGGTGGGACAGAGGTCAAGAAGGGAAACAGGGACAGGGGTCAGGTGAGCTAGGAGGAGGGGAGGACAAGATAAACATGGGCGGGGGGAAGGGAGGAGGGAGGCATGGCACGGTAAGGGAATTTCCATGAGGGGAGTCAGGGGGGCGGATCATGAGGGTTTGTAGGAGTATACACTAACACGCTGCTATGGAGCTCATATTAAGAAAGTATAAATCTGATTAAGAAAGTAAAAATTTGTTTAAGAAAGTAAAAAGAATGGATTATGAAATAGGATGTAGTAACTATCAGATTTAAAAGGTGGAGATGAAGTCATGAGTTTGCTAAAAAAAGAAAATGTTTTAGAATACTGCATATTTATGATGTTTTTGTGTAATTTATATTTATAGAACAACACTGTATATTGGGACCTGAGGAAGTGGTGGTGGCCACGATACTGTTGCCTGGACCTTTTTGGTGTGGAATAAAAGAAATTAAAAGCAGTTTTTTGGCTGGAAATATTTTATTTTGAATGGAGTTTATCCCAATCTAGTCATTTAAGGGAGTCAATTTTGTCAAGTTTTTGAGGATGATCCAAGATATAAAATAAAGAATAGAAGTTAAAGGGTAATCTGAACTCACATAGTAAACAAAGGCAGGAACAGGGGAAGCCTCACATTGTGGTCCATTTGGGCACCAATGATCTGGCAGGGTGTGAGGTAAAGGTGGTGCAGAAATGGTTCAAGGAGCTGGGAAAGATATGCAGTGGGGTGAGGAACTTAGTAGCTTTCTTGGAGGTACTGCCAGTCCTGAGGGCCAGTACTGTTAGAAAGTTGAGGATTGAGGAATTCAGCTCATATCTGGGGAGGTGGTGTGAGACAAGTGGGTACGGGCTGGTGGAAGAGTGGGGTAGAACATGGGAACACAAGGACCTATATGCACCAGACAGGCTGCATCTTAGTAAGGAGGGCGCAAGGGTCTGAAAGGCAACCTGGAGAGGTACTTGACAGATAAGCTGAATTTAAACTGGGGGGGGGGCAGCAGAGGGAGAGGCACTTGGCACCAGGTGAGGGGGGCCTCCAGGCCTCCCCCCAGTAGGAAATCGAAAGGAGAGGAGAGGGCAAGGAGAGGGGATAGTAGGGGCAGGAGGGAGGAGATACACAAAATGATCAGGAGCAAAGAGGGACAGGGGGCTCATTTTATAAAACATACATCGCAAGAGGAACCTTTGGAACAAGGAACCAGATCTGTTAGGAAATCTGGAACAGTTAAGGACATGAGAGAGCCTATTACATTTTCCACAGGGTATAATGCAGTTATAGGGAGGGTGGGCAATATAAAATGGAGAAATCGGAGCATTCTAAAAAATAAAAATATATTGAAAGATGCGATTGGGGATGCACCTAGAATAACCTTTAGGAGGTCAGACACACTAAAAGATAAACTGATACAAAGCCAAGTTTAAAAGCAAAAGAAGAGTGAACACATCCTGGCTACCAGTAAGACCTGCAGAGTTGGAAATGTAATGTTTGCAAGTACATGCAGCTGGATAAAGAATTTGTGTATCCCAATAAGAAACTTGAAATCAGGGAATTCATTAGTTGTACCACAACATTTGTAGTCCATATTTTGTGGTGTGGATGTAATCTACACTACATAGGGAAGACTCCTAGAATGTTAAAGGAACACATTCAGTAGCATGTTTGTTCCATAGTAAACAAAAAAGATGACACACCAGTTGGCAGACATTTCTTCCAAGCACATAACTCTGATACTAGAACTTTAAGTTCATGGGGCTTGAATGTGTGCAGTAACCCATAAGAGGGGGAAACAGACAAGACCTCCTTTTACAGAGAGATAGCATTACTGGAGCTTTACTCTGGATACAGTAAAACTAAGGGGGTTGAATGATGAATGGGACTTAAAATCCTGTCTAAGATCATAGAATAATAAAATTTGAATGCTACCATATCTGATTGTAATATATAATAACTGCCCATGTTTCTCTTTCCCTTCCAATCCCCACCCCACCTCTAGTCTTTGAAAATATATTCTGCAGTATCTGGTTGAAATAAGAATGACATGTATGAATATGAAAATATTGTATACTAATATACTATATATTTTTTGTTTTGTAAGGTTCCTTCTGTATGTGACTCTGCCCTAAATCTCCAAAGGCATGGCCATGACTGAAGACTGAATATTCTGGTATTTGGCTATCTGTTCCTTCTGTGAACTTTTATCCCTCCTTCATTCAACTCTTTTTATTAGTAAGGGACTTCTAGATACTTACAGTATAGAGGCAACTACCTGATTGCTATTTGGGTAATCATATTTATTAAATAGTTGTATCAAAACAGCCCATTTGATAAGAGACTCAAATATATAGGAATTGTTCTATATAAACTGCTGAAGTATTCAAGTGAGGGATAAGTTGACATACTTAATAGTTTAGTAAAACCTTCTGTGTTCATTTTTCTATATATTATTTTAAATAATCTGTGTAAACAAGACTATTCAATGTATTGGGAAGTTTGAATTGAGTGATGTCCCAAAATTTAAGCCTATAAGAATGTATAGTGTTATACCATGGACACCCCCCCAATGGAAGGCAAGAGCTGAAGCGCAGGGGTGAAGTGTAAGGGTGAGAATCTGAGCTCAACAACTTGTGCATAAATATATGTTCTTTTGAAAGTTTCAAAATCTTGTAGTCGGGTTATCTTTCTGCAAGGACTGAGTAGCATTGACTGTTTGGACTTTGCTAAATATATTTGGGCATGCAATCCATGTCTGGCACACCCCACCTTCCGGTGCACAGGTAAAAACATTTTTGGGAGTACCAATTGCATAGAAAGGACAGAGAAAAGGGTAGGGGGGAGGAGTGGCATTGTAAATAAAGGAAGGGATAATGTGCACCAAGGAAGAGGGGGAGGCAGGCACAGCTGAAGCCTTATGGGTAGTGCTCCAGAACACTGCTGGGAGAAGGATTTGTGTGGTGGTGTTCTACAGCTCACCCTCACAGGGCATAGAGTTGGATAGGGAGCTGGGGGACCAGATCAGGAGGGTAGGAGGGAGAGAGGACACTGTAATACTAGAAGACTTCAATCTACCTGGAGTAGACTGGAGCAACCTGGATAACTACTCCTCCTGGATGATTTCAAGGAGTGTTTCCTGACACAGGGAGTCACAAAGCCAGCAAGGGAAGAGGCCATACTAGACCTAGTGTTATTGGATGGGGAGCATGTCCAGAAAGTAGAAGTGAGGGATCCCCTTGCAGGCATTGACCATCGCACGGTGTGGTTTTACATCAGCATGGGGAAGGAAGTCTGGCCTGGTGGCACTGAGGGTTGAGGTGCTGGATGCCACAATTCACACCACACCAGTGACCCATGCTTGGGAATAAGCACGGTCCGCTGGGGGTCAGCAGGGAAGGAGAAGGATCGAGCATCCTAAGGACTGCTCTCCTTCTCCGAGGAGGGGGGCTCCACTGGTTGGTGATTGCCTGCCCCCTAGTGGAGGATGGGGGAAGGGTGCCGATACTGGCATTCAAGGGGTGGGGATGGGGCAGATGCCTAGAGGAGTGCACATGGGAGCTTGCGCGTTGCCTCCTCTGTCGTGATTGCACGCCCCTCCCTGAACATCAGAACACACAAAATGCCTCTGCTGTGCAGCTTGATGGCCATCCCTGGTAGCACCGCCACCTCCAAGGACTCACCCCAGCACAGTGGATCTATCTGGGTGGTAAGTAAGGGGAACTTGCCTCCTTCCCACCACAGGGGTAAGCCATGGGGCATACCGCTGGGATGAGAGCCTTGAATTGAGTGGTGAGGCGCCAGGACAGTGGCTGGATGTGGGCCGACTGGGGAAGGGAGAAAAAGGATAACAAAAAAAAAACATGGGGAGGGAAGCAGCTAAGACAAAACAATAGTGGTGGACTTCAAGAAGGCAGACTTCGATAGAATGGGTAACATACTAGAGGAGCACCTGGCAAAGCCCCAACCAGAGATGGATGCAGATCAGAAATGGTCTGTCATTAAGAAGGGGCTAATCAAGGCTACCAACACTTGTAAGAAGGCTTGTAAAAAGAACTCCAGGATCATAAGACCTACTAGAAGAAGACCTGTTTGACCCATCAAGACTACCTCGCCACACTATGTAGGTCAATACAATTGGATGCCCTTATAGTATTTGTCTAATTCATTTTTGAAGTGTTCAAACTTGGTCAAGTCAGTTATTTTTTGTGGTAGTTTATTCCATAATTTTATTGCCCTTATTGTATAGTAATATTTTCTTTTATTTCTAAGTGACCTTTGTACAAATAGTTGTTTGTTATTGCACTCAGTGTGGTTGGTTTATTTGCAAATTTGATGCTACAATCTTCCATAAGTTTTTTATCCTGTAGGATATTAAACAGTAACAGGAGATCTCCCCTCTGTCATCTAGTTTCAAGATCATAGTTTTAGTTTTCTGCATCTTTCTTTATACGGTAGGTGTTCTAGTCTAGGAATGAGTTTGGTGGTTTTCCTTTGGACATTGTCCAAAAGTTTTTTGTCTTTGAAAAGAAATGGGGCCCAAATGGAAACTCCATAATCCAAGTGGGGCTTGATATAAGCATTATACACTGGTAATATAAAAGACTCTTGCCTACAGATGAAGGATCTTTTGATGGAACTAAGGATACGGTTGGTCCTGAGTGCTATATGCCGACAGTGTTCTCCGGGGATTAGTTGTTCATTTATCATTATTCCAATGTCTTTCTCAGTTGTAACATGTCTCAATTCTTTATTATTAATATAATATTTCACATATGGATTCCTGGGATCAAAATGCATCACAACACATTCGTTTTCATTAAATGCCATGTTGTTTAAGGTGGCCCAGTTTTGCAAGGCAGTAATATATTTTTTTAATGCATTAATGCTATCTGATGAATTGACTTCATTACACAATTTTGTGTCATCAGCAAATTTACTAATGTAACCCCTAATTCCTTCTTGCAAATCTAATATAAAAATTCCAAAAAGAATGGGGCCCAAGACGGATCCTTGGGGGATGCCACTAGTCATTGAAATAGAATTGGAGTAAGTATTAGCTATTTTTACCACTTGTGTTCTATCAGTCAACCAGTCAGATACCCACCTGACTATTAGTGGGTCTAATTTTAAACTCTCCGTTTTCTTAACCAAGATATCATGACTAACCTTGTCAAAGGTCTTTTTAAAATCCAGAAAAACCACGACCACTGGGGTACCAAGATCCAGGGATCTACTAACTCTCTCATAAAAACATATGAGGTTAGTGGTACAGGATTGTCCCTTCAAAAAAACATGTTGTTTAGTATCCATAAAGCCCTTACACTCCATATCTATTTCAATTCTATTCTTGAGAATTCTTTCCATTGTCTTGCCGATGACCGAAGTAAGACTTTTAGGTCTGTAATTCTCTACTTCCTTTTTGTTTCCCTTTTTATATATAAGAACCACTACAGCTTGTTTCCATTTATAGGGTACTGTCCCTTTGAGTAGTGAGCTATTAAATATATGATGTAACAGTCTGGAAATAGAATGGATTGTATTTTGAAGCAGTTTGGGATTAAAGTCATCTGGTCCTACCGCTGTGTACTGTATACTCTGATACATTTTATGGCTTTTCCTTTTTTTTTTATTTAAGGTTTATTCACACAGTTTCCACCATAAAAGGTAGCATACAGAAAAGCTGACAGAGACACATTGATACATAAAATGATGCTGCCCCCCCACCTCCCCTTACTGCAGTAACCCATCGCAGAACCCGTAAATGCCGAGCCTCTAATTAAAAGGCCTTATAAAAGCATTGAGCCTATTGTAAACTTAGTTTGGAACCAGAGAGATTAATGAATGAAGGGGATCCCAGATTCTAACATAAGTTGCCAGTCTGTTGTGTAGGCTGGCTATTGCTTTTTCTGTGTGCAAATTGAATACAACTTATCTTACCCATTCCTGGAAAGAAGGGGAGGACCTGTCTTTCCAATGACGGAGAATTATTTTCTTAGCCGACAAGGCGACCATGGATATGTGAAATTTATGCACCTTTACTCTAATGGAAGACAGGTCCCCCAGGACACATACCTCAGGATAAAGTATTCTTGGAGGCCCAACAATGGGTCTAAGAAGGTTTGAGTTGAGACCCAAAATGTGGAAATACTTGGGCAAGACCAAAGCATCTGAAAAAGCGTGCCCTCATTTTGCAAACATTTGTTACATTTGTTGGAGTCTAAGGAGCCCCACTTGTGGAGCTTAACTGGGGAATAGTATAGGTTGTGTAATACGTGATATTGCATGAGACACAGTCTAACCTGAGAGATAAATTTGTGACATGACTTCCAGAGAGAATGCCAATCTAATTACGGATGGGGAAAAAAGTTACTCCAAAATATTGATGGCCCAAAAGGGCCCCCAAACTTTTTGTGAAACAAAACCTGATATAGTTTAGAGATTATGCCAGAGGACCCAGAAAGCGGGGATATCTCGGGTATCAGAGAAGAGATGCTCTGAGAGGGAGGAGTACTCCCAAGGGAGATTACTAGTAAGTGCCTCAATTGCAAGACTTTGAAGAAAGAAGAAATTGGAATGTGAAATTTTCTAACCATCTCCTCCACTGATAGCCAGTGCCCTTATCATCAGTAAAGGTCGAGGCTTCCCTTCTTGAGTTGAGGGCAACCAAAGATGGGAGATTTGATTCTTGTTAATAGTAAATGACGAGGTTCCATATAGACTGGGCCAGGTCAGATGGGAAGAGTACTGCAAAAGGAGCACATCTGTAGGCAGACCCTTAAAGAGGTCCTTATTATGGGACAATCTACAGCCATTGCTTGAATATGTAAGGAAAAATAGCTTGAAGAGGTCCAGATTATTGTAGCCTTAATTGCATCCAATTCTATTTGAGCCAAATTGATTGTGCTTCCTCTAGGCGGAGATACCCACCTCGAACATTTCACAAGGTGACTAGCCCAATAATATATAGCCAGGTGGGGATTCACAACCCCCTTCCAATTTAGGAGCTGCCAGCTTATGGTAAGCCAAGCGGGATACCTATCGGCCCAGATAAATTTAGTAAAATACTGGAACCTTTTGAACCAGACTAAAGGAACAAAAGCATTAAGAAGGGACAACAGGTAAAAAATCCTAGGAAATACATTCATTTTAATTATATTAATTAGGCCCCACAGAGAGATAGGGAGTTTGGACCACCTCTCTAAATCATGTGTAATTCCCTGCAGTAAAGAATCTAGGTTTTCCTTGAACCATACTAAGGGGTTACGTGAAAGTTTAATGCCCAGATACTTAAAAGACCTGGGAGTCCAGCATAGCCCCAAGGGGCTAATATCAATTTTGAAGACTTTGTGATTTAAGGGAAAAAACAGGGACTTACTGGCATATAATTTATAGTTAGACAGAGCACTGAACCTTGCCACTTCACTTAGTAAGGCCGGAACAGAGGATACCGGATGGGATAAATGTATTAACAGATCATCAGCATATGCGGTAACCTTCACTTCATGCCGCCCAATTCTAACTCTTTGTATGGAGTCATTATTGAGAATGTTTTGGATAAGAGGTTCCAGATATAAGTTAAATAATAAAGGAGAGAGGGGGCACCCCTGCCTAGTACCTGAATGAAGTGGAAATGAATGGGAGAAGGCCCCATTCACAGAAATCCTTGCCGATGGGTTTTTGTAAAGGGCGGCAATCCAGGAGATAAACAGAGAAGGGATTTGGAAAGCCTCCAAGGTATGAAACAAGAAATTCTAGTTCACATGGTCGAATGCCTTCTCAGCATCCAAAGAGACCAGGCCCGCTGGGAACCTCGCATCCCTGGTAGCCAAGAAGACATGTAACAAAGTGCGTAAATGATCAGAAGATAATTGCCCTTTTATGAATCCCACCTGGTTTGTACCTATTAACCCAGGAAGAACCACTACTAACCTGTTGGCCAGTATTTTAGAGAGAATCTTGACATCTTGGTTTAAAAGAGAGATGGGTCTATAACTTTGAACCTTATCAAGGTTTTTATCAGGTTTGGGAAGCAGAACAATCAGGGCATCGTAGAGATATGGATCTGTATCCTCTCCAGATAGGATATGTTGAAATAAACTACCAAGTATTGGTACAAGAAGGTCTCGAAAGACCTTGTAGTATAAAGGAGAAAATCCATCTGGACCAGGGACCTTGTCGGCAGGCAATTCACTAATAACCTTGGCAATCTCCTCCTGAGAAATAGGGACAACCAGAGTTTCACTGCACCTGTCAGGGAGAAGGGGCAAGTGGGAACCTCTTAAATAACCTTGTATGTCTTCTGGACAGGGAGGTAGCTCCATGTCGCTATACAGTTTAGAATAATAAGCAGCAAATTCCTGGGCTATTTCATTAGGAGACACTATGAGAGTTCCGTCTGCTGATGACCTGATAGGAGGGATAAATCTCATTGACTCCTGCTGTTTAATACGCAATGCCAGTAAACGTCCCGCTTTTTCCCCTTGATCTGTATATTTAGTGCTGGTATGAATAATAGCTAATTCTGCTTTCTCTTGAAGTAACCCCAGATATTTATCCTTTAATTTCAGGAGTTTCTGAATATCCTCATCTAGAGGATTAGTCGGAAGGTTTGTTTCCAGAGATCTAATTTGGGATAATAGGGATTTAAGGTTTTCCTCTCGCTCTCTTTTCCTACCAACCGCCATGCTAATCAGTATCCCTCTCATGAAGGCTTTAAAGGCCCCCACCAGATATCAGGTTTTACACCCTCTAAGGGGTTTAGTGAGGAAAAATATTCTATTTTTTCCCTAATAAGTTTACAGTACTTAGCATCTTTAAGAAGTTGATCATTGAGCTTCCATCTAGTTTCCCTGTTAACTGAATTGAGCAGTACCAAATTGCATACCACCAGTGAGTGGTCGGAGATTGGGCCAGGTTGAATTGAGGAGGTATTCACCCCGGGAAGGAGGCACTGAGAAATAAGTAAATAGTCAATGCGGGACTGCAAGTCATGCACTATGGACCTAAAAGTAAACTCTCTGGAATCAGGGTGTAAGACGCACCAGACGTCTCAAAGCCCACATTGATCTAGTAGCTCCCTGAGTGCTTTCTTTCTAGGGGTAACTCCACCCGGGCCACTACCCACTACCCCTATCTAAATGAGAATCAAATACTTGATTGAAATCTCCCCCTAAGATAATTTTAATGGGAATCATTGGGAGAATGATAGATATAGGTCTCACGAAGAATCTGGGGTCATCCTGATTAGGGCCATAAACACAGCCCAATAAAATTGGGACAGACCAGAGGGTACCTCTGACCAAAATAAATCTACCCTTGGTATCTTTGATCACTTGTGTAGGAGAAAAAGGGATACACCTGTTAATCATGAGCATGACCCCGCAGCTATTTGTTGTACCCTGGGCACTGTAAATCGATCCCACTTGTTGCCTCCTTAATTGCAAAGCTTCCCCTTCTAATAAATGGGTTTCTTGCAAAAAGGTTATCTGTGAGTTAAACAAACTTAAGTGTTTAAGAACCTGAAATTGCTTATGTTGCTTTCTGATCCCCTTAACATTCCAAGACACAAATGTTAACTCATTCACCATCCAGAAGAGATAACAAACCGAAATAGTTATACTCAGCACTCGAGATGTGAAACTCCACTACCTGTATCCCTTGGGTTACTGCAGTAAAGCCCACCCTCTTCCCTAGCCCACCCAGAAGTAGATACCGCCCCATCCCAGTAACCCCCACCCCCCAACCACACCCCTGTCCCCCTCAATCTGACACAAGCTATGTTCAGCACAGTACTGGTTCTAATCCCTCTGCTCCCACCCCCGATAGTAAACTTTGTTATTTAGGGTTGTTGCACACTAAGGACAGCCTTAAGAAATCGAGCCCTGACAATTGTACCCCCAGCAAGAATGAGTAGTCCTGAGGCTTCACCTCATTCAGACCAAGATATGAGTATGAGAAAAAATAACATGGGGGGCTATGATAGGGCCATCTCAATGCCCGCTCACTCATGGTAACCCATATTAAAATTGGAGGCGCTGGTTTCAGCAACACCTGGAGGAAAAAATGCCCCAGTTCGCATTAAAGACGAAAGTTAAAATAGTAAAGCTGGAAACTATAGACCAAAGGAGAAAGGCATAAAAACTACCTTTCCCCACTCTCAGTCAGAGTCCAGTAAACAGGGCCTCTGTGAACAATTGGGAGTGCTGCCTCCCAGCTAATCAATGCTCCTGTTAAAGCCCTCATCAGTGGAATTTCCTTGCAAGTCCCTAAAGGTAGGAGTACCCTCTAGCGGTCAATTCCCAGATCCAACCCGGTTGGAGGGTGAGATGGAGAAAGCCCAGGACCATCGCAACAACAACCTTAAAGAAGAAAACAAAAACCTAGCCCATAATCAAACTGGGCCCTTTCAATCCCCAGCAAAAATTGCCGCCAAAAAACCCTGGCTCGCAAACCCCCCCCAAGAAGGCTCGAACTCCCAGTGTCCTTTACATCGGACCACTGTGGGCCCATTATAAAGTGGAAAGAAAAGAAGGAACGGGGCGGCCTGCGGTGACCCCCCACAAGTTCACTGCAAACTATGCAGTCGCCTGAGTCTTTGCATTCCTAAGATTTTTCCGAGGAAAGAAAAATAAAAGTTCGAGTTCTTGGCTCCGTGCAATGCTCAATACTACACCACCACCATTCAAGTGTCTTTGAAGAGATCAGGCAACATGGACTTAAGGCTCCTCAGGGTTTCTTCAGGGTCTTCATAGCTTTTCCAGGATCCTTTAGTTGAAATCTGTAGTCTAGCCGGATAACTCATTCTGAACTTCAGGCCTACAGCAATTAGCTTGGAAACGATAGGGTGAAATGCCTTGCATTTCATGCGGACTGAGATGGGTAGATCTTGGGAGATTCTCAGCTTTACATGTTCCCAGTGAACCTCTTGCAGGGCACGCACTTTTTATAGAAAATGTTGTTTCTCCAGATAATTCAGGAACCTGCACACGATAGGGCGGGGGGTTCCTCAGGGGGTGGCTTAGGCCGTAAAGCCCTGTGGGCACACTCTATTATGTAGCCAGAGCCAAATGGGGATGGGCCTGCCACCCACTCAACCAATTTCTGAATAAATGCTTCAACATTTTGGCCTTCCTCTCCCTCCGGTAAGCAGAGAACCAACACATTGTTTCTTCGGCTCCGACCCTCAAGGTCCTCGAGCTTGGCTTCTAGGCGAGACATTTTCTGGCGCATTGAGACCAATTCAGGGTCAAGACTACCAATTCTTTTCTCAATAGAAACAATTCAGGCTGCGTTGTCAGAAACTGACAATGAGAGCTCATCTAATTTTCTGGATAACGACTTCAAGTCCGTTTTCATATCCTTTATTTCCTCTTGAAAGGGTTTGAATTCCTCGAGAAATCTGACCAGTGTTAGAGGTTCCTGATCACCACTTTGGCTCAGGAGATCAGAGCTAGAACCACCCGAGGCCCTGGATTTCTTAGGGGCCTTCTCGGGAGTTGCTGGAGGGGTATGCTTCTGTGGGGCTTTCTTCATATAAGCCTCCATCCGTTCTGAAGATAACCAGACCAGGTTGCAACAGCTATTGTACAGTGTAAAAACTTAGAAATGAGAGAAAATAATAAAATTGAGCACCAAAACGAGCTAAATAAGAGACAGGAAGCGGGAGCTGCTTGAGGGAGCTGCTACTCAGCACTCTGCATCACGTGATCTCCGATTTTATGGCTTTTTCTATTTCATCTATAGTAATCTCCTGTATTTGTGCCATGTCTATATTATTGTTTTTTATAACGTCATTTCAAATATTGACTACTGATTCAAAGAATTTGTTTAATTTGTTCCCCATTTCTAATGGATCAGTTATTTCTTTGCCTTCATCATTTAATGCTGTTACTCTGATTTTTACTTTTATTTATGTAGGAAAAGAATGTTTTTTTTTGTAAAAGCTAGTTTGACTTCAATCTTTTTTCTTTCTTTTTTGATTAGTGTTTTTGTGTTTTTAAGTTTGGTTTTGTAGTTATTGATATTAACTACACTCTGACATTTTTTCATATTTAGAAATGCTTTTTCTTTCTTCTTGATTTGTAATCTTATTTTATTTGTTAACCATAGTGGAATATTATGCTTTTTATTATGAGTCTTTTTGATTGGTACGTATAGATTTTCTAATTCTGTTATGATGGAGTTAAATATTTCCCAACATTGATCTATATTTAGATTCTTGAATGTTTCCAAATTATAATCAGACAATGCTTTGTTAATTTTCAAGTAGTCAGCTTTATTGTAGTTATAAGTGAGAGAGGTCCAGGCAGCCAAGGCTGAGATAGAAGATTGGTGCAGGTGATTAAGGAAGTGTAGAAGGATATCTGGTACATGAGGGAGAGAAGAAGCTGAAGGGACGGGAGTGGTAGGATAAAGAGGGAGGGAGGGAGGATGGGCAGAAAAGGGTGAAGATCAAGCAGAGGCACTAAATGAGTGCTTTTGCTCTGTCTTCGCTAGGGAGGTGGACGGGCCTATGCCACAGGGAAAGATTGGGGGGAGCCTGGGGGGAGGATTATGATGGGGAGATTGGGGTCAACAGGGTCTTAACGGGACTAAGGGAACAGCAGTTGGATAAGGCACCTGGCCCAGATGGTGTACACCCGAGGGTCCCGTGGGAGCTGGCGAAGGTACTAGCAACCCCACTGGGGACCTGTTCAACACCTTGGTGGAGAAGGAATGTGTGCCACAAGACTGGAGGATGGCTTATGTGGTATCACTCTAGAAAAATGGTCCCAGAGAAGAGCCAGGTAACTACAGGCTGGTTCGCCTAATCTCCATAGTGGTAAACTTAATGGAGATCATGCTAAAGGAAAGGCTGGTGTCCTTCCTTGAGGTAAATAGTCTCCAAGATGACAGGCAGCATGGGTTTGTCAGGGGGAGATCTTGTCAAACCAACATGACAGACTTCTTCAACTGGGTTACAAGGTCATTGGACAAGGGGCAGGCAGTAGATGTCCTGTACCCCAACTTCAGCAAGGCATTCAATTCAGTGCCACATGGCAGGCTGATCAGCAAGCTGATGGACCTGGGAATAGGGGACAAACTGCTGGGGTGGGTAA
The DNA here is from genome assembly GCA_016271365.2 of Neoceratodus forsteri. Taxonomy (NCBI): domain Eukaryota; kingdom Metazoa; phylum Chordata; order Ceratodontiformes; family Ceratodontidae; genus Neoceratodus; species Neoceratodus forsteri. The sequence continues at coordinate 468,092,477 of CM028134.1, read as the reverse complement.
AGAGCTGGCAGTGGGACATGAATCAGAGAGTGGTAGTTGGGGGGGGTTACTATCCAAACCTAGACCTGTAATGAGCAGGGTCCCACAGGGCTCAGTACTCAGACCTGTGCTGTTCAACATCTTTATAGGTGACATAGCAGACGGGGTCAAAAGTAAGATCTGCTTTTTTGCAGATGATACTAAACTCTGTGAGAAGGTGGACACAGTGGAGGGGAGACAGGATTTAAGGAAGGATCTCACTAAGCTGGAGAACTGGTCAGGGATCTGGCAGTTGGGTTTCAACACTCAGAAATGCAAGGTCATGCACCTGGGTGCCAAGAACCCAAGGTCCAGATACTGGCTTGAGGGGGAGTACAGGTGACAGTCTCAGCGGAGGAAAAGGACCTTGGAGTGATAGTCAGGGGTGATATGAAACACTCAGCATGGTGCTGTAAGACAGCAGTCAAAGCAAATAAAATACTGAGCTGCATCACCAGGGATATCACCTCTAGGAGGGAGGAAGTTATTCTGCCACTGTACAGGTCATTGGTGAGACCACACCTGGAATACTGCGTACAGTTCTGGTGCCCTTATCTCTAGAAGGATATCAAACTACTGGAAGGGGGTCCAGCAGAGGGCAACCAAAATGATCCAGGGCATGGGGGACAGAACATAGGAGAGGCTGAAGGAGCTCAACATGTACTCCCTGGAGGACAGAAGAGAGAGGGGGGAACATGATAGAAACCTTCAAGTACCTTAAGGGCATAAACAGGGTTGGATCGGAGGGCATCTTTAATTTTAGAAAGGAAGGTACAACAAGGGGGTATAGCCTAAAACTAGTGGGGGTAGATTCAAGAAAGAAATGAAAAGGTACTTTTTCACTGAAAGGGTGGTGATGGGGTGGAATGAGTTGACAAAGGAGCTAGTTTCAGCAAATACAGTGGTCAGTTTCAAGGGGGAGTGGGGCAGGGTGAAGAAGAAAATTAAGATGGGAGGAGTCATTATGGGGAAGTGGAAGGGGGAGGGTCATGGGGTGGAGGTGGATGAATCCAAGAGGAGTGGGGGCAGCTCCAGAGAACTAAACTGAGCTGCACACTCAAGCAAACCTTTTTTTTATTTAAATTTTATTGAATTATCATAAAGATATAACAATCAGATCTGAATACATATCATTGAAGAGTATAACATATACATAAAGGGTAGTAAACACTATCAACAGACAACTAATGAACTGATACTGATCCATCTAAAATTAATACATAAAAAAATAGATCACAGCTAGTGTAATAATATTAGTGCTAGGTTACAGTACAGATGATCTCTAAACTTGAGTAACAAATTATTTAACATACTGAAAAAATGCTCTGCATCAACAGGTTAACCAGATTTAAGAGCAAAGGGCCAAAAAAGGTCCCCATATGCTCTCAAAAAATTAATTCTTGTTACGTAACATATAGCTGACCCTTTCATTGTTAGCTACCACCACAAGGGAATCTAGCCACTGTTGAATAGATGGTCCACTTTTTTAGGAGAAGCCTTTTAAAGGATAGTGAAGTCGTTATGATCCACATTTCTCCCTGTCTAGGCATATCCGGGATATTCAAGATGTCCCCAAGGGTAAATATCATTGGAGAAAGGGGAAAAGGATAGCCTAAAATAGACTGACAAATGGCATGAATTTGCTTCCAGCGAGATAGGACATTTTTGCAATACCAAAATAAATGTGCTAGGCCTGCACTGGCCTCCCCACACCTCCAACGCTGGTCGCTAGGTACTAGGTCCAAACTGAATAACTGTCATGGGGAATAATAGAAGTAGTGAAGAATCTTGAACTGCATCAATCTTCCCTGAATTTCTCTGTAGGCTTTGGTAGCATTATCCCACACTTTTTCCCAGGCTTCCTCAGTATTAGACACAAATCTGCTTGCCATTTGATTCTGACATGGTCTGTTAGAGACGCCTCTACCTCATTTATGAACTTATATATGAGACTAAATCCTTTTGGATGGTAAACAAATTTGAAAAATGGCATCCCAAGATGAGAAGGCATAATATTATACTTTCTATCTAAAAAACGATTAGAAAGAAAACATCTTATTTGCAAATAAAAGCAGAAATCACACTTATTTAAATAGATCCAGAAGCAACTGATTTGATACCTTTTAATTTGCTTCTGGATCTGTTCTTGCAAGGACCAATATGGAAAATACTAAATCTCACTTATTTAAATGTAATTTAGCTCAAAGTTTTTCAAATGAAAGTAAACTATTGTGTTCATTTAATAAATCATCAAGAATTTTTATAACCTTGCTTCTCCATCCTATGACTTTAAAGATTTGATAGACCATTATGGCCCATTTCTGCTGGCAAATTTGTCTGTTCATATGTATGCACATCAGTCCAGATACAGTTCTTGCCAGCCTGGAGCAGAACAAGCCTCACTTCTGTATCCATCGCTGTCTTCACAAGGGGTTATCCACACATGAACAGAGGTGCTCACAGGGCAATTTAAAGAAGTGTGCCTTAAAAAATGAAACTATTTAAAGTATAAACATTGGCACCACTTTACTAGCTATTGGCACAAAATCAAAGAGGCCATCATTGTCATATTTAAATGCAGCCAAACAGTACAAAAAGCGTCAACTGTTTCACACTTAGTGCTTTATCAAGAGGATCTCGGAGGTAATCACACATAACTTCAAGTTTAAATACCCATCCAATAAAAATCAATTAATTACGATCACAAAACTTACAAATTCCTCATGCCAGCACCCCAGTAATGCTAACGTGACTCAATAATGCAATTCATTTACAAAAATAAACAATCCCCTAAGTCCATTAACTCCCAATTAAAATGGCAATTAGAAAAGTGACTTCATCTTCTCAATCTTCACACTTATTTTATTTCTGGATTATTCTCATTACATTCTTGACTCTTCATTGGTCCATGATAATGCATGATGTCTAGATAGCTTCAAATATTATCCATTCCTATTATCATCCCAATGGAAACTATAAATATACACAACAAGAGAGAGAACAGTGTGAGAGACACATATCAGTCTTTCAAAAAAGCCTCCAAACTTAATTTCCCATTTAAACACATAGTACTGGATTATTCTAATTTATAAATCCAGTAATTTTACCATTTTAACAATAAATTCTCATAATCCCATCCTCTTGGATTACTGTGTACCTTCCCCAAACCCATGAATTTAAAATTCTGGGTTGTATTCTACTAAGTAGACCAGTCTTTCTGTACCACAATTAAAAAATTCCCTAGCTCTGCACATCTTCCCTGTTACCTTACTAGAAAAAACACCTCTGACTGAATGTCATCTCAGGCGTAAACCTTGGCTGGGGCCCCAGGTTCCAGTTGTCTCAGTGGTGCAGCTGGTTAGCACAATCGGAATGGTATCCTGGGTGGCCTGGGTTCAAATCCCAGCTGAGGCACTTATTCTTTCTCACCCTCGTTTGTATGTGTTCCATAAAATATTCACACCACACTCCTGTGTGATTGTTGGAAGTAAATAATTGTGTTGCCATTGGGTTGTGCATTTGAGAAAGAGTAATGTGCTCAGGGACATCCCAGGTTCCAGTTGTCTCAGTGGCGCAGCTGGTTAGCTCAATTGGAACGGTATTCTGGGTGGCCTGGTTCAAGTCCCAGCTGAGGCACTTATTCTTTCTCACCCTTGTTTGTATGTGTTCCATAAAATATGCACACCACACTCCTGTGTGATTGTTAGTAGTAAATAATTGTGTTGCCATTGGGTTGTGCATTTGAGAAAGAGTAATGTGCTCAGGGACATCCCATGTTCCAGTTGTCTCAGTGGCGCAGCTGGTTAGCTCAATTGGAATGGTATTCCGGGTGGCCTGGGTTCAAGTCCCAGCTGAGACACTTATTCTTTCTCACCCTTGTTTGTCTGTGTTCCATAAAATATGCACACCGCACTACCGTGTGATTGTTAAATTCTCATAATCCCCTCCTCTTGGATTACTGTGTACCTTTCCCAAACTCATGAATTTAAAATTATGGGTGTCTCCAAAAGTTTTAATGTGCATAGCTAGGGCATTATTAATATCTGTCATGTCTGATACTATTCAAATGTTCCCTTATATGATTTTTAAACTTCCATTTTGCTTGTCCAATATAAAAACACCACAATTGCATACTGCTAAGTAGACCAGTCTTTCTGTACCACAATTAAAAAAATTCCCTTGCTCTGCACATCTTCCATTGTTACCTTACTAGTAAAAACACCTCTGCTTGAATGTCATCCCAGGCATAAGCCTTGGCTGGGGCCTCAGGTAGATTTCAGCCCTTCCCCTTGAGAAGCCCCACCGCAGGGGTCAAGCTGCGGGCCTCCCAGTTGAGCAGCGTAGGGGGATGCTGGTTGTGAGGTCTGAGCATTGAAGGGGGTACATCTCTCACACTGAGCTGAGGTGCATAAATAGAATTGAAAAAATAATTACAAGAATTCTTTTGTCTGCAGATGCGCAGTCCCCTATGGGGCCTGCCCTTCTGTAGCCACAGGTACTCATTCACACTATAAGACATGCACACAGTTCTGTCTGCAGAAGCTCAGGTATCTAATGGGCCAGTGCTTCTGCAGCTGCAGGTGTAGGACATACACACTCACCTCTAGCAGCAGAAGCACAGGCACCATGAAATCCATGATATCAAAACTGCAACAGTACTTCTGCATACAAGCCCCTCTGGGCTCTGCACTTCCATGTGGCTACAGATACAGATACACAGAGCAAGGGGTCCATCTGTCAGCAGATGTGAAGGGCCCTCTGGAAGCCATGGGTGTAGAGGTAAAGGGTTGTGCCAAGAAAATATTTTTCTTCACTATATGATACTTGGGCCCATACAGGCAACCCTGCATATTCTCTTCACAGTCTGGGAGGTGATGCTGCATGGCAGCACAGTGCCCCCGCCTCAGCCTAGCCATCTGGCTCCCTAAGCACACCACAAACTCAGCCCACTGGTGCAGTATCACAAAGCACTATCTGCTGGGGTAAAGGCTGGCAAATTATACAATGTTTCTTAATATTTTTTTTTTATTTTGACAACAAATTTTTTAAGACAGTCAATTTATGACTCTTCTTTATAAACATGACATGTGGCATTTATAGAATACTGGCTGAAATATAATTTTGTACCACAAGTGTGAACACACATCTCATTCAGAATATGAAAAATGACACCAGACAAGTTTGTGAGGGTGTGTGAAAAAATGGCTATATTGAAAGTTTGGAGTCAAAATATTGAAAATTAGTGAAGTTATAAGTAAACGTTGAGATATTTCAATGTTCACTTATAACATGGTCATTTTATTTTATTATATTGTTATCCTAAATTGTGACCATAGTGTTCTTTTGATCCCATGTTATGAACTGGTAGTAATTGAAAAGCTAAGATGTGATGGAGACAGGTGTGTATGTTTCATGTGTGCATACAATGGGGTGAGTTTTAGGGTTGACAACCCCAAGGAAAACTCCACCCCTCATTCACTTTAGGGGTAGGGCAGGGGTTTTAGGGTTGGAAACCATTACATCATATTCCCCTATGCTTGTCACTTTATTCTCAACCCTAACTGATGCATTAATACAATTTATTTGCAAAGAATTTCCTTACTATTTTAGATAGTATAATCATAGCCTTATTTGCCTGTGGGAGTGTAGGGCCCAAAGTCCTCCATACTGTAGATGTGTATACGTATGTAGCTGTGGAAGGGGCGTGCACTTCCATTTATAAAACAACAGTGATCAAATTGTCAGCATAGCCATTTTATTAATCCACCTCATGTACTTGGCACAGAAAATTTTCAAATCCCTGCCAAAACTTAATTCTGCACAACTGCAACACCATTCCACGCCACATGCGTGAAAACACATTTTGGCCAGGATGTGAAAAATGACAGCTGTGACATACATGAGGTGGGTCATAAGAAGGCTCTGTTGAAAACTCGGGATCAAAATATTTAACATTTCCAAAGTTACGAGTGTGCTTGGCAACATTTCAACTTAAGGTCATAACTTTGCCATTTTTACATATTTTGATCCCAAATTTTCAGCATATCTTTCTCATGACCCCACATCATGAACAAGGGCAGAAAACAATTGCTGAATCCCACCTAAAAGGTGAAATTGCCAAGCAACAATGAAATCACCTTTCTGGCAAGAGTTACATAATGTCACTCATATTGTTCATGAGGTGGGGTCCCCAAAAGGCCATGCTGAAAATGTGGTGTCAAAAATGTAAAAAAATGGCTGAGTCATGCATCAAAGTTGAAAACTCTATTGAAATACAATACACTGAACCACATTTACCTTAGTTTCTCATTTATTTTTTATTTAGTTTTTGTTGACCGGGTAAGTGCACTAGACAAATTCTATTTTCAGGCATGACCCGGGGGAAGGGGATACAGATGAATGCCAACTGACTTTGAACTGGATTAAGCTGTTGGTGGTATTTTAGTGAATGGGGGGGAAATTTGGCCAGTTATTGCAGTCGTCGGTTTCAACAGCAAGATGTGTCTTTGATCGAAGAGTGGATGTTGAACCTGGGACTTGTTCAGGTGAGTGAGGTTGTGTGGGAGTGTACTAGGGTGGGGTGGTGGGTGCAAAAATAAAACTGTCCCTTGCAGATCAGCCCCCCCACCCATCAACCCACACTGGGAATGGTGATAGGAGAATGGAGGAGGGAGGGACCGCTGGACTACCAATGAATTTATTATTTAATACAGGGACAGCAATTGGAGAATGGGGAGGGGGAGGGACCACTGGAATACCAAGGAATCTATAATTTCAGGAAGGGGATGGACAGTGATCAGAAAACAGGGAAGGGGAGGGAACCCTGGACTACCAGGGAATATATTGTATATTTTATATGGTGACAGCAATTGGAGAATGGAGGTGGGGAGGGACCACTGAACTACTAGTGAATATATATTTTATACAGTGATAGCGATTGGAGAATGGAAAGGGAGAAGGGACCACTGGACTATCAGAGAATATATTTTATTTACACGGGGATGGTGATGGCAGAATGGGAGAGGGGGTAGGGACCATTGACCTACCAGGGATATATTATTTCATTCAGGGAATGGAAATCAGTGGGTAGGGGGTGCCACTAGATGCTAGGGAGCCATGACAGTTCTAACTGCCATTGACCTTTACTGCTCACAGTCTTGTCAGTTCGAACAATAAAGTTTGAATTGTAAAGAACTGCGAATGATTGTTTTTCAATCGAATCATGCTTACCTAAATGAGTGATGGGTGAAATTATTCTCACCACACTATCTGATATTTGCCATGTTAATTTTAAAATAGTAATAAAAGAATCCAACAAAGTATATAAAGGAGACCTAACAACAGGTCTTGTTTATTGGTTACCAGGCAGTACTTGGGTAGAAAAACTTTGTTAAAACAGGAAAGAAAAAAACCAAGATGGCTGATATCTCAAACAATATTTCTCTGAGCATGAACAGTAAATCCTTAACAATTAACAGTTCAAACAGTTTTCATGTACCTGCCTGTCTGGCAGCTATCACAAAAATTGTTATAATTCAAAAATTGTAACATTTTTTCATCAAACCATCCAAAGGCACACCCTTGGCACAGATCCCATCATCCCTGAAAATTTCAGAAAAATTTTTAATTCCATCTGGGCTGTAGATGACAGCAAAAAATCCTATGTTAACCAATGGAAAAAAGTGGTTTTTTTTTCCTGCTTTTTATCACTTTATATCTCAAAAACCATACAAGATTCCATCACAAAACTTTTCATGTCTTGAGACTGGCAGAATGGCCGCACATGCCAAATTTCAGGCTATTTCATCAAAGTGTGTCAATGTTATTAAAGTGCAGCATTTTGAATTTAACATTGAAGTGCTGTACCAACCCCAACTATACTGGTGCTACCATGTCAGTATACTATAGATATAATATATTCTTTTGTTTTGAAGTAAAAGAAAATCTCTGATTTGGATTATTTGCACCTGATTATTTATTTTGTTTGGTTAAATTAAATGGGGTGGTTCAAATCCCACCAGACACCAGAGCTTCTGACTTGCTGTGTGATCTTGAGTCAAACACTGAACATCTGCTTCACCGTGCCTCAGTCCTTCCCATGGAAAAGCTGGTAAAGCAGGACCCCACAGAAAACCAGATGTTGGACTGCACCCAAAACCTATTTCTGGGTGCCTGCAGTTCAGGTGACAATTACAAGGTAATAGGTGTAAAGCTTTTGAATAGAGTGATGCTTCCCAGCCCTATGCAGCAGTAGTTCAGTACTCTCTGAAACAAAGACAAAAATGTTAAAATAACATGTCTCCTAGGTTCTGCTTAGATAGCCAAGCATTCAAGGAAACAAGAGATGCATGACACCCCTAAAATCAGCAGTGTGCACTCCATCTAATCTATCAAGAAAAAAAATAAAGGAATATATCAAGAAATTAATAAATAAAAAGCCACAGGTACAGGGCTTCAAACAGGATAATAGGAGGTAAACAATAGAGAATTAGGTCATTATATTGATCACAGTGCAGAAAACAATGAATTATTTAAATGTAGAATAGTTGGCGCACTGGCTTTGACCTTTCAGTGATGGCTAAGAGAAAAGGCCCTGGTTACTCTGCATCAAACATAATACCTGTAATGAGAAGTAAGTAATGCACATTAGGTATCGTGCTCAGGAGCATAGATTCATGTTAAACCAAACTGTTGGGCTCAGCACTCTGCAAAGCAAATCCCGCAAAGGTAGCCAGAGGTTATACTTTGGTCATGTCAGTATTTCAGTATATTTTGTCATGACTCTCTTTAAGATCTTTAAAATATTTTTGATGGTTTGCTTGACCTAGTAAAACAGGTCTGTCTACAAATTGTTAAGCACAGAACTCTGAAAAGTAAATGCAGCAGAGATAGCCAAGGATTATACTTTAGTAATATCAGTATAATTTTTCATGACCCCCTTTAAGATTTTTGGGATGTTTTTCACGGACCTAGTAAAACTACTTGGTGTCAGTGTGGCTCAGTTGGTAGCACATCCACCTCTGGATCAGAAGGTCGTGGGTTCTAGATCCACACCAGCATTCGGCTCATACCTTAAACACTGGCACTTGAGTGCTGTACTGTTGGGGGGTGTGTTGTCTTTCAGATGAGATGTTAAACTGAGATTCCTTCTGTCAATCTCTAGTGCTGTCCTGGTGGGTGTCCAGGTAAAAGTAAAGGAACCCAAGGCACTTTTTGTGAGACTGGGGTATTTTCCCAGTGTCCTGGCCAACATTCCCTTTCCCATAAAACTGGTTCATGCAATTGTTCAAGGCTGTGTGTGGGTGCTGATGTGCAAAATGGTTACCACTACACATTCAGTCGCTTAACTGCTAGTCTAGCATTGATTGCACATACTTTGGGATACAATGTGTATGAAAAGTGTGAAATAAATGTTGATTCTTCTTCTTCTACACCATTGTTTCATAATCACCTACCAAGAAACCAGTAGGGATCTGTAACAAACCCTTCTCTTTATTCAGCTTGAGGCCAATTATTAGAGGGCTCTTGAAGGGTTAAGTTTGACCCTGAGAGATGTCCTCTAGAGGGGCTCCTTGCTAGCCTGGCAACAGGATATCAGGATGTTTGTGTTACAGAGTTTTTTGACTTAGCCAGATGTGGGAAGCTCTGACATGAATATTCATAGTACTGCTCTCCCCCTATTTATTGATTTATTTGAAAATTGGTGACTGGAAAAGGCACACTGAGTCACGACTCATTTCCAGGTGGGACCAGGGGAGGAAAATAAATAGAAGGGCAGAATACACAGTTAAAAAAACTTACATAGCATTGACATAGTTCACAGTTACAGTAAAGTGTAATAGAGTACATGATTAAAAAAAGAATAAGTACAATAAGAGCAAGCAGCAAAAATGAGGCAATTCAGTCACACCTACACCAGGGTAGGAGGAAAATGTAAAGGGGGCAGTCAGGTAGGGGGAAAACAGAAGCAGGTGAGGGAGGGAGGGAAGGTGCTTCATATGGTACCTGAGGAAACAGTGGAGGTAGTGAAACAGAGGAAGGCTGGGGGTAGGTTCCAGAGTGAAGGGAGATGATAGGAAAAGGCTGATTGCCCAGCAGAGAAATGAGGATGAGGAATGACAAATGTGTGAGGATCACTAGAGTGAAGGGAGAAGGAGGCAGAGGGAATGGAGGAGAGTAGTGAGGAGAGATAAGAGGGGAAGGGACCCAAAGTAGTATTTGGAGATGAGACACAGTGGTTCTGCTGACATGAATGTAGAGGAAGAATGGATAAGGAGAAGTAATGTGAGTAATGGTAGGTATGAAAGGGGGAGTTGGTAGCAAAATGATGGAAGGCATTGCAGAGGATATCCAATCTGGCCAGGGAGGTGGAGAGAGTGGTGCCATAGACCACAACTGCATAGTCAAAGACCAGGAGCTCCATTTTGGTGACAAGCACATGGTGTATCTGAAGAAACAGAAGTCTTTATTGTGGTACAAAGCACCAAGTTTAGGGTGAAGGTTGGCATGGATGGCATCAATGTGGGCAGAGAAGTCAAGTTTACTGTCTAGCTACCCAAAAAGGTATATGAATCAATGAACCACTTCAAGAGTGGTGTCATCCAAGGTAGAGAAGACAGGCAGAGTTGGGGGTCTGGCCAATTTTCGGCTGGTACCAAAGGTCATGGACATAGTTTGTGTTGACTCAGAGTTGGTTAGATTGAAACCTGTGAAGGATATTGTAGAAGTCTTGATGAAGTAGACCTTCTAAAGCTGTAGTGGAGGGACTAGAGGTGTAAATGATTGTGTCATAAGGCAATTCTAGTGCGGGGTAGGAGGAAGTAAGCTGTTGATTAACTAGAATCTGCAGCTTATCCATCAGGTAGGGAAATGGGCAGACTAGGTGGGCCAAGCGGTCCTTATCTGCCATCAAATTCTATGTTACTATATTTCTATGTCATCTTCATACATGTAGATAATGCGAGTCAGCACAAGCTATAGGGAGGTTATTAAGAAAGATGGAGAACAGGATGGGCCCCAGCCCTGTGGGATCCCAGCCTGGATGGAAAGTGGAGGTGAAAGTGCATTACCAACCTGTACTGACCTAATGCAGTCAGACAGGTAAGAATGAAACCAGTCTAAAGCAGGAGCTGAGACACCACCAACACTCAGCTTACCCAGGAGGAGCGGGTGGGACACTGAGTCAAAGGCCTTGGCCAGATCAGTAAAAATAGCAGCTGTGATGTACCCCATATCCATTCCTGAGAAGATATAATCAATTACATACAGCAGGGAGGAGACAGTGGATTGATGCTTCTGGAAGCCAAGATGGAATGGGGAGAGAAAACTGGTAGAGGATAGAAAACCAGAAAGCCTAAGGTAGGCAATCTTCTCTTGCAGTTTAGCAAGGGAAGAGAGGAGGGAGATTGATTGGAAGTTACCTGGAGAGAAAGGGTCCCCCCTTTGTGGAGTGGAACTTTAGCCAAATTCCAGGACTGAGGGACACCACTGAGGGAGAAATAGAGGTTGAGTAAGTGAGTCAGTGGCTGTGCTATGGAGGTGCAGAGGTTTGGAGTAGTTTAGAGTCCAGTCCATCAGAACTTGATTTTATGCAGGTTGAGGAAGTAAAAGGCAGTAAAGGTTTTCTGGGTAGTAACAGAGGGAAACAGGAAACCAGTTGAAAGGAGATGAGAGGGAATGTGAGGAGAAGCAGAGGAGGCTGGAGAGTGAGTGGAAGAGAGAGCACAAGTGGTAAAGAACTCATTGAAATGAGCAGCAACAGAGCAGGGGTAGGACACTGGTGAACCATTTGCAAGAAGGAGTGGAGGGGTGAACTGCGTGGAAGGGTCAAAAAGGGAGTGAATTACTTTCCAGAACTCTGAGGAGGCGTTAAGGTTGTTCTGAAGGCTGGCCTTGAAATACTGCGATTTTGCAGACTGGAGAGCCTTAGTACAGGAGTTCCTGACAGTCTTGTATAAGAGGAGGTCAGGAAAGGAGGGAGATAATTTGAAATGTGCCCAGGTGACATCAAGGGACTTGCACACTGGTCAGTGATATCGGGTAATCCAGGGTGATGGTGATATTTGATCCTGGATTTTCTGAGCTGGGCATGCTTGTCTCATACACAGGAGAATTTGGAATGAAACAGGGAAAGGGCAATGTTGCTGTTCATGGCAGAGGGTAAGACTGACTAATCTGCAGTAGCACAGTCACTCAAGAGGATGGATGTATTAAGTGAGTGGAGGGATCTGCTTCAGACATATTTAGGATAGGAGGATGGACACCAGATCTTCCTGACAAAGAATGTCATATAGATGGAACATATAACAATTTAGCAAGATTTGTATTAGGCTGCGCTTATGATCAACATCATTGTTTAATGTACAGTGACATACAATGGGATTACTTGGAACTCAGGAGGCAAAAACTGAGAGCAATAATAGCCTTTAAAATGTACAAGGGAATAATTGAGCATTCTGAGTCTGATCCTGTCGAAGTACCTAGGCATACTCATAACTTGAGGGAGATAACAAATAGGGGAGTTTTTATTCCTATGGCATCCAACTCCTACGGTAAAATGAAATCAAACTGGTGGGTAGCCAAAGAATGGAACAGGTTACTCTCAGAAATCAGGAAAGCAATGACTATTAATTAATTTACTGTAGATCCCTACTAAACAAAAATTTAAAGTATATTTGCACTTGTCATTGAATAGGCTTGCGGCCTCCTATATTGCCTCACCTTTGGCTAAAATATTTACCTTGTCCCTTTCTTGCAGCACTGTCCCTGACATCTGGAAAATAGTTTGGATTACACCGGTTTTTAAAAAAGGTGACAAAAAGGACATACACAACTACAGACCCATTGCCATTCTCTCAGCCTTGTCTAAACTTCTTGAAAAGGCTGTTGCCTCCCTAACACTTGACTATCTCTCAAAGTATAACCTACTCTCGGATGTTCAACATGGTTTTAGAAAAAACCATAGCATGTCTACGGCCCTGTTGAAACTTACCTCTTACATTCTCTCAAATATGGATGTAGGATGCCTTACCGGAGCTGTTTTTATCGATATTACTAAGGCCTTTGACCTGGTAGACCATCCTTTGCTCCTCAGTGGCCTCACAGGCCTGGGTTTCTCTACGCTGGTTGTAAAATGGTTTAATAGCTACCTTTCCAACAGGTATCAGATGGTGAAATTTGACTCGGCTATATCAGATCCTGCAGTTATAAGTGTTGGAGTACCTCAAGAATCCATCTTGGGACCTCTCCTATTCTCACTCTTTATCGATAAGGTTCCTTGTGCCCTTAGGAACTGCTCATCTCTCCTATATGCTGATGATCTTGTCATCTATAACAGCGCTAGCAAAGTTGATGACCTGAACACTGCCCTCTCCTACAGTTTCAAGAACATCCAAAACTGGCTCAATGATCATAAACTGGTTCTAAATGCAAAGAAAACAATGTCTATGCTTTTTGGCTCTGTCCCTAAACTCAGGGCTGGTCCTTCATCACTGGCGGTCCTTGACATGGGTGGATCTCATTTACAATCTGTCTCATCCTTTAACTATCATTAGGTCCTGCTGGATCAATCCCTGGATCTCAATCTGCATATTCAAACTACCTGCAAGGCAGTAAATAACAAATTGGGTGCTGCGTACAAGACAAGCTATATGCTAACACCATCAGCTAAACTGGCCATTGCAAGGGGAATTCTGCTGCCTACCCTCAACTATTGTGCCCCCATCCTTGGTGCCGCCCATAAAACCTCCCTACGGAAATGGGACGTTACTTACAATAATATATGCTGCTATGCATCCTCTTCCCCTCGACTTAGGCACTGTTGCCAACTTTATGAGGACCTGGGCTGGCCCTCCCCTATGGCTTCTAGACAATATTACCTGGGCTGTCTTGTTGATTCTATTAACAGGCTGGAAACCCCAACAACACTGGCAGAGATGTTACTTCCTCTCACTTCCTCTCATGAACTGAGATCAGTTGAAAAATCCTTACTGAAAATTCCCAGATGTCTTACCTCTAAAGGTGCAGGTGCTTTTTGACTTGTGGCTCCTCAGTTCTGGAATACTCTCCCCCTGGAAGTCCAGCATACTGGGTCCCACCTACACTTCAAAACTATGCTCAGTCGCTATCTTATGCAGGCTGACCGTTGTACTTGTTTTGATCCTCCCTAATACCTGCCTGTTAGACCCCCTATCTCAATGCCCATGTTTCATGCTCTAAGTGCTTGTCCAAGTCCCTACTAATCCTTGGACCTGGGTAGACAGCATCTCTCTTTGGCCTTGGCTGCTCCCTCTACACTCACTTATATTCTATCCTCAACTGTTAGTCTCCACCTGGATCTCCTTCTTACTGCACTATCTATGTTAATACTTTTCCTGTAACTTAGTTAATTAGCAATGCTTGTTCTACTGCTATGTTGTTTATTTCCTCCACAGGATGTACCTACTATTCATTCCCTGTTAATTATATTGTTGCCCTTGTATTTTGTGCTCAAACTCCCTACATTCTATGTATAAGGATTTGTCTTCCCTAAGATGTAAGGTCTACTTCTCATTGTTGGATTTGTTCTGTACCTATTTTCATGATGTCATGTACTCTCCTGGGTCGTGCCTGAAAATAGTCACACTGCTGGCTAGTGCACCTACCCGATAAACAAAAACTAAATAAAAATTGTGTTTGTTTGAATTTGTACACCTCCTCTGTAACATAGCAGGACAACTTGGTAAATAGGGCTTAGAAGTCTTAATAGTTCTATCCTGTTTAAAATAAAGATGTGTCTTATCTTGGCTTATCTATGTAGTATCCACTGAAAGTATCCAGCAGGATTTCTGCTGCTACAATATAGTGGGGTGGAAGGAGAGACCCCAATCCAGGATGGAGTGGTTATGAGAGTGGGGGTTGAACCAGGTGGATTCAGTAATAATATGCATGAGATTTAGGGACTCAACCATGTGGATAGTCAGCCCGAAGTGGAGAGCCAATTGACCATGAAGTCCCCAAGTAAGATGAGTTTACTATTGGAGGACAGAAACGTGTGGTAGACAGGAAATCAAGCAGGGAGGAGGGGGATATTCTAGGTGAGGTATATAAAACCACAATGAAGATGAGCACAGAGGAGGGGAATGACAGCTTGACCAGGAAGAATTCATGTGAGGAAGACATGACCTCACTGACAGCTATGGTACAAGACTGACTCTGATGGGCATAGATTGCAACACTGCCTCCACACTGTCCCCTGTCCTGCGTGAAAACATGATAGTAAGGAAGGGACAGGCTAGAGTCTGGGATCCTAGAGGAGAGCCAGGACTCAGAGATACAGAGGATATCAGGTGAATGTTATGAAATACAGACAGAGGTGAAATATACTCAGGCCTTTAGCAGCTGTGGAGGCGGAGAAGGAGGGAAGGGAGGGGCTAGGGATGTACTCCATATCACTAGGCAAGAGAAGGAGTAGGAGCAGGAGAAAGAGGATCGAGTAGGATTTCTACCTCTTAGAGTGAGGAGGAGGACAGGAGAGAGTGGGGCAGGGGAAGGCAAGAAGGGCACAGTGGAGAAACTCCAAGTTACGGAAGGGGGAAGAGTGACACCAGGGTATATGGGAGAGGAGGAGGTAGAGGGGTGGAAGGAGGGATGGATGGTTGGAAGGAGAAGGGAGGTGAAGGGGGAGGAGAGACAAGGGAGGGAAGAGGAGGGGGTTGGGACATTGGAGGGAAGGGGAGGGGATAGGTTAGAGGATGGTGGGTACAATGTGGTCAGGAGGTGAGATGCAATAGCCATCGCATATGTACTAATATAAATGATATTAAAAATTAACATTTGGTCAAATATAAACTGGCACTCACCTGGTAAAAGGCTTAGGTTGCAACTAGAATTCAGGATTCATACAGGTAATTGGGCTGTGACACAGATGTAAACAACAGGTTACAGACCAAGCAGAATAGGTGCAAAAAACTGGCAGAAACACAAGTGGAATGTTCTGAGTGCTGACAAGTATAAAACCAGAAACAATGAGCAATTGCTAGGTAGAAAATGCAAAAAGTGAGTACGCCAAGATGGAGTTTTGCAGGAGTCAGAAATAAAAAGGCAAAAATTGAAATGAAAGCACTGACAAGTATAAAACATAAGGCAATGAACAGTTGCTAGATGGAAAATGAAAAAACAATTGTCTATAATGTAACCCCCAGGCCACTTATTTAA
Organism: Neoceratodus forsteri; assembly: GCA_016271365.2. Taxonomy (NCBI): domain Eukaryota; kingdom Metazoa; phylum Chordata; order Ceratodontiformes; family Ceratodontidae; genus Neoceratodus; species Neoceratodus forsteri. The sequence continues at coordinate 468,076,265 of CM028134.1, read as the reverse complement.
CTAGTGTGCACCCCCACATTTATCGTATTGCTCACCCAGCCAACGATCTGGGAACACTGGTGCCTACATACTGGCATACTATTTACTTTACTAACAAGGTAGGTACCACCCTTGGCGTTAGGATTTATACCTGGCCTATTTTCTAGAGGAAGAGAGGGTTGGAGATACAGAAACAAACAAAATGAATCCTGTGTAAAAACACAACCCAAGTCCTGGGTGGAGGCAGCTAGGCATATACTTGCTGAGGGGGCCCCAGTAAATCCACACAACCATAAGCAATAAATTGGAATGTCCATAACAGTGACTGGGATTGTGCAGTATGACTTCATTCGAAGATGGCAAGTAAAGCTGAAGTGGTCCCCCAAGGGTTGGTCCAGGCTGGACAGGTACAAAAATCCAAGAACTCTCCTTGCATTGCAGTACAGTTCATGAACAAAACAAAAACATCTTCTTCCCAAATTCTCAAAGTGCATCTGGCATCTGTGGACACTGGGCCACACACATGAACATCTCTCTTTCTTTCCCATGAGTGTTATTTAGTAAAATCTAAGTCACACACTCAGAACTCCTTTCGAACATAGGTGCAATACATGAAAACTCAGCCACACACCTTAACCTGCAGCACGGCCACTCACTCAGGTAAAAATACTTGTGCCCTTTATGAACCAGGAAGCCCTGCCTTGTAAGCACATAGATGGTGTTCCTCCCACTCTTAGACCCAACTGACAGACTCTGCCATTCTTCAGGGTTACACAATTGAAACCCCCATTCCCCACTGAAGTGCTAGCGGTCCCATACTTTATTTGTCACAAACACTGGAGTGACACAGAGAAAATTAACTGCACTCACTGGGGTCCACAGTTTAACTTTCTTCACTCACACTGGTGTGACTAGGGGCACTGACAGGTGCGATCCAGCCTTATCTATGAGCACATGCACCCCAGACTATCCACTCCTCTAAGAACATGTGGAGATCTAGTCTCCCTTTCAGTAGTCACAGAAAACTTGTTCCGTCCACTGGGCATGGAACTACCAAAAGGAAACAGGAAAGGCATTGTACTGGGTAGCTGGTCCACACAGTCTATTTCAGGTTCTATACCAAGGCAGCTGAAAACACATCAGAACATTCAGGGGATTGCCCCTTGAGTCCACAGAGAACAAGCAGATCCTTCCACTTTACTGAGAGTAGAAATCAAGAACACCTGCTGTAGTCTTGCCTCCACCACTTCAACTGAAAGCTGGAAATTGTACATGACTAGGGTGAGAAATCCTGGACCCTCTGTCAGAGCCCACTGGCAGTCTTACTGCTACTCTCACCTCCTCACTCAAGATCTAACTCCAACCAACTCACTACTACAACTGACAGAATTTTAAGCTCCTCATAGCAGCTATCCACACAGTGTGGCTTATGCTGTGAGAGTTCTAAATGACCTAATCATTCCTCCCTCAGTCTAACTGAGTAAACAATGATGTCATTGTGTAAAGAGCACCTAATGAGCTACCTACCAGCTGCCAGCTACCTTTTTAACAATAATACTGATAGGATTCTAGTAAACCCAGGGACTGGGTGGTTACAATAAGAAGGGGAGGCAAGCATCAAGGAGTAAGTTCTTATAGTAGAAAGATCTCAGGGACAACATTCAGCCTCTGGCTGCAACCCAGGCAGGGGCATGTGTGCCCAGGGATACTGGCAGGGTCCCTGGGTCTGGGTGGCACTGGTCCCTGTCCTGGTCTCCAGAGTAATACCAGCAGGCACCAGAAAGATAGGTCCTGAGAGTGCCACTGCACAAATGGTTTTGGGAACGCCAAGGCTCTAGGGATTCACCAAGGGAGGTTAGGGATTTGTAAGGTTGAATGAGACCCAGTACTGTACTCAAAATGTGACTTTGCCCCTTTAGTTCAGGGGTAACCTGGAAACTCATGTAGCAGTGGGGTGGGTAATAGGCTCCACAAGCAGCTGGGTACCATCCGACTAATGTAAAGTAACAGCAGTAGTGGGGGAGTTATGGAAGAGCCCCGTGAGTATGTTATTGAACTTATCTGTAGGGCATGGCCCAGGGAAGAAGTTGTATAGTGTGTGAAAGTACATTTATAAGAGAAGAGAAATGGCCAGGGAGCAGCCTGGAGAGCTGTGTACAATTGGGCAGCTTTTCAGTAGCAAAACCACCATGCTGGATCCCAACTCTGGTATGGAAATTCAGTTTGTGTGTGTGGTCTAGTGCTTATTGGTGAACCATTGTATTGGTTATGGGGCCCCTACTCCAGTACCCCAGGCCCAAGGTGGTAGCAGTGATTGTGCAGGTACAGGCTTTTTGATGTAAGGTGGGTGCTTATCTGAAGTGACTACTGCCATATACCCCCAGGTAAAGGGGAAGGGGGTGCCTGGCCCTTACAGATGTTAACATCTGGGAGGAACCTGTGGACCCCTTCTGGTGCAGATTATAGTTTGGTCCTGTAAATCGTGTAAATACTCTTAAACTTCAATAAGAAGCCATTGCTCTAAAAACTATCCCTTGCATTTCAAAGGGGAAGGGACCATTAACCTCAGGCATGGCAATTTCTATGTAAAGATAGCTGCTGAGAATACTCTTATGGTTGTAGGAGTGGTCTTACATGCATTCTTAGGGTATGAGTTGTGAACCAAAGGTGAGCAGTTCTGATACCCTATTGATGTAAGTGAGACAACCCTAACAACCCTAAGAATCATCTTGGCAGCTGTGCTTTTTTTTTTTTTAACATACAGTATATTTTATTCTTTTCAGATGCTGAAAAACAGTATATATTCTCTTACAGAACAGTACACAGATACTACATGAGAAAACCCACCCACAAGCATCCTACATATTTGATATACATAATAATCTACATATTTGATCTACTTAACAGTCTTCTTGTATGCTGGAACCAAAGGAATGGGGGGTATAAGATAAGCAGTCCCATCACTAAAAATTTCAGTCAGTGCTAGCCTTTTCAAAGGCAGGTTCACATCACAAGGCAAAACAGACTTAGATATCTGGGCATTCCTTTATCTACTGGGCAGCCAAACAGGTGAGGCACTGGCCTGAGAGCAAGTATCTTCATGTCATCCTCATGCAAGCACAGCTACAGTGGTCAGTGAGTGGATGCAGTGAAGGGAATGGGTTCCAAGGGCCGCAGCTGAGGTTCAGTGTTAAGATTTTCACAATGTGATTGTGGTGCACTTGGACGGGAACAGCTTGGAACAGGAGAGATCCACTGAACTATTGTGTAGAGTGAAGGATGACTTGTGGTCCATCCATGAAGTATGGTCTGGAACCATGGTCACATGGTCACACATGTACAGAGACACCACTGGTGCTGTGCTTGAGATCCCAGAGCAATTGACAAGGCTCAGAGAGGCTCAACATGGAGATGCAGGTTTTTATGGACTCCATAAGTGAGACTGTAGTGAGGTATGACAACATTACTATAGCACAGCCAGCTCTGTATTCTACAGATGGGGTACACTTATCAGACTCTTGTTCTAACTTGTTCACTGATATCACATCAAAGGTCTTGGAGAGGTATTTAGCATGATGCACTTGGGGGATGGCATGGTCAATCCTGTGGTGTCATGGGAGTCTCACAAGGAATTATACAAGCGGTAAAGGGGAAATCCACTTCAGTCTGGACAGGTTCCCATTAGGTTGACAGTGAGGGTCCAGATGTCTGGGTGCCCAGTTTAGGAAGGTTCAGGTATAACTTCATTTGGCTTGCCTCATGGGTGAAGTGTCCTTCAGATGGGGAATGGGTGCTTACTACAATGGCCAGAGACCCCTTTTTCTCAGAGGCTAGTGTACCTGTTACAGACACTGTTACAGGAACATCCTCCATTGTGGATGCAGGGAGAATCAATTTAATGGTAAGTGGTCAGAGGAAAGGGTGTTAGGGTGGGAGTTGGCATACAAATGAGGTGTGGAAAGGGGAGTTCAATTGTTTTTTTAAACACATAAAAAAAAAATCCAAAATCAGGTTAAAAAGGACTTATATTCCCTTGGTCTGCCTGGAGAGTCCCTTCATGAGGGAAGGAATGGACCAGCAAGAGACTCTCGTGTTGTGCATATCAATTAAAACACTGTAGGCTGTATACGTTCTTTAATAAACACATGGCTGTGTCCATTTTCTCCCAAGATGATTGTGTATCATATTGTATTCAGGGGAACAGATCAGGTCTACAAGTCAAAGTAACATTTTCTATTGCTCACTGATCTGGTTCCAAAACCATTCACAGGACTTGCTGAAGACCTTCACAGATAGATTAAATCAGGCCCATTTGGCTGTCAGGTAATAGGCTAACAGTAAATCCCATTGATTAAGCAGAAATTCACACAATCCTCTATGAAGATAGACTTACAAAGAAATTATGAAAGAGTAAACCTGGTTCTTTTATTATGTATATGGAAAAGCACATTTTCTCCTTCTCCCCCCTAGAAGAAATTAATTATGTTAGATGAACCTGACTTCAGAACTTTCTTTCTCTGTTACATTAGAATAGCAAAAAAAAACACAATAAAAGAAACAAATTGCATCTCACTAACCTGCTTGAATTCTGAGCTTCCTTATGGTGGGACTTTCCCTTGGACATGATAAATGTTTATTGTTCTATAGAGTTGATTCACGTGTTTACATGGTTTTGTGGAACTTTAATTCATGTTAACAAGACTTTCATGATATTTATTCAAATATAGGCTTATCTCTTTAATATAAGTGTTCTGTTTTTGAAGATTAACATTTTATACTGTTGCTTCACTGTACTGTACTGTGCCTTTGCGTTTATCAGTCTTTTTTTGTTGTTGGAGACCATATATGCACTTAGAAACAAGGGCACAGTATTATTTTCCTTTACCTTATTGCCTTATTTTCAGATTTATTATCTGTGAAAGGAAACAAGATGGTTGTTTTAATATGACTGGCTATCTCATGCCAGTAAATGCAAAAAGGCTAGACACACCATTTTAAATAGTGAATATACTATAAGAAACAATGCAGCGTTTGAGAAATTCATGCTTTAATAACAAGAATCTTGGCTCACCTAAGTTGGTAGGTACATTCATTGCAGTGGGCTTAAGTCTTAGTCACAACTGGGGGAGGCACAAAATATGTGCTCTGCACCTGCTGCATGGTGCCCCCACTCCTGGGAGAAATAGTTCCCTTTGTAAGTGTGGTATAATAGAGAATGCCAACCCAGATGTTTGCTGGCTTTATTTGGATAGCATCTACAACAGTTGTAGCCATCAAGCTGTCTGGATATTTTCAAATATGTCATGTTATTTCTAAAGAAAGTATCTCTGGTGACCCTACAGTGGTACTGCATGCAGCCAGAACATTAATCAGTCCCTAGTGTCTAGTGGCTCTACATATTAAGTTCCATGCATTCCCTGGTGTCCAATGTCCCCCCCCCCCCAAGTCCTGATCTAAACTCTCCCTGGTGCCTAATGGTTTCTTCTATCACCCAATGAAGCCTCCAAACACCCAGTACAGACTCACTCACAGAATATAATTCTCTGATCACACAGTGCTGTTCCCATCACCCAAGGCAGTCCCTTATCCCCTGATTCCCATTTCCCAATACAGTCTCCCAATCACCCAATCCAGGCCCTCCAGTACTGATCACAATCCCACTTAACCAATGTAATGAACCTGTAACACATTACTTAGTGCCAATTAAGTCCTTCCAGTTCTGATGCAATCCCAATCATTGACAAAGTACGGTAGATGATATGATATATTTTATCAAACCAAGAAGTAATTTCCAGAACACAAGCTTTAAGGCCTTCACAGGGCTCTTCGACAGTTGAAGGCAGTTACAATCCTCCATTACCTTTGCAAGCCCCCTCTGTACTAATACAAGCCACTCCCAACACAGTCACTGATTCAGTTCCCTCATGCCACATGTGACATTCCTGGTATCCACTTTAGTATTTAGCAGGTAGTAACCCAGTGCAGCTACTGCAGCCTATTGCCAGGTCAGCAAGGGCTGCCATGCTAGGAGTTGTTGCTTCAGGGCCATTAGCATTATGGGTCCAGTCCCTATCCCTGGGAACTCAAAAACAACTCTGCAGGTGCCCTGGAAGAGTTTGCTATCACACTAATCATTGGTCGATGAGGTGGAAAATGAAGGCACAGATGCAACATCATTTTTGTAGCCACTTTGTGCTCGCCATTACAACTTATAATATGGTGCTATGTCTGTATCTTGGGATCCTAAGATGAGTTCCACAAGAATGACTGCAACAAATTCTGACTTGCCAGTGGCACAGTGTTATACTCAACCTATGCATCCTTGCACTGTTGTCTGCCAATTTCTCCTAGTGTTCTGCACAGAGCCTTATGAATTGATGCAGATTCTCTCTCTTTGGAACCCTTGGTCTTGGATCTCTTTACACTAGTTCATTTCCTGTTGGGACTGATGTCATACTTTCGGCAACTCATGCAGAAACTCTCATATCTGATACTAAACCTCTTCCTTTTCTTACTTAATCTCTTGTGCTTCCCACTGAAACTCTTATACCTCATCTTGGAGCTCTAGGTTGTCAAATAAATACTCTTGTTTATAACACTTAAGTGTATCTTGCCTCTTGCTGGATCTCTTTTACGTTTTCATCATTTGCTATTTTCTTTCTCTCTAGTCTGCCACACTACCTTACCTTGACCTCTTGGGCTAGACCTGGACATGCTTCGGTCGGGGCACTGATACTGAATTTTTCAGTCCCATCCCAGTTCATTACTGTGCCAGAAACTCTGCAGGAACTTGGTGGCAAAATATTTAGAATAGGCACAAGCGCCTATTGGCTGGGAGGTAGTTGTGACACGGGGTAGTCCTACACAAAAGGCTGCAACCCAGCTCAGCAGCTTAATCTCCCATTGGACTCCAGACCGGATCGCTAGGGGCGGCGAGGGTGACCTCCTGAACCAGGCCCCCCCCACTACTGCAACTCGATTGACCCGTACCTCAGGGTTGAGGCGCTGGCTAGCTGCTCCTTGCCGGGCGGACCTCCCCGACATCTGAACTGCTGCATATACAGAGGAATTTAATTTTTGATGCCCATCCGACCCATTCCCTTCTCCCCTTAAATGTGCCATCGGCCCGCCCACTACTTCTAAGAGGCCAATAGAGTAGGTTGTGGACAACATATGAGGCGGAGCTTCAGGAGACTCATTGCCAAATCAAGCACCTACATACAGATGCTTTTTTGCCAAGACATTGCCGTACGAGCTGGTGCACCTGCTCCAAGGTGTTTGAATCTGTTTGCCTACATATGATCCTTGCCTTTGAACTTGTGTGATTTTGCATCCTAACAACAGTAACTGACTTTTCTTAATTGTGCTGCCCCTAATTTGATGCTAGCCTGACAAATGTAACATATGACATAGTGTATTCTTATGTGATCTAAGCCTAGTGATACCACAGGGATAGTGAGGGCTGCTTTTGCTAGCTGTTGTTGTTAGGTAGTTAATTGGGGTAAACCTGTGTGCTCCTCTGGCACAAAAGCAATCTTGTCCTGTATCTTGCTCTGTTTCCCTCCTGGTGACTTTTTCTCGGTGACTGTCTCCCCGTGGAAACTGCATAAGATCTGACTGTTCTGTTGCCAGCTTAAGGCATGAAGCCACAGCGTCTGTACCCCTGATGCAAGAATGCCTAGCCAGCTGTCAGCGTGGATTGGCAAGCTTTGCTTCTGCAAACCTTACAGAGGTTTCCTCCTCACTACCACCTACATTCTTGCTGTACTTTGGGTGGAATGGCTCGATAGCCTACATGACCCAATCACCTATGGCCCACAGGGACCTGCTACCCATCCCACCAGCCACTACTACTTCCCCTCCCCTGCGAGCACACTCTCCCTCCAAGTTGCCTATGAATTCACAAGAAATGGGATTTGCTACAGGTCATTTCTCCAAACCAGGAGAATCCCCAGCAAAGTGAGGCTCCCATCTCTTACCCTAACCCTACGTCTCCTGCTAACAGCTCTATTGCTTCTTGCGGGTGATATCCAACTGAACCCGGGCCCTGTAATTGCAAATCTCTCAATATCCTCCCCCCAGGACCAGCCCTGGCTGTCCTCGAAGGGGCTGCAGATCTCTCATATGAATATATGCAGCCTTCGGCCAAAGATACACAAAGTTCAAGCGTGGCTTGCCCTCTATAAACCAGATGTCATAGCAGTCTCGGAGACCTGGCTAAAACCCCATGTCCTCGTGCATGAGGTAGCTTCCTCAGGGTATGTCCACTACAGAAAAGACAAAATAACTAGAAGGGGGGGGCGGGGTGCTCATCTATGCGAAGGGCACCTTAATCTCCTCCCAGATTAGCATGCAGCACAGCACATGCCCTGAGAATGAATCGATCTTTATACAGTTCACCCTAGGCGGCACTAAGCACCTTACCATTGGGTACATATAGAGCCCCCCCAAGAATGCGCTCCAATCCCTGGAGACACTCACTAAAGCCCTAGCCAATGAGGTCTCATCTGAACGCCTCATACTGGGGGACTTTAACCTGAACTGGGCCCAGGAGTCAAAGTCGTCTATCAATGGCCTGCTACAGGAGGTAAATCTTGCCCAGATAATCACTGAACCCACCAGAATGAATCCTAGAATGGGAAGGCACTCAACCGTCGACTGGGCTCTGGTGTCAAACCCAAAGAAGATTCAGTCGGCAGGCACTATGGCCGATGCCCTGAGTGACCACTCACCCATCTTCTGTGTCTGGAAGAACAGGGCAGACAGGATTCAACCTAGAATCCTCACAATGCAGGACTACTCTAAATTCTCACCTGAGCAATATAATACCTTTCTCAGTAACACTGACTGGAGCCCTCTACGATGCCTCCCTACCCTACCTGGACGGGGCCGTCGCCTTCTTCCAGAAATCTCTTATGAGTGCCGCTGACCTATTTGCCCCATTGAAGACACATCGAGTTAAAGGCAGTTGCTCTAAGTGGATCACTCCCCCCCTAAAGGCCCTGCCGATCCGCCGTGACAAAGCCTGGAAAAAATTCAAGTGCTCCTCACTCCTAGCTGACCTTGAGACCTACAAAGCTCTTAGAAACCAAAGTAAGTATGCAGTCAAACTGGCAAAAAGGGTGTACGTCAATCACCTCCAGAAAACCAACCTAGGCAACCCGAGGTTATTCTGGTCTCACATCAACGAGCTGATAAAGGGAAAAGGCAAGGCCACCCCAGGCCCTATCGTGGCCAATGGGCAGTTACTGAATGATGGGGCCCTCATTGCTGCGGCTCTCAATCATCACTTCACGAACCTTGATGATTACAAGGCTGGGCTCCCAGTGACTAACAACGAGTCCTACACACTGGAACCTCCTAACCTTGGCCACCCATCCTTTCGTCTGAGGTTAGTTAAGGTTAAAGAAGTCCTCACCTTCCTAAAGTCCCTGAAAACCACAGGATTAGGAGGGCCTAACGGTATCCAAGCCAGACTACTCAAGGACAGTACTCTAGCACTTGCAAGGCCTCGCACCTGGCTCATAAACCGGCCCCTTCTAGAAGAGACTGTCCCAGAGCTGTGGAAAGATGCTCACGTGGTTCCCATTCACAAAGGCGGGCCAACGGAACCCACTGGCAACTACAGGCCCATCTTTCTACTCTGCACCCTAGCAAAAATCCAGGAAAACTGGTGTACATTCAACTCCGTGAATACTTAGAGGCACACCAGCTTCTTTCCCTGGCCCAGCATGGGTTCAGAGCTAAACATGGGACAGACACCGCTCTAACTAAGTTTTCTGCAGATGTGTTTAGTGAACTTGATGCAGGGTCCAACACAGGAGCGGTTTTCATCGACCACTCCAAGGCCTTCGACTTGGTCGACCACCGACTCCTACTTCACAAGTTGTGTAACAAAGGCCTGGACACTCATGCTCTTAAGTGGTTTGAAAGCTACCTTACTGGTTGTTCTCAGAGGGTCAAGTGGAAGGACAAGATTTCTGATCCACTGCCCCTAAAGGAGGGGGTACCACAAGGGTCCATACATGGTCCACTTCTGTTCTTCCTGTTTATAAATGATCTGCACAACTGTTGCAGGAGCAGTGCTGTCATTCAGTATGCTGATGATGCCGTGATTTACAGATCCTCTGACAACCTGGGGGACCTAGGTCCATCCCTCCAAGAGGACCTACTCACTATGGAGGACTGGCTTATTAAGAATAAAATGGTCCTTAATACCACCAAAACCAAGGCCATGTTGTTTGGACCTAGATCCCTTGGCCTAAACAGAACACAACACCTGCAACTCACTTCCAGGGTGGGTAACAAACTAAAAAGCCAAGGCAATGAGCACTCTAGGACACAGAAAAATATACTGCAAGTGATTTTAATCCAAATGGTAGGACCTCATGCTGAGCTTATTATCTTCAAAGGGGTTATAGCCTCAACTTTACAAAACAAGTTTGCTATGTCCCCTTTGAAGGTGTAGAGCCAAAGCTGAGGGGTCTGACTCTGCTATTTGGATTAAAAATCACTTGCAGCATATTTTTCTGTGTCCTGGAGTGCTCATTACCTTGGCTTTTGTGTGAATTATTGAGGTTTGCACCTCACGCTGTGAGCACCTGCTCGTAGTGTTGCACTGTTTATCTGTTGGATTCAGGTAACAAACTAGAAGTGGTTGCCTCCACAAAATACCATGGCCTTACTTTGGACCAAGGATTCACTCTAAAACAACATGTTGACCAAGTCACCAAAGTCATTCATGGTAAACTTGGTACCCTTTATCGTCTCAAGGATCAGCTGATCCCAGAAGCTAGGACTGCCATTGCCTCATGTGTCCTCCTCCCAACACTCACCTACGCTGCCCCTATACTGCAGGGAATGGCCAAGCTTGAGTTCAATAAGTTACAGGTCTTGTACAACAAAGTGGTCTGCTTCACCACTCAGTCGCACTCTAGGAGCCACCACTGTGACTCTCTAGCACTTATCAGCTGGCCTTCATTCGAAGCCCATCTCAGGTACCCAGTGCTCTGCCTAGCACATAAGCTAATTAACTCAGCTCCTCCCCCAAGCCTCTCAGGGCTCATAACTGCCAAGTGAAATCCTCGCAACCTACGGACCTCAGGCCAAACTCTTCTTGAAGTCCCAAGGGTAAAGACCAAGGCAGGGGTCATGTCCTTTTCCCACACTGCCCCTTCCCTATGGAACAACCTTCCTTCCTTCTGAGATATGGGAAGCTTCATCACCTGCAAGCTTCTGAACAAGACTCAAGGCACACATGCTCACCACGTGTCAATGCCAATGCAATGTTACCTGACACTTCCACTCTACCCTCCTGCCTGAGCACTTACCTCATTCCTCCTAAAGCTGGGAGCCCTAATCCTTCTCTACTGGCTCTCCTCCTAACATACTGTACTCGAGCAATTGCAACCCAGGTGTTGCTCTGGCTCTCCTCCATTGTTCACTTTTGCTAATCACTGTAACCTGTTATGTAATATGTCATTGCTATATGTCACCTGTACATGCTATAACCTACATCTCTACTATTTGTGTATCCTACTTGTCCTGTAACTCCCAGGTCGCCCTTGAAAAAGGGACCTCCGGGGCCCAGTGGGCCTACCCGGTCATCAAAATTCAATAAATAAATAAGTGGCAGAGTTCAGTGTTGGCAAGGGAAGCTGCAGCACACCATTAGGAGTACATGTTTATGCATATGTGTGTGTGGGTGTATATATGTGTGTGTGTGTGTATGGGGGGATGCTATGGGCAGTTCTGGACCTGGCAACATGGATGTCCATTGGAAGCCATCATTTAGCAACAGTCAGTAACTGTGTACTCGTGTAGTGTCTAAGCACTCTCCTTGTTGATGTCTGGCAGCAGTGGACTGTGATGCCTTTCAAACAGTAGAGCACTCGACATTACCTAGTCACTGAAGACCTCAGTGCTGCTCCCAAACCCACCATAGGAGGTACTTTAAGAGCAACTGGATTGCAGTCCTCCCCCAGACTCTGAGAATGTTGCCTTTGTAGTTCCCCCAAGAGTCCAGTGGCCCAGGGCATGGACTCAAGACTGCCATACAAACCCAGCTTTTCCACAGGGTAGCTACCACTAACCCCAATGTGCCAGATCCCTGTAACCTTTTGCTTGATATCACCATCTCAGCAGCTGGCAGTTCAAGTTGCTAGGATCTTATGCTTTCCTTTTTAATTCTAGAGTACCCTTTATCATGCCATCTCTTGACACTGGTGCATCTTTTCCTAACATTTCCCTTTGCTGTAGTGCCTCCTCTCTTGGTTCTTCTGACTCTGGCAGAGACACTCTTGGCTCTTTAAATCATGCTTCTGAGCTTTGTTTATATATTACTGGAGGTTTTCTGGCTTCCGTACATTTGGACCGCATTTCCTTGGAACTTTTCTTGATATAAAACCAACTCTTTTGCAGCTGATCTTGGCTCTGGGAAAATTATTGCCCAGTTAATAGATTTCCTTTTCCCCTGGTTCTGAGGTGGCCACTGGGGTCCCAGTAAGTGCCATTCAACTTAGAGACCACAGGCTTACAGACTGTTGTCTGTCTTTCTGCAATCTTATGGGTGATCAATCAGACTAATGCTACTTCAGACACCAGTTATATCAATGATGGGGTTTGATTAGTCAAACAGAATCCAGACAACCCCCCACATAAGCAATCCTTTCAAAAGTATTTCCTACTCACTTTTTCTTCCTCTTAGTGATTTTTCAGAGGGGATTACTTTAGTATCAGAGTTCAGCTGAGATGTGAATTAAGCCCAACCACCAACTCACAAGGTGATCTCCATGGTTGGGTACCTACTCTAACAATTAAAACTTTAACTCTTATGAGTTGGCTTCTTGTTCACTTTTAAATAAAGTGCAGCTATGTCAAAATTCACAAGTGATCAGTGGGAAGGTTGTTAATAGAGATTGCCACATGCCTCTCAATCATTAATCAAATCTAGATATAGCAATATTAACAACTCATTCTCTCCCAGTGGCCATTTTGGGTCAGGCTCAGCAATGGATGGTTCCGACACCATATGGCAGCTACAGGACTGAATGCTTATTCACAAAGCTTTATGCACATTTCTTATAAGTTACCTTATTTTCTAAGGGTGCTACTGGTGTATGGCATATATCAGTAATCAGACAGAATCCGGTGCACTCCCGCATTAGCAATCCTTTTAAATGTATTTTCTTACTCACTTTTTCGTTCTCATTTTTTCTCTGTTCACTCTCAACTAAAATCTGATAACAAAGTAACCCCCTTTAAAAAATAAAAAAAGAAAGAAAAGTAAGAAAATATATTTGAAAGGATTGTTAATGGGGTTGGGGGATCACTAAAATCAGTGTGATTACTGATATATGCCATACACCAATAGCCTCCAGAGAAAATAAGAGAACTTATAAGAAATGTGATTAAAACATTATGAACAACCAAGGTTTAAGCTTGCTATATCTGGATTTGTTTAATGATTGAGGGATGTGTGGCAATCTCCATTAACAAACTTCCCACTGACCAATTGTGAATTTTTAGGTGGCTGCCCTTTGTTTAAAGGTAAACAAGAAGCCAAATTCATGCAGGCAAAAGTCTGAAATGTTAGAGTAGGTACACAACCATGAGTTTTGCCTTTTTATCTGGTGGCTGGGCATAATTCACATGTCAGCTAAACTCTGCTAAGCAACTGCCCATGAAAATAATAAAGAGACAGAAAAAGTAAGTAAGACAATCCAGCTGAAAGGATTGTTGTTGGGGGGGGGGGTGTTGATTACTTATACCTACCATATATTGGTAGCATTCCTACAAAATAATGGAACTTATAAGAAATGTGATTAAAACTCTGTAAATGAGCAAGGCTTGAGCTTGTAAACATAAATGTCAAGGAACCTCTGTGTGTAAGCACTGAGGCAATGGTTACCCCAAAGGGCATTTGGCTGGGAAGCCAAGTTTCAAAGAAATACAAAATCACACATGCCTCCACAATGCAAAGCATCATGGGCTGCATATGCAAATCACCACAGAATATCATGCTGGTTGAACTTTAAGCAGAAATGCATGGTGCCTAAAGGCCTCTCACACAGTTTGCTAAGGATGCCAACAGAAAGCATACACACGTGTTTCATCCTACCAGGACTCATCAGTATGTCTCATCTGTTTGACACCCCAGTGGAATGAACCAGCTACCCTAAGATGGTCTATCTGAGTTATGTTGTGGAGAACCCCATTAAAACAAAAAACAATTTAAAAGACAAGGAACCTCTGTGTGCAAGCACTGAGGCAATGGTTACCGCAAAGGGCATTTGGCTGGGAAGCCAAGTTTCAAAGAAATACAAAATCACACATGCCCCCACAATGCAAAGCATCATGGACTGCATATGCAAATCACCACAGAATATCATGCTGGTTCAACTTTAAGCAGAAATGCATGGCGCCAAAAGGCCTCTCATACCTTCACATCTCACTACCTTCTTTGTACAAAAATGCTTCCTAACATTCCTCCTAATCCTCCCCCTATCAACTTCAAGCTGTGCCCCCTCGTGGTTCTGTTGTCACTCAATTTAAAGAGACCTTCTCTTTCCACTCTGTTAATCTCCTGTTGAAGGTCTTTATCATATCCTCCCTCTCTCTCCTCTCTTCCAGGGAATACATTCTTAGGGCTCCCAGCCTCGGTAGCACCTCAATATAGCGATGGAATTTGAGTGAACATTATTGGGTGACTCTGGAAGAGTGAACACACAGTAGGTGACAGTACAATAGTAGCGACAATGTATTTGGGTGAATGGCTATTATGGCGAAGCTATGTAACGTGCACATCAGTCATTTGAGTGATTCAACTTTCTGGTGCTCAGAATTACAGCCTATCCCATTATTCAGGTGCACTGTGGGGTAGTAATCCTTTAGATGGGGGGCACAGCCCCCTGTGGAGGGTACAGGGGGGCAGAGCCCCCCTGCGTGACATGGGTAGCCTTGCGTACCATAATCGCCGTATGTAGATGTTCACCTACGTCAATGTAACTCATTAATACACTCGTTGAGCTAGGCAGTGGCTAATAAAGCATTCAATGTAATAGATTCATCTAAATTAAAATCACCCAGTAATATGGGCTGAATTGACATGGAACCCCATTCTCTCTCTTCATAGGACCTATTCTGCTGACCCATGATCATCTTGGTTGCTCACCTTTATACCCTCTCCAGCAAGCTGGTGTTTCTCTTGTGTTATGGATGCCAATACTTTACCCCATATTCTAAATGTGGTTTTACCATTGACCTGTACGAGGCCAAAATAACCTCGCTCCTCTTACTATTGAATCCCCTGGTTATACACTCAAAGATCCTGTTTGCCTTTGCTGCTGCCTTTTTGCTTTGCATTGAGTTCCTCAGGTCTCTAGTAATTACCACGCCCAGATCCTTTTCTTCCTCTGAAGCAGCTACCCAGACCCCTCCCCACCCTGGTAATACTCCATCCTAGGATTCTTGGCCCTGATGTGCATCACTTTGTATTTTTTGGCATTGAAGCCAAGTTGCCAGATTCTTTTTTTATCATTTCTTTTTTATGCTCCTCCTGGGCCAGGCATCCTTCTGAGGTGCACATGTGGTGAGGGCTGCTACTCCCTGCCTGAACTCTGTAGTCTGACTGGAACTCCCCTGAAAACTGGACAATCCTAGTGCACCGGATCACCCCCAGGCCAGGCCCATTCACCATTAGCGACCTATCTGAAATTAGAGAGGGCTTACCACAGCTGCCAGGTTGGCCAGGAGTCCATCGGGGATCGGGCCGGTGATGGAATGTGCGTCCTGCCTCTGGTGCCCCATCTCCATGGTCCCAGGTGTTTTTTTTCCAAGGTTATTGTTGCCTCCTCGGGAGTGAAGCATGCAATGACATACATGCATGGCTCACCTGCTGATGTCTGCAGTACTCCTGCCCCCTCTCATTCTGGCTGGCATGCCTGTGCTGCCCCCGATCTCCATCGGGAGTTGCTAGGACACCGAGCAGCCCCAGATCCCTCCCCAGAGAGAGGAGAGGAGAGTAGTTCTCCAAATGCTCAATCCTCTCCCTCCCCTGCTAACCCCGGGGGCCCTGGCTCATTCCCGAACCCAGGTCACCGGTGTGGTGCAAGGTGTGGTGTCCAGCACCTCAACCCTCAGCGCCACCGGGTCGGCTAAGTTGCCAGATTCTTGACCATCTCTCACGTTTGCTGAGATCCTCCTTCAGGTCCTATATCCCTTCCTTTGTGTCCACCCTCCCACAGAGTTTGGTGTCATTCGCAAAAAGGCACATCTTGCCCTTAATGCCTTCCCCAATGCCACTTATGAAAACATTGAACAACACCAGCCCTAGCACCAATCCTTGCGGGACCCTGCTGGTGACCTCCTTGGTGCTTAATAACTCTCCCCCCATCACCACTCTTTGAGTTCATCCCTTCAGCCAGTTGTCCACCCCCCCACCACTTTCTCTCCCACCCCAGATCTGCCAGCTTCCTGATCAGCCTCCTATATGGCACAGAATCGAAAGCCTTGCTGAAGTCCAGGTATATGATGTCCACCATATACCGTTGTTTGAGTGACACCCTCACAGTGAATCCGTAACAGCAACACAATCCATTTGACATCCACAGTGTTGAATGGGTTGTCGAAGTGCTGTATGGATACAGCAACTCCCAGTGTTGGCCACTCTCCCCATTAATCTGCACCCCCTAGAGTTGATTATACTTAGGTCCGGGGGTGCATGGGGCAGAGCCCCCTGCAAACAGCCTAAATGTGCCCTGCATCATGGTGGTCGGTTGACACATTTACTGGGTGATGTGATCGCCATTGGCAAATTAGTGTCTCTGTGAAGTCCATTGGTTTATTTGACATGATCTGCCTGCCACAGACTCATGCTTCCTCTCATCCTGAAACCATTTTCTTCTATGTACTTCACCAGCCTTTCCATAAGTATGGTCTCCGTTAGTTTACATATTATCAAAGTCAGGCTGACCAGCCTATAGTTCCCCAGGTCATCCTTGGGTCTGCTCTTGTGGAGCGGTACCACATGTTCCATTCTCCAGTCCAGCGGCACCATGCCTGACTCCAGGTATCTACTGAATAGATCTGCCAGCAGCCCCACAAGCTCCTCTGCTAGCTCTTTTAGTATCCTAGGGTGTATGCTGTCTGGTCCTGGGGATTTGTCTGCCTTCAGTGCCAGCAGCCCCACCCTCACTCTTTCAACCTCAGTTACCATGTCTTCCCCGAGGGGGCGCCGTCTTCTCCCCACAGGTGGCACCAGCCCCATCCATCCCCCTTCCTTAGCCTATTTCATCTTTTTTGGCCCTCTTTTCGCTTATGTAATGAAAGAAGGCATTCTCCCCCTTCTTGATCTTTTCAGCTATTTGAAGCTCTTTCTGCACCTTAGCATGCTGCACCACCCTTCCTGTCAGTCTAGTCAACCTCAGGTACTCTTCCTTATCTTCCTCCCTTGTGGTTCTCCTGAATTTTCTGTAGGCTGTGCTCTTTTCCTTCACTGCTCTGGCCACCTCGTAGTTGAACCAGATGGGTGATTTGGCCCCCAATGTCTTCCCCCTAAGCCTGATACAATCTGTTGTGGCTGCTAGAATCACCTCTGTGATGATGGCTCAGGTTTGGTCCATCCCCATGTTCTCTTCAATACCCACTAGATATAACCATAACACCTCTCTGATCATCATGAAATTAGCCTTCCTGAAATCCAGTGTTTTGGTCTTGGTGGTGATGTCATCTCTGCCCATTTCCAAACTGAACCATACCGTACTGTGGTTGCCACTACCCAGAGGCTCCTTGACCTCTATCTCCTGTATGTGCTCCCCATTGGTGAGCACTAAGTCAAGGATTGTCCTCTCCCCAGTGGGTTCAGTAACACCCTGGGTCATAAACCCTCCCTGTACTGCATTTAGTATCTCCTGACTTCTGGCACAGGACATGGCCAGTATAGCCCAGTCCACCCTGGGCAGATTAAAGTTCCCCACCACTATCACCTTCCCTTTTCCTGCCACTTTCTGCATCTGCAAATTTCTCTTTCCCATTCTTCATCCTGGTTAGGTGGTCTATAGACCACTCCCCAGCCTGATCTTCCTCCCCCTGCTATTCTGTAGTTGGAGCCATAGTGTTTCTACCTTCCTCTGTTCATTTTCTTCCCTCATGCATGTTATTCCCTCCCTGATGTAAGCAGCCACCCCCCCCTCCTTGCCTAACTTGCTGTTCCTTCTATAGAGTTTGTATCCTGGGATCGTGAGGTCCCAGTCATGGTGTGCTGTAGTCCAGGTCACCATAACCCCCGCTACGTCTCCCTTCTCTTCTGCTAAGAGGGCCTGCTGTCTGTCATCTTGTTGCTGAGACTGCGAGCATTAAGTGACACCACCCTCCACCTCGACTCTGTATTTCCTTGCCTCTTTCTTGTACCTACTTTGTCATGCCCACCCCCATACTCTCCTCTTCACCCCCTTTCTTTGGTTGCTCCCCTCTTCCCTCTCCCCTTCCAATTGCTCACCACTGCCTTTGTGTGGGGAGGTCCACTGACCTCCCCATCTGAATGTTTTTGGGTCCTCTGGCCCCCCTCCCCACTTGGCAGTTTAAACCCAGATCCTTTTAAGCAATAAGGCATGGCCAGGGGTTAGATTAACAGTCTGTTAATCACCCACTAATGGTGTAATGTAGCATGAGGCATAGCTGAGTGCCATATTGCCCCAGGGGGTGATTAACTGACTATTAATCTAACTCCTGTGAGTGTCTTATTGCTATTATAAAAATTATTCCAAAAGAAAAGTGTTAAAAGTGTACTTTTTGAATATATTCCTCATTAAAAGGGAGATTTTTAATAAAACAGTTCTTCCACCAACAGTTTATGAATGCTGGTTCAGAATCAGAATGCATCATTCCAGTCATTCAATGCAAAGAAGTGCAAGGTAATGCACATGGGAAACAAAAACCAAGGGGAAGCATACACAATGGGGGGTGAGATACTGACAACAGTAAAAATAGAAAGGGACCTGCGGGGAATTATATCAGATGAGCTAAAGGTGGGCAAGCAATGTGAGAAGGCAGTAAGGAAGGCTGGAGTGATACTGGGATGCATAGGAAGAGGCATCAATAGTAGAAAACAGGAAGTTGATATCCCTCTGTACAGACAGTTGGTGAGACCCCATCTGGAGTACTGTGTGCAGTTCTGGAGACCCCATCTCTGCAAAGACATAGACAAAGTGGAGGCTGTCCAGAGGAGGGTAACCAAAATGGTGCAGGGTCTGCACCAGAAGACATACGAAGAAAGACTAAAGGAGCTTAATATGTATACCCTTGAGGAAAGAAAGGAGACAGGGGACATGATAGAAACTTTCAAGTACCTCAAGGGAATCAACAAAGTCCAAGAGGGTAGCACCTTTCAGAAAAAGAGATGTGCAAGAACAAGGGGGCACAATTTGAAGATAGAGGGGGGACGGCTCAGAGGTAATGTGAGGAAGTATTTTTTCACAGAGAGGGTTGTGGATGCATGGAACAGCCTCTCTGAGGAGGTCGTGGAGTCGAGAACAGTAGGGGAATTCAAGAATGCATGGGATAGGCATAAGGCAGTCCTAGTGGGGGGTAGGAGGAAGTAAGCTGTTGGTTAACTAGGAGCTGCAGCTTATCTGTTAGGTAGGAAAATGGGCAGACTAGGTGGGCCAAGCGGTCCTTATCTGCCATCAGATTCCATGTTTCTATGTTTCATTCAGCAGTGCTAGAGGAAGGAATACTGACAGGAAGAATTCATGTGCCGTGGTGATCAGGCTGTACATGACAGTGTAACAGGGATTAATGTAAGGTTGTCAGAATCCTTACAGCTAATCAGATTGCAGCATTTCTGAGACCTTTTTAGAATTCTATATATTCCCCTAGCTTGTCCCTGAGTATTTTTGCTCCCTCCTAATTAAGGTGCAGTGTATCTGGTGAATATAGCCCCTTGTCTGACCGTGTATTTCCCCTTTCCCCAATATAGTTGTACCCTTCTGCTTACACCAGTTACTCAGCCAATCATTGAATTCTGTTATTCTCCTTTTTCTAACAGTGCTGGTCCTGGGGACTGCAAACACCTCTGAAATGGCTAGTAGACTCACAGATTCCTTGCATGATCTTGCTAACTCTCTGAATCTGTTTTGCACCACCTCCACCTTCTCCCCTGCCAGATCATTGATTCCCAGGTGGAAAACCAAGTTAGGCTTACCACCCACTTCCCATACAACTTCCTTGATCCTTGGTCCTGCTCTCTCCATCTCCATTCCTGGCATACAAGCTACCACCCTTTTATTCTTTGGGTCCCCCTTTCTTCCCCAGCGTATACCTCTTATTATTAAATCCCCAGTGATAACTACCCTTCTGTCACCCACAGGCCTGTTCCCTGACTCACCATCCTCTCCCAGTAAACCAGCCTCCCCCCTCCTCAACCACTCCCTGTCTTTTTTGGGTGTTCTCATGGCTGTACCAGCACCTCCTTCTCTTTTTGCTCCTCCACTCCCCCCTTGTTCCCCTCCCTTCCTGGTTAACATTGTTATGCTACTGCTGTACCTTCTCTATTTCCTCATGTAGCTCTACTGTCCCCCCTTCCTCCTCTCCACCCTTGCCTCCCCGTGCTACTCACCTCTCTCTCCTCTTTGCCTCCATCCTTTGTCTCTTTGTTTCCTTGATCCCCCCCAACTAATCCCCTTTTCCCCTACACTGGCCAGTATTGCATATCTATTTGATGTTGACATCTCAACATGAGAACCTTCCTCTGTTGCCCCACTTCTCTACCCACCCCATCCCCTTTGTGTTGACCCCTTACCCCCCCCCTGACCTTTCTCCTTACCACCTGCCATTCCTCCACCCTGGTTCCGCAGGGACCTTGGGGAGAATATGCCCCTGGATCTTATGGTATCCTCCCAGCCACCATCCTATGCCTCTGTCAATCTGCCTTGGGATAGCCCTAACCTGCCCTTTCAGCCACTGTTCATCCTCCCTGCCTCTCCACCCATCCTTCCAACTCCTATTTCAGTCACCATATCTTTTCCCTTATTTGCTCCAGGCTCATGCACACTGGCCAACTCCCTGTTTTCCACACATCCCCATAAAGACTGGGGCGTCACATCCTTTACAGCTCAAATCCTGCCCTTGCCAACCTGACTACTGTGTCTTTTTGTATCTCCCCACCTCCCTCCCCCATCTGCCCTGCTGCCTGTAACAACTTCTAGCCCCCCACATCTTCTCTTGTTAGCCTACAGCATACCAGCCCAACTGTAAGCTTCTGCTTACCCAGTTAGTACTGCAAAACAAATTGGGTAACTCTAAGTAGGGTTTTAAAGGGAAACTCCTATATCAGTTGTAAGAGCAGCAGCTGCTGCAGAAGCGCCCCATTAGGGCTTTTAGCATAAAAGTAATTTTTTTATCTATCTGCTGCCTAGTGATTTTAATTAGAAAGATCCACTCCATGAATAATGGCTACAGTCCCAGGCGGACATCTCGTGCACCCCAGGTGGCTTCTGCCATGAAGGTTATGCTAATGAGGGCTACCGACAAATGACAGAGTTGGTAGCCCTCATTAGCACAGCCTTCATGGCTGAAGCCACCTAGGGTGCATGAGATGTCTGCCTGGGACTCTGTAGCCATTATTCACGGAGTGGATCTTTCTAATTAAAATTGCCAGGCAACAGGTAGATAAAAAAACAAATTTTATTGGGCATTTCTGCAGCAGCTGCTGCACTTACTGCCAGTATAAGAGTTTCCCTTTAACTGTTTACCCTTCTTTTAGCTGGTTATTGAAAGGATCTGATACTGTTTTTCCAGTATGTGTTTCAACTAATAGGGCGACCCTAGATAGGGTGTAGTTGCTTTCCCCTGTTTTAACTTATCAAGGGTCAGTTTGCTAAACCCTTACAGTGCCGGTTATTTTCAGTATGTCTGTCCCTAACTAGGCAATATTATTCCCTTATCTTGTTAGCATATAACATGTTTGTAGGCCCCAGTTATTTTATTCTACATGATGCTCATCTCCCCCTGATACACGCTTACCTCAGTTGCCTGGTGCAGTGGGGCCTGCAGCCTGTGATCTACCCTGTGAATGCTCTGCCGACTCCCCCAGACACCACTTAGACACAGATGCCACACTCCTACTTTGTGGCACTCACACTTTGGGGTTGCTCATGAGAGGGTCGCTAGGTCCCCTGGGTAATTTGTTGGGCCTACAGCTGCCCTGTTGGTTGGCTGCAGCCACATGACCCTGCTGGCCATTATATAATGCCAGCTCATCCAGCCTGAACCCTCCCTCAGCCCACCCTCTGCAGTCTACCTCCCTCCTCCCAGCTCCCAAGTCCCACACACAAGTTGACGGCATTTCATTTAAAACATTTAATTAAAACATAAACAGCTGCTCACTGTAAATAAAAAAAAAAAAAGTATCTGGTCCCCGATGCTTTTTTCTGCGCTGTACCTGCCCATTGGCAGTCCTCTGCTTGTCTGTGAGTGAATTACTGCAGCAGACCCTTTTAAGCTACTGGGCCTACAGCCACCCTATTGGCTGGCTGTAGCCATGTGGTCGTGCTGGCCTTCCTATAATGCCAGCTTGTCCAGCCTGAACCCACCCTCAGCCCACCCTCTGCAGTCTACCTCCCTTCTCCCAATTTCCAAATCCCACACACAAGTTGACTGTATTTAATTTAAAGCATTTAATTAAAATATAGGCAGTTGCTCACTGTAAATAAAAAAGACAAGCAAAACGTATCCAATCTCCGATGTTTTTTTCTTTGCGCACCGCCCGCCCATTGGCGGTCCTCAACTCATCTGTATCTAAGCAACCATATCCAAGCATTTATTATTATCTTGTAGACAGTAACAATAATGTACACTGCAGATTCTTAAAGCAGTTTTTGCTCAGTATATGGAAACAGACTGCACAGTTCTTTAGTTGGGCTGAGAATTGCTGCAAGAGGAGAGTTGATTGAATGGGGACAGGGATGAGTATCACTGCCAAAGCAGAGCTGTGATCACCCAGCCTCAGACAAGCCTTATGTAGCCAGAAAACAGACCAAAGAAACTGTGTTTCATCAGGCTGTATGTCTAGATAAGTACTTTTTTTCAGTGCAAAAGCGTTTCAATAAGCTTTGGAAAATAACGTTGACACAAGATCATAAAATCGAACAACTGGTTAAGCATGGAAATTGAAGTGGTGCATCCAGTGTTTTAATAGTAATACATACAGGAACAACTGCTCACAGCAGTAAACTTTTACACAGTTTTATTATTCCCTGCTATGGAGCGCACTGCTCTTATAGTACCTTTTATATGTTTTTCAGCTCTACTGAATTTTTGTTTAGTGGTTCCACAGAATAAGCCTTATGTAGGGTCACTAAACAATGAGAATGTGCCTAAGCATTTGTTAGTAAGTATATGAAGACAACCTATCGAGTCTTTATGTTGGGCTAAAAAAGTTGATGCAGGAGGAGAGGGCAATTGAATAAGTAGAGTGCAGAAAACACTACAGTATCACATGATTGGATAGACTTGGATAAGCTGTTTGACTGGGTTTAGAAGTGATGAAACGCCTCCAGGCAGTCAATGCACAATACATGGAGACAAGCTACAGGGTGTATGCAGTGACCTGAAGTTATTGCAGGAGGAGATGATTAAGTGGATGAATAGGCTGCTGAAATCACTGCGATATCAGAGTTGTGGTCTTGTGATTGGATAGCCTCTGATGAACCATGAGGTAATGCCTGTGAAAAATTAAATAACTCTAGGTAGCTATTGCACAGCACATAGAGACATGCTGTAAAATCATT